>JAQFVV010006210.1:3851165-5293910 GCA_028023455.1 Epiperipatus broadwayi
TTTTCCTTTTAGTAAAATATTCATTCAAATTGCCATTCGAATTTGGAACATAGGCATATGAAACCAAATATCCATACATATAGGAATAAAGCATTATTCATTATAAATAAAATAAAATGCCAATTTCATAGAAGAAACCAAATTAATTTTAAACAACTAACCTAGGAAACATTCTCTAGAAGAAGAGAACAGATTATAGAGTATCAAATATACATAGCTTTAGTCGTGAGATTATAATGCATCTACCAGATATAATGCAGCTACCAGATATAATTGTCTATTACATTCCACAGGAAACATAATTATTATGCACATGTAGGAATTCTAACACCTATATAGAAATGTTTGTGATAATATAGTAAATAGATGAATACTTATAGTTGATAATGAAACGAATTATGATTCTACAAGCTTGTTGGATAACACAGGAAATAGTGTTGATTAAGATTTACCTTTGGATATATTTAGATATATAATGAAAGTGAATTACACAGCCACCAATTACCTAACAAATATATGAAAGAGTCAAAGCACAAAACTACTACTGGATAAATTTTATTGGATTATTCTAAGAACTACAATCAAATTCTTTGTGCTATTGTCATCTCATTTGGATACCTACAAATTCTTATATCAACTTGGTTCCCCTGCCCAGTATAGTGATTAGTTGAAGACCAAATGTTTCAGTGATGTCTTCATTTTTTGTCCTTAATTTTATTTAAATTATATTATATATACATATTAAAGAATAATTTTATATATAGTGTTATATTACAATCACATTTTCAATTAAAGAAAGATGCCTTGAATTACAAAAAGGGACAAATAACTATTGAACAATACTTGCCAAGATAACTTTCTTAGATCTAACTCCAACATAAACCATAATAAGTTATATGCCTCAATACTAAATTATTATTAGTCACATTGAACTGAGTATGTACCTTCCTTTAATTCAAGATAAGTACCTTATTTGACATCACCCATAGAGTAAATACATGTGTACTAGGTATTGCAAGCTAATGATATTTTAATATGCAATTTCATGATCTACCTTTTAGTTACCAATGCAAATACAATATTTATATAGTAAATTAAATTCCCAGCTTTAGTTATTTCATTTTATATTACTCATATATGTCTATACCATTGAATACCATTATATATCACCAGATATATTTATCAATGGTAGTTTTGGTCATAAGAGTTAGCCATATTTACTAACCAAATAAATCCAGATTGTGACAGTATAATGGAGGGAATTACATTTTTATACATATACACCTAGAATAATAGCAACAATATAAATTTATTAAGATAAACATTAATTTATTTGTGATGATTGAAATAAATAATAATTTATAATAGCAATTAACATCATATAATGTATATTTATAATTCTCCATCATTATAACATGCTTAGATATAATATATGGTTTATAATTAAAATTATAAATGCATATAGTCAAGAAAGAGTTAACTATAGATTTTCTTTCACATAAATAAAAATAAAATATATGGAAATTTTTCAATATTATTATCTTTTAAAAATAAAATTCAAGTAATATTTTTTGATAAAATTATAATTCAAACTAAGTTATACAAATACTGTTTATGTTTTAATTGACTTTTACTTTAATTGATATTACTATTTAAGTTATTGATTGACAAACCTAGATTGCATTGTAATCAATATTATTAATTTAGAAGAAAAATTTTATAAACATTTATCAATATTACCATTTTTACTTCTAACTATTGTTGATCTGTTACTGTTAGCATATATGAAACTTCAATTTAACTTTTATATCTTGTAACAATTCCCTTCAATCATCCTTTTTTCTAGCACATATATATGTAAGGCTCCATAGACATTTTAATCCCTGAATGTTATCCAATTATTTTTCCTTTGTCAATATTATCATCCAAGTAGCTTTAGTAGTCTTAGATTTATGATGATCAGCATAGCATTTGTGATGGTATTCATTCCATTTAAATCATGAAGATTAAATGGAGAAAGAACTCTTGCCCCTTCTCCTCCAAATTTTATCTATTCACAATATATTTTCTTTATGGCAAGTATAGAATTTACTTATTTAAATTTATTTATAGAAATGGTGATCATGTGATCTTTATAGAACAAAATATGGATAAAATGCAATTTTTAAGAAAAGAAAGTATATGTTCTTAATTCTGAAATTGATTCCATATTCATAGTAGCACAAATATTGCAGTCTATATATTTAAACACTAATTTTGAACATATGATTTATTTTGTCTAAATTTAATAAAGCATTGTTGTCATCAGACATAATTTAACAAAATATATATATTTTTAATTTTAATAAATAAATGATTCATTTATTGTACATTTATTTAAAACAATAACATATTTGATTCCACATATGACCTTGAATTCTTTTATTTATTTAACTACTTGGAAACCATAGAAAAATAACAAATGAAGATATGTGCACATGACAATATATAGCCTGTAAAAGCTTTTTTGTTTCTGACTTTGTCAGATTTGATTAGCTTATTTTAAATGAATTTAAATTTATTTTAAATATAATTAAAACAATATGATCTTCCATACTTCTAAATATGGCTTTTGAAGTAAATTACTGAAGCTAAGTAACACTTTAGAAAATAAAATCCACTTTTCAAAATATTTTATATGCAAATTTATTGTATTAATTTTAAAAATATCATTAATATTTAATGATTGCTTATTTTACTGATTATTTAACTACTTGAAATAGTATAAATAAATATACTAAATGTTTTATGAATTGAGAGATTTTTTTAATAAGGCAGGGGGGTGAATTTTTTGCAGAAGGATGCATTCCTTGTGTATTTATTTCCTCAAAAATATTTTTTAGCGAGATAGATGAGAGGAAAATTGAAAACAAGCAGATAATTGAAGAAATTTTTAATTGAATTATTGAAATTTATAAAAATGTGTGTTAAAAAATCTGTTAATTTTTGAAACATTAATTGATACTGTATATGCCCAATATATTTTTCTTTCCTAGTTCTATTTTCAATTAGAAAAAATGTGAAAATTTAAAAACAATTAGCTTATTGCATATAAGTAAGATTCTCTTGATGGTCTTTGCTACACATATTACAAATGCATTAGATATTTTTATTTGATAAATTGTTTGAATTTTAAAAGGTAGAGAGAAAAATCATTATTAAAAAACAAAATAAAAATGTGGAAAGGAAATTAATATTTTTTTCCTGATCTTGAAAATGGAGTAATTACTCATTTTCTCCTCATCTCCTTGTATACAAAGATTGAAGTGATATTTCTGCATTATTTGTTAAGAATTTTAGAAAGAAAACATTTGACAGTAAAGATAATGCTTTATCAAAATCAATCTCAGCTGCAAGTACAAGAGCTACTTGTGCATGTAAAATTGCATTGTTTGATAACCAATTTTAGGTCAGATTTTTTACATTGATTAGGCTACATATAGAAAAGCACTCAATCCATATATATTGTTCAATTTTCAGGATAGGACAGATTAAATTCTTCTGGTTAGCAAATTTTAAGCATTTTTTCTACAGTGAAAAAAAACAATCTTCATTATTTCTTTACAGAAAACAAGCGACAAAGATCTAAATAACCCACAAGGATATGATCTTGTCACTTTAAAATGTTTTATTAGCCTTATGAAAGAAAGTTTTGTATAAATTTATTGAGCTCATGAAAGCAAAACTGTCTGTCTTAGACAAATCTATTGTGTTTCACATAATACCTTTGCCTAAATATAAAGATTAATTGTTGTGCAGCTATTAAAAGAAAGAATCCATGTGTTATTCTAGGTTTGCAAAACACTTCCAGCTGTATCATGGCAACTTGCCTCATATGATAGTATGGGGATACTTTCAGCTATTCTGTGATAGCTTGCCTCCTATCATAGTTATATTCTAGCAGCTTCCAATTCTAGTGAAAATTTACCTTACTGTTTTAGCCATATAGAGAACAATACATGTGCTGCCATGTAGGTTTGACAGTAATTTGTTGTTATCTGGCCTTACTTCCAAATAGACTGCTTATATATAGCCAGATCCCTTTTCCACAATAAAAACAATCAGATTTACTGAGTATTCCATCTTTTGGCCTGTTTCTGCTATTAGATATATCTTATTTGTATATCTATTTGGTCTATAGTGATGAATCCTCCATTTAATCAAGACAATGTGGAATACAAATTAGTTCATCAGCTGAAGGTAAGTTGAACTATCACATATTATTATTGCTTTCTGATTTAGTTGACTAGATTTGTAACCAGATTTAATTAACAAAAAATGGCCAATGTACCCTTTTTTCCTTAACCAAAAATATCAACCCTATATCATTTATATTTATTTAACCCATAGTTATATGTTTGTATTACACATGGTGCATCAACTGTCTAATTCTTATATGTTCTCTATAAAAAAATTTGTTAAATATTACAGCCAAATTCTCATTTTTAAAAAATGTTATATTAAAAATAATACTAGCACATTATTAACATTCAATAAATTATATTCAGTAATTTTATACATCAAAATAAATTATACGTCTTATTTATATAATGGAAACTTAATGATTATTTATTATTAATATTATTATTTTTTTGCATGTATTAAAAACAACAGAACTGTAAACTTCTGTTTTTCTTTTTGCAATTTACGCATGCGCAATTTATTTCATTGCACTTCAGGCAAATGAACTTTTAAAATCTATTATTTATTTTAAAAGCAATCCATTCTTTAAGAGTTTGTAAATTTACATTTTTTTTTTTAATATTTAGAGAACAAACGTAAAATTTAAATCATAATAGTTTATTTAAAAGTTGTTCGTCTTTTTTTTTTTCAACAGTCATAAAATTTGATTTTCCAATTTTAATACACTAATATTATTAATAAAATCATTAATATTTGCAAAATCGTTTCATCTAACGGTAATTTATTTTTATTCTACACTTTTCTACATTGAAGAAGCACATCATATTTCTTTATCTTTTTAATATATATATAATAACTGACTATTGTTCTGAAAAAATATATTCAAGATGGACAAATGTAAAATTTGATTGGTTGCACGTCTATAAATATAATGTCATTGTATAGAAAAAATAAACCACCGTAATACAGAAATATATTACAGTATTAAGAAAAAGTGAATTCTTAGAGAGATATACCTCCAAGACGCTAACTGAATAGCTCCATGCATCAAAGGCTACTATAATCAGATGAAAAATGAATATATTTTCATCCTGTTATTTAAGATCTTATATAGGTATGTAGATAAGCTAATGATAACTACAAAGTTGAATTTTAAATCAATCATGATTTTATTAGGTTCATTTGAATAGGATCATATTGAAATTCATAAGGTAGTGTTAATTTCTACACATTTTAAAACCCTTACAAATATTCTAATATCACATATTTGATATTTTGTGATTTATTTGCAAAGATTTTGAAATGGATTATAAATTATTTTTACCTTATAAATTTAAATGTATTTTCTCATGTAATCATCAATGTCTAATCTATATGTCTATACAAGTTCTAGGAGAGCAAGATGAAAATAAATTTATTTTTATCTGAATATTAGCATCACATTTATATAATTAGCATTATGGAGATTAATTTCTTCATATATATTTTTGCCCTTATCTATAGGTAGAATGGTCAATTGCTAAAAAAAATTTAAAATTTTAAAATATGTTTGTGTAATATATTGATAATTGTATGATCGATTAGATTTTATAGTACAATTTAAGGCTGAAAAATACCTGGTATGTAAAAGTGTAATGGATTATTTAAAAAAAAAACAGTTAAATAAAGCTTAATTATATCCTTGCTTATGGTTGTAAAAGCTGGCCATATAAAATAATACAGCTATAAATAGTTAAAAGTATATTAACAATTCAATTGTAATGTTTTAAAACTAATAAATTAAATAAACGCTATATGTAATATTATAATTATAATTAATATTCAAATTTAATCTAATATATTTTAAGATAAACTTTAGGATGGTGAGAATTATATTTAGTTCTACATTTTTTAAATTATTTTCCAAATTTTTATAAAATATATCAGTTTTGGTAATTTAGACCGAGACGTAAATTAAAAAAAAAATCATCTGATAAAGTTAGTAATCATGTGACTGTATATTATATACCTTCACACACACGCTTGTTAGAATATAATAATAAAGTTTGTGAATTATAAAACTAAATGTAATTGCTATCTATCGTTAAAGTAAAAGTTGAAATATTAAATGTTATTTTAATAATTGTTTTAAAGTTTAAATGATTTTGATAAAACTATAATTGAGTTTAAAAATACTATTCTAAGTAATATTTTAAAACATGACGTCATAAATTCTTTATTTTAAAAAGTTTAATCTATTATAAAACTAAAAATGTGTAAATTTGTTCGCACTAAAAAAGTCATTAACCAATCAACGGAGGTATTTAGCAGACGAAAAATAGGAATTAGACGGAGCGGGAGAAGGAAAGTGTAAGTAAAGGAAGGAGGAACATATTTTTTAGCTGTATAAGATCGTAAGCTAGAAAAGTGTTATAATTTAAAAATTTTTGTATTTATTTTAAAAGTTTTGTTTCAAAATATAATATTTTGAACTGCCTTTAAATGGAAGGCTAATTTAAAATATTTCTTACCAGGATTTTTATTCAAGTTTAGCCGAAACCTTGCAGTAAAATGGAAATACTACAGAAAAAAGTACCTAAAAGTATTGATAAAGTAAAAATAATTGTAAAGTGCCTTGAATACAGTTTATTTGTGATCAACCAGGAAATCATTAGAACTCAGATAAATATAATTTGGACATTATACCGAAAACTTAAAAGAAAAGTTATTTGCCGTCAGGAAAAATTATGACGCACAATTTTAAAAGGCTATTCCGAAGTTTTTTTTATTCTTCTCTATGGAAAAATTAAGATGCGTATATCATAAAGAAAAAAATTATGTAAAAGTTATAATGGAGAAAGAATGTTTGTCTTTTTAAAGGAAACATTACAAAGTATATAGTACCGGAATTTTAAAAGAAGGAAAAAAGTTACAGAATAATAATATGAAAGAGCTATTGTGTTTTTATGAAAAAAGAACAGAAAAACTTTCTCTAAGAACAATTAAAAATATTATAAAGTGTTCATTAGAGAAATGCTTAATAAAGATAAAGATTTGGAAAATATAAATCCAATTTACTTAATGAAATGAATCCATGGAAACAGAAAAGTTTTATTGAATATTTAAATCAAAGTACTGAGAAGATGCATCGTAAAAGTCGCGCGGGAGAAAATATTAGCAAGAAATATTAGAAGAGAATATTTAGAAGTTTTCTTTATGGGATTAACTAATATCATAATTAATAATTGTATTAAATATTATAAAAACCAAGGATTATCATTCATGAATATTTATTGAATGAAGTAATATTTGTTTTACCTTAAAATTGAACAAGCAGGGAGAGGAACATTAAGTGAATGGAAAAGAAATGATAAACAATTTTTTTTTGGCTTTAGTATGAATGGTTTTCAGGAAAATTTGATGAAGGAGTACAGTAAATATAGTTTGAATATTTTTTACTAATTTATTTTAAAGTATAAAATGTTATGTGAGATTAGGGAAAACATAAAACATAAATTTAGTAATATTAAAATTTAAATATAATAGCTTGATAAAATTATAGAAATAGTGTTTAAAATAAAGTGTATGGATGTGAATCTTATATCTACAAGGATCAAATGGATGGTGAAACCTATGGAACGCGATCGAGGAGATAAAGGTCATTTTGGTAATTTTAATAGTTATTTATAATGCATAATGTATTTTTTTTAGATCATCTATTGACCTAAGAATGAAGTGTGAAAGTCTTAATTATATGTACACATTTTATGCAACATTTTAACATATAATGAGATAGGAGTAATTCGGAATATGCATGCAACAATTTATTTAAAGTATATTAATAATATAATTTAACAGAACAATTGTGTGATTCTTTTGAACTTTCATGTGATAAAGTATTCAGATATTTAAATAGTTTGTATATGATTAAATATATGGAGGAAAGTAGTAAAAAGATTTTCTTATAGAACAGTGGAATAGTTTTAAAATATCAATGAATTTTATTATTGTTAGTAATGCAGATATGTATTTGTCGATGTACAGTATAGAAAAAAATCTTGAGAAATAAGATCGGATAGTGACTTGGAAGTACTAGTGGAGAGGAAACCAAGATGATGTGTTTTTTTTTAAGAAATAGGAAAATATAAGGGATTTGGATCATATTTAGTTTTGTGTGATTTAGTATAGTTAACTAAGTCATATGACTGAACACATATGGTTTGGACAGTGTTTTGCATATCTTTAAACTTTTGATGTTAGAATAAAGCTGAAGAAATAGCTTTAGCATCGTTCCTATGATAGAGGTTGGTAGACAGGTAAAGGTCACTCCTCTATAGTGTCTTTTAATTCACTGTGCCATGATTGTCAAGGTATATGACAAGTAATATTCTAGTTGTATTTTGATCCTATGCATCTATCTTCGCTATCCTTATTTCGTGAATCTGCATCGGTCAGAAAGATATTTTCAAAGAAATAATGAATAAAATAGAACTGAAGATATGTTATCGTTTATGTAAGAATAGTTTATTTGCTTGAATGTATAGAATTGTGTAACTTTAAAATTGAAAGTCCAAAATATCATAAAGAGAGAAAGAATCATATACTTGTGCATGGTATATTAATAGTTATAATTATATCATCCAAAGTAAGGCTTGAATGAGAATATTAGGATTAATAAACATCGGATAATGAATAATAAAAACCTAATACCGAATGTAGAATAGTGTTTTGACTTTGTAAGATTCCATACAACCAATATGAAACTAAATTTTATTATTTTGTAGAATTTTATTACGAATGTAAATTTTTGTAAAAAATGTAATTTTAATAATATTAGGGATGAAAAGTGTTTGTGATAATCATATAAGAAATGCATTTTGTAATAAGCTAACCATAATAATAAATCAAGTAATAATACTGTATTTTCTTAAGTGTTAAAAAAAAAAAAAAGATTTAACTAGGAAAAGTAAATAATATTTTGATTTCATTTTATAAACTAATAAACTAAGTTGAGATATGAAAGTAAGGGATATCCAATGTATATAGTGTAAAAATATTGTTAATTTATTTATGTTGTTAATAAACTTTGTTTTAAATTTGTTTTAAAGTTTTTGTGTCCGAGTTGTTATTTCTCCACATGGATGCATGAAATCACGATACATTTATAATTGAAACAGACATATAAATTTTGCACAAAAGGGTAAACATAAAAGTGTTATAAGAATTTTGAGAATTTATTGGTATGTTAAAATTAAAAGATCATAATTTTATATTATTTATTGGTCATAAGTCGGTTGCCACAATATTACATTAAATTATATGCTAATGTTGCCACACTTATTCTGTTGTCAGATTATTAAAATACTACCACGTACGTATTTATTTATTTCATTTAGGAAGAAATAAGATTATATTATATTATTATTGTTATTATTATTTTTATTATTATTAGTTGCTGTGTAGTAGATTATGACATAAAATTCCCTTTTCATATTTTACTACCATAATTTTAAATCAGTTAGAATACAATTTATGAACCTGAGATTTTATTTTATTTTACTTCATTTTATTTAATTGAGCTAGATTCTTGTTATAAAGAAGATTAAGATATGATTATTATTTTAATCATAGTGAATAGAGCTCAGAAAGTCGTAAGAATACTATGAGTTAGTTATTTGGTATAGTAAAAAGGGGGGATAGTGTTCTTATGCCATTGAGGTAGTATCGTGTGGATAATGGCTCAATGTAGTCTATCTCGTTCCCTGTATTGTCACTCCATGTCTCATGAAAATAGTAAATATTTGTTTAATTCATTTTAAAATTGAACCGTATTTGTATTTTAAAATTAGAGCTAGTAATCATTTTAATTAATGCTGAATATTTCATTTATTTATTTGTTAACTGAGCTAGAACCCGTAATATTCGTAATAAACAGTATATTTTGGGGTGAGAATGCACGGGGGGAGGTTAGAATATATATATATATATATATAATATTATGGAAATAAAATAGGTATGCACTCCCCCATCGATAAATGTTTTAAAAGCATAGGTAGTGTATAGAATGTATTCTTTAAATAAAATAACATTTATTGATTTGAGAGTTTGATTTTATTGTCAGGCTGATTTTTATATCATATGCACAAGTTCAGATTATATATCAGAGGAAAAAAAGAGTTTCTCCCTTTGATGAACCTCTGCCATTATTAATTAAAAAATAAAATTTAATTAGATAAATCAAGTAGAGTTTCAATGCATTAACATCATAATAATGGTTAATAAACAAAAAAACCACCCATATTATTTTAGAATTAAATAATTAAAAAAAAACATTTTTACTTATTTGAATGCTCCTGTCTTTCTGATTCTTCATATGTTTATTTTGTGCAATAAACCAACCCCTCTTAATCTTTACTTTCTAACTACTTTTATCTCTGTTGATTTCTTATACAACATTTAAATTATCTTGCTTATAAGTTCTATCAGACAAATGTTTCATATAAATCATCATAGTGCTGTGAGTTTTCTTTCCCACATGATACACAAACCTTTTACTTATAAATACCAAATCAAAGACAAATGCATAAAATAATCAATATGAACCTTTTATCAATTATATATTTTAATGTTAATGCAAATTACCTAAGGTTAGTAAACAGAAATTAATTTTAATGAATAAACCATCATATTATAATCAAATATACCTAATGCTAAATTTAAAATAATATATCTCATTTCCAGTTATATATATATATATATATATATATATAACTGGAAATGAGATATATTATTATATATATATATATATATATATATATATGGCTGCAGAAAGAAATTTGCTGTTAACTGAAAGGAGACCCCTTGTCTTCTCTTGAAGGTTTTAAAAAACCAAGCAGGACAAATTTCTAATGTCCTCTCCATATGTTCTTGTCATTGCAGCTGTTATTACTATGTGATTATTTATATAGCATATGAGCATGGATGGTTTGCTCACTAATATGCATTAGCCAACATGATGAGTTTATTGGCTTTTTACTTCTGACTTTGACATCAAGAAACACCATAATCTTTTTTCTTAATTGCCTGATAGCTCTTAACTAAAATATCTGTAGAGTTTTCTTGAAGGCAGAATGAATGGATGTGTGAATGAGTTTATTTTTTTCTAATAAATATTTACAATCATGATAGACAAAAATAAATCATATTTCTTATTCCCAGAAGACTATAAAATCACAAATCAAGGCAGCAATTGATGTCCAAAGTGAAATGTTCTATGAATCTCCTGATTCATGTCCAGTTGCCATTTAATGATGACCTTTTATTTAGGCACTTACTATTACAGATGACTTTCAAGTGAAAAAAGATTTTAAGAATTGGAATAAGACCTGCCTAATAATAAATGATATATTATAGGACTTTAGAAGAAAAGGTGAAGAGACAATAGATTTAACAAATAAACATGTTCTGTACAACAAAGACACAAACATTGGAAGTACAAGTGGAGTAGAATTTATTATAAATAAAAAGTGAAAAAAACAACATTATGGAGATTGATGGTGTATCAGACAGAGTGGCAAGATTAGTTATTCTGTTTAATAGCAGATGTCAAATGCAAATTATTCAATTTTTCTCAGTGTGATGAAGAAGTAAAGGATTTTTTTATGATTCACATTTTAAAATTGTCATGGGAGACATTAATGCTAAAATTGGTAATTAAAAGATGAAAGTGGTGTAGGTAAATTTGCTATGATGTAGAAATGAGAGAGGACATAGACATGTGAAGTTTGCCTATAAAGAATAATTTTATATTATGAATTCATTTTTTGAGAAAAATATTAAATGAAAGTGGACTTGGAATCATCCAAATGAAGGTATAGCAGAATTGGGTTATATTTTGACTAACAGAAAATATGTATTTCAAAGTTGTAATGTTCTTAATAAATGCAATACAGATAGAGACAAAAATTATTAAGAAAAACAATGTTCACACTTGATATTCTTAATCTTCAGAATTATTCTAATGAATTTAAATTATAACTTATAAATTTTCAAATATTAACAGATTTTGAACATAATTCAGATTTGAATAAAATCAATAGAAAAATAATTGATATACCTTTAAAAACTGCAACAAATATAACTGATACAAAAATCCCACAATTTACCAGTAAAATTTCTACTAACATGAAAATTTATGAAGATAAGAAGGAATAAGAAAATATATAAAATTGATGCATTAAAAAGGATTTAATAACTCAAATTTTGTAAAATAGTGCAAAAAAGGGTTTATAATGATATGAAAGTATAGTTGTGGTCTAGCAAAAAAAGCTCTAGAAGAGGAGTGTAAAACAACATCTTGATATTAGTAGGATACTTATTTCTGAAATATGGAAAAAAAGATGTAACTATTTCTAAAAAGAGAGACAACATCATTAAATGTATAGAAGAGTACTATCAAAAATTATATCAATAAATAATAAGGAAAGTAATGCTTATAACTAATATATCTTTTGAATTTCTCAGGATTAAAATGAAGAAGTGAGATATAAATTAATTTTATGAAGAAGGGAAAAGCTTCAGATAATGATGGAATTATATTTCAAAAAAGCAGGTGAAGAAATAGAATTTTTTGGCCAAGTTATATACCAAATGGTTTAAATAATAAAGATGTGCCAGATGATTGGAAGACTGCAGTATATTTGAAAAAGTTGATAAAAAGATATTAAAAATTATAGAGCTATCAGTTTTTTTATCAGTTCTATACAAAAAAATTTACCAAAATAATAATAACTCATCTATAGTTAAATTTGGATTTTAACCAATCAAAACAACAAGCTGGCTTTAAAAGTGGTTATAGTATAGTAGATTATATCCAGGTATTGAGAGAAATTATAGAAATGCCAGTGAATATGTTTCATTATACTTTGAATTTGTGGATTATAAGAAGGTATTTGATCCAATAAGCATTTCTTCAGTGATTAAAGGACTGAATCATCAAGGAATACTCTGGAATATTGTCATATTCTGAAGAAAATATATTAAAATGCAACAGCAACAATCAGATTACATAATGATACTAAAAAGATTAACACTGGGAAGGATTACAACAGAGTGACTTTATATTTCCAAAATCTTTACAGCAGTTTTGTAAAATATATTTTGTGGCTTAAAATGGGAATCTAAGGGAGTAAAAGCAAATGGAGATTATTTAAATCATCTAGATTTTGCAGATGATGTAGCTGTTTTTGCAGTGCTTTAGAGCTCCAGCAAATGTTGCAAGATTGACCAATCACATGTAAGTAAAAAATTAGGATTAAAGGTAAATGATAAAAGTAATATTCAATGGTTTTTTCAAAAGAGGAAAATAAAGATTGATAATGATAAATTAGAAGTTAAAAACTACAAACACCCTTGTCAGGTTACTGCTACAGATGGAAGCATAGGGATGAAATTAATTATATAATTAAATTTGGTTAGATGGCTTTTTAGTAGAAATAATTTAATATTGAAAGGAAATATGCCCGTGTGTGTGAAAAGAAAGATTTTTAATAAATGTGCTTTACCAATTCTTACTCATGAATCTGAAATTTGGAGATTTAACAGAAGAGCAATACAGATACTTCAGACTACTAAATGAAATATGGAGAGATGCATTTTGGGATTAACAAGAAGAGACTGAAAACAAAATACATTGGTGAGAAAACGGGATGCCAATAAACTATAAAAGCTGACATGTGAGATGGATAGATAAAATAAGAAATTTTTTGGGATGATATGGAGAAGAGAAGCTAGAAATTGGAGATGGATTGAACTTAGAGAGGTCTTCATCTTGCATTAGATCAATAATGTTTGAAAATTATATATATATATAATTGTAATAAAAATAATGAATTATAAGGGTGATAATTTATTTTATAAATAATTATAATTACCAGCAGAATGTACTTACATTCAGTCAATTCCTTAACCTTCTTTAACTGAAAACTATTTAAATTCAAATTTAGCTGAAATAAATATCATCATATCATATCCCAAAATTCATAAATTTAAGTTAGCAAATTGTTTCATTAATTAAAAATATCCTATTTATGAAAATTGCCTATAATTTTTTTTATTACGTAAAAGTAATCGAATTAATCGCAACTGACTTACTTAGTAAATAAAAATAGTATTGTTTTAAATGATTAATTGTAGAATATAAACATCTTTCTCAAAAAATGTCAAAACTAATCGGTAAACAAATTAACATTTTATAATAATTAGAATCTGTTTTTCTTTTGCTTAAGTAACATATAATAAAAAGATAAATCAGAAGTTTTCGACACATAAATACATATCTAGAAATCCTATTAATCTAAAATCTTTTTTAGACCATTGTAAATAGACAAGACGCAATATCACCGGTGGTATTTTTAAAAGATAAATGGGGAAAAACTAATGTTTCAAGTTTAAATTTTTTTTAAATATTAAAAGGAGATTTTGAGGAAGAACTAATGAATAATCAAAACTATCAGCTATTTTGCAAGTGCGATATATAAAGTGCTCCACTGTAAAAAGTGCATAAAAATCATTTTCATTATTTATAATAATATCTTAAATTTAATTATGAAAAAAACATGAAAGATGACAAAAATCAGTAAAAATAAAACAGGTTAGTCAAACATTGATGGTCCAGTGGTTAACATAACAGCCTTCCAAGCAGCTAGCCCGGGTTCGTTTCCCGGTACAACGCATTTGACATACGAGAAGAAAAAAAAGAGAACAGGTTATTTTAAAAAACAAAATCTCTTAAATGGACTAAAATTGGCAATTATATTACTATATTTGTAAAAAACTTCTATTTATTTTTTTAATCTTTGTAATCTCAAATCAAAATTCTGTTGAACATTTCTACTGCAGTCCTGAAAAAATCTGAAAGAGGGGGCACTGTTTTAGATTAAACATCTGACAATCAAACGATTGTCTCCATAAATGGGTATAATATAAAATAAAAATTAAATACAACAGCTATATAAATATATTATATGAATAATAATTATGCATAAAAAGCCTTTTTCAGCATATGGTTTTCAGCCTTTTCAAATATTAACTCATCTGTTTTAATGTTAACGAATTATTGCACTAAACCCCAAAAAAGGCTTTTTATGTGTAATTATTGTTAGTATACATATATTTATATAATTGTTGTATATTATTTTTATCATTATTTGTTATAATTTTTATCAAAGAACAGTATAATGGATTTCATAATTTCCATTTTTGATGATAAATAAGTATGTAATATAAAGCCTTGTTAATGCATATATTGTAGTTCTAAATATTAAGATAAATGAAATAAGTTAACAAATTGGCAAATAATGGTAAACTAACTCGATTGCAGGCAATTATTATTATTTGATTGTGGTATCTTTTTTTTTTTTTTGTCTTATTACTTCATCTGCTTTTGGTCAAAGAACATAATGTAAATAAGTTAACTAAATTGTATTTTATTTTTAAATCAAGCAATGACGCTTATATTGATTATTAGAGAAACGATTTTAAATGATCGAAAATGGTTTTTAAAAGTAAAAATAAGATTTGAGTATGTTATAAATAATATTTAAATACTGCAATAGCATTAACTAGTTACAAAATAGTTTTTTAAAATAATTGTCGCAAAAAGTAGTAATATATTTTTTAAAATGATTAAAAATTATTAGTTTTTG
The DNA here is from genome assembly GCA_028023455.1 of Epiperipatus broadwayi. Lineage (NCBI taxonomy): Eukaryota > Metazoa > Onychophora > Udeonychophora > Euonychophora > Peripatidae > Epiperipatus > Epiperipatus broadwayi. Next base: position 3,867,032 of record JAQFVV010006210.1, read on the forward strand.
CATTAATATTATATCATCATCATTATCATTATCATTGCAGGATGGAGGTCTTTCCAAGTTCAATCCATCTTCTCCGATCATTAGCGTCTCTTCTCTACATCAACCTGCACACTTTCTTATTTCAGCCATTCATCTCACGTGTGGTCTCTTTCTGGGTCTTTTACAATCTCTTGGAATCTAGTTTAAGATTTCAATTGTCCATCTATTATCATCTTTTCTAACAATATGTCCAGCCCAATTCCACTTCAGTCTTTTAATTTTTTTAATGAGGTTAGTAATACCTGTTTGTTCTCTTACCCATATATATATATATTAATATTATATATACACATATATATTTAAAGGCAATATTCGTAAGAACATTTGAGCGTGTGGTGATTACAAATATTATTGTCAATATTTAAAGTAGACTCATTAAATTTGTTTATTTATTTTTTTAATGTTTGTTAAGCTTGTGATATGAAAAAAGAAAAAATTCACGGAGACCAATGAAGTCTAGCTGATAGTAATGTTTGATTTCAAATTACTTTTTGTTCTTCGTATGGGTTTTTATTTGTACGTATTTCTAGAAAATGATATCTATGCAATTTTTATTTTATGATAAAAGTTTATTTTTAGGCTATTGTAAAATTCAAATAGCTCTAGTTAAAACAGTATTTATAGATCGATATTTTTATCAATGGTTATATTTGAGCAAGAAAATGAAATCCAATCTCCTGCTATTTCAAATAGTTAAAATTTATCAATTTAAATTTTTTATATAATTTAAATAATTTATATATGTAGACCTTTTTTAAAACTCAATTGATTGTAAACTAAAAATAATAATAACAACAAATAAGCAAATTTAAAAATATATATTTTGTTAAAGGAAAAAAACAAAAAGAAAAATTTTGAAAACGAGTTTGATGAAAAAATATAACTAATAAAATTAATGTGGATGGAAGGAAATTATTACCGTATTTTTTTATTTATCAAACTTATTGCAAATATCATTTAATATTATTATTTTAGAAAGATAAACCTAAGTTAGTTCGGGATGTTTATATCTTCACTCATTTTTATAATAGAAATTCTTAAAGCGACATTATATATAAATTATGTATATATATATATATATATCTTATTCACGGATCAACCGAGTCTCAAAACGGTAACTTGGTCCTTCCGTGAATAAGTTTTCGATATCAACGTTTTAGAATTGGGTGAGACTAAAGTTAGTTGGTGGCTTATTAAAATTAATAAAAAGTTTTTATACATGTGTGTGTATGGATATGTCGTAATATTGCTATCTTAAATCAAAGTTATTACTGATTCTTTTTTATTAAATTTTTCAGAAATTACTTGTAAAGGTAGGTCAAACGTAGATCAATGCAACCATTACCATTATATACCTTCAGTAACAGTTATTTTTCCCTCTGAATATAGAATTTTTCAATTTTTTTATTTTAAACCAAAGAACATTTTATAAAGGTGTTTAGTGATGTTTTCATATTTTGGAATAGCTTTAACTGCAGACATATATTTATTTGTGTGTGTGTGTGTCTATGTAGATATTTGTGTGTGTGTGTCTGTGTAAATATATAGATGTGGGTAACTAGCTTTTTGACAGTCACGTCGAAACTTTTTGCAGTCCTTTATCATATCACCTTAATTTAAAACATGAAAATTATTAAGTCAAAATTAAAATTTTCTATTTCATTTATTTTTAATTTAATTGTCTAATTTTAGCATCAGCAAATACATTTATAATAGTTTTTGCATCATGAGATTGAATTATTTTATTTGCAATAGGAAATATATTTAAATTAGATTAACTAGTTTGACTCATAGAACTTCTTTAATGAGTAATTATGTGGGGGATGCAAAATAATAAGAGGGTCACTGCAAAGACATGAAAAATGACAAAAAAAATGAAAAAAAGCTAATTATTAAAATCAAAATGAGAAAACGTGAGAAATACAGTGGGAGTTGCCAAATGTGGTGTGATTTCACTATTTGTGCCAAATTTTAGCCTTGTTACTGCATATCCCACCGCAAAAGAATATATATATATATATGTATATAAATATTACAGTTCTAAAAATCTTTGGAAGGGGAATAGGATTAAAGTCAATATGAAAAGGTTGAGATCTACTGTCTTAAATAATTTATTATCTTCAGGATAAAAATGATTATAAAGTTTTTCTGCAGTCATAAAAATAATTAAAAAAAAGCATAATTGTACGGCAAATATTGTCAGTCTTTTTATATAATAATTGTGTGTAGCCAGTGTAATTATAAATCATTTTTCGAATATCCATAATTATAAAATAAATTACTTTGCAAAATCAATACTACATTTTTGTAGAAATTTTTTTGGCACGTTTATTTATTTCATTTTTAATTACAGTAATATGTGTAGAAATAGAAAAAATATATATTAACTATTTCATATACAATCCTTTGAAATTATTATGAATTTGATTTATAGTTATATCAAATGATGCATAATAAATATTAGTTTTAAAATAAGATTCGAAATCTGCGATTATTTAATGTTTAGAAAGTTGATCTAAATGCTTTTTAACTTTTCTTAATTTCGCTTTTTAAAAAAAAAATAGATAAATTTGTCATTTCATATTTTCATACCATGTTTGAAAATAGTCAAATACCAGTTTTTATTTTGAAGAACTTTTGACACATTGGTGAATTGAGTATTTCAATTTCTGATATGATTTTTAAAATAATTGTAATGTTTTAAAATAGTTTCTAACTTATTTTGGTTTCTTTTATTTTGTCAGTGCAATTGAAAGTAATCATTATTTTTAATTCCACAAAATGAAACCAGGGCACCATTATTGGATTACCTTGTTATATCATATATGACTCTCATTTTCACTCATGCTTATACCACCTAAACACTTTTGGCCTGCTTAGTTAAATAACTGGAAACATGTATATAATGCAAAATTAAAAGCATTTTCGCAACACTGTAAGATCTCAGATTCAGAAAAACAAGAAACTCCTACACAAAAGTAAGAAACTTACATTTTAATGAAGTGTTGAGGAGAAATTATTCTTAAAAAAGATTATTGTCTTAACACTGAAATATATTGGATGAAGACCATTTCTATCAACAACTTTTTTATTTATTGGATAAATGCTTTAGCATGGTGCTTTCTAAAGTCTGTTTTCATTTCATATTTTACCTATGAAGAACTTTGATACATTCATGAACATATCTACATGCACACGGACAGAATAAACATTTATGGTTTAGATAAGCTTGGGTTAAGATTATGTGATTGCATTTACAAAATCAACTATCTTTGAGCAAATCACGTTTATTATCTAAACAATTAATAGCAGTGGAGATTTGAAAGTTAAAAATAATTATTTATTAATTTGTTTTTAAAACAGGATATATTGGTCTGTTTAATGACATTTGTTTAAATGTGTATGAATATAAAAATCTCAGTCTGTTATGCCAACTCTTTTGTCTATATTAAGATCTTAAACTAAAGTAAAAAATGGGGATTCATTTATTAATTATGGGAGTTATTATCTTGACACAAATTGAAGATTCATGACTTAGATAAGCATGGATTGTTATTATGTGATTTACATATATATATATATTTACCATTAAAAAACCATTCAAAACTTACATAATATCAATATCAATCAACAATTTCAAACTGTTGTCAAGGCAACTTTCTTTTAAGAATATATTTTGATTATATATATATTAGAATTAAACAGCATTAATTATTATTGAATAAGGCAATCTCTTTTTAACAATTATATATATATATATATATATATATATATATATATATGCTGTTTAATCCATATATATATATATATATATATATATATATGGATTAAACAGCATTAATTAATATTGAATAATTTGGAATGATGAATTCCCTGAATATTATTTATATTAAAATAAAGTATACATTTTTAATATCACTATTTAGCTCAAAATAGAATAACATGAATTCATTTCCAGATACAGCCTTATATATAACAAGCTTATTAACAACACAAAGCATCACTAATCATCAATATGTATGCATACACACTATATGGAGAGGAGAGTTTTTTCCTCTGTGTAATAAATACAAATGATAAAATGTTAACATCAGACCAGCCAATGTGGTCTATGCCGTAAACTGCAGCCAAAAAGACTGCCCATATTTATAGATGAGACCATAGCAAATCTTCAAACTAAAATGACTCAACATTCATTAACAAAGTAAAATATCTAAGATTAAGTCTGAAGCTGTTAATTCCTCTGTCTTTTACAATCATGAAAGAGAGCTTGGTCATAATTATGATCCAAGTTTAGTTAAAGTTATAATTGATTTTTTATTTTTTTTTCAAATTAACGACAAACACATATTCTTTAATATAAAAGTGTAAAAAAAAAATTATAAAGAAATACTTTTAGAGGTGTGCCCCTGAAACTGTATATTTGAACAAAAACGCTTTCACCCTTCAACTACCAGGAAGTACACAAGTACCCAATCTTGTTAAGCACATCAATTCTCAATAAATACTGCTTTAAATACCACTTGCAAATGATATAAAATTTATAAGAAACTAATTTCTTTTATAGTTAAACATTCTGTGCAATTTATTTCCTGGATTAAATAGTTAAATGAAAGATTTTATAAATAGTTGTAAAAAAATTATTTAAATAAGAGAAAATCATAAACAAGTGAATATTTCATCAAATATTATTTTTCATAAATAAATTTTAAAAAAAATAATTTGAGACATAAAACATGATGGCCACTTGTCATGGATTTGGAATGCAAATAATGAGAATTGAACAATTACCTGTACTAATGCTGCTTTCTCTATTCTTGCACTTTTTAGGTTAAAATTTGATTGAATACACAGATAAACTGGTCCCAAGAGAAGTTGATGGTTAATCTATATTGTTGTGGTAGAAGAGTTTGCAGAAACCTAAATCAGCCTCATAAAAGTGATGTTGGGTTGTAATCAAATAAAATAATGAAAATAAAGTTTTGAAAAACACTTTTTTCTATGTCCCTTATGTTTTAGGTAATTTTTATGATTAAAGAAGTTAAAAGTAATGCCATGTAAGTTGCCATATAACTTTTTCCAATACTAAAAGTCTGCACTGAAAAATGACAGACATAAAAAATATCTTTTGCTAAGTCTTTGGTAGTTTTTGGTTGCATATATTGTGGACACTAGGTGACACGGCAGAACCACCAAGAAGCCTGCAAGTGATAAATTTCATACAAAAATGGCTGAAATTGTTGAAAAATTAAAATTAAAATTCCTAAGGCAAGATATCGAAAGTAAGTAAAAAATCAAATAAAAAATTTAGCCTAAGGCAAATAATAAATCGAGTGAAATAATACATAAATTTTAAAAAAGTACACACACAAAATTGGGGAAAATACATAAAATAATCATTAAAATGCCAAAGGCAAGACATAAAAGTAAGTAAAAAAACAAGTAAAAAATTTAGCCTAAGGCCAATCAAGTGAAAAAACACATAAAATACATTAAAATGCTAAGTAAATTTTATAAAAGTACACAGTACATATAACTGTAGACTACCAAGCCTTCATTGACATCAATGAGTTTTCAAATGCCCCGAACACTGAGTCTGCATTCAGTTCTTAGAATAAATGATTATGTGAAAAAAGTAAATTATGTGGCTATAAATCTGCAATTAAACTTAATGTCAGTTCTTAAAATAACATTCAGAGTGCAAACATTTAATTATTGTGGTAACAGAAATACTTCAAATTTTTTAGCTATATTTTAAGCAGCAAAAATATCAAAATTTTATGGATTTTTGTGAAATTTCCAGGGCATACTCAAGGATAATATAAGAAAATGTGAAGGAGATCTGAAATTGATGATGGAAAGTGTAAAAAAGAATGAACTAACTGATACATGGAGGCAAGCTTTGCAAGAAAAGGGAGAAATTTAGTTAATTTTACCTGATGCAAAATTCTTGAATTCTTTGTTTGCAACAATAAATGTTTTGCATTTCCAAATTTACTTACTGCAATTTATAATTTTTTACAATTCCAATGATTGTGGCATCAGAATAAAAGGTTTTAAAGATGAATCTGATCAAAACTTGAGATCATAAATGCATCAAAAATTCTATAATGAATTAGCAAGTATTGTTTATTGAATGTGAAATTAACAATCCTTCAAACTCAAATAAATCTTTAAACAAGAACAAATATAATTTGATTATAATAAAAGACAGCAGCTAGTTTTTTTCTAAGTTAGTAAAAAAAAAAGCTAGTAAGATTATTTACCTTAATATTATCTCTATTAAATATAAACTATGTGAAAATTTAAATGACAATGATATAATCTATGATTTTAGAAAACAAAAGACAAAAACTTTATAAAATAATTATATTTCACTGTGTATCTTGGGATAATTAACATAAAAAAATCTTTATTTTGTTAATATCTAATTGCCATCTCATTGCTGTTACCAGCATGTGAAAAAATTGTACTTGATAATTTTGTTATAATAAATTCTGCTAAGCTCAAGTAGTACCTATTCTATTTTTAGTTAGATGTGTTCAGCAATAGTGACTTTTGTCTAAAGTCCAATAACTCTAGAGGAAGTTTCATGCTTAAAGTATGTACAAATTTAAGTATGCAATTATACTCTAAAATATATTATGCTTCCTGAAACATTTTAGAATATACTATTTTTAAAAATTTGAATTTTTTTGTTTAATTTGTTAATTAATATACTATATATTGCAACAATAGTTTAAGATTATTGGTATTATATCATGTCAAAATATTTTTCAAAACCAAATATGTATTATGTGATATCAGTTTACATAATATTTTTAGCAGTAAATTTCTTTTTCTCATCACATTTATGCCATCTGGTGAAAACTTTAGTAATCAATAGATGTCATATGGTAGTGCTTACTAAATCTCTCTTCAGTGCTTCCCTATCTAATATCCTCAGACTTATTTCCAGCTTATGGCTTTCATTAGTGAGGTTTGGGTCTTTGGAGAACTACATCTGGATTTTTGGCAGCTTAGTGGAAAAGTGCATTAGATCTGAAAGATGCAGGTGCACTGCTCAAAATCTAAAGGTCCTTACTGTTGAAAGTCAAGTCTAAATCTAGTCTGAGGATATTGGATAGCACAAAACTGAATATGAATTTATTAAGCACTACTATTTGACATCTATTGATTTTTGAAACTTGCACTAGGTAGCGTATATGTTGTGAGAAAAAAAAAGAATTGCTGCCAACATATTTTAAGTGGATGTGTTTTTCTTCAGCGATTACAAAATTACTTACAAATTGAATATCAATTCTAATTAACAAGCTCTAACATTTAAGTGGAAATAAATTTCAAAGAAAATTTCAAAATATTATTTTCATATTTTCAAGTTCTTACATTTAATTCATTTCACTATTTATTTCATAATGAAAACAAACATCTGTTTTTGTTATTTGAGTTTGGGATTAATCAATTATTCACTTGAATGCTAAGTGCTTTTTGTATATTTACTTTTTATTTAAACTTTAATAATGTAACTTATGATTTCGTTAGTGATCCATTATGGGTTAAAATATTACAGTCTTTTTTTTTTCTTTTGTTTCTTTAGCTTTTTTTTTTTACATTTTTACAATTATTGAAAAGATCGCGAATAAAATGTTTAAGACTTTTTTTTTCTTTAAGTATTTATAATTCTTTGCAATTTTAAATTTATATAACAGAATGTTTTTTATATCTTTTTTAATTAATCAAAGTACTTTGGTAATTAATAATGTTTTCGTATTTATAATAATAATAATAATTATTATTATTATTATTATTATTATTATTATTATTATTATTATTATTATTAGATATTTTCATGACGTAAGTTAGTTATAGTTATTATTTGCTCATATGTTTAAATTCTGAAAATTGTAAAGTTAATATTAGCGTTTTATTTTATATATACATATATGTTGAATTATTAGATGTAACAGTGCTTTATACTGTGGCTAAAACTAATTGTTTTTTCTGCCTTTGAGTTTAAATTTAGTGCTAATAATATCTTAATTTAAATTTTAAGTTTGTTTGCAGTTGTTTAATATATATATTCTAACCTCTCCACCGCTCGTCCTCCAAAATTTATACATTGTTTAAACTTTATTACGCATATTCCGGGTTCTAGCTCAGTTACCAACTAAATAAATGAAATATTCAGCATTAATTAAAAATGATTACTAGCTCTAATTTTTAAAATACAAATACAGTTATATTTTTAAAATGAATTAACAAATATTTACTATTTTCATGAGACATGGAGTGACGATACGGGGAACGAGATAGACTACATTGAGATATTATCCACATGATACTACCTCAATGGCATAAGAACACTATTCCCTTTTACTATATCAAAATAACTAACTCATAGTATTCTTACGACTTTCTAAGCTCTATTCATTACGATTAAAATAATAATCCTGTCTTAATATTCTTTGTAATAAGAATCTAGCTCAATTAAATAAAATAATATAAAATAAAATAAATAAAATCTCAGGTTCATAAATTGTACTCTAACTGATTTAAAATTACGGTAGTAAACTATGAAAAGGGAATTTTATGTCATAATTCACTACACAGCAACTAACAATAATAAACATAATAATAACAACAATAGTATAATATAATCTTATTTCTTCCTAAAATGAAATAAATAAATACGTACGTGGTAGTATTTTAATAATCTGACAACAGAATACGTGTGGCAACATTAGCATATAATTTAATTTAATATTGTGGCAACCGATTTATGACCAATAAATAATATAAAATTATAATCTTTTAATTTTAATATATACCAATAAATTCTCAAAATTATTATAACACTTTTATGTTTACCTTTTTGTGCAAAAACTATATGTCTGTTTCAATTATAAGTGTATCGTGATATCATGCATCCATGTGGAGAAATAACAACAAGGACACAAAACTTTAAAATAAATTTACAACAAAGTTTATTAATAACATCAATAAATAACAATATTTTACATTATGTACATTGGATATCCTTTGCTCTCCTATCTCAAAATTATTTTACTAGTTTATAAAAATGAAAATCAAACTTCTATTTATTTTTCCTAGTTAACTCTTATCTTTTAAATGCTTAAGAAAATACAATATTATTATTATTGGATTTCTTATTATGGTTAGCTTGTTACAAAATGTACCTCTTGTATAATTATCGTTAACACTTTGTATCCCTACTATTATTAAATTTATATTTTTACAAAAATTACATTCGTAGTAAACATTCTACAAAACAATAAAATTCTAGTTTTATATTGGTTGTATGGAATCCTACAAATTCAAAACATTCTTATACATTCGGTATTAAGTTTTATTGTTCATTATCCGATGTTTATTAAGTCTAATATACTCATTCAAGCCTTACTTCGGATGATATAATTACAACCATTAATAACATACCATGCACAAATATGTTTATTACACATTATTGAATTATTTTCTTAATAAATATGCAATATTTATTTTCTAAATATTATTTAAAACATTAAAATTTTATTATCACTTTTAAAAAAAAAAACTTTGTTTAGATTTCTCTTTTAAAAAATCTTATATTCATTTCCGAATTAATTTTAAACTGTATTATATGATTCTTTCTCTCTTCATGATATTTTGGACTTTCAATTTTAAAATTACGCAATTCTAGACATTCCAGCAAATAAACTATTCTTACATAAACGATAACATATCTTCAATTCTATTTTATTCATTATTTCTTTGAAAATATCTTTCTGACGATGCAGATTCACAATATAAGGATAGCGAAGATAGATGCCTAGGATCAAAATATAACTAGAATATTACTCATCATAAACCTTGACAATAATGGCACAGTGAATTAAAAAACACTATAGAGGAGTGACCTCTACCTGTCTACCAACCTCTATTATAGGAGTGATGCTAAAGCTATTTCTTCAGCTTTATTATAACATCAAGAAGTTTAAAGATATGTAAAAACACTGTCCAAACTATATGTGTTCAGTTATAGGGCTTAGTTAACTATACTGAAATCACACAAACTAACTATGATCCAAATACTTTATGTTTCCTATTTCTTAATAAAAACATCATCTTGGTTTCCTCTCCACTAGTACTACCAAGTCACTATCCGATCTTATTTCTCAAGATTTTTCTATACAGTACATCGACAAATACCTATCTGCATTTCTAACAATAATAAAATTCATTTATTTCAAAACTATTCCACTGTTCTATAAGAAAATCTTTTTACTACTTTCCTCGTATATTTTATCATATACCAACTATTTTAAAATATCTGAATACTTTATCACATGAAAGTTCAAAAGAATCACACAATTGTTCTGTCGAATTATATTATTAATATACTTTAAATAACTTATTGCATGCATATTCAGAATTACTCCTATCTCATAATATGTTTTAAAATGTTGTATAAAATGTGTACATATAATTTAAACTTTCACACATCATTCTTAATCAATAGATGATCTAAAAAAAAATACATTATGCATTTTAAATAAATATCAAAATTACCAAACGATCTTTATCTTCTCGATCGCGTTCTGTAGGCTTCACCATCCCATTGATTCTTGTAGATATAAAACTTCCATACATACACTTTATTTTTAAAACAATATTTCTATAATTCTATTAAGCTATTATATTTAAATCTCATTATTATTAAATTATGTTTATATGTTTTCCCTAATCTCACATAGCATTTTATATTTTAAAATATAATTAGTAAAAATATTTAAATTATATTTACGGTACTTCTTCATCAAACTTTCTGGAACCGTTCATATTAAAGCTAAAAAAAAAAATGTATATTATTTCTTCTTCAGTCATTTAATGTTCTATTTTAAGGTAAAGCAATTATTGCTCTGTTTAATAAATATTCATAGATGACAATCCTTGGTTTTTGCAATATTGAATACAATTATTAATTCATGATATCAATTTATCCTGTAAAGAAAAAAAAACGTCTCCATAGTCTCTTCTAATATTGTCTGCTAATATTTTCCCGCGCGACTTTTACGATGCATCTTCTATGTACTTTTATTTAAATATTTAATAAAATTTTTCTGTTTTCATGGATCCATTTTTATTAAGTAATTTAATTTTATATTTTTTAATCAAGCATTTCCTCCAATGAATACTTTATAATATTTTTTTCTGATTCCTCTTAGATAAAGTTTTCTGTTCCTTTCCATAAAACGCATAATAGCACTTTCTTATTATTCTATTACTTTTTTTTTCTTTATTTAAATTCTGGTACTATATTTTTATAATGTTTCTTTTAAAAGATAAACATTCTTTCTTCATTATACTTTTACATAATTTTTCTTTATAATAAAAACGCATATTAAATTTTTCGTAGAGAAGAATAACATAACTTCAAAGTAGCCTTATAAATTTTGTGCGTCATAATTTTTTCCTAATGGCAAGTAACTTCTCTTTTAAGTTTTCGCGTAGCGTCCCAATTATATTTCTCTGAGTGACAATAATAAGTTTCTGGTTGAGCATAAATAAAGCTGTATTAAGGCACTTTCCAAATATTTTTCCCTTAGCAATATTTTTAGGTATTTTTTCTTGTACTTCCATTTTACTGTAGGGTTTTGGTTAAACTCGAATAAAATATCCTGGTAAGATAACTTTTAAAATTAGAAATTCATGTAGAGGCAGTCAAAATATTATATGTTAAAAAAGAACTTTTAAAATAAATACAAAATTTTAAATTTATATCACTTTTCTAGCTACGGTGTTATCAGCTAAAAAAATATGTTACTTTCTCTTTCACTTACACATTACTTTCTCCTCCCGCTTCGTCTAATTCTTATATTTTGTCTGCTAATTTACCTCCATTGATTGGTTAATGACTTTATTTTAGCGCGAACAAATTTACACATTTTAGTTTTATAACAGATTAGACTTTTAAAAATAAAGAATTGATGACGTCATGTCTTAAATATTATTTAGACTAGTATATTTTAAATTCAATTATAATTTTATCAAAATCATTTAAACTTTAAAAACAATTATTAAAATAATATTTAATATTTTAACTTTTACTTTAATGATCGATGGCAATCATATTTAGTTTCCTAATTCACAAAATTTATTATTATTCTAACAAGTGTGTGTGTGAAGGTATATAATATACAGTCACATGTTTACTAACTTTATCAAATGATTTTTTATTTACGCCTCGGTCTAAATTACCAAAACTGATATATTTTGTAAAAATTTTGGAAAATAATTTAAAATGTTGAACTAAATATAATTCTCACCATCCTAAAGTTTATTTTAAAATATAATCTATTAATTTTGACTATTAAATATACTTATAACATTACATCTAGCATTTATTTAATTTATTAGTTTTAAAATATTACATTCAAATTATTAATATACTTTTAACTATTTATAGCTGTGTTATTTTATATGGCCAGCTTTTACAACCATAAGCAATGATATCATTAAGCTTTATTTAACTGTTCTCTTAAAATAATCTATTACACTTTTATACCAGGTATTTTCAGCTTTAAATTGTACTATAAAATCTAATTATCCTACTATTATTTATATATCATACAAATATAACTTAAAATTTAAAATTTTTTAGTAATTGACCTTCTACCTTATTATGACTTATAGATAAGGGCACATAACTTCCCCCTTCGAATAAAAAATTTTAAATTAAACATCTAGTTTAATACCTATTTTATTCATTAATACTCTTCATTTTATTATCTGCTACAACCAAATTCCATCTTATACTACTCAATACAATAGAATACACTGTTTGCCATACAAATTCATATAATATCTGGACACTAAACTTTAGACTTTGAACTATTAATACTTATAAAAAAAATTTTTACACTTCTGATGGGTATGGGATTAAACTTCTAGCATTATATGTCCCTTTTTCACCATCTGGGGTATTTAATACAAAAGCATTCTCTCCCACTTTTCTACAAATCTTGTATGGACCTTCATATAATTCTAGAAATTTTCTAAATTGATTTCTTTGTAGGTTGCTAACATGGGGTGTTCTAACAAGAACTAGATCATCAATTTTGAACGGATGTGGTCTATTATGGGCTTGCTTTACTCTTTTAGCACCCATAACATGTAGCTTTACTTTGGCTTGATTTATGTCATGATTTCTATCTATTGGCTCTCTTATCAAAGGTATAGGTGTTTGAATTAATAACTTTTCATGCTTGCCATAGTGTAGACGGAATGGTGTAAAGCCTGTGGATTCATTGCAAGTACTATTTATATATTTGACAACCTCAGAAAGTTTATGGACCCACTGTGTATGATCATCAGCTACATAAACCCTGAATAATCTACCGAGCTCCTGCATAACACGTTCGCAAGGATTAGACTGTGGATTTCTAATGGAGCTCATAACATGTCTGAGGTGTTGAGTTCGAATCCACTCACTCCATCTACTAGATATAAAGGCAGTTGCATGATCAGTAAGAATTATTTCTGGCTTACCCACTAAAGGAAATTGATACTCAAGCATATATTTAATTACATAATGAGCGCTGGTTTTAGGTACTGGGTAGGCTGAGACTAATTTACTAAAAACATCATACGTAACAAGTATAAATTTTTGACGATTGAATGGTGGCAGAGGCCCATAGAAATCGATCGCTAATAATTCATTAGGACGATCTGGAATAATGGGTTGCATGATTCCCACGTAAGATTTACTACAATGCTTAGATTTTATACATATTTTACACATTTTAATCTTTTTAATTACGCGCTTGTACATTTTATTCCAAAAAAATATCGATTTTAATACATACATAATTTTTGGTGCTCCATAGTGCCCATAGCTACTATGAACATACATAATAAGTTTATCAATCATGGAGTTAGGGACAACTATCCTCCATGATTCTCCCTGATTATAATTTATATTGTACATAAGCAAATTTTGATACATTTTATATTTATTAAAAATCATTTTAACGCGTTTATTTTTACTATTTATATTATCATGATTATTTAAGATAGTCATGATCCTATTTAATCTCATATCCTGACTCTGAATCATAGTGAGATTTTTATAATCATCAGCTATGGATTCATCCCTAACCAAATCTATGTTACTGATAATAATGTTTTGATTATCAGGATTTTGTGACATTAAACAGATAACGTGGCGGCTAAGAATATCAGCAGGGATATTCTGTCTCCCTTCAATATAAAGTACTTTATAATTGAATTGTTGGAGATACAAGCTCCACCTAATTAGTCTCTCATTACTGAGGTAGCTTTTATTTAAAAACTCTAAGCTTCTATGGTCGGTCAATACAATCACAGTAGAACCTAGTAAAAATTGTCTTAATTTCTGAAAAGCCCAAACAATAGCTAGGGTTTCCTTTTCAGTAATAGTGTAGTTCAACTCAGCACCTCTTAGATGTCGGCTCAAGAAGTACAATACATGAGGTACCTGATCCTCATTGAGTTGAAATAACACTACACCCAGACTATAGTAACTACTATCTGTTTGCACATAAAATATTTTATTGAAGTCAGGATAACTTAAAATTACGCATTTTAAAAATTTATCTTTAATCAAATTAAATTCACGGTCATGATCAGGGGTCCACCTCCACCTCTCAATCTTTTTTAGTAATTTAGATAAATGTATGGTGTCCTCGGCAAAATTTTTATAGAAGCGGTTGTAATAATTACATAACCCAAAAAAAGATTTCAGCTGTTTTACCGTTTTTGGTGTGGGGAAGCGCTGAATAGCTGCTATCTTTTCTGGATGGGGTTGGATGCCATGCTCACTGATTAAGTGTCCCAGAAAAGTAATTTCTTTCGCTGCTATTATACACTTCTCCAAATTAATTTTTACATTTTTTGCAGTGCATTCACTAAAAAACATTTCTAAATGTTGGAGATGCTCTTCTAAACTGTCAGAAGCAATGACAATATTGTCCACATACATGATAATTTTTTCTTTTAATTGCTTTGAAAAAATCATGTCCAAACATCTGATTAAGCCAGCACCGCTATTAATGAGACCAAAAGGCATCCGTCTGAAAACATACGACTGGCCTTGAAAACGAAATGCTGTGTATTGCTGATCATTCTCATGTAACGGTATTTGCCAATAACTAGCTGTTAAATCAAATGTAGAGAAAATTGACCTCTTATGAAACTTAGTTAGGAGCTCATGTACAGGTGGAGGAATGTCACGCTCTGGTACAGTTATAGAATTCAACATGCGAGCATCTAAACATACCCTAATATTGCCATCCTTCTTCTTTACAATAACCAATGGGTTTACGTAAGGAGAAGGGCACTTTTTAATTATATCCCACTCTAGCATCATGTCTATTTGACTCTGTACCTCGTCCTGATATTGATATGGGATCGGGTACATCTTTTGATGGAAAGGATCATTACACTTCAACTTAATACGATGGGTATATCCCTCTATTATACCAGGGATTTTAGAAAAAATGCTTTTAAAGCTATACATTAATTGATATAATTTCTCATTTAATTTAGAATCGACCGCATAAATATGTTCAATTTTTGCTTTTATGCTAGCATCAATCAATGTATTATGGATGCATAGTAATTGATTGGAAAGATTATGCACACCATATTCAAAATTAAGCCTTTCCTTCTTACAAGTAAAAATTTTGTTATAAAAATCTATTTGACAATCATTTAAAATCATGAAGTCAGCACCTATTATGGCTTCATGTATCAATCCAGGCATAATAAGAAAAACATATCCAAACTCTGTATTATTAATTTTGAAGGTAATCCAAACTTGTTTATTTGTTAACTGAGTTCTCTTTCCATTTGCTAGAGTTACATGTATTGGTTTTACTGGCAGTGAAGGTATATCACCTTTTATGCATACCAGATTTTTATAAGTTGACTCTGATAATATGGAAGCTTGGCTTCCAGAGTCAATCAATGCTTCAACTTTTATATTTTTAATGTTTAAAATTACAACCGGACATTGATACGTAATAGGTGGTTCACCTATTGTAAAGGGTTCTAAAAAATCAATGTCTAAATCCAAAGTATTTAGCATCCACATCTGATCGTTCCCCATTTCGTTAGCACCTGGTCCTTGCAAAGAGGAACTGATCCACAAAGACCTCTTTAGTTTAACTTTTTCTCACTTGTTTTTGTATTGGGTTTCTTTAAAATAGTAGTAATACCACTAGTAGAAGGTTGATTATTTTGCAACTCTACCCTACTTCTAGATTTGTCAAATCTAACCGCTTTCTTAGCATATGGATGTACCCTATTTCTATCACTAGAACTATATCTTCTTTTAAAGCCTATTTGATGCCTTTGATTATTATAGTCAACATTGATATTAGACAATGGATAGTTATTTCTGTCTCTATTTGTTTTAAATCTATTGTCTATAGATGTTTCAGCATTTTCTAATGCATCTAATACTTCTGACACCTCTTCTATAGAATAACGGTCCGCTGCAATTAATAGTTGCTCCACATTTCTGGGCAAATTGTGTCGTATTATTCTTACTATCTGTCCTTCAGATAATGGACATGCCATTAGTGTTTTTAATCGAATAGCCTGACTCCTAAAGAAACTAGTATAGCTACCTTTATTCGATTGATATTTTTCCTGAGTTATCTGGAACCTAATGCTATCTTGCTTGTCAGCGTTCCAGAAACTACCTGTTATTAAACATCTAAAGTCACCATAGGTATTTGGCCTTTCAAAAAGTGAATGCCACCAATCTTTGGCAGTACCTCCTAAGTGATTACTACAGATGGCCAATTTTTCCCTTTCAGTTAAAACACATATTGAAAATAGTTCATCTAAACTATTTAGAAACTCATATGGATTTTCAGCATGGTCACCTCTAAATGGTTTGATCCTCATAAAGCGTAATGCCATCGAGTTATTTGTTCCTCCCTCACAACTAGTATTTCCTTTAATTATTCGGCTGTCTATCTCTTTATTATTATCAGATTCTATTTGATTATCTTCCTCTTTTCTTAAATACTCTACTTTATCTATTGGAAATGGACTTTTATATTCTTCATCTTTACTATGCGATGCTTTTTCTTTACCTAATCCTAACATTTGATTGTTAATGGATTTTATCTCTTCTATTTGTTCGTATACCTGTTGTAATTTTCCTTCCAAATTTACCTGTCCAATCACTTGATCTATGTATATCTTTTGTTCCTGTCTAAACCTATCTAAGTTTTGATCTATAGCTTCCTTATACTCATTACTATTTCTCTCTACTTGCATTACTTGTTCTTTTACGTCCCTTTGTAAGCACTTTAAATTCTCACCTATTTTGGACCTGTACTTCTGATCATCCTCTTTTCTAATATTAAAATCCTCTAATTTTCCTATCAAACCTTCTTCTATTTCTTCTTTTATATCTCTCCTATTTTGCACTACTAAATCATTAAACTTATCCACTAACTCTCTCTCCATTTCATCTTTCATCCTTATTCTACTCTGCATTATCTCTTCCTTTATTTCACATATTTCATTCTTAATATCTAATTTATTATTATCAAACTCTTGTTTTAACTTGATATTATTGGTCTGACATTGACTAATAGAATCTTCTATTTTTTTGTATATACCTTTTATAGCAATTTCAGAAAATTCTGTAAACTTAGTCTTGAGTAATTCCTGACTATTACAATCTATTTGTTCTATTTCATCCCTTAAAGAATTAATAACTTTTTCACTATTATCCAATCTTGATTCCAAGCCATTGAATTTATTATGTGTTTCCTCCTTAAAGTCTTCCATAGTCTTACAAGTATCATTGAGTTTTTTATTCATACTATCTATACACACTTTGATTTCATTACTATTTTTACTCATAGTTTCATGGAGAGATTCAAATTTTATATTACTCTCTTCTCTATATTTTCTATTATTTTCATTGAGAGATTCAAATTTTATATTGATCTCTTCTCTATTTTTTCTATTATCTTCTTGAATCTCTTCTCTATATTTTCTATTATTTTCATTGAGATATTCAAATTTTATATTACACTCTTCTCTATTTCTATTTATATTCTTATTAATTTCTTTCATCATCAGTGCTATTTGAGACAATGATAAGCTATCTACATCTCTTTTATGTGAGACTACTTCCTCTTCTCTATTTTTAACTCCCTAATCTTTTCTTCTCCTTTTATTTCATCATCTGCAATTTGTACAATATTTGTAATTGTTTCTATATTAATGGTCTCTTCCGCTTCCTTTTCCTCCTCACAACTACTATCCACAATGAATTCAGATATTTCCTCTACTGAACTGTTATCTTGATTATCCATTTTTTCTTTATAATACTTTTTCCTCAAAATTTAATATCGCAATAATATGTTACTATTAACTTTTCATAAAATAGTTTCTTACCAGTTCTTTTATCTCATCCAACCATCACCCACAATAAATATAGACAATACCTTCTATACATCCTACTATCTAACTAATTATAACAATAAGAATTAAAATTATATGTGTCACAACGTCATTTCCCACATGCATGATTCACAAATACTTTGCACAAACTAAAACACTTTCAAATATATTTTTCATTAATACTTCAATAATTGACATGGTCATATTAAATACCAATAATCGTTAGCCACATATGCATATTTTAAATTTTATTTGTCAATTGACCCACAATAGTATAGTACGATTTTTAAACAATCAGATTATCTACCACATAAAATTGAAATTATTTTAATAACAAATACTTAGTTTACTTTAATAACTAAATCCTAATAATTATTTCTATAATCAAATATGAAATTATCTACTTCTGTAAAATATGTCTTTTGACAATCTCCCGATTTACATGAACAGATTCAAATACTAAACTATATGTAATTCCACTACACATCGTGCAGTCTCATTGGAAAAGCAAAATTTAACCTTGTTAGTTGAATCCAACCTATCGATTGTAGTTCCAACTACACATCATGCCCCACATTGGGTGATCACAATCTAACCTCTCCACCGCTCGTCCTCCAAAATTTATACATTGTTTAAACTTTATTACGCATATTCCGGGTTCTAGCTCAGTTACCAACTAAATAAATGAAATATTCAGCATTAATTAAAAATGATTACTAGCTCTAATTTTTAAAATACAAATACAGTTATATTTTTAAAATGAATTAACCAATATTTACTATTTTCATGAGACATGGAGTGACGATACGGGGAACGAGATAGACTACATTGAGATATTATCCACATGATACTACCTCAATGGCATAAGAACACTATTCCCTTTTACTATATCAAAATAACTAACTCATAGTATTCTTACGACTTTCTAAGCTCTATTCATTACAATTAAAATAATAATCCTGTCTTAATATTCTTTGTAATAAGAATCTAGCTCAATTAAATAAAATAATATAAAATAAAATAAATAAAATCTCAGGTTCATAAATTGTACTCTAACTGATTTAAAATTACGGTAGTAAACTATGAAAAGGGAATTTTATGTCATAATTCACTACACAGCAACTAACAATAATAAACATAATAATAACAACAATAGTATAATATAATCTTATTTCTTCCTAAAATGAAATAAATAAATACGTACGTGGTAGTATTTTAATAATCTGACAACAGAATACATGTGGCAACATTAGCATATAATTTAATTTAATATTGTGGCAACCGACTTATGACCAATAAATAATATAAAATTATAATCTTTTAATTTTAATATATACCAATAAATTCTCAAAATTATTATAACACTTTTATGTTTACCTTTTTGTGCAAAAACTATATGTCTGTTTCAATTATAAGTGTATCGTGATATCATGCATCCATGTGGAGAAATAACAACAAGGACACAAAACTTTAAAATAAATTTACAACAAAGTTTATTAATAACATCAATAAATAACAATATTTTACATTATGTACATTGGATATCCTTTGCTCTCCTATCTCATAATTATTTTACTAGTTTATAAAAATGAAAATCAAACTTCTATTTATTTTTCCTAGTTAACTCTTATCTTTTAAATGCTTAAGAAAATACAATATTATTATTATTGGATTTCTTATTATGGTTAGCTTGTTACAAAATGTACCTCTTGTATAATTATCGTTAACACTTTGTATCCCTACTATTATTAAATTTATATTTTTACAAAAATTACATTCGTAGTAAACATTCTACAAAACAATAAAATTCTAGTTTTATATTGGTTGTATGGAATCCTACAAATTCAAAACATTCTTATACATTCGGTATTAAGTTTTATTGTTCATTATCCGATGTTTATTAAGTCTAATATACTCATTCAAGCCTTACTTCGGATGATATAATTACAACCATTAACATACCATGCACAAATATGTTTATTACACATTATTGAATTATTTTCTTAATAAATATGCAATATTTATTTTCTAAATATTATTTAAAACATTAAAATTTTATTATCACTTTTAAAAAAAAAAACTTTGTTTAGATTTCTCTTTTAAAAAATCTTATATTCATTTCCGAATTAATTTTAAACTGTATTATATGATTCTTTCTCTCTTTATGATATTTTGGACTTTCAATTTTAAAATTACGCAATTCTAGACATTCCAGCAAATAAACTATTCTTACATAAACGATAACATATCTTCAATTCTATTTTATTCATTATTTCTTTGAAAATATCTTTCTGACGATGCAGATTCACAAAATAAGGATAGCGAAGATAGATGCCTAGGATCAAAATATAACTAGAATATTACTCATCATAAACCTTGACAATAATGGCACAGTGAATTAAAAAACACTATAGAGGAGTGACCTCTACCTGTCTATTAACCTCTATTATAGGAGTGATGCTAAAGCTATTTCTTCAGCTTTATTATAACATCAAGAAGTTTAAAGATATGTAAAAACACTGTCCAAACTATATGTGTTCAGTTATAGGGCTTAGTTAACTATACTGAAATCACACAAACTAACTATGATCCAAATACTTTATGTTTCCTATTTCTTAATAAAAACATCATCTTGGTTTCCTCTCCACTAGTACTACCAAGTCACTATCCGATCTTATTTCTCAAGATTTTTCTATACAGTACATCGACAAATACCTATCTGCATTTCTAACAATAATAAAATTCATTTATTTCAAAACTATTCCACTGTTCTATAAGAAAATCTTTTTACTACTTTCCTCGTATATTTTATCATATACCAACTATTTTAAAATATCTGAATACTTTATCACATGAAAGTTCAAAAAAATCACACAATTGTTCTGTCGCGAATTATATTATTAATATACTTTAAATAACTTATTGCATGCATATTCAGAATTACTCCTATCTCATAATATGTTTTAAAATGTTGTATAAAATGTGTACATATAATTTAAACTTTCACACATCATTCTTAATCAATAGATGATCTAAAAAAAAATACATTATGCATTTTAAATAAATATCAAAATTACCAAACGATCTTTATCTTCTCGATCGCGTTCTGTAGGCTTCACCATCCCATTGATTCTTGTAGATATAAAACTTCCATACATACACTTTATTTTTAAAACAATATTTCTATAATTCTATTAAGCTATTATATTTAAATCTCATTATTATTAAATTATGTTTATATGTTTTCCCTAATCTCACATAGCATTTTATATTTTAAAATATAATTAGTAAAAATATTTAAATTATATTTACGGTACTTCTTCATCAAACTTTCTGGAACCGTTCATATTAAAGCTAAAAAAAAATGTATATTATTTCTTCTTCAGTCATTTAATGTTCTATTTTAAGGTAAAGCAATTATTGCCCTGTTTAATAAATATTCATAGACGACAATCCTTGGTTTTCGCAATATTGAATACAATTATTAATTCATGATATCAATTTATCCTGTAAAGAAAAAAAAACGTCTCCATAGTCTCTTCTAATATTGTCTGCTAATATTTTCCCGCGCGACTTTTACGATGCATCTTCTATGTACTTTTATTTAAATATTTAATAAAATTTTTCTGTTTTCATGGATCCATTTTCATTAAGTAATTTAATTTTATATTTTTTTAATCAAGCATTTCCTCCAATGAATACTTTATAATATTTTTTTCTGATTCCTCTTAGATAAAGTTTTCTGTTCCTTTCCATAAAATGCATAATAGCACTTTCTTATTATTCTATTACTTTTTTTTTCTTTATTTAAATTCTGGTACTATATTTTTATAATGTTTCTTTTAAAAGATAAACATTCTTTCTTCATTATACTTTTACATAATTTTTCTTTATAATAAAAACGCATATTAAATTTTTCGTAGAGAAGAATAACATAACTTCAAAGTAGCCTTATAAATTTTGTGCGTCATAATTTTTTCCTGACGGCAAGTAACTTCTCTTTTAAGTTTTCGCGTAGCGTCCCAATTATATTTCTCTGAGTGACAATAATAAGTTTCTGGCTGAGCATAAATAAAGCTGTATTAAGGCACTTTCCAAATATTTTTCCCTTAGCAATATTTTTAGGTATTTTTTCTTGTACTTCCATTTTACTGTAGGGTTTTGGTTAAACTCGAATAAAATATCCTGGTAAGATAACTTTTAAAATTAGAAATTCATGTAGAGGCAGTCAAAATATTATATGTTAAAAAAGAACTTTTAAAATAAATACAAAATTTTACATTTATATCACTTTTCTAGCTACGGTGTTATCAGCTAAAAAAATATGTTACTTTCTCTTTCACCTACACATTACTTTCTCCTCCCGCTTCGTCTAATTCTTATATTTTGTCTGCTAATTTACCTCCATTGATTGGTTAATGACTTTATTTTAGCGCGAACAAATTTACACATTTTAGTTTTATAACAGATTAGACTTTTAAAAATAAAGAATTGATGACGTCATGTCTTAAATATTATTTAGACTAGTATATTTTAAATTCAATTATAATTTTATCAAAATCATTTAAACTTTAAAAACAATTATTAAAATAATATTTAATATTTTAACTTTTACTTTAATGATCGATGGCAATCATATTTAGTTTCCTAATTCACAAAATTTATTATTATTCTAACAAGTGTGTGTGTGAAGGTATATAATATACAGTCACGTGTTTACTAACTTTATCAAATGATTTTTTATTTACGTCTCGGTCTAAATTACCAAAACTGATATATTTTGTAAAAATTTTGGAAAATAATTTAAAATGTTGAACTAAATATAATTCTCACCATCCTAAAGTTTATTTTAAAATATAATCTATTAATTTTGACTATTAAATATACTTATAACATTACATCTAGCATTTATTTAATTTATTAGTTTTAAAATATTACATTCAAATTATTAATATACTTTTAACTATTTATAGCTGTGTTATTTTATATGGCCAGCTTTTACAACCATAAGCAATGATATCATTAAGCTTTATTTAACTGTTCTCTTAAAATAATCTATTACACTTTTATACCAGGTATTTTCAGCTTTAAATTGTACTATAAAATCTAATTATTCTACTATTATTTATATATCATACAAATATAACTTAAAATTTAAAATTTTTTAGTAATTGACCTTCTACCTTATTATGACCTATAGATAAGGGCACAATATATATATATTGTAAATATCGATAAGTCTATCTATATTTTAAAAATATATTTGTTATTAAAAAAAAAAAATCTCTTTGAGTTGATGTTTATACATGAAGTATTATTATTGTTTATGGTTACTAGGTATAGTTATTGTTTGAAGTTATTATTTTATTTATATGTTGATGGTACATCATTATGAATATTTAATTATTATAAATAAATAAGGACATATAAATTGTTGATATATAAAAAATTATTTTATTTGCAGTGATTATTTAAAAAAATACAATATTATTATTTATGTATATTTTTAAAGCTGTCAAATAAATTTTCAATTTAATATTTTTTATATATATACTTGATATTTTATTTTTTTTTAATGTTAATTGTTTAAAATAAAACATGTGTAACAATGGTTTTCAAAACAGCATTTGCTAGCACGTGGAACAACAGCAACAACAACAAGAAGAGGCCATGATTATTATTAAGATAGTAATAAAACCAACTGAAGGATAAAATTTTGTTGTACTTTGTTTCTTTGAAATTACCATTCTTCAGAATATTGGAATAAGATAGATTTCTATGGTAAATACATAAATCATGACAGGCTAATAGAGATATATCGCAGCCAAGAGGCTGCACCGTGTTCTTTCATTTATTCCAAAGCAGTTTAAAAAAAAAAAAAACTAAGAAAAGTTCAATACATATATTTCATCACGTCTGAAGCCGAAATTTGACATAGCTATCTGGAATCTATAATGGTCAATCTAATAATAATCTGGAAGTAACTAGAATTAATATATTGGATTTAACATTTCAATTTATTTATTTATTTTTCAAGGAAAGAAATTTTAGAAGGATAAAAATATACATATATCCAAGAATTGACAATTTTCTCTAACGTGATAGTTTCCTCACCTTAACTAGAATGCATTCTAACATTAAACAGATAAAGAAATAAAACAAGGGAATAAGTTAACTTTTGAAGGAAAACTGGACCTGTGAACTTTGAAAGGTAGTCAATAATTTTATATGTATAAATGATATATAAATATATTTTTGAGATCGATATTTTTGTTTACTTTTTATTTTTCATTATAAAAATATAACGTTTTATAAATATTCAATTCAAGCGTCTTGTTTTCTAACAGCAATAAACGTTTAACAGGTGTCAAAATTAACACTTAAGTAATTTAAAATCTTAAAGTATGGCTTATAAATTTGGGTTGCATATGAGTTGTTATGTATATTTTAATAAGTAAATTTATATTCGCAAATTTTATTATTATAAAATTTTTATTTATTTTCATTTTTTTTTTAACTTCATATAATAATTCTTATGCAGACCAAAACAATAATTTATATATATTTGCTTTATATAATATTTTTTTTTTTATTATTTTAAATATCTGAAAAATATAAGTATGGATTTGTATTTATATTGACATCTACTTGTTAAGCACAGATATGTCTTTATATATTTAATATATATACTTATTGCAAGTATATACGTATATTTATTATTTGGGTTTGTATTTAAAACATTGATATTACCTAAAATTAAACCATAATATAAAATAAAGGATGTACTATTTGTTTTATAAGTAATGCCTTTGTAATTTATTTAAAAGAGTATTAATATTTTATTCTTATTTTTCTTTTAATGCCAGAGTCATTATGAAATTAATTGAATTCACAATTTAATAGAGGATAACTTCATATTCACTTATTGTTTAGTTTTTAGGCCACTTACACATATTGTTATTCATTAATATGTTTAGATATACATAAATTTACATAATAGATGTGTACATTGGATTTAATAGAATTCCCTTTGTTTCTGATATATATTTGATTAGTTAGTCATATCAACCTTGAAAATAAATTATAATGATAGATCTCATTGCTCTGTATGATTTTAGATTTATTTCATGTATAGCTAGTTGGAAGGGCATATAAACAATTTATTTAAATATAACTGGGATAATTTTGTTTTTCTTCATTTAAATTATACAATTTATTATATTAGGCTTTCTCAACAATTGGATTCATTTAGATTATATATATTCCATTACGTTTATCATCCAATGTTTGAAGCATTATTTTCTTCTCATATATTGATGTTCCATTACATTTGAGGTATAATATGTTTATATGATATATTGTCCATTACATTTGGAACCACAAACTGTTGGTCCTAGTTAACTGATGATTGGTATAATGGAGTAAAAGTATGTTCCATTACATTTGGACACCACAACGTGGTCAGCATAATATGTTCGTTTAATTATTCATTACATTTGGTGTATCAAAGTTAGGGGCTTGGTTAACTAATGATTATTGTTGCAAAAGTTCATATGTTTATTTTCATTTGAGATCATATAAAGATACATTCCATTATATTTGGCTTTCCTAATGTTTGGGGCCTTCATTCTTTAATTTAAATGGAATGCAGCAAGTACGTTCCATTACAATATATATATATATATATATATGCATTTTATATAATTTTAAACAAGTTAGGAGAAATAGGAATCACATTTTTTCTTTGTACATTGATAAAATTATAAAAAATCAAATAAATCCACCTTTCTTTTTATTTTTCCAATGCTTATTTTATTAAATTAAAATTAATCGATCTAATAGTTAATCTTCCTCAGAGCTATAAAATATATATAAGAACATAAATATTCAAATACTTAATCATATAAACATACTAAATTATATCTACTTGTAAATAGCTCATTTTTACATATATCTTATTACCTATATCTATCTATCTATCTATCTATCTATCTATCTATCTATCTATCTATCTATCTATCTATCTATCTATCTATCTATCTATCTATCTATCTATCTATCTATCTATCTATCTATTTATCTATCTATCCTATCTATCTATCTATATATATATATGCATACATTCCATATATGTATGCATATATATATATATATATATGACAATAGATGGCGTGCTACCAAAAACACCGTCAAGCATATGTTTGTTTACATAAACGTCAGAGCAAGCATTCACTATCTCTAACTTTCATTCCACTTTCAAATCATGATTTCAAGCTATTTGCTATCATCAATGAAAAACAGGAATAAGAAACTAGATCTAAACACAACCTCTGAGCATTTATGAAACAGTTTCTATTCAGCTTGCAAGCGTGAATCTTTTAGACACGTAATGCCTTCAAAATCAGCATAGCAAGCCAGATAGCTATATGGGTCTGATATCAGTTCTGCATCACCACATAGTAGAAGCCTCTGCAATATATATCATTGCTAGAAAGACCTCAAAGGTACATTTATGAAAAACAAAAAACAAGTTAAAAACTTGCTAATGCTTGTATTTATGTCAACAGATGGTGTTCTACCAAAAACACCATCAAGCATATGTTTACATAAATGTCAGAGCAAGCATTCACTATCTGTAACTTTAATTCCACTTTCAGATCATGATTTCAAACTATTTGCTATCATCAGTGAAGGACAGGAATAAGAAACTAGATCTAAACACAAACTCTGAGTGTTTATGAAACAGTTTCTATTCAGCTTGCAAGCGTGAATCTTTTAGACACATAATGTCTTCAAACTCAGCATAGCAAGCCAGATAGCTACATGGATCTGATATCAGTTCAGCATCACCACATAGTAGAAGCCTCTGCAATATATATCATTGTAATAAATACCTCAAAGGTATATTTATGAAAAACAAAAAAACACAAGTTAAAACTTGCTAACGCTTGTATTTATGACAATAGATGGCATTCTACCAAAAACACCACCAAGCGTATGTTTGTTTACATAAACGTCAGAGCAGGCATTCACTATCTCTAACTTTAGTTCCACCTTCAGGTCATGATTTCAAGCTATTTGCTATCATCAGTGAAGGACAGGAATAAGAAACTAGATCTAAACACAAACTCTGAGTGTTTATGAAACAGTTTCTATTCAGCTTGCAAGCGTGAATCTTTTAGACACATAATGTCTTCAAACTCAGCATAGCAAGCCAGATAGCTACATGGGTCTGATATTAGTTCAGCATCACCACATAGTAGAAGCCTCTGCAATATATATCATTGCAATAAAGACCTCAAAGGTACATTTATGAAAAACAAAAAAACACAAGTTAACACTTGCTAACGCTTGTATTTATGACAATAGATGGCGTTCTACCAAAAACACCACCAAGCGTATGTTTGTTTACATAAACGTCAGAGCAGGCATTCACTATCTCTAACTTTAGTTCCACCTTCAGGTCATGATTTCAAGCTATTTGCTATCATCAGTGAAGGACAGGAATAAGAAACTAGATCTAAACATAAACTCTGAGTGTTTATGAAACAGTTTCTATTCAGCTTGCAAGCGTGAATCTTTTAGACACATAATGTCTTCAAACTCAGCATAGCAAGCCAGATAGCTACATGGGTCTGATATTAGTTCAGCATCACCACATAGTAGAAGCCTCTGCAATATATATCATTGCAATAAAGACCTCAAAGGTACATTTATGAAAAACAAAAAAACACAAGTTAACACTTGCTAACGCTTGTATTTATGACAATAGATGGCGTTCTACCAAAAACACCACCAAGCGTATGTTTGTTTACATAAACATCAGAGCAGGAATTCACTATCTCTAACTTTAGTTCCACCTTCAGATCATGATTTCAAGCTATTTGCTATTGTCAGTGAAGGACAGGAATAAGAAACTAGATCTGAACAGAAACTCTGAGTGTTTATGAAACAGTTTCTATTCAGCTTGCAAGTGTGAATCTTTTAGACACGTAATGTCTTCAAACTTAGCATAGCAAGCCAGATAACTACATGGGTCTGATATCAGTTCAGCAGCACCACATAGTAGAAGCCTCTGCAATATATATCATTGCAAGAAAGACCTCAAAGGTACATTTAGGAAAAACAAAAACACACAAGTTAAAACTTGCTAACGCTTGTATTTATGACAATAGATGGTGTTCTACCAAAAACACCATCAAGCGTATGTTTGTTTACATAAATGTCAGAGCAAGCATTCACTATCTCTAACTTTAGTTCCACCTTCAGATCATGATTTCAAGCTATTTGCTATGCTGAGTTTGAAGACATTACGCATCTAAAAGATTCACGCTTGCAAGCTGAATAGAAACTGTTTCATAAATGCTCAGAGTTTGTGTTTAGATCTAGTTTCTTATTCCTGTCCTGCACTGACGATAGCAAATAGCTTGAAATCATGATCTGAAGGTGGAACTAAAGTTAGAGTTAGTGAATGCTTGCTCTGATGTTTATGTAAACAAACATACGCTTGACGGTGTTTTTAGTAGAACACCATCTATTGTCATAAATACAAGCATTAGCAAGTTTTAACTTGTGTTTTTTTGTTTTTCATAAATGTACGTTTATGTAAACAAACATACGCTTGACGGTGTTTTTGGTAGAACACCATCTATTGTCATAAATACAAGCGTTAGCAAGTTTTAACTTGTGTTTTTTTGTTTTTCATAAATGTACCTTTGAGGTTTTTCTTGCAATGATATATATTGCAGAGGCTTCTACTATGTGGTGGTGCTGAACTGATATCAGACCCATGTAGCTATCTGGCTTGCTATGCTGAGTTTGAAGACATTACATGTCTAAAAGATTCACGCTTGCAAGCTGAATAGAAACTGTTTCATAAACACTCAGAGTTTGTGCTTAGATCTAGTTTCTTATTCCTGTCCTTCACTGACGATAGCAAATATCTTGAAATCATTATCTGAAGGTGGAACTAAAGTTAGAGATAGTGAATGCTTGCTCTGATGTTTATGTAAACAAACATACACTTGACGGTAAACGCCATCTATTGTCATAAATACAAAGGTTAGCAAGTTTTAACTTGTGTTTTTTTGTTTTTCATATATATATATATTCCTCATTTATATTGTATCTACATATATTCTCCCTTTTTATATACAATGTATAGATAAATACCATCTTTAATATATTTATACCAAATATATACACATATATACCTTAAACATATATACCTACACTAAGCTACTCCCAACTTATATTATTGCATAAGTCAAATCAATAAATTCTTAATATCTATTCATTATTTTATATCAATTAATATTATGCATATAAAATCTGAAAAATATAATCAACATATGAAACTTATAATCTTATATTATTTATTACTAATTTTTTATTATCAATATAAATATTCGTATATAAAATTTAAACTTAAAATTGTTATAATTAAACTTATTAAACAATATTTTTTTTTTCTGGCTTATTTTTTTAATACACTATGACCCAATTGCATTTTCAGTTATTTCAGTTATTAACAAAATCAAAATATATTCACTCTATAACTTTTTACTTATCTCGTTATCTTTGATTACTAATTCTTCTGCTATTAATTAAGGCAATTAATGACATTGTGGTTTTTTTGCAAACAGTTGTCTTATTCTTATAACTACTGCCTTATATTAGGTTAGAGAGTATTTTAAAATATTTAGGGTACAATGTTATGAGTCTTAATTTATATAAGTACTGGATGTATTTTATTATATATGTCAACTAGCATTAAGCCATATAAAGAAGACTGGTTAAATATTCACATTCAAACTATAATACCAAACTGAATGTTGCAATATTTTATGTGAACTTAATTGGTCTCCTGGATTTGTCTGCTGGAGATTAGTTTGTTTTTCATCAAAGCTAGGCCATAAGTTTTTATATTTTTTTCTAGAGAACATAATAAATAACATTAATGTATTTAATATCCGTATAATAAATCTTTGTTTAACTCCTGTTTGTTCTTGGCAGTAAAAATTTTGACAATTTATTAATAGCTTCATTACCTTTGTGCAGAGCATATATATATATATGTAATCTTCAATCTTAACAATAAACCAACATTATGTTATTACATCTTTTCTATAAAAGAAATTTGGCATAACTTCTCTAAGATCCAGATTTTATCATATTTAAATGCTTTAAGAAAGTATGATTTTTTTTAAAATTTAACATTTTGCTTCAAATGAAATCAAATATACTGTTCATTCTAACTTTTACTTTATTTCCAATTTTGATTCTAAAAATATATAGTTTCGCTTTCTTCTTATGCAGTAATTTGTTAATTTCCAAGTATTATTCTCACTGTCTAATTTTTTTATTGCCATTACAGATGCATAATTTATTGTAATGGAGATTAACAGACGCTGCAGCTCAAAGATTATGGATTTCAGATAACACATCTGCTGCTTACACTTTTTATGAACTTCTAAGCCACAACCTATTACCATTATAATTGTTTATTGGAGTTAATATTATTTTTTCCTTTCATGATCTTTCTTTAACACAAGACTTATATTTATTGTCCTCCTCAGCAAAACAATTTACATCGAGTGAAAAGAATTATGCAATCACTCCAATACATCTTTTTTATTTTACATCCAGGCATCCAAAGTTATCTTACAAAAGCATTATAAGCTAAATCAAATATTGTTTTACAAAACTCGTAATAGAAACTATTTTTGATTTTATTTCTATACTCACACTTTGCTTCTTTATAAATTATTCAAGTAAAAGAGCGTATCTATAATGTTGATATGAATGTTGATAATAATAGCCATAAGAGAAAAAGTTTTCATATTTTTAATGGTACAAGCATATGTTTGTTTGTTTTTTAAAAGAGGAGGGAATCGTATTTAACGTCAACAAAAAATCTTATTAAATTATTTTAATTTCTTTTAAATTAAATATTAATTCTTCTTGCAGTAGACTTGACAGAAAACGTTTAATGCAAAATACTTGTTTTTGTTTTAAAATCACATTTTCTTAAAGTTCTTCCTAGAGACTTGTTAAATATAAGATTCTGAAATAAATTTATTCTCGCTTTTTTAATATTGTTCTCAGCAAGGATCAGATAGAAGTGAAAAAGCTCATAGTGTTCGTTATTTACTGTCCTTGTCAAATGAGAAAACCAATAAAAAAAAGTCAGTAATATCGGGATTTATTTGACGGGTGAAAAGCTTTGACTTCAATGTGATTTATATAAAAATCATTCTAATAAATATCTTACTATATGTTTATTTTAATTCTACTTTTACTTATCACTTACGTATTTATTCGCTCAAAAACAGAAGCTATAAGGTTAATTACAATTAACTTTAACATCCCCCCCCCCCATAAAAACTTTATATTGTCAATATATAAGCTATTAATAATAAAATTTAAAATAATTTACAGAAATTTATTTTTTTCATTTTATAAGTAAATTAAAACAAATTTAAGGTTTAAAATATAAACTTTCAAAGATTGGGATTAGAAAATTATATCTGACAAAAAAGTATAAATCTTTCGTGTCAATTCCATGCCTAAATTTCTTTTGCTTTTAAATGTTATAAAACAATGAAGCTTAAATTACACTAAGTAAAAAACCACAAATAATTATATTGCAACTATTGATAATATATATTTAGATGAAAAGCCATGTATTTACTATGAAACATTGAGTTTTCATATTATTTTATTAAAGTGTAAAATCTTAAAAAAGAATAAGATAATTTATTGATCAATGGAGTAAATATCAAATGAGCATAGTTTAATATGTATGAAATACAAACATAAATAACAAACTCCCTAGAAATCATAAATAAGTAATACTATGCACCCATATGTCCATAAACAATAATGAATAAGCTTTCCTTTAGAGAAGCTTCTAAAAATAAAGACTCGAAAATTATATATTGACCTGGTACAAATACAACATAAATCATTGGAAATTACAATTACATAGGTAAAGAGTAAATATTGTGTATTATTTTTTAAAAACTCATGACATTAATAAAATATTAGTTTGTAAATGTAAATTTTACATTTATGCCATATTTAAATCAGACTAATGTATAATTTTTATTCTATTTCCAGAAACATCCTTAAATAAAAACTTATAACTAGTGAAAGATTAAACTATATTGGTCTTGTTCTTTATTCATAGCTTCTGATCCATTTAAATTTCATAGCTGGAGTCTACTCTAAATAAATTGATTTGGTTTGGAATTTCTCCCACAAATTTATTAATATAAAATCTAGTATTAATATCTTTGATGAAGTATCAATTATTCTTAGAAATGCATTCGGTTATGAACAGAATGTAGACATATCAATATAAACCAAATATGTCTTTTTTAAAGATCTTTAAGACCATTTGTAGATTGTTTGTATATCCATAAAAATAGTAATTAATATTACTGTTTGCAAGTAGGCAATAACTTTTGTCATCATGTAAATAGTATTTCTTCACATAGTCCAATGGCATATTTATTATTCTGTTTTTTCATGTACTTTATTGTTGCCTATCCTCTTCCTTTATTATGAACATTCTCAGCATTCAATACTTTTCTAATTTATTAGATTTTTTCATAATGAAATATGTCTGGGTTTTTTTTAGAAGTTCTCCATCTTTTCAGAACAGTCTCATAAATTAAATAAATAAAACAATGATCACTTACGATTTAAGTAGAATTCAAATGTAATTTAATTAGATATCAAAATATTTTACTATAGTGGCAACATTAGTTTTAAAATGCATTTTATTGATTATGCTCTGGGTGATACATATTTATAATTGTTAATACAATTATCCAATGTGAAGCATAAAGTGAATAAAAATAGTATTACATTAATAATAAATTATCCAGAAACTATGTACAAATTGTATAATGAATTCCTTATATAAACTATCATAATACAATATCTGCTATTAAGTTGTATAACTAATCTTGCCACTCTGTTTGATACACCATCAATCTCCACAATATTGTTCTTCCACTTTTTATTTATAATGAATCCTACTCCACTTGTATTTCCAATATTTGTGCCTTTATAATAGAGCATATGTCCACTTTTTAAATCAATTGTCTCTTCACCTTTTCTTCTAACTTCACAAAGTCCAATAATATCCTATTTAATATAAGAGAGTTCTTCTTCTAATCTTTCTTCACTTGAAAGTGATCTGCAGTTGTAAGTACCTAAATAAAAAGTCGTCATGCCCCAACAAGTTCTCACAGTGATGAAGTAGTAGAAGATTTTTATATGGATGTACAAAAGGCTTTTGATCAGAGTAAACAACATTTTAAAATTGTTATGGGAGATTTTAATGCTAGAATTGGTAAACAAATAAAAGATGAAAGTGTTGTAGGTAATTTTGGTTATGGTAATAGAAATGAGAAAGGACATAGACTTGTGGAGTTTGCAGAGAAGGAAAAACTTTATATTATGAATTCTTTTTTTGAGAAAAATGTTAGAAGGAAATGGACATGGAAGCATCCAAATGAAGGTACAGCAGAATTGGATTATATTTTGACTAACAGGAAATACATATTTCAAGATTGTAATGTTCTTAATAAATTTAACACAGGAAGTGATCATCGATTAGTAAGGGGTAAGATACATGTTAATTTAAAACTAGAGAGACAAAAATTATTAAGAAAAATTATATTTACAGTTGATATTCCTAATCTTCAGAAACATTCTAATGAATTTAAATTAGAACTTACAAATCGGTTTCAAGTATTAGTAGATTTTAAACATGATTCAGATTTGAATGAAATTAATATGAAAATAACTGATACACTTTTAAAAACTGCAACAAAGATAGCTGGTAGAAAAAAGCAGCAATTGACTAATAAAATTTCTACTGAGACTAGAGAACTTATGAAGAAAAGAAGGAATATGAAGATATGCAAGAATGATGCATTAAAAAGAATTGAATATCTCGAATTTTGTAAAATGGTGCGGAAAAGAGTTGAAAATGATATAAGAAAGTATAACTGTGAACTAGCAAGAAAAGCTGTAGAAGAAAATAAAAGTCTTAAGAATGTAAAACAACATTTTGGTATTGGTAGGAAATTTATATCTGCAATAAGGAAAAAAGATGGAATTATTACTAAAAAGAGAGATGACATTATGAAATTGGTAGAAGATTTTTATCAAGAATTATATAGTAATAAAGAACAAGTACCTCCTATATCTATTACATCTTCTGAATTGCCCAGAATTTTAAATGAAGAAGTGAGAAATGCAATTAAATGTATGAAAAAAGGAAAGGCTCCAGGTAATGATGGAATTATAATTGATATATTAAAAGAAGCAGGTGAAGAAACAGAAAAAATATTAGCAAAGTTATATACCAAATGTCTAAATGATAAAGATGTACCGGATGATTGGAAGAATGCAGTAATAATATTAATATTTTAAAAAGGTGATAAAGAAGATATTAGAAATTACAGACCTATCAGCCTTTTATCAGTTTTATATAAAATTTTTACCAAGATAATTACAACTCGTCTACAGAGAACCTTGGATTTTCACCAACCAAGAGAATAAGCTGGATTTAAAAGTGGTTTTAGTACAGTAGATCATATTCAAGTATTGAGAGAAGTTATAGAAAGGACAAATGAATATGAGTTGTCATTATGTTTTGGATTTGTAGATTATGAAAAGGCATTTGATTCTATAAACATTTCTTCAGTGATTAAAGCATTGGATCATCAAGGTATAGATCCAGGATATTGTCATATTTTAAAGAATATTTATAAAAATGCAACAGCAACAATTAGATTACATAATGATACTGGGAAAGTCAACATTGAGAAAGGTGTAAGACAAGGTGACTCCATATCTCCAAAACTTTTTACAGCAGTGCTGCAAGAAGTATTTTGTGGATTAAAATGGGGAACTAAAGGAGTGAAAGTAAATGGAGATTATTTAAGTCATTTAGATTTCACAGATGATGTAGTTGTTTTTGCAAATAATGCTTCCAAGCTGCAGGAAATGTTGCAGGAGTTATCAGATGAAAGTAGGAAAGTAGGACTAAAGATAAATGTTAAAAAGACTAAAATAATGTTTAATCGATTTGCTCAAAATATGAAAATAAAGATTGATTATGATGAATTAGAAGAAGTTAAGAGTTACAAATACCTTGGTCAGATTATTAATACAGATGGAAACATAATAGAGGAAATTAATCATAGAATTAAACTTGGTTGGAGTGCTTTTGGTAGAAATAACTTGATATTAAAAGGAAATATGCCTATGTGTTTGAAAAGAAAGGTTTTTAACAAATGTGTTTTACCAGTTCTTACTTATGGATCTGAGACTTGGACACTTAATAGAAGATCAATACAGAGACTTCAGACCACTCAAAGAAGTATGGAGAGATGTATGTTGGGAGTAACAAGAAGAGATCGAAAACGCAATGTATGGGTAAGAGAACAAACAGGTGTTACTGACCTCATTGAAAAAATTA
The DNA here is from genome assembly GCA_028023455.1 of Epiperipatus broadwayi. Classification (NCBI taxonomy): domain Eukaryota; kingdom Metazoa; phylum Onychophora; class Udeonychophora; order Euonychophora; family Peripatidae; genus Epiperipatus; species Epiperipatus broadwayi. Next base: position 3,903,045 of record JAQFVV010006210.1, read on the forward strand.
AAAGATTGAAGTGGAGTTGGGCTGGACATATTGCTAGAAGAGATGATAATAGATGGACAATTGAAATTTTAAACTGGATTCCAAGAGATTGTAAAAGACCCAGAAGGAGACCACATGTAAGATGGATGGATGAAATAAGAAAATGTGTAGGGGTGATGTGGAGAAGAGAAGCTAAAGATCGGAGAAGATGGATTAAACTTGGAGAGACCTTGATCCTGCAGTGGATTGATAATGGTTGATAATGATGATGATGAATACAATATATAAACAAAAATATAAAACTATACATTTTAGAATCATACCCTAAGACAAAAAAAAAAAACATAAAACCAAAATGACTTGCATGATTGTATATATAGGAAAAAAGATAATCAATTTTAATAAATATTTAGCTGTAATTATGTAAAAATTAAGCTAATGCCTTTTTAGTAGACAAATTTATGTTATATAGGCTTTTTTTTTGTTGGGGGGGGGGGGGAAGAATTGTCCACAGAGAAAATAATTAGAATAACAGTAAAAAAAAGTTTCTAATGTAATCTGTGTTTACAAATTTTTAATCTAATGAGTAAAGTCTTCAAGTAGTTGAATAAATATCATTAGGAGAGAAGGCTTGGTATCTACATTTATTATCTAAATAATAATTAAATTTAGAAGTGGTACTGAACACAGAATAGCATTTTAGAAATCAATATGTCGAAAAGAGTTATGCTTTTAATTTTTGATAAAAACTATCTTTAATGATATCGCTGAGGGTGGTTGATAATTGTGTGAGAGACCATATTATGGAAATAATTATTTTTTTTTGTATTTCTGTAATCCAATACAGAGAAACAAAAAATGATGATGGTTTTTTTTTTCATCTTGGCTACATGAAAAACACATTGAATCAATATGTGAAAAATTTTTCCTAAGTGATAAGACTGAAATTTTTTATCAAAAAAATCAATTATTTCAGTTTAAAAACAGAAGGTTTGAATTTTCTAGTAATCTATTTATAGATCAAAGTTCTGGATTAAGGATATTAGTTAGTGGTATTAGGTGAATGTCTAACATATAAACATTTCAGTATTAAATTAGGTTTAAAAAAAGTGATATTATGTCAATATGTATTGCTATGAATTTTAAAGTCTACAAAACATTTAAGGAATCTATGTAAAAAAAATTTAAAAAAGGTAGAAAAAATATGCAAATAGTACTAAACAACAACTTACTGAATCAAGATTGCCAATGTATTTTATTGCTCAATATGTTGGCTATTTTCTTGTTCTAAATCAATCTTATACAAATCAATTCACTTTTTTAATACAAAAAAAATAGAAATGAGCTGTTGGTCAGTGATACTTTATCAGAAATGAAAGATAAAAAATCAGAAAAGGAGTTAATAATTATTTCAGTGAATATTAATAGATGATGGTGAGCATTAAGGGGTTTAGATGGAGATTCTGAAAAATTGGAAAAACTGTTTCCCCAAGTAGAATTTTCTAATTGGAGTTTGTTTGTATTGAATTGAAGAGAGTATATTTTATTTCAATGGTTGACCATTATGAATTATTCAAATAGCAGCTTTTTAAAAGAAAGAATTATGATAAAGGCATCCATGTAAGATTTATTTTTTAAAGATTAATTGGGCAATGACACATGAACTTCTTATACATTGTTCTGTTTGGATCAAGGGATTTGATTGGAAATAATTAAATGATATAATTATGAGGTATGAAACTAAAATAATGCAGGTAAAGAACTTTAATGCGATTTAATGTTGCATCTCAATATGCAGAAATAATATTTGAAAATATTTGAAGTGCTTCCACAAGTTTATATAAACTTTCAAAGTTTCTAAACTATCTTAATATTTTAATAGTTAAAATCTGCGAATTGGTAATACTTAGAAACAGTTGCAGTTATTTAAATGGAAAAATCGAAAAGCAAATTTTTTTAAAAATATTAATTATGAAATAGATTATAATTTCTTCACTACATGAAAGACAAAATATATAAAATAACAAAATACATTATAAAATATCATTTCTGTAAAAGCTAATTCTTCATTATTGCTTATAAGCAAATAGAACTTTTTACTGCCGAAAATATATTTAAAGAGATTGCAGTAGATTTTAATTTTCTAAAAGCTAATCAAATTTTGGAAAAGTTTCATTTAAAGAAACCTCACATTTATTCTTACTTATTTAAAGCTGCATTTTATAAAAAAAGAATATACAGGAAAACTAAAAGCTATTTCACGATTCAAAAACCATGGTTTCATTTTTTAAAAAAATCATTTTGACAGCTAAAATTGAGTATATTTCAAATAATAAAATTTTACAGTTATATATCTATAATATTTAAATACAAGTATATTGTTTATACTGAACTTAATGTAATTTAGAATGAATTTGAACTCAGACTTTTAAGCTCCGAACAGCTATCCACTCCATCTTATACAACCGATATACATGATCATACACATGTGATAAAGATAAATGATCTCCAATATACCTATTTCGTGCTGAATCCGTTCTCATCAGTTGGTCCAGATTATCATCTCTCATATATATATATATATATAATTAGTGCTCAGTTTATATTAAGATAGCAAATCTTAATACTTTAATAGACAGGCTATAATTTTCATCACTCTTGAAATAATGCCAAAAGTTATATCTCAAATGTATGAACAATCATGCTACAATAATTATTTCTGTAGTGAATATAACAGATCCATAATTTTATTAAAATATCAAGTTTAAAACCAATATTCATTATAAAGAAAATATTATCAAAATGCAAATAATTTGTAGCAACCCATATTTCATCCATATATATGCATGTCTAAAAAGATTCATTTTTTACACATTCTTGCAGTGCATCATGAAAAATGTTATTTATAAATTCTCACAAATTTCAAAAAACTTTCTCTCTGTTATTATATTTGATTTATCAACTGAAAATTAAATATTCAAATAAACCCTAAACTGGTTTTTAATAAAATGATAATAATAAATATGTAATTATCTACTTGTAATATGCAAAAATATTTATAACAATTTCTATCATTTTCTCTGGAACTTTGAATAATAGCACAAAATAAAAATATTGTTACATTTTGATTTATAAGTGTCAAAATTATTCCACCCACAACTTTGACACAATTCATTCTAGATAAATGCAGTAATGATTATCACTAATCATTTATTAAATTAGAGATTATCTTTATCCCAGATATAAACTTTAAACCTACTTTAATTAAAAAACACACACATGGAGTCATTCAACTTTATTTCTCTTTTCCCAAGTTTAATATCTTTTATAAATGAAAAAATGTTATCTGTTTAGCTTAGAACTATTAAATTTTACATTATTTTAAAAATTATTTTAAAAAATTAAAAGTGAATGAAAATTTTGTTTAGAAAAGTGAACAATTTTTGATTAAAGAAAATGTAAGTTATTCTTTTCATTAAAAATGTTTCCAAATTTTACTTTTTTAATTTTATTTAGGTATAAGCACCACGTGTTCATATTTTTTCAAAAAAATATGTTATGGTATGAAGGTTATTTAATACATTTACAAAATAAAAAATATACATATTACCGAATATGGTAACAATATTGAGTTACAATCTACTATTTCTTTTTTCTTTCCATAGCCAAATTGCAAATAGACCATTTTCAAAATGCCAAATGATTTGAAGAAACATATTTTTAATACAGTTCCCAAACAGTTCTTTACTAATAGTTAATGTGTTTATGTCATGGTCATTTACTTTATTAAAATAAGAGACATATGATTGGAAAGTTAAACAATTTAGTACATATAAAAGTAATTTACCAAATACTGAAGAGCCATTCATTTAAGTTTACCATTACGAATCTTACACTTATTGAATGGTTGCAATAAAGGGTAATTAAATAAACAAAATTTCAAATAATTATATGCAGTTAAAGAATTACATTAAAAAATAAATAAAATAGAAACAAAGGAAAATTGAATAGGCACACTAGTGAATATAGAGCAATTATAATAAAGTAATTTTATCAAGAGAAAAGATCGTGTATTTTTCATTTCTTTTTATCAAATTAATCTTAATATTCATTAAACTTTATGAAATTTCAATGGAGATATATTTAGTGAGATATAATCAATTTTTTTAATAAAGTTGTAAAGAAATATATACTTCTGGCTTCAAATTTAAGAGTAGATAATTATAAAGTGGAATTTAGATTAGTGCAACCATAATTGACTACTAAATATTTCATAATAAGTGCATGTATTTAATTTTAAATTCCATGGTAAACAGTTGTTGAAATAGAGTGCAGTACCATTGAGAAATGTGGTGTATATGATTCATAATACAAATAAATTTAATAATTAATTATAATAATGCATAAACAAATGGTAAATATGTATCTTTAATTACAAAATTCAGAGATAACTATTGAAATATAATGTAGAGAATAAAACTAAACGATGTATTTAATAATTTATAGTGCACATAAATCAGTTAATGAGATAAAATAATATATGGACAAACATAGAAAACTCAATAATTTACACACAGAATTTTTAAAAACATACAGGTGCTTCATTTCTAAGTTTAAAGATGAAAAAATATTCAAATATAATGTAGAGATTAAAACGAAATGATGAATTCTCATAATTTATCGGCAAATATTCCTCAAATACACATCTATTTTGACTTCAAAGTTCAGTGTTAAGTAATTATTAAATGCAATATAGAAATAGAGAATTAATGATTTTTAATACAAATGAATATAATGACAAAATATATTAATGCTTACAAAATAATGTCAATTTAATTACATTAAAAGAGAATGTAGAAGACATACATATGTAAAACGTTGCTTACAGAAAAATTTATAAATGAGTTTTCTTTGTTCATACTCATACCATACACAGATATGTAGCAAGTGGTAATGCAAATGTTGAGATTAGTGATTTACAGAAATTTCTTAGTCAGTCACGTGACATATTTCAAAATAGCAGGCACTTTAAAAAAAGTTGTTTTGTTCACTTAACAAAAAATAGAAAATATAAGATTTATAGTAACCAAGTTTTGGGAAATTAAATAATAGTAATAATAATAATAATAATAATAATAATAATAATAATAATAATAATATCCCATCCACACTAACATCCTCTCCAATTCGCATTGCCAATAAAACTAAGAGAAAACATTATCACCCAAAGAAGATCCAGAACCCTATGAAATCAAATATAATTGACATTGATCCCATACCAATGCAGATTTCATATAAAATTGCCACATTACCATGGAAATTGCTGGTCCTCATCTATGTTACCCAGTCAACTCAACCACATAGAAATCTAACTCTGGTTTACAGCAGGCCAGACCATGTAAAATTTATGTAATCTTGTGTAAATCAATAAAACAACTTTTACAAATATAAAACTCCAACTACAGGTTACCCATGTAACCACAGCAATCCAAGCTATGAAAACCCTTGTCCACAGCATAAATAAATAAATCAACTTTTACATACATAAACCTACAACTATGGATTGCCTATGACACCAAAGCAATCCAACCCATGTGAAATTCTTCTAACTAATCCACAGCATGAAATTTTTTTGTGATTTCGTGTAAATCAATAAATCAACTTTTATATATGTAAACTTATATCTATGGATTGACCATGTAACCACAGCAATCCAAGTTATGTAAAACCATTGTAACTAATCCACATCATGTAAAAATTCCTGCAATCCTGTGTAAAACAATAAATCAACTTATATATATATATATATATATATATATATATATATATATATATATATATATATATATATATATATATATATATATATATATATATATATATATATCATCATTATCAACCATTATCAATCCACTGCAAGATGAAGGTCTCTCCAAGTTTAATCCATCTTCTCTGATCTTTAGTTTCTCTTCTCCACATCACCCCTGCACACTTTCTTATTTCATCCATCCATCTCACATGTGGTCTCTTTCTGGGTCTTTTGCAATCTCTTGGAATCCAGTTTAAAACTTCAATTGTCCATCTATTATCATCTCTTCTAACAATATGTCCATCCCAACTCCACTTCAATCTTTTAATTTTTTCAATGAGGTCAGTAACACCTGTTTGTTCTCTTACCCATACATTGCGTTTATGATCTCTTCTTGTTACTCCCAACATACAATTCTCCATACTTGTTTGAGTGGTCTGAAGTCTCTGAATTGCTCTTCTATTAGGTGTCCAAGTCTCAGATCCATAAGTAAGAAATGGTAAAACACATTTGTTAAAAACCTTCCTTTTCAAACACATAGGCATATTTCCTTTTAGTATCAAGTTATTTCTACCAAAAGCACTCCAACCAAGTTTAATTCTATGATTAATTTTCTCCATTATGTTTCCATCTGTATTAATAATCTGACCAAGATATTTGTAACTGTTAACTTCTTCTAATACATCATAATCAATCTTTATTTTCATATTTTGAGCAAATTGATTAAACATTACTTTAGTCTTTTTAACATTTATCTTTAGTCCTACTTTCCTACTTTCATCTGATAATTCCTGCAACATTTCCTGCAGATCTGAAGCATTATTTGCAAAAACAACTACATCATCTGCGAAATCTAAATGACTTAAATATTCACCATTTACTTTCACTCCTTTAGTTTCCCATTTTAATCCACAAAATACTTCTTGCAGCATTGCTGTAAAAAGTTTTGGAGATATGGAATCACCTTGTCTTACACCTTTCTCAATGTTGACTTTCCCAGTGTCATTATGTAATCTAATTGTTGCTGTTGCATTTTCATAAATATTCTTTAAAATATGACAATATCCTGGATCTATACCTTGATGATCTAATGCTTTAATCACTGAAGAAATGTTTATAGAATCAAATGCCTTTTCATAATCTACAAATCCAAAACATAATGACAACTCATATTCATTTGTCTTTTCTATAACTTCTCTCAATACCTGGATGTGATCTACTGTACTAAAACCACTTTTAAATACAGCTTGTTCTCTTGGTTGGTGGAAATCCAATGTTCTCTGTAGACGAGTAGTAATTATTTTAGTAAAAATTTTATATAAAACTGATAAAAGGCTGATAGGTCTGTAATTTCTAATATCTTCTTTATCACCTTTTTTAAATAGTAATATTATTACTGCATTCTTCCAATCATCTGGTATATCTTTATCATTTAGACATTTGGTATATATCTTTGCTAAATTTTTTCTATTTCTTCACCTGCTTCTTTTAATATATCAATTATAATTCCATCATTACCTGGAGCCTTTCCTTTCTTCATACATTTAATTGCATGTCTCACTTCTTCATTTAAAATTCTGGGCAATTTGAAGATGTAATAGATATAGGAGGTACTTGTTCTTTATTACTATATAATTCTTGATAAAAATCTTCTACCAATTTCATGATGTCATCTCTCTTTTTAGTAATAATTCCATTTTTTTTTCTTATTGCAGATATAAATTTCCTACCAATACCAAAATGTTGTTTTACATTCTTAAGACTTTTATTTTCTTCTACAACTTTTTTTGCTAGTTCACAGTTATACTTTCTTATATCATTTTCAACTCTTTTCCACACCATTTTACAAAATTCGAGATATTCAATTCTTTTTAATGCATCATTTTTGTATATCTTCATATTCCTTCTTTTCTTCATAAATTCTCTAGTCTCAGTAGAAATTTTACTGGTCAATTGCTGTTTTTTTTTCCAGCTATCTTTGTTGCAGTTTTCAAAAGTGTATCGGTTATTTTCATATTAATTTCATTCAAATCTGAATCATGTTCAAAAACTACTAATACTTGAAACCGATTTGTAAGTTCTAATTTAAATTCATTAGAATGTTTCTGAAGATTAGGAATATCAACTGTAAATATTGTTTTTCTTAATAATTTTTGTCTCTCTAGTTTTACATTAACATGTATTTTACACCTTACTAATCGATGATCACTTCCTGTGTTAAATTTATTAAGAACATTACAATCTTGAAATATGTATTTCCTGTTAGTCAAAATATAATCCATTTCTGCTGTACCTTCATTTGGATGCTTCCATGTCCATTTCCTTTTAACATTTTTTTCAAAAAAAGAATTCATAATATAAAGTTTTTCTTTTTCTGCAAACTCCACAAGTCTATGTCCTCTCTCATTTCTATTACCATAACCAAAATTACCCACAGCTCTTTCATCTTTCATTTTTTTACCAATTCTAGCATTAAAGTTTCCCATAACAATTTTAAAATGGTGTTTACTCTGATCAAAAGCCTTTTGTACATCCATATAAAAATCTTCTACTACTTCATCACTATGAGAACTTGTTGGGGCGTAAACCTGAATTATCTGCATTTGGTATCTGCTATTAAGTTGTATAACTAATCTTGCCATTCTGTCTGATACACCATCAATCTCCACAATATTGTTCTTCCACTTTTTATTTATAATGAATCCTACTCCACTTGTATTTCCAATATTTGTGCCTTTATAATAAAGTATATGTCCACTTTTTAAATCAATTGTCTCTTCACCTTTTCTTCTAACTTCACAAAGTCCAATAATGTCCCATTTAATATAAGAGAGTTCTTCTTCTAATTCTTGCAATCTTTCTTCACTTGAAAGTGATCTGCAGTTGTAAGTACCTAAATAAAAAGTCATCATCAAATGGCAGCCTGGGTCCACAATCAGGGGATTCTTAGCACCCTCCGCCTTCGGCCACCAACCACTGCCTTGGTTGGTGACTTTACAGCCTTTTGGGAATAAGGGCCGTGCTTTATTTTTGTCTGTCATAATTGTATATATGTATTGGGAAAATATTTATCATTTACACAAACATTTATTCTGCCTTCTCAGGCACTGAGAAGAAAGACAATGAGTGCCCGTGTAAACACAGCAATCCAAGCTATGTAAAACTCGTGTAACCCTCTAAGACAAATAAAGCTTATCATTGTAATATAATAATAATTTTGAAAATGTTTTAGGCATGCTTATGTAGTTTTTACTCGAATCATAATTGAACAAAAAAAAAAAGGAAACATGAAAAGAAGAAAGTTCCAACCAATTTTGATGTGAATTTATTTTAATATTTTATTGACAAAGAAAATAAATAAGACTAGAATAATTTTCAAATATTTCTAAAAATCGCATTTCTTTTAAACTATTGTTTAAAACTAAATGTTTAGACAATTTAAAATATATAAAATGTTTACTCCATTATATAAAGTGCAAATGTGCAGGGTATTAATACATGTGCATATAATAAAAAACACACAATTACTTCTCTATAAGCTACTTTAATATTTCAACTAGAAGACTTTTTTCATCAGTCTTCTGGTTGAAATATTAAAGCAGCTTTATAGAGAAGTAATTGTGTGTCTTTTATTGTTTTTATTTTTCCTTTAGTTAGTTCGTATATTTATTATTTATGTGTGTATATAAATATATAAGATAAAGTCTACCTTTTTTACAATTTATTTGATGTTTTGTTTTAACTCTTCAACAGTGAAATAAATAATAGATATGACAAAAACAAAAAACAAATTTCTAAGTTTATAAATATTGAAATATTTTTTCTTTTTTTTTATTATCATTAAAGATCCTTCCACCTTTACAAAAATATGTGTTCGATAGAGCAAGAGTGTTTGTAAGTACCTGAATCGATAAAACTATTGCAGTACGTAAAGAAATGATTTGCAACAAGTGAAAAGATTTTAAACAAAAGAATAGATCGTATTTACTTGCAGTAAGGGTTCACAATATTTTTTATGCCCGCACCTGTAAAAAATTTTAATATGTTTGCACACTCCTTAAAGTAATAACTTATTTAAGAATAAAAGTGAAGATGACCAAAATAAATGTATATAATCAATTTTTAATAGTATATAAACAAAAATAAAACATATGGAAAAGAAAAATTATTACAACAAATTAAAAGTTGCATAAACCCTATGAAAAAAAAATTTTTCACCCGTGAATGAAATTTCTTTAAAAAATAAGTAATGTTCAAATATTCATAAGCCAATTTAAATTTAATGACTTGCTCCTGTTTATTTCATAAAAGTATTCAAAACATGGCACTTTTTTGCTGATAACAATTCATATGTCTGCCTGTTTACCCAAACGATATCTAGATTTTATATTTATTGTCAAAAAGACACTAAATCCAGACTCCCAAAAGTATGTTGTCACGAATGGGATGAACACAGTTAGTGTTTTTTCACAAAATTTTGGAAACAATGTTCATTACCGAATACCAATATAGTTCCAAAGTTTTGCTTTCAAACAGCATTTCAAGAACTCAATTTGTGCATAGTTTAAAAAGATCTTCCTTCAGCTTTTTCTTATCTGATATATTATCCAAACAGAAAGAATATCGATTTATAATCGATTTTTCAGATGTTTCCAGTTCTTCTTCTCTAAAATATCCATCAAATGACTGATAATATTTCTAAATGATCCACAATTTTTTCGCACACATTTGGAATTAGAATCTTATTGTCATCAACCATTTCTTTCAGTGTTGAAAAATTTGAAAGATTCCCTTTTTTAATTCATTGACACCAAAGATCTAACTTTTCTTGGAAAGCATTTAACTTTTCTCAGCATTTCAATATGTTTACATTTTCACTTTGGATATATACCCTCAGGTCATTCATACAAGTAAAAATATCACTCAAATATGCTAGCATTTAGTTGAATCCTTATGATTACATTTTCCAGGCAGATCATCGTCACATTACTTCAGAAAAGTTTTGACTCCTTCTTGTAGTTTTAAGATGTGCATTAAAATTTTTCCCATGTGACAGCCAGTGGACTTCCATGTGGAAAATCAAAACTAAATGCTCACTTCTAAAATCTTCACAAAGTCACTTAAAGAGATGGTATTTCAGAGTGAAATCCCTAATCCAATTGATGGTCACAATAGAAGTGGGTAGGACTTTTTTCAACTTTGGAAGCAATATTTTAATGCCAAAGCAAATTAATAAAGAAAACAGTGGATACCTTTCAAATGCAGAATCTCTTGTTTTGTCAATGCAAAGACTCCTGATTTATTTCCTAGCATAGCAGGGATGCCATTGATACATACATAACCCATAATTTGGATATCTAAGTCATATTTCACAAAGAAGTATTTTACATACTGGAAAATATCTTTTCCTTTTGTGGTTGTTTTCATATCTTTAGAGAACAGGAAAATTTCCATATGGCACCATCATGGATATACCTATCTAATGTGATGAGTTGACTGCAATGTGCAACATCACTTGTTTCATCCAACTGGAGAGAGATTTTCAAGGGAATTTAACCCTCATATCTATAATAATTTTATCTAGAATGTCCAAACTCAAATCACCTATCTGGCTCTGGATAACATTATTTGATATCAGCTCTCATTTAAACTTGTTTGAGGCTTCTTTTCTCAGAACAATTGTTGCCATTTCTAAAGTGTATGGTTTTATCACCTCTTCTGCAATTTTATAGTGCTTCTTGTATATGACTACCTCATGCACCACATGGTATAAAGTCATAAGTAATGGTTTGTCAGAAGATATAAAATCTAAATTTTGGAAAAGTTACTTGAGAATCAAAGCAGGCTCTTTTAGCTTTCAGTAATCCAACATCATGACCTGCAACACCTGCTCACATGCCAGTTGTTGAACTGTTTCAGCAGTTTAAATAACTTCATATTTACATTTAAAAAAGCACCAAAACAAAGTATGCATTTGGATTTTTTGCAGATTCTCAGTTGTTCTGGTACAAGTGAAATCAAAAACTGCACATAATTATTATTCCATTTCTTTTTCTTTGACATAATTAAGGGTTAAGTAATAATATAAGAATTATAATCTGAAAAAAATAAGGATAAAGTTTATTAGAAGAAAAATAACAATAAGTAAAATAAACCGGCAAAACTCTCCATACAGTAGTGCCACTCAGTACAAGCCAGCATAATCAATGATGCCAGAAGGCTTGTGCATAAAATTACTATCTAGTGCCTACTCATCCAATATCCCTAGACAAGTTTCTGCTCATGGCCTTCATTGGTGATAGCCTTGGATCTAAGAGCGCTGCACCTAGATCTTAGGATCTAATGCAACCCTCCTCCAGTCACCTTTTATCTCTACTTAACCACAAAACTATGAGAATGAAATTGGAAAAAACAATAATATTTTTCAATACAAGCTCATTAGCTTATATAGTCATATAGTTCTGAACTCAGTTCAACACCCATCTTTGGCTCTTTAACAACCATAGCCAACACTATCCTATTAGGCAGGATTGGTGTTAAACCACTAAATATCACATGATCACTGTTTTTATGCTTGCTCATAACTGTTAGTAAACAGGCAAAACTCTTCATAGGGTAGTGCCACTCAGTACAAGCCAACTTAATCTATGAATGCCAGAAGTCTTGTGCATAAAATCCCCATCTAGTGCCTACTCATCAAATATCCCCATACTAGTTTATGGCTTATGGCCTTTGTCAGTGAGGAGTCTTGGATCTGAGAGCACTGCACCTAGATCTTAGGATCTAATGCAACCCTCCTGCAGCCACCTTTTATCTCTACTTAACTACAAAACTATGAGAATAAAATTGAAAACACAATAATATTCTCAATACAAACTCATTAGAATATATAATCATATAGGTCTGAACTCAGTTCAGTACCCATGCATTTTGGTGTCTTTGTCTCTTTAACAACCATAGCCACTGAGTGACACTACTGTATGGAGAGTTTTGTCTGTTTAATAACAGTTATGAGCAAGCATATGAAACAGTGATCATGTGATAAGTAAAATAACATTAAGTATAATCACATTTTATTAGAGACACAAGAGAAATGAGCACTGTACAAATAAGTGCACTGACTACCACATCATCATGCATAATTTTATATACTCTGTGAAACATTCTAGTACATCCTTGAATATACATCACATGACATCTTTGATTAATTCTTAATACTGCTGGAAGTTTCTCGAATTATAACCATGTGACTACATTTCACAGACAAATGATAAGAAATAAAAATCGAACATAATTCTTGAATATATAGGACAGTATCTTTAATATAAATAAAAAAATTGAGATTTAATCTCACACCCTGGAATGCCATTTCACATCCTCAAGGGGTGCGAGCTCCCCTGGTTGGGAAACCCTGACTTACAGAAACGTTCTAAGAAACTAAATTTAAAAACTTATAAATTATCAGAAGATATAGATAAATTTCAAGGATGGGGGTAATATTTAAAAGATTTAACAAAAAAGTTGAACAAAAAAGTAAAATAGTCAATCAAGTAATATGGAATTAAGTATAAAGATTTTAAAGTGAAAAAAAATGCTATAAATATACGAATTAATAGAAATTTTTTTAGAAACAAAAAAAAACTAAAAAAATGTATCTATAAATTAAAATTGTAATATTATTATGTGGTTTGCAAACTTTATCAGATTAATTATTATTCCATTACAAACAAAAATAAAGATAATGAAATTATATTTTGAATAAGTGAATCTGATAAAATTCATTAGGAGAAACAAACTGAAGAATTTATAATTATAGTAATTATTAATAAATTAGTGAATTTGTAATAAAATGGACTACTTTTATTTAAAAATTAATCTGAGTTTTAAAAGATGGGAAAAAGTTCTTGATATATAATTACAAATTTATTGAAATAGCAATGTGTTAGTTTTTAATATTAATATGTTTACACTCCAAATATAAGATACTAGAATAAATTGTGTTTAAATAATATCAGAATATACTTGAAATTGTTCAACTTTTAATACATGGTTAAAATATCTTCTTGCCTCATCATATTGAATATGTGTTCAAAACCGAAAACTGAATATAAATTATATTTATTTAGAAAAATCAGAAAGATGCTAAGAACCTCCTGATTAAAGAATTAGACTGCCATTATTTAACTGTTCTACAACTGCAGATAATGTTCATGCAAAGGGAGAATGCCTTAATTGGAAAAAGAAGTGTGTAATATTAATTGATATATAATAGTATTTAGTAAAGTTAGCAGAAAAAGTGAAGACCAAACAATTTTTAAAAATGGACAAGAACTTTACTATAAAGGTGCAAATATTGGAAGCATAAATGGAATGAGACTCCTACTAGACACAAGGAAGAAGAAGAATATTGTGGAAATGGATGATATACCAAATAGAATAAAAATATTAGTTATTCTAATTAATGGAAGATACCCAATACAAATAATTCAGGTTTATACTTCAACAATTTCTTATTGTGATGAAGAAATAGAGGATTAAATGGAGTGAGATTCCTAGTAAACAAAAGTTGGAAGAATAATATTGGGGAAATAGCTGATATATCAAATAGAGTGTCAAGATTAATTATGTCAATTAACAGAGGATACCAAATGCAAAAGATTCTTTATACCTCAATAATTTCTCATTCTGATGAAGAAATAAAGAATTTTTACATAAACATCAGATCAAACACATTAAAATTATCATGGGAGATGTTAATGCTACAATTGGTAAACAATTGAAAGATAAAAGCAATGTGAGTAATTTTGTTTTTGGTGACGAAAATGAGAGATGACATAGATTTGTGAGGTTCACAGAGGGAAAAAAACGTATATCTGAATTTTTTTCTGAAAAAAATCCTAAAGAGAATTACACATCAAAGCATCTAAAACTGTAGAATTACATTATATTCCAACTAACAAAAAATATGTATTTCAAGATCATACTGTTTTTGGGATTCAACACAAGGAGTAATCATTGATTGGTGAGATTAAGATATATGTTAATACAAAACTAGGAAGACAAAACTACAATGAAAGATAATAATTAATAAAGATATTTATAAACTTCAACAACATTCCAATAAATTTAAATTAGAACTAGAAAATTGCTTTAAATATTAACAGACTTTTAAGATAGTTCGGGCTTGACTGAAATCAATAAAAAGATAATGGATATTATAGTAAGAACTTCAAGAAAAATAGCTGTTGCAGAAAAAGCTGCAATTTTTCAATAAATTTTCTAATGAGACATAACATGTGATGGAAAAAATGAATATGAAAATTTTTGAAAATGAGCCATTAAGAGTATTGAATATCTAGAGTTTTGTAAAACTGTAAAGAAAAAAGAGTTAATACTGATATAAAAACATGTAATTGAGAATTGGTAAAGAAAGCTATATACGTGAATAAATTATCTCAAAGGTTTAAAACATTTGGTATTGAAAAAGTTGTTTTAATGACAAAAACAAAATATATAATTTTTGTTTTAAAAAAAGATGATATCATGAAATTTATGGAAGGTTTTTATAAAAACAACTTTATAATAATAAAGAACAAAATAAATGTCCTCAATCTTTATTATACCTTCTAAATTTCCAAATGAGAAGATGTAATATGCAATTGAATCTATGAGAAAGGAAAAACTTCTAGAAAGTGATGAAAGTATTATTGATATTTCAAAACACAGATTAAAATAATACAGAAATTGTCTAGAAAATTATAGATCAAATATTGAAATGATAAAGATATATCAAATAATTGGAAAAATCTAATAATAATATCGATGTTTAAAAAAGAGAATAAAGAAGATATTTCAAGTTATAGATCTATCAATTTTCCATTAATTCTACATAAAAATTTTATCAAATAATTACAACTTATTTAGATTGAACTTTGATTTTAATGAGTTAAATGATTAATTAATTTTAAAATGGTTTTATCCAGTGTATAATTTTCAAGTATAGAGAGAAATTAAAGTAAGAATCAATGCATAAGAGGTGCATTATATTTTGGATTTATTTGTATATTACAAAAAAGTATTTGATTCTATAAGAATTTCTAATGTGATTAAAGCATGGAATCATCAAAATATAGACCCAATATAGTGTCATATTCTGAAGAATATTTTTCAAAATGCAACATCAATGATGAGATTATATAATTGTATTAAGAAGATGAACATTGAAAAGTGTCCACAACAGAATGATTCCATAAGTGAAAAACTTTTTACAGTAGTATTACTAAAAGCATTTTATGAATTACACTAGAAAACTAAATAAAAAATAAATGAAGATTATTTAACTTAATTAAGTTCACAGTGGCTATAATGTGATTTAGACACTCACAGACTACAAGCAGTATCTTATACTGCTTCTAAAAGAGTATTATATATATATATATAAAATTTGTTTCAAATATTTTTTTTTATTATAAGTATTATTTACAATATATATTTTTTTAAAAATTAAAAAATATATAGCGATAAAATTTTAAAAATGGAGAAATGATATTATTTTTGTTTAAGTGGATTCAGTTGATTGATTTCTCACAAAATAAATTTGTTTTTCATTATTGTAATCATTAGTGACAATATATTTATAATATTTATTTTAAAAAATAGAAATGAAAGTGATAAATTGAAAAAGATGAAAAAATTGTATTAGCTGTTTAAACTACAAGCAATATGAGATACTGTTAAATCACTAAAAGGGGGCATAAATGTTATACTATGCAAGGTGAATTTAATCTAGTTGAATTTTGAAAAATAGAGTTATATTTAAGATGTTGAAATCAACACCTGATATGAAATTCAGGCATTTTAATATTTATAGTGATATTACAATTACAGGTTTTAAGTTGTCTAGATTTTTCAGATGATGTGGTGGTTTTTATTAATAAGGGAAATGTTGCAAAAGTTATCAGATAAAATAAATTAATTGTATTAAAGGCATAATAAGAATACTAAAATAATGTCCAAGGGATTTTTTCAGAAGATAAAAATAATGACTGGTAACCATAAATTAAAGAAATTAACAAATACAAATATCTTAGTTAGATTATTAATATAGAAACATATTGAATGAAATTAATTTATAGAATGTAATACATGTAGTGTTTTTGGTATAAATAAATAATATTAAAAGTAAATGTTCCTATGTTTTTTTTTTTAAAAAAAACACTTTTAATAAACTTAGGCACTTAAAAAATGAGCAATTACTACTGAATAAAATATGGAACGAGGTTTATTGGGAATAACACTAAGAGATTAAAGTAAAATATTTGGGTAAGAAAATAAATGGGTACCATTGGTGTTAGATTGAGATGGTATTGAGCTGGATATATTTCTAAAAGAGATGTTAATGAATGCAGAGTTGACATCTAAAAGTGGGTGCCCAGAGAATATAAAAGTTGTAAGGAGATTACATGTTAGGTGGATTTATGTATTAAGAAACTTTGTTGGTATAATGTAGTTAAGAGAATCAATGGATTAGACAAACTAGATTAAACTTGGAGAGATTTTCATTTTGCAATGAATTCTTAATAGTTTGAAATTATGATGATGATTTTCCAAATAAAATTAAGATGACATTTAGCTTACCAAATAACATTTATTTTTACAAAGCGCAGATGGTATTGAAATTAAACTGAGAGAGTGCAAACCTCTCAAGCGCTTAGCCAATCAGATTGCAAATACTGAGACAGAGAATTAACAAAAAAAGAGTGGTTCCACTCTCATCTTTACTTGTCTTTCTATATATACAAGCCAGTTTATAATTAGAACTCAGTGAGTTGAGTGTGAAGATATTTATGATTCACACTTTCAGATCTAAGGACTTTGGACTGGCTTGGATATATAGAAAGACAAGTAAAGATGAGAGTGGAACCACTCTTTTCTTGTTAAATTCTCTGTCTCAGTATTTGCGATCTGATTGGCTAAGTGCTTGAGAGGTTTGCACTCTCTCAGTTTAACTTACCAAATAACAGAAAGTGATTCCTTAGCATTAATTTAAAGAGAAAAATGAAAACAAATATCAATTATTATAAAAAATTATATGAAATTAATAATGACTTTTTTTCTTTTTTTTACATTTTAATTAACATTAACAGTATTCAAATGTCTATTTACTAACTGATAGTTTGATATCTATATAAGTTCATAGGCCTATTTTTTGAAAATATTTAGGTTGTTTTTGTTGTTGTTGTTGTATATTTTAATTGTTTGAAAAAATTTCAGAATTCATGGATAATATGTGTACATGTGCTAACTACGACATATAAAATCTCAATGAAATGTGTTAGTTAGGCAATATAACAACTTAATTTTTCACCAACTCCATGCCAGCTTGCTATGATATCTAGTAAGCAATAAATAAATGACAGATAATAATTCTTATTAAATCCTTATCATATGCTGTGCCATTGAATATCCCCATACTAGTTTTAAGCTTATGGCATTAATTAGTGAAAACTTTTGGATCTTGACCTAATACACCTAATGCAACTTCTTTCCATCACCTTTCATTTACCTCATGTTATACTACTAAGCTACCAGCTCAAAACCATTTTAGTTTCTTTATATTATGATGTCTTTAGTTTTGTTAATAACTATGGACATCTCTACTCTATGATCAGCATTTGATATAGAAAAAATTATTGGCATAAAAACATAGGCTCTACAACAATAATATTTAAGTTAAAAAGATAAGATGAAGTCAAGTAAAATTTCATTGCTTTAAAAAAACTATAATGAGTGAAATAAAAATGGTGATTTATTTAAAAGCTAACAATATTTACTTATGATTTTTCCAACTGCTTTTTACAAATAGCTATCAAAAACATGATTGGGGGGGGGGGGTGAAGATGTAAGATAATGTTATACTATTTATTTAATATGCATATGCTATACATATGATCAAATCAATTATTTCTTGATAAGAAATTCAAATACTGGATGTGATAGAACCAAAGATGTGATCAATGGGCCTTTGGCTTTGAACTCTGTCAATCTTCCATTGCATTAAATAATGCAGAACTATGCATGGGCTTAAAGAATATAATAGTCATGCAATCACCATTTCAAATTAGCTACATTTAATATATATATATAATCTTTAAGTAAATTTAATATTGTATAACAAAAATATATAATTAACATTAAATAGATCATTCAAATAATAAATACTGCTATAGTAAATGATATACACCCTCCTAATCGTCCAACAATACAATAAGAAGATGGATGCCCACTTTCAAATATCATTTTTTATATATTAAGAAGATTGTCTTGAACAACAATAGCATGAGATATGAGACTAAATTAATCGAATTATTTTATTGAGAGTTATGTATTAAATAGATTGATTTTTGTTTAACAAAATAAAGAAATTATTTTTTTATTTTAAACTTCGTAAAGATGGTATTCAGTTTTTATCATATTATTCAATAATTAATAAGATGAATCTCATTTAATATAGAAGCATTTATTATTTGAATTATCTATTTAACATTACATATTTTCACTTTGTGATTGTTCTTATTATATATGTATCTTTTAACTGTTTATTACAAAGTTTAAAATAAAAAGAAATTTCCTTACATTGTTAAATAATAATCAATATGTTTAATAAATAACTTACATTAAAATAATTAGACTGATGTATTCTCACATCTCCCACAATAGTTGTTGAAGACAATCTTCTTGAAATATAAAGAAAGCTCTATATCGAAGTGGGATCCAATTTTTTATTATTGTATTTTCTAATTAGTAACAAGGTTGTATCTCATTTACTATAACAGTCTTTGCTATTGAATGATCTATTTAATGTTACATATTTTCACTTTTGGATTTTTTTACAAAATATATTTTATATTTAATAAGTAATTGTTAAATTTTGGGTTTACTAGATTAATATCTAAATATTTAAGTGTTATATCTTTTTTTTAAAAAAATGTTGTTTATTATTTATAGTGATTTAAAATCTATTTTGAATCAGAAACTGTTGAGATTATGACTAGTAATATAATTTTCATTTAAATCTTTTTGAAAAAGTCATTACCTAATGTAGTAATTATAGGTTGAACTATTTCCATTACAAAATATTAAAAGTTTGATTATTGAGAAAGGTGACACCATTAGGAATGCTTTGATTTAGAGTTTTTTAAAAATGAAAACTTTCCTGCTTTGAGAGAATTAGTGGTAAAACTATCAGGTGGGTTAAATGCCTTGAATTTGAATCTAAAAATGAGTGTAACCACCACAATTAACGATAGTTATAATAATTTTTCCAAAATGAAGCATTTGCAAAAAGATAAGAAAGCCATTACTGCACAGAATTCAAAAGATATGAAAAAAAACAAGGAAATTAATTCAGTAACAATTGACAATTGGAAGTTAAATTTGGAAAGTTCAGAAGAAGAAATGTTACAAGGGGGTTTGGAAGGACTCAAAAAAAAGTCTATCAAAAGTTATAGCCCTCTTGTTGTTTCTGGAGTTTCAAAAATGTGAATTTTGAGTTACTAGAATTTGAAAAGAAAACATTAAGTAAAAAAAATAAATCTATAAGCAAACAAAAAAATTATCTCATAGAGGCTTCTAAAGGCACTCAACAAGAACTTCTTTTAATTAATAGTGATATAATAAATAAATAAAAAAATTGCAGATGATATACAAGAAGGGAATTATAAGCCTTCAATTAAGAATAATAATTATTCAAAAGAATAAGGTGGGGAATAATAGTGAATTGGTGGGCAATGCAAAAGCTATAGATATTGATTCAGAATAATTAATTCTTACTAATATTAGTGATATTATGGATAATAATAATAATGTTGTAAGTGAATGTGGGATAGAAGAAGAAGGGCCTACTACTACAATTGTTTGTTTACAGGATGATTATAATGGAAATCAGAGAGATCTATTTGGCAGCAGTAATTTTAACAACAAAGAATTCATTCAAACTAATTCTGAAATGGACATGAACATTACGAAAAAAATAAAAAATTTGAAAATTTGAAGTTCATTAAAGGATCTATAATGGATAATAATAATTCAAAGGTAAAGTACAGTGCCCCAGCTGACAGTGTAAAAGGTAAGAAGAAGACATTTCAAATAACTACTCACACAAATAACAATATGTCTCACAATAGTATGAATTTTGCCAGAGCTGTGAAATTTGCAGAAAAATTATCATGGAATGGGTAATGGGGATGCTAAAGAGAAATATAATAACTTAGTAGATTTTTGGTATGAAGATATTGAACATAAAGTTTGTGTTGTGGGGAAATATTGTGAATAAGATAAAGTAATTAAAAATATCAATAATTTGGAACTTATTACTAGGAAATTTAATGCATTAATCACTTCGCAATTGCTAAAATCTTTTAGTAACTATCATAGTGATAAATCCCTTATACTTACTATCACAGATGAGAATTGTGATCTATATAGATTTCTAATTGAGGATTTCTATAATGTTATAAAGGAAAAAAAGCTGTGGAATATAATTTTCAAGGTACTGACTCACCCTAACAGTAAAAACCCGATTCTAGAATTTTATAATGTATCTCAGAAAGAATTTTTTAAAAAAATGGTTACAATGCTTGATGACAAGGTGATAGGTGTTGTTGACTTGAACAGGCCAGTGGTAATTGGAAAAAATAATTAAAAACTTCTATACAAACTTTAAGAGGGTGGATATTCAGAAGTTACTAGGTAATTATGGAGAAGTGTCAGAATTTAGGTATTTATATGATAGAAGAATTGAGATACCAATTCTTACAAATGCAGCCAAATTTAGACTTACACTAAAGAAAGAGTAGGGACCTAGAGATGTGCCAACTTTCTTTCATAGGGATGTGTCTCCCTAGTGGTCTCCTTCATGGAGTACCATCTTAATGTTTTCTTTGTAGTGAGAAGACCAATCTAGTTATCGAGTGCCTAGAGAGATTCTGTAAAGTATGTAAGGGCAAGAAGACAAGGTTTCCTAGCTGTAGTTTTGGGGAAGTGAACTCATCAAATTTACAGGATGAAAATGGAGAAGCTGTCAAGATGATGATGCATGATAAAAACCTGGAAAATAAAAAGGGAATAGAGATGTCCTCAATGTTAGAACTGATTCTGGATATGGACTCAAGAAGTGAGGATGGCTCAAGCATGACCACTATAGTTGGAAATAAGTCTGATGTCAATTCTGCATTTAATGAGAGTTTTCCTCCTCTGATAAAGGACAAACCAAAAAAACATAGATGAATAAAAAAATCTAGGCAAGTACTTAAGGAGAATTGATTGGGGTCTGATGACAAGTGATATGAAAGCAAATAGCAAGATTCTTCTGAGTCTAAGAAACTCAGATTCCATAGAATATGAAGAGAAAAAAAGAAAGAAAAAGTTAAGCATGAGAGGAATTGTGGGTTTAGGGTTAGATTGACTGATTATAGAAGTAGAGTTTCACAGACTATATAAAGATAAAATGCTAGCCCAAACAGAAGTTTATACAGTGACATGGAGTATGCTTGCCTGGTCCGATGATTGGTAGGATGATGACATTTTTTTTCATCACTGGTATCAAGTTTAGACTGTGAATAAATATGGGAGTGATGCATTGTATGGAATGTCATGGAGTATTTTTTTCTGATTTTTTACTTTATGATTGGTATGAACTGTGTTTATTTATGGGAATCTTTGATGGAAGGGGAGCTGTGAATCTATAGCTCAATACTGGCATTAAGGTATTTGTGAATGATATAAATATTGGTGTAATAATTTTGATATCAATGTAAATTCTGTAATTTATATAAGTAAACTAATGATTGAATAAAGTTTAAATCATTTTTTAAAAATAAAAAATAAAAAATATTGAAAGTTGAATGTTTTTTTAGAAAAATTCATCTTTATTTAAACTTTCCAATTACATTTAACTATTAGTAATAGCACACACCGACCAAAAAATACAATAACTATTATCTTATAAAAATATAATAATAAATATATGAATATTGGGTATAAACGCAACACTTTTTATTCAGAGTTCATGTTTTGGCTCTAAGCAAACTTCATTGTGATCTTATTCAAATTCTATATTTATAAAGTAATTGTCATTATACTTGAAAATTAACGTTAGTAGTGAGCTTCAAAACATAGATTTCAATGTCTGTTTCAAAAGAATTTAAGTTCAAACAGACTACTAATTAAAATAATTTCCAGTTATATAATCTACATGCAAACATCTTTTATTAATGTCAAAGTTCAATATATATATATATATAATAAATTGACCGATGTGCCTTATAAATAGATATAATCAATCAAATCTTTTTGATTTGTTAAACATTTCTTTAACTGCTGATTTAATGATAGTACTTATAAATCCCAGTTTTCTCCTGGTACTCTATTAATTTAAACGTTTTGAGACCCATTGGGACTTTGAAGTCCACTTCTATGAAGTTTGTTCTACAATTGTTGCATGGCAGCAGAAGCTTATTTATCTTTGTAAGCTTGCTAGAGACAAAATATACAAGATGTAAGGCCATGGTGGATGCCTAGAACATTGAAAATCATCCATGTGTTTGCATCTATAAAATGCATTTGCATTTTTGTAAGTTATAATTTTTAGTTATTATTATTAAATATATATAATGTAAAATTTGATGTGTTATAAACTTTATGAGCAGATATTGTAAAATTATATACTATTTTATGTTTGGCATTTACCAGTCCCATCAGGTCTTGTGTATGGCAATATGTTTTGAAGTTAGGTAATGTATGCAGTTTGTATTTTGATATACTATGGTGTTATTTATATTTTTACTATGCAATAAATTTATTTATCGAATATGTAATGTTTCTGAGCGTATTATTAGGCTTCATCCCAGAATATTTTTAAAAATGAGGTTAGCTTTATATTTATATATATATATATTAGCATTGTGATGACTAAATATTATTTTAAACAAATAAATATTGACTATTTTTTTCTCTATTTGATATTTCTTTATATTATGCATCGAATTATTTGATAAAATTGTTTAACTTTTTGTATTTTCGAATTACCTTTAAAATTTTAAATGTTACCAAATAATATAATATTATTATTATAAAAATAGTGCTTCCGTAAAGTACTGTCAGGACTTGGAAGTCCCTAATTACTTTCCATGTAATTAATAACCTTGATAATGACTTATAATGAAAATTGTGTTATAGGATGTTCGCTTGCACCTAAATTAAATATTTTAAGAAGTTAGCACAAAGTTCAAAAACTTTTAAGAAATTCTGTAAATAAAGAATTGTTATACACTTGAAACTATTGCTCATTGTAATATTTCACAGACCAATCTCTCTCACCATAGTTGTATTTCATTATAAACTTCCATTTCATCAAGTTAGCTACAAAATTGAAACTATTAAACACCCCCATAAAAACAATAGACAGCCTAAAGTATTTATATAACTTGGATTTTATAGTAGTCAGTCATATTCGTACATGTACTGTCAAAAGATGTCTATCATTCAAAAGCTTGCAGCCAATCATGGGTTACTTTTATTGCAATATTACTAAGATTATATTATTTTTGTAGCTGCACTTTTACTGTTTCTATACTTAAAATATAAACTAAAATGTATTTTTTATATATATTTGTTATTTATTTTCCATGTTTTGATCTCTATAAATAGATCATCTTCAAGATTCTTTTTTTTAAATATTTATATAAAATATATGCGACCTATATAAATTTAATTAAAATAAAACAACGAAAATGATAAAATATTTATTAATTCTCTCATAAATATTATTAAATAAAACATCAAAATTCATAATATAATTATAAAAGTTATATTCTTACTTCACTATATTTTTGTAAATGGAGTAAAAAAGTAATTATCTCATTATTTACATTGTTTTGTTTTTTTTTGTTTTTTTATTACAAATGATTATATATATATAATATTATTATTACTATTTGGGTGAAAATATTATATATATTAAAAACAAATAACGTTTGCATGTATAAAAAATTTGTTTATATAGAATAATAATAATGATGAAAACCTACATATTTTTATATTGCAAAAAATATATTAGGTGCTGTACTCAAGCTACAGATAAGGCCAATGGGTGATGAATAGTAGAATTGCGTTAGATATGCAGGCTAACTACAAATAGCCAGTAAAAATATTGCCACTTAATGAGTACTTTTCTATAATGTAATTTTCACTACCCCACTCTCACCCAATGGACAAACTGGGTTTTTTTCACTTCAAATAACTTGTGAAAGAGTGTAATCATAAACATAACCAAAGACATGTAAAAAAAATATATGATCCACAAGATGCACATTTCATGTCAAACCAATTCTCATCAGTTGGCCCAGATCACAATATTTCAAACTTGATGGCCTCACAACTTTGACACAAACCACTTGATGGAAGTAAATTAATATTTTTTTATTGCTAGAGATTATTCACTGCCTGAGTAATAAAATATTAGCTTATTAAAGGTTAGTTGTTTTTTCTAATACAAATAATCTTTTTTCTTTTTTTTCTTTTTTAAGTGTTTTTGATCATATAAGTTAGTGTAGGCTTGGTTTTCATAAGCTTTTTATGCCATCAATTATTTTCTATACTAACTGTGATATATTTTCATTCATTAATTATATGCATAACAATTCTGATTCTAATATTTCTTTTTTTTTTTTTAATTTTTTTAACCTAATCCCTTAGGTACTAGAAAAGCTATGTTGGGAACAGGTTTAGTAAACCAAACCTTTACTGGTCATTTTTTCTAACAGCACATTTACTAATGATTCATGATGGAACTAAATTTGAGACAGAAGTTGCAGTTTTTTTTAAGATCATATAGATAAAGTCATATTTAGAAATCCTCCTGTTTACTATATAAGTGGAAGAACCCATGATATCTGTCTTGCAGAGGTTGGCAAGTTTTTGCTTAGCAAATTACTTATTAAAATGATACAAATATTATAATATAAGTAATGTACTAAAGCAGAAGCAACAGCAATGATATAACTATTTTAGTTCTACTTTTTTGAGCATGTACATAGAATGTGTGTGAAATGTTAATTTTATATATATATATATATATATATATCTTGAAGAGAATATATATATATATATATATATATATATATATATATATATATTCTCTTCAAGACTTGAGTAGAAAACAGTACTGGTGGCTAAAAAACTGTCAAGGGTTAATCTTGATAAGCTATTTTTAATGAAAAACATCTTTAAAAGTAGTTCACTACAGAAGGTAGGTAGCTAAAGGATTTTTTTTGGAATGGCAGATCAGATGTAGAAAGAAAATGCAAATATTGAATTTGCTATAAGGTAAATATACTTATTTAGTATCGTCTTGGAATTTCTCGATGAATGAAAGACTTATAACTTGGATTGCACAATGATACCAGTACTCATTTTTTCTAATATTATATTCAGAAAATTCAGAGAATAAAAATTTTTGTTGAATGTTTATTGGTGACCTTAAAGCATGAGTTTGTACAAATAATAAAGTTTGGTTAAAAGTTATTACAAATAATGGGGTTGGTGCTATAAACCTAAGTAATCTGCTATTATTCAATTTTTGTGCAACCATAAATACTTTGTTTAGGCAATACAAATTGTTATAAAAAACATGGATATATCGCTCAAAACAAATACATCTAATAGATTATATTAAGTTAGCAATTAAAATTTTAAAAGTTCATATTATATGACTGCTTACAAGTGTTATTAGACAGTCCAAACATTAATATCATTCAAAATTTTAATGATTGATGTATTAATCATGTTAATAGGAAATTTAATGTTAATTCTATAAAAGCATTTTTTATTCATACTAAATTTCAATGACTATTAAACACATAATTGCTAATTTACATCTATATGGTTGTCTATATAGGCTTTTTAAATAAATATATTCTGGCTCACTAAAAATAAATATTTTGATTGGATTTTGGGTAATGATTCTGTTATTAATGATATGAATTTCTGTTCCACGAAATAATAAATTGAATACTTACATGTATAACCAATTTAAAGATTTGAAAAAAGTTTAACAATGACAAAACAGATTTAAAATTATTGATGGATTAAAACTGTAAAAAAATATTAAGACATTTATTGATAATGATCATTTTAGACCGTTTTTGTTTCATTAAATCAAGTAAATTTTATAAGGAAAATTTATAAAGGTATATGTGATATTGCATTTTACACACCTCATACATTAAACAAATTAATAAATAACTCCAAAGATAAAACCTCATTTATAAATAAAAATTGTGTCATTATAAATGGATATGTAGGTGTAGCAGTGAATATATAGGTGAATCTAGATGTACATTGAAAAAAAGAACTAAAGAATACTTGCTATTATTAAAACGAGTTCAGAAACTGAAACAAAATTACATAGTAGATAATAATATTTCAGCATCTGTTTTTACGACCATAATAAATCATGTATTTATGGTTTTGACTTCAATTTTAAAAATGTAAAAATATTGCAAATTGAAAAAAATAACAATAAAAGAAAAATAAAGGAAGCTATGCTAATATACAAATATAAACACGATTTAATTAACAGGCAAGCAGCAAATGTTAAGATCACGGAATTGTGAGAAAGTTAACATTTCAAAGCTTTAGTTGATAAAGATTACTGGGATAATTGATAGCGCTCCTAAGTGGATTAAATTTTTATTTGTTTAGTTACTGTATTTACAAATATTCAGTTATATAATTACGTATATTGCTTTAAAAATACAGATATCAAATAATATATATATATATATAAAATTTACGTTAGCCTTATAAATTACAGACTTCTTGAGCTATCATATAATATATCTTTTAATATGTGTGATATATAGCTACTCATGCTTGTTTTTTTTAATAACCATGGTAAAAATCTGGGCTTTCATAATGAATTAATTATTGCTTATTTCTTTAGTTAAATTGCATTGCTGGGTTATATATTGTAACCGTAAATTGTGATGGCCAGCTAATGGCCACCGAAGGCCATTGCCCTCTCAACTACCTATCGTGTATGAACACATTGCGGCATTATAACTGCAAATTGTGTGGTCCCAATTACGTAATATAAGTGCACTAAGAATTGTAACCTTGATCACTGATCAACTCCCGCTGCACCTTGTCAGCTATTAAGAGCTGTATTCAAAAGCATATCATGCTATCTATTTTATGCACCAAAGACCACAATCAACATCTGGAGCAACTTACCATAGACCAAACTAATGATCTAACATAAACTTTTATGATTTAATTTGATCACAGCCAGGGTATACCGCGAAGACCTATCATAGTATTATTATAAAACACATTAAACAAATTATAAGTGCAATGTTATTATTTTCAAACCTTAATTTGCGATTTTTATTGTATGAGACCCGATGGCCGACCATGTACAAGATGGCGTAATTTGTGGAACTACATAAGATTATGAAATTTTAAACCATCTATATGATTTTTTAATACGAATGCTAGTCCAGGTAAAGCTTTGCAATAAATAAATATAAATACTTGGGTTCTTTTTTTTATAGTTTACTATATTATTGAGACTCTTATTATACTGATAAATGACAATTTAAAAACGTTAAGTAAATATATTTAATCATGTCATTATTTGGTAAATCTGTTTACAAGTTTAATAATTCATTTATAATTTTATACTAGAATCAACTACGCAAAGCCACAATGATGGAAAAGGTAAATGGGATTTTATTGTACCTTACTCATCATAAACTACCAAAGACGAAAAGCATCCAAATGTTTTCTCAAAAAATATTTATAAACTCTTATATCATGTTGACGATAATATGTAATTCAAGGTATGCTCTTCAATGTATGCTCTATCCAAAGTTTATGATTTCTGATGTTATGAATGACACATAGCAATGGCACAGTAAGTTTAATTATAAATCAACGTTTATTTACAAATTTATGAACAATAAGTAATTAATTTCAATATTCTAAATAAAACATAAATAAACAAATAAAATAAATAAATGATAATTCCATTGACTTTCTTCAATAACATCTCATAGGTACAGTTTTAAAATCTAATCATACCTTATTTCAATCTAATATAATGAATATTGATGAGATTATACGAAATTCAGCATCAAACTCATGAAATATTTAACGTCATTTCCAGATTCAATAAATCCCTACTGTACACCTATAATAATATAATAAATAATATGATGTCTGTATGATTTAGCTATAATGTAATCATTAATTAAAGTGACAATTTAAACTTACGTTCCGGTAAATAATAATCAACCAACAGTTAATTATTATGAAGTACTTGAATAGAATGTCCTGCTACCATTTAATAATCTAACCGATAAATTATGCTTACAAATGAAGAAGATGATTTAGCAGATTAACTAAAATACTTTGCCCAACTTATATCTGTGAAGCAAAACATATTCCTGTGGATGCATTCATCTACATGTAGGAATTAAATAATACTAAACGTTTTGTGTATTTAAACACCATCATAATGTAATACGTATAATCACACAATTCCGCGGATTAACACCAGTGCAGGAATGTGTGTAAAATACAAAAATGGCAATTAAAATAATCTGCGGATTAACCACCAGCACAGATTAAAGCCCTTTAACATTCTAAAACAACATTATTATTTACTTCACATTAAAGTGCAAAATCATCCTCCTCAGTTCTTCTGACTATTCAGAATACACTAACACTTTAGCAAATGTGGGTTCTTGCATAATAAAATGTTACGCTAATCAGGACAACTAATGTACTACTTATCTTGCTTAAAATAAACATGTGTAATATAATATAAGTAATATTGGCATAGGAATATAAATCTGGAAAGACTCACAAAATATCTCACAAAGATTGATACATCTCATGAATTCATTTAGTACTTTTAAGCTTTTCCGCAAGCGCTATTCTCTTGAATAAATATTTTATTCAACCCCTATTAATTTAAACTTAATAAAATATAACTTATGAACTTCATATGCGAGTTCATATAACGATAAAATTAAATTAATGTATTATTCATCAAATATATAAAATTTAACGGTGTGTGTGTGATAAAACTAAATGTATAGCATTTATAGTTCAATACATGAATTTTAGCAGATGTGTGTATCACAAATTGGATTGTATAGCATTTTATAACTCCTAATGTGATCCGTGGAATCCATGTACGATGTGTAGAATAATGAGTATACGAGGTAATAGCTATAACTGTAGTTAAATTCCATACATGCAATTCTATCCATTTGATTAGTTATTATAAGCAATATTAGATTAACGATTTTGCATGGCTCCCTAAACATGAAACAATTTTAAAACATGATACGCAGAATTTAAATGAAAATGTTTTTCATAAAGTTATTAATCTCTACATTTCTCTATCAAAAGTGTTCCAAGTTTATCACATCCATGCAAGTATTTATTCATCCACACTTAAATCTAGGAATACTAATTATAGCAATTAATTCAATCTTTCCAACTGACGATAAAATTAGAAAATAGCCTTGATTAATTCTTTGAAGACTATTTATTATCCAAATGTTAAACAAATTAACTAGCAAATAGATTAATGTCATTGTAAAGTTAATTATCAATCAATACTATATATTTTTATTAGAATTAGATATGGAAATATTAAACTATGTTGATAACTTAACATTTTACTTGAATTTAAACTTCTTCTTTTTTTAAAAAGCAAATTTTTATATTCATAAAAAATTCTGTAATTAAAATACTTATTTAATTTTTCCAAATTGTAGAATAATAAACATTTTAAAACATACCAAAATCTTGTATTTAATTCTTTCAAACTTAAACTGGGAAGCTCCGACATTTTAAAAATGTAATATTGGAAAATTTATTACCGGTGATTTGATCCACTTGGCCAGCCGACTTGAACAGACTTTTAAATTTAGCAATTCATCTTATAATTAATTACCACTATGTTATATTTACGTTTATAGCAAATTTTGTGGTAATCCGTTTACTTATTAACTATTTTAAAATAGGCTTATCAAATTTACACCATTTGCCTTTACCATTTTCTTTTCTTTCTCCCTCCAAAAGCAAACTATCAGACGATCTTCCTTAAATTCGCGCTCTTTTCTTTTTTTACATTGAGACGCATACGTAATTACTGTATTTATTTTTAATAATTTATTTTAATTGAACAAATGGTTTTTTGTTAATTCAATAGAAATAATAATTTAAGATCATTTTAAATAAATAAAAATAATATTATTATTTTTAATAATATTTTACCAAATTTTAATGTGTTGTAAAAATTTTAAAAAGTTAAACATTCTGATATAAGTTAGCATATGGAAAGAGGCAAATTTAAATTTATCAAAATAATATAAGAGAGTAATCTGTTCAAAGTGCAACTCAAGCCAATCAAATCACCAAAAGAAGAAAGAGAAATTTTTATACTAGTTACATCAATTAATATATTTTATACTAAAATATATGGTTACAGTTTACACCCCCTATGGAAAAAATTTATCTTTTTTTAGAATTCCATTTAATCAAATTCTACTAAGGTATATCATAAGTTACTATTTTTATTATCCTATCTATAATTTATCATCAATCTGAATATGGTATAACATTTATACGACATAAATCTCCCTAATTTATTGAAGGTACAGGTTTCAAACTACGTGCATTGTAGGTGCCTCGGATTCCTTCAGGGGTTGAGAGCATAAATGCATTCTCTCCCACCTGGCTTTCAATCATGAAAGGTCCATTATACAAGCTTAAAAATTTTCTAAATTCGTTTTTCTTTAAGTTGCTAACATGAGGAACTTTTCCATGAGGCCCCCTCTAGTTTAATGTACTACTTTTAACATTTGTTTGAATATCCTTTTTGTGAGGTGGTTTAATTCCACTAACAGAAGGTTGATTTCTATCTTGGGTCTTATTAATTAGACTAGGTTGACCATTAACTCTATTATAAAATTTTGGTCGTTTATAACTATGACTCCTACTCTGGTATCTGTTATCACGATAAGGACTTCTTATTGGAGCAACATTAACATTAGCAATGGAACAGTTATGAGAAGCTCTAGCCTCCTTTCCACCTCTATATCTGTTTTCCAGGTCACATTCACTTGTCTCAAGTGCATCTAAGATCTCTGACACCTCATCAATTGTATACTTATCTGCAGCAATCAAAACTTGTTCAATCTGTCTAGGTAAGTTATGCCTTAAGATCCTGACTATATGATGCTCAGATAATGGGAAAGCAGTTAAAGTTTTAAGTTTGACCGCCTGTCCACGAAAAAATTGAGTATAGCTACCTTTATTAGCATTATACTTTTCTCGAGTGATTTGATAACGCATGTTATCCTGACGATCCTCACCCCAGAAACTTGACATTATTAAATGTTTAAAATCTCCATATGTTTGAGGACAATCAAACAAAGACTGCCACCAATCTTTTGCAGCAGCATAAAGATGGTTGCTGGAGATAGCCAGTTTTTCTCTTTCTGAAAATGTACATAAAGTAAACAATTCCTCCAGATTTTGAAGAAATTCTAGAGGGTTTTCCAAATACTCCCCTTTAAATGGCTTAATCTTTAGAAATTTAAGAGCTGTAGATCCACCCATAGACATATCTGTGTTCTTGACATCATTAGTCACAGATTCAATTCCTAATGGTTTTTGGAAAATGGGAGTTGTGCGGATACCAGTAAAATTATTATCTGATACAACTACTTCTTTAACAGAGGTCTCTGTCCCATCCACATAATACTTGGTGTTTTGACCAATGAAATTATCGTTTTTCTCTTGAGCCTTTTGAATTTCTAACACTTTCAGCTGAAGATTTTCAATCATTGCCTCTAGTTTCTGCCCTTCTTTAAACTCATTTGATTCATTTGGCCACTCTTGACATTTATCCCTCATTTCCTTCCACTCTATTTGCATCATTTCTAAATCTCCACTAAATTTAGCATTAGTCTTTTTTAATTCTTTATTTTCGACTTTAGACCTATTGATAGTTTCCTCTAAAATCTTTTTAATGCTACCCAATTCTGCTCTGCTCTCTGTTACAGATTCACTCATGGATTTAAATGTGCCTTGTTCAAAAGTTGACTGACTCTCATTCATATTCTGAAGTTTAAATTCCATTTCAGTTTTAATTTTATCAATAGATTTAGCAGATTGAGACTCTACTT
The DNA here is from genome assembly GCA_028023455.1 of Epiperipatus broadwayi. Taxonomy (NCBI): domain Eukaryota; kingdom Metazoa; phylum Onychophora; class Udeonychophora; order Euonychophora; family Peripatidae; genus Epiperipatus; species Epiperipatus broadwayi. Next base: position 3,936,102 of record JAQFVV010006210.1, read on the forward strand.
CTTGAATTTTATAGTTCATTTCACTAACTATTTGTGCCAACTGACTCCTTGAGTCTCCCATTGCCACATCAAGCACCTTCAGTTTAGTGTCCACATTCTCCTCGTGGGTTATAAACTTATTTCCAATTTCTTCTATCTGAACTTCTAAGTGCTTTTTATAATCGAAGAAATTAGCTTTAATTTCTTCTAATTTAATATCGGACTCCCCTTTAGCTGCCTTACAACTACTCTCTAAGGATTGAAATTTTTGACTAAATTCCTCCACGGTTTTTATCCTAGCAGCTTCTATTTTTTCTTTCACAAATTCCTGAACTTCAGCCATTTTATTCTCGAAACTATCTAACTTTTCAGACATTTTTTTTGATAAATAGACTGTTCATTCAATTTTTCAGTCTGTTCATTCAATTTTTCAGTCTGTTCATTCAATTTTTCAGTCACCTCTTTTTGAGAAATTAACATCTCTTTGTGAGACTCCAACATTTCTTTTTGGGAAAGAGATTGTTCATTTAATTTTAGAGACTGTTCATTCATTTTTAGAGACTATTCATTCATTTCAATCTCTATGCGTTGAAGCATTATCATAAACCGTTGTTGGAAATCAAAATCAGGAACTTCTTGAGTTGTCTCAGGATAATTAAGTTCTTCAGAATCACTCATTTTGAGTATTTTATAACAACTATTTCAATATTTTGTGAAACCAAGCTTTTACTTTCCTAAATATATGTGTTTTAATAACAGTAATCAATGAAAATCTTGTTCAAGCCGACCAACCACTAAATCTTCACCACCAATAATCTATCCCAGATGGTATATATCACATTCACACTAAAATAATCTGAACCCCCACTTCAAATATTTGCAATATTACAACAACTACTTTATCAACCCTTGATAATTTCAACTTCTCCCAATTCAATCATAAATATTGGTATATCCTGGAATACGATTGCTATGGTCATCAGAAATCTATATAAGTAATTTGGAGAAATATAGCAATAAAACATACAATATTTTATCACCATTGTAGAGCATTTGTCACATGATAATATTCTTGTAATATGGGAAATTAAAATTGTAATCAACAATCATTAATTAATTCAGTTCACATATTACCATTTTGTACTCTGTAACAATCAATTAATCAAGTCGCATGTTTATAAAGTTCTAAAAACTGTAATTGCACACTTATAATGACTATATAACCTCAACATATCGAGCTGTTCACGTTGTGGCGCCAAAATTGTAACCCTAACATATCGGGCCGATAAAATTGTAACCCTAACATATCGAGCCGACCACGTTGGGCGCCAAAATTGTAACCGTAAATTGTGATGGCCAGCTAATGGCCACCGAAGGCCATTGCCCTCTCAACTACCTATCGTGTATGAACACGTTGCAGCATTATAAATTGTAACCACAAATTGTGTGGTCCCAATTACGTAATATAAGTGCACTAAGAATTGTAACCTTGATCACTGATCAACTCCCACTGCACCTTGTCAGCTATTAATAGCTGTATCCAAAAGCATATCATGCTATCTATTTTATGCACCAAAGACCACAATCAACATCTGGAGCAACTTACCATAGACCAAACTAATGATCTAACATAAACTTTTATGATTTAATTTGATCGCAGCCAGGGTATACCACGAAGACCTATCATAGTATTATTATAAAACACATTAAACAAATTATAAGTGCAATGTTATTATTTTCAAATCTTAATTTGCGATTTTTATTGTATGAGACCCGATGGCCGACCATGTACAAAATGGTGTAATTTGTGGAACTACATAAGATTATGAAATTTTAAACCATCTATATGATTTTTTAATACGAATGCTAGTCCAGGTAAAGCTTTGCAATAAATAAACATAAATACTTGGGTTCTTTTTTTATAGTTTACTATATTATTGAGACTCTTATTATACTGATAAATGACAATTTAAAAATGTTAAGTAAATATATTTAATCATGTCATTATTTGGTAAATCTGTTTACAAGTTTAATAATTCATTTATAATTTTATACTAGAATCAACTACGCAAAGCCACAATGATGGAAAAGGTAAATGGGATTTTATTGTACCTTACTCATCATAAACTACCAAAGACGAAAAGCATCCAAATGTTTTCTCAAAAAATATTTATAAACTCTTATATCATGTTGACGATAATATGTAATTCAAGGTATGCTCTTCAATGTATGCTCTATCCAAAGTTTATGATTTCTGATGTTATGAATGACACATAGCAATGGCACAGTAAGTTTAATTATAAATCAACGTTTATTTACAAATTTATGAACAATAAGTAATTAATTTCAATATTCTAAATAAAACATAAATAAACAAATAAAATAAATAAATGATAATTCCATTGACTTTCTTCAATAACATCTCATAGGTACAGTTTTAAAATCTAATCATACCTTATTTCAATCTAATATAATGAATATTGATGAGATTATACGAAATTCAGCATCAAACTCATGAAATATTTAACGTCATTTCCAGATTCAATAAATCCCTACTGTACACCTATAATAATATAATAAATAATATGATGTCTGTATGATTTAGCTATAATGTAATCATTAATTAAAGTGACAATTTAAACTTACGTTCCGGTAAATAATAATCAACCAACAGTTAATTATTATGAAGTACTTGAATAGAATGTCCTGCTACCATTTAATAATCTAACCGATAAATTATGCTTACAAATGAAAAAGATGATTTAGCAGATTAACTAAAATACTTTGCCCAACTTATATCTGTGAAGCAAAACATATTCCTGTGGATGCATTCATCTACACGTAGGAATTAAATAATACTAAATGTTTTGTGTATTTAAACACCATCATAATGTAATACGTATAATCACACAATTCCGCGGATTAACCACCAGCGCAGGAATGTGTGTTAAATACAAAAATGGCAATTAAAATAATCTGCGGATTAACCACCAGCACAGATTAAAGCCCTTTAACATTCTAAAACAACATTATTATTTACTTCACATTAAAGTGCAAAATCATCCTCCTCAGTTCTTCTGACTATTCAGAATACACTAAAACTTTAGCAAATGTGGGTTCTTGCATAATAAAATGTTACGCTAATCAGGACAACTAATGTACTACTTATCTTGCTTAAAATAAACATGTGTAATATAATATAAGTAATATTGGCATAGGAATATAAATCTGGAAAGACTCACAAAATATCTCACAAAGATTGATACATCTCATGAATTCATTTAGTACTTTTAAGCTTTTCCGCAAGCGCTATTCTCTTGAATAAATATTTTATTCAACCCCTATTAATTTAAACTTAATAAAATATAACTTATGAACTTCATATGCGAGTTCATATAACGATAAAATTAAGTTAATGTATTATTCATCAAATATATAAAACTTAACGGTGTGTGTGTGATAAAACTAAATGTATAGCATTTATAGTTCAATACATGAATTTTAGCAGATGTGTGTATCACAAATTGGATTGTATAGCATTTTATAACTCCTAATGTGATCCGTGGAATCCATGTACGATGTGTAGAATAATGAGTATACGAGGTAATAGCTATAACTGTAGTTAAATTCCATACATGCAATTCTATCCATTTGATTAGTTATTATAAGCAATATTAGATTAACGATTTTGCATGGCTCCCCAAACATGAAACAATTTTAAAACATGATATGCAGAATTTAAATGAAAATGTTTTTCATAAAGTTATTAATCTCTACATTTCTCTATCAAAAGTGTTCCAAGTTTATCACATCCATGCAAGTATTTATTCATCCACGCTTAAATCTAGGAATACTAATTATAGCAATTAATTCAATCATTCCAACTGACGATAAAATTAGAAAATAGCCTTGATTAATTCTTTGAAGACTATTTATTATCCAAATGTTAAACAAATTAACTAGCAAATAGATTAATGTCATTGTAAAGTTAATTATCAATCAATACTATATATTTTTATTAGAATTAGATATGGAAATATTAAACTATGTTGATAACTTAACATTTTACTTGAATTTAAACTTCTTCTTTTTTTAAAAAGCAAATTTTTATATTCATAAAAAATTCTGTAATTAAAATACTTATTTAATTTTTCCAAATTGTATAATAATAAACATTTTAAAACATACCAAAATCTTGTATTTAATTCTTTCAAACTTAAACTGGGAAGCTCCGACATTTTAAAAATGTAATATTGGAAAATTTATTACCGGTGATTCGATCCACTTGGCCAGCCGACTTGAACAGACTTTTAAATTTAGCAATTCATCTTATAATTAATTACCACTATGTTATATTTACGTTTATAGCAAAATTTTGTGGTAATCCGTTTACTTATTAACTATTTTAAAATAGGCTTATCAAATTTACACCATTTGCCTTTTACCACTTTCTTTTCTTTCTCCCTCCAAAAGCAAACTATCAGACGATGTTCCTTAAATTCGCGCTCTTTTCTTTTTTTTACATTGAGACGCAAACGTAATTACTGTATTTATTTTTAATAATTTATTTTAATTGAACAAATGGTTTTTTGTTAATTCAATAGAAATAATAATTTAAGATCATTTTAAATAAATAAAAATAATATTATTATTTTTAATAATATTTTACCAAATTTTAATGTGTTGTAAAAATTTAAAAAAGTTAAACATTCTGATATAAGTTAGCATATGGAAAGAGGCAAATTTAAATTTATCAAAATAATATAAGAGAGTAATCTGTTCAAAGTGCAACTCAAGCCAATCAAATCACCAAAAGAAGAAAGAGAAATTTTTATATTAGTTACATCAGTTAATATATTTTATACTAAAATATATGGTTACAATATATATATATATATATATATATGTATATATATAGGAACAAAAATATATATATATATATATATATATATATATATATTGTATTTTTGTTCCTAAAGTAGACATTCATTCCTGCTTTAGGGAAATAATTTGCCAGATATTTTTTGGATATGATCATTGCTAAACAAATGTATCTCTCATACTTTCATACTCAAAGAATCTCCTTTGCTATTTGTATTATTATCAATGCAGATGCTCATTCCTGTATGATAGTAATAACTTTGTTACTGATTGAAATATCAGCCCATCATCAGACCTACGGTTCTGTTTTTCATAATCTTACCCTGTTCTCCAAATCTTTAATGTATTTTACAGTCTGATATTGCACACATGCAGTCTGTCACAATTCTAAAATATGGCAGTCATCTATTCTATTCTGTGATTTTAATAGAGTTAAATAAATAGTCCTATCTTCCCCCACTTGATTATTCATGAATTGTTAAATCACCATTGAATTTCCAACTTGGAGATTATTAAGACATATAAAGCCTGTAGTCCTTCTATTGTTGTAAATTAGTGATAACTAAGTGCATAGTCTCTAATTAAATTTTAACCTGCATCAAACTAAATATAATCTGTAAATCTAGCCATAGAAACTTTTAATTCATTTTGCGTCTTGCTTACCACAGTTAGTTTTTATATAATTTTAAGTGTCTCTTATATCTCCCTGTTCTTAGTGGCATATAAGAAAGATTGCATATATGCTAACATTGGATGTGGTAGTAATGTGGTAATTGTCCTGCAGGCATAGGTAATTAGGTTCAACTTTGTATTATCTGTAGTAATGTTAATATCAATGTTACACACAAACATGCAAGTTAGTGATAATTGTTTGGTTTCTAAGATTAGTCTTGCTGACTATCCAAATCTGATTATTACAGTATTGACATTGCAAACTCATTTCTAGTACAATTTTCTCTCCTCTCATTAATTTTCTTTTTGTTTTTGAAGCTAGAATAATCATACTCATTTATGAGTGACTATTCATTATTTTTATTTTTAAAATAACAGGCAGCATTTGATATGTAATAATTTTACATGGAACTAAGAAATTTTTTTGGCTTCCAAAATTATTGTATATTAAATGGCACTATTTAATTATATTATGGCATATTTATGGTAATTTGGAAATGCATAACGATATTAAAATGAATACATCACAATTCTACTTTGAAAAGAATGGCTAATGAAATTTTGTAAATTACTATTGAAGCATGAAAATGTTATTTCATTGTTCATACTTTCCATTTAAATAAGAATTCAAAAAGCATTTAAAGTGATCTTATATTCATTTGCTAAAGCAGTTGGGTGATATAGTGTGAGCTAGGTAGTCTAAAATTATTACAAGTTAATTGTCATTATTTAATTATGCTATTACATTTTTATAATAAATTGAAGATTTACAAAAGTATTAAAATTAATATGTTAAGATTTTACTTATGAATATGCTTTCAGCTCATAGTGACATGTACCAAAAATTAATATTGAAGATTTTAAACATCATTATCTATAATTGTCATGCACATAAAGAGTATGCCAATAGCTCTTAACAAGCTTTTCAGAAAATCCCTATCCTCAGACCAGTTTCTAGCTCTGGCTTTCATCAGTGAGGCATTAAAATATTCAAGCATTAGATTTAAAATATCAGGTCAAGCCCAGCACTTTATCCAATGTTTAACTATTAAGCAAAAAATCTGAAATTTCCAGACATTCATATGTTTTCAAATCAAGCTATTTAACTTAAATAGCCATATGGGATTGAATTAAGTTCAGATATATCATATATTAATAGTTTTAGCAATATAAAATTGCCAAAGCCTTAAAAGCAATAACAATAATTAAACATTAGATAATGTGCTGGGCTTGATCTGATATTTTAAATCTAATGCTTGAATATTCTAGTATTTCAGTGATGAAAGCCAGAAACAGAAACTGTTCTGAGGATAGGGATATTCTGAAAAGTTTGTTTAGAGCAATTGGAATGCTCATTATATAATATTTGTAATACCAACTTATTAAATTAAGTCATGTGATATAAGACTTGATTTTCTTGAAATAATTGTCACGTAAAGGTATTTTTAAAAAAGAGTCAAAAATGATATCATTTTCTCTTAAAAGTACTTGAATAATGTTATAATGTGAGTTACTTGATTAAATATAATAAAAATTACGTTAGACTTTTTTTTATCTCTAAAGTTATTATACATAAGTATATGTATAGATATATTTTGGATTAATCTTTGTGTATATATATATATATATTGCTGTTGCTAATATTAGCATTATATCAATGCGTCATTTTGATTATACCAGATATCTTGAGGTCCTTCAGGAATGTTAGAGAAATAACTTTAAATTAGTTTATTTGAATTTACGGATGACACTGCATCATGCTTTAAAGATCTTTACTATCGGAAAGATGATTGGCAGGATTGAATTGCAACATTATTGTTATGCTCATATTAAAAACAAGCATGTATTATAAGTAGACGAATCTGAAATATATCTTAACGTCTGTTATCTGTAAAAAAAAATCAATTTTATATATAAAATACGTTCATATGGCTGCACGGATTAGTGTTCATTAAAATGAATTTAAATAATGACTTTTTTTGATATTTATTTATTTACTTATAAAAATAAAAACAAAAAGTGTATTTATAAACTCCTAATATATTTTTTAATTAAACTGACTTTTTTAAAAAAATATCTATCAAAATATAATAAAACAACGTCTTGCAATTTTTGTATTTTTTTTACAAGAATTTTTTTTTTTTTTATTTGTATGTTTTTAAACTGATATAAGAAACTAATGTTAAACTCTTGGTTTTGATGTGTGTTGTTAATCTGTTTTGGTATTAGAAAAAACGAATTTAATTATCTCATTTATTTGCTTATCAGCTTCTTTGCATATATACTTTTTTTTTTAAATTTAATACTAAAAGCTTTTATTAATTTTATTCAAACGGCGTAATAAAAACTCTGTTAATTGTATACTTAAGAAAGCTGTATTATCACTTACATCACAGAAACTAAATAATATTACTTTAACACAATTCTGTCATAAATCACCCAACTACATTTAAAGAGTTTCTGTTTGTCTAATGATTTGTTGCGTTCTTTTCGTATTTATTCACTTCATAATACTAATCTTCAGACTAGATTTATATAAATGTTTGTGTGAATGCGTTTAAATTTATATTTAACTATTTACGTTTTTTGATGACGTTTATAGTAAGTTTGAGTAATCAATGAAGGCTGGATAATAGTGATGTTTTCAGCCTTTCAAAAAATTCTGATCGATAGTGCTTTTCCAGAGAAGTGTAATGAACCTACAGCACACATCTGACAATCATCTTTACTTTTTATATTATTCAAGTTAATAATTTTAAACTCAAAAATATCCACGTCAAGCGTTGTTAGCCGAGAGGTCATCGCAGCCACCATGCAAGGAAATAGTTGGTTGCAGACGGTTGTGGGTTCGCCTCCCGTTCGATGCTATGACATATAGAAAAAAAACAACTCAAAAATATACAAAGATCCTGAACTGAAATTATGTTTATTCTATATTTATACAGAATTAATTTACTATTACGCTATATAATTACGCAAAAAGGTTATCATGGGTTCAAAACTTTAAATTTAAATTTCAGATTGTTAGCTACGGTAGTCTAAAACATAAATATGATTTCTGGCTGTGTGGGTTCAAATTCTAATATTTCTTACTAAAAATTGACCTGTAGCCAAAAATTAGTTTGAGAATTTATATAACACTATCATACAACTCCCAATGATTACTCAAATCCACAACAGATGATTTTGGAATAGAATGAATAATATAAAATAGTGTTATTAATGCAAGTGCTGAAGAAACTAAACAAAGAATCATGGGATATTTTAATATATTTATCACTTTTCTATCTCAATTAAAAATAAGAACTATTAAATTAATAAAAGTGTTCATATGTTTACTAGGAGACATTTATACATAAATTCAGTTGTATAAAAACATTTTAAATATATATCATCTAACCATTCTCACATTTTTCCTTTTGAATGAATCTCAATTTGTTAGTAAAATGATAAAAAGCAAAATATGTTTTGACTTTAATTTCATGATGTTTAAGATTGTATTCATAGTAAAAATCCATGTTGTGTAAAGACAAAAAGTATTATGCTATTCAGTAACTGCTAAACTCAACAGAAACAACTACTAAAAAGTTTTAAAAATCACTTAAAAAAAGATATTTAACCTATTCCTGGAATAATCAAATCCAAATACATTTTAAAAATAACTCACAAGCAAGATTCCCTAATAATTTTTTAATGAACTTATAAGTAATTAGATATGATATGTTGGATTATTTCCATCACCTATGAGTGAATGTTGAATGCATAGAAAATTTTAACTTTATTTAAACTTTCCAAATACAAACAATTTGTTAGTAATAACACACAAATAGACAACACAGGTTAGTAATTACACAATATTTTGAGTAGTATTACTCTCCACTCTTCTTCAAGTGTTGCTGGTCTGATATGCACAGTGACAGTATTCACATAGAAGTCAAACTTGCACTTTTAGATTCTTGAATATAAAATATAAGGCAAATGTTCTAACCAACTTTTTGCCTTAAATTCGATATTCATTCATCTAAAGGTTTGAATTTAACTTCTATCTGAATACTGTCAATATGCACATCAGGCCAGCAACACCTAAAAAAGAATGGAAAATACTACTACTTGAAATGTTGTCTAATTACTAACCTGTATTGTCTATTTGTGTGTTATTACCAACAAGTTATTTGTATTTGGAAAAGTTTAAATAAAGTTTAAAATTTTTAATACATTCAACATTCACTCATAGGTGATGGAAATAATCCAAAAAATCATATCTAATAATTTACCATCATCACAAACCTTCAGGAAAATTATAAGTAATGTTTATCTTTTGTTTTATTAATGCCAATCTATTTTATCAGATAAATTATCTCTTATCTAATAAAATAGATTATCATTAATATAACAAAGAGTGAGTGATATGTACAAGTTCTTTTAAATGATTCTTTGGACATCTTGGTTGTGAATTATTGTTGTAATGTATTTAGAAGTTTTGTTCTGGGAATAGGTTTATATTCTTAGTAATATATATTTAATAAATTGTAAAATTATTTACATGTCATTAAAATCATTAGATACAATATTGTATAAAAGTTAAAATCTTTGGATGCAAAAATATAACTCGTTTTGTTGTTATTTTGCAAAACAAAAATAATTATAACATACAGACTGAAAGTAAATTAATAATTATTAAATACTAAAAATTAATGCGTGATCAAACCATATTTTTAGAAACATAAAAATTACAAAAATAATTTAAAATCAAATTTTAAAAAAAATATTTTTTATAAGAAAGTAATTATTAAAAATTAAATAATAATGAATTAAATATATAAATTTAGAACGATTTATAAAACAACCTATATGCTATTTCTTTATAAATCTTGAATTTATTATATGAACTATTATATATTACAATAATATTCCAATGTTTCAACTATATTCTTTTATAGTCTTTCTCAAGGAACATCTAAAAATACATAAATAAAACAAAAATATAAGTACAAATATTCCATAATAATCCAATATGTATAACAAATATAAATAATTTTTACCTCAAACCACTTTTCACAAATAATTTTAAATTTCTATTGCATTCATTTTTTAAATACTTTCTTAAAATGATATCCTATAATTATTTAATTACAAATTCCACATTAATTACATCAACCTATTATTTTCTTTTTTTCAATTAACAACCTATTCATTACAGGTTTAATATCATTAATATAAATTATTAATTATTATTGTGTAATATTTGTATTATATTTATTGTTTTATTTGTGTATTTTTTAGTTTTTTTTTTTCTCATGTGTCATAGCATCAGCCGGGAAGCGAACCTGCTAACCCGGAACAACTGGTTGTAAAGCAGCTGTATCTGATCTCTCGACAAGCACTATAAAAGAATATAGTCAAAACATTAGAGCATTATTGTAATTTATAATAGCTTATTTAATAAATCAAGATTTATAAAGAATAAGTTGCATATGGCTTGTTTTATATATTGAAATTAATGGACTATTTTTAAAATAGGAGACTGTGTTTGCTATAAATTTAGAACACTAATATGTGGAAATACAGATGAAAAATTGTTAAAAAGTAACTAATTAATATCATTAAAAATCAAATTTCCACTGTGAAACACTATTCAAGACAGCAAAAAAATCTTTAAAAGTATGGATTTCTTTATTATTACTTTTAAAAATATGTCATTCTCAAAAAATTGCTATAAATAAGTTTCTTGTAATACTTTGGAAGAGGATGAAAAGACTGGTAACATTGAAAAAACTGTTTAAAGTATGATAATGTTAATGACAATGTTTTTTTTTCATCAATATTATTACAATGTAAGGCTAAAACAAAAATACAGAACAGCATTGCAATTTTTTGAATAGTTTTTATTATAAAAAAATGTTAAAAATTGTTAAGAAAACTAAGCTATATACTTATCAAAATATACAAAAAAATTTATTGAGAAAAATATCCGCAGATATTAGAACTTTTTAGCAGTGGTGATACTTCAGGGTTTTGTGAAACTGAGATGGCAGGAGTAATCATGGATTAAAATAAGGATATTTCATATACCTGTATTTAATGAGGTTATGTCAGTTGCTGAATTTCTATTAATTATCAACAATCAATGTGAATACCCATTCAAATCCAAAGCTCTCTTTTATAAAATAATGGAGCATTTGAGATGACTATCTAGTACATTATATATCCCATATAACTTGATGCTCTGAAAATGGTGGCCATCATAAAAAATTTGTAATATCAAAAAGAGGAACCTTTTGGTTTAATTTTTTTATCATTCATATCTTTGATTTCCTCATATATTAGCAAAGGAAGAGCATATAATGAAAAGTATATATTTTATCTTATAACTATAATTAAAACTGATATTTACTTACTTATAATTATTTTGACAAAGGTTATATATAGGTCTTGTTGATCAATTCATACAGGAATGATAGGCATCTTTTGTACTGTTAATGTTTAGAATAAAAAGTCTACCAGTTGAAATGTCAATAAATAAACGGAGAAAAGGTATCATCTAGGTTAATATCAATATAGTGAGATTGTAGCCTTAAAATGATAACAAATTACCTTTTGAATACAATCCATGATAATCTTCAAAAATTGTGAAAAGAAAAAAAGAAATGAAAACCAAATATATTGTATGGTTATGATATTAATATGGGTGGAATTGTTTGATGAAAGCAAGAATTGTCATTTTATTATACAAACAGGTCTTAACAAAAAAATAAAATATTTTTGGACACTTTATTAATCAGGAAATTGAATTCTTATATTCCTTTATTAAAAGATACTTCTTTGATTTTTGGAATTCAAAACACAGATCATTGAGGAGTTATTTCAGTTACATACAAAATCTGTTTTCAAAAGATCATCAAATAAACTTAGCCTCAATCCTCTACTTGTCAGACTTACTGCCATTATTTTCCAACACTTCTTAAATCTAATCTATCAAAAAACTTCCTGAAAAATATCTGATAATAACAGATGCATAAAAATGGAATCTAAATACAGTTGCAAAGGGCATAAAACTGAATTGTATTTGTATCTTTATTTTAAGGTATTCCACATGCAGGTCCACATGCAGGAAACCTATTGATGTTTCTTGTTTCCAGTTTTTAAACTTTATCAAAAGTGTTATTTTTGTGTTCTAACTGTTAGATGAATTATTTTATAGTTAAGTTTGCAAAAGCATACATTTGCTAGTCCATCATCAAAGAAATTAGTTTTTATAAGGATAAGCATTGCTTATACTTAGAAAATCTTACAGAAATATATTTTGATTGCCCCAACTGTTAAAATAGCTTACATTTAAAAAAAAAAAAACAGTCTAGGAATATAATTGCTTTTTATAACTATAAAAGTATTACATATATGTCTAATAAAAATTGGATTTAATGTGAACATTTTCAAATTCAAATGTCTAATTTTGTTTATTAGACTTGTTTATAAAATTTGTTTCCTGGGCAGCTATTTTTATAAGTACTTTATACCTAGGGTTTTTAAATCTCAGTATTCTCAAACTAGGCTCAAGCTTATGGTTTTTATCAATGATGAGCTTTGGATCTTGAAGAGTGCCGAACCATTAGGATCTAATACACTTTCAGAAGATATCATTTACCTTTTTTTCAACATAACAGAGAAGTACATGCACTACTCTAAAATTCAAAGTTTCTCACTGGGAAAATCCATAAGCTTGAAACTAGTTTGGGAATATTGGATATGACAGGATAGGAATTTATTAAGCACTATCTTCTGGCATCCATGTTTACTTACTAAAGCATACAGTAATGGCATAAAGTTGGCCAAAATGTATGCTACTAAAACAGCATGAAGTAAACTGGAATCTTAGTAATAGTAATTTGATATTTTATTAGTTTGTTAGTTTTTAGAACAGTTGTTTTAATAACTATTATTCAATTCTAATCTAAACACTATCAGGTTATACAGTTTACATATACAAAATTTTGTCATCTGATATGTTTAAAAGTAGTTTGTGATATTGAACATAATTGTAAAGTTCATAAACAATTGTTTTTTTATAAATACTAGAATATTAAAATAATAATTAAATAGTTATTGCTCAGACGTTATAAGAAGTTTGATTTCTGCAAGTACTGAAAATGGACATGTACTATGAACTTTATGCCTCAGAATTTGACATTCTATTGCTTCAAGACACACAGGAAAGCAAAACATGACAAATAATTCTAGTAGGAAAATATGAGTTTAGATTTGAATAGTTAAAATCCATATAATTTCATTTGGTTTTTATAAAATAAATTATTTCTACAACTGTAATTTTAAATAAACGATTGTTTTTATGAGTTTAATAAAATTATTTTATTATATTTCTGAGGAAAAAAAAGAAATTATAAACACATACATTTTGTTCAAATATATTTATTAATAATACTAAAAAATTAACTATACTTTTTGATAGATATATAATAACAATATAAAAGTTAAAAATGCATAATTTTGGTTACCTGGAAAGAGATCACATGAGAGATGATTAAATGAAATAAGGAAGTGATCTGGGGTGATATGGTTAAGAGAGGCTAGAAATTGGAGAAGGTGGATTGAATTTGAAGAGACCTTCATTTTGCAATGGACTGATAATGGTCAAAATAATGATGATGATTTGAAAAAATGCTAAACAGCCAAAATGTTACATAGAGCTTACTTTTGTTTCATTGCATTTTATGTGAGAATTATCTTTTGTTTCTTTTAGGTAATACACATTTTTATTGGTAAATATTTTATTTTCTTCATTTTATTTAATATAAATTCAGATATTGTAAATTCAAAATAAAGGAAAACATTTGTTTATGAATTTTCATTTCTGCTTAACATTTACTTTGTTATTAATGTATTTTTTCTGCGAAATACTTTATTTATTTTGGTAAATTCATTATTTTTATTTTAAAATATATTATTTTTTCATTTTATTTAATACTCTTGTCAAAAGTTCTTCTGCTTATTTAATACTTTTGTAATCATAAATCCTATAACAAATGCATTATTTTAATTATTAACCTTTTTTTCACTCTATGGTAAGTGATGCGGATCTCCATCAAGCGCATAGACTGTACTCTATATGAGCACTATTTCACTTTTAAATGAAAGAATTCTACCGTAAAAAAAAATTCTATACTTGTTACAATATCAAATCTTTGTTTTCATTTAAAATAACTTAAGAAATCAGTTTCACAAGAAAATAACGTATTTTGACATATAATTTTATACATATCCGTTTTATCATAAAATGTTGCTTTAAGAAAATAGAAATTATGTTCGTGCTCTATCAGTTAAGAACTTGAAAAGCATACTAAACGTTTTATCATCAGTACAATTTATGAGCACTTCTGCGGAAATGCAAAGTTTAATTTTAAAGGATTCTTTTGTTGTTAAAATGTCTAATATTTTTGTTTCTGTAAAGAGAATATGACTGAAAAATATTTTCCATTTTTATTATTTCTGCAAAGAGAAAATGAAAGAAAAGTTGAAAAATGAATTTAAATATCAAGGATTATTGTATCCTAAATTATGTTCAAAAATTATAGCCTCTAATAAATTAGTCATCCATTATATTTATCATTCTTGAGAATTACAGCATTAAAAGATTGTTGATTATAAAAGTGTAACAATCTGTTGTTTCAGAATTTTATTTTCCATCAAACACTAAATGAAAAGAAAACTAAGAAAAAATATGTATTTTTCATGAAAATTCATGAAAGCAAAGATAATGGCTTTGATTTTTTTTTAATTGTTATTATACTAATATGTTCGTCTATTATATGATAATAATAAATGATAATGATCTTGTTAAATAATTATCTTTCATTGAGTTATATGACGCCAAAGATTCTTTCCTTCATGTTTTTAATGTCATATCCGTTTCTGTATATGATAATGTAATTTAATTTCTGTATGTTTTTGTATTTAGTATGTATGCCATTACATGATAACAAAATTTAATTTGGAATTAAAATTCAAGCTTTGTTTTGTAAGATATGGAAGTATACATTAACACAAACTTTTGCTCAAATCCAAAATTCAAAAAATCTTATTCTCAGTTTAGTGAAATATTGCTTAAAATATGTTTGTATTATTCTAAAGAATTTGAAAATAAAGCATTTTATTAGTTGTTAAAAGTATTATATATAAGCTACCAGGAAATTTTCATACCTATAGAGACATTTGAAATATCAGGTAAGACATTTTGCTTGACATATAAATAAGTTTTTTGCCGAAATATTTTGTTTTTAATAAATAGATTCAAAATTTAAAATGAATTGAACTCAAAATGATGTTTAGTTAGATTTAAACGTAAACTAACATAAACCTTTTATATGTGTGTGTGTCCATGGGAATGTAACTATTTGCATTTGAGAAAATAGATAGGACTGCAATTTATTGTCAATATTATTAGTAATAAACCTAGCATAGGCTAAAATGTTAGTATAAAGTAATGGTATAAATGAGAAAGTGATATTTACTTCATAATTGTTCAACACTATTTAAAAATTGTATAGAGAATTTGAAAATGATTTGGAATCTCACTAGGTTATATATATATTGTAATGGGCATACATGCCGTTACATTCTAATAAATATAAATAAAATTAAAAATAAAAGTTCGCAAGTAAAAACTTCTTTTTAAGAATTAAAAATTGAAAATTAAAAGTCATCTAAACTTTATATATATAAAATCGCACAGATGAAAAATTATTAAAAGAAAACTAAATTTTCAGAAGAAAAACTTAAAAAGATTTAAAGACAAAAATATATCTTTAAGAATGTATATAATTTAATTAATGCTATTGTGTAAAATGAAAATGATTATTTTCAATTAGTAAAAGTAAACTAGCCCTTGGTCATCTCAAAATGTATAAGTAAAGGTCAGATAGGAGAGAAAAAACAATAGAAACTAATAGCCAATAAAAGAAATCCCTCAGGAAATGGACCTCAATGAAAGGATCATCATCATCATGATGTAGTGGCCACTCGATCCAAAAGTTTACTATAAAAGGAAAAGTTTGAAAATAAAAAAAAGAGATGTGAAAGAAGAGGTGCTATATGTATTAGTGTGGAGAGAGTTGAAAGTAGAAGGGATTGAAAAAATGCACTCTTCGATCCCTTGTTTTTTCTAAAAGAAAAAGAAAAACGACCAATCATTTTCCCATATTGCAGACTATAGGACATCTGGGCTCATCAATAAAATACCAACTACAAGAAAAGACCAATGGATAACTGCATACTGATCTCCTGAGGACATTGTGGGAATTATCCAAATTACAAGCAATTAGAAAATATGGACTTTTAAAACAGTAAGGATTCTATAACTAATGAATGTTAATTCTAAAAAAAAACTTTTTCCAGTATTTTAAAACCATAAGAACCTTAGATAATTCATGAACATTAAGTATAAAACTTTTTCAGTATTTAATAGAAATAGAATTTCCTATCTGATTAAATTTATTAATAATTATTTTTATTGAATGTATTTTTTTTTTAAATCATTTCCATTAATTTATTTGTTTATTATGATTTTTTTGTTTGTCTGTTAAACTAAACTTTTAATAAATCTTAAATTTAAGTCAGGTGTGAATAGCTGCATAGATATGTAAAGTTATATTAGTTTAATTAAGGGAGGGTTGATCTTGGGTTATTTGTTTCATAGTTAAATTGGATCAATGGATTGAATGTATTGATGTAATTAGTAGATGTAGCATGAAGATCTTCTATGTGCAGGATCACATTATATGCCACACTTGGATGAAATAAGCCTTTCTTATTGACCATAAGAGACATATGGTATTCCCTGCTCTGTAGATTACCCCCTTTGCCTATGGAAAGGGATCGTAAGTTGGCAAAAAGGACCACAATCCCTTCCTATGGAGTTTTTCTTTTTTTATTGTTCTTCTTGCCAGACAGATGTAACATTCCTGTACTGGACAAAAGACAATTTCTTCTCTTAACCATGTTGTTCATATATGCATTCCTGACAGTATGGTGTTGTGCTGTCATATTCATGCTGCATTGAATATATCAATATATCAGATAGATTGACATTTGTTTGACTGCGAACTTTTGGCCTAAGGTTAAATAAGGGATAGAATATTTTCTTTCTGAGTACAATCCTTGTAGTCTATCCATACTCGACACTCTAATAAAATAATAAATTCATCTGTGTGAACTTCTAGAATAAAAAAAAAGGTTAAATTGTAAATTAAAATCTAAAGTAAAGTTAGACTAAAATAATTTTAAATTTTATATATGTTTAATAAATGTTTGTGTGTGTTATTACTGGAAGTGGCTTCTTTTATTTTTTTGTTAAAATTAAAAATTATCTCTGCTGCTCCACAAGCTAGTGACTAGGGTTGATGGTTGGAATAAAAAATATATGTAAAAATCAGATCTTAACTTACGTATCTGCCTACTATATAAATTTTCCAGGTTCCAATAGCCTGGTGGCATCCTGTACAGCAGATATGGTAAGACTGAAACTTCTTATTGACCATGACCATTATAATATATATATATATTGTAATGATATATAAATATGTCGTTACATTAATTTAAAATAAAAACTTAAAAGTTCGCAAATAAAAGTAAAAAACTAAACACTAAAATTAAAATGTTTGTTAAACGTATATACATTCGCACAGAGGCCAAACTTTAAAAATATTTTTTTTTAAAAAAACAAGTATTTGAACGTACTTTTTTATAAAAAAGTACAAGATTTAAAAATAAAAACAGGTATTAATTAATGTAATCTGTAAATGGAAATGATTGTTTATGAATTATTGAAAACCAAACTGGCCCTTGGGCTCTTGTATAATTAAAATGATCTGATGAAAGATAGATAAGAAAATAAAGAGAAATTAGCTTGACCAATGGAAGCACTAAGCCTTGGCTCAGACCCTAACGAAAGTGATGGATTAGTGACATTTTGTTGATTGAATCCGTGTATAATATAAAAAGGGAAATACAATTTTTTCTGACAGTTCCAGCATTTTGTGTTTGAGAGATGTGGTAGGATGCACATACCACACTCTCTATTTAAAAAAAAAAATGAAACGACTGTGATACCTTGAACCAGCTATTGCCATCTCCAGAACATTATCTTCCAATGGAGGCATCGCGGGAATTAAAAGCAGAAACCTGGACTCTTCTACCATGAGCTATGAACTTTACAAATTAACAACAACAAAAAAAAGTAATTAAGAACTTTCGTCATTGTTTTTTTCAAAGATTCAGCTAATTTAAATTTTAAAATGAACTCTTATTTGATTTTCAAATTAATAATTGATTGTTTAAATTTATATAGTTAAGTTTTGCTAAAATCATTTCCATTTTATTATTTTTATTTGTAGTAATATTTATTGTAGAAATTATTAAATGCAATACATTTAAGTTGGGTATAGACGTTGCATAGATTCGTTAGCGGTTGATTATGTTGTGGTTTTCACAGTCGATTAGAATATATAAGTCAACGATGTCACTGCGGTGTCTTATGATGAACACCAAAGGGTCTCCTGTATTCCCTCAGCAATTGACGTTATCGATTGACTTTGTATTTTGATCGGTTTTGTTTAATTTGGAATGTTTTTGATGGTGGAATCTATGCAGCCGATCTATACTCGACATTATAAAACAAATTGTATAAAAATACTCTGTGCGAACGTATTTAAATGTTAAATTTAAGTCGGGCATGAATGGCTATATAGTTTTGTAAAGTTATATTAAGGGAGGGTAATCTTAGGTTATTCGTTTCATAGTTGAATTGGCTTAATGGATTGGATATATTTGTGTAATTAGTAGATATAGTATGAGATCCGCTATGTGAAGGATTGTGTATATACGCCACACACCTTCTGTTTGCCTATGGATGGGTTTGTAAGACGGCAAAGGACCGTGATCCATTCCTATGGAGTTTTATGTTTATTGTTCTACTTGCCAACAGATGCGACATTCCTGTTGGTGGAGAGACAATGTCTTCTCTAATTATACTTACTGATCAGATGTACATTCCTGACAGTATAGTATTTTGTGTTGTCGTATTTTCATGCTACATTGAATACATAAATGTATCAGATGGATTGGCGTCGGTTTAATTGCAAATTTTTTGGCTTAAGGTTAAATAAGGGATAGAATATTTTCTTTTAAAATGCAGGTCTGTGTAGTCTATTCATATTCGACTATCTAAATAAAATATTAAACTCATTGAAACTTAGTTAAATGTAAAATTAAAAGTTAATATAAAATCTAAAATGTTAAACTTATTCCTCAAATTAGAATGATTTTATATGTTCGTAAATAAATATTTTTATGTGTTAATTTCTGGCAGTGGCTTTTATTTATTTATATTTAAGATATAAATTAAGATATAGATTTTTATCTCTGCGTCTCCACTGAGCTAGTGACTTAGGCTAATGATCTGAATATTTAAATAAAGTGGAATCTTAACAGCGCGTATCTGCCTACTCTATAAATTTTTCTAGGTTTAAATACCTAGATGGTGCCCTGTAGAGTGGATACGTAGATTGCTGTCTCCACTATTATTTTGGATCGTTATAATATATATATTAATGTCGATCTGATTTCTTTCGAGACTCTTACTTTCACTTACTGAATTGAAGGAAAGTACTTACCATATAATATTGACTACTAAACAGGGACATTGTTTCAGTAAGAAATCTGACTTTATATATTATTAAGTACTGCTTCCCGTTATGATGTAGACAAAGTATAAATCTTTCTATTACTAAATATTGAAGCTTGTGTCAATTGAGATTAAATCATTCTATATTTTAAATACACATGTTATTTATATACAAAAGCCAATATACATATTTTAAACATTTATTCAACAAAAAAGAGTCATCATCAACATATGAATAAGGAATGATATAAATCCTCTTAATTATATTGAAAATATTTGAAAATTTCTCATCTTTTGTAAACTGAATAATTCAAGATTATTTAAGGCATATGTTTTAATTATAAAATGTCATTGTCGTTAATTGTTTACATTATTTTATTTTTTATGCATGGTTGCTAGTGCATATGTTAACAAAATATCAATAATAAACCAAGTAAATGTCTTACACACATCTATGCCTCACACACATCTAAATATAAAAAAGAGTATCTTGTGCCATCTATTGTAGTATTAAGAAATCAGAGTTTATTAGATGAATTTAAATTTCCATTCCCAATCTGGTTTCTTGGTTTTGCCTTTATCGATGAGGCTTGAGTTGCAAATCTGGTAGTAATGCAGTTATTAATCTAACAAGCATCTTTAAGTCCATTTTATTATTATTGAAATCATTTGTTTTTTACCCAAATCAATCTACATGAGCAATTATATATGTCTGAGTCCATTTCAATATTTATATTTTTTAGTATCTTCATTTGTGATCCCTCCTCTAGTTAGGAAATGTTAATAATAATAACACTTATTTTTTTAATTTTAGTGGCACTTACTGTAAACTTTAGTAACCAATGATTATCAAATGCATTTAAATTCCCAGTCCATATCAGCTTTTGGATTTTGCTTTTATCAATGAAAAAGTTGGCTGACACAGGTTCAAAACCATTGGTTTGAATTTTAGCTTTTAGCTTGAACTGTAAATTGAAATCAATAATGAGTGTTTGATACATAACTGCCTTGCTTACAGATTTAATCCTGGGTTTCATTGGCAGAGACAAAAGATAGAAACTAGTCTGATTATTTAAAAACATCTGGTCATTCCTAATTATTCAAATTTACAGTAGTTGACACTAAAGTAGAGACCTGCTTTGTATTTGAGAGCAAGAAATTGAAGTATAAATATACAGTAAAATATACACATCTTAGTACTTAAGATACAATCTATTAAAGATTTTATTTAAAGATATGACATTTGTAAACACATTTTTTTTATTATATTTATTTTATATAAATATAAAACCAGTAGATTTTAATTAACATTAATAGTTAAGATTTTACTTCATTAACGCTTAAATAAATTAATATATATATATATGTGCTCTGCGCACAGTTAATGAAGCTATTAATAAATTGTCAAAATTTTTTTACTGCCAAGCGCTTTCGGGACAGTCTACAGTCCCATATTCATGGCGAGTTATTCTGTTAATAACTGTAAAACTATGCAAATTTTATGCAAATTTATATGCAGATGTTACGTGGACCATTTACGAGATAGGGAATAGCAGGCCTCTCTTCTGTTGATTGCCGATGGGTCAGCCGCAATGAAGTAAGCTTCCCTAACTTTATTAATTCAAAAGCCATCTAAAATCTACTACTTTTATCTGGATAATAGCAATCAAATTAAATATATGAGGTGAAAGAATGTTAAGGAGAGCAACGCCTGAAGAAGAGGGGAGAAATATACCTCTCAAAATATTGTGCATATACTAATCTGTTTGCTGTGATATTACTAACAGTTGAATGCATTTGGAATATTTAACTAAAATTAAACTTTTCTAAAGACATTCAACACACATATTAGATGATGAAAATAGTCCAATATAAAAATACAGCTAGAACACCATCATCACAAACCTTCAGAAAAACACTAATTCTAGAAAACTCTCAATATAATAATGCCACCCAGTGCAAGCCATAATAATCAATGGATGCAAGAAAGTCTGCACATAAACTACCCACCTAGTGCCTACTCATCCAATATCCCTAGATTAGTTTATAGCTTGTACATTTCATCATTGAGGAGTCACAAGATAGAAACTAGTCTGGTGGTATTGGATAAATTGGCACTAGATAGGGATTTTATGCACTAACTTTCTTGCATCCACTGATTTCTAAGGCTAGCTCTTGGTGGCACTACTGTATAGAGAGTTTGCTACTGTTATTAACAGCCAGTGTAAGCATATGAATTAGTGATCATGTGATATTTTGATGAATGTAATTGTCCATATTGTACTTTAGTTTGGTATTTATTTATTAACTTAATATTAAAATAAATTTATTTGTTTTAATATAAATAATAAAAAAGAATAAAGCTCTGCTAAAGTAGAATCTATGATCCAATGATGATCTCCAGCCAAAAATGTCTGTATTAATATTGATTGACACTCCACATAGAGAGATAACATTGCTTCTGTATATGAGATCATTTATTTATGGAAGATCTATATGCGACATTCTAATTATAGTTTATCATGTGAAGGTTATCCACTGTTAATCTGATTTTTTTTTTTTGGTATTTAATTGCAAGAATGAATTTTCCTCTGTTCCCTCATTATTGAAAACAAACTTTTCTAAGATTATAAATAAATATTAATTTTATTATTTACAGTTTTGATTATCTATTAATATATTTTGTATAATATATAAAATGTGTTTTCTTATAACAATATAAACTATAAAGTTTAATGCAGCATAAATTATTTATTGCAAAAGGTTAAAGTTCACTTTTAAAATTTTGTTCAGCTAATATAAGTTTTTGAATAACGGGTATTTGAATTAATGCCTATATTCTGACTGTATTTAATTATCTTTATTATAGATACTTAACTAAATAGAAATTATGGTGAATCGTGGGAAGGGATAATCAGCTGATCTACCTGTCTCAGGTTCAGTATAGATCTGGTGGTACTCATCTGGATAAACAACTAATCATAATTACTCATCTTTATAATATATAAAAAACCCAATTCACATTTGTTGAACCCAGAAAGTCCAAGAACTCATAATTAATAGCAGCTAGCATCTAATCAATGCATCTAGATCCTATCACTTATGCATTTAATACATTTCATTTCATTCCATCAATGTTTCCATTCTACATCATCCATGTTTCATAACTGTCAGTTTGGATTGTTATTATATATATATATATATATCATCATCATCATCATCAACCATTATCAATCCACTGCAGGATGAAGGTCTCTCCAAGTTTAATCCATCTTCTCCGATCTTTAGCTTCTCTTCTCCACAACACCCCTGCACATTTTCTTATTTCATCCATCCATCTCACATGTGGTCTCTTTCTGGGTCTTTTATAATCTCTTGGAATCCAGTTTGATCGTGGCTGTTAGAGTAGGATGGTTTTTTTTTATATACAAAGAAATATATATATATATTACAAGAGAACAATTCTCATGCTTAAACAAACTTAAAGAATTTCAAAAATTTGTTGTGAAGTCAACATTACAAGTAAGTAATAAAAGGATCTCTTTACTACCTGACCATTGCCTTGGCAAGAGATTGCTGATATTCTGTTGGTTGTTAAGCATAAAAATATACTGGTACACTTTATATATAATAACTAGTTAAATATTGACCCTAATGAGTTTAATATATATATATATACAATAAAGAAATATAATAATTTATAATCTTAAGAATGAATATTAGTGTTATTTAATAAAGTTGTTTAAAGACAGCAATTATCTACAAATAAAATAAGCTTGAATTTTTAATTGAAATAATAAAATTATTATTAGATAAATTGTTACATTTTCATTTACCATTGTCAAACTCCCTCCACTCACAACTTTGACGCCATCCATTTCAAATAAATACACTAATGATTATTACTAATCATTTTCGAAAGTAGAGATTATGTCTAGCACAGATATAAACTTTAAACCTCAGTTAAAGATTAATATATCTGATTTTTAAAATTTACACACACGGAGTTATTCACCTTTCTCTGTCCCGTATGTAATATCTTTATAGATATAGTAAACACATCCACACTTCCCCAATTCTTTTCAAATTCATATAAATAAAGATATAATAAAAGACAAATGACCCCCAAGATGCACCTCGTGCTGACATGGACTTTCAAATAATGTAATGATTTGAAAAAACTCATGAAACAATGATCTTCTTTGAGACTCATTTATATATTTTTGTGTCTGAAAATGAATATTAAAAAAATAATAATTGAAATTTTTTTGAAATTATTTGAAAAATATATAAATTTTGTTACGACTATTATGAATTATTATAAATATACACAATGCTAATTAAAGTTAAAATATTAAACAAATAACAAAAATTTTTCACTGTGTGGTTTTATAATTTATTTTTGCAATTTTGAACATGTTAAGTTCTTTATCTTAAATTAGGTAAAGTAATTAAGCAATAAATCACTATAATTCAGCAATAACTCTTGATAAAATAATAATAGTAATAATAATAATAAAGTGAAATATTTATTGTTTTCGGAGTTCATAAAAATCGGAAGTGAAGACTTGCATTGCAATCCATGGATCTTGAGCTCTAACGTTATTCACTGTTTCTGTGCTAAACCATTCAAGACATAACGTATGATCATCTTCAGTTCTAGTTTTCCTTGCTTACTAAAATATTAATCAATTTATTCTTCTAACTTATCTCTATTTGACTTCATAGTAAACTTCGATGAGCTATTTATAGGGTTAAGATGCTTTATGTCCGTACCAAAATTATTGTCTTAAGATTAAATATATATAATAGACACATAAGTAGATGTACTTAAAAAACAAAAAAATTAAAAAGATATACTTTCATTTACAGAAATTGATTCTAAAAAGAGCATTGACATCCTTAAATTATTCTAATTTGTAATTAAGTTCAACGTTTTAAAAATGATTTCTTAGCAACTGTGGTATAAAAGTCCGTGACCTTTTCCCCCCTCATCTATCGCTTTACAATTATCTTACTAATCATTACGTGGCGGTAGAAAAATGTAAAACTAATAAAGCAAATTTAAGTGATATCGTTGATGAGATATTAATAAGGTTGCAATAAAGAAATATATTTACACACGTTATAAAAAATACTTTAATAAATGAAGTTAAGCAGAAATTTAATATATATATAATTAGATATTATATTTCGAAGTTATGAAACATACCACTTAAACTTTATTATTTTTCAAATTTTTAATATCAAAAAACATTTTGTAGTATTCATTATAAATTACTGAATGGTTTGTTATTCAGAAGTATTTAATTTAAAAAGAATAATTAAAAAAATAAATTCATCACATTTTATTATGTTGTAATTTTTTTTCTTTTATCACAGTTATTTATCTAATGTATGCTTTAGTAAACAATAGATGCCACATAATAGTGCTTAATAAATTCCTATCCAATCCAATATCCCCAGACTAATTTCTAGCAAATGAGGGCCTTGCACTTGGGAGCAGTGCTTTGCATCTTTGCTGTTGAACAGCATTGTGTATACTAGTATCATGCGATATTCTATTGGCTTATTACTTTAAGAAATTTAAGTTATTGTTTTTATCCTTCAATAAAAGTTCTGTTAGTCAATACACATGTCATTTCTAATATCATGATTTGAACCCATTACCAAATAAAATTTGAGTTGTTTTCAGGTTCAGATCAAGGTTAGGATTTTATTTTATGTAGCTAATCCATAACTAATCTGGTTAACCACATAGTTTGATCATTAAATAACTATTTAGATATTTTGGGCTATTGAGTAAACTAAGATAAAAATACCCAAACCTTTTATTTCCCTGAGATATTATTGGAAAGGCTGTCATGTCTGCAGAAGGCTATTTAAGAATTGAAACTACTTTTTATCTTTGTATAATTCATGGAAGATATATATATCGTTACATGTGCTTCTTACATCCCTCCAGTACCAATTACACACCTTGTGACTTAATCCAAATCCAAGACCTGTGATATTAATGTTATTTATTAATCACTGCATTAATAAATTTAAAGCACTATAATTGACAAACTATTAATTGCAAAACGCATTTAAACTCTAACCTAATTATACTACAAATACATACCTGAATTAAATTATAAGACACATACATGATAACTAATCTTTAATAATTATTATTTTGTTAAGTGTTATACAACTCCAACACACTATGACAATGTGTGGTAAATACGATCAGATAAAAATGAATGCAATCAAGAAATGAAAATGTATATTAAAGTAAAGAAATATCAAATAAAAAATTTATTGTTATTAACACATTGCATATAATAATATTCATTAATAATGATGCCAACAATGGACTTAAATGATGATGACAAACTTGCTGTTTTGTTAACAATGAGCTTCTCAAAAGAAAGATAAAAGTTCTCATCTGCTGAATAACCTACAAAAATTTAAGTAGAGAATTAGAATTTACAATTTGAATAGAAACATCAGTCACTTTTGAATTGAAATAATATTAAAAACCAATATCTGAGGATCCAAGAAAGCAAGAACAAGCATATAGAATTAGTTAGTCAACTGAGGAATTTGAAATTGAAATCTTCATAAGTAAACTCAGATCATTCAAATTTCCAAAGTGTGTGTAATTCTAAGTTATAGGTCAAAGTCTCTAGATCTCATAATATCTTATAATACAAGAACTATCATTATTAATTCACTCAAAAATAATTCATTAAAGAAATGTATAAATAGTGATACCAACAAATATGCATTGCTAAGTGCAAATAAGACATCAGGGAAAGAAAGTCATCACTCATGGAGCTAAAATTGTCAGTACCAGGATGGAATTGACCTAGCACTATGAAACACAAGTTGATTCTTAATGAATGGATCCAAAAACTTTTCACTTCAAAGCAGAAATTCCAAGAATATAAAGGATAAGTGATTTAATGGATGTTCTAGAACCCTCACAATTTTCCATCTATAGTTTAAGTTGGTTAACAAGGATTATTAGAATAATTCACTAAAACATTTTTCCTTATGAACTTCACAACTAAGTATAAACTGATGTCAAAAATTTTATTTATTTGTATATTTGATATAAATGTTTTTGTTTTTATCTTTACTTTAATATGTATATAAAACAGTGAATATAAGTATTAGTCCATAACATAATAGAGAAATATTGTTGTCTTTAATGTAAGTAAAATAAATTATAGTTTATAATGAGCATTGCTTGTGTACCAATTCAATCATCATCAAAGGGGAAAGGTAAGATTTTACCTAATACATATTTAGTTCAAACATTTGTATAATTGCGCTATATATTTTTTTTTGTTTATACTAATAATTGTGTTAAATGTTTTCAGTATACTTGACTAACTATTTCTGTCATAAATGGTCTTCCTTGCCTATATCATGATTACAATATATAACAGGGGGATCCCATATCACCACTATGGCAGCTAGGAATCTAATATCTCAAGTTAATTAGAATAAAACGAATTATGATTTCCAAATAAAAATATAGAAAGCAAAGATGATTGTGATAATTATAAACATAATATAAATTTCATTTATGTTAATAGGGACATCAAATGGGCTATTATTTTGAGGATAAGGGTTTGGAATAATATTTAAAATTAATTATAAGCAAAGGGTAATTATAAATGTCCAATTAAAGGTTTTGTAATTTTATTATAAATTTTCTTTGTTAAAAATATTGATCACTGTAAATATAATTGTTAAATATATTCAAATGTTAAATTAAAAACTCTTGGTGCAATTTTCTAAATTCACTTTTCAATTGGTCATATCTTCTCACATATTTATAACTATTTTTGTCTATTTACATATAATGTCAAATATTCACATTTGCCATTATACACCTACACATATTTACACTTACCCATATTTCAAGTAATATTAATATACCTTGAGCTAGATGATTATGCAGATTCTCCATGAGTTTGAAACTTGGAAATAACGGAAATAAAAGTTGGCGTGGACGAAGTGAGTTTAGGTATATATTTAATATTTATGTGATTCTTAATATCTCCTCTCCTAAGAATAAAATTAAGGTGCATGTTGTGTGTATATATATATATATATATTTGATGGATGATTATTCAGAATAGGAGAATTAGCAAATAAAATTTCCTTCCTTCAGTTTTACACTTTGATTTTAGAAGAAAGAGATAAAAATAAGTCCCCCCGCCCCCCAAATTGAATATATTATGCTTCATCAGATTTGTTTAAGCTACCTAGTTCTTTAATAATACTTTTGCAAATAAATATTTTAGTATTATCAAGGTCAGGTGTGTGAACATTTTTTTTAAAATTCAATGTAAGAGCTGATCTACTTCTGATTAAAGGCATTTTTATGCTTTTTAATTCTGACACTTGTATTTTTATTTGACTCATATGGCTTCTTTAGCACTGTGAGTATAAAATTTCATAGACACTTTGATATTCTAAAAGTAACTCAGTTTTGAAGTTTACAAAAAAATCAACTTTTTGCTAATGGAAAAGTTAATATTAAAATTAGATAGTCGTCTAATCGTCTTTTCAGTGATTTCTTTAATATAAGGTAGAGCAACTCTATAACTAGTTGAGTTGTCAATTTGACCATCTATAATGTGTTTAATGTAACCATTAGGGAGTATAATATTTTAATTAATGATGTGAGCAAGATAATCTTTATTACACAAACTATTTGCTGTCATTAAAAGATATTTTGCCACATAAAATATATGAGCAGGATGATGATGAGAATTGAAATTGATATATCTAACTATATGCTGTCATTAAAAGATTTTTTGCTACATAAAATATATGAGCAGGATGATGATGAGAATTGAAATTGAGATATCTATTATGAGCAAATGTTTTATAAACAGATAGTAAAAAAAAGGCATGGGCTGTTTTACAATTAAAATATCTAAACAAAATCTTATTTTAGTATTTTTAACTTCCATACTAAACTTAATATTAAGATGTCATCCAATAATAAAATCAAGAAAATTATCAGTACTATGAGGCCATATAACAAATGTTTCATCCATATATTTGAGGCAAATGAAAATTCACTTAGTAGTTGCATTTAATACTTGATTTTTTTTAAATTATTCATGAAGAGATCAACAATTATAAGTCAAAGTGGATGGTCCATAGAAAGCCCTTTAATTTTTTTCTATTTTTGAAAATTATACATAAAAAATGTTGCAAGGCAATGTTTTGCCAATGGAATAATAAAATCAGGTAAATTCACAACTAATAAGAGATCTTCCATTTTTCTGAGATATGTGGATGATAAATTTGTTATATGGCCTCTTGGTATTAATAACTTGAATTCTTTATTTGTTTTTCCTAATGAATGGCATTCTAGTATTAAGATTATCATGTAAGTTAAAAATAATAAAACACTTTTTTTAGATATTTATTTGCTCAAAAATTTGATGGTATTATCTTTCTGTTTATAAAAACTCAACCCATAAAACAGATATCTTAATTTCAATTCTCATCATCATCCTGCTCATATATTTTCTGTGGTAAAAAATCTTTTGATGAGAGCATATGATTTGTCCAATAAAGATTACCTTGCTTGTAGCACTAACTAAAAATATTCTCCTCTCTAATGGTTACAATAAAAACATTATATATAAAGATTTATGTGATACTGATACTAAGAAGAAAATATTGACAACTCCTTTAGTTAGCAATTTGTCTTATATTAAAGGAGTCACTGATAAGACTTGTAGAAGACTATCTAATTTCAATATGAGAATTATATTTTCCACTAGCAAAATGTTGGTGCTTTTTTCCATAAATCTAAAATCAGAGTACTTTTAGAATACCAAGATGTCTATAAAATTCAATGTTCACAGTTCTCAAGAAGTTATGTGGGTAAATCAAATAAAGAAGTTGATAGAATCAGCTTTTACATTGTGTTTTTAAAAAAATTGGTCACACATCTGACTTTGACAATACTAAAATACTAATTAATTTGGAAAAGTAACAACTTGGGTGGTTTAAACAAATTTCATGAAGTGCAATAAATTCCAGATTTATAGAGGCCATTTATTTTATTTCTTTTTATAAAATCAATTTGGAAACAATTAACTGTAAAACTGAAGAAATAAACAAATATTTTGTTAATTCATTTATTCTGAATGACCAACAATCAAATGTATATAAAAATAATTGTTCTTTTTACTTTATGCTGTCTCAGTATTATTTAAGACATACCAGTTCTTCATCAAGATCTTAACTTTAACAAAGATGAATGTTATTTCATTGAAAATTAAAACAAAACAATATACAATATTAGACAAAAAAGATTTTATGTTCATTATATAACCACAATAGTATTATATATATATATAATAAAGACTTGAACTCAGATTTTTAAGCACTCCACAGGTATTCAGTCCATCTTATACAACCAATATGCATGACCACATACATGTAAAAAAGATAAATGATCTCCAATATACATATTTTGTGTGGACCAGCATTCATCAGTTGGTCTAGATCATCATCTCCCACACATATAAAATCAGTGCTCAGTTTATATTAATATAGTAAATCCTTAAACTTAATATAAACTAAGTATGACTATATATATATATATATATATATATATATATATATGTATGGGAGATAGTGATTTGAACCAAGTGATAAAATATGTATATTGGGGAAAGTTTATCTTTTTAACATGTATGTGATCATGTGTATTGGTTGTATAAGATGGATAGGGGTGTAGAACGTTTGCAAGGCTGAGTTCAAGTCCATTATAATTACATTAAGCTTAGTATAGAAAATATATATGTATTTAAATATATATATATATATCAAGAGCTAATTCCATCATCATATATAATACATCAATGCACAACAGTATTACATCTTAATTTAACAAGGCTGGTGAGCTTAAGCTGAAGAGTTTATACATGATTCATAATTTGTGAGTCATATGCATGTGTTGTGTTGAAATAACTATTTTTATAGGTTATGTTTTAACCAAAGGAATGAGTGAGGGCCTTTGCATGTTATGAACTAAAGCAAATATATTAGCATTGATGTTTCAAGTAATTATTATTGATTATATTGAGCCTTTAAGCTGAAATATTTGTTCTAGTAACCATCAGTAGCTTTATGATTCAGGTTTAATTATATATAAAAGGTCTTTTTGTTTATATGTAAATCTAAGAAAAAATATTCATATCACTTAATATAGAAATATAATTTTCATAAAATTTTTCATATGAATCAACCACATCATTTTTTTAATAAATCATTTTGCAACATTTTTAAAATCCACTTACTATCATGGAGAAATAAAAAGTAAATGCTTTCTTCATACATCTCAAAATCTCAAATCTTCAACAAAAAAAATTTTTTTTTAGGTAAATAATATTTTATTTTTTAAAAAAGGATTAAAAAAACCTCAAAACATCACATGATCACCATTTCATATGCTTTTACATGCTGTTAATTAGAGTACCAAACTCTCCATACAATAGTGCCACCCAGTGAAAATCTTCATAATCAATGGATGCAGGAAGGTTCATGCATAAAATCTCTATCTAGTGTCTATTCATCCAACATATCCAACCTAGTTTTTAGCTCATGGCTTTCATCAGTTAGGAGCCTTGGATTTGAGAGCACTGCATAATGCAACCCTCCAGCAGCACCTTTTATTTATTTGGTTAACTATAAAGGTAGGAGCCCAAAAAGAAAATACCATAATGGTTTTCAACCCAAGCTCAATTGCTTGTATAGTCATATAGATCTGAACTTAGTTCATCATCTAATCACAGTCACCATTATCCTATGGGAAGGATAAGTATAAAACCATCAAAACTTCACATGATCAGCATTTCATGTGCTTACACATGCTGTTATTACGAGTATCAAACTCTACATAGTAGTGCGATCATGTGCAAGCATTTGTAATCAATAGATGCAGGAAGGTTTGTGCCTAAAATCTCTGTCTAGTGTCTACTTATCTGACATCACCAGAGGGGTTTCTAGCTTGTTGTTTTCATCAGTGAGGAGCCTTGTATTTTGAGAGCACAGCACCCTCAAATCCATAGTTCCTCACTGATGAAAGCCACAAGCTAGAAACTGGTCTGAGGATGTTGAATGAGTAGGCACTAGGTTGGGATTTTATGCACAAAACTTTCTTCATACATTTATTATGAAGGCTTACATTTGGATGCACTGCAGTGTGTAGAATTTAATACTCTTATTAACAGAATGTGTAAGCATATGAAATGGTGATCATGTGATGTTTTAATGGTTTAATACCTATCACCTATAAGATAATGATGACTGTGGTTTGTGCTCAGATCTACATGACTGTACAAGAAAATGACCTTGGGTTAGAAACATTATGGTGTTTTCATCTTGCCTTATAGTTAACCAAATAGGTAAAAGATGGCTGCAGGAGGATTGCATTAAATCCTAAAATCTAGATGCAGTGCTCTCAAATCCAAGACTGTTCGCTAATGAAAGCCACAAACAAAAAACTAATCTGGGAGTGTTGAATGAATAGGCATTAGATAGTGATTTTATACAGAAACCTTCCAGCATCTATTGATTATAAAGGCTTGCACTTGGTGGCACTACTGCTGGAGCGTTTGCTTCTCTTATGAATATAATGTAAAAAAAAAATACTAAAAATCTTCTTTCGTTGTTATATAGCTATAAAGTATAATGTAAGTTTTTATATTTTATAATTTCAATAAACAATTAAATAAATAATAGAAATAATTTTTTAAAATGTCTTATTATTTTATATATTTATGCTTCTATATGACGTGTACGCATTATGAACGTATTTTATTTTTGATTTACCAAACAAATGTATTTTAATCTATATTAGAAATGAAATCAATGAACTTCTAAACAACTACTTAAATTTTAGGTGTGGGAAAATCTTTAACTGTTTGTGTAAAAACATATTGTTATATGAACAAAAAAGATAATTAAGTCAAAACAATATTTTTTTGTTAAAATATTCAGGAAAATCTAGAAACAATACATTAGTAATAGGTTTTAATCAGCTGTTTCAATATAGAACATAATCTAAATGTAATGTTAGTATAAGCTATGCTATGAGGAAGTATTAATTTGTTAAAAAATCTCCCTGAAAAATCACCCATGTACCTGATAATTCATTACTCTATCTAGTTGATACATATCTAATAAAATTATAATGAAATATACTAGGCTAAGTCCTGACTTACCTTGCTTTTTATTCCTGCATCTACTAATACATAGTTGTCTTATAGAAAAATATCTATTTAAATCAACATTTATATATATATATATATATATATATATATATATATATATATATATATATATATATATATATATATATATATATATTAAGTTCAGGCCCATATGATTTTTTCAGTTGGAGAGCTGACTTTAAAGACATGTAGATGTCTAAAAGTTTCAGATCTTCTTCTAACAATTAACTTTTAAATAAATGCTTTGCTTGAGTTGGTTTTTTTTTTAAATCTAATGTCCCAACTCCTCACTGAAGAGACCCATAGGTCGAAACCGGTCTGGGGATGGGGACAATCCAAGATAAAAATGATTTGAATGTCTTCTCTTGTAGTAGCATTTATCATAAATAAAAAAAAAGCTTGTTTAGAGCTATTAGCATGCTCTTAATTTTATATATATATATATATATATATATATATATATATAAAATTAAGAGCATGTATATATATATATATATATATATATATTACAACAATCAAAAATTTTAATGTGTACAATATAATAGAAAGACTTTTAAAAATGCATTATTGGTCTTATTTGATTTTGTTTAAATCAATTTTTAAACTTTCTTAAATAAATTGATTGATTTTAAATCTTCTAAGTGAAATCAAATTTGATTTAGTTAGTTTAAAAGTAAATTAATTAGTTTGTTAAAAATATATCCATATCAAATTTATACTTTAATAAAACATAATAATAATTGGAAAAATGCGATTATAGTTCCACTTATAGATTCTTTTGTTTCAGAAAATATTTGTACGGTTATTTTTACAATAGCACATTAGTACATTCATATGGGAGAGAAAAATATTATATATATATATATATTGAAACAGATATTCTGTTCCTCATATAAATATTCAAAAGACCCCCCCCCCTATTTAAAAACGTCTAGCGTGATTTAGTCTAATTGGGAACGCAATAAATTTTGATTTGTTTAAAAAAAAAATCATATTTTTAATTTTGAGATTGATGAATTTGAATAAAATGTTATATCGTCTTATTTTATTTTTTTTTTTTTATCTGTCTCAATAAAAAAAAAAGAAATTAATTATCCAATCATTAAAAAGAAAGAAAAAAGATACTTGAGTTAAACTGAGGCAGTATTCAAATTAGGCACGTCGTTAAAAAATTAGACGTCGTTAAAAAAAAAAGAAAAGAACTTTCGTCTTACACAGAGAAGCAAAACATATTGAATTTTTCTTTTAAAAAAGAAAGTGTATTACTTAATCCTTTTGACAAATTAAAATATAGCTTTAACTAAACGCGAAAATGGAAAAAGAAAACTTTGCTAGAGGAATTATAATAATAATGGGGTAATTTAGCGGCTTCACTCTCTCCACGCTGTGCCATGATTTTCCATTGATGAAATAACCCGCCTTCTTTTGAGTAAAATGGACTGCAAAACTGGAAGGTAATTATGTTATAAGAATGTTTAGACATCTTTACCATGAATTATAAATTGACATCATGAAATATCTACATAAAAATTATTTTTATAAAATATTAAAATATTTTTATCATATGTTATAAAGTGAAGTTATGAAACGGTTGCATACATTTTGTTTGATAAAGTATTAAGACATCTTTACCATACATTATAAAGTGAAGTTATGAAATAATTACATAGAGTTTATTTTATAAAATATTAAGACATCTTTATCATATGTTATAAAGTGAAGTTATAAAATAGTTGCGTGGGATTTATTTTGTAAAATATTAAAACATGTTTATCATACATTATAAAATGAAGTTATGAAATGGTTATACGCAAATTTATCTATAAAAATATTTGAACGTATTTACTATATAAATTAGAAATGCCTCAATTATCAAATGATAAATGCTCTGCAAACCAAGAATTGCTGAGTTCAAATGTCTACCAATCGGTAATAATTAATAAAATGATGAAATGCTGTATAAATCATAAATACTTGACTGCTTCTAAGCTTCTTATAATGTAACAGAGTTTATGTGTAAGAATATACTTCTATATTTGGCTAAATTATAAATGCCTCAATTATCAAATGATAAATGCTCTGCAAACCAAGAATTGCTGAGTTCAAATGTCTACCAATCGGTAATAATTAATAAAATGATGAAATGCTGTATAAATCATAAATACTTGACTGCTTCTAAGCTTCTTATAATGTAACAGAGTTTATGTGTAAGAATATACTTCTATATTTGGCTAAATTATAAATGGCTCAATTATCAAATGATAAATGCTTTACAAACCAAGAATTGCTGAGTTCAAATGTCTACCAATCGGTAATAATTCATAAAATGATGAAATGCTCTATAAATCATAAATACTTGACTGCTTCTAAGCTTCTTATAATGTAACAGAGTTTATGTATAATAATATACTTTTATATTTGGCTAAATTATAAATGCCTCAATTATCAAATGATAAATGCTCTACAAACCAAGAATTGCTGAGTTCAAATGTCTACCAATCGGTAATAATTCATAAAATGATGAAATGCTCTATAAATCATAAATACTTGACTGCTTCTAAGCTTCTTATAATGTAACAGAGTTTATGTATAAGAATATACTTTTATATTTGACTAAATTATAAATGCTTTAATTACCAAATGAATTATTGTTGAATTAGAATATTTCCAAGCTTCTTCTCATAAAGGAATACAAAAATGAACTATTGTTGAATTAGAATGTTTCCAAGTTTCTTCTCATAAATGAATTCAAAATGAATTATTGTTAAATTAGAATATTTCCAAGCTTCTTCTCATAAATGGATTCAAAATGAATTATTGTTAAATTAGAATATTTCCAAGCTTCTTCTCATAAATGGATTCAAAATGAATTATTGTTAAATTAGAATAATTCCAAGCTTCTTCTCATAAATGGATTCAAAATGAATTATTGTTAAATTAGAATAATTCCAAGCTTCTTCTCATAAATGGATTCAAAATGAATTATTGTTGAATTAGAATATTTCCAAGCTTTTTCTCATAAATGAATTCAAAATGAACTATTGTTGAATTAGAACATTTCCAAGCTTCTTCTAATAAATGGATTCAAAATGAACTATTATTGAATTGACTATTTCCAAGCTTTTTCTCATAATTGAATTTGTAAATGAACTATTGATAAAAAAAAAGGAACTGCTTCTAACTCTTTTATAAGTAAAATAAAAAATGAGTTATCATGTGGATAGAAATGAATTTCGTTAGAAATTGCAAATTAATTGTTATTTAATAAATTTTTTTTGTTACTAAAAATTAAATTGGTTATCCAGTTGTTCAGTTTTGTTTGTTTTATCGCATCACTCACCAATTATAGCACTGGTTCATGAGAATCTCATGCATTCCTGAGCTACGTCTGACATAACTAGACCTTGGCAAGTCAGGTTGTAGTGAGACGGAACTCTAATGGCGCTGTTTGGAAAACCAAACATATAAATGTTTAGATGTTCACAGTCTCTATGGTACTACATCCTCTGATGAGCAGGAAATATTGTTGTAGGAGGCATTAACATCTGCATTAGGAATGTCAATTGATAGTTCTTTCCTACAGCATGCTCATCAGAAAATAATTACAACTGATGTGATAAAAGGGTTGTACGCGGATCCAGTTACAATATATATATATATATATATATATATATATATATATATATATATATATATAATTACAATATATGATAGAAATACATTTTTTAATTAAATCATGTGAGTGAAAGTAAATCAAACTTTTTTAAAAGATATAAAATTATAAATAAAATAGATTTGTCACTTGTTCAATTACAATTCAGAAATGCAGAATTTAACTGATTAACATAATAATAAGAAGAAGGAGGAGGAGAAAGAGGAGAAGAAGGAGGAGGAGACGGAGGAGAAGAAGTAGAAGGAGGAGAAAGAGGAGGAAGAAAAAAGTAAAAGAGAAGAAAAAGGAAGAAGAGAAGAAAGAGGATGAGAAGGAGGAGGAAGAGAATAAGAAGAAGGAGAAGAAGACGAAAAAGAAGAAAATGAAAGTTTGTCTAATATCTAAATTCTATATATAAAGTTTTCTTGACAAAAGATAAGTCTAAATGTCTCAATATATTAACCATATTATATTTCGAGATGATACAACTTCATCTGAGATTTCTAAAAGTATTTTTTTTAACCTGGTGAAAATTTTGTGAAACTTTTTTTTAAAAGACAAAATCAAATAAAGTCTATAATATCAATTATATTTAAAAATAAAACAGGCATTCATTACTCCATCAGACATTTAAAGCTTAATTGTAAAATACAAATGCAGAGTCTTAATTTTCTCCTCTTAGAAATTTTAACTTTTAAGATAAAATCTTTGATGAATTTCCAGTTCCTCTCTTTCATTTCAAATAAATTCACTGCATTATAATTTATAAAATTCTTTTTAATTAAACAGTCAGTCTTTTCAAGCACACCATTAATAAAATTTATATATATATTATGTAATTTTACTTTGGGTTTCTTTTTATACTTTTCCAGGCAATTGGCATTCATGTTTTGAGATATCCAAATAGTTACTATCATATTCTGAATATTCCTGAAGATCTTGAGTTAAGTTCAAATAGATAAAAACTGACAGAAAAACTTTGGTATTAGTGATTCATTTTAAAACATACTATTCTAATGATAATTTTCACTATACTTTTTAAATAAAATAATAAAAATTTTAAAAAATTATCACTGTAAAATTTGTAAATTGTAGAAAAACAATTGAGAAGTGAAGTATAAGTGGTATATAAGAGTTATAAGAGTATAAGAGAAGTGATAAGAAGTGTCTACACAGACTTCAATCTTAGTATTTATACCCATCTAATCTAATGATTTTATTGGTCAGTACTGCTTGAATAAAATTACTAATTTGCATATTTACACAAAATGATTTTTAAAAGTTAAGTTTTAAAAACTATGAGTCATCAATATTAAATCATTTCAACTTATTCAATACTTCAAATTATCAAATATTTTCACCTAAAAATGTAATATTCTTATTTAAGTAATATTAAAACATTCTAATAACATAGAATCAATTTCCAAATAAATTATTACAATGAAGTAAAAATAATACCAATTTTAAATACTATTTTTAAATATTAGTTTTAGTCTAAGCATTTTGCTACATTTTATTGTATCAAACATTAGTCTACAAGCTAAATTAAAATTTTATTTCCTTAACTTTCTGAAAGCACACCTAGTTACACACAATCTAGTCGTGTGATACTTTCAGCACTCTCTTAAAATAATATTAAATTAATTTGACATTTTAAATAATATTTTAGGCAAAACTAATTATTTAAAACACATAACATAAACTATTTACTACTAATTTAAACCTACCCTATCTCTATATTATTTTTAAAACTAGAGTAATAAATAAAATAATATATTTTAAATATTTTTATTATATTTCGTATAAAATGCACCTAACAATGAGCCCAAACTCCTAAAGCTACATTCATAAACTCCTACCTACTGAGTTTGAACCCTTACTATTCAGAACATTAAAATTATCTATAATGGAAGCACTTAAATTTGTTTATTTTTAAATATTGCTATCTCCTAAACTAAATTACTATCTATACCAATTGTAAAGGGTACAATATATATATATATATTGTGACCTTGATAATTTGCCACAGTGCCTTATAAATATATAGTATAGTCAGTTTTATTAAAAAAATAAATTTCCATTTAACAAAATTAATCTATAATATAATATTTATAGTGTAAAACTAGCAAATAATTGTTGGAATTAGTTAATATAATACAAAAATAATATTATAAAATGTAATATTATGTAAGTATTTATAGTGTATTTTAAATAATTCTTATTTAATTATTTTAAAATTTAAATAATGATATTATAAGTGTGTAATATGTGTGTAACTCTATGTGCACATATATTCTTGATAAAATTATTTAGTATTACTTCCTGGTTGCTAAAATTGATATATTAGTGTTTGACAATTTTAGTATTGAAACTTATATTTATTTATTTTTAAAATGTATCTAAATTAATGTTATATTGTTTAAATAATATTTATATATTTCAAACTCGTGTATTTAAATAAAATATTTAATTAAAGTTATGAATAAATTATTCAATAAAAATTATTAAATAAGTTATTTTAAGAAAAACCCAGACAGAAATTAATTTGTATATAAATTTTTCTTGTCTGAGATTAGATTAACCAATCAGATTATTGTTGATTAAAGCTATAAATAAATGTGATGACGAAAAAAAATCTGTAATTAATCAGTAATCAATAATTGTCTATAAAAACTTTTTTTCCAATCAATTCAAAAGTTAAAGTTTTTTTTTTTTTGGGGGGGGGGGGGTAGTAAAGTAATTAATAGTAATTAAGAAGTTATTTTAAGTTATTTTATAATGGAGTGACACCTGCAAATATTCCTTATCAGTACTACATATGATGCCAATGTAAAACTATGTTAATTAATGGTGATAATATGAGTTATCCAACAGATATGCCTACAGACTGGAGACTATGCCAGAGATGGTATCATTCAGACTGAAGAATTACATTAAGAAGTCATAAGGAATTCATTTTTAATAATATCTGTGTGTTTGCATGAAAAGACAATTTTCTTTCATTTTAATAATTAACCATGAATAGCATAGCGTTTTATGTGATATTTATATCCATTTTTGCTCAAGGAATGTTATTAAAAACTCTTTTAAAGTTTACCTCCCATTTAAGAAAAAAGAATGAAGGCAAGCTAACAATTTTGTCAAAATGAACTTACTATTTTTTGGCTTGCTATATGTTATTTGTGAATGTTTTTATATGATAGATTTAATAAGCTTTAAAGAGAAGTGAATGATTATGGGATATATTTTCAAGTTCTTTGCAAGTTGAGTATGAAAATACATATGAACTAGTATGAGAATATTTTTTATAAATAAGAAGTCATCTATAAATATTGTTTTAAAGGCATCTTAACCCTAGAGGAGAATATTGTTTAAATGCATAATATGGTGAAATTTTTGAAAGTTATTATTGATTGAATGCATATATGTGGAAGAATTTTAAAAGTAAAAAACTGTATATTAATAAGTTATTTGATACTTTTATATAAAAATTGGAAGAATTATTTAAAGTGGAATATTTCGCCATAATTTATTGAACCTGGATTAACAAGGAAATTGTAAAGACAGAAATTGTTTTATTAAAATAATTCATTTTATTATTAATTTTTTTATGAAATTTGTGACATCTCAGATAAATGGAATGAACTTTGTTTAAAAATACTTTTAACCTGCACAGATGAATAAAATTTCAAATGGATTTTGTGTGATTTAATATTTTGTATTTATGCTACATGAAGTTAGGAATAGTGACTGAGCAGAGAGGAAATAAAATCTCTGTTAATGAACTGAACAAAGTCATGGTACTCTCTCCCAAGTTGAACTTGAAGCAAGATTTCAAGGACATTTTAGTATTTTATTTTTTATTGTTTTAGTTAAAAAATATAGTTATGTGTTAATAATTATTTATTTTTAGGTTTAAGATATCATTTAATATTTATATATGTAAAGTTTTTGGAATATT
The DNA here is from genome assembly GCA_028023455.1 of Epiperipatus broadwayi. NCBI lineage: Eukaryota > Metazoa > Onychophora > Udeonychophora > Euonychophora > Peripatidae > Epiperipatus > Epiperipatus broadwayi. The sequence continues at coordinate 3,977,207 of JAQFVV010006210.1, forward strand.
TTGTATTATAAAAAAAAGGTGATAGAAAAATTAATATTTTTCTGCAAGTCCATAATTTTTAAATAAAATGACATCAACCAGAGAGGATAGATTCACATTATTAATCCTAAGGTTAGGATTAAAGTAAAATATCATTGATATGTATTGAAATTTTATATGGGTATTTATTTATGTATGAAAGTGATAAATAGTATGCTTATTTTATTTATGTATGATATACTAATTGCTATTTGAACATCATGTGAAGGCATAAATATACATTTTATATATCTGAATTTATTTAGATACTATGTGAAAGTATGAGTATGCATATTATATATTGGATTTTTAGATACCATGTATAATTATTCATAAAATGTTATAAACAGTATCTGTCTAGATACAACTTGCCTGTTCAATTTCTGAATCATTTTATAAAAAAAGAATTTGAATGAAAGTATTTATTATTGTGAAATATGTGAAATCATTTGTTGATATAATACTAAATCTTGATATTATAGTGAATGTTTAAAAGAAAGTTTAGAAATTATTTTTGTTAAGATGTTAGAATTTCTTTGCAATGTTGAAGGAGATATTCTGAGTGTATACAATAAATAATTAGTGATTTGGGATAGTAGTGGAAACAAAACCCTCTGGTGTTAGAGACATTCGAATATAAAATATTATCTTTCAAATATATAAAATTTAGAGAATGCTAAATAAAATACAGTTAACAGAGTTCTGTATATTTTATAATTCATGGCCAATAGTGTTTCTTTCTGCAAATCAGTAAGTGTTCAAGGAGAAGCCATGATAGGGATTTAAAATAGACATAAGAATATGTAGCCTTAAGTTCTGCATCCAAGTTTCTATTGTTTTTCTAGTTCCTGTAGTTTTGTATCCCTCACTTTCAATAAGTTGTTATCACCACTGGTTTCTACATTATAACTAGTACTATTATAAAAATGTTTGAAGAATAATAGCTAGACTATAAAATGATGGTAGAATTTTTTGGAAGGCAAGAAGAGTAAAATATATCACAAGTGATGTCTAATTAATGTGAAGTAAAGTTTTGTGGAATGATTTGATATTCCTAATATTGTAAGAGATCAAGAGAGTATTAAATGCATATTCTAATTATAAAAAAGTATGAATGAAAGTGAAACTGAATCTTATTAACATCAGGAAACCTGGTGTAAGTAAATACCTTATATTTAATTGATTTTAAATTATTAAAAATAATTATGCTTATTTTAGTGGATAAATATACATAAGCATAGAGAAGTTATAGGGTTATTATAAAAATATATTATTATAGATTATGTAATGGAGAACTTATTACTATTAAAGAATATGTTTTTCTTTACTAAAGCATAATAGTACAAATAAACTATGTGAATATTTCATGGAAATATTTAAAGAAATATTTCATTATCTAGGAATATGTTTATTATCAAATCTACAATTATTTATGAATATGTTTTTTATTGGTATAATAATAATCCTAATGCTTATTAATTGTATAGTTTTGGTAATGGTTATAGGATTACCATTGAAGTGTATTTTGTTTTTATAGTGTTAATTTATGATAAAATAGTTTAATTGGAAACTATTTATTATTATTTTTTGTGTGTGTAAATATTTTTTTTGAATATATATATTTTCGGGGGAATTTCAAATAATTAAAGTTGTGTAATTATTATATTTTGTAAATCTTGAAATCATAGTTGTTATAATAAATTGTCAATGTTTGTTTTAAATTAATCTTATGTCTTCAGAGTTTCTTTCTTGTTATGTCCAAGTCATTATTGACCTTTCTAACCACACACATGTATTATAAATATTAAGTATATATTCATAGTATTGCACATGATTTATAGAAGATACAATATGATTATTAGATTGTAATTATTGAAGATATTATTTATTAAAGATGGAAAAGTGTATAATGCAAATTTATTAATAATCTGATATGATAATTATAACTAAGTTTTCTATTTCTTAATATGCCACATAAAGAATATAATAAGAACTGTAATGCATAATAAAATGAAAATATTTTTGAATTTCTTTAATCTAATAAATATTATTTGCAGTAGTCTATAATTTTCATTTGTCTTATTTGGTGAGTAAATTAAGTAGATAATTTTTAAAATAAGAGTTCTGGAGTACTTTATTTTATTGGTTATTATTGTTATGGTTTAGCAAGGTATATGAAAAATCCCTTACTATATGTAGCTATATTAGTTAATGTTTAATTATCAGAATAATAGTATGAACCTGAGATTAAGATTGAGATTTAGATTAGGATTAAAGTATGTTAAGACTTTTATTTAATGGTGTGTTATTGTATTAAATAGATGAGTGTAATATATTTTAATATTCAATTTAATTTTGTCATGTTACTTATAGTTTATTTTATATGATATGTGAGCTATGGAAATATTACTGATAGTTTAGGAAAGTAGATAGAGGTGATATTCCTATGCCATTGAGGTTGTATTTTTCAGGGTATGTTTTTAATGTTAAACTAACTGTGTACCTTAATACCTTTTTACAGTTAAAACAGGCAAAACTCACTATATGTATTGCCACACACAGCAAGCTAGAGTAATCAATGGATGCCAGAAGGCTTGTGCATAAAATCCCCATCTAGTGCCTACTCGTCCAATATCCCCAGACTAGTTTCTGCTTATGGCCTACATCAGGGAGGAGCCTTGGATCTCAGAGCACTGCATCCACAGCAAGCTAGAGTAATCAATGGATGCCGGAAGGCTTGTGCATAAAATCCCCATCTAGTGCCTACTCATCCAATATCCCCAGACTAGTTTCTGGCTTGTGGCTGCTGGAGGGTTGCATTCGATCCTAAGATCTAGGTGTGGTGCTCTCAGATCCAAAGCTCCTCACTGACAAAGGCCCGTTTTAACAACAGTTATACACAAGCATAAGAGGTGGTGGTCATGTGATGTTTATTAGATTTTTACAGTCGAGTCTCATGATTTTTTAATAATTAATTGAACCATTTTTGTTAATAGATTGACCTATTAAATTAATATAATTGTAAATTAGTAGGTATTTAATTTTAATCTTTAATTACTTAGAATTTAAATTGATTAATGGATTTAGAGATTATTCTGCTTTAGATGTTATTACATTTATGTTAAATCATTAATTAAGTTATTAGATGTACTATTTTTATAAGTTGGTTGTCATTCCAGTTTAAAATTAATTATTATAGTACACTGATAAGTTGACTAAGAGCTAGTAGTACTGTGTATGCTAGAGTAGCATCTGTAAGAGTACAATATATATATATATATATATATATATATATATATATATATATATATATATATATATATGTACAGATATTTCAGTTTAAAAGAAAAAAAAAATAATACAAACATAATCAAAGAATACCACAATAAGTATTTTCGATAGAATTCAGTGAATTATGCTGTTATTAAAAAAACTTACAATAAAATAGGAAACAGAAAATATGTCTCACTAGAGGTTAGAGCACAGATAAACAACTGACGAAGTGATTGCAAAAATGTCTGATGAGGTGATTTTTTTATCTCTTTGTTTTAATTTGTCTTTAAATGTGTTAAAATTTTTTGCATTAATATTGTAAAGATAAGCACACCTATTGTATCATAATTCATATAGTATAAATGTTGTACTTCTTATTTCTGTGAAGCAGGCATTTGGAAAAGTCTTTATAATTGAACTTATAGTGGCATTCTTTTTCTGACAAATTTTATTATATAAGATCGAGTATATTTTAATCTTCTGCACTCAAAGAATATATATTTTTAGTTCTCTTCTGATCTGTCATACAGCCTACATAGTGTCAATGTTAAGTATGTTTCTCTTATATCTCATGAAATATAATGTTGGTAATGAATATCTTCATTTTTAGTAGAAAATCAAAATTTGAGCTCAAGCATCCAGTAATTAAATCTACATATTAACTGCTTGTTATTAATGCCTAGCATTAGCTAGTTTAAGACATAATTTGTGTTTGTATGTAAAGTACATATGTATTCCAGTAGCAACATTTGGCTTGTGGGAAAGTTATGCTAGGATTAGATATTGATGTAATAGGTTCTAAGATTGTATGCAGACATTTTGTGTATGGAGGAGAGTTATTTGTGTTATTTTAAGAATGACTTCAAAATGTGGATATATCTTGTCATAGATGATAAAAGATTAAAAAAAATTTTATATTGTAAATACATGAATAGAATATATCCCAAATTCATTTAGGTTCCTATGATACTGCATTTGTCTGAGTGAGATGGCCACTATTTTTATTCCCCATAAAAGTTTTCTACACAGTGAATAAATCTTTGATGTAAAGGATTTTTAAAGTATAACTACTATTCTTCATCTATGAATATAATAATACTTATATTAAAGTCCAAATAAAGAAATTTAAAGTCTATGTTGCAAATGAAAGGAATTGGTGGAGAGAAACAACTCTCCTCCTTTAACAAAAATTATAGTTTCATGGCGTTCTTATTTCAGGGAGACTCTAAAGAATTTTGATAAAATGTGACTTGCATCAAGATTTAAAATCAAAATATAACAATAATATTTATCTTAGTCTCTCCATATCAATATTTAATCATTCATTTGTGAAAAGTCAATAAATAAAGATAACTGCACTTAGAAATCATATATGTTGGACAAGAAATGATACACCTCTTTGTCTTCTTTTTTAAACATTTTAATGTAATTATTCTTGATAAATTAGTAAATAAAATATTCTGCCATTTAATTTATACTATTTTTCATAAAAAAAATAATAAATAAAAATTGAGATAACCCAAAATCTTTCCATGAATAGTTAAAATCATGATTTTAAAGATACTGTTTAAATCCAAGCATAAATATTGTCTATTTGAATATTACAAGCCTCTATTTAATCCTTTTTAATCATAGTTAAATGTGATGATTCTTATTAAATAGCTATTAAGTTTTGCATAGGGTAAACAAAACTGTCAATTTAATATATGGAGAAAGCATATCCACAACTATACATTCTACACTTGAATTTAAATGTTTCCCTACACTATAACCCATAGATGATTGCTTAACTTTTCTCTGAGCATATGAATATTAATGCAATAACTAAAATTAGTACATTTTTATAAGTAATTTTAGATTAGTCTTCATAAAAGTAGAATTACAATAATCAAGAAAGTATTATTTTAGAGAATAATGAAGTCTTGGACACAAAAATACTTTTTTAAAAAAAATCTACTTAATCCCATCCAAAACCCACATATTATTACTTCAAAGATAAATATAATGTGTTGAATGTTTGTTTTAAAAATAAAATGGGTCAGTTGATTTTGGGGGTATGTTTATGAATAAATGTTGTTGTACATACTGATTATATTATTTTATGTAAATTGCAATTTTGGATCAGTAACATAATTTATTTGTTAATGTTTTGTGTTATAATGTGACCTTTTATTGCTTTACATGTTTTTCCTTCTTGTTATAATATATATAATAAATAAATAATTATATGTGTTGAACTGATTCATTCATTATACTGAACATTTACTATAGTAAATGCAAGAATTTGAACTTAGGATTTTCAGTCCTAAGTTCAAATCCCTCTATTAACTGTATGTGTTGTATACTAAATCAAAAACTTTTGTTATCGACAAATAATCAGGAATTCAATATATTAATGCAATAGCTATCTACCATGTTAAACATATCAAGATTGATACACTAAACACAAAGGCAAAACTCTCCATACAGTAAGCGCCACTTAGTGAAAGACAGAGTAATCAATGGATGTGGCATTACTCTGGCTTGCACTGAATGGCGCTACTGTGTGGAAAGTTTTTCCTTTGTATTAACAGCTTGTGTAATCATAAAGAGCAATGATTATGTGATATTTACTGGTTTGATACAGTAAAACTAGTATCTTTACCAAACTTTAAGAAACATCTATACGTTATCTCATTAATAAATATATTATATAAAGATACATAAAGGTTGATATATCACCTAGCTATTTTATGATCAAATCGTTCATTCTTAACATTAAAAACTCAAGACCATAATATTATGATGAATTCTTAAATAACGCATACTTCATACTTTGTTGCAAGCTAATTTAAAGATATAGACTGATCTATGTTTTGCCCTGAATATAATAGATAATAATTAGTGCGTTTTGTATGTTTTTTGATATTATTTATACATTTGAAAAATATTCTTTAAACATACTTTTTTCCCTACAATCTTATATAAATTAATTTGTTTCTATTTGATATTTATTGGGAGCTTATTGCCATAACTCTCTTCTGTAAATACTTTTTTATATAAATATTTATTAGTAAATAAAGTTTTTGTTTTTATTTTTTACTCAAAAAAAAAAAAAGAACATCTATAAGCTAAATAAATGTCAAAATAAATAATATTGTTCGAAAGAAATATGATTTCAGTAATTTGCTATCAAATTTCTGAATCCTTCTAAATATAATTTTCTTATTTTTTTTCTTTAATACTAGCTAAAAGTGTCTTCTAATTGAATAAAACCTCAACAGGAATTATTTCCAATGTTTCTATTCCCCCGGAAGCTATTGTAAATGTATTGTTAAAACAAACAGTGTATTTTCTGTTGATATTTTTATTTAACTTCTATTCTCTAAGTAAATAAAAGGTAATCGCTTATTAAACGTCTTAACTATTAAATACCTCTGGCTGTTTTCTTTTTTTTCCCCAATTAAATTCTCAATTAAATTAAATATTGATACACAGTTTTCTTTTCTTTTATATATATAAAATACAAAACCATAAAACAATACAATACTAGATAAATATCCAAATTTTACCAAAATCCGTATAGGACCATAGTTTCATCTACTAACAAATATACCTTCTTAAGTGAAAATCAAACCAAAGAAACAACATATATATACAAAACAAACAAACAAACATTCCCATAATTCATTTCAAAAATCAACTTCCCTTTATATTAAAAGATGTCTTCATAAGATTGATAGCCTCTGATTCAAAAAAAGAAGAGTAAAAAAACTTTTTGAATCTGAGGCTATCAATCTTATGAAGACGTCTTTCTATATAAAGGGAAGTTGTTTTTGCAATGAATTATGGGATGGTTTGTTTGTTTTGTATATATATATATGTTGTTTCTTTAGTTTGATTTTCACTTGAGAAGGTCTATTTGTTAGTAAATAAACCATGGCCATGGAAAGATTTTGGTAAAATTTGGATTTTTATCTAGTATTGTATTTTTTTAGGGTTTTGTATTTTATTTATTACTAGTAGATAAGGTAAAGTTATATGTAAGAGATTGTGATCTGGGCCAACTGATGAGTGCTGGTTCAGCACAAAATGCATATTTGTTATCACATATCTTTTTCACATGTCTTTTGTCATATGATTCTGATTACACCCTTCCACAAGATGATGAAAGGGGGTAGAAACCACCTCTACCTTGTGTGAGAATGCTATAGTGACAATTACACTGCAGAAATTTATTGATTAAGTGGATAACCTCTAGTCTAATGAATGACTAATAAAAATTATTAAGTTAATCTATTATTTATTTATTAACTATTTTGGTTCATTGATGATTGATACTCTAAGAAGTCATAATAATTATACATATCAAATCTATAAAAACAATAATAGTTGCCTTACTTTTTCTCTTCTCCCCTTTTCCCAGATCCTTCTTTAATCATATTCCTCCATTTTCTTTTCACACCCATTACATTCAACAAGTTATTTCCTTCATAGGTCAGAAAGCCATGAACCTCTCTGATCTATAATTTAATAACATAATAACACTTTTTATCATATACAAATATTTACAGATCTACCAATTGTTGATACATTGATATATTCTAATTTATTCTGTCCATGAAGATCTACTAACTTTCCAAAGCATATTATTTTTAGTTTTACACCACCTTTAATAACAAAAATTTTGAATTCATCTGTTTATACCACTTAATTTTAAAATGAGTTGGGCTTCTCAAACTATTTTTTTACACTAATTTTTTTTCTAACTTATTTTATATTTAGTCATTCTCTTCCTTGGATATGACCTCATAAATAATTAAATCAATTCATCATTATCATCATCATCAACCATTATCAATCCACTGCAGTATGAAGGTCTCTCCAAGTTTAATCCATCTTCTCCGATCTTTAGCTTCTCTTCTCCACATCACCCCTGCACACTTTCTTATTTCATCCATCCATTTCATATGTGGTCTCTTTCTGGGTCTTTTACAATCTCTTGGAATCCAGTTTAAAATTTTAATTACAATTTAATAAATACATAACTATTCATTTAATGTGATCATGCAGACTTATTCATGCACTAATGCTAAATAAATTTTATTTCATTAGATATTGAATTTTATTAAAGATTAAATCACTTAAAGTCCAATTCCTCCCATTCATATTTTAAAAACTCTAATGACAATTTTTGGCTATATTTATTCATTTTGTATTGGATTATAATACTGTCTATTTATAAAAATTATTTCATAAAATATTTGTTAATTTAACTCCATTTTTAAAATGGAAATAAATTTTAGTTGTTCAAAATCAAAATTAAATTTATTGTTACTAAAACATTACAAAAAAAATATTTACTGGTGTTTACGAAAGCAATTCTTGTTATCCATTAAAAAATAGCTTTCACTTTATCATAACTATGTTTTTATGAATTGTCTTCCTTAAAAAAATAATATAAATCTTGTTGTAACCATATAGTTTTTATTGGATTTAAAATAAACATTTTATAAATATGCTGCATAAATAAGCTTAAATACATAAATAAATTACTAAAAATTATATATATTTTTTTTTAGAAATACGAAAATAATAAAGCACATTCTGAAATTTCAGGAACCAATTAATCTACCAATCACTGATGCTGCTGGGTTTTCTTATATTAGGATATAACCAATCAGCTGTTGTCACCCTGCTTTGAAATTCGAATTTACATGATATTTGTATGAGGTCTGTTGATGACATTTTCAGTTTTTTTTTTAATTAATAATTTTAAAAATTATTTCTGTGGTGAAAGAAACATGTTTGATAAATTAATACTATGCCCTCAGTTCACTTTATATAATGCACATGGTTTATTTTTAAAAATGTTTATCATTAAATTAGATTTTTTTTTTATTATTTTGTATCCTTTTCTTTCTTTTTTTTTTTTTTTTTTTTTGGATGACAATTATTTATAAATGAAAAATATAAATAAGATTAAATTAAAAATTTAATATATTTTACATTGATAAATATTTATTCACTTATTTGCTTATAGTGGTTTAAAACCATGATATCCAGCAATTTAAATTAAAAATAAAATATTTTTTATTTTATTCTAATTTATTTATTTTATTATTTATTTCAAAACATAAAGGAAATTACATCTATAAAAAAGATGATGATTGTATATTGAAAATTACTAGTTTGAATTTAGATGCAAAATCTTTTTCTGCATATATTTTTTAAAAAATACTAATGAACTAAAATTACAAACATTAATTTATCTATAATTATAATGGTGTTTGCAGAAAATACTCATTAATAGTATTTTCCCAGAAAGTTTGTTTTGATTTTGTAGTAAATAAATTGTCATAAAAAGCATTATTTACATGATTAAATAATTGGTGAATTTAAGTGTATATGTTGACATTTTAGGTGATTATGTTCAAAATGAATAGATTGCACATTATTTTACAGTTTATATTTTATTATTTTATGAACTTTAATTAATTTTAATAGATTCCAATGCCTTTATTTATAAAATTTGCTGTGAAAATACTTTACATTTAACACAATCTGAATTTATATTGCGCTGAGAAATAGATGGCAGTTACCTGTTAAATTTGGTAATGTTTTTGCTCTTTAAAAGTTATTTTTTCATCACTAGAAATAATCCTTGTGTTCTTTCTAATGTATTTTTTAATAAAATTTATTATTAATTATTTCTCTATCATTTTAAATATTTTCACAAAAACATATTTTAAAAATGAATGCTACCTGAAATCTAATGTATTAATTTTGAAAATAAAAAATCATAAATAAAAAACAATAGATAAAAGGCAATATTTCAAAACAAAAGAATGCTTTAACAAATAGTGGATCCAGTTGATGTCATGTAAAAATCCACATGAGTAATTTCTATTTTAAAGTGACATATTTTAAATTAGATATAATATAAGTATTTAATATATTTTGAGAAATAAATATTGAGTAATTAAAAAAATAAACTAAGGAATACCATTATGTGTAATTTCATTTACAATATACTTCAAAGAACAGTCTTGCACATGCTCAGTTATGACTTTGGTTTCTTTGATTATTGTTCCCCTTCTGAAAAATCTTGAAGTTATTATTTACAACTTTGCTATATATCTATTTAAACTACAACTAAAATTTAGAATATTTTTAAACTTCAAAAATAATTTATACTGTCTTTTAAATAATAACCGCATCATTTAGACAAAACAAGATATCTCACTAATTAGTCTTAAAGCTAAATTCAATTTTCTATGTGGACGAAGTTGTAATTACATTGAAAATAACTGGGATTTTATTTGACCATTTGATTAAATATAATAAATATAATAGTTTATTTAATATGGCTGTTATATTTATGGACAAATGGTGTGGATTGTGTAAAGAATTTTTAGAATTAAAATCAAGTCAAATATTTTCAAAATTTGATTATCCAGTTTTGTTTTAATAAATGTTTGCAATTGAATCTTTTGGAAAATTAAATTATCGATAAAATTTGGATTAATTGAGGTTATGAAATGGATTCCAAAGTATAATTTTAAAAAGTCTAAATACGAAAAAATTCAACCTCTGATAATTGCTTTAGCCATGGTATACAAAGAAAATAGCAATAAACTAAAAAATATTTAAAGATAGTATTGAAAATAGCATACCCATTTTTAGGTTGATGATGTTTAGGATCTCTAAATTTCTTTTAGATTACTAATTAATTGTCTAATTAATTTGTAAATAGAAAAATGGCAAAAACTTACAGGACTTCTGAATGACAAAAGTGGAAAAAATAATCTAATAATGTGTATGTAAGATATTTATATATTAGTTTCGTAGTTTTTTAAGTCAATTAACATCTTTCCTTACTATTTTGTAATTCAATAAATAGAAGTAGTTTTCTATAAATAAAAGATTAATAATATTACAAATAAACTACATCTTAGCACTGTTTTTGACCAGACACATCATATTCATAGCACAAATCTAACTTTGTCTAGTTCTATGAATAAGACCTGCCTAATTGAAATCAATACGAAGTTGTACTTTATTTGTAATATTATTAATCTTTTCTTTATAGTGAACTACTTCTATTTATAGTTTCTTAATATTAATGCAATTAGTTTATTCTCACACATAATTGGTTAATGAATTAGAGCTGAATTACTCAGTAATCATAATCAAGGCATCTAGTTTTGGTTTGATTTTTATCTCAGTCTAACAGAGATCTTTAAGTATAAACTATAGAGAGATTCAGTTTTATTTCAGACTGGTATCATAAAGTTATTATAAATATACTTTTTATAATCAGTATTATAAAATATTAAGTGTGGATGCTAAATTTTATTTATTTAAATGCTCTTGTCTTTTAAAGTCATTAATCCTGTGTTTAGATTTATAGAAGTCCCTGCTGTCGGATTTTTAGGCACATAGTCTTAAGGTTATAGCTTTATTATATATTATTAAACATTTATTGCATGTTTTTAAAATACAATCATTTAGTTTAATTGATGTTAATTTAATTTAAAATTATATTTAAAAAATAAACATGGTAGACACTCACCATAATGTCAGTTTGGACCAACTGATGAGTACTGGTTCAGCCCAAAATATGTTTATTGGAGATCATTTATCTCTTTCATGTCTATGTGGCCATATATATTGATTTATAGGATGGAAAGGATATCTTTAGGTAGCTTGAAAGTCTGAGTTCAAATTTCTTCTACTTATATTAAGTTCAGTAGAGACAATATACTTGTATTTAAATATTTATTAATAATTATGTTTATATGTTACATGTATAATCATAAAAAATCTTATAGAATTGCTTAATTTATTAAAAGTAATGTTAACAGAGTTTAACAAAAGCTATGCCAATATAATATTAGAAAACTATAATACCAAATACCAATAAATCTCTAAATTCATATTACTCAGACTTATAAATTCATGTAACAAAATAACAAGACTTTTTTATTATATAATAGTTTACTGCCATAAACAGTTATTAGAAAAGTGACAACATGCATATTAATCTTCCATTTATAGATCACAATGTTAATATTTAAAAAAAATTCTCAGATTCTGCAACATTTTTAATTATTTCTACTGGTCTTGTAAGTTAATAGCACTGCTTATTGTAAATCTTAAGTTATATTTAAAACTATTTATATTTTATTATGAAGGTGTGATTGTTAGAATGTTACTTGTCATGTCATTGTCATGAAGAGCATTCGGAAATCTTGAAAGGTTTGTTTAGGTAGCCAGAAAGTGTAGATTTTTCTTCAGGTATCTGGATATCCAGCATTCATCAACAATTATGTACTTAGTTATTGTTCATGAGCAAATAAAAGATTTAAAATAATTTGGTTTAATCAGATAAGTATCACTGCCTGACTGTAAAAACAACTAGATTTATAATATGGTACAGTTTTCCTTACTTGCAGAAAATACATAATACTTTTATAGTGTATGGGTCCATGGTTACTTTTTATCAATCATATAAAAGCTTAAATTGGTTATCTACCATCTTTATTAAATGCAATATACCAGATATGAAAGAATAAAACAAATATGTGGTTGTAAAATTCAGAAAGACATCCTTAAAATATACACGATTTTTTTAGCCAATGAAATTGATTATCTTCTATATAATGCAAATTTTTTTTTCAGTATTGAGATAAAAAAAAGAAAAAGTAGAAAAAGTAGTAGTAGTAGTAGTAGTAGTAGTAGTAGTAGTGGTAGTAGTAGTAGTAGTAGTAGTAGTAGTAGTAGTAGTAGTAGTAGTAGTAGTAGTAGTAGTAGTAGTAGTAGTAGTAGTAGTAGTAGTAGTAGTAGTAGTAGAGTCTCTTTTAAAAGACAAAATTCAACCCCTAATACTTCCTGGGTTGTCTAAGTTTCAGTTTGCTAGAAAAGGATGTTCTACTTCTGAAGCACTTATGTTATGTAAAATATTAATAGAGGATGTAAGACAAGCTAGAAAATCAGCACCTATTGCAATTCAATTAGACATACAGGCTGCATTCGATTCGGTGCCTGTGGACAAGCTGCTACAGGTGCCTAGTCAACATAAAATTCCAATACCTATAATGTATATTCTAGCAAACCTGCTCATCAATAGAAAAATACACATCACTCTTAATGGCAAAATGTCCCCTGACTCACTCCACACAACTCAATACCACAAGGCTCTCCCCTTAGTTCACTGTTTTTTATCACATATATTAACCCCCTCCTACTAAAAATAGAATCTAAATTGCCATGAATATATGTACCCCTCATAAACCAATCCATCAATCATATTTCATACATGGATGATATAGTCATTTTTTTGCCATCCAAAAAACATTTGCCTTTAATGTATACCATTTTAGAAAATTACTCTGCAGCTTATAGTTTAAAATTTAACAAAGAAAAGACATCTATTTGGAGTATACTTTCTGGTAATCAAATTCATTCAGTTTGCAGTTCCCCTCCCCACAAATTTCTTGGTCTCCCAATTCATCTGTCTATGAATGCAATGAGAAAGATAATACAAGAACAATTAATATCTGCAATTGAAAAGGTGATAACCTCACTTTCAAAAGCATATCTTTCATTACATAGTAAAATATCACTCATTAACATATTAATTTTCCCAAAAATAAATTACTATGCACCTATCATTAAATTTACTAACTCATTTAAGAAAAAAAATTAACTCTTTTTGCACCAAACTCATATGGAATAAAAAGGCAGTGGTAATAAGCATCAAAAGTCTGCAAAAACATTCAAGACAAAATGGCCTGTCATTACACTGCATTTCAACATTCTATTACCAAAAAACTCACAATGCATTAATGAAACTTTATATGACATATGAAAATTTCCAAGTGTTTCTTCCAATATCACCTACAGACACTCCACCTCCTATTAAAAATAAATTCATTAACAATCTAATAAAAACAATATTCAAACATAAAGTACCTGCTACAAACCTTTTCTCAACTAAAATTAAGTATTGGGAAGCACATTACATAACAACTAATTCCAGTCCCTTTGAAAATCCCATTAGCTTAATTAATATCACAAATAAAGCTATAATCCAAAAATTTAAATTCTGGTACTTGGAGCCTAAGTACTTAGATTTTCTAATAAAAATCAACATTAGAGCTTTACCTACCGATGCTTTTCTGGCTGGAAGATGGAGATCTCCAAACATAGATGCCATTTGTCAACTATGTAATAAAGAGGAAGAAACAACAGAACATTTTATTTCTCAGTGTACTTCTCTCAAAACATATCGAGAACTAATTGCTGATGTAACCCATAATCCAAAATGCTCATTGACAGTATTGATAGAAAATATTCAAAGAGGGTTGTTTCCAACAATAAGAATAACAATCTTTATACTATACACACTCTGGTTTATGAGATGCCACTTTGTATTCAATCCCACATCTCGTAAACTTAAATCACTTTTTCTCAATAAGTTAGGAAAAATTAAAACAAGAGATCAAGCACTAGCTCCAACAGATATAGTATCAGCCACTTGGAGTTTGATCAAATTACCAACACCACTGTGAAATATGAATAGCATATTTGCTGTATGTAAGTGAGTTTTGTCATCATATATGTATTTAATATTGTTACTGTTATTGATTAATTTTTTTTCCTCAGTTTTTCAACATTATTAATGTAAAAATATTTCATGTATTCATAATAATAATTTTGTTAATAATTTTCAATTCTAAATTGTAGATCAGTTTTTGTAACATGTTTTAAAATTGTATTTTCATACATGTTCTTATGATATCAAATAAGGTACTTTAAAACTAGTAGTAGTAGTAGTAGTAATGGTAGTAGTGTTAGTAGTAGTAGTAGTAGTAGTAGTAGTAGTAGTAGTAGTAGTAGTAGTAGTAGTAGTAGTAGTAGTAGTAGTAGTAGTAATAGCTGTAGTAGTAGTAGCAGTAGTATTAGTTTCAAAATAAATATTTAAAAAATGTGCTTTTATTTAGAAAATGTATGAGCAATTTTCCATATGTTAAATTCTTTTTTAGTTCTGATATCCTTAGAAATAATTCCTTGAAATGTTGAATTTACCAAACAGAGACCAAAAGAATTTGCCTACATTCAGAAATTTTGTCAAATCTGTGTTTTCATTAAGTATTTGCTTATCTTTTACTGTATTTATAACCAGTCTAAAAAAAGGTAGCATAAATGCATACATAATACTCCTGTGTCAACATTATCTTATAGTCGAGAAGTAGACAAGTTCTTAGTAATAAGAGTAATATATAATACTGATCATATACTTTTGAATATTCAAAATCTACACACCATCAAACACTTTTTAGCAACCAAATATGATAATAAAAAAATCCATGTAAATAAATCTTTTAACCGTTAGCATTTAAAAGCTAACAGATAAAAGTTTCAAAATATCGTATTTTTACTCATCTTTAAAGTAATTAAAAGATAAAATATATTAATATCAGTACATACTATACTATTATAGGTTTTTTAATATAAAAGTTAAGAGAAAATGGCAATGAATTCAATATTCATATTGCCCCACATTGCTGTTATTAAAATTGTTTTTTATTTGCATTTTTTAAAAGGAAATAAAAATGTTTATCCAAATAAATTCTTTTAGATAATTTTCTCTTAATTAAATTTTATAGAATGTTAATCTCAACGTTTACTATAATTAAAGATTAAAAAGAATGCGTCAAACCTAAATCTGAAGTTACTTTTTGGTTTATGGAATTAGTTTTTGATTGCAAAGGATCTTCAGATACAATTAAATAAGATTTACTTCTGATTGCGGAAGAAGGTTTACTTAGAAACAAACATTTCTTTACTTTTAATTAGCCGCATATCCAAATAAAAATTTAAATAATGTGAGAAATAAGATTATAAGAATATTTAAACTCTCTGATTATAAAACCTAGGTAAGCATTGATTTTTTTTTTTTTATAGTAAGCATTAATTTAAAATAGTTTGTTGGATAATCAATATATATATATATATATATGGGAAATGATATAACATTTTAAAATAATTATGAAATATTAAACATGACGACTAAATTTTATTTATTTAAACATTCATTTCAATTTTTTAGAAGCAATCACTTAGTTAAATTGGTGTTAATTTAATTATTCATAAGAAATGGATGGCTAAAGAGTTGTGGGGTGGAATGGATTGAAGCCTGTCCATTAAAGTATGAGGATTGGCTATCTTAATATAGGCTGAGCATTGATTGTATGTGTGGAGATGATAATCTGGACCAACTGATGGGTAATGATTTAGCACGAAATACTAATATTGGTGATTATTTATCTTTTCAACATGTGTGCGATCAAGTGTGTCAGCATTATGAGATAGCATGGATAGTTGAGGGTCGTATGAAAGTCTGAGTTCAATCCCCCTAAATATTATATATTGGAGTGCAGGTATGAAAAAGCCTGTAGTGTAGAAAAAACGCATGTATTATAATTATATTAGAAAATAAATAAGATAGACTCATGCTATAATATCAATTGTTTTTATTATTAATGTTTTTTAAAGTGAATTGAATAAATGTAAAAATATCTAACTTCTTAAAATTGAAGTTAATGATTTACAAAAGATATAACAATATAATATTAGAAAAGTGTAATACAAAATATCAATAAATCTGTAAATTAATATTACACAGAATGTTTTATAAACTCATGTAACAAAATAAAGAGTTTTTATTGCACAATAGTTTATCATTGGGAATAATCATTAGAAACGTGATAGTATGCAATTAGATTACTGTTTTCTCTACAGAACACTGTGCTAATATTAAAAAAAAATTGCATGGAATCTACAATATTTTTGAAAAATTGGATTACTGGTTTAAGTGAAAAGTACTGTTTTTTAAAAATCTTAAAATTCGTTTAGAATTATGAATATTTTATCACTAAGATATGATTGTTAGATTATTCTTGCTTGTCATTATCCTGGAGATCAGATTCTGTTTAGATAAAGGTTGAAATGTTTGTTTAAAGAGACAATGGATATTTGGCTAATGTTAGCTAATGGATAAAGGTTTTAAGTTAATCTGCTTTAATCAGCTTAGTGTCAGTACTCTGATTATAAAAAATAAATTTTATAGTTGTAATGTGTTACAACTTTCACTATTGGCAGTAGATGTCTATTTCTTACAATGGGTAAACCCAAACTTATTTTTTTACCTTATCATTGTATAAAAATTTATAAAGATTAGCCACCATCTTTATTAAATGTGATATATCAGATATGAAAGGGTGAAAAAAATATGTGGATGTAAAAACCATAAAAAAATTTATTAAGATATACATGATTACATTAGCCAAGGAAATTGATTATTTACTATACATAAAGTATATTTTATTTTTTTCAATAGTGACATAATGTTGTGTGTTTATAATAATAAGAATAATAATTAGCCTATTCATTCAGTGTACTGAATGTTTGTTATATAAATAAATAGAGGGATTTGAACTTAAGATTTTTCAGTCTGTATTCATCCTCCACTCCAACTCAAACAACCAATACAAATGACCATATACATACTGAAAAAGATAAATGATCCCCAATATACTTATTTCTTGCAGAACCAGCACTCATCAGTTAGGCCACATCATAATCTCCCATAATCAGTACTCATCTTATATTAATATAGCAATTCCTTAAACTTTAATGAGCAGGCTTTAATCTTATCATCCCTACAACTTTCAACCGTCTATGTCATTGAAAAACCAACGAGGAAACACTTCAAATTCCTCTTTACTAATAACAATAGATAATAATAAGCTGAAATCTAAGTCTCAAAAGAGCATTACCATGTTAAATTCTTTTTTTAGTTCAGAGATTCTAAAAATAAATCTTTGAAACAGTGAAGTCACCAAGCAGAAGCCAAAAAAAAGTTGCCCACACAGAAAGTTTTTCAAATCAGAACTATGTAAAATTAAGTATAATTTATCATTTATTTATAATTGTTTTTTTAAAATCTTATATCATAAATGCATATATACTTTTTGTACCAACAGTATGCTATTGTCTAAGGATGCCAAATTATTGGTAATAAGAACTATATATAATACTTCTCATATATTTTTGAATGTTCAAAATCTGATGATGATCAAATATCAAACAGGTTTAACCAATCCGACACGATTAAAAAAACTGTTAGCGTTTAAAAGCCAAAAAATTAAAGTTTCAAAATATCTTATTTTTATTTATCTTTAAGATACATAGAAAATAAAATATTTTTCTATTAGTTCATGCTATATTGCTATAGATTATTAATATAAAAGTTTAAGCGAAATGGCAATGAAAACCAATGTTCATATTATCTCGGGAGCCGCACAGAATAGCTTTGGGAGTCGCAGTTTGTACACCATTGATATAGTATTTTAAAATTGTATTTGTATTTTTTTAAAAGACGTAAAATCTTTTATCCAAATAAATTCTTTTCGATAATTTTATCTCAGTTAAATTTTATAGAACGTTAATTTCAACGTCTATTGTGGGTAAAGATTAAAAAATAGTGCGTCAAGCTTAAATCTGAAATTACTTCTTGGTTTAGGAATTAGTTTTTGATTCTCAAAGGATCTTCAGTTACAATCAGGTAAGTTTTACTTCTGTTTATGAAAGAAAGTTTATTCAGATACTAACTCTTCTTTATTTTTAATTAGCTGTCTATTTCAAATAAAAATGTAAATATTATGAAAAATAAGTTCGTAGAAACATCTAAACTTAGTATTTCAAAAAAGATAAGTCTTATGATTATGAAATCTAGATAAGCATGTTTTTGTTATTAATTGAAAATAAATTTTTGGATAGTCGTAACAATTGGGAAATGATATAAAAAAATTTAAATAATTTAATACTGACGCTTTTACAACAGTTACTGTTTGTAAACAAAGTACACTCATTATATGCGGCGAAGAAGGCCAACATTGTATTATACTCAATTAATTTTGGGTTCCGTATCTATATGTATCTTTGCTTTTGTAGGACAATGAAAAGGAGTAGACGCGCAAAACAAAATTCAAATCTTGAGTAAGAGTAAAATTGATTACATGATAAATAGTTATTATGACCCTGTCAGATCCTCTTGGCCAACAAATACATTTTATCAATGCTCTCTTCTTTTTGTATATATTGTAGCAGTATTAAAACTAAATTTGTCTCCTTGATCAAATTTTAAAAACTGTAATAGCATAAACTTGTTTATAAGATTAGTGAGTAGTACTTATATTGATGAGACACATATTAATAGGGGATTTGTTTCCATGAAGGATTTTTTCTTTGATATACGCCTGCTATTTGCCTTTCCAATAAGTGGATAGACTATAGCATATTTGGTGATTGTCTAAAAGCTTCTGATGATGGTGTTGTAGTTGTAATTATATGTTGAAGTCTTTCAATCCTCTAATATGTATTGTTAAATGTTTTACAAAAATGCAAACTTTATTTAAACATTTCAAATATATTTAACTGTTCATAGTACCATTGAATTGTTGTGTTATAAATGAATTTGTGTGCTATTATTAACAATTGAAAGCAGTTTAAATAAAGTTTAATTTTTTTTTTAAATCGTTTAACAATTAATATTAAATGATAAAAATAATCTAACATAATATTATAACTAGAGCATACTTATACTCTTCTAAACATATTTTCTACTTTCATATTCTGTCAAAAAAGTTGGAAAATAATAGAAAATCAAACCTTAAGCAATCTTTACCAGAAAGCTATGGAGTCATCGGAAGTTTATTTGCAATTAGACAACTTATAGATATGAGTAGAAATACAGGTAGACAGTTATATATGGGTTTTATAGAGAGAAAGCATATGATAGAGTAAATAGAAATACATTATGAGTAAGTTTAGTAAATTTGGGAATTGATGGAGCTTTAAAGGATCTTATTAAGAGACTGTATGAAAATAATTACTATATGTATCAATTAGGGCACAGTTAAAGTTAAAAATCAGGTGCCACTAAGGCAAGAATGCTCTGTCACCTATTTTGTTTTTGTGTAATTGAAAGAAATGGGAAGAGGAATGGAAAGACTAGGAAGAGAGTAGAAATATCATTAATAGGTGGCAAGGGAGTATATATATTATCAGGTCTTTTATTTAAATATGATATTTTCTTGTGCATAGAAAGTAGGGAAGATATGGAAGTTATGCTGAAGACATGTGCAAGAGTGGGTAAAGAGATGTGGATTAAATTTAGTGAAGAAAATCAAAAGTATTGATTGTTAATACTGGGAAAAGAGAAGAGAAAGAATTTTTATTAGAGGATACAAAGTTAAGTGTGATGAGTAGGTATAACTATTTGGGAATGATCTTAAATAATCATAGAGATTGCTTAGATAAATGGGAAAAAAATTGATAAATGAAACATGGAAAAGAAAGGGATTGATAAAACAATTAACAGTGTTTTCATATAATAAATATGATGTAGATAGAATTGTAGGGAAGGGAGTGGCAGTAGCAGGGTTAACATATGGTAACAATGTGATATGTGTTAGTAAAAGGATGTTAGATTACTTAGAAAAAGTACAAACATAAGTAAGAAGACATGCATTAGATGCAGATATGTGGATGTCAAAGGAGACAATTCAAGAAGAAATGGGATAGTCAAGATTTTATATGAGAGATGCAAAAATCAAAATGAAAATTTTCAGTAAATTGTAATTTATAGATAATAAGAGAATAGCCAAAATAGTATTTAATTGGGTTATGAGTAAAGGACAGGCAACAAGATAGGTCAGAAATGTAGTACATTATGCAGAAGATTTGGATAAAGAATTTATATCAGTATACTTATACAAAAAGTGGAATGATTGTGTTAGAATTGTTGAGTGTTATAATCACAAAGAATGGGGTAGAAAGATAGATGCATTAATAAAAATATGGAGTTGGAGAGATGGAGAACTAGTATGAAAGGTAAAAAGAGTTTAAATATATATATATAGAAGTAAACAGAATATTGAATGTGAATTAATATATGATAATAGCAAGGAAAATAGTTTACTGTTTAAGGGATTGAATAGGATCTTTAGCAACAAGGGAATATACACATAAATGGAGAAATGTGGGTAATTTAGGCAGCAAGTTGTGGAAAGAAGGCATAAAAAATATTTGACATCTGTCAATTGAATGTAAATGCTTTCAGGTAGAAAGGATACAAATAACGAAATTGTGGAAGAATAAATATAAACAAAGTGATTATACAGAAAGTGGATTCTTGGGTCTTTTATGCTGGGTTTAGGAAAACATAAGGGGAAATTAGATATAAAGGTCATGAAGTTTACAAAGGTTATGTTGTGAAACTGAGATGGAGCAGGATAGAAAAGAATATAGGAAAAACTTAGGTTGGTGAATGAAATGGGAAGGAAAGGTAGCTAACAGATTTCTCTTGGCATAGTGGCTAAAAGATTTCTGACTCTGAAAAAGAAGAAGCCACATTGCATTGCATCGCATGTTAAAGAGTTTTAAGCACTGCCTTCTTCACTTTGACTAATTTTTTTAGTCAGTTTTTTATGAACTTATTTCAAGATATTTTTGAAATTACTAAAAAAAGTTATTTTTTAAAAAAAGTTTATTAAATTTCATTATTATTTTTCTATTATACTTATATAATAATTATTAAAAGTCAAAACATATTATTACATTGTTTTTTATACATATATATATTTGATTTATAAAAATAAATAGTAATACCTTCTAGCATAATGTTAATACAAAAAAAATCACTGTGTTCTGATTAGTCCTTATTATGAAAGTAATGGCTAATATGCCATTGACATTGCTGTATTAAAATAAAACTATTTTAATATTTTAAAGCAGAATCTAATAGATTTATCAGAAATTAATATTTTTTGTTCACATTTTGAAAACAAATTGCAATTAAAAAAAGATTTCAAAAAGTGGCTTTGCTTTGCCATTCCTTCAATGATGAAATCATCTATTACTATCATTATGGTCTCATTTTTTCAATATTTGCAAAGTTCAGATATGGTATTTTAGAATTTTTTTCATTTGCAAACTTATATTACTATCAAATCAAGTTAAATTTATTGAATTCTGATGTAGAATAACAGTTTAATATGAAAATCAAAAGTTGAAGGCTTCCAAGATATCTCACTATGAAAAATAATCAAATCTGGTGATATGCAAGAGATTAATGTGCCTAAGAAGAAGTTTATCCATACCTATATCACATTCCTCAAGAGAATTTTATGTTTCAGTAATATTACAATCTTGAAAACTTAAATTGACAACATTAGACTTACTAAGTGAAGAATTTTAACATGAACAGTAGTTGTTTTAAATATCTAATGTAAAATATTCTATCACAAGTTTAGAATAGCATTTGTTTAAATGCAAGTATCACTTTTAATCTTGGATCATACAAATCTATGATTTTTAATGAATCAACTTCTATAAGCATTTGAATATTTTTCCCCTTCTGACTTCTAATTAAACAAAGTGTGTATGGTGTTATTCTTTGAAAGTGAATGCAGTTGAGATTTTATAATAATTGTTCTGCCTTAACAAAGTGTTTGAAATAATTAATTAATAAGAAAAAAATTCAGTAACAAACCATTTCAATTTATAGAATTATTGACATTATTTCCAATTTCTTTGAATTGAAATATATTATTTTTTTCACAATATGTACATTAAATTGTAACCATGTACATTATATATATATATATATATATATATATAATGCATATATATATATATATATATATATATATACTTATGCAATAATAATGTTTAACTAGAAATAAAATCTGAACTAAATTTAAAAAGGAAAAAAAAATGTTGGAATATTTTTAGTGAGAGAGATGATGTATACCATAAATAATTCATGACTATTTGTCCCTATAATAACTTAATTGGTTAAAATAATAAGATAAAAAAGAAAGAAAAGATCAGTGTGTTAACATTAAACTCTATATGGTTTCAGGAAGTTCTTTTCCCCTAATATTGCTTATAGCCCTTCTTATTGTAATTCACTATCCACTAACTTTAGACCCATCAGTGATCTGTGTTCATCATCAGAATGATAATGAATATCTGTTAAATTTAAAAAGGATGCGTAATATAAATTCACAGTTTTAATGTGTATATAAACTGTATTGCAGCTGCATGTGCAACTAAAGACAATTTTTTCTGAATATTAACATGTTTTCCAAAAAAATACAATACAAATTATATTACTTTTTAACCATTTTTATGAATTACTGAGCTACATTTTTTCTATATATCTTACATTTACAGGTTTTAACTGATGAATAATTCAACCCAAAATAATTCTAGATATTCTTAAATAATAAAATTTATATGCCACCACTCTAAAACTTTCTTTATCATATTGTTATTTATTCTGTATTATGATATTGCTTTTTTCAATGTAAATTGGATGTAATTTTTCTTCACTGTTTTAAAACTCAATCATTTGATATTACTCTCCAGTACCATACATTTTAAACATCATGAAAACATCAATTGATAAACTTTTGAGTCAATTTGTGAATAATTTCCCCAAGTTTCATAATTATATAAAAGAATATTTTGCATTCTTGTCAAATGCCTGCAATTTGTTTTGATTTTCAGTTGTTTAATCATAATAGTTGCTGCAAACTGATAAACACATTTTAATTTATTCTATTTTCAGTATAATTGCAGAACTTGTTGATTTCTTTTTACATTCCAACTACTAATTTTAAACTGCATGGCAAAAATAATGCTAAACTTGTCATTGTGCTTATTTTTTTTTTATTCTTTCTATGTTTCATCAGTAATCAATTAATCTACATTGTCATGTTTTCAAAACTGAAGTAAGAAGACACGTATCAACATCAAAATCCATATTTTTAGGCTATTATTAGCATACTACTATTATCTCTTATGCTATATTATTTAAATTGTAAAGATTTGTTCTTTTGTTCAGAAAAAAGTATATATTTAGTGTTTGAAATGTTTATGCAATTCTATTGATGATGACTGCTTGTTAACCTTCAAAACAAGAGTGTGGATAAGTATTTCTAACACAAATATTTTTTATGTAAATAAATGCATAATTTAACAATAGTTTAAAAGCTAGTAGACTATGCCCTCAGGCAAACTGCAGTGCAGTATACTATGGTGAGACTCGGGCCACGATAAACAATAGAGTGGCTCAGCACAAATACTTATACAAAAGAGTATTAAGAAGAAACGAAGGCAGCTCAGTATTTGTGGACCACCAAAAAGAGGCTAATCACGAATTTGAACCTGCAAATGCTAGAATAATTGCAACTGAAAGAAATGACATCAAAAGGAAGGTTAAAAAAGCATGGTATATATCAAGAGATTTGAAAGCAATAAACAGGAGAGATACATGCTTTTCCATTTCAAAGAAATGGACAATATAAATAAGCTTGCATGGATTTGCATAAATTACTACGTTAGAAGGCTATGAATATGAGTTGTAAGCTCTGAAAGCGCTTAGCCTTAAGAAATATTAATATAATCGTTGAATTTAATTTCACTATATACGTTAAGCGTATTTAATATTAAATATTTTATGGTATTTATTATATTTAAGTAACACAGTTTTCATTTTACATTGTTTTCCAGTATAAATTAATTATACTAAGTAAGATTTTTCTCTATTTGTGGCCTTGCCAATAATTAATATTATGATATTAAAGTTAAAAGTGCACAATGTAACTTAAATAACTGTATAAAAAAACTCTTGGTTTTCTTTGTTTAATGGAAAACATGAAATTTATTAATTTATCTCTTTAATAAACAAAAGTTACACTATTTACACCTATAAATTATTTATTTATTCTAAATTTTTATATTCAAATAAAACAATTTTTTTATTTTTTATTAATCTTTCAAATGTTTTTTTTTTATAATCAATAATATTTAATCCAGTTGGGATTCAATATTTAATACGTTTTACAACATTAAATTCAGCTTGTTTCTTTGTTTGCTGTTTCAATACTTTTAGTAATTACATTAAAACTAATAGCAAATTAATTGCATACACAGAGGCTAAACTCTCCATACAGTAGTGCCACAAGTGCAAGCCAAGGTAATTAATGGATGCAAGAAAGTTTTTTTTGCATAAAATCCCTATCTAGTGCCTATTCATACAATATCCCCAAACTAGTTGCCAGCTTGTGGATTTTATCAGTGAGGAGACTTGGATCTGAGAGCTCTGCACCTAGATCTTAAGATGTAATGCAACTCTTCGGCAGCCACCTTTTACCTTATTATCTAGCTATAAAGCTTTGAGTCCAAAATGAAAACACAATACTGTTCTCAATTCAAGCTCATTAGCTTGTATATATATATATGTATAGAATCGAACTCAGTTTAGCATCCATACTTTTTGGTGTCATTGGTTCTTTAATAACCAGAATTTCCATAATCCTATTGAGCAGGATTGATTTAAAACCACCAAACATTAGATGACAGCCATTTCTTATGCTTCCACAAACTGTTTATACAGAGGCTAAACTTTCTATACAGTAGTGCTTCCAATTCAAGCCAGAGTAATCAATGAATGGATGCAAGAGTTAATCAATCAATGCAAGACTATCTAGGTACAATGCTCTCTGATCCAAGGCTCTTCACTGATTAAAGCCACAAACTGAAAACTGGTCTGTGGATATTGGATGAATGGGCGCTAGATAGGGATTTTATGCAAAAAATCTTTTTGCATCCATTAATTACTCTTGATTGCACTGGTGGAACCACTGTATAGAGAGTTTAGGCTCTGTGTAAACACTTTGTGTAATTATAAGAAATGGTGATCATGTGAAACAAATTAATTGGTTCATAGTTGATATTTTCTTTTATTTTCTAAGCCATGGGCTTATTAGCTATCTTTAAGTTAACATATGTGAGTTTTATCATATTTTTAGCTTCTTTCTTTTTTTCTATAATAGCGTGTAGATACTATGTTTCAGTATTTTGTTGCTGGTATTGTTTTTAGGTATATCAGTGAAGTTTTTAAAAACTTTCATGGATTCAATAGTCAAATCTACTTTATTTTTTAAAACAATGCAGGAAAGTCTTGTACATTACAGAAACAATAATAATTTATTCAGTATTATAAATAAAATGTCAATTAGTATGATAAAATAAAATAGAATATGATGCTAAATCTTCAAAAGAGTATAGCTGGACTGAAATGTGTTGTTATTGACTCCAAAGTAATAAAGTTATTAAATGCAAAGTTCATTGATAAAACTATTATTTAAAATATGGATGTGTGTTATATGTTAAGTTAATATAAATCAGGCTATATATCACAAGATCCAATTTAACAAGCTTGTATTACATTAGATAACATTTGTAATACAAGCTTCTTAAATTAGGTCATATGATATATGACTTGACTTCTTTGCAATTATATTTTTGCTATTAAGACTTTGGCCATTTTATGATGCTAAATTTATTAATATATGGTGTATGTGGACTTAGTTTAGTCCCATATGGCTATTTAAGTTAAATAGCTGAATTTGAAGACATATGGATGTCAGAAAATTTTAGATTTTCTACTTAATAATTTGTCATTAGATAAAGTACTGAGCTCGACCTGGTATTTTAAATCTAATGCTTGAATATTCTAGCACCTCACTGAGGAAGCCAGAAGCAGAAACTGGTCTGGGGGTTGGAGATATTCTAAAAAGCTTGTTAAGTGTTATTGGAAAGTTCATTAGATAATGTATATTGTAACTGGTTGGGTTACATGGCATACAGCAAGACAGTTGTATATATATATATATATATATATATATATATATATATATATATATATATATATATATATATATATATATATATATATATATATATATATATAAACTAAAGGAAAAGTAGAAATAAACACAGACAAATTTTTTTAGATATTTTTCTAGATTTCCTGGAATAAAAATAATAATGGAATAAATAAATCAGAATTTAAAACAGAATTTTATTATAAATTTAAACATTTAAAAAAGCCTAAATAAGTATTAATATTATATTATTATTGTTCTGATTTTGAAATTTAAAAACAAGTATGGCATTTTTTGAAATCTTTTAATCAATTGATTATCTATTTTAAAAATCTTTGTATATCACACCTTGATAAAACTTCAAACTTGTTTTGAAAGGATTAGTGATATTTTTGAAAATATAAGATAAAAACAATTTTTAATTTAGTGTTTTTGTCACCTCCCCAATCCAACATCCCAAATCTTTCAAAAAGGGCTGATAAAAATATCAGTTCAGTTTGGCTAGTAAAAATTTTGTGTGAAGTAGTTAGCCGCAATAGTTGATAACTGTAGCAAAATAGCTAGCTGCAGAGCTGGTTTCCAGAGCTATACAGAGTTACCATGAGGATGTAAGAATTCAAGGAAGCAGTTGTTCTACAGTTCAATGGTGGAGTTTGATTTTACATGGAGAAAAGTGACCCACTTCTTTATGTTAAAATTCATAGCTACAGAAGTGTTCTGGAGCAATCCTAGACAGAAGGGGAAATGCCAACCATAGCTGAATTATTCTTTTCCTAATTTGACTGTAAACCAATCTCACCCAGACCAGCAAGCTCACAATATATATAAAAAGAATTATTAAAAAATTATGTTTTAAAATAAATAACAGATTTTGAAAATCTTTTAGACTATAAAAGAAAAGGAGACATTTTTAAATATGTTGATAATTAATCAATCAAAACAATTGCCTGAAAAAAAAAAATTGACTTTATTTTTTTTTTTATGAAAAAAAAAACTTATTATAAAAGTGTTTATAATTCATTTATATCATCTATGATTTTATTTATACATGTTATATGCATGCATTTATATATATATATTTTAATAACTTTTATTATTGTGTCAATAGTGTGCACATATATTATTTTATGATGATTGAAATATAGTCATCAAATGTACCACACTCTGTATATATATATTGTACCAATCGGAATGAAAGTGAAGATCGAATCTAACTGCAAAAACAATATCTGCAACTACCAGGGTGCCATCTAGGCATTTAAACCTAGAAAAATTTATAAAGTAGGCAGATACGCGCTGTTAAGATTCCACTTTATTTAAATATTCCGATCGTTAGCCCAAGTCACTAGCTCAGTGGAGATGCAGAGATAAAAATCTATATCTTAATTTATATCTTAAATATCAAAGAGTAAAAGCCACTGCCAGAAATTAACATATAAAAATATTTATTTATGCACATATAAAATAATATTTAAATTTTGAGGAATAAGTTTAACATTTTAGATTTTTCTATTGATCTTTAATTCTAAATTTAAGTAGATTTCAAATAATGAGTTTACTATTTATTTAGAGGGTCGAGTATGAATGGACTACATAGGTCTGCATTTGAAAGGAAAATATTCTTCCCTGATTTAACCTTAGGCAACAAATTTCGCAATCAACTGGCGCCAATCCATCTGATACATTCATGTATTCAATGTAGCATGATACGACAACACAAAATACTATATTGTCAGGAATGTACATCTGAACAATAAGTAGAAATAGAGAAGACATTGACTCTCCACCAACAAGAATGTGACATCTGTTGGCAAGTAGATCAATAAACAAAAAACTCCATAGGAATGGACTGCGGTCTTCTGCCGACTTACAAACCCATCCATAGGCAAACAGAGGGTGTGTGGCGTATATCTATAATCCTTTTTTTTTAACATACAAAAATTTATTTACGCACATATATATAAGTTTTAAAATTATTTTAGTATTAGTTTTACATTTTAACATTTAACATTATTTTTAACTTTGATTTTTGACTTTAATTTACATTTAATTACTATTATATTCTAATTTTACATTTTAATTAAGTTTGCACAGATAAATTTATGAAAGCTTGTTTATAATGTTGAATATAGATCGGTTACATAGATTTCACGGTCAAAAACACTTCCAAGTAAACATAAATGATCAAAATACAAAATTATTGATTACTGACAATTGCGGAGGGAACTTTATACGTAACCCAATATATTCACCATAAAATACTTGCATTGTCACCAATAACTTAAAAGACATCCGAATAAATACATTTTTGATACTCACCATAAGGTATCATTATTTATCGAATGTCTATATATTTTGATCAAATATGGAAACGCAAAACATAGTTAACCAATAAACAATCCATGCAAGCATCTATAAACAACTTAAATTTAATGCATTTCTATTTAGGGTCGAGTATGAATAGACCACATAAATTTGCTTTTGAAAATAAACATTCTATCCCTATTTAACCTTAGGCTAAAATTCGCAGTCAAACTGGCATCAATCCATCTGATATATCGATATATTCAATGTAATTCGGAATACGGCAGCACCAAAAAGATTAAGAAAAGACATTGACTCTCAATCAGATAGGAATATTACATCTATCTAACGAGAAGAACAATAAAAAAAAAACTCCATAGAAAGGAACTGCGTTCTCCATCTTATAATTCCTTCCATAGGCAAACGGGTGAGTGCGGCGTATATATAAACGATTCTGCCAGTAGCGAATCTCCGACTTCATCTACTAACTACATCAATATATCCAATCCATTGACCCAATCTAACAACGACATAAATAACCTAAGATTACCCTCCCCTAATATAACTTTACAAATCTATACAGCCATTCACGCCCGACTTAAGTTTAACATTTATATAATTTAACTTAATGGAAAACAGATATTATAAATAAACTTAAAGAACAAAATTAAATAAATGGAAATGATTTTAAACAAATAAATAAAAAATACATCAAATAACATTTTAACTACTTTAGTCAGATAGGAAACTAATGCAATTATTTTAAATACGAAAAGTTTTTAACTTAATGTTCATTAATTGTAAGGTTCTTACAGTTTTAAACAGTTCATCTTTATTCGTTGCTTGCCATGAACGTGAATTCCCACGCCGTCCTAAAATTGGTATTCTGTTGGCCGATTTATTTATGCATCTGGAGGTTTTTTGCTTTAACTGGTCCTCAATGTAGAAAAATGATAGTTCATTCCTTTTTCTTTCTTAGCAAAGCTGAAGGGATTGAATTGTGCATCTTTTTTCAATTCCTTCTCCTTCACTTCCGCACTAACACATATCTCTCACATCGTAATAATCATTCACTAGTCCCTCATAATTTTCAACCTTGATCTTTTATATTCATTTGAAGGATTGCATTTACATTACGTCATCGATGCGATGATCCTTTTCATTGAGGTCCGATTTCCCAATGGATTTCTTTCATTGGCTATTTGTTTCTATTGTTTTCCTATCTGACCCATGTTTTTACATTTAAATGCCCAAGGCTGGTTTACATTTGACTAATTAAATTTATCATTTCCATTTCTGATTAATTAACCTGTTTTCCAAATCAAAGATATATTTAAAGATAAATTTAAAGATATAATTTTATCTCCAAATCTTTTTAAGTTTTTGTTTTTAAAATACCTTTTTTATTTTTAATACAGTTTTATTTTAATAATTTTTTTAATCTGTGCGATTTAATATATAAGAGTTTAAGATATTTAGTTTCAATTTTTACTTCTTAAAGAAACTTTTTAAATGCGAACTTTTTAATTTACTTTCATGTTTAATAAATATATAAAAAAAAACAATGTAATGAATGTCTGTGCTCGGAATATATAGAAACAAATCTTAAAGGTTCGAAACTAGCACAGACGTGTAAATTAAATTATAACCATGAACTGTGGAAAATTTAAAAAAAAGAAAAACAGCTGCAAGAGGCCAAGGGTGAGTTGTATTTTATAATTTTTTTTGTTATATATGTTAAATTTATTTCACTGTTAGTTAAATGTTGGGTGGGCATCAAGCGAATGTATAGCGAGAAGTTAGGTGTATTAATAGAGTTAGGCATAGGTGTTGAGATGAGTAGGAGACAGATCATTTTCTTTGTAGAGTGCAGCAATTAGCCGAGTTAGTAAAGTAAACAAAAACCAAGAAACTTTAGTAAAAACAAATTGAGCCATTAAAAAGAGAAAATTTTTTTTGTTAGTATATTAAAATGGATAATAGTATGGAAGAAGAAAGGGAAGTAGTGAGCGAGGGGGATGAAGGGAAAACAGCAAAAGAAGGAATGTGTAGGGGTATTAGATTAAGATCGGGAAAAGAAATTATGGAAGAGAGTAGCAGCACAGAGGGAGACAAGGAAGGTGAAGCGAGTACGAGCCAGATTAGGGAAAAGGCATCGATACATCAAAGCGTGGCCATGTCAGAAAAGTCAGACACCACGGGATCTAAACAGAGACCTATAGAAGAATTTAAGAAAGAATGCTGGAATATGAACTCAATGATGGAGTCACTAGTGAAGCAACTTAGACAGGATGCAGAAGAGAGAGATAGGAAAAATAGACAGGATGCAGAAGAGAGGGATCATAGAAATAATCTAGAAATGGAATGACGTTTTGAAGCTGTGGGCAGGCGATGTGAGGAAGGTACAGCACAGATTAGAAAAGACTTAGAAGAAATGCTGTGTAAAGGCCTACAGGAAGTATCCTTTAGCTGCCAACAGAATTGTGAAAAAATACAGTTTGAATTCACAGAAATGCTGGATACAACCAGGACAGAAAATAAAAATGAAATGGTGAAAATCCAAGAGGCAATCAAGGCCATGGGGGGGCAGGTTGAGCATCAAGACAGGGATATAGGGGAGAAGTTTAATAAAATGGAGACAGATCTTGGCAGGAAGTTTCAGGAATATGAAGACACATATAGTGAGATCCGGGACGAAATATATGGATTAAAAGAAGGCCTGGCTTATAGAAGTCAAGTAGCAGCCAAGGAAGAAAACAGTCTAGCCATTAGTCATTTAGCCGAGAACTCGTGCAAAAGAAAACTGTCTCAGTGGGGGATGCTAAAGATATTCTTAGAGAGGAGGAAAGAAATGTCAAGGCAGAAAGCGTCATAAGCAAAGGAAATGAGCAGATAGCCAACCCAGATAGCAGTGAGTTAGTTGCAGACACACTTGGACTGGGCATTCCATCAATAGGTAGCCACATAAGTTTAGCAAAATTTATTCAAGTAAAATCTTTCAAAGGAGAAGTGGGAGAAAACCCAAAGGCCCATTTAGAAAGTTTAAGGGAACTTTTCAGGTTTCAGAAAATCTCAGTGGCTGATCAGATAGCTTTATCTATACACTATTTATACGGGTACGCCAAATCATGGTGGGACTGTTGTGATGAGAAGCCGCAAAATTTTGAGCAATATACGGATGCCATGCACAAAACGTTCTGGAGTGAGGAGCACCAGGAGGGTATCTACCATAGTATACTCAGGGAAACCTATGGATCGATAGTAAAGGAGACCCATACTCAATTTTTTCTGAGGCAGATAGCTTCCCTCCGATCCTTGACGGCCTTCCCATTCACCGAGACACACCAGAATTATCCAGCTAAACATGCCTAATCGAATACAACAACTAATGATGGGTTGTCAGAGTAGGACAATAGAAGACATGGTAGGGTTTCTAACAATGATTGATTTCACACCAGGACCTAAAGAACCACCGAAGAAGATGCGGTGAATCGATCCTCCAAGATGTCAAACGATGATGACTAGTCGGTCGCCTAGATGGGAATCCCAAAATCAAACGAGAGTAAAAGAACCCTATAGACCCCAGACGTCGTTAAACCACAGGGGACCCTGTTAGTCAGTTCCTCCTACCAGAGTCCAGAGGATAAAGAAAGGAACATAGCGATGGCGGATTCCATCATATCTGTAATCATTGATTTAGATGAAACCCAGCCAGAAGTTCCACTTAAACCATGTCCTATAGTGCAAGTAAGAGCTGGCGAAATGAAAGTATGTGCATTATTGGATACAGGTAGCCAAGTGTCATTCGTGTCAAAAGAATGGCTGACCGAGGTGCAAAAACAGATGCCTGATATACGGACGTTGCCGATGAAAGCATTGGCCATAATCCTAGCAGACGGTCGAAAGACAGCAAGTATGGTTGGAGTTGGAGTGGGGTCAAACTACTCTAGGCCACACATTTTTAGTTATGGCTAAGTTAATATATAGTTTGGTAGTAGGGAGTGATTTTTTGAATCAGCACAGTTGTCGGATTGATTTGGGAAATAATAGGTTTTTTATATACCAAGAGCAAATTGCGTTGGAAGAGGACTTTCAGGGAATACAGAAGAAGGCCCAGGAATGGGGAGAATCACTTGCTATTTTGAAGGAGACTAGCAAAAATGAAAAAAATGTCAAATTTACACAGGAAGTGGTGGAGGAGAGTGATAGGAATAAGAAGGAACCTCCAGACATTTCGCACACTGAGATCCAAGTGGAGAACGCTACAATGGAATTGGGACCAGAAATAAGAGAATTTTATGCCATGTGCAACGACCCAGATGGTCGAGATTCTAAGTTAAAGGAAAATGAGCTCGGACTAAGCCATGAAATACCTTATGAAGGAAGTGAGTTTGCACGGAGTCTAGAAAGGCACCCAGCACAACCGACTCTGAGATGGGAAGATGAGGATGAGGGATATGGATGGACATCAGATGAAGAGGATGACATTATATTCGGGTGCTGTTTTATGTCAGATAAACAAGAGTTAATTAATGTACCACCAGATCCTATTTAGATAAATATATATATATATATATATATTGTTATTACGATTACCCTTCCTTATCATTATATAGTTTATAAATTATTATTATTATATATATAAAAAAAAAAAAATTAACATCCCCATTGTATATTAATTAACGTATATCCAGTAGGATATAAAAGTTTGTTTGATGTAAATATTTGACAATATTCTATTTTGTGTGGTTTGCTTTTAAACTTTTAATTTAGTCGTATTTTTTTTTTGTAATAATTGATTGTCTAATATGTATGAAATTCCTCGGTATAGAATGTAGCAGGCAATTGGGTTTATATGTTTTCATCTCTATGTGGTAGCTTAATTGATTTAATATTATGAAAAAAAAAAAAAAAGCTTATCAAATTATTTAATAGCCAACTGCAAGTAAATTCCTTTTTTTTGTTGTTGTTATTTTTTTTTTGTCCCAAGTATTCGGATATGAAATGGAAATCTCCAATCCCTTTCTGTTTCACCATCAAACCTAATGATACTCTCATCTGTGCTAAGTTCGAACCTATTTAAATGTTAATAAATTTAAAATTAGTTCATGTCTGTCTAAACAGCATTATATATTTATGTGCGAATGAACGCTATAATTAGATAGGATTAGTAAATTATAGCGTCCTAAAATTATTTAATATTTCTAAAAATGTTTATTATATTATTTAAGTTAAGAGTAAATTATTAATTTTGTTGTTTAATATTGTAATTTCGTATGTGGATATATAATCTGTGCTATATAGA
Source organism: Epiperipatus broadwayi (assembly GCA_028023455.1). Classification (NCBI taxonomy): domain Eukaryota; kingdom Metazoa; phylum Onychophora; class Udeonychophora; order Euonychophora; family Peripatidae; genus Epiperipatus; species Epiperipatus broadwayi. The sequence goes on from JAQFVV010006210.1 coordinate 4,011,896, forward strand.
AGAAAGACATGATTTAAAATATGTAAAAGCCGTTATCTAAAAATACTATTAAATGTTTCTTTAAAATTGTTAAAAGATTTCTTGTTTTAAATATATTTCAGAGAAAAGTTTCTCGAAAATATATTTAAAAGCTATATCAAAATATATTTGTAAATTATTTTTAATAAATATGTTAAAAATGTTTTAGTTTTAAAAAAATGTTAAAAGGTTGTTTTTAAATAGAAAGAGTTTCTATGTAAGATTAAAAATAAAAGCTGGTCAAGTAATTAAAAGATTTTTGGTTGTAAACAAGTGTCATTAACGACCACACCTGGAATTCGTAAAAAGTAAAACTAGTTAAAAATTTACTAATTAAAATCCCCTTAGATAAGATTAAATTATTTTTAAATCTAAATTGGACAATTGTTTGCAACGAAAAATCTTAATTATAATAATAGCTTATGGAATGTTTCTAACATAAGTTATCTAAGATCTGAATTATAAATTGAAAAACACTTAATTAAATTCCTGAGTTTAGTGAGTCTTGAGGCAGGAATTCCGATAAGGAAAACATATAAATACTCTGTATTTTTTAACAAGAAGACAGCCATATTGTTAGAGAAAGACAGCCATATTGTTAGTGAGAGTTGTAGCCAGTCTTCACAATTGTTAAAGTTTAACATGTCCGGCTAAAAGTGGGCATCTTGTTGCTGTTACTCCGCGGGAGAACGGGGTTTCTCTCGTCAAAATGCCTAAACCACCATCATGCCAATAGAAGAGACGAGCCTAACATAATGGGAAAGATGATGCCGCCCAGTCAAACTAAACCAAACCAACAGCCAAGAACTTGCAGATAAATCATACCGGTACCGTTTTATTTTTCAAACCACAGAGCTCTGTGTAATTCTGTGTAAATGTAAATAATATCTATATAAGTTAGCTAACTTTCTTTTAAGATAATGATAAAGTTAAATGTAACCAAAATTTAAATCCATTTAATTAATATTTTAAATATGTCAATTGCTATCCAAAATTTCATGTTGTTAAAGTTTAAATAATCTGAGTAATTTATATTTTCCTTTCATTTAAAGTACATTATAAGTGTCTAACTTAAAATTATATCACTGCGGTTGTGTCTATATTTCTTTGCTTATTTTATTTTAAATGCTTATTATATTTTATATGCCAATATTTCGAAACAGTGGCACTTAATTTCATCTTTTTAAGAAGATATTATTTGAAAATCTTCGTGTAAATTGTTTATTGCGTCAACTTCTCTGCGGTTTCGAAATCCTATATTTTTTATTATTTAAATGATTTAATATGTGAAATGTGGTTCTTTTATAATCAACCATTTAAACACTTAACCTTATAAGTTTATTTAGAATTAAATTTAGCCTTGATCATATTTATAAGTATATTTGACATTTAAATTCTTAAGTCCATAGAAATATACTTTCCCTCCTTAAATATTTATTATCTATAAGTAACTTAATAGATCGAACATGTCAAAGTACAGATGTAATAGTATTCCCTTTAGTAGCATAGACATTTATAATCAGGCTACGCAAGAGTTGGTCCCAATTTGATAGAGCTAATATGCTATTAACTCATATTTCATAGTATGAAATATACTATTCTTTGCTTGGCGGATGTGATCTTATTTTATAAAATTATTCTCGTTTTGCTGCTATACGTAATATACGTCTCTTAAGATGGAGCCATGGTGCTGCCAGCACATCTTCTATAGGGTAGAGCAGTAGCGAAGCCTGAGCCAAGGCCAGGTTAGCACATAAGTCCCCCGCCATTCCTGAACACAAATGTTCCTTTTCACGCAGCATTGCGATCGGTTACAGGGTACCGGCGTTTGTCGCAAGAACCCTGAAGTTATTTCATCCATCCGCAGAGCGAATTTTCTTATTATTGTTTACCTGTGCCATAGCGCATTGGTAAAATCTTATGCAGCCAACTCTCCCACCTTTATATAATGCTTTCAGCATTCTGAAAATTTTCTCTCGAAAGCCATGTTCGATCGATCATTACTTGAGCTGGTTTATGCGCTCGTTATTAAATTATAGTGTATATTTTAGTAAATGAATTCATGATCAAAGTTTAATATAATTATTTATATACCAGCCACAAATGTAATAGGATTTGGCTTATCGAGATTTATAGACATAACGTAGTGATTAATTATGTATCAATTGTAAACAATTCCTAGGATGGGCACATGTTAAACTCATCTATGAAATTTAATGATTACTTATGTAAAGTGATTTTGAATTATCAAATGTTTGTACATTCGACGCTGAAATGTGTAAAACTGATCAATTTCATGCCAATTGTAAATAAATATATAATTAATTTAATGTATTTCGTTCTCTGTTTCGTTATTGATCTAATTCAATCCAATTCTAATTACTATTTATAGTCTATATATGTGAAAACTATGCATTAAGTTAAATTAAATTTAGTGATATTTTAGTCAATTAAGAACCTCTCTTTTAATTGTCAGAGTCTCATTGCTTCTCCGTGACCTATGTCGGCCGTGTGGAAAGAAGTATACTACGTGTAATTTCAAGGTGGTCATTCGTAGGGTCTTGAGTCTTGGAATCCTGGCTTACGAGTTGAAGTGTGGTCGGACTCGGGATGTCACAGTCCTAGTCTGGTCAGCTTCGGTCTCTTTTGGTTGGATTCTGAATTCTGTTACGCGAATGTACAAACTTGACTGTTACATTTATTTAAAATAAAAACTTAAAAGTTCGCAAATAAAAGTAAAAAACTAAACGCTAAAATTAAAATGTTTGTTATACGTATATACATTCGCACAGATGCTAAACTTTAAAAATATTTTTTTTATAAACAAAAAAAAAAGTATTTGAACGTATTTTTTTTAATAAAAAAATACAAGATTGAAACATAAAAATATTTTAATAAAAAAATAACGTAAGTTAAAATAAAAACAGGTATTAATTAATTCCTGTAATCTGTAAATGGAAATGATTGTTTATTAATTATCTAAAAGCTGTTTAATTAAAAAGTCAGATGAAAGGTTAGATAAGAGAAGAAAGAGATTTTAGCTTGACCAATGGAAGCACTAAGCCTTGGCTCGGACCCTAACGAAAGTGATAGATTAGTGATGTTTTGTTCATTGAATCCTTGTGGATAATATAAAAAGGGAAATACAGTTTTTTTCTGACAGTTCCAGCATTGTGTGTTTGAGAGATGTGGTATGACGCACATACCACACTCTCTATAAAAAAAAAAAAAGTTATTTTTAAATCTAAATTGGACAATTGTTTGCAACGAAAAATCTTAATTATAATAATAGCTTATGGAATGTTTCTAACATAAGTTATCTAAGATCTGGATTATAAATTGAAAAATACTTAATTAAATTCCTGAGTTTAATGAGTCTTGAGGCGGGAGATTCCGATAAGGAAAACCTATAAATACTCTGTATTTTTTAACAAGAAAAGACAGCCATATTGTTAGTGAGAGTTGTAGCCAGTCTTCACAATTGTTAAAGTTTAACATGTCCAGCTAAAAGCGGGCATCTTGTTGCTGTTACTCCGCGGGAGAATGGGGTTTCTCTCGTCGAAATGCCTAAACCACCATCATGCCGATAGAAGAGACGAGCCTAACATAAGGAGAAAGATGATGCCGCCCAGTCAAACTAAACCAAACCAACAGCCAAGAACTTGCAGATAAATCATACTGGTACCATTTTATTTTTCAAACCGCGGAGCTCTGTGTAATTCTTTATGTAAATATATCTATATAAGTTAGCTAACTTTCTTTTAAAATAATGATAAAGCTAAAATGTAATCAAAACTTAAATCCATTTAATATTTTAAATATGTCAATTGCTATCCGAAATTTCATGTTGTTAAAGTTTAAATAATCTGAGTAATTTATATTTTCCTTTCATTCAAAGTAAATTATTTAGTTTAAAGTTATATCACTGCGGTTGTTTTTTTGTTTTTTTTATAGAGAGTGTGGTATGTGCGTCATACCACATCTCTCAAACACACAACGCTGGAACTGTCAGAAAAAAACTGTATTTCCCTTTTTATATTATCCACAAGGATTCAATGAACAAAACGTCACTAATCTATCACTTTCGTTAGGGTCCGAGCCAAGGCTTAGTGCTTCCATTGGTCAAGCTAAAATCTCTTTCTTCTCTTATCTAACCTTTCATCTGACTTTTTAATTAAACAGCTTTTAGATAATTAATAAACAATCATTTCCATTTACAGATTACAGGAATTAATTAATACCTGTTTTTATTTTAACTTACATTATTTTTTTATTAAAATATTTTTATGTTTCAATCTTGTATTTTTTTATTAAAAAAAATACGTTCAAATACTTTTTTTTTTTTTTTTGTTTTTGTTTTTTGAGGAAGTTTACTGATATGTAACGATATATAAATATGTCGTTACATTTATTTAAAATAAAAACTTAAAAGTTCGCAAATAAAAGTAAAAAACTAAACGCTAAAATTAAAATGTTTGTTATATGTATATACATTCGCACAGATGCTAAACTTTAAAAATATTTTTTTCATAAACAAAAAAAAAATTATTTGAACATATTTTTTTTAATAAAAAAATACAAGATTGAAACATAAAAATATTTTAATAAAAAAATAACGTAAGTTAAAATAAAAACAGGTATTAATTAATTCCTGTAACCTGTAAATGGAAATGATTGTTTATTAATTATCTAAAAGCTGTTTAATTAAAAAGTCAGATGAAAGGTTAGATAAGAGAAGAAAGAGATTTTAGCTTGACCAATGGAAGCACTAAGCCTTGGCTCGGACCCTAACGAAAGTGATAGATTAGTGACGTTTTGTTCATTGAATCCTTGTGGATAATATAAAAAGGGAAATACAGTTTTTTTCTGACAGTTCCAGCGTTGTGTGTTTGAGAGATGTGGTATGACGCACATACCACACTCTCTATAATATATATATATATATATATATATATATATATATATATATATAAATGCATATCAGATAAACACATTTAGTTAAAAATTAATGTAATTCTATTATTTTAATAAATTCAAATGTTATGTAAATAAATTAATATAGCCCACTGATATGCAGATATATATGTGGTTTAAGTAAACCTAGCATAAGTATTGTATTATTAAAAATATAAGTTAAAAGTTTAAACATGTATTGTTGTAGGACAATTTAAATGTGTCAGAAATTACATGCACACACATGTACATATGCATATATGTGTTAATTGTATTGCAAATACCAGTATGTATCAGATTGACACTTATGTGTAAAACTTTGGGCATTTATTTTATTATTAAAGGTCAATTCAAATATGTTTAGCCACATGTCTGTGTGCTGATTGTTTTAAGTGAATCTAATGGAACATATATGTAAATCAATGTAATAACTTGGATTTTGTCAATCACATATATCTAAATCACAATGTGATAATTTTTATTGTATAGTTAATCAAAATCAGAAGGCTTCTAATATTGTTATTAATAAACTTGAATTCAATTGTTAAAATCGTATTGCATCATGGGTTACCATAACAGTTATAGAGCTTATGTTCTCTGAGCTAAATTTGAATATAATAGCTGAATATATGAAAGGGGATGCATTTAGTGCTTAAGGGACATACAGTGATGATCAATCAATCATCTTCCTTGTTGGCACATAATATTATATTCTTTAAGACCCCTGCACTACATTTTATTTAGTTTAGTCTATTAGAATTTAAGTTTATAGTTGGACAGTACTTTAATGGTACTAAGTGGCCAATGTAGAGCCTTGATGATGATCAGCATGTTTTAATATCTCAGCATTATTGTTTCTGATTATTATGTATTTTTATGGGTGAGATCTAAGTTTGAGCATTGAAATTAATGTTTAAGTAATTTCCCCAAGCTGACAAAGGCTAAATAGTTGACCTGGTCTACAGAAGACCCATTTCTAATACTGCCACAGTATTGACTGTTGGTGTAGTTCGATTGCTAAACATTCATGATGATGAATGGTTATTTTGAGTATTACTTATACTTATTATAATGCTGGTTGATGTATGGAAATTATACTTATAGTTGCTCTGCTGGTCGAGCTAGCTGAACTCGCAGAGAGATCCTCATGATCTCTCATGCTCTTATAATAGATAACATTTCTTATTAATTTTGGGATATTAAACATTACTTTAATCTTTCTTATTTTGCTTTCTTTTATATCAAATATTATTCTTTTTTTGTAAATTTCATTATTATTTGAAATATTTATTTGTTTACTTGGGGTGGATGATGATATGCCATCACCCCAGGTACAATTTTCTATTCTTTTCCACCCATCATTCCATCCCATTACAATATATATATATAATCAAAATAAGTTATAAATTTCATAACTTGCTTTAAGCTTGCATTTTATGATCACTAGATGGAGCTTTACCAATAGCTCCTAACAAGCTTTGTTTACATAAATGCTGAAAGAGATAGTATTTAAAATCTCTATCGTTGTCACCTACTTCCAGGCATTTAAAAAAGGTAAAAAAAGCTTGTTAGGGGCTATTGGTAAAGCTCCATCTAGTGATCATATTTATATATGATAAACAAAAATGCAAGTTAAAAAACTTGCTAACGCTTGTATTTATGTCCACAGATGGCGTTCTAGTTAGTACTAACTACTCTGACGTTTATGTAAACAAAACATACGCTTGATGGGCGTTTTTGGTAGAATGCCATCTGTGGATATATATATATATAAAGTAATCTGTTTGAGGATCTTAGAATTATTAAGAATAATGAAGTTAATAATTTCTGAAGGAAAAGTTTTCAGATTATTATTTAAAATATAATTAGGTTTTGATAAAATGCTAATATACTAATATTGATTATCTATTGCTTATTTAACTTTTTGGAAATTGAATTTTTTTTTTTTTTTGTAAATTTACAAGACTTGTAGTCAAAAGAATTTTAAAACAGCCAATGTTATAATATTAGACGATAATAAGTAAAATTGATATATAATATTAAACAATATAGTTTCTGTTTTATTAATTTTGAAATTTTGCCAAATAAAATTTATTTCTTGTTGAATTTTTCATATAATTTTTATTTAGGAAAGTTTAGAAACTGATTCACAAAGCAATAAGTCAGATGCTTGGGAGGAAAAATATACACTAATGTGGAACAAACAAATTTTTCAAATTTTGCTAAGATTTGAACATCTAATCAGATAAATAATTTTAATATTTATTTATTTTTTAAAAAAAATTGTTGTCACTTATTCCCAATATTTAAGATACAAAATAAAATCATCTTTTACTGTCACAATAATATTTTTCAGAAAAAAGTAATGTTTAAAACAAAATCATTACAAACTTATGAGTAAAACGTAAGTATTTGAGACATAAAATATTTACTAAAGAGACTAAACTTTTGGCATCCAGTTGAATAAAACAACAATATCCAATACTGGTAATATTTTATTTCAAACCCATTGCCTCAATAAATAATTAGTTAGTTCATAAAGTTTTATTTTCTATTTTTAATTAATCCTTTCATCCTGAAAAGCTAACTATAATAGGAAATGAATATTTACTGAGAGGGTAAATGACCATTTTAATGGCTTATATCAAAAAATAAATGTACATATTGGCTAAATGAATCATTATATAGATCATCACATGTCTCATTTTTTCAATACCAAAACAATCTTTTGGCAACTTTACAGACAGAATAGTTATAAAAAATAATGATATAACACATAAACTATTATATTACAAGCATGAGATATGAATGATAGATGAAGAGAAGTATATCAGTAGTTGAAATCATTTCCTACAGTTTTTCCAAACATTGAACCAATTTATAGTTTAACAGTCAGCAAAAAATTCACACTATCTTATCCTAATACAGATAACCTGATAAAACTGTCATGAATCAGACTCATGTGTTATGGATACATTATGTTTATTGAGGAGCAAGTTCTTTTTTGTATGTAATAATTGTTACCAGATGGCACTATTATCTTTTCAAATTATAATTATGAAAATGATAATAAAGTCAAGTACAGATTTAATGAATCTAAAAATAGGATTAATAAGTTATGATTCTCCATTTATTTGATTTACACATTGGCAAATCTTTCTATATAGTAGTGCCATTTAGTGCAAGACAGACTAATCAATGAATGCTAATCATTTGATGTTTACTGGTTTATCTGATTTAAATATTACCTAGGATTGATTGATCATTTTGAACAATGAGAAATTGGTATCTTCTACTGATCTTTCTCAAAGAATGCAAGGTTTTTATAAAAATGTCTTAATATAACTACTGACATTGTTCTGTGAATACACACAGATCTTGATGCAAAGAGGGGAGAGAAAATAATCTTATTTTTAAATCTTCCAAAAATTTTGGAACATTAAAACACCAGGCTATTTTGAACATTAGTATTAGCAATATTAAACAATTAACTTTTTAAATTATTGACAAATTTGGTTTTTCTATCTACTCTACTGATATCAAATAAATAAATTCCCATTATTTTAACCAATACTTTTTGAAAGATGGCTTCTGAAAAATTAATATGACATAAACATCTTAAATTTTTTTGAAAATGATTATCACTAATATGTAATTAACAATATATTAAATTACCTCCACACTTCCACATGTCATTTTAGAATCATATTAATAAAGATACAATAAACAGTCAAATGACTTCAAGATACATTTTGCGATGAACCAGCATTCATCAGTTGGCCCAGGTCACCATATCTCATATATATATAAAGAATATTTATCTGATACATTTTGATTTACAAGTGTCAAACACCATTCTTTTCCCAACTCTGACACCATCCACTTCAGATAAATACATTAATGATTATCATTAATCATTTACTAAACTATATTACACATGGGGAAAAAAATTGAATAACTCCATGTGTATTTAATTTTTAAAAAAATCAGATATATTAATCTTTAAGTGAGGTTTAAAGTTTATATCTGTGCTGAGACAATCTTTAGTTTAGTAAATCATTAGTAATAATTATTACTGTATTTGTCTGAAGTGAATGGTGTCAATATTGGGAGAGGAGAGTATTTGACACTTATAATTAACAACAATGAGCTTATATAAAATTAGGTCCGTATAATCTTACGTCTCATCTATTAAAACATTTTTATTTGGCTTCATACTTTCCCTCCCTTTCATTCTTCCTTCAATAATGCTTTTCTCCCTGTTCTTACTTTTTTTTCTCTATCTTTTAATTAATCAAATAAATAGCTACTGTCAGTTTTTATTTCATACAGCAAATGTTTCTAACTATAAATAAATTAATAAGAATACTTTAGCCAATTCCGGCGCGACAGATATTGCAATAAAGTACAGATTTTATTTTTAAATAATAATAAAAAATTTAAAATAACTGATTTTATTCTATTTATTTGAAAATATCATTTTCTCAATGTGGGCATACATTCATATATAAAAGATTTATCTTTTTCCCCATTTCTAGTCATCTTCCTGATGTAATGTTATAAAATTATTTTTAAAATAGTAATAAAATATAATAAAAAATTATTCCTTTTATTAAAATATAAATTTATTTCTGTTTCACATATATATACAGTTTATTCAAGAATACAAAAATAAACTTATTTTACCATAATATCTGAAATCAAAAATGAAAATTATATAAAGAAAATATGTTATTGATTTTTGCTTTTTCTTTTTAATCTACAATGATGTTAACATCCTTTAATAAAATTTATGTAATATTTCGGATGCTAAATAAATATCTAATAGTTGAATTACTTTTGTTTTAGTAAACTTTTATCGAATCTATTAATTATTTTTAAACTTTATTGCATGAGTTCATATTGTATTTTATATCTCTGTCATTTTAATTTCCGTTGTCCTTAATATCCAACGATTAATCATTAATTTTAGTCCGTTTCTTAAAAGTTTTCCTTGTTATTTACGCTATATCATAAATTAACATAAATAGAATTACAGTAGTTTTCAATATTTGCCATTTAAGAAAACTCTTCTCTTAATTATAGTTCACTTTAAGGTTACATAAAAAAAGTTTCCTGTGATCTCAGATAAAATGAAGTTCAAAATGAAACTGTACTAATAATTTACTTATAATTTAACGTGAAAAGAAATGTTGCCATAATTAATAAACCCTTAATGTTTAAAGACATTTGTCTTTATTAAAATAACAGCTGAAGATAGTGTTTAATAAAAATCAAATTTAACTTGATTATTGGAATTTATTTATAGATATATACTTCAATTTAAATAATAATAATAATAATGTTAGTATTTTTAGTCAGATTAAAATAGTTTTATTTTACACATTTTTTATAGGTTAATTTATTGATATGTTTTATTCGTATGTTTATTTATTTGTATAGTTATATAATTTTGATTTTAATTTTTTTTTAAATGTTTGGTCAAGCATTGGTGGTCGAGAGGTCAGCGACGGCTGCTTTACAAGCAGTTGTTAGCGGATTCGCTTCCCGGCTGATGCTCTGACGCATGAGAAAAAAAAAAATTTTTTTAATGTTTGTATTTTTAAATTTTAATTACAAAGTAGTTTTTAACTTTTCCTATAACAATGTATTGTAATAATAAACACATACGTTATGTATACTAAGATAAGGTGTACTTACGTATTAGTTCGGTGTTGATCACCGTTATAAATAAATGTATATATAAAGACGTAATTAAACACATTTACAAACTTCTAAATAGGAAATAAATTAATTTTGTAAGTGAATATTCTAATGAAGAGAACGTTATTAGTCCAAATGTTGTTGTTTTTTTTTGGTTTGGTTACCATTTATAATAAATTTAGATTATTAAAAGTTTACTCGTTGAAAGATCATTTCTAACAAAAACGTAAATGCGGATTTGTTTCACTTCCACTAAATTAAGTCATAGATGGCTATTTTTCAAAATAATTTTTTTTTATAAATTTAGATGGTGGAAAATAATTTCTCACAAAAAACATAAATCCGTATTAATAGTATTAATAGATGTATGTATCATTTCCAGTAAATAAAGTTGTAGGTCGTCATTTTTCCAAATAAATATTGCTGGACCGATAGATGAAATCTCACCGGGCGACTAGTAAATAAGTACCAGAAAATCTAATTTATATGTTGTAACATAATATGCTAACTTCTTTTGATCTAGTAAAGCAGCTTACGACCAACTGCTATGATTATGATTACACTTACTTGTTTTTGTTTTTTTTTAAGTGTCATAGCATCGGCCGGGACGCGAACCCGTAACCCGGGCAACTACCTGCAAGTGCAAGGCAGTCGCGCTGACTTCTCGACCACCAATGCAAGACAACACTCTTACTTGTTAATTATCAAATTTTTAAATTTTGGAAAATTTAATGCATTATAACTGATTAATGAAAGAATTCAATGACGTTAATGGTTAGAAATACTAATATTTTAGATTCATTTACACAATTGTTACTTATTGTCTTCATTTTCAAGTTTTATTTGCAATTTTTTGGTTGTCGATTATCAAGATAGTCAAAGAGATTTAACGCACTGTGGATTATAATCATCATTATAAAACTTTTTAAATTGTATATAAAAAGAAATGAAGTAGTAAATCTTTTTACATTTTGTGATTAGTTATAAATGTAAAAATATAATATAGTAGATCTACAATATATATATAATAAAATGTATTCTACCTGAGTAAGTAGATAATTATCAACTATTATGATAATAACTATTTGGTACAAAATAGTTGCTGAGCCAGGCTCTTTCCATACAGTATATCTTTGCCAAAGTGCTTAGCAAAGTGATGAATATTGTTTTGTACTAAAGATTTATTGTCTTAATAGTTGATAATTGTCTACTTACTCTGGTATATATATCTATATTATTTACAGTATATACATATAATGTAGTTTATTTATATATATATATATATATATATATGTTGATACTAAGATTTTCAAGGGTTGCACATATAAAAGACATATTTTGTGGTTCATTAAAAAAAAAATTAATATTAAAATACGGACGTTTCGACTTGATCAAGTCGAAAGTATTTTAATATTAAATTTTTTTAACACAGATGAACCTGCAAAATATGTCTTTTATACATATATATATTATAACCTTTAGCTTTGGCAGAACCTAAATGTTAAGTCGAATTTTGTGCCAAGATCCCTAAAAAAATGTTTATTTGCCTTAATTTTGTTATGAATAAACTACAGCTAATACTTTATAATGCTATAATTTTATATGTTAGAGCTGCTGTATCAGTATTTTATCTGTTCTACAGCTATAAAATAAATTTTATGCAGCTTAAATAATAAAAAGTTTTCTTCAAGTAAATGTTTAAGATCTTAAACATCTTTAAATTTTAAAATAGCTAGTAATGTCAATGATAAACAGTGCAATTTTAAGTTAACAATGGTAATTTAATTTTAGTTTGATTGTCAAATGTTTTTAAAAGCTTATATTAATTTTTAAGGTTGAGAAACCAGGTTCAAACACTATATTTTTTATTTTCTGGTGTTTAAAACTAATGTTATAATATTTTAACTCATTTTAATGTTAAAACAATATGTTAGTTAAATATTTTAGGCTAATTTAATTAGACAGAATTTAATAAAGCTAATAATTAAAGTTAGAATTTAAAGTAATGAATAAATTAGTATTGAATGAATGAATAAATATTATACTTAATTAATATTATTTATTTTTAAAATATTTCTAAAAATAATTTTAAAACCTAGTCCAAGATTTGTCTAGATTTAAAAAAAACATAATAAATAAATGTATTAAATTTTATTGATATTGGTTTTGTTAAAGATGTAACATAGATTTTTAATTTTATAATATTTTTATTTTATCCTGGTTCTTTTGTAATTTTTAATTAATTATTTAGATTCAACCAGAAAATGTTTTAATTAATTAAAAAATGTCAAGACACACATCAATTTATTGTACAATTAAATATTTAATTAGATAATTTTTGATTAATAACATTCCCTAATGATAAATAAAAGGTTCAAACTAATCAGGAAAAAACTTGTAGGTTAAAGTGTTAATAAACAATCTGGTAAAATGATCACATGACCAATAATATAAATAGATGAGATTGTCACATGATCATGAACCTCAATTAATTTTTAATTTTGTTTTTGTTTGTAACAGTTTATTGTAAAACTCCTACAATTTAAAAAAGTGTAATTTTATTTAAACTTATTATTTTTCCATATTAGTATGGTAGGGTAATTTAAAACTATCTTGACATAATTGTCTGAACTGAAACACCAAAGGAACTGAAGTTTCTGCATTCTGCCAGTTGAATGACATTATATTTCATTGTTACAATGTTTAGAATATTATTTTTAAAGTTTGCTACATTGGAAAATTTCAAAAATTATTGTTGTTACCAATATCATTATTTTGAAACCATTGTCACTTTTCAAGTCCAACAGAATGTCTATGTTATATTTAAATGTGCAAATGAATGTTTAATTGTCTTATTAGCAAGAAAAAACAGAAAATATTAATAATTTCTTGATATTTTCTTTAAAAGTATTTATTTATGTCAAAATGGTCTTGAATTTATTTATATGTATAAATAGATGGTAATTCAAGATAAAAACTGTTTATTGTTGTAATGAATATATGCATTCCAGATGTTTAACAATAATTCAAATCTACAAAGAATATCAAATTAATAATAATTTAAACTTCAATAAATTAATTTATTGTGCTGTACTTAAATAAAAAACACTACATTATTCCCTGAAAGAGAGAAAAAAACTTTTTTAAGAAGAGGGACAATAATAAAAATCACTTACAATGAATTGTTATTAAATAATAAGTGTAATTTTAAAATGTTTCACATGATAAAATTTTAACAATATAAATTTATCTGTAAAATGACATTTAATAAATTTAAATAACTTCTATATTTAAAAATATTTTAAACCTGCAAATTATTTCTTCTCTTCATACTTTGCTATGTAGACCATGGTGGTTAATATGTTAGAATTAAATATTTTCTCCTGCAAATATTTAATCATGTTGGTAAACATTCTTTATTAAAAGTATTTTATTATACAATATGTATAATGGATTAATTTTAAAACTTGAGTTCAAGTACTTGAGATATATTTTCTGTAGTATTATGAACATTTATTATAATTTAAAACCATGAATGTATTCAATGAATGGCCATAAATTTATCATATACTTGCTATTAGAATGATTTTTAAATTTACTAAGAATATCCAAATGAAACACATTCAACATCACATAATTATACTATAGATTTTAATATCATAGTTATATTATATAATGGATAGGTTTGCTGTTTATTACCAGCATGCTTCTTCATATTCAAGTTTAATGAAGAACAATTCAAGAAAGAACCAGAAGGGCATTATTTTATTTATTTATTATTGGTAAAAGGTTGAATTTGTATTATGGTTTCTCATAGTATGTTTATTTATGTGAATATTATTTTCATGTTATATGCTATATATTTGAAATATTAGAAGTTAAAGTTTTCAGAATAGTATTTTATCATGTTTACATGTGTTTAAAATAGTATGTGTAACCCTTTTTAAATATGAATAATTTATTTATGAATGTATATTGTTATACTGTAAGCTGAATAAGTGGATGTATATTCCTATGATTTATTTATGACTTATTGCCTAATATTAATAGAGCCATATTTGGCATTCATTATTGATTTTTATATTTCACATCTGTTAGTGCTAGTCTCCACCATTATTTTTCTAACTTATTTTCAAAAGGACTGTAGCAATGTCTCCTCTCTTATTATGTGTAGTCTTGCTAGTATTTATAAGTTCAGAGCATATAGTTTAGAAATTTAGCTTAGCCTCTCTCTATTATTAAGACAATTCCTATTTAATATTTTGTCCCTGCTGCATATTCTCATTATTTTTCCTGACTAGTGACAAAGTCCTAGATCCTTTATTATTCCTCATCATTATTAACTTCTATCTTCTGGCTTGTTTTCTCTTCACTGACTTCCTCGCTCGGAATTTCCAACTCCTTCGGTATGGTTTGGGCATCTTCTTCTTTCTTTGTATTGCTATTGGATTCCTCTTCCCGATCTGGTTTACCGTCAATCCCCATACGCCCTTCTTCAATTCTCAACATCTGCTCCATCATAGCCATCATAAGTTTTCTATCCTCTCTCATCTCCTCGAGAGTCGCGTAAAACTTCCCATCATCATCGTGAACCCTCTGCTTGGCATTCTTCTCTAACCATCTACAACTTTTCCTTTTATCAGAATATTTTTTTAAAACAATCTCATGATCACTGGATGTGTCTGATGTTTCTGCGCTATTTCCAGATGATTTACTGTTCCCTTCTATTTCTGCCATTTTATATTCTTTTATTAATTATATGTGTAATTCTAGCACGTGAATTAGTTATTTGCGAAATATTTTTTTATTTATATATATTCATAAAAGATACTGATCCCTGATCCTATATGCCAAATCCTCTCCCGCTGCTGATACTGTTCCCACCTTTCTCATCCAGTTTGTGTGTCTTCCTTCCTTTCTCTTTTTTTTTCTTTCGCCTACGTTCCGATTGATTTCTGTTATATAAAACCCTTTTTTTTTTGCTTTTTTTTTTTTATGTATATATGATATGATAACGTGTATCTAAATTATTAATAAGGGAAGAGAAAAACTTTATTTCACCCAGTTCGAACTGTTCTCCTCAGTCCTATAAAACAAAACATATTAACAATTAGTATATAACACAATAATATTCTTATAATACTGTCAGTAACTCTCTCTCTCTATATATATATATATATCACCATTTCTCTCTTTTATAGACCAAACAAAAACTCACCACTGCTGTATGGACAAACATATTTGCTGACAAATTTATTTGAAAGGCGCCAGCCAGCAACATGTGACCAATGGATAATTTAATCCACTGATCCCCAAATATATACTTATTACGTGACTTAATAAAATCATTTGATTCAAAAACATTATGTTTTATGTAGAATGTTTAATATTAACGCTACTTCTGCGGGGTTATCAATTACAATTTCAAGTTTCTATAACGTAAGTGTATATACCCTTAACACTTTGCCGACTGTATCTGGCTGATTGGTGTTATACAAAAAAAACTTAACCTAAACGGTTACTCTACTTAATACCGGATAGCACATATTCTGGCCAATAACTTTATTCAACTGACATTTATGTTATGCACTGACTTTGATAAGATTTCTATATTAAACAATATATATACACACATACACGCGTTTATTTTTAAGACATGAAAAGTAATCCTACTTTCTTTGCTTTTTTTTTTTTTCAAAAAAAAATTTCAAACAACAAAAAAAATGAACTTGCAAAAGGATTTATGAAATAACATTCGTTTATTTTGAATTAAATAAACGCACAAAATCGCAATACAGGTTTTCACCTGCTTTGAAACCATTTCTCAATATTTTTGTCGTTAAAACAAAACTTCAAAGTCGCTTTCACACTTTTTTTTTATTTTTTTTTAAGTAGGAAGACAAAATTTTAAACTACTGTACCGGTAAAATCACCATGCATAATCACGCACAGTAATCCGAATTCAAACCCAGTCCACGTCTAGGAATAAATTCCAAAATGCAAACTAAATTCAAACCCAAACCCCTGGCATGACCAACCGATGAACAACACAACAACGGTACGTGGTTTTCCCTTTACTAGCTCGTCGGAAAACACAGACTAAATTACCCTACAATCAGTTATTCATATATATCTTATATTTGAGATATTGGTACGGTTAATAATTCAATATATATTTAAGTTGTCGATACAGACAGCAGCTGATTAACTAGATTTCGAGAGTAATAAGACAAGAGAGACAAAAATAGATTAGATAAATTTTTAATAATTATTGAAATCATTGAATACTATGTACAGATACGGTAAAATTTTCATACGTATATTTATAATAATTTGCTACTAGTCCTTAATAATCGTTTTAGACTGATAAACAAAACGCATGCCAATATTTATATGTTTTAAATGGTCATACGAGTTGATATGAGAATCAGAGTAATTTGAGCATTTAAAATATTTAATTCCTATTTTATATTAAGTTGTTTGATTTTAATAGATTCAAACCATTACGTATACGGATAATTGGAGGGGCTTTATATAAAAATATAATATAATAATGATGTACTGATGGTTGCAGAGATTAAGATATACTACAATAATAACTTGCGGTGCATTGACGGAAGACCGGGCGGCTTGTACTTTGACAAGTCTTAATGCCCCCAAGTAGATCCGGGACACTACAACCAGCCGGGATCATTTTCGAACCCTGGTGATCCAAGAGATTATCTGGAGAAGAATTTCTTTCTTTCCAATTGGTAGTAAAAATGAGATGCCAATTTAGGCGAAGGAAAAGGCACTGCCACAGTAACATCGAGGAAGAGTGATCGGAAGTGGACTTAAAGCGAAACTATATAAAACCTTGATTATCTCTCCATAACATTTTCTACGCAACAATCTGATATGACTATTCAAAATAAAACATGGCGAAATCAAAAGATCACAAAAGTAACGATTAATTAATTTCACTCTGAAACCCATAACTCCCCAGGTTGTTCGGAAGGTAATCATAGTAACAAAAATATTCACTTTATATTATTACTCCGTTCATATATAAAAAATAATATAATAAAAATTTAGGCTTTATTTTAAATATTTGTTATTTGGAGCAGAGCTTAAAATATCATTTTGACAAAATAAAAGGAACAATACAGGTACTTGAATATTTCTCAACTCAACATAAACGAACCAATTTTTAGTTCGATAAAAGAAAATTACTTTTAAAATGAATATAATAATAATACTATGAAATAAACTTTAATGGCTTTAACTAGAGTTGAAAAATATTATTATTGGCATCGCTTTGTTTGTAAATGTAAGTAATAATAAAAATATAAGTATATTCACTAATGAATTACTATTAGGCACAAAATATTAGTAAATTATCATCTAAAGACTAGAGCACAGAAATATTAGAAAAGAAATTTACTGACAGGTTTTAGTGTAACATTTTAACAAAGGAAAACAAGAAATTTACATGTAATTACTTAGATTAATTCATAACAGATTAAATAATAAAATTATTAAGCTTAGAGGAAAGTTAAAAAGTTCATGTAACAAGAGTTACCATTCTTTCTTCGTCCAGCTTTTCTTCTTGCGGTAATGTTTATGCAGAACGTAGGCGCGCATTTTGGATTCCTTAGAATGGCATGATTAATTTAAAGGTTGGAATTGAGAAAACTGGAAGCACAGGAAACATTATAGATCAGCGGCTCGAAAGATTTAAATCGGCAGAACAGGGATCAGCTTCTTGGACTTAGCCCAACATTATTGCAATTTACCGGGCAACTTCTTAATCACAGTTGAGATGATTTCTCTGGAACAACTACTTTGCTGTAGCCCGAGATGGTCTAAACACAGCAAAGTCAAAAAGTAGAGTCCCCTAGTATATTATAATATAAGATGGCTACGGTTGATCATTCTGCATAGTTTTTGTTCATGACTCCGCCTCCTTTGATTTTCTGGCCCCCAGCAATATCTAATTTTGACTATACAATTGCATTCGCCTTTCTTGATAAGAGTCCTACATTTCTCATTTCCATTGTTTGATTTACATTTATTTCTAAATTCAATACATGATTCTAAATTGACAAACTAAATAATTACATAGAAATTCGTGAATACAAAATTAAAATTCATTATCTTAACTTTCAAAGTACAAACTAATTATTCTATACATTTTGTACATGTAAGATTTGAATAGAAATGCTGATCAAAGGAATGTGACTTTTGATCAGCATTTTTAAATGACTTTGTATAATTTTGAAAGATTTAAAATTTAAAAAAAAAATATACACGCAACGAAAACTTTTAAATTGAGCTAATATAAACCTACAAACCACACACACGAATATTATTTATCATGATTTGTAATATTTATACTTGTAATATTTACATTAAATTCTTTTAAACAAAGTATAAAATAACTAACTTAAAACTTATGTGGCTTGGGATAGAAAAAGCCTCACTGCGGGTAAATAGTGATTTAAAATTACCGTACTTCAAAATGAAAACTATGAAACTAAGATCGATCCTTCGATCTGTCTGTTTCAATATGATTTATGCCATCATACTTTCACCTTGCCTTATTGTATTATTATTGAAGATGGATATGTTTAATAAAGCATGTATACAATTTTGCCATGGCTTTATCTGGTGTTTTAGTAGTTTTATCAAGGTATTGAGGAATTCTACCTTTTCTCTATAGCGTTCCTGGCTGGATTAAAATGTGAATAATATACTGTAAATGTGTAAGTCCTATATATGAAGCTTTCTAGTTATCAGAGCTAATAATTGATTTTAATATTTTAAACTTTATTTTAGGCATAAAAAGACAATATACATCTGTCTTATAATTCATTCATCACTGGAGTGATAAGATAATATTTTTATCACCGAATATGCTAAATATTCATAAAAAGGAACACTGCTTACATGAAGGTTATTATCATAGTATGAATGAATTGATAAATGAGAACTTTGAAATAAATAAAAACAATAGAAAATTATTTTAATATACTGGATTATTTTTGCTTAATCCAATGGAGTTTATTTTAATAAAACATGATGCAAATTTTTATTTTTTAATTATTCTGTTATAGATTTTTGAAGAAGTGACATTGTAAAAACTTTTGGCTATGTGGACTCAAAATGAAATATTTGTAATTTTGTTATTTTTTATTTTGTAAATAAGTATTTGTTGTTATATTTAAGAAACTTTCATAGCTGTTTTTTCACATCATTCCACTTATCAAACAGAAATCATTTCAAACATTGATTTAAAATGTAAATACTTATAAAATATTATACAATTATTTTAAGTAATTATTTAAAGTGTATTTGCTAAATGAGTACATGACATTTAAATTAATAAAAGTTACTTTATTGAATCATTTCACTTGCAAACAGCCATATTGAATATTTAAAAAAATTATGCTAAGCCACAAATTTTATCATAACTTTAAGTTTTATTAATAAAAAAATGGCATAATATATATTGTTTTAAATATTAAACACTAAAGAATGTAATTAAACTGAAAAAAATATAGTCATTGATATTCAAAGTAAGAAAAAAAGAATAAAAGTTAATATTTCTGATAATTATTTTCATATTATTTCATAAATTCATAGTTATCGTGCATAAATTTTAAAATGATAATTTTGTTAGTAGGTTAGTTGCATGTATCATTAAATTTCTAACAAATTAATATATAATAATACTTACCTAAGGTAATCCATCACTTGAATACTCTTAGAATAAAGACATTAATACTTTTCCTTTTTCTATGTAGTCCTTCAAAATGTATTTCCATACAGGAGTTTGCAATGTATATGTCATCCCTAATAACAAAACAAGTAGTTAATATTGATAAATAATTAGTATAATTTGAATATTATAATAAAGAACTTCACTACAGTTTGTAATTTATTAAAAAGTACTACGAAAATAGTCACTATATACAAAATAAAATAAAATAATATAAAAAGAGAATGAAATACTAAATTCATTATAGAGTTAAGTTTGAAGTTCATACATTAGTAGTTTGTATATATATACCGTTAAAATCTTTACTTTTAGCATTTGCATATATTTATTATTATTAAAATGCAGAAAAGAGATTATAAAAAAATCTAAATCAGAAATCAGGTCTGAATATTTGAAAAACATATTTATCTTTATCTGATATCATCTATTTCAAATACTTCAGTATTATAGAAAAAAATATCAGAAAAAATGCAGTTAACCACAAACTTTTTTTTTATATTACTTTCAATAACAGATTTTTTGTATATTTTTATCACGTATATATAAAAAAATATATAGAAAAAAATATAGAAAAATTAATAATTAAAAATATAGAAAAAATTAAAAAATATAAAAAAATAAATACTTACTTTGGGGCTCTCACATAACATTGTTTTCAAAATATATCGGAAAAAGTAAAAGTTTTTACTGATATATTTTTCAGGATGAAATCTTTTCCAGTAACTATCAAAAAAAAGAGACAAAGATAAAAAAATTCAATTTGCTTGATCACAAAAATTATCATAAAATTTTTATTAAAAAATATAGAAAAAATCAAAAAATATAAAAAAATACTTACTTTTGGGCTCTCACATAACGTTTTCAAAATGTATTGGAAAAAGTAAAAGTTTTTACCAATATATTTTTCAGAATGAAATCTTTTCCAGTAATTATCAAAAAGACAAAAAATTCTATTTACTTGATCACAAAAATTATCATAAAATTTTTATTTTTTATTGTAGAAAAATAAATTTTACCTTTCTGAAAACTAAACAAAAACAACGAAATAAAGGTCTAAAAAGTGCACGTGTAGACTGCATAGATTTCTGTTAATATGACAAAAAAAACGGATGTTTACATTTTGAAAATGTTTGAGTGAATTATGCATTTGTAATAACAAAGAGGTTTCATTTAAGCATTAGTTGAACATCTAAGAAAGATGTATTTGCATAATAAAGTATTACAATTGTTTTTATTTGGATCACTTTAATTAATTTGGTTTGCTTATTTCAAATCACTGTGCATATTTATTTTAAATCAATTTTTCATATTTGATGATCATATTTATTATTTTATGATAAGATTTAATTTTACCAAGAATCTAGTTCGTAGTTAGAAAGTGTTTGAGTAGATTTATTCAAAGATGTTTAGAATGGCTACAAAATCCTTTACCCATTCTTAGCATCTGCATGCAATCCTATATTATTCTTTATTTTATTCTAAAATTAAGAGATCATGTTGTATTAATCTTGTTATTGTTATAATTATAATAAGACATCATTTTACAGGAAGTGTATCTCCTATTTATTTTATTAACTAGGATTTTAATCAACATTGAATAAATCTAAACAGTCAGACGAATTTCTGAGATTATATTATCCTGAGATACCCTAATTTAATTTAATGGCCCATATTATTATTATTTTATTTTATTTTAATATTAAAAGTTTACATTCAAATGTGGATCTTAAGTGGCATAGATCTTCGAAGAACATTTTAAATTATAAGAATTAATGTTTTATCTGATCAAAACAATGAGATGCTTAGATTTTTAGAAGATGGATAAAAAGGGTAGCTGTATTAAATCTTTGTAGAAAAAATAAATGTAATGTAAACTCAATGACATATGTCACAATATTAAGATTCTTTTACTTTTGCTAGAGTGAGTTGAGATTTCTTCTCCTCTAGATTTATTAATAGTATTACTTTGTATTTTAATATATTTTATTGTAATCCTTCTCCAATATATCTTTGTATTTCAGCATTTATTATTGGACCCACTGAGCATAACTTTGTGTCAAATGTTAGCTATTGAGAGATCTCTAGGGTACAAAATGGTGCTAGCCCACTGTACTTTAACGTCTGGGTTTAAGCATTGTCTCTTTATTAGCTCTATACCTCACTTTATAGGTCATAATATATTAAAAACAATATGCATATATGTATACATTTATGTGCATAAATATATAAATATAGAATCATATCTATTTAAATGCAATCTTAATTAAATAGGAAAAAATTAAGGGAAGAAATAGTACCCTCCTAGATAATTCAAAAATCCTGTGCTATATAAACTTTATTAAACTTTAAATATGTCATAAACAAAAAAGTCATAATTAATTATATATATTTATAATGCAGGATTAGTGTTGATAACTTTATTTAAAGATAATTTTGATTATGAAACATAATAATGATATGATAATTAACCCATAAATTGCCAATAGCTAGGTTGTTTCAAAATATAACCCAAAACACAACAGTCACTGCTTAATAAAGCCATAAAATACTTACAATCTATTATCAAGGCAACCTTTTCATCTTTTATCAGCAGAGGTTGCCTTGATGACAGATTGTAAATATTCTATTGGTTTAGTAAGCTTTGGCTGTTGTGCTGTAATATTAGTATTGCTGCAATCAGTAATATGCAATTTAAAAAAGAATTTGATTATTAAAAGTTTTTTAAGTAGTCTAGATTATCATTATTAACATAGCCACGCATTGTAATGACACTCCTATAATATTAATTTTTATTGGGTTTTTTTTTTTTTTTTTTGGCTAATGCGTCATTTCTTTAATTATTTAAATAGACAACTTGTATATCATATTATTATTTTATTAATTACATTATTATTTTTTGTTAACTATTGATATTTATTATTCATTGTACTATACTCTTGATTATTAACTCTAACACTATAGGTTCATAATTTATTGATTTCTATTTGGGTATAACAACAAGAATTGTCCTATGTGAAGAGAAGATGCGCCCAAAGTAACTATTTCTTTTTCCAATATATACATCAATCATAATATCAGTAACTTGAAGATCAGCATTATATACAATGCTAATTAGCCAATGTAAGCAATTATATATATATATATATATATATATATACACTTTGATGGTTTGTTTCTATAAACAATATATGTGTGTATATATAAATATATGTATGCATGTTTGTATAAGTATCAATATATACAAAAAACTACACATCTACATAGATCAATATATAATATCCATATAAACTGCAACAAATATCAGTAATATATAACAATATATTACATTAAACATCACATTATCATCACCTCTTATGCTTGTGTATAACTGTTGTTAAAACAGGCAAAACTTACTATATATATATATATATATATATATATAGCCACACACAACAAGCTAGAGTAATCAATGAATGACAGAAGGCTTGTGCATAAAATCCCCATCTAGTGCCTATTCATCCAATATCCCCAGACTAGTTTCTGGCTTATGGACTGTGTGTGGCAATATATATAGTGAGTTTTGCCTGTTTTAACAACAGTTATACATGAGCATAAGAGGTGATGGTCATGTGATGTTTATTGGCTTAAAACCAATCCTGCCTAATAGGATAGTGGTGGCTATGGTTATTAAAGAACCAAAGACACCAAAATGTATGAGTACTGAATTAGGTTCAGACACATATGACTATATAAGCTAATGGGCTTAGATTGAAAACATTAAGGTGTTTTCAGTTTAAGACTCATAGTTTTGTAGTTAAGTGGAGATAAAAGGTGGTTGCTGGAGGATTGCATTAGATTCTAAGATCTAGGTGCAGTGCTCTCAGATTCAAGGCTCCTCACTGATGAAGGCCATAAGCCAGAAACTAGTCTGGGGATATTGGATGAGTAGGCACTAGATGGGGATTTTATGTACAAGCCTTCTGCCATCCATTGATTACTCTAGCTTTTTGTGTGTGGCAATATATATAGTGAGTTTTGCCTGTTTTAATATATTATATTGTTGATTTAGTTAAATGTCAATATTGGAATACTTATATATTGGCTAAAATAAGATGATTACACCTGGGTCTCATTTTATGCGGTAGATAGATCCCACAAAAAACCCACATTAAAAAAGATTGCACAAAAATAGACTTACTTACCTTGAAAAATGGGGGGGGGGGTAGGTTCTGTAATTTTTAGAACTCACATAAAAGCAAAGCAACAAGAAAAATTTCTTTAAAATTCTCATTAAAAAAATAAAGAAATAAAGTATGACTATTAAAATATTTTAATTATTTGAAAAAAATTAATACAAGACAAACTTTTTTTCCTTTTTTTATTAACTACTGTATTTAATTTTACATTTTTTCATAAATATTTTAATCATTACTGCTCTTTGACAATATGCATTTGATTGTAAACTGGTAAGAAATCAGATTCGTCACAAGAGCAAGTATAACTAGCACCACTTTCAGTCTTGTGCTAATGGTTTTCTATCAACAATGTAATCAGTTATTAAACTTCGAGACAATGATTTTACTAATTGTTTATAAAGCTCATGGTATCCAGATATATAACTATTTAGCTCTCATTGGAATTTAAGAGGTTGTTCATTGCAGGAAACTCTCAGATTTCAGCATTTTCTGATGTATGTCTTTGTCTCGCACATCAACCTAAAATCTATGATTAACCTATTTTTACTACTGAAATAAATTATAAATGTTCACATTTTGTTTCTATATTTAAAAAATGAGATCGCAATCAAAACAAAAAGATTATACATTATCATTAAAAAGATTATTTTCAGTTTACAAAATCAATAAAATCTTCGATATTTATTTTAAAAATCTAAAAGATTATTTATTTCTGTTATATCTAACAAAATAAGTTTTAAAAGTTTAAAATTTTTGAATATTTATTGCAATATTTTTATACATAAGTATAAATGTATTATTATTATTTACTCATTAGTATAAGTAGGTTATTTACATACCAGCTAAGATTCTAAATATAGCTTCAGGCCATATTCATGTTAGCTGCTAAGATAACATTATATTTTTGAAAAAAAAAAAGTATTTCAAGTCAAAATAAGTTATTAATAATTTAAATTTCTTGATATCTAATAAATATAGTGAAATATGAAAGGTATTAAGAAGAAACATGAATCGCATAACTTCAAAATTGCATTAAAATAATCTGCATAAAATGAGACCTAGGTGAACCTCATATTTAAATTGGATAATAAATATAATGTTTCAAAAGCAGTCTTTTAATTGTCAAATTAATAATATAGTGAATTAATAAATTATAAGTAGTTTGAGCATGCTTGCTGAGCTATGGTCTGAAATATTATGACAATTTTACTTAGAACAACATACATACATAATTATAAATATTATATTATCAGAAACCATAACCTCAACACTTCCAGGTGATGTGATTTTCTTATCACCTTTCGATACTTGCCTATTTTTCAAAAAATGCTGAATGAATATAAAATAGCTCCACATTATTCTTCATTGAATATTTCATGAGAGGTTTTCATTTTTTTATGCCTTTGTGTGATGTTAAAAATTAAAGATTTTATTCCTAATCATCATCCATTTATTGTATATCACCAGATAATTATAATTTGTGTTTCAATATATATATATTGTACCAATCGGAATGAAAGTGAAGATCGAATCTAACCGCAAAAACAATATCTGCACTACAAGGGCACCATCTAGGCATTTGAGCCTAGAAAAATTTATAAAGTAGGCAGATACGCGCTGTTAAGATTCCACTTTATTTAAATATTCCGATCGTTAGCCCAAGTCACTAGCTCAGTGGAGACACAGAGATAAAATCTATATCTTAATTTATATCTTAAATATCAAAGAGTAAAAGCCACTGCCAGAAATTAACATATAAAAATATTTATTTACGCACATATAAAATAATATTTAAATTTTGAGGAATAAGTTTAACATTTTAGATTTTTATATTAACTTTTAATTTTACATTTAACAAAGTTTCAATGAGTTTAATTATTATTTAGATAGTCAAGTATGAATAGACTACATAGATCTGCATTTGAAAAGAAAATATTCTTCCCTGATTTAACCTTAGGCAACAAATTTCACAACCAAATTGGTGCCAATCCATCTGATACATTCATGTATTCAATGTAGCATGATACGACAACACAAAATACCATATTGTTAGGAATGTACATCTGAACAATAAGTAGAAATAGAGAAGACATTGACTCTCCACCAACAGGAATGTGACATCTGTTGGCAAGTAGAACAATAAACAAAAAACTCCATAGGAATGGACTGCAGTCTTCTGCCGACTTACAAACCCATCCATAGGCAAACAGAGGGTGTGTGGCGTATATCTATAATCCTGCCCGTAGCGGACCTCATACTACATCTACTAATTACACAAATATATCCAATCCATTGAACCAATTCAACTACGAAATGAATAACTTAAGATTACCCTCCCTTAATACAAATTTACAAAACTATATAGCCATTCACGCCCGACTTAATTTTAACATTTAAATACATTCGCACAGATTTGTTTAAAAATGTTGGGTATAGATCGATTACATAGATTCCACGGTCAAAAACATTTCAAAATAAACATAAATGATCAAAATACAAAATTATTGATACCGACAATCGCAGAGGGAAACTTATAAGTAACCCAATAGTATTCACCATAAGATACTTGCGTTGTCACCAATAACTTAAAAGACATTCGAATAAATACATTTTAGATACTCACCGTAAGGTATCATTATTTATCGAATGTCTATATATTTTGATCAAATATGAAAACCAAAATATAATTAACCGCAAACGAATCCATGCAAGCATCTATAAACAACTTAAATTTCATACATTAAATAATCTTTACAATAAGGAAAAAAAAATGGAAATGATGTTTATCAATCGGGAAACATATAAAATTAAACATTATTAATTTGATTTAAAAACTTACAAAAGTCAGATAAGAGTCCGTTTTTTAACATTTAAGTTGGCTTGTTTACCAATTTGTAAAACTTGATGAAAGTTCTTGATTGATTTTAATAATTGTTCATTTCATATAGCTTATGGTAGAAGAGTCCAGGTTTAGCTTTTAATTCCCGCGACGCCTTCATTGGAAGGTAATGTTCTGGAGATGGCAATAGCTGGTTCAAGGTATCACAGTCTTTTCATTTTTTTTTTTTATAGAGAGTGTGGTATGTGCGTCATACCACATCTCTCAGACACAAAACGCTGGAACTGTCCGAAAAAACTGTATTTCCCTTTTTATATTATCCACAAGGATTCAATGAACAAAACGTCACCAATCCATCACTTTCGTTAGGGTCCGAGCCAAGGCTTGGTGCTTCCATTGGTCAAGCTAAAATCTCTTTCTTCTCTTATCTAACTTTTCATCTGACTTTTTAATTAAACAGCTTTTAGATAATTAATAAACAATCATTTCCATTTACAGATTACAGGAATTAATTAATACCTGTTTTTATTTTAACTTACGTTATTTTTTATTAAAATATTTTTATATTTCAATCTTGTATTTTTTTATTTAAAAAAATACGTTCAAATACTTTTTTTTTTGTTTATGAAAAAAATATTTTTAAAGTTTAGCATCTGTGCGAATATATACGTTTAACAAACATTTTAATTTTAGCGTTTAGTTTTTTTTCTTTTTAATACACTTATTTTTATATGCGAACTTAAAAGTTTTTATTTCAATTTAATGTAACGACATATTTATATATCGTTACATATCAGTAAACTTCCTCAAAAAAATAAAAACATTTAAAAAAAAAAAAAAAGAATTTACTTAGTGTTAGTAATTACGTTACACAAATTTGTTATATATGAAATTTCAAAAGGACAAAACTTTTTTCTTTTTTAAAAGACAAAACAGTAATTACAAATATAATGATAAAAAAAAAAGTTGACTGATGATTCCTTACTACCAGCTAAATTTCTGCCCCCTCCCTTCCAAGTTTCATTTCTCCTACCTTTAAGTATTATTTAGGCAAGTTAAACGATTAGATTTTAAACAAGACTTTTTTTAAAAAAAATTATGATTTATATTTATTAATTACGTTTTATTTATTACTTTTTATTCCTCGAATTTATCTCTACATATGCGCAATTTTTCGATTGGCAGTACCTTTAAGACAAAATTTCAAAGTGTAACTCCACGTCAATACAACAAATCTATTTATACTATTTCAGAAAAAAAATTTACGGGCATGATTCACTTTTAAAATTCTCAGGGCACTCGTGTTTATTAAAGATCGGCCCAAGTTGGGTAGCCAGTTTGTACCAATCGGAATGAAAGTGAAGATCGAATCTAACCACAAAAACAATATCTGCACTACAAGGGCGCCATCTAGGCATTTGAGCCTAGAAAAAATTATAAAGTAGGCAGATACGCGCTGTTAAGATTCCACTTTATTTAAATATTCCGATCGTTAGCCCCAAGTCACTAGCTCAGTGGAGACGCAGAGATAAAATCTATATCTTAATTTATATCTTAAATATCAAAGAGTAAAAGCCACTGCCAGAAATTAACATATAAAAATATTTATTTACGCACATATAAAATAATATTTAAATTTTGAGGAATAAGTTTAACATTTTAGATTTTTATATTAACTTTTAATTTTACATTTAACAAAGTTTCAATGAGTTTAATTATTATTTAGATAGTCAAGTATGAATAGACTACATAGATCTGCATTTGAAAAGAAAATATTCTTCCCTGATTTAACCTTAGGCAACAAATTTCGCAACCAAATTGGCGCCAATCCATCTGATACATTCATGTATTCAATGTAGCATGATACGACAACACAAAATACTATATTGTCAGGAATGTACATCTGAACAATAAGTAGAAATAGAGAAGACATTGACTCTCCACCAACAGGAATGTGACATCTGTTGGCAAGTAGAACAATAAACAAAAAACTCCATAGGAATGGACTGTGGTCTTCTTCCGACTTACAAACCCATCCATAGGCAAACAGAGGGTGTGTGGTGTATATCTATAATCCTGCCCATAGCGGATCTCATACTACATCTACTAATTACACAAATATATCCAATCCATTGAACAAATTCAACTACGAAATGAATAACCTTAGATTACCCTCCCTTAATACAACTTTACAAAACTATATAGCCATTCACGCCCGACTTAATTTTAACATTTAAATATGTTCGCACAGATTTGTTTAAAAATGTTGGGTATAGATCGATTACATAGATTCCACGGTCAAAAACATTTCAAAATAAACATAAACGATCAAAATACAAAATTATTGATACCGACAATCGCAGAGGGAAACTTATAAGTAACCCAATAGTATTCACCATAAGATACTTGCGTTGTCACCAATAACTTAAAAGACATCCGAATAAATACATTTTAGATACTCACCGTAAGGTATCATTATTTATCGAATGTCTATATATTTTGATCAAATATGAAAACCAAAATATAATTAACCGCAAACGAATCCATGCAAGCATCTATAAACAACTTAAATTTCATACATTTAAATAATCTTTACAATAAGGAAAAAAAAGTGGAAATGATGTTTATCAATCGGGAAACATATAAAATTAAACATTATTAATTTGATTTAAAAACTTACAAAAGTCAGATAAGAGTCCGTTTTTTAACATTTAAGTTGGCTTGTTTACCAATTTGTAAAACTTGATGAAAGTTCTTGATTGATTTTAATAATTGTTCATTTCATATAGCTTATGGTAGAAGAGTCCAGGTTTAGCTTTTAATTCCCGCGACGCCTCCATTGGAAGGTAATGTTCTGGAGATGGCAATAGCTGGTTCAAGGTATCACAGTCTTTTCATTTTTTTTTTTTTTATAGAGAGTGTGGTATGTGCGTCATACCACATCTCTCAAACACAAAACACTGGAACTGTCCGAAAAAACTGTATTTCCCTTTTTATATTATCCACAAGGATTCAATGAACAAAACGTCACCAATCCATCACTTTCGTTAGGGTCCGAGCCAAGACTTAGTGCTTCCATTGGTCAAGCTAAAATCTCTTTATTCTCTTATCTAACTTTTCATCTGACTTTTTAATTAAACAGCTTTTAGATAATTAATAAACAGTCATTTCCATTTACAGATTACAGGAATTAATTAATACCTGTTTTTATTTTAACTTACGTTATTTTTTTATTAAAATATTTTTATATTTCAATCTTGTATTTTTTTATTTAAAAAAATACGTTCAAATACTTTTTTTTTTGTTTATGAAAAAAATATTTTTAAAGTTTAGCATCTGTGCGAATATATACGTTTAACAAACATTTTAATTTTAGCGTTTAGTTTTTTTCTTTTTAATACACTTATTTTTATATGCGAACTTAAAAGTTTTTATTTCAATTTAATGTAACGACATATTTATATATCGTTACAATATATATATATATATGTATTATGTGCTTGGCAACTCAAAGTAAAAAAAGAGAACTAACAGCAAACTCTTCTAATTTAATATGCTAAGCATGCTTTCAATATCTTTATATTGATATCATAATCATAGAAATATATGAGTAAATTAAAAAAAGTTTTCTTTTGTGCAGATGGTTTGGTTACCATGTAAGTAACATTTAGTGTGATTTATGTCTTTTGTAAAGGTATTATTCTTTACTTTCATGGATTTATGTCTAGTTGCTTGAGAAAATCTTATCTCTTTGTGGATTGTCAGAGAATTTAGTTTCTATATCTCACAATGACTTCCACCATCAGATTCTTCCAGTGGCAGCTGACAAAAGGTGGCTCAAATTTCAAAATGGTCTTGACATTATTAGGAGAGTTGTTAACTGTCAAATTAACAAAGATCACCATAGAAGGCAGGTTAATTTTTATCCTTTACTTTCTAGATACCTTAATTTATTTATGAATTTAGAGTTTAACTTTAAAGGGATATTATTATATTTCTCAGTTATATAGACAGGTGTGTCATGTATTAGGCAAATTTTGTATTGTCGACTTTCCACCTTTTCCAGAACATTTTCCTATTCATGTTTTAACATTTTCTTGTGGGAAATTTTTGACAATCAGTCAACTTTAAATAACTTTTTGTTTCATGATCTTTTTAATGCTAAGCTCTTTTCCACTGAATGTTTTATTTTTATTCATGAATTATATATTTCTAAGTGTGCATGTGTCTAATATATCATATATGGTTTGTAACCCTGAGATGTCTTTTTTTTTTTAGTTTCTTGATTATGTCATTGTAAACATGTTTTTACTCTAGCTAATTTTAATTTCATTTTTCTTTTGGTGCTAAAAATTAATTCAAAGATATATAAACTTTTTTATGTTATCTAGTTATTTTCCAGAAATCTTGGTTTTTACTTCTTTGTCTTTCTCTAAGTACCAGTGGTTATTTACTAATATATATATATATATGTGTGTGTGTGTTTGTTTGGTATAACTAATGTTGATCTTAATACTTCTTCATTTTCTTCAGTAATTATTGTTATCTACATATCTTGAATTATTTATTTAAATGTCATGCATCAGTTTTGTATCTTATCTTTTACTTTTTAGGCATTATAAATATGCTTTGAGACATTGAACCTTCTTATTTTTAATCTTTTTTTACACATTCTCACTGTTTCTAAATTATTCTTGACATTATTTACAGCATTAGTTTTTTATCTACTTCATATTAATAAATTGTTACCCAAAGCTCTTTTGAGTTATATAGTCAAATCTTTTTAACAAGACAAATATAGATTTTTTCCCCTTAGTTTCTGGCTTTGATGGGCAATTGGCCAGAATTGTATAATATCTGTTATATTTTACTTTTATATTTCTAATTCTGGCTTGTTTAACTGCCAAGTTTTTTCTGACTTGACCTTTAATATTTTTTAAAATTGTTCATTAAAATTTTGCTTAAAATCCTAATTAGTGAAATATTTGTACAATTTTTACATTATGTTTTGACTCTTTATGTAAAGTGATATTACGATGATGTTTATATATATTAAATGTTAATTAAATACTGCCTAATGCTATACTAGTAATTATAAATAAAATAGAAATTCATGTAACATTACAATAATAGCCAAAAAAAAAAATTTTTTTTACTAAAATTCTTCCACAATCATGGTGTCATCTATTAACAAAGAGAACTTTTCAAGTGAAATTCAACTAAACATACAATATATATATAAACAAAATAGCCTTCCCATCATTCACTTCAAAAACTAACTTCCTTTAACATCAAATGATGTATTCAGGAGATTAATGGTCTCAGATTCAAAATATTTTATCATCAAAATTTTGTTGTTTTTTTTTTTCAATTCCTGGAATAGTTCCTTGTAGTTATCATAAAATTTATATAGATCAGATTAAATTAAGTTTTAATGAAAGAGTTAAAGTTTATAAGAGTAGTGATAAAAATAGATATCTCAGCTTTGTATATTCATGAAATGAGTACAGGTCATAAAGTATTATTAAACAGTGAAGAGATTGTCTTTTATAAAAAATAAAAAGAGATTTTTGATGATAAAATATTTTGATTCTGGGGTCATTAATCTTATGAAGGCATCCATTGATGATATAGTGAATGATGAAAAGGTTATTTTGTTTTGTATATATATGTTGGATATTTAGTTGAATTTCACTTGAAAAATTCTATTTGTTAATAAATGAATCATGGTTGTAAAAGAATTTAATAATGTTGTTGCTAGTATTTTAATATTATATGAATTTCTATTTTATATTAAATACTATATGTTTTCCATATACAATGTTTGTTGCAGAAAAGATATTGAAGTAAATATCTCCAACATATTTGATCATTTCTTCAGTTATTTCAATATTACACAGAGACTTGATTCTTTATTAATTTATTTAACTTTTTTAACTTATTCCAGTAAATTATTTAACTATTATAAAAATCTGGTGCAATATCAATCTTTTTTTTTCAAAGATAATATTAGTGTTGTGTGTGTGTATGTTTATATGTATTCTAATACAAAAGAATGTTACGCAATTTAGTAAGTTTATTGAGATATTAAATGTTGAGAAATATCTTTTGAAGTTTAATTTATAAAATATTGCATAAGTATTGATTTATTATTTAATAATTATCCCAAATAAGATATTTATATTTAAGCATTTTCTTCATTAAAAATAAAATTAATTATATATGGGGATAATTATTTATTTATGATAGCGTTATCAGTAAGAAAATAAAATCATCTTAAAATTTGACAGATTGTCAATTTAAAATTTCAGACATTAATAATATTACACTTTTTTCTTTATTAATTAACCAATTTATATGCAGGTATAATCAGCTTTTATATTATTAGCGCAAAAATTTGAGCCCATTTTAGCAATGTATCTTATAGAAGTAATAAATTCGAAATATTTACTATTATTAAAAAAGGTCAACTACTTATAATTTCTTATAAAAAATTGCACTAAATATTATTATATCATTAAAATCAGTTTAGATTGAAGTTTTTATATTTAGTAAATTATTGAATAATATATTAAAACAAAAAAAGCGAAAGATTAGAATAAATGATGGTGAAAGGCATAGGGAATTTCATTTTTAAACATCATTATTTGTTAGGTTATGAAATAATTTATACGTATATATAATGTTTATTTTAAAAATCAAAGTAACTCTTCAATTTTGAAATATTTATTAACATAAAAAATAGACATTAGTGCATTATAATAATATTTATTATTTTGGAATAAAATTATAAATTTAATCATAGACATTATAAAGCTTGTTATGTCTTTATTAAATATAAAATATCTTAACTGTAAAACAAGTTGAGTTACGTCATGTCTTTCATTCTTTCTTTTATTTAATAATATTTATTACGCAAAGAATAGAAACAATAATAAAATATATACTTAAACACACGAATGGAATTGTGCAGAATAAAGAATAAATGATAAACTCTAGATAAAGAAACTTAAACAAATTTTTTTTTAAATATTAATACAAAGTTTTTAAAATTTATATCTCTATTTTATACTCTTTTTACATTTAATATTAAGTATTTATTCAGCTTTTGTTAACTTTATATATCTCAATTACTACCTTGAAATATCTCTGTTACATTACAGTTCCATTTCATTAATTTCAAATAAACTTATTCCCATGACAACTAAATCTGAGTTATTGCTATAATAATTTACAAATTAGATATATCTTTCAAAAGGAAATTTTATTCACAAACCATAAGAATCATTTACAAAAAGAAGGACATTTACATATCAATCTCAAAGGAGACCAGTCTACAAAATTAGAGGTTACGCTTGTATATATAAACAAAAAACAATTAATTTCATATCAATTACATTAAGACATTAGTTATCACCAGAAATTGAAGACATATGACTTCCCATTCCAATCTGATCACGTATATTTTTAACAAATACCATCCTATTAGTTAGACTAAACTAGTTGTATCTAATATCACATTTTTGTATGGTAAATAAATCAAACATTGACACTGGAAAGAATAAAATTTTATTTTAATAGCATTTTTTTGTAATTATTATTCAAGCCAGTTTACAGTTTTATATAACATTCAAGACAAAAATTCTATTAATATTAATAAGCCCATAAATTATGACTCATATTATTACAATATTTCACAAGTAAAATTCCTTTAAAATCATTTTAATAACCTTTTCTGTGGATGAACTTAATGGGATTTAGAGTAAAATTGATTTCATTTAACAAATAGTAAACAATTTATTAATTTTAATAGTGAGATTTATAAAACATTCACACCTTTCACATGAAGTGAAAAGACTTATTGACTCATTGTAATGAAAGATTTTGCCAGTATTAATGTGTAATAAGAAATGTGGACTTAATCAGTGAAGTATTGAATAGCTTCATGCTCTCAGATCTAACCACTTCAGCTTCACCTATTTATATTGAAAGTAGGTTGAAGTAAAGAAGTTCCCTCTTTTCTTCCAAAATGTAAGCTTATGGTTCAGACCTGTAGAGCTCCCTATGGTTGCATTTTTATGCACACATTCTTGAGGTTACCGTCTTAGTAAATATTGCTAATTATTAAGAAAAAATGTTATTATAGACATAAAAAAAACCAACTCTTTAAATTTAAAGAATTATATATTTTCACATAATTTGAATCAGGAATTAAAAAATCTCATTGTGCTAGCTTCCAAATATCATAATAAAGCATAATTAACAAGCATAAATAATTTAATAAAATACCTTAAATATGATAAAAAGCTTTACAAAATTCACAAACAAACAAAAGAATTATATATAGTGTATAAAAATGCCTGAAAAATTATAATTAAAATTTGTTACATATAAACAAATTGGAGAATAAATTTGCGATAGAAGATTGATAAAACCAAATAAGGATTAATTATATCATTTGCATGAAATATTGTTATAAAAGTAAAACAACTAAGTTTTAGAAACAAAAAATGAAGGAAAAATTAATCAAAACTTATTATTTTTAAAGAATGGTGATTTTAAGAACTGTAAGATCATTTTTATTAGTGGATATGGAAATCAGCATTTCATCATCACATTCACCATTATTATTCCACTGCAGAATGAATTCTCTTTTCTACACTTCAAACTAGCAAACTTCCTTATTTTATTCATCTATTTCAAATGTGGTCTTTTTCTACATTTTTTTTTTACAATCTCTAGTTTAAGATTTTAATTGGTCATATGGTGATATTGAACCTATATTATAAGAATACTTTTCTGATAACTGAAGCATATTAATAAATTAGAATAAACTTGATAAAATTGAGCATGAGTTTAAAAAAAGGTATAACCATCTACATTATAAAAATGTTCTTAAAGACACCCTAAAAAACTTCATTGTTGATTGATTTCATTGGGATATCTTATATAATGACTTTATTGTAATGTGATTACCATAATTGCTCAAATTTGGGGTTACAACCTTGAAATTTTGACCAATATATGATTATTGAACATACTGCACTGGTGTATCAATAATTTATGTAGGCTTTTGTTTTAAATGACCTTTTAAAAAATTTAGAAGACCTAAATATAGAAACCTAAGTGGACATTTAGTTGGACATTAACTTTGATCAACATTCTAAAAAGTTTTCATTTAAATAATTTCTTCAATTAATAAAAACTGAGATAATTTTCAATCCTATTGAAACCATATTTCAGTTTATTCTAGCAAAGGAATAGCTTTTAATTTGGAGCTAAAATGAATTAATGTTGCAGTTATTGATATTTTTAATGAATAAACCATAACAACTTAGCTGTAAAACAATAAATTCCTTTTTTTATGTGAAGCATTTACAATGTTTTTTCAGCAAGTTTGTGTCGCTGCAGTACAATTCTTTACAAATTGCATGTAATCCAATGCAAATTATTTTCAAAATATTCAAAAAATTGCAGTTTTTGGATACATTTTATGCTGTTAATCATGCATATCTTTCACATCTTTGAAACATTTGTGCAATTTGCTAACAATACCAAATGATCACTGGTTATTTATTTAGATGTTTATCATTTAATTTAGAAACAATTCTGATATCAAAGCATGACTGACATCTTTCTTTGACAAAAATATTCTTATTGAAAGCCTGGCTTATGTTGTATTTATACTTAATTTTGAGTGAAAATTGTTTATGTATTACATATTGTCTACGGTGTTATTTATATATATATGAAAATAATAAATATATGAACTAACTCAAAGAAAAAGAAAAATATAAAAATAATAAAAAAAACACACAAGTACTTCTCTATAAAGCTGCTTTAATATTTAAACCAACAGACTGGTTTTTATCAGAAAGCACAGCAAAATGGCTTTTTCGAGAATTTAATCTCTAAAATATTACAAACAGTTACAAATTAGATAACAGTTAGCATTTAAATTCTGGAAATGGCCATTTTGCTGTGCTTTCTGAGAAAAACCAATCTGCTGGTTGAAATATTAAAACAGCTTTATAGAAAAGTAATTGTGTGTTTTTAATTAGTATATATATATGCGTGTGATCAGTTTATATTATCTCTAATGAATTTTTAATTAATTTAAGAATTTATCTCATTATTATTTATATTTCTCTTTGTCTTATTATACATATTTGATCTTTTAGTTTATTTTATCTCAGCAAAACTAATGAATTTTTAATTGATTTGAAAAGATATTCTTATTACTCAAAGATGTTTTAAACATTAAATAATAATCTCCTTAGGAATTTAATTTTTATTATTCCTTTTAAAAATGCTATATAGGCTTTAAATTGATAATTAATTATTAATTATCTGCAAGTGATTATAATATAACTTTAAGTTAGGATTTTATACGTGTAAGAAAACTATTCATTTTGGCATTGACGTTTTAGCATCATACAGGTTTCAGCAACCACACATATATAGAATAAAAATTATGAAACCGTTTAATAAAGATGACCTTGTGTAAATAAAATAGAGGCTAACATAAACTTTAATTAATCAATACATGAAAGATATGTAACATATTCAGTTTACCTGTAAACTTCATTAACGATTAAAAGAATATATATATCTTTAATATTTTTTTGTGAAATAATTATTTAAAATATATTCGTTGATGATTTTTCAACGTATTTACTTATTTTTATGTCTTTCATATATAAAATTCATCAAGATTTAATTTATAGGACATTTTACAAAGCTCTTTATAGGATATCCAAATTCTTCATTATACCAACAATAACCCTTTATATAAAATTATATTTAAAGGAGATTTGAATTCAAACTTTCAAACACCCAACAGTTATCCACTCCATCTAATATAACTGATATACATCATCACATACATGTGAAAAAGATAAACAACCTCCAATATACATATTTCATGCTGAACCCATATTCATCATTTGGTCCGGATTATCATCTCCCATATATATATATAATGCTCTGTTTATATTAAGATAGCAAATCTACACACTTTAATAGGCAGGCTTCAATCCTGACCAACTAATGAGTTCTTGATTAGCATGAAATACATATATTGGAAATCATTTATCTTTTTCACATATATGTTGTCATGTATGTCCATAATATTGGATAGAGTGGATGACTATAGGGAGCTTAAAAGTCTGGGTTCAAATCCCCTTTAATTACTCCTAAGTTAAGTATATACATTATACTTGTATTTCTATATTATAAAATTTTATTGCATATTATAATGCAGTATTCTCATATAAAAAAGGAGTTGCTTATCACAGCGTCCATTTCTCGCGTTTGCTTATCATTTCTTTAAAAGCAACTTCTCTTTTGAAAACATTCAATAAGCTATTATTGTTTAAAAGCTATAATTAATTTTACCAACATAATAAAATATTTAAAAATATATTTACTTAAGATATAGTTATTTTATATATTATAACTAAACAAATCCCATTATAAAAATGTAAATGCAATGAGAGTCCAAACCATTTTGCTGTTTGTAAAATAATGTCTGTGCTTGCCTTAATTAAACAAATACAAAAAGCCATATTATATTTCACTCAAACTTATCTACTTTAAAACAATTTTAGATTTATTTACTAACAATGATATAATATTCCATTTCATTTACTGATGCGGTGATCATATGCAATTTTAAAAAGAGGGATTTACATTGTGCACATATGCATTATAATGTTGATATAATAACTCAACGATGTTGTGTTGAGTATGGAGAATACTCTCAACCCAAAGCACAAGGACTTTGGAAAATATATCTCATCTATTATACCTAAATTCAATTATTATGTCTAATCTAAAGTGTCTTTTCAAATGTCTCTATTTTATGCTCTGGTTTGAGAGTATCCTCAATATTTGTACTCAACAAAACATGTTGAGCTTTTATAACAACATTACAAGTCATGGGTATATGGTATAAATTCCCTCTGATTACAATAACAATGGTGTAAATAAATTTCTGTTCCATCTATTTAATTTAAATGGGAAACATTCATACACATACACAAATATAACATTTGTATATGAGTTTAAGAAATATTTCAATGACTTTATTTTTTGAGCATTCTTAAGATGTTTGAGCACTGGAATTGATCCTAAAATCCCACATTTCAGAATCTGGCTCTCTGTCTCTATCCTAAACTACATAGAGCTAAGACAAAACTTTTATTAATATTTTTTAATTCGTGTTTAATTCTGAAACTAATTATTAAAGTTATTTTAATTTGGCACAAACTTAACACAAAATTCTAATTTTAATAATAACCATTAATTAGTAATATTTATCAACATTTTTAGAGCAGGCTTGTTTTATTGCCTTGGAGTGTTTTAAGAATGCAATAAGATTTCAAATAATATCTTTTAAACTTTGGCTCCAAGTGACAATTTAAGTAGTCTTATGTCATATACTAAGTTGATTTCTGAAATCAAAATTAAAATATATTTGCATGTAAATTTCACACATTATGGATAAAAATACATAAGCATATCATAAATAAATCTTTCAGCAGCAACAAGAATAATGGTAAAATAATTCAATCTTATAGACTTATTTTTATAAAAAAAAAAAAAATTTTTAAAGCATTTACATTTATCTTTTCCTTTCTTTTTGTTGGGTAGATAATAAAATTGTTTTTAGGGACATCAGTTATTAAGCAGCATTCGGATGCAAGGATTTTAAAAGTCAAAATCCATTCTCAAAACAACAATACTAAAAATATTTTAACAAAATTGTTTTTTGAACTTCGAATTTCGTTTGTTTATAAGAATTATAAGTAGTGCAAATGATGTCATTTATAATACACACTTCCCAAATCTTTCTTAATTAACTCTTTTATATAAGAGTAAAATGTCCTCCATTTTCTGGGAAATGAATGTTTTATGGAAAAGCTAGCATATATAATATTTCATATAGAAACAAGTTTTAAAGCAAAAATGTTAATATTTTATAGGAATTTAATTCTTTTTTCTTTTTCTTTTTTTAATTTTAAAAAGAATTAGAAATTCTTTGATGGATTAGAATTCAATAAAATTTAATTTTATATTTAAGTGTTTATAAGCATATTTACTTAACATGAAAATTGGTTTCGTGCATAAACAAAGTTTTATTTATGCAAACATCTGAAAGTAAGTATTTTTGAAATGAAACGTTCTGCTTTTTTATAGACTTTATAGACTTTTACTTTCTTTTACAATATCAAAAATTATATTTTTATGGCAGTTAATTTGCAATTTAACCTAATAGACGTTTGGATAATCCATGATCATTTGAAAATTCAAAATTTCACAATAGAGTTTAAACTTTCAACATTTTTACTTAATCATATTGCAATGCATTAATATAATTACATCATAACTTGGAAATTGAAGTAATTAATATAAAAAATTTTACTTTTATATTATATATTTTACAGATAGAATTTTAGTTCTAGTAGGTTAACAAAATACTGACTTGAGAATAAAAAAAATAAATATTAGTACTGTAACAATTCATTTGTGCATAATTGCTGAGTTAGTTTACATATTCAAAACTTTATGAATAATTTTAAAAAAATCAATTTGAATCGGACATATAACTTTTCAATAGAATATAGATAAGTAATAGATAGCTGCATAATTAAGCAATTTATATTTATACTTCCTTTTAATTAATTGTTAACTGGTCATATTTTAATCAACTTTTTGGCAATAACTTATTCAAACAAATTTTGTTATTGCATTAAATAATATTTTGATCATAAATATTCACACACTCTTACTTACAAACATGTGACAACGTGTATTTCAATTATAAAGCTTCAATATGTTTAATAAGTAATTAATTACTATGTAATCTCAATATATTTGAACTTTTGCAGATATAAGAAATTTTTCTATAAAAATTATTATAAAATTCCTATCTGAAAAATAAATTATTTTTAAAACGCAATTATTTCACACACAAAAAAAGTTGTTTAATTATTATTTTCTTATAAATAATCACTTATTTTTACATATTTAAAGATGCTTAAAATATTAAACTACCAAAATAAATTACTGATTTCATTCCCTTCTAATTTTATATTTTATAGCTTTCATCCATTATTAATAAAAAAGTGTTGTTGTTGTTGTTGTTGTTGTTGTTGTTGTTGTTGTTATTATTATTATTATTATTATTATTATTATTATTATTATTATTATTAGTTATAAACATACAAATACTTATTCTAGACCACCCACATTTGTCTTGTGTATCTTATGTATAATTGCCAATATATTCAAGATTTAAAAATATCCAGTACATCATCATAGAATTTAAACATAAATTTGAATGTAAAGATTCATAATGTTTATTTCACTTATCGGAAGTTTGAAAATTAGTTCCAAAAATATATGAGAAGTCAGTTGATCAGCTTGATAGCATAAAAGATTATGAAATGTAATTCAGGAATATTATGACTTATATTACTGGTACATATTGTGCCAGGCATGATTTATATGGCCAAGCGCAAGATAATGTTAAATAAATTAATGGCCTAAAATATGTAAAAAAAAACATTAAATGGGGGTATATGATTTATATAATCAAACTTATTATAAATTAAGAGAGAATTGTGGCTATATCATAAACTCACACACATATACAAGTAAAGCCAATATTTAA
Organism: Epiperipatus broadwayi; assembly: GCA_028023455.1. Taxonomy (NCBI): domain Eukaryota; kingdom Metazoa; phylum Onychophora; class Udeonychophora; order Euonychophora; family Peripatidae; genus Epiperipatus; species Epiperipatus broadwayi. The sequence goes on from JAQFVV010006210.1 coordinate 4,054,021, forward strand.
AGGCTTAGAAGTATGTATTTGTAATTTTGATTTTTTTTTTAAGAAAGAAAAATAAACACCAAGATGTATTTATAATTTTAATTTTTTTTTGTTTGTTAAAGAAACACTAAGATGTTCATTTACAATTTGTGATTCTGTAATTATTTTGGTAATCAAGTATTTACCTTGCTATGACCTCATTAGCCTGAAGGCATACAACTCTAATTATCTGATCTTTGTGTTGTCAAAAGAACACATCAACATTGTCATGGCAATGAAGACACTGACATGACTAATCTGAGAGATTTGATTTTTTGATCCATGAGATTTTTTTCGTTATGACCCGTGAGATTTAAAAGTGGATTTTTTACCTATTTGTTGCAGCATTTTTTTAGTGCTTTAATATTTCAGCATTTTTTTTAACTTTTCAACAATTGTAAGTAATTTACATGTTATTTCTTCTATGATATTAAGTGGTTGTATTTTATATTTTATTAATTTTCTGGATTTTCCATTTTTAGACATCAATTTAGAAATGGCTATTGCTGAAGCAAGAGATCTGAAGTTGTGGGATCTCCCAAAATGTGAAGAAAAGGTGATAGCTTTCTTTCAACAACAAGGAATTTTACACCATGTTAGATTGTGTGAAAACGGCCATGAGATGAAGAAGTACATCCATGGTACTGAAAAACAGTGGCAGTGTAATTTGAAAGATTGTTTAAAAAAACACCTATAAGAAAAGGCATGTGGTTTGAAGGCTCCAGAATATTCTTCGTAATGACTCTCCATTTTATATATTGTTGGTCCAGAGAATTAACATCTATCCTATTTTGTGCAGATCAGTTAGAAATGGTGGACAAGACTGTGATTGACTGGAACAACTATCTCCGCGAAGTATGTGCATGGAAGCTATTATGCAACAAAAGGTGAAAAATCAGAGACCCTAACACAATTGTAGAAATAGATGAAACTCTATTCTCCAAGCATAAGAACAATGCTGGCAGAGTACTTCCACAGCAATGGGTATTTGGTGGTATCTGCAGAGAGACAGATGAATGCTTTATAATAACCATTGCAGATAGAAGTGCGTCCAATCTCATGCAAGCCATTTTAGAGAATGTGCACCAAGGCACTACTATTTATAGCAATTGCTGGAAAAGATATAAAAGTGAAGAATTGGAGCTGGCTGGATATGAGCACCATTGAGTGAACCATACATATAATTTTGTACCCTACAACCGCTGTTCAAACACAAAATATTGAAAGGTTGTGGGGTTTAGTGAAATGGAGAAATAAAAAGCGCAGAGGAACTGCATGTCACCACTTAAAATTTCTATTTGGCAGAGTTTATGTGGAGGTGTACATACAAAGATGGTCATTTTGGTGCAATTTTATAACATATAAGCCAGTTCAGTCCACCGCAGTGATCGTTATTTGGGTAAGTATGCATTTTGTTGTGATATTCATCTTTTATTTTCCTTATAAATTACAGTAGTTATAAATCATAGTTATTTCCACTAAAAAAAAAATTCATAAATTTATATGGTACTTTTAAGATGACTGAATTATGATTTGTAGACTCACAGTTTTTACTTTATGATGGGTTTTTTTAAAAAGACAAAATTATTATTTGTAGACTTGCAGTTATTTATAGACTCACAGTTTTCACTTTATGATAGGTTTTTTTAAGATGACAAAATTATTATTTGAATACTGGCAGAAATATTACTTATTATTTGTAGACTCGCAGAAATATTACTTCTGGACTCACATTTTACACTTTATGATAGGTTTTTTTTAAGAAGACAAAATTATTATTTGTAGACTCACAGAAATATTACTTCTGGACTCGCAGTTTACACTTTATGATAACTTTATATAGTACTTTTAACACGACTGATTTATTATTTGTGGACCCGCAGTTTTTACTTATTAATTTTTTACTGATATTTATCTTACATTTTCCTATTTTGCATCCAATTTTAGTTAATTATTCATGATGTATATATTACCTTTAACTTTTTTTTGCCACATATCACTCTATTTTGTGTCCTATTCATTAATTTTTTTTCAGGATGGACAGCACCGTCATTATCCTGTACCCTTGCCTTTTTCTCCATTTTTACCTCATGACCCTGTACCACATGCCTTTTCCCTCATTTTACTTTCTATGATGTCATTACCCTGAGGGCATCCTATTCTAATCTAGTGATCTTTGATGTAATGTCACCACATGATATGCGGCAAAATTTTAGCGATTACATTTGTCTGCAAATCACTAGGTGACGTTATCTTAAAAATTGGATGGTTAGAATGGTATGCCTTCAGGCTAATGACATCATAGCAAGGTAAATATGGGACAACCATTATTTTTTTTTAAGTATTGACAAAGTAAATGTAAAAAGGAAAATTTGAAATGTTACCATTCAAAAATAGTTTCAAAATAATTTCAAGATCAAAGTACTAATGGTTATTTTTCTTTTCAGTCACATTTGAGCAAGAGAGGGGTCATTGTCTTAGATTTTAAAAAAAACCTCAAGGCATTTTTGTTTCCTGTCCATTCTAAAATAATTTCAACTGGACAAAAGAACTTGTTTAAACATGTGATAATGCGGAGGGGAATGTCCAATTTAAGTGAAATGTTTTTGTTTTTTTTAACTTCGATTGTGTATAATGTAATTACTGAAAAAGAAGAATATGTTATCATACATTAAAAATTTTCATTAGTGATATTGTGGTCTGAATGAAGATAGAAAACTAATTGGAAATAAAATTCTTGAGAGCACTTAGGTGATTGCATTGGAATGTTTTGTGAATCATCTAAACCACTTACTAAAACCAAAAAAGGATTTTTTTTTCTTGGGGAGGGTACCTGAATTAAGAGTGTATTGAGTGGAGAGATATATAGCTGTTCTCAAGTTGTGAGGAGTTAGTTCATTTTGTTTTTCGAATGCTAATTTAGTGGGAGTCTAATTCTAATTTTATTTTTAATCTAATGCTGTTTTTGGAAACATTCAAAGTCTTTCAACCATTTGAATAATTATGCTGATTCTGAGTCATTCTAATCTGTGGGATTTATTCTCATTAAAATTTCATTCAGTCATTCTGAACCAGTGGATTTTAATTCATGCAGTCACTCAAATAACTATTGAGCCATTCTACCAGTTAACCAGTCAGTAAGTCAACAACAATTTAAACATTGGACAATTAAGTGGTGTAGAATAAATGTTGAACAGTTATCTAGCTAACTATTGGGAAGCTAAATGATGAGCAGATGATTATTCCACCAGTTACTCAGTTAATGTCAATAGAATTTCAAATTGCAACATGCCAGTGAGGCCAGTAATTAACCTGGAGTTCGTAAAACAAAGTTCGTAAAACAAGAAAATACTGTCTATAGTGCATAACTGTTGTCCAGCAGAAAAGAAACCCAAATTTCTACTTAAAGATGCAAACCAAGCACTTTCCTGTCTGTAGAATGATTATGGGGTAGAAGCCCACTTCAGCACGTCCATCCAGCTCCTCTCCTGCTATCCAAAAAAAATGTAAACACCGAGATTCAAACACCAAGTGATGATGACCAATTCCATGAAATGGTGCTGCATTCAAGTCCAGCCCTTGCTGCATTGGATGAATAGATGTATAGCCCACTCAAAGCCCAGAGAAGGGTGAAGCTTATAGACTTTATCGGGCACACTCTATTTTTTTTTGTTTTGTTTTAAATTTAATACATATAATTTCATAAATATATATCTCATGTACATATGTACATAAATACACCATTTTTTTAACTTTTTTTTTGTTTGCTTAATGCATATGTGTGTGAGTTTATAATCCACAGACCATTATCTCTCATGTATTAGTTATTCAATCCATTTTTTTTTTTTAATTTCCTTTATTTATTCTAATGCTTGCTTTATTAAGTATTTCTTTTATGATTATTTTTTTTGTTTTATTAAAATGATTTATTTAGTTAGTAAAATTCGTTTTGTATATTTATTCAGCCTTGGGATGATAATTTATTATTAGCATATTATAAATGGTATGGGATAATGGGCTAATAAAAGATTTATCTTATAATTCTGAAAGTGACTACTGCTATATATTTTTTGTTTTGTCATTTACTTTCTCTAACCAAATAATATAATTAATGGTGCGAGTTTTCCGATCCACAGTCTTTTAACTGAGAATAGAGTATGCTGAGCTAGCAAATGTGACGCCATCTTATCAGAACTTAAATCTTTATTTATCATGAGGATACTTGTTTATTAGTTGTTTTTTTTAATAATTATTTATCTTCATATATGCCCAATAATTATTGAACTTACATATTCTTTCAGGAGGAGAATTAATTTTTCTTCTGGGAGTGGCGCAAGGGGTTGGTTTAAAGTCATCGCCCAAAGATATGTAAGAATCAATCCTTTTATAAGTATCTTTTGTGTCTGTGATAATATTATGGGAAAGCATTTAAATTTCTCCTTATTCCGGCATGTCACCATATTTCCTTTCATGTTTAATATGTGCGCATGCTTATTTTAATGGATGGATGGATGGACGGACGGATGGACGGACAGACAGATGGACGGATGGATGGACGGACGGAAGCATAGATGGATAGACAGACAGACAGACAGATAGATAGATAGATAGATAGATAGATAGATAGATAGATAGATAGATAGATAGATAGATAGATAGATAGATAGATAGATAGATAGATAGATAGATAGATAGATAGACAGACAGACAGACAGACAGACAGACAGACAGACAGACAGACAGACAGACAGACAGACAGACAGACAGACAGACAGACAGATAGATAGATAGATAGATAGATAGATAGATAGATAGATAGATAGATAGATAGATAGATAGATAGATAGATAGATGTTTTAAAAATATATATATAATGATAAAAGATATTTGACTAAATTAATAGCTTAAAAGGTTATGGAGTGCAATTCATGATAGATAGATAGGAATGTAGTAGCTAGTCAAATAAATAGATATGCAGATAAATAAACAAATAGACAAATAAAAATGGATATGTTGTTAGATAGATAAATAGGTGAATAGACAGATAGCTAGGTAATAGAAAGGCAATAGAGAGGAAGGTAAGTAAGTAGGGATATAGAAAAGTAGGTAGATGGATAGATAGATAAATAGATTTTATATTTATAGTTTTTATTACTCATTCATTAGACTAGATATTTATTTGGAATTTATCTTCTTAATGAAATTTTTTTTTTTACTCAATTCACGGTTGTGTTGTTTAAGATAAATTTTTATATTATATATATAATTTTATTTTTTTATTTTTTACAAATAATATTTCACTTGTTTGTAAAAAGGTATTTATATCAAATTTATTGCGGGATAAAAATTATCTGATAATTGAAAAATGTAATTTCGAGATTTAACAATTGATAAATGATATAAAAACAGAATAAAAAAATAATGACCTTAATAGTCGTTAAGTTTTTACTTATTTTAAAAAGCTTAGAACTAAGTCTTGTTGTTAGAATACACAATAATCGTATTTTTATATAATTACTCTAAGTGGATTTTTTGTATAAACAACTGTTTGCAAGGCAAAAGTTACTTCAGTAAGTTTTCATTTGATTTGCTTTTTCGTTGGATAAGTCAGTTCTTAATATTATCTTCTTATCTCAAATTTCTAGAACTTTTTAAAATAATTTGATAATGTCATTTATCATCATCAATAGTATTCTGTCCCATGGACAGATTTAGAGAGTAGTCACATAATTTTCTTAGATTATTTTTTTTTTGTAATACGTCTTACTCATTTCTATTAGTAATATATTATAACCTTATATAATTTTTTTAGATATTTTTTAATCGCTTCAACCATATTTTAAAAATAACTCTGTATATTATTTCTGATTGATATTTAGTTGTGAATTATAATGTGTTTAAAAATTGTAGATAACATTAAATCTGACAAGGTTGTTTAATTTGATTTATTCATGTTATTTTTCTAATTATCATATTTTTTTAAAAAATTCCGTGTGATCAATTTCATTTTTATTCAAGTTAATGCCTTTAGCAAAAGTAAACCATCTGCAAATCAGATCTTCCCCATTGTTGAATTATAGCTTGCAAGAATCTTCAATCTTCGATTTATAATAGTCGAAAATGATAAAATATATAAATATTTCTATTTACATATATAAGTATATACCATAACAAGATAAGGATTATATCACTTTCAAAAGACAGATTGCTAAGGTAAAGGATTTGTCCAGAAAGATAGAGCAAAGGTTTCCTGCCTCTATTGAGCAAATAGTGGAGTTTCTGCATATCATGGATGTAAGAATAGAGCCATCAAAGAGCTAGCAAAAGAGTCAAATACTATACTGTAAATGAATCAAGTGAGAATAAATATGGCATTAATATTGATCAGTTGTGTGGTTATTAAAGAAAGTTTAAACAAAAAAATATTCATATTTGGAACAAATAGATCTAATTTACCTGAATAAAATGAATTATAGTCCATTTCAAGATTAAGGACTTTCAGAACAACAACTAAAAGATTAAAAAATAGAGTTATCCAAATACAATTAATCTGACTTAGAATTAGACATCATTATCTTTGGGAAATCTTCTGAATATAAAAGGAAAAATAATTGGTCAATAAATTTAAAAATCTAGATGTTTTAATCCTGCCACAAACTTCATTAAAATTAACTGTAATGTCTAAACTCAGAAATCACAAGTCATACTTATAAAACTATAATACCATACTAGAAAAATAAAAGAAGGCGAATGAATCCTAAAATGCTAAATAACCTGAGATCCTAACTTGAAAGTATAGTGACTAAATCTTTTAATGCATATTTTAAATAAAACGTTAAATATCATTCTTACACTGCACAACTTGGCACAGGGGTAGATTGGCAGAATTTGGAATTTAAAGTTCATTGGTTATCTCCAAGTTTGTCTTGTCTGACAGTCAATCATCTTATGAATTTCTAAACAGTAAAATCATTCAATAATGTATTTATTTTTTTAATCGCAAAGCCAAATAAGATATCAATGCAAATTAATTCCAAACATCCTATAGTGTCTAAGAAAACATTTTGATGCAAATCAATTCTAAGCATCCTGAATTATCAAAGAGATCTCAATATAAAATAACTTTAGGAATTCCAAGAGGTTGAGTTTATTATCATTGCATTTTAAAATATTTTAAAAAGATAAGTATTATTGAAGAAGTTTGTTGAAATGAATGTTGATGAGGTGAGTGTGGGAAAGGGTGATATAAAATGAAGCACAATTCTTTAATTTTGTTTCTGGTCTCATTATGTTCAGAGCAAAGACAAAACGAAATATTTTTTCATATTTTAAAAATATGAATAACACTGTAATATTTATCTTCATTTTATATATATATATATCTTACAAAAGTGTTTACTCTTAATTTATAACATAATGCATAACAGCAATTTAGTTAAACATTTAATTATATTAACAGGGTATGGACATTATCCATGAACAATTTTATCTTCAGTGAATAAAAACTTATTTTGTAGTCTTTTCCATTTAATTTCTTTATTTTTGTTAAAATGGAGTTTATATAAAAGAAGGGGTGGGTGTATTTAAAGGTTATTATTAGTAACTTTATGTCTATTTCATTTTAACTAATTATAAAATTATACGTTTAAACAATTTATATTTGTTATACCCCTTATCTATTAAATCAGCAATATATTAATCAATATTATCTCTTTTTATAAGAGGACTCAAACTTGCATAAATTGTGATTCCAATGGCAAAAAAGCTTTGAAACCTGAATATGTATATTCTGGTTACATATAAATGATTTAAGATTGATATAACTTCTACTATTACTGGCCTTGTTTTGCAAGGAACTAATGTGATAGTATTATGGTTTATTAAAAAAAACCAAGATATTTAAAAAAATAATTCCATTTTTATGTTTATTAGAAATGGATCATCATTCAATTTTTTAAATACACGTATATTATATATACTTTTAATCTAGATGTACTTAGAGGGAATTTGAACCCAGATTTTCCAAGATCTCTGACTAAAGGAAGCTTCAAAGCCTGGGTTCAAATCCTCTCTAATTACATTTAATTTTTTGAAAATGTTTAAAACTATTTCTGGTGAATCAACTTGCTCTTATTTTTACTATGTTGAATCAAGAGCTGACATCAAAATTAAAACAGTCATAACTCTAATAAAGCTATAATAGATCCTGAAGTGATATCAATATTTTAAACTCAAAGGAATATTTGGTCAACCCTTTAATCCTAAAAAAATACAGATGGTTTACAATGATGACAGTAACACGAGACAAAATTTAAAAGGTGTGGTGTATTATTAAAGAAAACTCAGTAATATTCGGAAAATCTAATAATATTTAGCAAAATGTATTTTGTAACATGAACATTTAAGTAAAATTTATACCAGAAACATAAAATTCTACAATATTTGAGAATACAGTTACTTTTAAGGATTCTTCAAGGGTGCAAGAGAGCATTGTCCCCAAAAGCATAAGTGAAAAATGCCAAAATATAGCAAATAAATTATGTGTAAAACAGGATAAAAAAATTATTAATTTTTGGCAACAAAGCAGGGTGTTATAATAGATAAAGAGACCAGTGAAAAGTGTATTAATTTAACAAACAATCCTCTCCCTAAAAATATAAAAACTGTGCTTGACATTGGTCTAAAGCTTGTTGGGAATAAGTGAAAAAACTTTTTCATGGAAGTAATATTTGAAATAGAGGCTAGTTAGGAAGATAGCCACCAGAAAGAAGGCATGGAGAACAAGATGGTACAGGCATTGTGGTATTCAACTGAAACAAAAAATACACAGATAAAGAGTATACATAAAATTAGAAAGTACTTGCAAACTAGTCAAATTTAAATGTTTGAAAGAAGACAAGAAGAACAGGTTTATTGTGTTAACTAATAACGAATGTAACTTTGAAGTCAACAAGCAAACTGACAAGTTAAAATTTAAACTAGTGAAAACTTACAATTTGAAACAGATGAAGGATAAATTTGTGGTGTTTATATTGAGAGAGCATCAGAGTAAAGCTATTAGTAAGGCAGAATATCAGAGAATTTATCCAACAGCTGTCATTTCCTCAAGAATTTTTATGAATGTAGTAGTACACAAAGTAAATAACTCCCTCAGACTGTTAATAGATTTTGGTGCAATTATGGTTACAATACAAAAAACTAATAGCTAAATGCCTTATTGGATATGTAGGATTTGGTGGCATCACAAATTCTTTCTTGGCTGCTAAACATTCACAAATTCAGTTACCAGTTTCAACATGTGTCACTTGATATAGCTGAGTTATATAGTCCAATCTTATGTTAATGTTATATACATATAATCAAGTTTGTTATTGATGCTCTGAGATGGATTGATAGTATCATTACTACACTATATAATAGCAAGTTCCCCAGGATAGATCACAACTGCCAATAAATGATATACTCTGTAGCATAATATTAAATAAATATGTGGAAACAATTATCCCAAATATATTTCTACAGCAAATAATTCATTTTATATGTGCTATGTTGGTGATGTTATGATTTGTGCATTGGATGATAATATTAATAAGATATGGCATAATTTAATGCAAAGCTCATCTCTAGTATAAACTATGCAATAAGAAGATGGACATAAGAGAATAAAATTTTAGGATTTTTACATACAAGATTTAACAGTGAGTAAAACTATTAAATGATGATAAAACCCTTCAATGACAATGGAGTAGTTCATTCTCAGTTGTGCACTCCCATGTCACACAAGCTGGCTGGCTTTAAGTGTTTCTTTCATAGAAATCAAATGTTATGCAAGTAAGAAGCAGATTAAAGGAATAACATTGAAATGTTCATAAAAGATTTTGTCATTGTAGGATGTACATGTAATGTTTTATTTAGAGCTCTTAAAAAATGATTCTACATTAGATATCCACCCTCCAGAATATGATAATATCAATATATGAATGTCTTCTCTTCATGCCTGGTTTAGCCCAACAGTTAAAGAATATATGTACTGACACATTTAATGTCAGTTTTAGAACCTCTCAAAGTTTGAGTAAGCTCTTGAATAATGTCACATACAGGTTGTCTCTGGACCAAGTCCTCCATATTGTTTACAAAGTCAGATGCAATGTGTCTAACTGCAAGGCAATCTACTATGGAGAATCACATACTAACAGCACTACTTGACTGGCACAGTGTCAATATATGATATTCTCATGCAAAGAAAAATCCCACTCTGAAGTCAGTATTTTTGGAGCATTAAGTGGAATCAGGTGATGCTTCCAATCCATAGAATATTGAAATAGGGTATGCAGAGCACAATGATTGGAAAAGAAATTTTAAATAGGTATGGTTTATCACTAATAACACCCACATGATAAACAAAAAGTTCTCTTGTATAGCTTGCCATGAAAGTGATATATGTAAATTATAAATTTACATATTAACCACCAAGTATTAATGTTGTGGTTTTTCTTAATAATACCAGTTTAGCTGATAAGTTTGGGCACTATGATTATAACCTTCCAGGTCGGAAGAATTGCTCAATGAGTTTTTAATTAAATTAAAATTAAAATTTAATCTTTTTCTAAGAAGCAAATTAACACTATTTATAGAATTTCATTTGTTGTTATTTTGAATATAATGGTAGTCTGCGATAAAGGTACTCAGCATAAAAAATATGTTAAGGTTGTATTTATTATTGTCAATTTTTTTTTTGAGTATGCATTATTACTATTGCTTTTAATTCATATAATATACTTAATAGATTTATACAAAAAGCGAATAATTGAAAGGTAAGTTTAGTTTCTAGAAGTCTACAGTGCTAAACACTATTAAGAAATAGTCGATATCTCTGCCCTTTGTAAATATTCCATTAAGTTTTAGCTGAAATATGCAGATCAATTTAAATTGTTAAAAAATTTTGTGAAGAGATCTCCTGAGTCGAATTAACTCAATAAAAAGATAGATGTTTTATCAAAAATAGCTATGTAGTAAGAAATAAAATAGCAGCAGTTAACAATATTTTTAAAGCAAAATGATATATGTTATTATGAATGAATATAAAATTGTATACAAACATTTAAAAAAATAAATATGCAAATTTTATAAATTGGTATAGAAAGAATTAATGATATAAAATATTACTCTAAAATGGTAAGAGATTATATATATAAAAATAAGTTTCAAAAATATAAATATCATCTTGATATTGATGAAAAAGATTATATTGATAGTAAAAAGAAAGATGATATTGTCATCAAAACAGAGATGCTACCATCAAGTGTTTTAATTTTATAAACACTACATGGTAATTAAAATTAGATTTAAAAAGTAGTAAATTAAAATAGTACATATAAACAAAATGTTTGAGACATATAATTAATTTATGATGAGATTATTGTAGAGATTTTCCAAAATGCAGCTAAAGAAATAAAAATTCTTCACAAAGTCATGACTCATTTGACCAACCAACTTGAGATCTTAACTGTCTAATTATGTGGTAATAGTTAGCCGTAATTAAATGAACTACCTACTTGCATGAAACATCTTAAACATAAGTTTAACTTGAAAATAATCCAATTTTTACATACATTTAAACTCAAGATTATGTATATGTATTGTGGCAACATCTTAATGTATCTATTGAGTATTATTTACTTTTTCACTGTTCTTTTATAGAGACTATCTAGTAGATCATTTAGAAGTCTCTTTTAACCTTCATTTATTTTGTGATTTATATATGTAAAATATAACCTATTACTAATTGATGTATTTAACCCAAATTTGGAACCATTTTTTCTTTTCCTCTTCCTACTTCTCTTTGTTTTTCTTACTTTTTTTTCTTATTATTGCTCTTCTCATTGTTATTACTATCCTTTTTGTTTTTATTCTTATTCTTTTTCCTCTTATTATTGTTTTTTTTTCTTCTTTCCCTTCTATTTCTTCTCCATCTATTTTTCTTTTTCTTCTCATCATCATCATTAGTAGTAGTAGTAGTAGTAGTATTGATGTTTTGACATCACTTTTTCCCATTAATTGTTGCAATGATAATATAATATTATACATATGCTAATATTTCATTTGTTAATAATTACTGTTATCTGGGAGCTTTTATTAATCCTAGATTATGCTTGGAAAATCCCATTAATTTTTTTTGCTTATATAAATTAAATTATATGTTTTTTTATTTATATTTTTTATAAATTAGCTTTAACCTGAAATTGCTACAAATGGTATAATCACTATTCAAATGCTCTAATTTCATATTATTTTTAAAGGGAACAGGTGTACCTCTCAGTATCTTATTATGTATCTATTTTGCAAATATTAAGTTACTTTGAATTTAGCTCATATAGTTTAAATTTTATGCCACCTTTTCTAATTTAACATATAATTTCATATTATTTTTAAAGGGAACAGGTGTACCTCTCAGTATCTTATTATGTATCTATTTTGCAAATATTAAGTTACTTTGAATTTAGCTCATATAGTTTAAATTTTATGCCACCTTTTCTGATTTAACATATCTCATACTACTTGCAGTCTAAAAAACTGGAAATATTTTCATCTTTTTCATTAATAGCTTTTTTTTTAAATGTATTGTAACTAGTGGTAACAATAATAAAAAACAAATTGATTTCATTATAATAATTGATTATAAGAAAGATTAATTGAGTTCAGCTAAACAAAAGTCATTTTATTTCTTCATTTTTGCAATTTTATGACTATATTTTTTTAATTTTTTATACAAACATTTTAATCTGTATTATAAATAATATTTATAATAATAAAAGTCAAATTTGAAATGATATTTATATAAAATAAATGTTTTAGGAGCAATATTAGAAACTTCTGGCAATCAAAATATTTGTAAAACACATTGCAACTATTGTGGGTTAATTATTTATATTAGTTGTTATACCTGTTTGAGTAAAATATGATACTTCCACAATGTTCAGTCTATCAGTTTTATATAATTGCATTTCAGATCTTATGCTACATCAATTAGAGGTATTTATGAATTTTGTAAAATACTAAATTTTTATCTATACTGGCATAGAATGATTCTTGATATTTGTTGTAGGAGATCTCTTTAGATCTAAGATTTTCTGATAAAAATAAATGATTGTCTAATAAAGTTTAGTTAATTATAATGAACTTTGTCAAGATCAGTTGGATCAATTTAGATATATTAACCCTAAATTATTTAATATGTTTAAAGCAAAATGTTCTATAAATTTTATTTCTACCAATTATTTCACTTTTTGAAAATGTTTGTGTTGTGTTAAATAATATATTTGTTTTTGCTTATTATTTGTACTTTACATATTTTTATTTTATTTGTTATATTTTAACTTCTTCTGAAGAATTTTACTGCATGGAAGTGTATATAATTATAATATTTATTTGTTGTTTAATGAATAAACAAATAAATATAAAGTAGTACTGGTATTTATATAGAATGTGTTAACCCTATAAAAAGATACAAAGATTAAACAAAAACTTTTATATATGAACTTAATGAGTAAAAATAAAAGTTGAATCCTGATCAGCAGAGATTCTTAAGTCTAATTTGTGATATATATATATATATATATATATATATATATATATATATATATATATATATATGATTTTTTGTTGCAATATAGATCTTATTGGCTCATCTTCTAAATGTAAATTTGTTAAAGTTTACAGCACCCTCTCTTTGGCTTGCCTTTCTATAAGTAAAACTTTTTTTAATTAGATACATCATGATAATTACAATTTGATTTAAGGTATCAAATTTCCTGCTCTTCCACCTTTGACACCACCCATGATCTTCAACAACATAAAAAATATAATGACACTGCAATTATAAAATTACTATATATATATATATATATATGCAAATTTATAAATAAATATTTAAAAATACAGTATTTAAAAGCTTATAAAAAATATATGTATAACTGTCACTTAGGAGCGCTTTCAACCAACTTGTGGCTTTGTCAACTATCACATTTAAAATTTCAGCTTTCCCATAATTCTATGATGTCAAATTTCACATAATTCTGTGATCTTAATGTTTGCTGCTTGCCTATTAACCAAATGTTGCTTGTATTTACATATCAACATCGCCTCTTTAATTTTTCTTTTATTATTATTTCTTTCAATTTCCAATATTTTTACATTGTTATAATTAAAATTGAAACCATATATACATGATTTATTATGGTCATAAAAGACAGAAGCTGATAAATTATCATTATTTTTAAAATTTTGTTTTGTATAGGCAAGCCGCAAACATTAAGATCACAGAATTATGGGAAAGTTGACACCATAGAATTATGGGAAAGCTAACATTTTAAACGTGATAGTTGACAAAACCACAAGTTGGTTGAAAGTGCTCCTAAGTGACGGTTATACATATATTTTTATAAGCTTTTAAATATTGTATTTTTAAATATGTATTTATAAATTTGCGTATATTATTTTGAAGAAATACAGACATCGATGTATAATATTATATATATATATATATGACTGTTTTCATGGATTGCAGATATAAAAAGCATATTTTGTGGGTTCATCCATGTAAGATTTTAATTTAAAAACTCCAACATTTCAACTTGATCACACAAGCCCTCAACTGGGAAATAAAAACTATATAATTGTAGAATCACTGTAAACAGTGTTAATAAAAATAGTCATAAAGGCACTTGAAGCTCCACAATTAAAATAGGTATATAAAATTGAAAAAATTGAAAAATTAATAAGGAATAAAAATTCAGGAAATTTGTTTTTAAAAAGTTTTTTTGAAATAGGAGGAAGTTTACATGTGTCATCACATTTGTTGAACAATTTGGTCTTTTTAGTATCTAATAGCTTCTCTGATCTTACATTGGTGTAAGTTTGCACATCTCAATATGATACTTGTCTTAGAAAAATCAATATTGTGATCTAAATCCATAACATGGATCAGTAGTGATGATGAATGTTGTTTCACTACATTAGCATGGTCATTCCTTCTAGCACTGATGCAATGATTTCTCGTAGCTAGATAAGAACACTCACAAACACCACATTAAATCTCATAAACTTCTTGAGCATCAAAAGAGGAATTGAATCTTGAGGCTTGGTTAAAAAATTATTAAATTTTTGGATAAGGAACATATACACAGCTTTAAACATCACGCTATAGAAATAATTCTCTTCAAAAATCAATTTTAGCAAGAAAAACGTGAAGAAAAACTATTAATTTCAAGACAAATTAGACGCTAACTAATAAGAATTTTAGTTGCTTTTATCCCCTGTTTTGCAATGAAAAGTTGCTAGATATTCATTTGTGACCCCAAATTCGATGGCCAGCGAATTTATTTTTCATTTAAAAATCAAAAATAAATAAATTAATAAAAATTGCTATAAACATATTAACTTAACTTAAAGTTGATTTTCTATTTTTTCTCTTTACTTAATTTTAAGCAATCGATTAGTTTATAAAATTTCAAAGCAGAAATAGAAGTAAATTATTTAATGTATTTATTACTTTAAATGCAGGATTTTAAGTTGCTTTTTGAATAAAAGGAAATGATTCTTTATTAAATATGTACAAGTTAAATCTATAGAATGGATATTTTATTTTACTACTTAAAATAAATTTAAATCGTCTAGCATTTTAAAACATTCCAGAAAATAAATAATAAAAAAATGCCAGATCATTGTTCGTTAAACAAAAAACTTACTTCTGAACAAACCCGCGAATATAAAATAGTTCAAAAAATAAGAACAAATTAAAAAACATTTCTAAAAAAAAATTGATAATTTTTTAATGCTGTCTGAACTATATAGTTAAAAAAAAAAAATTAAAATATTTTTTTAGTAGCACTAATTTTCAGTATTTGTGTGTAAATATTAATGATTATGAAGTTTAGATTATTAATATAATTTTATGAAAGAAATTTATAATGTTTAATATTCTTTAATTCAATACTAACGCTATAAACGCATAAACACAAAGGAGGTGTTTATTATGTCTATAAAGATATTACATATGGGACAGAGAAAGGTGAATAATTCCGTGTGTGTAAATTTAAAAAATCAGATATATTAATCTTTAATAAATTTAAAAATCCGAAAAAATGTTTCTTCTTTTCTTTAAAAAATATAGTCCATAAAAACAAATATTTATCAAATATAGATTCACCAACCAATTTTCTTTAAAAAACTTGTTCTTTATTTAACTATATAAAATTTACATTCAATAAGCAACGTTTCGACTATTTCTATCCTTATAGTCTTTTTCAAGCCACTATGAAAAAATACAAACAATATTATCAATAAATAATAAATAAATAAATAAAAACACAAATAAAACGAAAAAAAATTAAAAATACAAATACAAAATAAAATAGAATAAAAAATTAAAAAAGAATAAAATAAAATAAAATAAAAATAAAACAAAATATAAATATATATAAAAATATATACAATATTACCTTCTCCAAAAATTAAAAAATCTAACAAAAAATCTCAAAAAAATAAAAAACCTTTTTATTTATAACTAACAATCAAATTATTTAAATGGATAAAATTCCTCAAACTAGTTCTTAATTGTTATCTTAATCTATCAGTTTTCTATTCATATATGGTTTAAATTCCTTAATGTAAAAATTTTCCTTTAAAAACCTTTCTTTATAATTATTTACAGTTTCCAAAAGTTCAATTTTGTAATCAGTATGACCAAATTTACACTTATGAAAATAAATTTCAGATTTCCTATCAGATAAGTTTAACATGCTTGAGGCAATGAAAGGAGTATATATTATTAAATGTTTAGATTGTTGGAAGGAGGGAAAAAATATTTCTTATATTGGAAATACTAAGAATAAATTAGAAACAAGGTTAAAACAACATTTATCTGATAGGAAATCTGCAATTTATTTTCATAAGTGTAAATTTGGTCATACTGATTACAAAATTGAACTTTTGGAAACTGTAAATAATTATAAAGAAAGGTTTTTAAAGGAAAATTTTTACATTAAGGAATTTAAACCATATATGAATAGAAAACTGATAGATTAAGATAACAATTAAGAACTAGTTTGAGGAATTTTATCCATTTAAATAATTTGATTGTTAGTTATAAATAAAAAGGTTTTTTATCTTTTTGAGATTTTTTGTTAGATTTTTTAATTTTTGGAGAAGGTAATATTGTATATATTTTTATATATATTTATATTTTGTTTTATTTTTATTTTATTTTATTTTATTCTTTTTTAATTTTTTATTCTATTTTATTTTGTATTTGTATTTTTAATTTTTTTTCGTTTTATTTGTGTTTTTATTTATTTATTTATTATTTATTGATAATATTGTTTGTATTTTTTCATAGTGGCTTGAAAAAGACTATAAGGATAGAAATAGTCGAAACGTTGCTTATTGAATGTAAATTTTATATAGTTAAATAAAGAAGTTTTTTAAAGAAAATTGGTTGGTGAATCTATATTTGATAAATATTTATTAATCTTTAACTGAGGTTTAAAGTTTATATCTGTGCTAGAGATAATCTCTAGTTTCGAAAATGATTAGTAATAATCATTAGTGTTTTTATCTGAAATAGATGGCATCGAAGTTGTGAGTGAAGGGAGTTTGACAATGGTAAATGAAAATATAACAATAAACACAAAGCTAATGTTTAATATTTTATTAAACCATAGGCTCAGCGCTTTCGAGAGTCATAAAGTTTAATATGGTTTTTTTTTCATATAACATTTATTACCAAAGATGTTTTATATAAGATTTTTTTTTTAAAAAAGAACATTATTATAAAACCGTCTTATCAATAATGAATAATAGTAGGTTTTTTTTTCCATATGTCATAGCATCGGCCGGGACGCGAACCCACAACCGTCTGCAACCAACTACTTGCTTTCATGGCGGCTGCGATACCTCTCGGCTAACAACGCAAGACAGTAGTTGATTTCTTTTTTCTAAATATTATATAGATGGTTACTGATAGAAGATGCACTTCTAAAGTGCTTTAGTCACACAGAGAGCCATAATTATAGTTTATCATTGTTCCAATATGGATATACTTATATGAATTGCTACATTGATGACTAGCTATACTGATGTAACTCATAGTCAGGTGCATTGCATCAAAAAGCCAATAAATTATATAGGAAACCTTCTTGCTCAGCTTCATCAGGGTAACTTGAAAATCAGCTTTCAAAATCATCTGCTAATTGGTTTAGTATTCCTGTATAGTCTCAAATTGTTTACTAATCCAGACTTTTTACAGCTTTATAAGATATTGTCTTAAATGCTTTCAAAAATCATATTTTCCTTAGCACATATGCTAATCTAACTATCTGCACAGAATTTTTATCAAACATAATGTGGTTACTGGTTGGAACTTAATTATATCATTATCCCAGATTAGCTTTAGGCACTATTTTGCTTATTATTTCTAAATAATACATGGGCAATTTAAAAGTATTGCAGTTTGTAATGTTAATTGACTATTTATTAGTCTGCATTACAGTGACATGTTTATTTCATGTTTAAAGAGGTTTATTTAAACTTCATTGTATCAATATTTCATACTCTGTAGTCAAGTTGCAAGCTTTAAGTGTCCATATATATTCAATGGACCATTAGTAAGAATGGATTTACATTCTTGCTATTAAAAGGTGTGAAGGTTGCCTTGACAGCAGTGAGAAATATTGATTACTATATTTTACTGTGAATGTTTAGGTGGTTACTGGTTGGAACTTAATTATATATATATATATGTATACATATTATGACATTTTAAATATATATATTTAAATAACAATTTTTATAAAAATTAATGTGTTTTCTTTCTTTGATAGTATATTTATGTTTAAAATATCAATAAAAAGGCAAAAAAAAGCTGAACAGTCATAAGTGCTTTTCTAATATAGTAAAAGGAAACATCTATCTGTACTCAATTAAGTTAACAAAAAGCCTCATTTCTTTACGTTTGCTGACAAGAAACTAAAGCTCATTTATCATCTTGATGATTTAACTTGCTTTGATATCTTCTATTTTAAAGTTTTTCTGCTGTGGTTTGATTTTTGTTCTTTGTATAAGTTTTATTGCTGGCCAGGAACTTCAACTTTTCTCTAAGATCGATGTTAAGCAAGATCAGAGTTCAGGGATATGATGCTGAAACTAATTTGTTTCATCTCAAAGGTATAACATTAATTTTTTTAGAAAGCTCCTATCATCAAACATGTTTTAAATCAGTTTTCCAGAAAAATAAGATAAAGATTCAGTTCAACAAAATTCATAATGAACTTTAAATAATAAGTTAAAGATTTCAAACATAATAGAGACCGAAAATTGAATAGAGTTCTAAAATATATAAAATTAAAAATTTACGTGCATATATATGTAGATATATTAAACGAACAAACTAAATAAATTTTAAACAAAAAATTATTTAATTAATACTAATAATCATTATTTTTAAGCATTTTTAATCAAGATCTCTTTGAATTTATTCGAGTTTCTCAGAACATAATTTATTTTCTTCGCATCAATTTATTTTCTTTGCATCATAACAATAAACTTATATTGTACATTATTTTTCATGCACTCTCTGAATCTCTCTGAAGTTCAATTTCAAATAAATTCTAAAGATAATATTAAATTAGTAATAAAATATAATAAAGTTAAAGGGGGGAGGAGGACTGCTTGTTTATTTAATTATCAGTTTTTAAAATAATTTTATTTTGAGAAAGAGGGTAATAAAACCCAATTCTGTTAATAT
This sequence comes from Epiperipatus broadwayi, assembly GCA_028023455.1. Lineage (NCBI taxonomy): Eukaryota > Metazoa > Onychophora > Udeonychophora > Euonychophora > Peripatidae > Epiperipatus > Epiperipatus broadwayi. The sequence continues at coordinate 4,073,840 of JAQFVV010006210.1, forward strand.
AGTCTTTTCTTTTTCTTTTGCTCTTTATTATATTTTAATTGCGTTCTTTTATTCATTTTAATATTAATGTATATTATGTATTTATTGTTCTTAATTTTATATATATAAATTTTAAACATTAAAACTTGATGTGAATAATATTCGCTACTGAACAGTAGATAAAAAAATTTTAAAACAATAATTAGCTTATATTTTAAAATTAATTCTTAAAAATTATATTTTGAAAAGAGGATAATTTCAGAATTTCTAGGTTTTTTTTTTTTAATTAGTGCTGAAAACAAGTAATCATCACGTCATTGATATTTAATTTATACGTCTAGAACCGGTGACTCTAAAATGCTTAAGTTTAATCCAGTTTTATACTACATATCCAAACATCTTTTTTTAAAAAAAAAAAAATAATTTAAATGAACTTTCGTAAAATTGTTTGCATTCGGATAGAAAATATGAATCTAATTTTTATTCAAAAATAAAGTTTATTATCAGTAAAAGGTAAAAAACAATAATAATTTGATACAATTTATTTATAAAGCATAAAATATTCAAATGTTTATTAAAACAAATTGTATTGCTTGTATTTTTATATTGGACTATTTCCATCATCTAATATGAGTATTGAATATTTTTAGAAAAATTTAATTTTATTTAAATATTCCAAATAGTTCAATATAAAAATACAACTAGAACACTATCATCACACACCTTCAGGGGAAAACATTGTATTACATTGAACATATTTTTATCCAATAAAACAAAAGAAAAGAAATTTGCTAAATTGGACAAAATTTGCTAAATTAGGCAAAATTTACATGTTTTGGTTGGGTGAACTTTTTTTAAATTTGGACAACAAAGGTTTAATTTTTATATGCATTCACAATTTATATAAATTATTTCCCTATTTACAAATGGATTTTTTCTTTTGGATTTAAGATTGTTCCTTGAAGAAGAAAAATTAAAATACTGATGTATTTATATTAGCAACAAATTCTATGGGTTGTTGTTTATTATATATATCATTTTTCAAAAAAAAAAAAAAGACACAATTGCCAAGAACAAACAACTATTAGGTAAAAGTGAATAACCCAAGAATCTTTTTTTGAGTTTCTCAGAGTATCAACCAAAGAAGCTTCTATTTCAAGAAAAAAATCCTCTTGTTTAACCAAAAAGCTCTTGGAAAACAATTATAAGTTATATAGAGAATTGTTCAGAACTTCCAAAGATGTTATAGGTATCGTTGATTACATTTTTTACAAAATTCAACTTTTTTAAATTCTCTTAAATCAATATGCATTAACTATTGTTTACTTTTTATAATTGTCAATTTTTTTAATTACATTTTTATGACATGATTATCAGTAATACAGCCTTGCATGTGTGAATAGATGGGATCTTATTAGGTTGGCTGCTAAAATACAGGAAAATAGACAATACCATATTATGATGATTAAGCAACAACATTTATCAATTCTCATTTGTTATGACTTGTCACCCATTTAACACAGTTTACTTCAACATTCTAATAAGTTGACTTAGAAATCACTTTAAAATGAACACTTCTGCAACCTAATTCTCTAATTGAACATATCATATATGGCATGCATTGTAAATTGACTATTTTTAATTTAAAGATTAGAAAAATTTTATTGGTTTTGATTAATTTAATTTTTATGGTTAAGCAAATGTATTCATTATCATTGGTTATAGTGCATCGAACATGATTGTGATCATGCTTAAAATAGTCTCTATCAACATTTATAAGAACTATATTATTATAAAACATTTTGAATAGCTTTACAAATTGATTTTAAATAGACTTCTAAATTTTGTGTGAAGAAAATATATATACTTTCATTACTATTCTTATTAAAAAATAAAATTATCCATATACAAACTAAAAAAAGTGCTACACAACTAATAATTCAAAATAGAAATAGAGAATAGGATTATAAATACAACAGGCAGATGACTTTGTTAATCATCTAATTCATCTTATCATCCTGGATGAGAGATGGACCATAACAAAATAATCAAAAATCATCATCAATTTAATTAATAAATCTTTAGAAGTCTCATTTATTATAGTCAACTTTTAGCAGAAAATAGACAAATTGACTTGTGGAATTGCTGTCTCAATATTTAAAAAATCACTGGATTTTCTTCAATTGAATAATAATAATAATAATAATAATAATAATAATAATAATAATAATAATAATAATAATAATAATAATAGTAATAATAATAATAATAATAATAATAATAATAATAATAATAATAATAATAATAATAATAATAATAATAATAATAATAATTCAATTCATTTTATTTACCGTACAAAACTACAGCATAAAGCCAATTACAGTATTGCACCATAGCAAATATATAAATACATAAATGAGTTTAAATGACAAATTATTAATATAAGTATGTGCCATATTTTAATAAAAGATAACACATTTAAAAATCTAAAGTAAAATTAAACATCAGCATATAAACAATTATTATTAAGACATTAATAATAACAAATAAATAAAAGGGATAAATATAAAACACATAACAAAATAGTAAATAAAAAAACAATTTAACAAATATATATATATATATATATATATATATATTTGTTAAATTGTTTTTTTATTTATATTATATATATATATATATATATATATATATAAACAAAACCAAGTTAAACCAATCAAACCTGGCATTTAAATTTAATAACATTACAAATTGATTATAATCTAAATTGAAGTAATGAATATTACTACAAATCTGATTATATAAAGATGGTAGCCTAAATAAAGGAGAAAATCTAAGAACATTGGAATGACAAGTTTTAATGTAACAAACAGAAGCTGACCGAGTATCATGCACATGAGATCTAATTATAACAGTAGAAATTGTGTTAGATAAAAGAACTATTTTATTAACAAGTTTATAAAGATATTTAAGATCTCTATATTGTCTTCTAGAAGAAAGATGACCAACAATTTTATTTCCCAAAGAAATATATTTAGAAAACTTATTAGAGACTGATTGTAATAAATTACATCCCTGTTTAGAGCTAGGATTCCAAATGACTGAACAATATTCAGTGATGGGAAGAACCAATGATAAAAATAATTTAAATTTTGTATCACTACTGAAATGATAACCAAACCTTAGAATAGTACCTACAATTTTTAAAGCCTTACCAATAATCATTTCCAAATGAGGAAGAAAGATCCATTACTAGAAAATATAACTCCCAAATCTTTTTGGGATTCAACGGAAGCAATTTTGTGAGAATTAATAAAATAAGAAAAATGCAAAACTTCAGATTTTTTAGAATACGAGACTAAGGAACATTTACTGAAATTAACAGTCATATTATTTAGATCACACCAAACACTAAAATTATCTATATCCTTTTGAAGAAGAGTGCAATCAAACACAGATGTGATTCTTGTAAAGATTTTACAGTCATCTGCATAGCACAAAAGATAAGATTTTAAGCAATCCTTAAGGTCATTCATATAAATGTTAAAAAGCATAGGTGCTAAAATACTACCCTGAGGAACTCCCAAATTACATTTAAAATTAGATGAAATAGTATTATTAAATTTTAATATAGCAGTACAACCATGAAGAAAGGATTGAAACCAATAAACAAGCTTAGTAGAAAACCCCATTTGATATAATTTGTGAAGAAGAATAATGTGGTCTACATTATCAAAAGCTTTTGATAAATCAAAATAAATAACATCAAGTCTCTGCTGGTCCTCAATTGCATGAGCTATATGATCATAAATTGTTAGCAAATTAGTTTCTACAGATCTATTAGGTATAAAACCATGCTGTGAAGAAGAAATGAGCTTACTAACATCTAAAATAATTTTATTATAAACACACCTCTCAAAAATTCTAGCAATAGTATGTAAAACAGAAATAGGTCTATAGTTATTAACACAATCACGTGAACCATTCTTAAAAATTGGGACCATTTTGGCACGCTTAAGCACATTAGGAAAAACACAAGAATTCAGTGATAAATTAAAAATAAATGCAAAAGGTACTGCAATAAATTCAGCCAGCCCTTTGTAAATAAATGAAGGAATATTATCATTTCCCAAACTAGAATGAATTTTAAGTCACTTAATAGCCATAACAACATCATCCTTAGAAATATGGTCAATCATACAATGAACAGTTGAAGAATTACAAAATAATGTAATATTTGAAGATATTGCATCATGTGATGAATATACATCAGCAAAATGTTTTGAAAAGTCATTTGCACTTAAGGTGAAACCATGAGTAGCTTGAAACCTTTTTCTACCCAAACCAGACTTTTTAATAAAATCCCAAAATTCTTTAGGGTTAGATGAAATATTAACCTCAATTTTTCTAATATAATTCTTCAAATCTCTTTTATAAACATGCTTCGCCAATCTTCTGAAATTAACAAAATTATTATAAAAAAAGATATTCTGTGTTTGAAAATAAAGTCTACGATGATAAGACTTCCTTTTAATAATTTTAATAAGATCGCATGAAAACCAACGAGGAAAACCCTTATAAAAAGGTCGCTTATTGGGAATATACAAATCAATAAAACTATTAAGAATCTTTAAAAACCCATCCAAGCAATGATTTACATCATTAAAAGAATACAAGAAATTCCAATTAACTTTAGAAAAGTTTCTACAAAAATCAACATAATTACCCTTCCCATAATCCTTTCTTGAAATATTAGAAAAATTAATCTTTGAGTGACAAACGTTAATATAAAACTCAAAAGGTGTATGATGAGCATCAATAGGAAAATTAACAGAGACAACTTGAAAATTACTAACTACTGTTGAATTACATAAAATATAATCCAAAGTATGATGAGAGGAATTAACAAATGGGTTATATTGCTTAAGTCCTAAAAATTTACAGAACTGTAACATTCTAGAAGCTTTAGAAGACAAAAAAGAAAAATGTGTAGTAATTCTACCCTGATATAAATCTGGAATATTTAAATCCCCAGTAATAATAACATTATCATAGCCAAATCAGAAAATCTTCAAGTGATGTCAAAAAATAATCAAACTCCAACAATGACAAAGGGGGTTTGAGGTAAACATTACCTAAAATAAATTTAAAATTGTGATTTAAAGTAATTTCACACCATGTAGATTCACAAAAAGAAGAAGAAAAAGAAAGTTCTTTATAAAAAACATCTTTATGAAGAGCAATCAGAGTACCACCACCTTGAGAAATATTATCCATAGATCTGTCAGTTCGCAAAATACTGAATCTATCATCAAGAAAAGAACAATCAGGAAATTGTTGATTCAACCAAGTTTCTGTAAGTAAAATAAGATCAAAATGTTCTGTTTCAAAAAATTGTTTAATTTGAACACATTTAGTTCTCATACCTCTGACATTCATGTAAAAACAAGAAAGGCCTACCATGTTACCCACAAAGATAATGGAAACAACACAAATAAAACCAAAAAGAGAAGAAAAAAAGTGATAAAGAAAAAATAAATAAATAAAATAAAATAGATAGTAAAACAAAATAAATTCTCTTAAAACCTTAGAGAACTAGCCAGAGATCCATAAAAAAAAGAAATGGAAGCACCGCAAGGCCATAAATTGGGGGATATTATTTCATTATGTTTATGTGCAGAAACAGAAACATAAAAGCAAGAAGACTTAGAATTATTCATATTAACTTTATGAGAAACAATACTAGTTTGTAAATTATTTTCAAGAAATACTGTAATATCTTTTGAACTGAGATTTACTGGCATATTAGAAAGAAAATATCTATTATAAGTTATATTAGTATTAGAATAAACATCAGCAAAATTAGATTTATTAAATCCATCAGATATATTAGTTTTATTAGTCCTTGAAAAATCATTTTTACTAGAAGATAAAGAGGAGTATCCAGAATGATTTATCCAATAGTTACTATTTGAATGAAAGTCAAGTGAATGGGATCTATAAGCTGGAATGAATTTGGGAGCAAAATCTGGATAATTAAGAATTTTATGTCTAATAGACTTAGAATAAACATTAGCAAAATTAGATTTATTAAATCCATCAGATATATTAATTTTTTTAGTTCTTGAAAAGTCATTTTTATTAGAAGATAAAGAGGAGTATCCAGAATGATTCATCCGATAGTTACTATTTGAATGAAAGTTAAGTGAATGTGATCTATAAGCTGGAGTAAATTTGGGAGCAGTATCTGGATAATTAAGAATTTTATGACTAATAGACTTTAAGGAAGATAAATTAACAGGAAGACCTCCATTATATCTTTTATCCATAAAAGAAGCACTCTGTAAATTATGAGCTGGAATGACTTTAGGAACTGCAGTCGGATCATTTAGTATTTTAGATTTCACAGACTTTAAAGAAGATAAAGTAACAGGAAAACCTCCATTATCTCTTTTCCCCACAAAAAAAAAATTTGGTGATTTAAATTTACCATGAGAAAAAAAACCAGAATCAGGAAAGCAATCATTAATGGAATTTACCTCAAGCCAGAATGAGTTATAAAAACATCTACTTTTAAATTTGGAATGAGGCAAATTCCTAAATACATTATTGTAATTTCCGATTTTTTTTCACTATTGATAATAATGTAATATTAAATACGCTTAACGTATATAGTGAAATTAAATTCAACGATTATATTAATATTTCTTAAGGCTAAGCGCTTTCAGAGCTTTATTATTATTATTATTATTATTATTATTATTATTATTATTATTATTATTATTATTATTATTATTATTATTATTATTATTATTATTATTATTATTATTATTATTATTATTATTATTATTATTATTATTATTATTATTATTAATTTCATCACTAACTAAATTAACTTCAGGAACACAATCATCCAATTTGATATTTTCACCAAGATCTTCAGGGCAATAGGCTGAAGATAAACATACAATGCTACCATCTTCAATAGCAGAAGAATGATCCCTAGCAATGGAAGAACTAAAAATTTGATCAGGATATTCAGAAGATGACAAAATGCATTGAGTGCCAATATCATTAGTATTAACATTTTTACCAAGATCTTCAAGGCAATTGGATGAAGATGAACATACAATGTTACCACCTTCAATAGCAGAGGAATAATCTCCAGGAATAGAACTAAAAATTTGATCAGGATATTCGGAAGATGATAACATGCATTGAGTACCAATAGCATTAGTATTAATAAGTTTATCTTTGATCACTGAAGAATTCCTACAACGATGAGGCATTTCAATTATTAAATTATATATAAAAGAAATAGGAAGAGATAAAATCATTTCAAAAGAAAAATTGCTAGAATCATGAATAACACTGTCAATTAAACTATCTATATTCTCCACATTATTAGCAGAGTCAAATTCATTAACAGCAAAGTTTCCAATATTATTATTTCCAATCTTAGGAAATAAGTCATTATTATTAGTGGATAAATCCATATCAACATCTGCACTAGAAAGATAGTCCAAAGATGAAACAGCTTTATTATTGTCAAACTCATTTATAGCAAACTTTCCAACACTATTATTTCCAATCTTAGGAAATAAGTCAATATTATTAGGAAATAAGTCAATATTATTAGGGGATAAATCAGCATCAACATTAGAAAGCTCATCTAAAAATAAAACAGTTTTATATTCATCACATTCATTTACAGGAGAGTTTCCAACATTATTATTTCCATTATTGATTTTATTTTTGTCAACTTCAATTGCAGTAGAGTTTGCAATATAATTATTCCCATTATTAGAAGATAAGTCAACATCTATCTTAGAAACATAATGTAAGGGCAACAAATCTTTATTTTTATCAAATTCATTTACAATAGAATTTCTAACACAATTATTTCCATTAATTCTACTATTCATATAATTAGTTAACTTAGCTATCTCAAACTCATTATCTAAAACAGGATTATCAGCAATATTATCTGCCAAAAATACCTTAGACATATTATTACACTCTATACATTTATAGAAGCCAGAACCAATAGTATGAAAAATATCAGCATCAACTTTACTTAATCTGAGACAAGAGGTATGAAACTTCCCCTGACATTGACCAGAACAATTGATACAGTTAGTAGGATCCAATATAACAATAGAACAGACCTTACAAATAGATGAAACTGAGCTAGAATCAGAGATTATATCAGTATCAGATAAAACAGAAAGAGATGAATTCATTGTAGAAATTTGGGAGACATAAGAATTCAAAATAACAGAAGCCTTCTTATAATAAGAGCTACAGTATTCACATAAAAATTCAGAGGTATTTTTAATAGAATCAATAGAAGTATCTTTATTAAATAAATTATAACATACTATATGGCATCTAAGGCCACAAAAACCCAAGCATTTTAAAAATTTTTGTCTACCAAAAATATCAGACAAACACAAAGCCAAGGAATAATAATAATAATAATAATAATAATAATAATAATAATAATAATAATAATAATAATAATAATAATAATAATAATAATAATAATAATAATAATAATAATAATAATAATAATAATAATAATAATAATAATAATATTAACAACAACAATAATAATAATAATAATAATAATAATAATAATAATAATAATAATTCAATTCAATTCAATTTACAGTGATTAAAATTAAAATTTACATAAAATTTTGATTTAATGAATCTAATATATACTTTTTAAATATTTTAAAATCTGATGTAAACTCTACATCACTAAACATATCATTATATTCATTTTGTAATCTATATACAGGTGCATTTTTTACACATTTATGTTTAATTAATGGTAAATGAAAAAGTTTGTGATTTCTGCTATTGAAAGTTGGTATTTTATATAGCAGATTTGTTACTGAATTATCAAAAGTTATTGTGCCATTTATCATTTTATATAAAAAACACATATCAGATAATATTCTCTTAACACACAATTCATTATTATTATGAAATGAAGTTTTATACACATATTTACAATATTTATCATAAACCTTTTGTATTTTTTTCATATTCGTTTCATTTATAGAATTCCATATAATGGATCCATAGTGTAAAATTGGCAATATCAAACTATTAAATATTAATTTATTAGTCTGGAAATCAAAAACAATTTTTGATCTGAGCATCCTGCCAATGAGTTTAAATGCTTTATTAACAGAATATGTTATATGGTTATTAAAAGTAAAATTGCTTGTGAAGATTATACCCAAATCTTTATGATCAGTAATTTTCTTAATTTCAAGATGATCAATATGGTAACTACCCGTATTAACATTGTTTTTCTTGAATATGTCATAGCATTACATTTGTCAATATTTATTTTCATGTTATTTTCTTGGCACCACTTGTAAAAAACATCTATATAATTTTGTAAAGTTTTAATATCTTCTTTACTATTAATCTCCAGAAAAATTTTAATATCATCTGCATAGCATAACACACTCCTACTTGGAATAAGTGTTATCAAATCTGATATATAAATAGCAAAAAATATTGGGCTTAACACACTCCCCTGTGGAAGTCCAAGTCTAGATTTAAAATTATTTGACTGTTTATTATTGTAATAAATATAATTGCTTCTATCAGATAGAAATGACTTGAATAAATTCATTAGATTGATTGAAAACCCAATTTTCTCTATTTTCATAAGAAGTAATCTATGATCAACTCTATCAAAAGCCTTTGTTAAATCAAAATATATTACATCCAATTGACTTCTTGCCTCAATAGCTCTACCTATGGCATCTGATATATGGACTAAATTTGTTTCTATTGACCTTCCCGGAAGAAATCCATGTAAAGAATAAGGAAGAATATTTTTTAAATAATGTATAATTCTGTAATAAATTGATTTTTCAAAAATTCTTGATGGTATAGGTAGTAAAGAAATAGGTCTATAATTTCGGACCTCTGATTTTTTCCCAGATTTGTATATAGGTATTACTTTAGCTGTTTTCCAATAGTTAGGAAAAATTGATGTTTTAAGTGACAAATTAAAAATATACAATAAAACTGGAGCCAAAAGTTCAATGCATCCTTTATAAATAAAAACTGGTATATTATCACAAGCAATACTTTTTTTATTTTTTATTAATTTTGTAGAATGGTATATTTCATCCAAATCAAATTTTAATATGTTTATGGAATCATTATTGAATATGAGATTTTGAATTAATGGATATTCCAAAATTAAGTTATTATCCAGTTCACATTGAGTTGAAAAATAAGCCATAAAATCATTTGATTCTATATCTACTACACATGTATTTTGTCTAACTGGAGTATAATGAGTCTTTAATACATTCCAAAAATGTGCTGGATCTTTATGTATTTTGTTTTGAGTCAGTTTAATATATTCTTGAAAATCATATTTTTCAAGTACTTTTACTGTGTGTCTATAATTCCTATAGTTATTCAAATACAAAAAGCATTTATATTTCTTATAATATCTATGAAAAAATTTTTTTCTCTTTATACATCGAACTAGTTTCACAGAGAACCATTTTGGAAATTTAAGACCTCTACTTTGCTTAACTGGAATGAATCTATCAACAGTATCTGACAATATTTGATGAAATATATTGGTAGCTAATGATGGGCATTGACATTCATAAATTTCACTCCAAGAAATATGTTTAATGGCTTGATACAGATTATAATAGTCTCCTCGTGCATAACATTTATTTGCATAGGTTATGGAATTTTTCCTGAATCTCGTTACCACTGACAGTTGCAATTCTAGTACTGGATGATATACATCTTCTGATACTAGAGGATATTCAGAATTATTAATAATTATATCTGTAATTCTTGTAAATATCAAATCCAAAATATAATTTTGTTTATTAAATATTTTGTTTACTTGCTGTAGATCTAATAGTTTAATAAATTGATCCAGTTCAATAAATTTTGGTGTATTTTCTTTTTCCTTAGTGTTTTCATGATAAGCAACATTGAAATCTCCTAAAAGAATCATTTCATATTTATATTGTATGAGATATAATTCCAGGATTTCAAGATTTTTTCTGAATTCATTTATTGATATATTTGGTGGTATATATAAATTTCCAATTATGAGTTTTGAGTTTTTTATCTCTAATTCAATCCATACTGACTCAAAAGTTATATTTTCAATATTTATCTCTTTATGTATATCATTCTTGACAGCTGTTAGTACACCACCGCCTCTTGATGCAATGGTGTTTGGTCTATCATATCTAATTACATTATATCTATTATCTATCAATTGATCATTTATAATGTTTTCTTGTAACCATGTTTCTGTGAGACAAATAATATCATAATTTTCAGTAAGAATATTATGTTTTACAGTAAATAATTTTGTGCGTAAACCTCTAACATTTTGTACATAAATACTTAACTTTTTATTTGACTTATCCATCATGACAATATGATTGATTGATTATAACTTCTATTTTCTACTTCAAAAGTATTATATTTATGTTCCAATTTTTTTATGTCAGTACTAATACTTTTATTCATATCTGCAATTTCTTCAGTTGTTTTAATAGAATTATTATTATGTAAGCGACCATAGTAAGGTAGCAATACTGCTAAAATTATTAATATATGATGTATCTAATCTTGGTTCAATCCAATATAGCTATTTAAGTTAAATAACTGGATTGGAAAACATGTGGATGTCTGAAATTTTCAGATTTTCTATTTAATAGTTATCCATTAAATAAAGTGCTGGGCTTGTCCTGGTATTTTTAATCTAATGCTTGAATATCCTAGCACCTCACTGAGGAAGCCAGTAGCAGAAACTGGTCTGGGATTAGGAATATTCTGCAAAACTTGTTAAGAGCTTATTTGTGAGCTCTATATATAATATTGTGTTTGTGTTTGCTCTTGCATTGTGTTTGTATAACAACTAATGATTTAGATATATAGAGCAGTGAAATGTAAATTTTAAAAACTGATAATCAAATGTACAGAAAAGAATCAGATTGCAGTTGATAAAGCAATCACAAAATTTACTGGGCATAGTACCATGTGAAAATATAAACATTTAAAACCAATAAAGAGAGATTTCAAATGGTGTGTGTGTGTAGTGGTAACCACAATGGTTATGCATATACCACATGGAATTATATGTAGGCAAAGCATCAAATTCTGATTCTTGTATATGCTTTTATACTCTTGCTGTAGAGTCAGTAGTTTTGCCACATCTTGTATTACATTATTTTCAAGTCTATAGGTAGCAAATGAGCTATATGCAAATAAATTATATCTCTGTGGGACAATAAATATAACAAGATAGAATCACTGGTATCCATAAAGAATATAAACATCACTGATGTACACAAAAAATATAAAATAAGATGAAACTCATTTTATCAGTGATACAGACAGTGGCCTACAATTTATAGTTTTAGATAGACAAGAAACTAATTGCTATGATGACAAATGCATATCCACCTTCTGGAAGTGATTTATTTGTATCTTTTATTAGGATGAATCTTTTTCTTATAGATGCCTTTGAGATTTGTCAACTTTTCAGGTACAAGATAAAAATGAAGAATTCTTATGGGAGTACTTTTGGAGATTCTGAATCTATGGATTATCTCAGGTAAGTATCATATATGGTTTGAAATATAGTTTTGTGAGTAGTACAAAGAAATTATCAAAGAATATGTAATTTAAACTTACTTAATGATAAATTAGAAATTATGAACAAACAATAAAGTAATAATTATGTCAGATATTGAAATTTTTTCCTTATTTTTTAAATGGTTATCATTATTTGTCTTAGTCTTATTGTTTTCCTTAGTTTCTATCAATGTAAAGTTTTTTGCTCTAACATTATTAAAACTGAAGTTATTGTGAAAATTGTGACTCAGATCAGTTTTTTAAAAAAAAAATAAAATGGTGCCTAGAGACTATAACAATTTGAAAGCTTGAAATAAGAAACAATAGTTGTAAAGAGTTTTATGATTAAAGAAAATAAGAGTAAGAGCATGCACATTACTATTATAAAACCCTGAGAAATTTACATTTATTATTTTATTAAATATTTGTGAACCCTCATAAAACTATATATAATGTAAATGCACTTTTCCTCTTTCAGAAATCTTAACCTGAATGTTTTTTCTCAACAGAGTGATTTACTGCATTTATGGGATTCAAGTTTTGCATAGTCTCAACATTCCTGGATTTTATAATGATGATTATTTTATATGTGGTGTAATGTCAATTGTAAAAAAAAATTTGGTTTGATTTTAATAGTGAATATATTAACCTGAATTGCATTAGATTATGTTGCTATGACAACAAATAATATTGAGAAATAGAAATGCTTATTATTAATTGTAGTTGTAAAAACTGTGAATTGACTTTATTCATTTTGAAAATGAATGTGTAATAAAGTTTATATTATTGATGAAATTATTATTCTTCCTTTATTATGTACATTTTAATTACTGCATTCATAATAGTAGGTTACAAATAATATGCTTAAATGTTTAATGTCTCAAGTATATTTGTTATTTTATTAGTATAATATTGTATTAAAAAATATGTATAAAAGGTATAATTTCCATGTTTTTAATTTATGTCGGAGTGAATGAATCTTATTTGTATTTTTAAAAAACAAATATTTATTATATATAATAATTATAAAATATTTATTTTTATTTGTTGTTATTATTGTATAATAATATTTTTATTTATGCAATGCTGGCTAAAATTGACCAAAGTGTTAATACAGAGTGTTGAAATAGTGTCTCTGATGTTAGTTTAAAAAGTTTATAAATAAAAATTAAACAGTTTAAACTCATTATTTCTTTATCTTGGCATCAATAGGAGCAATTCTAAGTTCTTTCATATGATTTTTTATTTGTTTTTGAATAGAATAATATTTGCCCATTAACTGGTCACATTTATCAGGAATTTGTGAGAGGTGACAATTTTTTGAAGGATGAAAATAAATCATAGAGTTTAAAAAAAAAAAATTGAAATACTTTTTGCTTTAAACTAGGATATTATTTAATTTTCAAGAATGAAATATAAATGCTGATAACATAAAATTGTATATAGTATAAAAATTAGTTTAATTTCCATCACATTTTTATAAAAAAAACTAGCTTGTAATGTTTTATGAATCAAATATTTGTTTAAAAAAATGTTATTTACATTATATTATCATGAATGTAGACTAACCTTTGCATACTGGTAACACCATAGATTAAATTTACACTAAATGAAATAATAATTCGGATACTTGGAAAATATCAGAATAAAAAACTATGTTTTGAATCTAATAGTTTTTCATGATATTTCTACTTTGATCAGATCATTTGCTAATATATATATATATATATATATATATATGTGTGTGTGTGTGTGTGTTATGTAACTGTCTGTAATATTTTAGTGCTTAAATTCTGGAAAATAGCTATTTTGCTTTCTGATGAAAACCAGTCAGGGTATATATATATATATATATATATATATATATATATATATTGTACCCTCACTTCCAGGAAATATGTAATAACAATAAATTGATCTAGCTCAGATAAATAACTATGTTCATCTAAAATGTATCTAGTAAATAATAACTATATTCTTTAATACCATCTATTATTAATTGGTTAAAATTAACAAATAATAATATGGTTCTGATTCTTAAATTAAATAAGTAAACATTTAATAAAAATCAAGAGACTATGAAATGAGTTTACAAGTGGCAAAATGAATACATTAAGCCAATATCCCACAGGATATCACCTCAATGGCATAAGAATACTATCCTTACTCTTATTTCTTAAACAATGAAACTATAGTACTTCTACATCTTTAATCAAAATTAATTAAGTAAATGACTCTTAAAAAAATTAATCTGAATATCTTTATAAAATTGATTTAGCTCAAATTATCTCAGGTTCTTTTAAAATAATTCTAAAATAATTATAACTTTTGGAATCAAGTATGATAAAGGATTTAATACCATTCTTAACTACATCTAACTAATACCAATACTAATAAGATAATAATATTAATCTTCAATCTATAATTTAATATCATATCTTTTCTACTTATAATATTAACCATGTATAACAAATAATAATAATATAATGTAATCTTCTATTATCCATATGTCACCTTAAATAAACATATATGGTATGATCTTATAATCTGAGAATATGTGGCAATCATTATTAATATAATTCTGTGTAAATATTCTGTGGTTATTCTATGACCATCATAATGATATAATAAATGAAATTTCTTTAATAAAAATCATATCAATAAAACATTACAACTCTTAAATAATAACTTTATTTATGTTGTGCAAATATCATGTCTTAATTCTAATTATCTGTGATTATGTAATTGTGATGTGAAGAAATTGAGTCGACACCAAGATTTATAAACAAAACTTAACAAATTTATTAATAAGCTTGAACAATAAATTATATACAGTATATACAACATGAATGAACTTTGTTTTACTCCCATTTAGGTAATCTCACAAAAATAAAATATATTAAATAAAAAAAATATTGGATATAAGAAACATTGCTTTATAAAATACTCATCATTAAAAAACATTACCATAATATGTTTATGGCCTCCATTAAGTTTCTTTAAATTATTACATTGCAAAAAGTATCATTTAAATTATTAAATCAATATATCTTTATTATTTATTATTTAGTTTTTAAAATATTTTTATTATTTCATATAATTATTTCTAACCTATTCATAATGTAAATAATCTTAACTAATAACATATCCATTAATCTAGACTGCTTATTACTCATTTATGTAATGACAAATAAAATGTAAGTATTGATGTGTTATTATTATAAAATAATTTTCTATAAAATTATGATCACTTATATTCTTCAAATGTGATTTAGTTATATCTCTTTTACTTGTAAAAAAAATATGCATTAAAATTGAATCTGTTAAAACTTAATGACTAAATAATATCTTTAGAAAACACACTGTATTCATCATTTATTTATTTGTAATAAATAATAATGAGTCCCAAATATAAAAAAGTTTATGATTCCTTATTAACAAGTTATAATCTTGTACTCTTTAAACTTACTTATATCCTTACTTTAAAACAATATAACCCATCTTATCCTCTTCAATAATAATTCTGCATTTTAAACTTATTCATCATTTCATATTTTGAAATATTATCCTTTACGATGCAATCCAAGCAATATCAATAGTAAATACACAAGTAGGAATATGGAATAAATTAGATTTTAATTCAATAGCACTTCTATTAAATAACCATCATGGTAACAGTGTATCATAAATAAGGCATGAACTACTTTAGTTCATCGCCTCTATCTATAAACATAATGTCCAAGCTATTTATTCAGCTCTATGGAACATTACAACTTTAACATACAGAAAATAACACTACCATGAACATATGCAAGTTATAGGGCTAAGTTATCTATACTTGCACAATAACCACTATTGTCTACACTTATTCCCATATAAACAAAACCTACCTAAAATATTATCTTGGTCCTATTTAACTTAATACCAAGCTTATATCGTTAAATCTATTCCTACATTCTTATAACAATAAATAAATTCATGTCTAAAATAACCATCTAACCAATCGATAAGAAAAGATTATTTTATCCCTTAGTAACTTTAAACATAAATACAAACAATCAGTGTCGATATCCCAGTTTATTATTTTATCACTTAAAATAAACCTTAAATTCCATTATAATAGAATCATATACTTATATTTTCCTTATATTAAAAGGTACTTATAATATTACTAAAAGTATGCATATTTTTTAATATGAATAAATAAATTATAAGCTATGTGTATGCCTTGTATTTTTTATAATCGTTTCATACATCCATACTAAAATATACAATAATAAAATACATAGTAAAATGATCAATACTTTTATAATTGTTACCATCAATAATATATCTTCATTGCCGATTATTCCATTAATATTTCTGGATCATGAACTAAATAAAAACATTATTTAAATATCACTCATTCCACATCATCATACTTTAAAAAATATTAAGTTTTTTTTAATAGTTAAGCACTAGGTTAGTAAATAATTTAATGTTTTATGTTCCTACCCTTTTCTATTTTATAAGCATTATTATGAAAGTTAGTAAAATAAGATTTTAAAACATATTTATGAAAAAACTCCGACAAAGTTCGTTATAAAAATGTCCTTTTTCTCCTGTACAGCAATTATTGACAAAGATCATCTTCCTTTGACGCTAACAAAAAAAAACATGCATGCTCCAATGGTTCTACTTTTATGACATGTCCAACAATTCTTTTTTTAAAATAAAGAAAATAACACAAAAGTAAGTTGACTCATAAAATATTCCAACTGCAATACAAATAGTTCTGAGTTCTTCTATTTCCAACAATAATTGTTAAATGCATTTTTTAATCCTTTATTACAACATATATCTTCTAAAATTTTACTGCTTTCAGTTAAATTTCCCACTGGTCAGTATTCCTAGATACAACACAGTGTTCATAATATTTATTATTATAGTTTTAAATATTTTTATAAATACTTTTCCAAATATATTCTGTATGTCCAGCATACAGCAACTAACTTATTTTGAAGATTTTTCCAATGTAATATAAATTATTTTACTAATAATCTTCATTTTTTTTAATTTTTTAAAAAAAAAATTATATTTTTTTCAAAAATCCATTTTCAATATTTGCTCATAAAGAAATATTTCAGCATCTTAAATAATTGTTATTTTTACATTAACAGTTTTTTTTTAAAAAAAAAAAAACTATTCTATTTTAAAATAGCTCTCAGAATAAAAGATTTCATTTTTTTTTAAATCTCTGATGAGCTTTTCTGAATCTTCTCCATGAAGTTCTGTCTATTAAATTTATTATTAAATTAGCACGATCGCTCAACTTAGGCAAAATTATGTGCCTAGTAGGAAAATAATAATTCAATATTTCCATCAATAAATTTAAATTCAGTAATGACTTTTCCATGTTTAAGTTGCTGTTAAATTAGATGAAATAAATTAGCAAGTAAGGAATTACTTAATTTTTTAGCCACACATTTCTATATCACACAAACTTATAATAATGAGTTAATATCCTTTTTTTAGAATTTAAAATGATAAAATTGACTATTACTAATATACATAATTAACTAAAGTTGCAGTAACAGTAACAACAATAGTAAGAATTATAATAATAGCAATCTGCAAAATCTGTGCAGCTCTTATATACTCAAGCCTACTACGCATTTGATTGGTTAAATTAAACAATGCTTATTTCTTACGACACTGGGAAAACAACACTGGATTAAAGTTAACACAAATAATAATTTACTAAATATTTATTTTTTATTATATTCAATTCTTAATTAATTTTCATATTTTATTTACACTTAATAAATATTCTAAAATAACTTTTAAAAATCACATTATACTATTTATTACTATTTCTATCCTTCTTTTAAACAAAACATATTTATTTTTCAAAATAAAATACAAATCTGATATTATTTATTATATTCACTTTAAAGACCCAATTTAATATTTATAACAGATAATATTATTTTATTCTGGGATAAACAAATCTAATATTTTTAAATCTTATATTAGAATTTTAAAATAGTTTTACTTAATTAAAAAAACTTTGCAAGCACACGTGTGAATATCTACACATCATGTGGTCTACAAAAATACATGAGACGCTAATAATTTAACTAAAAATAAAATAAATGTTTTAATTTATAAAATATTACATAAAAATAATATTATAGCAAAATTTAAAAATAATTATTTTAATATTATAAAATCAAATATGCACTTTTCTCCCACATTATTACTTTTGATTAAATGATTTTTTAAATATAACTATTAAATACAATTACTATTATTAAATAGTCTATGTGTTTAACTTTAAATTATTACTTTTAAAATTTACTTTCATCATTTATTTATAAGACTTATTAAATCAGTATTTATTATGGACAGCTTTCCCAACCATACAATCTTATAATGATTTTTTTAGTTAACTGTTTTCTTTCAAATACTAGCACAATATTATACAACAATTATTTTACTTGTCCTAACTAAATTATTAAAAGATCCTCCACACATAACATACATCATTCCCTTACTTAACTTTGAAATTTAAAATTTTCTAGTAAATTGATGTAACAATTCATCCTAACCTAAACAAAAAAGTACAATATATATATATATATATATATATATTGTACTTTTTTATATATATAAAGGTTACATATATATATATATATATATATATATTGTAACCTTTCTATTAGCACATAATTATATGGTTGTAGTTAATGGTCAATTTTAATAAAAAAATTAAATTTTATATAACAAGTAATAAAAACCTCTTATTTAATTAGTAGTAGAAGTTAAAATATATTGTCTCATTAGTATTAAACTTGAGTTAATTTTCTTTAAATAAATATAATCTATCTAAGTTATAAACTTGAAACATAAATTGTGCTTTTTATTTGAAAATAAAAGTAAATAATTAAAATCATATAAGGTATTTTAAATCAGTAGTTTTAATAATTATGATTAATATTTTTATGATTATTACTAATCAACTTAAAAAACTGCTACTTATTTATTGTTTTAAAATCATTTAATTAATAATAAAATAAATGAGAAGTCAGGTGTGTGTTAATAAATATGCCCACACACATTCATCAAATAGTAAATTAAATTTGTTTCCTGGTGTATTTTAAAAAGTTGTTAATTGTGAATAATAAATGTTATTATTATTTTAATCATATAAATTTTATAAAAAGTTTATAAAAATTAATAATTTGAATAATAATGTAAATTATAAACTTTAAATATTAAAATTTAAGTTTAAGTAAAGGGTGTTGTATTATTAAGAGGAATTTAAATTTTGCATTATTAAAATTCAGAAAATATTGATTTCATAATATTAGTTATAATTGTAGAAAAGGAATTAATATTCATTTTTGTCATTCATCTGAAAATAATAAACCAATCAGGTATTGTGAAATTTTTCCTATAAATAGAAGATGAGCAGATAATAGAAGGATAAATTAAGAAAAAATTCAAGGAATAAACTGTATTTTTGTCATTAAACTTTTATGTATAATTTATTGAAATGTTATTGTTTTAACCTCAAAATAATAATTTTAAAAAGCATGTAGTATGTTAAGAAGTCTATTCATTAATTTCATCATGGAATATGAAACAAAACTATCCTCATTTGTGTACTATATGAACTCAATATAAACTTGTGATAATGGAAGAAAGTCAAACTTCATTCAAGTTGATAAAAATGTATTTAAATAAAACACCTTGAAGAATATCAAACTCTTTGCCTATAGAAAATGCAAAGGATACATAATGAATTTATGCTTTAATAATCTTTATATGCATAATGATAAAAAAACATTTGCTACTAACTCTCATTTTTAGTAATGATAGAAATAATTACTTCTATTCATTAAAACTGTTAACATTTCCATATATGCATTTTTGTGACTTCATTAGGATGTTAATGGCCTTAGAGAAGAAATATTAATGCAAACTAAGTTTTATTCAAAGTTTATAACCACTAATTTTAATATTGTCTAGGTATTAACAATGTATTAACATATTAAATATGAATTATTCAGAAGTGAAATCTGAGAACTTTATAAATCTACCAGTAAATATTTTTAAAGTTGGAAGAAAGGATTAAATTTTTAAAAAATAATAAATGTCTTTATTAAATAGTAAAATACATATTTACTAAAACATGAAAGAATTTTATTAATAATACAAAAAATGATAAATTTGTAATATAAGAACTTCTTATTGTTATTAATAAATAATTTTTATTTATAATTTTTTTTCCATTTATGCCTTGAATGGCTAGCGAAAAGCACGAAGAGGAGAGAAGGAGAGGAAAAAGCTTTTTTCTTACAAACAACAGTTGTTGATATTATTTTTATATGATTAACTAATATTAAGATAGTATTAAGTACTTATAATTATTTGTTTCATAGTTATTATTTTAGATTTAAATATTTTAGAATTTCTTACATAAGAAAAAAAAATGTTCTTTGTTCTTGATTATAATTCTCTAACATAAAAGAAATTATATTTATAAAAGTGTCATTGATAATAATATAAGATATTATGAATAAGGTAATTTCATTTTTATAAAACATAAGATATTAGTATTGAATTTTTAACATGGAATCGGTTAAAATAAATATGTGTAATATTTATAATGTGTGTATTTACATGAATGTATATGATTAAGGATTCAATACATTTATTGTAATGTTAATATGACTATATAAGTGTATGTATAATTGATCTTTGTATAAGTTATAGATGACTGACATTATAATTATGAAATGTTATATTAAAGACTATTTGTTTGCTTTTTAATATTCTTGGTATGTTCAAAAGTACGAAGATGTTAAGCATAAGTTTGGATATTATTTGAGAAATAATGAATAATATTTTATGTGATGTTACATATTTTATATGGATTATTAGATATTAAGTAATGGTACAGAAAAGTAGATGTACTGGAAATTCTGTAGTTATAGGGATGCATTCTTTAAGGTTAAATATGATACAGAATAGAGTAAGTTAAACTATTTATGATATATGTGTAGTGACATAAGGTAGACACTATAAAATATAGCCTTAAGTTACATAATCCACGATATCATTATTTATTATAACTTTATAAGTTATTCACCCCACACTTGTTAGTATGAAAAATCCCATTGGTATATTCATTGTATTAAGGAATTGTAGATTTAAGCAATAGTAGTAGTTAAAAACAAAGGCAAAACTCTCCATACAGTAGTGCCACCCTGTGCCAAACAGAGTAATCAATGGAAGCCAGAAGGCTTGTGCATAAAATCCCTATCTAGTGCCTACTCATCCAATATCCCCAGACTAGTTTCTGGCTTGTAGCCATCATCAGTGAGGAGCCTTCGATCTGAGAGCACTGCACCTAGATCTTAGGATCGAATGCAATCCTCCAGCAACCACCCTTTAACTCTACTTTACTACAAAACTATGAGAATGAAATTGAAAACACAATAATATTTTTAATCTAAGCTCAATAGCTTATATAGTCATATGGGTCTGAACTCAATTCAGCACCCATACAGTTTGGTGTCTTTGGCTCTTAAACAACCATAGCCACCACTATCCTATTAGGCAGGATTGGTGTTAAACCACTAAACATCACATGATCACCATCTCTATACAAGCACATAATTGTTGTAAACAAAGGCAAAACTCTCCATACAGTAGTGCCATCTTGTGCCAAACAGAGTAATCAATGGATGCCAGAAGGGTTGTGCATAAAATCCCTATCCCATATAACTATATAAGCTATTGAGCTTAGATTGAAAATATTATTGTGTTTTCAATTTCATTCTCATAGTTTTGTAGTAAAGTAGAGTTAAAAGGTGGCTGCTGGAGGGTTGTATTAGATCCTAAGATCTAGGTGCAGTGCTCTCAGATCCAAGACTCCTCACTGATGATGGCCACAAGCCAGAAACTAATCTGGGGATATTGAATGAGTAGGCACTAGATAGGGATTTTATGCACAAGCCTTCTGGCATCCATTGATTACTCTGTTTGGCACAGGGTGGCACTACTGTATGGAGATTTTTGCCTTTGTTTACAACAATTATGTGCTAGTATAGAGATGGTGATCATGTGAAGTAATAGTTAAACATTTAAATGATGATAAGATAAATCAACTTATTCCAAGAAGGATGAAATATAAAACAAATAGGATGTTAAAGAATGTAAGAATAAAGATTTTATGAACATTTTTATTGGATATTAGAGAATAAAATACAGAATGAAAGTCTGAAGTATAAGAGATAT
Source organism: Epiperipatus broadwayi (assembly GCA_028023455.1). Classification (NCBI taxonomy): domain Eukaryota; kingdom Metazoa; phylum Onychophora; class Udeonychophora; order Euonychophora; family Peripatidae; genus Epiperipatus; species Epiperipatus broadwayi. Next base: position 4,096,766 of record JAQFVV010006210.1, read on the forward strand.
GATAGTGAAAAGAAAATCTGATAATTATTATTATTATTGTAAGTAATATAGTAAAGTGCTATGTTTTAATGAATATTTAAATAATTAAATATTTATTTTATAACAAAATAATAAACAAAGAAGTATAATAAGTTATAGAGTTATAATGAGATCATAAGATCATAGGAACATTAAAGGTAAAGTAATGATAATATAAAATAATATGTTGGTGAAATATTTAGAATATGATAAAATACAAATTTGTATTTTTATTGATATATTTTAATATGGAAATATTAAGAAGTACCTTAATATTCATGGGATAAAATATGGAAAATAATGTAAATAATTTAAAAGTGAAGTGTAAATTATTTAGTTTATTATAATTACTTTATTAATGTTAGTTTTATAAAATTTTGAATAATATGTTAAATATTTGAAATACAGCCATTCGTCATATACCTGAAGCTTAATTGTAAATATATGAAATTTGAACACAGACTTTCAAGCACCCTTCAACTATCCACACTATCTTATACCACTGATGCACATGACCGCACACGTGTAGAAAAGATAAATAATCACCAATATGCATATTTTGTGCTGAACCACCACTTATCAGTTGGTCCAGATCATCATCTCCCACACATATATATAATCAGTGTTCAGTTTGTATTAAGATAGTAAATCTTCATACTTTAATAGACAGGATTCAATCTACTCTGACCTCCAACTCTTCAGCTATCTATACCATTGAAAATATGATGATGGAATTCACAATTCCCATGCTGATGCCAATATTTTTGTTATTCCCATGTTGCCTTCAAGTCACTCTAACCCCTCATGTATAGGATCTTATCCATTTAAATATATAGAAGAGGGATGGGCAGGATGCAGGCTTAATTTGTAATATTTAAAATACAGGCATACTTCATATACCTGGAGCTTAATTGTAAATACATTGGCATCAGCAAGTGAGCTGGGCATTCCATCATCAGATTTTCAATGGTATGGATGACTGAAGAGTTAGATGTTAGAGCAGACTGAAGCCTGTCTATTAAAATATGAAGATTTGCTATCTTAATATCTGATTATATATATATATTGTAACGTTTATTTATATACGTTACAAATATATTGGCATTGGGTAAAAAAAAAACTAAAAGATAAAAGTGGATTTAAAATTTTGTTGAGTAATTTTTTTTTAAAAAAAAAAAAAACGTACAATGAGGGTTGAATTATTCTTCTTATTTTTTTTTATGTGATTAGTAATAACAGTAATTGGAGAGAACAAAAGAATTCCAAAAGTAAGTAAAAAAAGATAAGCTGAAAGTAGAAATACTCAAATTAATTAAAGATGGCCGAAAACTTGAAGAAAATAAAGACTTTATTACATAAAATTTATAAAGACTGGATAAGATTAAAAAGGCATGGTACTAGCATGTGCAGAAGTCCTGAAAACTGGATATAAAAAGGAGGGATCCAGTTGAAGGAACGTCTTGCTCGTTTTGTTTCTCTAGTTGGTCTTGGATAACATTGATATATCCAAGATCGCTCTTCGCTGAAGGAATTCGGCATGTCGCAGTGAACCGGAGCTTCTGAAGACATCGGACCTAATGATGTACACCAGGAAAAGCCTTTGTGACCGACTGGGGAAATGGACCACAAGATCAAGCAATAACCAAAAGGCCGAACTCATTATAACCAAAAAACTATGCATAGTTATCTACTACTGAATTCATGAAACTTACCGGTAAGAATAATTATCCTGATTGTGACAAAGTTAACTATTTAAAACTACTCATAAAAATATACGTATAAAAGAAACCCGATAGTGACTTTAATTTTTCTATATGAGAGACTCTTATGTAACCAAGAACTTTTTGTTTATTTTAACTGATATTTATATTTTCTGGATATTTCCCACCTGAATTAAATGTGTTCTCTCCAAGGTATTAATTAGCTACTTAACATGAAGTATTTTAGTTTGTCAAAATTAAAAATATTTCTAATATCAATTCTCATTTGTGCGTTATTAATAATAGTTATTATTTTTTATTATTAAATTTATTTTTAGTGTAATAAGATTTAAACGTAAGTTACCTTTGCCAATATGTTTCAATACGCCCAGGACTAATAATCGTAAAAATCATTAATTCTCATTATGGTAGAATTACCGCCCCTTAAAAAAAATATAATAAAAATCTTTTTATTTTTTTTTTGTTTTACAACTTGCGAGAGGTGCTGGCGACATATTTCAGCAGATTCTTAGGAATTCTGGCGCCCATGGTAAATAAAATTAAAAGTTTATTTTGTCAATAGCACAATTCGTAACAATTAATAGGCTGAAGTTGATCAGGAAAAATAGCTGTGTTTTTAGAATAGAAATACAACTTTCTTCTTTTTTTGACATAGCTTGATCAATTCACGCGCAGTTTATATTAGCGTGTAAAGGCCTAGCAAAATGAAAAACGTTACAATATATATATATATTGTAACCGGACCACCATACAACCTCTTTATTACCTCGGTTGTAACAATTTCCTGATGAGCATGTTGCAGGAAGGGACTATTGATTGTCATTCCCCAATACAGATGTTAAGCTCTCCCTACAACAATATTTCCTGTTTATCAGAGGATGTAGCACCATATAGACTGGAAGCCTCTAGACATTTCTATGTTTGGTTTTCCAAATGACACCACTAGAGTTCCATCTCACTACAACCTGACTTACATAGGTCTAGTTATGCCAGACCTAGCTCAGGAGGCATGAGATTCTCATGAATAAGTGTACTGAATAATTAGTGATGCAATAAAAAAATAGAATTGAACAACTAAAAGTAATTTTAAGTAACAACAATTTTTATTTAACAATAATCCATGTGTGAAGATTTATTTTCAGTTCACTTATGAGAAGATGTTTAAAAGCAGTTTGTTTAACAATAATTCATTTTCAAGTCCATATGTATCCATGTGCGAAGATTTATTTTCAGTTCACTTATGAGAAGAAGTTTAAAAGCAGTTTGTTTAACAATAATTCATTTTCAAATCCATATGTATCCATGTGTGAAGATTTATTTTTAGTTCACTTGTGAGAAGAAGTTTAAAAGCAGTTTGTTTATCAATAATCCATTTGCAAGTCCTTCTAATAAAGTGTAAGCAGTCAAGCAGTTATGATTTATGTAGCATTTCATTATTTTGAGGATTACTGCCAGTTGGTAAACACTTAAACTCAGCAATTCTAGGTTTGTGAAGCATTTATAATTTAGTCCAATGTAGATGTATATTCATACACATAAACTTTATTATATTATCCAGGTACAAGTAATATGCAGTTAAGCATTTATGACTTATACAGCATTTCATTATTTTGAGAATTACCACAGGTTGGTAAACATGTAAACTCAGCAATTCTAGGTTTGTGAAGCATTTATAATTTAGTCAAATATAGATGTATATTCTTACACGTAAACTTTATTATTTGATTTAGATATAAGTAATATGTAGTTAAGTATTTATGATTTATACAGCATTTCATTATTTTGAAAATTACCACAGGTTGGTAAACAGGTAAACTCAGCAATTCTAGGTTTGTGAAGCATTTCTGATTTAGTCAAATATAGATGTATATTCATACACATAAACTTTATTATATTATCCAAATACAAGTAATATGCAATTAAGCATTTATGATTTACATTTAATTATTCTAGCATAAATATTTACTTGGTCTGCTGCAAATGTATATTTTTATACATAAATTCATTAGCAGTTTCATTTATAATTTGAAATATAGAACACAATTAACATTTTCATATTTCTCGATTAATTTTTTTTCTTTTATTAGAAACTTTATCATAGCATTAATAATTGAATTGTTACTATTTTTTAATTCTTACTTTTTTACTTGTTGTTCTCTTTCAATACCAATGGAGGCTTAATGAATGGCACAGTAGATAGGCTGGAGCTTACTTCATGATCGTGGATGGAGAGAAAAAAGCAAGTCAACTGCCCATGTTAAATTGTTTCTTCATGATTGAGTTTTGATTTTTCTGTCTTGCTTTACTTAGTAAAACTGATAAAAATTAACACTCTCTGATAATCTGAATTTTCCAAATATTTTATACTTTCTCTGCTTGTTTCATCCAATATGACTTTTAAAAAACTTTCTCTATTGCTTTACCTAATAAAAACTGATAATAATAAAACTATTCTCTCTGTCTTCTCTCTGTCTGAAAATCCAATTTTTTTTCAGCCTATTTATACTCTTTCTGCTTATCAGAATGGATTCTCTTTACATGATGCTTGCTTCAATTGGTGTTGGTGGATGTTTTTGTCCACATGCGTGCCCATTTTTAATTATCTGGCTATGTGTTTTCGAATTCCAATTAATTTTAATGTTTCCTTGCCTGGAGCATTTTGCCTTACTAATTATTTTCTGAAATACAAAATAAGCTTATCTTTTTTTCTTTTTTAATTGATGAATTTTAATAAAGAATGATTTATGCTTTTTTTAATTGCAGATTTAAACGTATTATATATATATATATATATATTCGTTGTCTCTTTTTTTCTTTTTAATTTGACCAAATTAACTTTCTTTTTCATTGCTGTCAATTTTCATGATTCTTTTGTTTTTTTAACTTTTTAGTTTTCCTTAACCATTATTAAATCTTTTCTTTTCTTTTGTGAAAACAAATCATGTTAGTCCTTTTAAATGGTGGGGGGGGGAGATATTTTGAATATATACATGGAACAGTATATCTGTTTCAATATATATATATATATGTAATATACAAATCAATATATATATCAAAATACAGTACAATTTATATAAATTATATTCTTTTAGAAGTACTTTCGACTATGCACTTTGTAGTCTTTATCAACTATATAACGTTGAATAATCAAAACGAGACAACCCTTAACAATACCCATAGTTCAATTCAGATTTCCCACAATTCTGTTATCTGGATAAAGACTACAAAGTGCATAGTCGAAAGTACTTCTAAAAGAATATAATTTATATAAATTGTACTGTATTTTGATATATATATTGATTTGTATATTACATATATTGTGAAACGAATACAGATATCAAACTTTATTTATTATATATATATATATATATATATATATATATATATATATATATATATATATGTAGGAGATGATGATCTGAACCAACTGATGAGTACTGGTTCAACACAAAATACATATATGGTTTATTATTTATCTTTTCTATATGTGTGTTGTTATGAGTATCAGTGATATAAGATAGTGTGGATAGTTGAAGGATGCTTGAAAGTCTGTGTTCAAATCATGTATATTTACAATTAAGCTCCAAGTATATGAAGAATACCTGTACTTCAAATACTACACATTAAACCTGAATCTTACCCAGCTCTCTTCTATGTATTTAAATGGATAAGATTCTATACATGAGGGGTCATACTGACTTGAAGTCAACATGTCTATAACAATAATATTGGCATCAGCATGGGATTTTGGCATTCCATCATCAGATTTTCAATGATATGGATGGCTAAAGAGTTGGAGATTAGAGTAGATTGTAGCCTGTCCATTTAAGTATAAAGATTTGCTATCTTAATATAAACTGAGCACATTATATGTATATATATATGTGTGTGTGTGTGCGTGTGTGTGTGTGGGAGATAATAATATGGACCAACTTATGAGGGCTGGTTCAGTGCAAAATATGTATAGTGGTGATTATTTATCTCTTCTACATGTGTGTGGTTATGTGGATCAGTGATATAAGATAGTGTGGATAGTTGAAAAGTGCTTGAAAGTCTGTATTCAAATCCCATATATTTATAATATGTTAAATATTTTTTATTAAATATGTGTAAATTATTTTAAAATTTTGTATTACTACTGCAATAAATGTTAATGTTTGTTTTAAAATTAACAAAGTATTGAGAGTCTCTTTTCTTGTTTCCAAGTCATTATTCATCATCCTAACCACACATATATTATAATAATTAAAGATATTTGGTATTATTGCAAATAATCTAAATAAGATAATAAATAAGTAAAAAATTATGATTGTTAAAGGCATTTGATGTTGTATCCAAAATATTAATTAATTCAATTTTTTCTTTATCTTTCTTAAAATGAAGACTTAATAAATAGTATGTCATATAGGAATAAAAATGATTAGAGTACAATGCATGGTGATAAGAAATTATGTTAAATTTGTTTAAATTAATAGAGATAAGTATTGGTTAATAATTTTAATTTAGTTTTTAAACAGGCAAAACTCTCCATACAGTAGTGCCACCCTGTGCCAACCAGAGTAATCAGTGGATGCTAGAAGGTTTGTGCATAAAATCCCCATCTAGTGCCTACTTATCCAATATCCCCAGACTAGTTTTGGGCTTGTGGCCTTCGTCAGTGAGGAGCCTTGGATTTTAGAGCACTGCACCTAGATCTTAGGATCTAATGCAACCCTCCAGCAGCCACCTTTTATCTCTACTTTACTACAAAACTATGAGAATGAAATTGAAAATACAATATTTTTAATCTAAGCTCAATAGTTTATATAGTCATATGGGTCTGAACTCAGTTCAGCAACCATACATTTTGGTGTCTTTGGATCTTTAACAACAATAGCCACCACTATGCTATTAGGCAGGATTACCCTGATTGGCACAAAGTGGCACTACTTAATAGAGATTTTTGCCTGTTTAATAACAGTTATGTGCTAGCATAAGGAATGGTCATCATGTGATGTTTAGTGGTTTAATTTACTTTTTAGTCAATTTATAAGAGAATTTAGTTAATTGTTTTGAAATGAAAAAATTGATTAGTATATTTGTTTCATAATTATTTTTAAATGTAGATGGATGTAAGTAAAATCCCTCTTTACATTTGGTTATGTAAATTAATTTATTCATTTTCAGAAACAATAGTTAACTGAAATGTTGACTGAGTTAACGAATGTTGTTATACGAGTGATATATAATAATTTTAATAAGAAGATGAATATCATATTGTGTTATAATGAAATTTAATATTGGAAATTTTAATATTAAATATAATTTGCTTAATTTTATTGTGAGTCATGGGAGTATTACTGATATCATAATGGAGTAGTGTTTCTTGATATTCTTATGTCATTGAGGTTATACTTTTGGGTATATATTTAATGTTAAAAGGCAGTACCTTACTGAATGATTAGATAATATGTTTCATGATTATTGTTATTTTATTATTAAATTAGTTATTAATATTGATATAATATATGAAACACGAAATGAGTATATTTTTATTATTGGAATTTTATATATATAAAAAAAATTTGATTCATCTTTAGTATATTTTTATTTCCATATATATATATATATGAAGATTAAGAAGATCCTTGACGCTTTTATATTTTGAAAAGCGCATATGTGTTACAATATTTCTATGTTCTATCGTTTTTATGTTTATACATATTTTTTTAGGTTGGCTTATCAAGCATGATTTTAGAATTTGCAACTCTAATCAAATCATTTTTATAATCCCTTATATTATTTTTCCTATCAGTTTCAAATGTTGGGTTTTAAATTTTTAAATAAAAATGACTTTTAAACTTGCCATTTTATAGTGAAATGGAATGTTTGATAACAAATATAGATAATCCCTAGTACTAACCGCTTTATGTTCATCAAGTAATCAAAAGCAATGCCTTATCTTTCTAATTTTGAATCTGAAAATTTAATAGTTTTATTAATGTTTTTTCATTTTCTTTTATCCTTTTAACTTTGGGATTTTATTAAAATTATTAAACATTAATTGAATAAACATAGAAGAATCATATACGAAAAAAAAATTGTCAGATATATAATATACATATATCATTCATCATCAACAACACCATTATCAATCCACTGCAGAATGAAGGTCTCTCCAAGTTCAATCCATCTTCTTTGATCTTTAGCTTCTCTTCTCCACACTTTCTTATTTGATCCATCTCACATATGGTCTCTTTCTGGGTCTTTTACAATCTCTTGGATTTCAGTTTAAGATTTCAATTGTCTATCTATTATCATCTCTTCTAGAAATATGTCCAGCCCAACTCCACTTCAGTCTTTTAATTTTTTTAATAAGATCAGTAACAACGGTTTGTTCTTTCTTCTATTAAGTATCCAAGTCTCAGTTCCATAAATATGAACTGGTAAAACACATTTATTAAAAACCTTCCTTTTCAAACACATAGGCATATTTCCTTTTAGTATCAAGTTATTTCTACAAAAAGCATTCCACCCAAATTTAATTCTATGATTAATTTCATCCATTACATTTTCATCTGTATTAATAATCTGACCAAAGTATTTGTAACTGTTAGCCTCTTTTAACTCATCATAATCAATCTTTGTTTTCATATTTTGAGAAAATCCATAAAAGATTATTTAGTCTTTTTAACATTTATCTTTAGTCCTACTTTTATCTCATAACTCCTGCAACTCTAAAACATTATTTGCAAAAGCAACTACATCATCTGCAAAATCTAAATGACTTAAATAATATCCATTTACTTTCACTCCCTTCGTTTCCCATTTTAATCCACAAAATACTTTTTGCAGCACTGCTGAAATTTTTTTGGGAGATATGGAGTCACCCTGTCTTACATCCTTCTCAATGTTGACTTTCCTAGTATCATTATGTAATCTAATTGTTGCTGTAGAGACTTTTATAAATATTCTTTTAAATATGTCAATATTCTGGATCTATACCTTGATGATTCAATGCTTTAATCACTGAAGAAATATTTATAGAATCAAATGCATTTTCATTATCAGGAATTAAATAAGTTAAATAACTTTTTTTTCAATATAGGCAGCAATAAAACTACAGATAGCATTATAATTGACAAATAAAACCAGGTGACAACTTCTATTCATAATGATATTATTACAGTTCTATTGATGAATTCTGGTTTTGATGAAATGTTTCAACTGTTTATTTATTTTTGGTGGTAAGTTAATAAGCCTACATAGTAAAAGCCAAGCCATTCTATGTTTTGGGTGATTTTCAGGTTGGATTTCTCAAAACCACATGACAATCATAATATGTTGATTAGAACAGTTTCTTTGTAAGCATTTAAATGTTAAGGTTGTGCTAATTCTGGATTGACTGTTAATAACAATCAATAATTTTGTATCACTTTTACACTAATTTGTTTTAAACACTTTTTGACCCTGACATACTTCAAATAATTTTCAGTTGACACACTATTGAAAAAGATTTCCCATTCCTAATTTATAACACAGTAACATTCTCACATGGAATACAGTTACACATTTTTTTAAAAACTATTGTTTTAAGTAAATTTTTATGAACAATTTCCATTTTTTTTACTTATTTATTGTTATTTGGCAAAAAAAGTCGATGTATTTTTAATTTTACAAATATGTTCGTTATTGCAGAGAAAACCTTAATACATAGTTTTATTCAAATAAAGTAAATTATTACTATTTATTTTGTGAGTTAAAAATAAACTTTTATTGTTGCTGTCTTAAAGTTTAATATATATTATATTTACAATATGTATTTACGTGTATAATATTATGGCAATATGAACTCTTCAAGCATCATCTACAGTAAATTAATTAAACATCTGCAATATCATTATCTAATGGCAAATCAAAAGGAAAATTAATATTTTCATTTGCGGTTGAAATATACACAAGATAAGCAGATTTAGATATCTAATATAAGAAGCAGTTATGAGACATTTTCATTAAATTTAACATAGATGACAGAGAGTTTCTCATCACAAAATTTTACCAATAAATTAGTATTGATTAGTTTTAGTATTGCATGTTTCTGATTCCTTCAGTTGTTAACCTGGCTATTAAAATAAATACTTGGGAACTTCATCTTATGAATACGGTTTAAAACTGATTTAAATATGACTAAGTAACTATCTCTAGAAACTTGGATGTTGAATCTCTTAACTGTCATTGTCTAAATTTAATTACTTATATATATATATATATATATATATATATATATATATATATATATATATAGTGAATTAAATATTTTTATGTATTATAGTAGCTTGTTAGTCTGAGTTTTACTCAAACAAAAGAGCTATTATAGTTTATTACAAAACGTGTTTGGCCTCAGGGATTGTCAATTAGTGATTAATTGATCATTTTTCGTTAACATCAAAGATTACATATTATTTCCATTTACATAGATATTATCTCCTCATTTCTATTCTTTATTATATATATCATGTCACAACTGAAACTATTTATTTTCTTTACTTAGAAGTTAGATCAATTAATGAGTAATTGATAATTTCTTGTTAACATCAAAGATTAAATGTTATTTCTATTTACATATATATATATATTATTTTCTCATTTCTATTTTTTATTTTATATATATATTACATCACAGCTGAAACTATTTATTTTCTTTTGCATAGAAGTTAAGTCAATGATCTTCAACCTTTTTTTAAGCCACTACACTTTCCTTTTGATATTTTTTTATTCCCATATGTTTTTAATAAAGTATGCTTTACTCTAAATTATTACTTTTTTGAGGATTAAACAAATATTTATAATTGAATTTAGAAAAAAATATATTGTTTTTAAACCATTTTTAATATAACATAAAATTTAAAAACAAATAATTTAATAATAGAATAAAATGTAATATATGGGGGAAATATTGAAAAAAAACTTTATATTAATCTTTTGTGGTATTTTTGACATTTGCAATACAAAAAAACAATTTCATGATTAAATACAAATAACAAATTATATGAAAATACAACAAAGCATAAAAGAATACAAGTGTAAAGTATCTAAATAATACTTAACATATAAATAAACAAAATAGGATAAATAATTAAATTGAAACAACATTTGAGCACAAATTCAATTTGAGAATATAAATTATTATTCTGTCATAATATTTTTATTGTCATTTTTAAAATATTTAATGCAAAGCTTGGATTTTGTAGAGAATTACTAACTTGCTAATATCAGATTCAACAACTGTAGATGATGTCATAAATTTTCACATTTAATTATGATTTCTTTGTTTGATTTAAAGTTGTGATTCAGCTCTGAAATGATATTTGCCAGGAAATTATCTTGAAAAGTTATCACATTTTAACCATATATACACAGTACAGAATAATATTCCAAAACACTTTATACAATCAAAATTCTTAATAAGAATGATTCAAATGTGCCTTCAATTCAATATGATTATGTAACATATGTTCTTCCCCCACAAATGATTGCTAATATTTTCAGCATTTATATATGGATCTATTGTCCATCTGAATCTTTCATATTAAAATGGTCTTCAAATTTTCCACTATATCTTTATGGAGCTTTTGCAAGTGAGTCAGAAAAATCAACAATATATCCTCAGCTGCCATTTTGTTTTTTGTTTTTAACCATTTTGGAAACTGGTATAACTCTTATTGTCCTATGACGCATTCAACAAATAGTAATTGTGACATAATTGTCAATATTTAATATTTCATATTAATAGTAGTTAGGTTTTCTCCCTGTAATTTAAATTTATTTAAATAAATTTAATAAACAAGTTTGATAGATAGCAATATCTGCTTTCAGTTTTTGAAAGTACTGTTAACTCATTATAATTCTAAAAATTAAAAGACTTCATAAAATTGTTTGCACGTGCTTATCCTTTGATAATCAATGAACTTCAAAGTAAAATAATAATTATTTCAGTGGAAAGTTTTTGAAAAAGGTAATCAATGAGACAATGTATGCTTGTTTGAAGTAATCATAACTTGCAGGAAAATATGCAATTGAATACTAAGTTTTTTCACATTAAATGTTCAGTCAATAATGTAATGAACAGTAGTAGAACTTGTGCTATTTTTCCAAAATAGGCTATAAAATCTTTATAATGATCTATCATTGATGGAACTCCATCATTTACATGGGCAATTAACATCCATTCCAAATATTTTGCAAGGAATAATTCTTAGCTATTTTTTATTTATCTTTGAATTATATTGTTACAAGGTGAAACCATTTTTTATTGGATTGTGTTGCAATTTAAATAAAATTGTTACAATTTAAACTATATGTGTTAGCAGTTATACACTCACATCTTCACATCATCCACTTTAATGATTATAACTAATAATTTATTAGGCTAGAGATTATCCTATTATTTCTAACCCAGATAATGAAAATAATTGGGCCAATAGAGATACGCTAATTCAACCTTAAATGCAATTTGGGAATCATTAATTTATTTCAGTTGTTGTCATTCCTATATTTTCAGAATATATTAGCATATTATTTTATTTTCATTGCTTTTGTACCCTCTAGTAAGCTTTAGTAATCAATATATGCCAGATGGTAGTGCTTAATAAACTCCTATTCCATGCTGCATAGGATAGCAGGGGACTAGGTGGCACAAAAGCAATGCGAATCAAACAATATGCTGATGAATAGAAAAGTGTAAGCAAAGATCATGTGATGACTTTGTTGGTCATGTGATGTCTTAATTCAAGAATATGTGGTGGAAGTAAATTTTAAATATATATCTAAATAAATAAGTAAAACTATGCAGATTACTTAGGGAATTGCAGGTAAAATTAAATCATCATCAGTGATAGTAGGCCTGCAAATCATGATTATTTTGTTGCAAAGGACATGCAAAACTTTTATTAACCTTGGTCATATTCAAATTTATCACGTTAATGCCCCGGTAGGTGAGAAGGCTTCATGGTCTCATTTGAACATGTTTATGCACGAATGGGGTATGTTGGTAGTTGATTCTTATACAAACTTACATTCTAAATATTCCCGATAATATTGCCTGCATTTCTGCTTTGACTTTTGTAAGTTTGCCATTGCGTTTTTTTAAAGCAACTAAATAATAATAAATTAAATTATTTATTTAATTATAAACCTATAATGAAAATTAAATTATTTTCTTATTTTAATGGGTGAACTTGTATTGTGAAATTATTAAAAGGTTAAAAGAAACCATAATAAATTAATGATGTAACTCAGCATGTAACCTTTTTAAGTAATTAATATGTAAACATAAATCAAACAAATAATTATTTTCTGACTTGAGACGAATTAGAGTAAAACTAAACTATTCCAATTTCTGTTTCATATGACTTCAGTCTGCTTGTGATGGGTTTACCTTTTTCATAAAAATGGTAAATTTGTGTTGTGCATGAAGCATTTCATGCACACACATATACAAATGTACAAATATATAGCAAAGTTATAAAATAATTGTCAGATAATGTTCAAAAATCTGCTTCATTGCATAGTTTGAATTAAACATATTTTACATGTTAAAAATATTGCTTTGAAACTTATTATACTTAATGCTGTCCTATTGCCTTTTTGGGCTCTAATACTTTGAATGGCTCAGACATCACCCATTGGGCTCTAATACTTTGAATGGCTCAGACATCACCCAGGAATGTTAGCATAGAATCTACGTTAATAATCAATCGATTAGACAATGATATTATGAGTTTAATTAAATTTAGTGTATACTGGGTTTAGGGAAGTCACCATACCAAAATAGCATACAATAATTAGCGTTGTTTCACACCAACATGTATCATCATCATCATCATTATCAACCATTATCAATCCACTGCAGGATGAAGGTCTCTCCAAGTTTAATCCATCTTCTCCGATCTTTAGCTTCTCTTCTCCACATCACCCCTACACATTTTCTTATTTCATCCATCCATCTTACATGTGGTCTCCTTCTGGGTCTTTTACAATCTCTTGGAATCCAGTTTAAAATTTCAATTGTCCATCTATTATCATCTCTTCTAGCAATATGTCCAGCCCAACTCCACTTCAATCTTTTAATTTTTTCAATGAGGTCAGTAACACCTGTTTGTTCTCTTACCCATACATTGCGTTTTCGATCTCTTCTTGTTACTCCCAACATACATCTCTCCATACTTCTTTGAGTGGTCTGAAGTCTCTGTATTGATCTTCTATTAAGTGTCCAAGTCTCAGATCCATAAGTAAGAACTGGTAAAACACATTTGTTAAAAACCTTTCTTTTCAAACACATAGGCATATTTCCTTTTAATATCAAGTTATTTCTACCAAAAGCACTCCAACCAAGTTTAATTCTATGATTAATTTCCTCTATTATGTTTCCATCTGTATTAATAATCTGACCAAGGTATTTGTAACTCTTAACTTCTTCTAATTCATCATAATCAATCTTTATTTTCATATTTGGAGCAAATCGATTAAACATTACTTTAATCTTTTTAACATTTATCTTTAGTCCTACTTTCCTACTTTCATCTGATAACTCCTGCAACATTTCCTGCAGCTCGGAAGCATTATTTGCAAAAACAACTACATCATCTGCGAAATCTAAATGACTTAAATAATCTCCATTTACTTTCACTCCTTTAGTTTCCCATTTTAATCCACAAAATACTTCTTGCAGCACTGCTGTAAAAAGTTTTGGAGATATGGAGTCACCTTGTCTTACACCTTTCTCAATGTTGACTTTCCCAGTATCATTATGTAATCTAATTGTTGCTGTTGCATTTTTATAAATATTCCTTAAAATATGACAATATCCTGGATCTATACCTTGATGATCTAATGCTTTAATCAATGAAGAAATGTTTATAGAATCAAATGCCTTTTCATAATCTACAAATCCTAAGCATAAGGGCCATGCTTTATTTTTGTCTGTCATAATTGTATAATTGATCTTAAACTCAGAGGTAAAAAGCCCATCCATGTTCGTATACTATATGAATAAACATATAGTAATAACAGCTGCAGTTCATTCCTAAATAATACCAAGAATCTCAATATTTCAAGACTAGCTTTATATATATATAAAATACATTATTTTATGGTTTTATATATATGTGTGTGTGTGCGCGCGCACGCGCTCTATTTTTTAAAACTTTACTTAAGTAAAGTTTTATATAACCCTGCACAATAATTGATATAAATACTTTCACAGTTTCATATTCCAAATCATTCCGTTCAAATCTAATAATGTAAATTAGGTAAACATGCCAGAAACATACTAGAGAACAGAAATGAAAAATACATTATTTTATTTTTCAAAGCAGTATATTGATTAATCTGACAAAAGATAGAATTTTGAAGCTTTCCATAATCTCCATCATATTGTATGCTATTGAATATGTAAAAATATGTAAAAGGTTTTGATATTTTCAGTAATGCATGACTAAAACTTGTAATTATTGGTCAATATAGTCCATTATATAAATCATGGTAATGGGTTCATAGATTGATATTGCTGAAGGAGCAATTATTATTAACCGTAAGCACTAATGGAACAGATTGTAAGTATGAAGCAAGCATTATCTTTTTGAAATATGGTCATGGAAAGATAAAAAAACTGTTATAATTTTTTTTAATATCTACCAATGTGTGAACAATTACTGAGATGTGACCTCAAAATTTATTTAGTGACACCCCATATAATCATCCTTAGAAAAATTGGGTATCATTTTTAATAGAATCTGGATGGTGTATATCAAGTCTAAGTGATTGTTGTTGGCTGAACAAAGTCATCACATGTTGCTGAACATTTCTAAGTTAGGATACCTTCAAAATATAGTAAGAACCACCAGAAACTTTAGCCAAATATTACTAATCATTGTTTTACAGTCAAATTTGTATTGCAATCATTTGTTGTTACCATTATTATTCATCAAATGCTCTCTGCAACAGTTTACGAGTTCATCATTTTCTGATGATGAATATATGAAACTGATAAATATATCATTTTAACTGTCCTGATCATTTCATGTTGACTCTATTGTTGTCAAAATTGTCTGTTCTCTGAAATGGACTATGATTCAATTAAAAAACAACTAACTTGTATATATCTGCTATCCAGGATTCTCAGATTACTAATGATGTCTCTTAGAAACTTCACTCTAAAATGACTGCTTAACAAACATAAACAATGCCTTCTTATTTATAACAGCTTTTATATGATTGGATGCAGTCTTGATATTTTACATATCTAATGTATTACAAAGCAGCTGCTCATCTACTTGCTGTGACAATATATCTTTTCTGATATTTTAATATATAGGAGTATATTTTAAAAGATACTTATGGTGGGGGGAACTATAGTTGCCTAAAAGTCATATCATCCAAATGACACATCAACCTAAATAGTTCTGTTTAATTGACTAAACTGAGTTTTTTCCTAACTTTATTAAGTAAATAATAGATCCAGAACCTTTTTTATAGTCTGTACAATTGCATAAATTTAATTATTTATATTTGTAATCATTAAAGGTATCAGTAATATTTTACTAAAATACTTCTTTTTCATATTTTTATAAATAATTTTTTTTAAAAAATTGACATGCTAAGGAAAAGAAAAAAGTACTATCCAACATAAGACAAAATCTTATTTTCTAAGTGTCAATTATAAAAAAAAAATAAAAGTAACAATTAATAGATTAAAAGAATTGTATTCATTTGTTTTATAATCTTTAGATTATTAGAGGAATGTTATAATCTGTGAGTATTAAAATATATGATTATGTTTTTAATACAGAAATTTTGAAACCAAAATGTAAACAATTACTTTAAATTCATAGTTTACTTTTTAAAGGCAAATGCTATATACTTCAGATCATTGTGGCTAAAATAAATTGAAAGAAAATGATCAATAATATCAATAATATTTTAAATGTATATTTAACAAAATTAAAATGATTGTAAATATATAACAAAGATTCAGATAACAATAAATGAGTTAACCCCAAAAACAAACGTATGATTAAGTGAATACTATTTTACATGATAATAGAAAAAATAAAAAAAATTATATTGACCTAAATGCATTTAATAAAACAATCGATTATTTTATAAATCATTCAATACAAACTTTAGAAAAAAAGTTTTAAAATATTTTCTCTTGTTAGTAACTTTATGTAAAATAAATTTTGAATTGTTTAATAAATAAGATAAAGATAGAAATGGTAGAAAGCTTTTCAGAAGTGGACTTAAAGAAATGAGGGAAGCATTAGTTAAAAAAGTAGTAATTTAAATACTGAAGTATTCAAAAAAAATGTTGAAAGAGATAATTGTTGAAAATATTATGACAGTATTTTTATGGATAAAAAATAATAAGGCACAGATAACTATAAATTTATCCCAAGAGTTGAAATATATTTTAATTATAATTTTTTTATTTTGAATCCAAATATGAAATCAGATTTTTTTAACAATTCTTTTTATATCATATTTACATTTTCTCCTTTGGCAAAATAATAGAATAAAAAATTTATAACATTAAGCAAAAAACTTTTTTTTTTAATTAATACATTTTATTATTAGGAGGTAAAATGTTATGAAACTAGCAGAATAAATGTGTTTAGATAAGGTAAGTTATATGTAAGGATCCACACAACTTCTCATTGTAATCAACATAACATAAACAAATAATGCATAATTACTTTTCCTGGCTTATTTTCACATTATTTGAATTTTTTACCTACATGCTTTATTATACGGTACAACTATCTCAATTACTTTAATTTTGTTCTTCTTATAGTTCTGTGCTAATGTTTAAATCTCACAACTCTAGTTTTATAATGAGATATTATTATATATAGCGCGAATGTTTATTTATGTAATAGTATTAGCGATTAAGCCAATGCACATGCGCTTTAAAGAGATTATGTAACATATAATAGTTTCAATAAACTTTTTTTTAAATGTGAAGTAATTAAATATGATAAAATGTGGGCTGTTTGTGTGTGTATATATATATACACACACAAAACTATCTGAAAGACGGATAACTGTTTTTCATTACATGCTATTTCCTATTTTAATAAGATCTGAGAGGAACCCTAAGATTTCACAATGAATCTATAAAAAAAAAAATCATTTTAAAAATAAAGTACTTAAATATTTTAATCTATAATCTACAATGAGGTTAGTTACACACAATGTTGTATTTTTAAAATTACATTTCCCATAGCATATACCTCACCTGATAAAAAATTTCACAAATCCAGAACATATCATGAGAAAATGGAATGAAAACAATTTTGATCCAATATTTCAGTTACTTATTTATTCAAGAAATCATATTTACTATCACAAGAACATAGAATGGTTTGTTTTTGATTTAGATGTAATCTAATAAATAGGCTCAATATTTAATGCTTGATAACAACATTGTTCCCATAATTATCAGTGGTTAAGAATGTTTCTTCTAAAAATATGGACTCATGTTTTATAAAAATAGTAATATAGGAATTGGTGGCAGAGATTCAATGAAAGAACAATGTGGGTGAGTATAATTTGTTTATTCATTTTTTAAAAATCAGCCTTAGTTAGGGTCTCTACCAAATAAAAATAAGTTTCCAAAATATTACATGCCGGGAAAATGACAGTCATGGAACAAGTTAAGTTTAATTTTAGGAAAATGTTGCAGTTCTGTCACAAGAACTAATGCTTTTTGTATAAGCGAATAGCAAAATCAAATACAAAATGTACTTGATCTATTTTAAAAAAAAATTGAAAACATTTCTTTTTGGATCCTGAAATTAATTGGGATTTATGAAAACTTAGTAGATAAAATGCAACCTGTATTCATATAATTTAAAAACATGTGTCTTATGATATGTAATGCTCAAATTAAACTAAATTATTTTTGTGAACCCTCCAACCACAAAATTGCTAAAAAATGAAGAAAGCTGCAAGGAAGTGAATTTCAAAATGTCACCTTAATGTTTTGAGAAATCACAAGCTGAAAATTATCTTGAAATACTATTGTTCTAACTTTTAGTAAGCGATGATTTGCAATACCACATTAAAGTTTTATTATTTGAAATCTCACTTTTCCTTTTAAAAATCTGAATGCACTTGCGATGAACATGCTGAAAATTCTCATCAGGATTTTTATAAAAAGGATAAATGTTATCAATGCCAGAAAAAATCCTGTATTTTGTCTGCATCCTAATTGATTCTTAAGAAAAACATTCCTGAGCCAAAGTGAAGCAGGAAATCAAACAAAGCTACTTTGAAAATCATAGGTTTGACTTTTTAATCTGCTATGTGAAAATATGTTTTTGGTGATCATGTTGCTTAACATTCAAAAAATGTTGCTGATAAAAAAGTTTTATAAACACATTAAGACTCAAAAGCATTGACTATTTTTACTGTTGGATTAGAACAATTAGGATCTGTGAAAATGACGTGGAATTATTGTACAATAAATTTTTCAACTAATGTATGAAAACGTTAGTTGATTAATTTTTTTATAGTTTAAATTTATTTTACTGCTAATTGTTTTAAAGTATTAATTTTTAAACGTTAAATAAAAATAATTAAAATTATATAAGTAGTTTAGAAAACTTCAAACGATTATGTTAAAAGCATATAATCTTTTTTTCCTTTTTTTTTTTGTTTGTATATATGTTTGTATAACATTGAGCTAAAATGGTTTATACTATTCTGCAACAACAAAAATTTAATATATTTTTAAAAGCATACAGTTTTTAAAATGCGTAAATCAATTATTTAAAGATAAAATCTAAGTTTAGTAATTAACAGAATTTTAAATTATAAAAGTATGGAATATTTTAATAAAAAATTAATAAGTATTTCAGTAAAAATGTAATCAGATTAGCAACAAAAATATATTACTTTACAATATATTATTTAAATAATTAATGCAAAAGCTACATATTCATTTATGCAAGTACAATAAGTAAGTAAATACATATGATATATTGTCTTACAAAAATATATTAATATATAGTAAATTATTAGATTAGTTATTGATGTTATTTAGAAAAAAATTAATACCATTAATTTACAATGCGGTGCGATACACTGTGACATCTCCTAATTCGGAGTCAGGAATCTCTCAGCCACTATGTCCAGAGAAACCTGTTACCATTTTACCGTTTCTTTCCATTCCCCGCCCTAAGTTTTTCCCATATTCTTCTCTATTCAGCTCCATCACATTTCCACAACATAATCTTTGTCAACTCCATGGCCTTTATATCTAAATCCCCCTTATTTTTTTCCAAACCCAGCATAAAAACCAAGAACCAACTTTCTATATAATCTCTTTATTTATATTTATTATTCCACAATTAATTGTTTGTACTCTTTCTGCTTGCAGGCATTTACATTCAATTAACAGATTCTTAATACTATCTATACCTTCCTTACACAATTTGCAAATTAAATCACTTACATTTTTCCATTTATGTGTATATTCCCATGTTGCTGAATATTCTGTTTGAGCTAAACAGTAAACTACTTTTCTTGCTATTATCATAAATTATCTCATACCCAATATTCTGTTTATTTCTATTTAATATTTAAACTCTTTTTAGTCTCCATGCTAGTTCTCCATCTCTCCAGTATTAATGCATCTATTCTTCTCTCCCATTCCTTAACACTATAACATTCAACAATTCTTCAACACAATCATCCCATCTTTTGTATAAGTATATTGACATAACTTCTTTATCCAAATCTTCTGCATACCATACTCTCTTTCTCACTCACCTTGTTGTCTACCCTTTACTCATAACCCAATTAAAACCTATTCTGGCTATTCTTTTTTATCCATAAACTGCAATCTACTGAACATTTTCATTTTGCTTTTTCCATCTCTCATATAAAAACATAGCCATCCCATTTCTTCTTGAATTGTCTCCTTTGCTGTCCACACATCTGCATATAATGTATGTCTTCCTACTTCTCTTTGTATTTTTTCTAAGTAATCTAACACCCCTTTACTAACACATAATGCATCATTACCATATGTTAATTCTGCTACTCCTACTCCCATACAATTCTAGCTACATCATATTTATTATATGAAAACACTATTAATTTCTTTATCAGTCTCTTTCTTTTCTTTGCTTCATTTATCAATTTTTTCTGCCATTCATCCAAGCAATTTACAATACAAGTAAATTTTCAGTTAATCCAGTTTTTTAAAAATAATAACTAAATTCAATATAAAAATTAAAATTTAGAAATTTCTATTTAACTTCAATGACTGTATGTTTAAAAGTAAAGATTACTTGTTTTTAGTGAAATTATTTATTTATGTATGTGTTTTCAAGTTGTTTTAAATATGAAAAATGACTTTATTTTGTACATATTTACAATATTGATTATTTACATTAGACTTTAAAAACACAATTTGTTAACTGCTTTTAAGCAATAGACTTAATTTAGGAGTTTATTAAGATAAATTTTGAAATATCAATTTTATTTGAAATTTAAAATTCAAAGATTAAAACCTTACTCTTTTAAATATTGAATACAAATTGTAATATAGTAGTCTGTCTTGTCCATAACATTAAGTTCCAAGCCATGGAGCAGCATCAAACCAATTCCATGTGGTATGTGGATACACATACACTATTTGAACTCTCTTTATTGGTTTTAAGTGTTTATATTTTTACATGGTACTATGCCTTGTAAATTTTGTGAATGCTTTATCAACCACAATCTGCAACCTTTCTGTACATTTGATTATCAGTTTTTACAATTTACATTGCACTGCTCTATATATGTAAATCATTACTTATTATACAAACATGACAAGAGCAAACACAAACACACTCATATAAATATAAACATACTAATAAATTATTAAAACTTTTGAGAATCATTATGTCTATAAAATAAGACTGTCTCAAACTTGGATCAGAGACACAAAATTACATTGTACATAAATCACTTTTGTTATATTTGAATCCAAATTTATATACCATATAATAACCAGCATAAATGATTTAATATTTTATAATTTATATAGTATACAGTTACACCAATACAAACAAATTAATAAATTAATGCCATTTATCAAATAATAATAATAAAAATTAAATAATATTCAAGTAATTAAAATTAATACTTACGGCCAATATTTTGTGATTACATTTATATCACATTGAAGGCCTTGGCATATTTTTATCCATTTTATTACCTTATAAATCTGATAAAGATTTTCTTTCTTTATTGTCCTCCTATAAACTAGTAAAATGACCAGAAAATCAAAAAATTAAATGCCCTTATTAATAAAAATATTAATAAAAAAATCAAATTTTATCTGATTTCAAGTTGTAATACATCATTTGAAAGATGGAATTAAGCAGCAACAAATGCGGGGATTTCTGTTGATGTTTTGCTTAGAGTTTTTGCACAATTTAAAAAAGAAGTCAAAATTTCAATGAATCAGCTTTCACATGTGCAGATTGCACTATAAAGATTCCACTGGTTTAAAGAAAAAACAGATTTCAAAAATCTTTTAGACTAAAGAAGAAAAAAAAGACATTTTAAATTTAAAATTCTGTCAATAATTAATCAATCAAAACAATTATCTGAAAAGAAAAAAAAAGACTTTATATTTTTAAGTAGACAAGTCTCATATGAAAAGAATATTATTAACAAATAATTGAAATATATTTTTCAAATCTTTTTAATACTAATTCTTAAATAAATAAATCTCAAACTTTACTAAAACCACATTATCATAAAAGGATAAGTGCAGAAGTTATAGAATAGGTGTTTCATTAAGATGAACCTATAGTTCTTCATTTACAGAAAGTCTAAAACATCCAGTCCACCCAGTCCCATAATGTTAACAGTTTCAGTTATATCTAACTCAAGGTGATTTTTTTTCCTAAATTATGAATGTTAATTTGCAGAATTATAAATTAAAAGTGTGTATAAATAAACAATATTTTATTGAATATGTTATATATAGCTAAAACAATTGTACCAGCTATATGAGTGGTCAGTTAATGAATTAGAAATATCTTAAATTTAATAATGATGTTTGTTTGACCCATTCTTAAATGAAGTTGTAAATTTAAGATATTAACTAGTTATTGAATATTTTTTGTAATGTCATCTATATATGTCACATAATTATGTTTACCTTGTGTAATGTAATCAGTATTATTATACTGCTTGCTCATACACACTGTGAAATTGATTGCACAAAATAAACAATTTTTATCACGTGTTAAATATAAATGAAAGTATTATTATTTTAATTGATATTTTAAACTCTTATAACAGGTGAAAGGTGATAGTTTACCTCAGGAAAAAACCATGGCTATAAAGTGCTCAGTTTATTCTTTTGAGTTGTAATAGTGGTTAGTATTGTTAAAGACTTATTTATTTAATGAGTATCAACTACCACATGAACACCATTTCTTATTATTATGCAAGCTGTTAATATATTAGCAAACTCTTTTTACTGTATTGCCAACTAGTGCACAACTTAGTGGTCAACAGATGCAATAAAGGATTGTGCATAAAATCCCTATTTAATGCCTACTCATCCAATATCCCCAGGCAAGTTTCTAGCTTTTAGCTTTTATCAGTGAGGAGCCTTGAATCTGAGAGCACTGCACCTAGATCTTAGGATCTAATACAATCCTCCAGCAGCCACCTTTTACCTAATTACTTAATTATAAAGCTATTATTCCAGGATTAAAGGCCAATAATGTTTTCAATCCAAGCCCATTTGTGTGTATTGTCATATAGATCTATAGTATGGAGACTTTACTCTTGTATTAACAGCTTGTGTATGCATAAAAAGTGATGATCATTTGATGTTTTTATGGCTTTATATTAATCCTGCCCATAGGATAATGGTGAGTGTGGTTTTTAAAAAATCAGATACTAAAATATACAGATACTGAACTGGGTTCAAATCTATATGACCATACAAGTGAATAAGCTTGGATTGAAAACATTCTTGTGTTGTCATATTTGGATCATAGCTGTATCGTTAACTAAATATGTAAAAGGTGGCTGCTGAAGGGTTGCATTAGATTCTAAGATCTAGGTGAAGTGTTCTCAGGTCCAATGCTCCTCATTGATGAAAGCCACATGCTGGAAATTAATCTGGGAATATTGAATGAGTAGACACTAGATATAAATTTTATGCATAAACCTTTTTGCATTCATTGATTACTAAGGCTTGCTCTGGATGCCACTGCTGTATGGAGAACGTGTTACTATATTGCATATCAAATATATTTTTGTCGATTGTTATGTAATGTTTATGAAAAATATTATGGTGTGGTGCTATCATGTCTATAACTTGAGTTTAAATATGGGTAAATTAAAGTGTTTTTTTTTTTCAAATTTCATTTGCTTTCAGGATTTTTTCTTTTGGGGTAGCCTGTCTGCAGCTAATCCAGCTAATCTGAATGCTGGTTAGCAAATGAATATTTAGTTAGGGAAAACAAAGCTGAAAAAGCAACCAAACTCTCATAGCTAGACAAGTGAAAAGCCTAATGAGTGCGAGATTTTTGCTCATCAATATTCTATTTAAAATGTTATTTTGTCTTTTTATTAAACACGCATATATATATATATATTATTTCAATAAAGATTTATTATGAGCAAAGTTATTGGGTTGCAATATTATAAAATAATAAGACTGTAAAAAATATTTGAAAAAAAAAAAGCAGTTAACTGAGGTAGACTTTCAAAAAGTCAATTATTTAGTACTTTATTTCCACTCATCGAGTTATTTGAAATAAAAAAAATTCAAGCAGTTTTGATTAAAGTCACCTTCTATTTTTAACAAGGAATTACGAAATGATGAAAAAAGTCATAAGGAAATTTTTTGTTCATATTTTTTATTTATCTATTGCTCTACTTAAATAATTGCAGATCTGTTATTATTTTTTATAAACACTGTGAGTTATGTGTCTGTATATGTGATGGTGTAATTAAATATGGAGAAAAAAAGGAAAATAAAAACCTGATAGATTAATTCCGCCTGGATTAAAAATCGCAAAAGCATTGGTTTACATACACGCATAAACAAAATTTAAGAATAATTATTAAATAATTCGTGTACAAAATTACAATAAAATGTAATAGAATATTAATAGATAAGTTCAACATATATATAATGGTGCTAAAAGAAATTCGAAATAATATTTATAATTTGAAAATAATAGTAACTTAGACAAATTACTAGAAAAATACTTTATTTTAATTTCAAGAATGAAAATAATTTATTCTCCAATTTAAATTTAGATTTCAAAATATTAAGGAAAAAACACCGAGAATATGTTTAACATAAGTATTTATTTACTCTTTATTTGATTCTCTCTATAATAAGCATGAGTTATCAAGGATATATAGGAGGTAGTGCAATTTTATATCACCATCTGCAGACTTGTTTTTGACTTTTACATTACCAATATGAATATAAAATTTAAAGAAGGAACCAATGGGTTTTTTTATGTAAATCCTTATTTTTAAGCAACTTTTATATTTAGGGGGCTTTTTAAGTCTCAATTCTATAAAAAAAGTGAAACATATATGAAATAATAATATTTTAGCCTTCTCTATTATGATTGTAAATTGAGTTCCATTTATTCAAATGATTATGAAATTTTGGCTTAATTTTAGTTTCTTTAAAATATGGGAAATAAAATAGAATATCCAGAATTAATAAATTAAATAATGTGCCTATACAACCTCACCACTCTTTAAAAGTACTTAAATATTAAAAAAAGTTAATGTCCAAATTATGTGAAATAAGAGGAATGCATATGAAATTCAATGTGTATGGTGGAGGGGAGCATTATACATAGAAGAAAAGACATGAAGTTGAATTATTCCAGGTGTTTAGTCCTTAAATAAATTCCAGTAGCCATGAATATGGGACTATGAAATATCCTGAAAGCGCTTGGCAGCAACGTTTGGATAATAATGCTTAAGGTTAAATGGGTTTATAATTAATTATTGAAAACCAGTCAACACTAAGACTATTCCAATGTCAATAACAATCAACAATCTCATACTGTTGTCAAGGCAACTTTTGTAAAAATTGTCTCAACAACAGTTTGAAACTGTTGGTTATTATTGATATTGGGATAGACTTAGTGTTGACTGTTTTTTTCAAAATTATCATGATATATGTATTCTTATTTAACTGAGGTTTAAAGTTTATATCTAAGCTAGACATAACTTCTAGTTTATTGAAAATTAAAAAATGGTTGACTTGATTTGCTTGTTGGATGGGGTTTATTTCCATTCATTAAAGATATCAATCCATTTCAGTAAAGTGTCAATCTTTAATATCTACATCATCATCTAATAGCATATACAAAAGTGGATATTTATCTGGGTCAATAATAAAAGATTGCTTCATCAGAAGATTGAAAATTATTGTTGTTGAATAGACATGGACTGCTTTTATTTATGTGTATTGTAACAGTCTCCCAGAGAGATTCATATCCATGCTCACACATTGGAAAACAAGAGAAGAGGAAAATATCATTTATTTTAACTTTATACTTATAAATTATACTAAAAATCAGACTGGATACTAATTACAAAATCACATTGCCAACAGCCACATTTCAAGACCATTAAACATATTCAAATTATCTAGATGGGATTCATGAATATGTGGATTTATATTAAAATTTATAACAAGATGCAATTCTAAATACTGGGAACCACAACTAGCTTGATTGTGTTAAAGAAATCCTGTCTCATTAGCTATTATAATTTGATTTTTTTTTGAACAAACAATATATTCTCCAAAGAATATATTCATCTTTGATGAATAGTTTACTAAATTTAAATGATAAGCAATTAAGAGAAGAGATAACAGACGCCATATTAACAAGTGATAAAACAAACATTTATTGAGCAATAAGAAAATTCATTAGCTGTTTATAGGTCGAAAAATATTTACACATGCTATTTAGTCAAATTATGTCCTATCAACAATAATACAAATAAAACCTTTATAACATACATTGAATTTTAGATTGTATAAAATAATTTAAAAAATCAGGAAAGTAATTATAGTTCTTGCCATTCACTAGGTGATCACTTCTATGGAAGTTCTGAAAAATATTTTAAGAATCTTTGGCTATGGATCTCTTTGTTGAGCTCAACTTTTCCATCATCTTATGGTCTCTTTTTTACGTTGTTATATTACCATTATCAAGTTCTTCCTGTAGATATAGTTTCTTTTTTATTTTTTAGCTTCCTTCAGTCTAAGTTCAGATCAAATGCTCTTCATGATATATGGGTTCACATCCTCAATAACAAAAGTATTCTGATTGATATATTTTTTAGCAAGCATATCATGTACCATAGGGCAAACACTTCTTAGCACTAGCATATTATGTTCAATTTCATTTCATACTTTTGACATATGCTCTGCAGATAACTAGGAACTACATTGCATCCAGACAGATCGATACACACCCTGGAAGTCAGCAATGCATCTCCATTAAAACTTTATAGCACCATTTTTATTCATTACAGAGGATGCTGAATCAATAGCTTGAAATTTCTCAGATAGCAATCACAAATATATTTTACACAGACTATAAGCCTGAGTAAAAAGGTAAAGAATGATAATAGAATTTTAATAAAAATTTCAATAACCTTTTATACATAAACTGATCACTAGTTAAGTTGAGCCTGTTTCTTTCCACTTTACCTTATCCTAGTTTTTTTTTAATTTTTATTAGTTTAATTAAAGTAATAAACTACCTAATCAGATTAAAATCTAAAAATGACTCAATCTGATTAGGTTTCATTAGGTTGACAATTTTGTACAAAAAAATTTATTTACTGCTTTAATTATATTTTTAAATAATTATATACTAATCTATAAAATTAATGAACAAACTTATATTATTATTTTTTTCTTTCTTCTTCTAAATGTATACTTTAAACTCAGACAAAATAAACTATTGCTTCAAAAAAAATTATTTTTCTTGTCATCCTTTCTTTTACATGTAAAACTTTTTCTAAAGAAAGAATAAAATAGAACTTAATAGTTTATTTCATTTAATTAAAAGAACAATATATGAGCTTTTTTTTTCTTTTTCTCAACTTAATTTGTTTATTATTTTACTTTAAAACTGTCTTAAATTAAAATAAATGTAATGATTCTCTTTTATTATTATTATTTTTTAATTATTTTTTTAAAGTAACTCTGTTTAGACATTTTCTTTCTTTAATTTATTTATGTAATTCATACTTTAACAATTGCTGCAATATATATAACTATAACCATTGAAATGTCTGTATTTTTAACTCATATAACAATTCAAACAAATTTATTCAACACAGTTATCAAATTTTAAATAAAATATATTTTTTACTGGAAGTAATTTCAATTGTAGTAATGACAATCTTTATCAATCATTAATTACTAAAAATCTACACTAAACAAAAACTTATATTACCCATCATTCAATTCATTCAAATTTCCCATAATTCTATTATCTTTATATTAGCTGATTTTCTATTCATTAAACCATCCTCATTTCTAGATATTATCATTGCCTCCTTAATTTTTCGTTTTTCATTACATCTTTCAATTAGATATAATCAACAAGCTAAATTAATTAATAAACTTTATAGTGGTTTGTGTAGAGTATCTTTTTTTCTCTTCAAATAATATAAATGATATGATAAATAATTCTAAATCCAGGATTTCTAATTTGAACTAAGTTCTGTTATATATATGTTGAAATGTGTTTGTGGAATGAAATATATAGAGGAATCAAAGCGTACATTACAAAAAAAATATAATGATCATAAGATATTGTATAAACATATACAGAAAAAAAATGTAACTTCAGTAGGTATTAATACTCCATCAGTTATTTTTGATCATAATAAGGCATGTAATTATGGTTTTAAATTTAATAATAGAGATGTGAAAGATATTCAAATTGAAAGATGTGATGAAAAACCAAAAATTAAGGAAGCAATGATAATATCTAGAAATGGAGAAGGTTTAATGAATAGACAATCAGCTAATATAAAGATATCAGAATTATGGGAAATTTGAATGAATTGAATGATGGATAATATAAGTTTTTGTTTTGTGTAGATTTTTAGTAATTAATGGTTGATAAAGATTGTGATTAATACAATCGAAAGTATTTCCAGTAAAGAATATATTTTATTTAAAATTTGAATACTGCGTTGAATAGATTTGTTTGAATTGTTATATATATATATATATATATATATATATATATATATATATAGAGAGAGAGAGAGAGAGAGAGAGAGAGAGAGATTAATACTCAAACTGTCAATTTATTTTTTTATATTGTGATTAATACAAATTGCTGATTTATTAAATAAATAAAATATTCTCAATCCAAAGCACAAGATAAAACTTTTTTAGAGAAAATAACAGACCATCTTCTCCCTTTCTCATCTTCTTTTATAGAAGCTTATCTGAAACATTTTGAAAATAAGCATAACTTCTTTAAATCAATAATATTACTTTTTAAAGCTTTTTTAAATTGATTTATATTATTTGAATTGCCATTTGTGAATTTTCAATTAATACATTGTCAATACTGATTCAAGGAGTGAAATATGTAAATATGAGATATTCCCATCATTAATATTGTGTAATATATGAAATTAATATTCAGACTGCTGGTTTATTAAGTCAATGAAATATTCTCAATTCAAAGCACAAGACAAAACATTTTAGAGAATAAAAAAACTATTTTCTTTATTTACTTCATTTTCTTATATAGTGGTTTATCTGAAGTACTTTTGAAAGAAAGCATGGATTCTTTAAATCAATCATATTTCTTCTGTGTAGAATAAAAAAAAATTCACAAATGACAATTAAAAAAATGTAAATCAATTTAAATATAGCTGTAAAAAGTAATAGAACTGATTTAAAGAATTAATGCTTTTTGTCCAAAGCTAAATAAGAATTTGAGGTAAAGAGAGAGTATGATTTATTGTTTTCTCTATAAAAGTTTTGTCTTGTGCTTTGAATTGAGAATATTTTATTTATTTAATAAACCATCAGTTTGAGTATTAATTACAATATACTATCTAAAAATGATGATTGAAATATTTATGTATATATGATTTAATAATACCTAAATAGAAGGGATTTGAACCCAAATTTTCAAGCTCTCTTTGGTCATGCACTCCATCTATACAACTGATACACATGACCACATAAATGTGAAAAAGATAAATGATCTCCTAATATACACATTTTTGTGCTAAACCAGCACTCATCAGTTGATCTATATCATCATCTCGCAGAAGTACTTTTGGTTAATTTCTTAAACCTGCCTCAACTGCCATTAAATTAAAAAAAAAAAAACAAATCGGAAGCAAATGTCATCAATTCAAATCCACAAATCTCGTATTTTAATGTTAGCAGCTTGTCGATTAATTAAATGCATTTTATTCATGTTTATAAAAAATTCCTCTTTAATTTTTCTTTTATTATGGTTTCTCTCTTCATGAAGAATTTTCACATTTTCAAAATCAAATTTAAATTTATATTTACATGTTTTTTCATGATCAATGAAAACTGAAAGAGAATTAAATCATCATTATTTTTATTTTTTACATGTTTATATAACAATTCATGCTCCCTCAATCTCTTCTCATTACTGCACCTAGATTCACCTATATATAATAACATACAATCACAAAAAATTTCATATATGACATTATTTTTCTGCTTGACAGGTATGACATCTTTAGAATTATTGACTAATTTATTAATATTGTTTTGACCTTGAACTTCATTTGCCACACTTCTTAGAAACATGGTGAATTTAACATTTCAATCAAACCATTTATAAACTTGTGTTTTTATGAGATCAGCTTGCTTGTAATCTGTTCCAAGCATTACATCTGTTCTCCCTGCTGTTTTATGCAAAAGCAAACAGAATTTCACATTGTTCAAACTTTCAGTCATTATAAAAAATTGACAAATATGCAACATGCACATTACAAAAAAATGTGGTGCATGGCACCCCAACAATTTTACATGGCAATGTCATTTGGCAGATTGATGCAGAAGTATATGACAACAGAATTATATGCCACAACAGGTGTGCAAACCGGAGAACAAATGCAGTTATTTTTGAGTGACCCCTCACAATGCATACTTATGATTGCTATATTAATATGTTGGAAAAAATGTTTTAACTCTTACATATCTTATGAAATTAGATTACAATTAAAACATTTGTAATATGAAAAAATATATTTTATGCACTAATCAATCTAAATAAGATTGAAACAAACAACTAACTATATAATTAAATGCAATTTATTCCCTCTACTTTAAACTCTTTTTAGCAAAAACCTTTTATTGTATATATATATATATATATAAACTTCCTCCTATTTGGAAAGATGTTTTAAAAAAACATTCTTAAATTTAACATTCTTGCTATTGGTGGAACTTTAACGTTTATTCAAATCAGTGATGGTAGTGCCTTTACAATCATCTTTCTACCTTTTATCACCCAGTGGATGACTTGTGTGACCAAGTCGAATTGTCGGAATATCAATATTAAATTTTTTTTAACATGGATGAACCCACAAAATATGTCTTATATATATATAATCTTACTTTTTGACTGTTCTGCAGTCTTCTTATGAGCTATGATATAATGAACAAAATAAAATATATAGCTATATACATATTAATATAGAAAATGTAAACAATAAAAAAATATAAAATATAACAAAACATAATAAAACTGAAATAAATATAATCAAACCCAAATGAAATAATTCAGTTAATATAAAATAAAATTGTGTTTTTTATTGTTTACATTTTTTTATGGTATTATGTATATAGTTATGTATTTTATTTTATTCATTATATCATAGCTCTGAAGAAGACTGCAGGACAGTTGAAATATAAGATTGTCTATCCATATATGTGCAATAAAAAGTTTTTGCTAAAAAGTGTTTAAAGTACAGTGAATAAAAAGAGTGCGAACTTCATCCAACAAAGTGTCTTCTCTTAAAGCCTTGAGTATGAAACACTTTTTAATTAAATTCAGCATGACCCAGCTTATCCATCAGCTATATTTCATCTATCTTGCTTCATGCAATTTTTTTAACCTCTTGAATAACAATTTCTCAATTTTTTTTTGCGGACTTAGAAGTGATAAAAAAATGCTGCAGACATTAAAAGGCATTAGTTTGCAGGTGTGTTTAGACTGTTTTGATAAATAAAAAACATGCTTAAACTGGTGTGATGTATCAAATGAATACTAATTTGAAAAAGATTAAATTTATAACACTTAAAAACAAATTAACAATTTTTATTATAAAATTCTGGTTGCTTTTGAATATAACCTTATAAATATCTCTGTACTGTGCAATATAAAATAAACAGATTCACATTTCATACTTCATATGTTTCAGTTACAACCTAGCTTCATCAGATATGTAAAAGATTTAAATATTTGTTTAGTATGCTATTACAGCAATTAAAGATTCACAGATAACTATTTTTATATATTTTTTAAAATGTGAAAATGTTTTGAAAATTATTGTAAATTTAAAGTGTATTTAAATTAGGCACATTATGTCAAAATCTTTCCATATAAGGTAAAAATAAATAAAGTCTATTTCAAAC
Source organism: Epiperipatus broadwayi (assembly GCA_028023455.1). Taxonomy (NCBI): domain Eukaryota; kingdom Metazoa; phylum Onychophora; class Udeonychophora; order Euonychophora; family Peripatidae; genus Epiperipatus; species Epiperipatus broadwayi. The sequence continues at coordinate 4,129,220 of JAQFVV010006210.1, forward strand.
TTTGCCCAAACTACTAATTCTTATATGCTTTTAATTGTGCATGTAAGATTGGTAAATGTACTCTAAGTGAAAGAAATGTGAAATGTAATTAATGCTTAGTACATATTTTGTTTAAACTTTAATATATCTTGAACAATTCTGATCTAATTCTTAACATAAATATACAGACTGATCTATCAATCCACACTTGTTTCAGCTATAACCTTATCTTCATCAAATATATTAAAGTCATAAAGTCTTACTATCATGTTAGCATAACAATCAAATTATACCACAAAATGTATTACTTCTAATGGTGGAAAATATTTTTCATACTGTCACAATTGTAAAATGTGTTTGACCAGTCATGTAAAATTAAATAATACCACATGGCATAGAAAATTGTAGTATCATTTGAAACCTGGCACAAATTAAAATTTATTATAAATACTGAAACATATATTTGTAAATGCATTAAAGGTAATTGTTTAATTTACATTTTATGATGGTCAGTTTTCTTCAAAATATACTGTTAAAAAAAATTGTACTTAAAAAACAAATTATTTTCATATTTATTACACATAGTGAAGTGTTTATTAGTTGTCAGTGCATGTGTAGTGAGTGATCTCTAATGATTGTTACAGATTAAAACATAGCACTATATACATAAATAACTCATTATATATATATATACATATATATATATATATATATATATTATATCTAATACTGGCATGCAGTAAATTGTAAAAATTTTGCAGACGTCAATAATTAAAAACATAGCAAATGGAATTAAAAATGATTAATTAATATCTTCATGCTCTCATTTCCAAATGCTTAAGATTTGTATATATATATGGTGTGTGTGTGCGTGTTTAGATTTAAAAAGTAAAGTGGATTCATTCTATCATTATAAAAGACTTTATCTTGCGTTTGGAACGTATGTGTAGTGGATGATCCCTAATGATTGTTATTGATTAAAACATAGCACTCACTATATAAATAAATAACTCGCTATATATATATATGTTTATTATTGCATTTATAATCAGTATTTATAACAATTCTTAATTTCTCAAGGTTTGAAATATTATAATGATCTCTGCCTTGCATAATAAGTGTTGAAAATTGCATCACCAGCTTACAGAATTTCACACAAAATATTTTCATATTTTAAAAATAAATTATATTACATGAAGTAAAAATAGAAATGTATGGCAAAGTAGTTTTATAAGAATTTAATGACTATTAAACAATTGCCTTATTATGATGTAATTATAATTAAAACATATATAGTTCAAGAAATTAGTCTGCTTATTTTCTATTATGAGTTTATTGTTTTGCTTTGTTTTTTAATGTGTCAAAGCATCGGCCGGGAAGCGGACCCAGGAACAACTGCTTGTAAGGCAGCCATGCTAGCCACTCAGCCACCAACGAAAGTTTTAAAAAGAATTGCACGGGAAATTTCTAAATATGGATTACATTTATTACAGACATTTATAATTCATTTGTATTTATAATAATTTCTAATTAATATAAAGTTCGAAATGAGACTGCAATTGTTTCTTTGCTATGTAATCTAAATATCATTTAAAATTATAATTATATATAAAACATCTTTTTTTTCTTTCATATGTCATAGCACCGACCGGAACGAGAAGCCACAACCGTCTGCAACCAACTACTTGCTTGCAAGGCTGCTGCAATGACCTCCCGGCTAGCAAACAATATATATTTAAATTTAGCATATCTAATAAAGCTAGACTGTAACTAAAACATATGGAATATGAGGGAATTATTTTGTTTTACGCTTTGTAGATGAAACTAATGTTTAAAAAACTTATGCTAAGAAACAGAATATATTTTACAATTATTGCAGTTAAAGATGGTACATTTATTTAGCATATATCTGTAGTACGTGTAATAAAATGTTTCTATCTTATCTTTATATCATAGAGCTGAATGCAGTTTTTGTGGTGAGTGGCCTAACCATAGCTCTCATTATATTTATTGTTGGTGCTGTATTTATACTTTGATTTAATTATGTATGTTATGTAAATACATGCTATGTAAATTAAGTCATTTAAATGTTTCTTTTATATGATAACTGGATGTTGTTGTTTTTGTCCACAATGTCACCGCTTCCTTATACATATGTACGTACATATCCTAAAGAATTACTTATACAAAGGGAAAAATAATATTATATATATATAACAATTTGGGATTATATGTGTGTTAAATAAATTGAAACAATATTAAATCATCAGTGTTTCATGTACCATATTTTTTAATTTTGCAACATGATGAAAATAGAAGCCATCACTGCAAGACATCACATAAAAAACCATATAACATGACCAAACTTTGTTTGTGACGTTCAACATCAAATTCACAGATTGAATCTATTTAGTCTTAAGTAATATCCACCATGTAGAATCTTGAATTACTGATTTTAATACCTATATGAATTTACAATTTATTGTAAATATGTAATAATATGATTAAGTAATTTCATTTAATAAGTAATAATTTTAGAAATTGATGAAAATCGTTTTGTACTATCTGTATTAAATTTAAAACAGGCAAAACTTTCCATACAGTAGTGCCACTCACAGAGTAATCAATGGATGCAAGAAGGTTTGTGTATAAAATCCGTATTTAGTACCTAATTATCCAATATCCCCAGATTGTTTTCTAGCTTGTGGCTTTCATCAGTAAGGAGTATTGGATCTGAGAGTACTGCATCTAGGTCTTAGGATCATGTGATGTTTAGTGTATTAAATTTAATTAGCTATCTCTCACACTACAGCCCTGCATTTATTAGACAAAAATGGAACCATTTTCCACTACCTCTTGAAGTTATTATTAAGATGTCAAATGTGGACAATAACATTTTGTGCTATTATATGTTTACAATAAATTGAAAATTCATTAGAACGTTAAAATGAATAGTTTGTGATCCTACTATGGAATATTATTACTTAAAGCAAGATTAAATCAGGCTGTAAGAACATTTCTGAGAAGGATATTGAAACTTGCAAGTCATTGTCCATACTTTTTATTTTAATAAGAACTTAAGAAGCAATAAAAAATGTATCTATTTATAGCTGCTAAAGGTAGATGAATAATGATGTAAGGTAAGATATGATAGTTAATTAAATTTAATATAGAGGGCGCAAGTTTCTAAAAGTGGTACATATTAAATAGTGCCAATGAATTACACTATTGTATTTATGTGTATATATAACTAATTACATAATTAATATATTACACAACTATATATCATCAAAAGAGCAGTTAAGTATTCTCTATTATCTCATTATTTAATTTTGTTATAAGATATTGCACAAAGCCAAATTACAAATTTTGAACTATGAGAATACAAGGCTAACAGGTCTAATTTCCGAGGAATCTTTTTTTCTGATTGTGATAAGACCAAGATCACTTATCATGAATCAAAATATTCTTCAATCTTGTTTAAATTAGTCAGATTTCACTTATCACCCTTTTCGTGTACTTGTATAACAACAAAATCATATCTATAGTATTCTGAGTCCTGTATAATTATTTACCTATAACGAGTAGCGATTTCCTTGGAGTAAATAGTAATATCCATGGTGATTACTTCAGTCATTTTTATTATCAAAACTATTATAAATATTACAGAAGAAACAGATGGCACAATTTTATAAATCCATATATTCTTACACATAATTTTTATAGTTAAAAGTTAAACTTTTCCGTGTAATTTATCAGGATCCGCAAGTTTTCACTTTTAAGATTTAAAAAAAGCTGTTTTAACGGAATCAAAATACATATCTTTTTTCTCAATAGGATAGTTATATCATTAAAAGAAGTTATTAAAGAATATCAGTATCATATAAAACAATGTCATTTATAGACTTAATAGAATTATGATATCGTTTTCAGAAATATAAGTGACTTTCATTGCTCAAAAAAAAAAAAAAACCAATAAATGTTATTTGTAACATTTATATAGTTTATCTTTTGCTTTTCTTATTTTATTTTATTTTGTTTTAAAATATAATATCATTTACAATATTTAAAAAATCACAGTATTTTGATAATCAGCAGTAACAATATCTTAATAATAATATATAAATATAATTTATTTTCTCATTAATAGAAGCGTGTTTCACATAGTAAAAACTCCTATATTATTTATCCTTAGACAATTTAGTGTACTTTGATGAAGACCACCTACATTTTTCAAACAGCATTCGTTAGACGGTTAAATATGCCTCAGATAAAATAACTATATTCTGTTTTATTTAAATACAAGTATAGTTATTTTTCTAATAGCTGTATTAAATATATACGAAAATTTTTTATTGTTTCATTACAAAATTGATATTTTAAATAATTATAAGAAAATACCATCTTAAATTCAACAAAGAAAAATCCTCTTCCCTTGGTATTCTCTCAGATAATAAAGTAAACTGTCCTTTCACTGTTTCTCCACATAAATTCTTAGATTTCCTCATTTATCGTTCTGCAAATGTTATGAGATTTGAAATCTAAAGTAAACACCTCACCGCTATAGAAAACACAATTAGCTCATTAGCTAAAGTATATTTATCCTATACAAGAAAAAGTATCTCTCTTCAATATTTTGATCTTCTCAAAAACCTTTTATTATATACCTACTATTGAATATACTACATCTTTCTTCAATAAGATAAATTCGCTATGCAATAATTTGATCTATAGAAAAACAGTATCAATGAATATAAAATCAATGCAAAAATGTATCAAAAGCAATGAGTTTTCATTACAATGTATGTCAATATACTATTTTTAGAAATAAATAAATGAGATGACCAGGTTTAAATACTTGTCCCCTGAGGCATTAAGCTATATATTAATTAATTTAACAGATACACCACCACCAATAAAAAAAAATCCTTCAATAAAGGATTAATCACATCCATAGCTAAATACACTACACCAGATCAAAAAGTTATTTGCAACAAAAATGCAATATTGGGATGTATATGTTAAAATTCATAAAGAAGAGCTAATTACCCCACCACAATCTAGATTTAAATTTACTAATAAATAGATAATTCAAAGATTTAAATTTTGGTATTTAGAGCTAAGCCAAAATATTTAGTTTTTAAAATTAAAATCAACTTTTTCTTCTCCCTACCAATATTTTTCTAGCCAAAAAAAAATATTTTTTGCATATATAAATTTCAATATGTTTTATATGTCACAAGAAAGAAGAAACTATGGAGCACAGACTTAATAATTTTCTAGCATTACACACATAATGAAACAATACTTTCAATTACTAGATAATAAATCCTTTTTTTTTTTCATTTATTAAATATGCAGTATAATACTGAGGGTTTTTTCTAATGTACTGAATAACTATATTTATACTTTTGTGCTATGTTTTTAAAGTATCATTTTCATTTTAATTCAACATCTCTGAAGCTAATAAATATCACATGATCACCATTTTTTATGCTTTCTTATAACTGTTATTAAACAGACAAAACTCTCCATACAGTATTGCCATTCAGTGCAAGCCAGAATAATCAATGGATGCCAGAATGCTTGTGCATAAAATCCCCATCTAGTGCCTATTCATTCATTATCCCCAGCCTAGTTTCTGGCTCGTGGCTTTCATTATTGAGGATTCTTGGATCTGAAAGCACTGCATCTAGATCTTAGGATCTAATGCAACACTCCAGAATCCACCTTTTATCTCTACTTAACTACAAAACTATGAGTTTTAAATTGAAAATATAATATTTTCATTCCAAGCTCATTACCTTATATAGTCATATAGGTCTGAACTTAGTTCAGTACCTATACATTTTGGTGTCATCAGTTTTTAATAACCATAGCAACCACTATCCTATTAGGCAGGATTGGTTTTAAATCAATAAATATCACATGGTAACCATGTCTTATGCTTGCTCATAACTGTTATTAAAGCTGGAAAAAGATGACTGCTGAAGGGTTGCATTAGATACTAAGATCTAGGTGCAGTGCTCTCAGATCCAAGGCTTCTCACTGACAAAGTCCACAAGTTAGAAACTAGTCTGGGGATATTGGATGAGTTGGCACTAGATGGGATTTTATACACAAACCTTCTGGCATCCATTGATTACTCCAGCTTGCACTGAGTAGCAATATGGTGTAGAGAGTTTTGCATGTTTTAATAACAGTTATAAGCAAGCCTAAGAAACTGTGATCATGTGATATTTATTGCCTTAAAATCAATCCTGCCTGAGAGGATAGTGGTGGATATTGTTATTACAGAACCAATGACACCAAAATGTATAGGTACCGAACTGAGTTCTGACTTATATGACTATATAAGCTAATGAGCTTGGATTGAAAATATTATTGTGTTTGCAATTTAAGACTCATAGTTTTGTAGTTAAGTAGAGATAAAAGGTGGCTGCTGGAGGGTTGCCTTAGATTCTAAGATCTAGATGCAGTGCTCTCAGATCCAACGCTTCTCACTGATGAAGACTATAAGCCAGAAACTAGTCTGGGGAGATTGGATGAGTAGGCACTAAATGGAGATTTTATGCACAAGCCTTCTGGAGTCCATTGATTACTCTGGCTTGCACTGAGTTGCAATACTGTATAGAGAGTTTTGCCTGTTTTTCTCAGAAGCTTTAATCATGTGGCCCCTCTATTGGCCAATATGATATTTGCTTGACTATTAGAAATATTTCAAGGTGCATTTGATGCAGGTTTAAGCCTGTCTTAAAGTATTTACATTTTTCTGTGCACTCAATAAAATATAATTACAACTTCATAATGAACTCATTAAAATAAAAATCGGAGACCAAGCACTCACTCCACCTGACATTTTATATGAAGTTTTGCCACTTTTCTTCATTATATCTTATGCTCTACTTTTTCTCTCTTTCATCCACCAAAAGTGGAGGAAAGAGAGAAAAGATAGAGCATAAGATCTAATGAAGACTGTTAGGAACAGTTGAAACTGTAAAATGGTGGAGGAAAGAGAAAAAAAGTAGAGAATAAGATCTGACGAAGACTGCTAGGAACAGTTGAAACTGTAAAGAATAAATAAATATATTTTGCTTTAAAGTGTAAGAAGAGTGAAATGTTATTATATGTTAGATATTTAACACTTGGTTGAATTTCATATTTATTAAGTTTTCTCTTAAGGACATGAAAGCACATAATGTAATGTATTGATCTCTGCATAACACATAAACATTATTATGTAATATAATACAACCTTTTATTTGGAATAAAATATGTTTTAAAATTAAATCTATAAACTCCTTAAAAACTGGATATAATTTTGAATAGCATAGATGTTTTATATTTTGGATTAGAGAGTGGTAAATTATATCAAATGATTATAATATTATTATTGCCTTAATTACTGGCATGTCATTTGAAAAACTTAATGTTTCATAATATAATTAATTGTATTAGTGAATTAACATCTTTTTCAGTACTAATATCATACAACATATTTGACTATTCAACATTAAATTATTTCTATTGCTGCAATATTTTCCATAAATGAATTTTTTAGTTTCATTTATAACTAGTAATTTATTTTTGCCGTGGATTGAATTTTTTTTATTTTATTAATTCCATTTTCACCAATAGTTTTGCTTTAAATAGCAAGATTCTGTTGTCAATTGCTTGTTAGTTTATTTTTAAAACCATATATTTAAAACTACTTTGTGAAAAGTTTTGTCTATCTATAAAACTTTCATCTAAAAATTCATATTTTATGTGTGAAAACATCCTTAATTCAAACTCACTTCTTATTAGTAATAGTAATAATTATATGATTAGTTGATTGAAAGATCACGTGATATTTGGGCATTCAAATGACAAATTGAGCATAACTCTTTTATTAACGTGAATAAACCGATTTTTTACCTTCCTTAGTAGGAATCAATCTGCTAACTTTTGACTCTTGACTGCTTTTGAATCCACTATTCTACTCTTTCCCTAAACTGCTCCAGATTAAACTCAAATCTTAATATATATATATACTTATATATAAGAATATGTGTTATATCTATGAAATAAAGTTCATGTAAAGAAAGAAAATCTTCATATTTTAGTTTGCTTCTAAATATTTTTTTCCCTCCAGAATACGTGTATATATGTGTGATTGTTTTTATTGATTTAAAATCACAAAACATCTGTCACTGAATACTATGATCAGTGTAGTGTTCTGAGATTCTTCGTAAATAAATATCAAGACAAATATTTTTTCCCACAGCTGTGTTCATCGCATCTAAAATGATAATCTTTTTATTCAATCTTGAGAAAGAGATAATGGTTTATATTTGCATTTTATAATGCTATTGAATTAACACTGCCTTTGATGGTTCAGTATGTGCTTTAATTTTCATTGCTATAGAATACATGTGAGAAATATCTGTGTATTCACACGTTTTCGCGTGAGATAAAAATCATCTATAATAATAATACACTTTTATTTCATTATCTACTAATTATTTTTATTTAACATATGAATTTTTTAAAATAGCTAAATATTTACAAACATTAAAAATAAGTATGAAAAAACACATTGGATGGCTTAAGTCTTTAAATTCTATCATTGTATAATTAAATAACCAATAACTATATGACTTACGTTTTATGTTGCCTCGGAATTTTAAAATCTATTCCTGAAGAGGATAAGCACAGTATCTGTGAGTTGTATTGGACATAATGATGAGACTTTAGTAATAACTAATCCAATGGCTGACTTATCAGATCTGGAAAAACGAATCTGTTTGGTATCGTTCAAGAAGCCAATGTTTCTGACCAAATTCTTCAATTGTTTAAAAACATTTTGTCTGATTGCTCAGAAAATGTTATTCATCATGAATGTTACAAAAGCTAGACTTTGAGTCATTGAAATATAATGATTAGAGTTAGGGGGGGGGGACTCAATTTTTTATGTTTTTTTTTTTTTAAAATAATAGTTTAAAATTATTTTTTTTAAAAATTAAATCAATTCTTTCTTGTCTTAAAAATTTTTTGATTACATTTTTTATAAATATTTCATCATGATTATTAAATAAATTAATTTATAAAGACTTCTTTGCTGACATTAATGCTAATTTTGAAAGATGGGTCTTGTCCAGTAGCAGTTTTAGCAGGATTTTAGTTGTATTCAGTGCTGATAAATATTTTTCTAGAGGTGCACTTCAGAATTTAAATGATTTAGCAATAGCTCATTATAATTACTTAATAAATGCACAGTTTCAACATAGTTGCCTCTATTGCAAGAATGGTCATTTTCTTCATGATTGTGGAATCTTGATTCACCCATACCTATATGACCCATTGACAATTAAACATTGAATTTTTTTTTTTATTTTCTTAACTTTTCTATCTTAAATGAATGTTCTTATAGCTATTTATATATCTATAGCCAATAAGTATTAATCAAACAAAATATTTTAAATGGAAACATTATTATTCAGATGATTTAACTATGTTTCATATTTCTTTTGAATTTTAAATATACTAAGTACATTAATTAAAATGACTGAATTCCTTCCCTTTTTTTAATTAGAAAAAAGAATGGCATGAAAACAAAATGATTTGTTGTTGTTCTTTATGTATCTTAGCAACCAAGGTATTGTGTTATAATACCTAGTACTGAAATAGTGAACATATTTTAATTTTGATATTTAAATTTATCATTTTTGATTGTTGTCATCTTACCTTTATTATTATTTCTTTATCAATAAAACTACAAGATCCAAATAGTGTCAGTAAAAAATCTATCTTGCACCCATTCATCAATGAATTGTTCATTTGGAAATTATTATGTGTCTAAAAAATATTATAAACATAGTCTGAAGTAGCAAGCAAAGTGAAAAATTATTCTTACTTCATTGATAGATTTTAATATAAATATTATTATTAAATTAATGTCATTTACTTTCTTTAATACTTTTACAATGCTTTATATAATTATAATCCACTATTGAATGATTTCCCCAGCAATCCTCTTCAGAACTATAACAAATACAAATATAAAGTATATGATACTAATATTATATAGATTTGACAATTCAATAAGAAAGATAAAATTATAATACAAATATTATTGATAATATGGTTGACTGTAGTACTTAATTCATTTGAAGTATAAAATAAATAATGTGTAAACTATTACAAATATCTTTGAATTAATGTCATGGCATATCAGAAAACAATGACATAATTTTATATTATGAGTATTTAATTCAAATTGTGTTTCCAGCTGCCATACAGCTAAACAATGGCATGATTTTGTATTACTGTTTATTATAAATTTATTTAAATGCACATTGATTATGTAAGTAATATTTACTAAGGTTATAAACCTCAATAGTGTGCATATGAAAATGTGAAGATATGGACCTCTACAGTTCTTAAAGCTCTTTTCTTCCAAAGTGTAAGCTTGTGGTTAAAACCTGTAGAGGTCCCTACCTTCACATTTCCCTGCTACACACTCTTGAGGTTTATAGTCTTTGTAAATAGTAATTACTGTTTATATTTAATTCTGGTAATTGTTTCTATGATATAAAATATTAAACTACTGTCGTAACATGCTGGGAAAATTCAAAGGTTTATTCCATTAGTAATTATATATTGTGGATAAAAAGAACAATATCCCAATGCTTAAAAAGTTAAAACAACACATTTTGAAAGCAACAAGTATATTGGGTCAGAAAAAATAAATATATGCTTGATTTTGTAAATATTTATGAAAAGAAAGTTAAGAAAACATTTAAGATATGATATAAATATGAAAGTATTATTTTAAAAAGCATAGTTGAAATTATATAAATTACATCACAGAATCAGAAGTAATACTTATGTTGCGTTCATAGAAAGCAAACCACTATCATCATTTACCAATAAATATATGATGTAATATATCTTCTGATATCTGCTTGAATAATTAGTGAGAGAGTGAAAACTTTCATTACTAAACAATGGATTTTATTGCATTAAAATATTTCTCATGGGACAAGGGTGCAATGTTGAACACTAGAGTGTTCTAGAGTTTGGTAAATATTTTTAACATAGTCTCAAGTTTTTGCAACCCAACCAAATAGAGCCATAGTGCCAGACAGCCTTTTAAAATTTTTTAAAAATAATTTATATATAAAATTTGCTGTGTAAGAAAGATAAGCTAAGCTTTACTATAGTCATAAAATGTGAGATAAAGTCATGTTTGATTCTGTTGTTTCAGAAAAACATTCAGTTTACAGGTTATTTCTTTACTATTTAGGTGGAAATCTGAATACAATATTGGGAAGTCAGAGATAATGTCTTAGTTTTCATTGACATTTTGTAAAAATTTTCATATTGTTATTAGAGTTATTTTCTATTACTAGAAAATATCTTATTTCTGAAGTCAATAAATATCACCACCACCCCTTATTTTATAAAAATATACATTTCAGTCAAAACTAAATTTTAAACTAATTCTATAAAAAAAAAATCAAATCAATGATTTTTTATATTTCTAAAAAAAAATTAAAATTAATTGTTTAAATAAATTAAATCATAATTTAAGTTGCTTCTTTTGACTCAATATAAAAAATAAACAACCATTTGTTTCCCTAATATGTTTCAATAAATTTAATATATAAATGTAGAAAAATATAATTTATAGTTAGCTACAAAAGATATATATATTCCATGTTCAAGTATACATAAAATTCATAAAAGTTTTTTATTTTTATTCTTTTTTTAAAAAAAAAATATCAATCATTGACAGGTTACTGTTGATTAATTATAAACACCTTTAAAAAATACACCAATAAGTGCCTTTGTTTTCCAATCTGGAAATGCTTTAGGAGACTACTTTTATTTTCTTTTAGACTTTTAACTTAAGAAAAAGTTATTTTATTTGTTTCACTTTTAAAATGTCATTTTAAGGAATTATTTAAAATAATTCACCAGCTGCACTTCATATACATATGATGCTGCATGTTTATCTGTGGTTTTCTGTATATAAATAAAACAGCATATGTATAACTAATTCTTCAGGATTCTGATGACTTCTCTTGGTAATCTGGTCCTTTTTAAAACAGTAGACTGGCTTATAATTATTGGGAAATCTATAATTCAGGTAACTGCTGACCTGTAGTGATCTCCCTTCAGACTCTATCATTTGATAGACTTTTGGCAAATTAGTCATCTAGTACACATTATATATAGGCTGATCCTATTCTCCATGTTAATCAAAACTCCACTGTTGTACTATCAACAGCTAGATTTACTGTCTCTTGCCTTTAGTTATTTATTTTTGTTAGTTCTGTCCTAATCTGAAAAACTCTAAAAACTAAGAACTATCCAGAACCCCCCTACCAATCTTTTTTTCAACTGTTTTATAGTCAGGGTGTTGGGAAAAATATATTGGTTAAAAATATATTTTTCTAGCTTGATTGAAAAAAGGCAATGAATCTTTTCAGCTCACTTTAATCCTTTGAAAACAACTTTGTGGAATTTTATGAAAATATGTTATACAAACTTTACTTTAAAAGATTTTTAAAATAGATAGTGGAAATTTATAATTATCAGTATATATATTTTAACATAAAAACATGCTTGTTTTAATTTCAAAATTAGAATTAATAAAATATTAATTAGGCCTTTTTAAATGTTTTATTTAGAATAAAGAAAATTTAAATTCAAAATTATTTAATCTTTACTGTTATTCCAGGGTAATGTAAAAATATCTACAATAACATTTGACAGTGTTTATTTATATTTTTCATTTCAGATTTATATGTGTGTGTATACCCACTACTATATATATATTATATATATATAAGACATATTTTGCGGATTCATCCTTGTTAAAATATTTTAAAATACTGACATTTCAAAATGTCAGTATTTTAAAATATTTTAATACGGATGAACCCGTAAAATATGTCTTTTATATATTGAACCAGTGTAAATCTTCATATCAACAGATCGGAATATATACGTATATAGTGATATATATATATATATATATATATATATATATATATATATTTCACTTGATGGTTATCAATAAGTAGTGTTCACAAGTATAAATGAGAAATAGTAAAGAAGATAATACTAGAATTATCAGTTGTTAGTTAATTAGGTTTAATATTTCCAAGATTGTTTGACTTCTATATGTAAATGTTTAAATAAATGCATGCATATGCATATGAGTGTATACTTGTTCATGGATAGATCCCAAACTGCAATTATTTTACTTATTTTAGTAATTAGAAATAAGATTTATATATACAACACTTCAGATTTGCTAATACATAATAAGTCTAATGTTAAAACAGTAAAAAAGCATAAAATAAGTATTGAACCCATGATTAATACATTAGAGTAGTTGTATAGATCTGAAACCAAACCAGATTTTATTATATCTTAGAGATATTAGTTTTATATTTCTGGAGACCTTCTTTTGGAGATATATGAATGAGCATGTGAGAAAGCCATATCACATTATTCTTAATATTAGCCTTCCTAGCCAAATGATAGAAAGAGCCTACAGTTGACATAAACCATTGTCAGATCTGAGACATCACAAAGTGAAAGTAAAAATGTCATTCTAATGTTAGAAAATAGATGTCCAGCTGACAATGTTTACATAAATAATAATAAAGATGAAGTGGCCTGTTTCATTATCTAGCTGTTTTATACCACTATTGATCAGAATGTCTGTCAGAAGACCCCACATGATGAAAAGAAAATGAAACTAGTTTTAGCCTTTGAGGCAAGGATCTATAGATAAACTTTCTTTGTTATTTTTTAAAAGATTAATGATGAATATATTAAATAAAAATAAGTGAAAAAACTGAATTCTGTAAAAAAAATCATTACATAAAATATATTTTCAGTGACTATTGTTTAAGACACTCAAAATTTTCTGTCTAAAAGCATTTGCAAGTGAGTTAATAATTTTCCTATTTTAAAAAAAAGATTTAAAGGTTTTAGAAGGGATTTTTTTAGAATATATAAAATTCAATTAGATTAACAAAGGCAGTACTAATCTTTAGTTATAAAATAGAACTTGTTTATATAGTTTTGTTTTAGCCTAAATTTAGGGTTTATAACTGTTTTAATTCTTGTTCAGTTTATTCCTTAAAAGAATATTTTATAAACAATAAAAATATTAGACAATAATTTTTTGAATTGTTAAATTATTTTAAGCTATAAGAGATCTATGTTTTTGATTTTGTTTTAAATTTTTGAAATATCTTTTACAAAGTTTGAGTTAAACAGGCTTTAACCTGTGTTCAATGCACTTTAAAATTAAGCCAATAAACATCACATGATCACCATTTTTTATGCTTGCTTGTAACTGTTGTTAAAACAGTCAAAACTCACTATACATATTGCCACACACAGCAATCCTGCCTAATAAGATAGTGGTGGCTATAATTATCAAAGAACCAAAGCCACCAAAATGTATAGGTATAAGCTAATAAGCTTTGATTAAAAATATTAAGGTGTTTTCAATTTGAAACTCTTGGTTTTGTAATTAAGTAGAGATAAAAGGTGGCTGCTGGAGGGTTGCATTAGATTCTAAGATCTAGATGCAGTACTGTCAGATCTAAGGCTTCTTGCTGATGAAGGCCACAAGCCAGAAATTAGTCTGGGGATATTGGCTGAGTAGGCACTAGATGGGGATTTTATGCATTAAACTTCTGACATCCATTGATTTTTCTAGCTTGCTGTGTGTGGCAATATGTATAGTGAGTTTTGCCTGTTTTAGCACTTTAAAATTCATAATAATCAATCATATTTTGCCAATAGAGAGACCTTCCAAACTATGACACAAGATAGAAACTTTTATAAAGAATAGAGTGGCCATCTTATCTTTAACCTAAATGTACACTTATATAGGCAAATCTGAAGCATCTTGATATGGAAGCATGAAGTTGTTGTTTTCTCCACTGTTTAAGTTCACTATTTCCTTTACAAATTAATGTGAAATCTTGCAATTTACAGTGAGATAATATTCTGATCTTAATGTTGGAAATTCTATAAACTAATAAATTAATTACTGCTCTTCAATAGTTTATAAAATTTCCCACATTAAAATTGTAGTCTTAACTCACTGTAAATCGCAAGATTTTATATACATTAATTTGTAAAGGAAATAATGGACTTAAACAGTAAAAAACAACTTCACATTTCCAAATCAAGATGCTTCATATTTGCCTATATTTCACTTATAAGTGGACATTTAGGTTAAAGATAAGATGGCCACTCTTATCTTTTATAAAAGTCGCTATCTTGTGTCGTGGTTTGGAAAGTCCCTCTATCGGCAAAATATGCTTGATTATTATAAATTTTAAAGCATGTTGAACACAGGTTAAAACCTGTTTAAAATATTTACATATGCTTTCTGTGTGCTCAATAAATTAATTACTATTCTTCAAAGATTGAGTTAGTAAATAATTTTGTTAATTACGTTTTACATTTAAGTTTAACTTAATTTAAAATTTTGTATATAAATTAACTACTACTTAGGATTTTTTTGGTTTAAAGTAGTCAATCAAAAATCACATCCATTAATATCTACTAGTTTTATTAAAACTAAAAAAAAATGTAAAGAAACTTTTACTTCTATCCTAACAATGCTTTTTTCTTCTGATTTCTTACAAACTATCATAAAAATGTTGATATATATTCATTGACAGTGCTAGTAGCATTTTTATGCCCATCCAAACCTGTATAGAAAGTTTCAAATCTTTTACCACATTTTATAAAGTGTTTCCTATGACTTTCTACACTTTTTCATTCTAGCATTATCAAGATATTTTATAAGTTTATAAGCATTTTTTGTGTAAGGCAATACTGATAAGAAAATATCTTCCTGGTTTTGTTCCAACCTGAAATAAATCCATGTATTTGCATTATGTTTGTCATAGTTCTGAAAAAGATTGCTGGGGCAATCAAAACTGTCATATTAGGTTGTAAAAAAAAAAAGTATTGTAAAAGTAATAAAGAACATAGATGATATTAATATTAATATTGCCTTATATAATATCCTGGAGGAAATAAATCTTTGCTGCTGTCATTATACATCAATCAAATTTTATCTTAGTGATCAAATTCTAATAATACTTCTGTCTATATATTCATTACCTTGACTTTTTAAAATTTTGTCTTGAGACTGAAAGGCTTTCAATAGAGCAATATAAATTCCAAGATTAATAAAAGACTAATAAGGTTTGATTTATACTGCTATGAGAGAAATAGATTATTATATAATTTATTAGTAGATAATTGTAGCTATGTTTAGTCAAAACAAAACTAGAAGTCAATGTTGTATCAGTGCATAATCTGCCTGAATGTAAAGTTTCTGTTTGCTTGAATAATAATGTGTATTAGTGGTGTTTAAGCTATTCATTCTAAACCTTAAAAATCTGCTTTACATTCAATTATATATTCTCCAAGACCTCTATGAGAATTAAAATGTCTGTGAATATAGAAGGTGTAATGTATAATCATTTCTAAAAGACAAACATCGGTTTAGTTTATATTGGAAGGCTTTTAAACATCATGTATAAAAATTGATTGTTTGAATTGTTTGTTTTTGTTAGACATTAAAAAATAAATTTATAACTCTGGTAACTATTCACAAACATTACAAAAGTATGTAGAGATTTCCAACCAGGAAAGAGATTCACAGATAGCTTTATTAAGTTATACAACAGATATGGATCTGAGAGTCAATAATATTGTTTACTATAATGGTAGAGTATCAGACTCTTGAAAGTGGGATCTTAGCACTGATTCTATTATTGGCACTCCCAGGATTTGAACTTCTTGTCAACTCTTAAACAATAAAACCATTCAAATATTTTTACTGTAATTAATGATTTGTGTTTTACCAGATAATTTTATATCTGAAGTAGATAAATGCAGTAACTATGGGTAAACCCAAATCTATTAATGAATCTCCAGAAACAGCTAGGAAACTCAAATCCAGTTGACTATTTTTTGGGATTTAGAAAATTAAATTCTTTGGGACCCTGCAAAAAATATATATCTTATGATAGAATATTTTAGTTGATTGAAGAATTTGTTGGCTGGCAATCCACAAAAAAGACCATGATTTAAAGCATATTTTAGATATATAAATCATGTCTTGACAGTGATAAATCTGATTTACTTAAGGCTATCTTAGTTAAGATTTTACTTCATTAACGCTTAAATAAATTAATATATATATGTGCTCTGCGCACAGTTAATGAAGCTATTAATAAATTGTCAAAATTTTTTACTGCCAAGCGCTTTCGGGACAGTCTACAGTCCCATATTCATGGCGAGTTATTCTGTTAATAACTGCAAAACTATGCAAATTTTATGCAAATTTATATGCAGATGTTACGTGGACGATTTACGAGATAGGGAATAGCAGGCCTCTCTTCTGTTGATTGCCGATGGGTCAGCCGCAATGAAGTAAGCTTCCCTAACTTTACGTTTGGTGTCGTTTGTTTCAGAGCAAACGACACTGGCTGTGGTAGGTAGAAAAGCATGTCCAGAGTTTCTTTCATGTTCGACAAAAATCGAATTACCTTCAGACTTTGTTTTGGTTTTATTGTAAAGGTATCGGTGTTGAGCTACTCTGGTGGCAATGTTAGTTTTGGTCTCTCCATAATATGTTGCCATGCAATTTCTTTGGGGGCAGGTAATTTTGTACACAACTTGAGGGATGAGTTCAGGTTTGATCCTGTCTTTGGTATTATTTATCAGTCTATTGGTGTTGGGAGGTGAATGGAAGGTGACTTCAAAGTCACATGATAGTTGATTGATTAATTCGATTTTTGTCAAACATGAAAGAAACTCTGGGCATGCTTTTCTACCTACCACAGCCAGTGTCGTTTGCTCTGAAACAAACGACACCAAACGTAAAGTTAGGGAAGCTTACTTCATTGCGGCTGACCCATCGGCAATCAACAGAAGAGAGGCCTGCTATTCCCTATCTCGTAAATCGTCCACGTAACATCTGCATATAAATTTGCATAAAATTTGCATAGTTTTGCAGTTATTAACAGAATAACTCGCCATGAATATGGGACTGTAGACTGTCCCGAAAGCGCTTGGCAGTAAAAAATTTTGACAATTTATTAATAGCTTCATTAACTGTGCGCAGAGCACATATATATATTAAGGCTATCTTATGACTTTTTATTATGAAAATACAAAAACTGAAAGCCATTATAAGAAAATGTCTACCAATAAAATTTTATGGTAATATTAGTCTATCTAGAAGTTTATTGTGGCTTTTCTCTAAGCAAAATAAAGTTTTCACCTATAAATTATATTAATAGTAAGAAAAGTTATTAGAGAAATTTCATGACGATTTTGTGTAATTTCAGTTAGATTTCCAACAATATTGATATCTAACAATTATTCTGGATCTAATCTTGGAAGATAAGAAAAATAGACTATATCATGATCCAAGATTACTCTCAAGCAATACAAAATAGGATTGTCTTTATGTCTTTTTCTATAGAAGGTTGTATTCAATTTATGCCGAAAATTGAGGATACTGTTTTTGTAAGATAAGGGATAAGGCAAGCCATCTGTGGAAAAGGTTTTTATATTTTTCAAATCTTTATTTTAAAAAATTTCTGCTATTCAGGAAGATGGTTCTAATGAAGTCAAAATAATATCAGTTCATAAAGATTTCTTGAATTCATTTTCTGAGAAAATCACAGGCAGATATATAAAGAATAATAAGAATTGAAACCAGTGGGGAGATGTTTGTAAAATTTTGCATTTGATACGATCATGATCAAAGTTACATGAAATTTTTTATTGCAAGTAAATTAATGTTGCTATATATTTTAAGATTTTAGAGAGTTTTAAAAATAGACTACTTTTTTTCAAAGTGAATCATAAGATGAGTATTATATCAACAAAAAGTAGCACAGATTTTAATTTATGTAGTCAGTTGTACTAAAAGCAAAATTTGTTCACAACAGATTGATCCTATGCAAAATTCATTTTTTTAAAGGTAAATAATTTTCAACTACTATTACAATACTTGTTAAGATTATTTTTTCAAAAACATGTACGGAATACATAATAATAACAATGAGTCAGCTAAGATAATGTGCACAGAGTGCAATGATGTGAAATGCAAAATTAAGAAGGCTTGTTTTATCATCGATGATCCCAAGGTGATCAACCAAAGAGACACCTGCTTTACTATCTTCAAAGAGTGGCCCATTTAAATATTATTGAATAAATTTCATATGTTACTGTGGCATTTACTAACTATTAGTGAAAAGTGCCATGAATATGGGAACATAGAATTTCTGAAAGCACTTAGTTTACCAATTGTTATGTATAGTTTTCTTAATTGTGTATAAAATGCATGCTTAGTATAATGAGTCATAATATTTTGTTTCATTGTTATGTTTATTAAATTTTAAATTTTTATTGTCATATTAAAGGTTTGGAAATTGTTTCTATACAAATAGTATATCTGAATATAACTTTGAGAATTTAGTGAGCTATATACCAGAAAATTTAACAAACAAAATATTAGGATAAATTGTATTAGATATAAGCTTTATACTGTAAAATTAGCATTTATTTAAGAAATGAAACATAATACAGAATTTGCATATTTAAATGGCAAGTAAGTTATTTATATTGGTCATTTTTTTGAAAGGGGAATGTAAGAATCTTTTTTGTTAATTGCATGTTTATCTCTGACATCATTACATTTAGAGCAGACAACATTGGCAGATGGAGGTTTGAAAGTGTGGTCAAGGTTGGATTCATGCTCATAAAAGATTGATTTGGTAACAGTTTGTGCTTTGTCATGGTTATATAGATATCAGTGGTATGCAATTCAGTTTTATAGGTTGACACAAGATTCCTCATAATATACAGCATGGCATTTAGTATAGTTGTGTGCAATTTTATATACTATTTGTGACTTCTTGTCTCAGAGTAGAGAGTCTTTGGTGTTGTTAATTAGCTGATTAAGTGTGGGAGAGATGTGAAGGCTGAATTTATGAGTTAAAGCACAGATGTTAATTATGCAATGGGTAGCACCAGGAATATAAAGTACTGTATTTAGAGTTTGTCATTTGTTGCTATGGGTGCTGTTTAATTTTAGAATAAAAAATTTTAATGGTTTAAATGAGAGTTATGTTTTTATATCCGATGTTGCATACATCTGTGATATAAGAATCAATATTATTTTTCTAATCAGACTCAAATTTACACAGTGCTTCCATTGCCTGGCCAACTAATTTATGAGACTTTGGTATGATGGACATGTGACATATGGTACCATGAATGTGAATAGGCTTACTTTAACTAATTTTACAATATAAAGCTTATCTCTAATATGATTATGCATATATTTTGATTGTAATATTTGAGTATATTTATAAACATGTTTTGAATTTATTTTTAAATTTTAAAAAAAAACTATCAGGAAATATGTTCTCTGATTCTTGAGTCTTTCCTGATTTTAAATAATATGATGGCGGAATAAGTTCACAAACAAATATCAATTATATAAACGTTTTGAAAGAGAATCTTACCATTAATTGTTGTAAATACATCACCAAATTTCAATAAATGCTACTAGGTCTTTTGATTTGATATTATTAAGAATTTGTCTTTCTACAGTCTCTCTTCATCTCTTTTTTCTTGCATAAATCAAGTAATTTAACAAATTTATAAGCAAATTTTTTGATTCTGTGATAGACAAATATTAGTTATAAAAAGCATTGTTGAAAGAAATTGTATGTTAAATCTATCTTAGGAAAAAAAAGATATCAGTTGGTTTTTCTTAAATTCCATCTTGGAAATGAATAGCTTTTAATTATGGAAATATATATTTCAAAGGAGTTAATATTTACTTTGTATTGGACATAAGGAAAATGGTCCAATATTATATCAACAACAACTTCCTCAATGGAATCTTTCCTTTTATAAAGCTATCCAGTCTGAAATTTGGGAACCTGTTTGGGAAAGTAAAAAAAATATTTGTTAAAAAAAACGGTATTTTATTTATTAATATTAAATATATAGGCATCTTTAATTTTATACATTTATTCTAGTGGATTTCGCTTATATACATATAAATTGTACTGTATTTTTGGTACAAGGTTTACATTGGCAATATAGAATTGTAAACTATCAAATTCCCAGGAAAAATCGCAGCCGTCTTGCAAGCAAGTAGTTGGTGACAGACGGTTGTGGATTCACCTCCCGACCGATGTTATGACATATGAAAAAAAAAATTTTTTTTCTTTTTAAATATCAACTGATTGTATTATTTTTTAGACAATGTAGGTTATGTTTTGTTTTTTTTTAAGTTAAAGAGATTTTTAAAAAAAAGATAAAGAGAATAACCAGATCTTACTTTGATTTTTGCTAAGATAAGGGTATAAATTCTTATTGCAAATTAATTAGGAACACTTGAAAGCTAAAGTTACAGCATTCCATCATCATCATCAAAGATAGCCACCAAAGAAAAAAAAGATGACTTTGTAAACAAAATTACTTTAAATTTGTCAAAGTTAAAAGGTGTCATCAGGATGTGCATAGCTGACTAAAACAGGGAGGGGGGAAAGCAAATACATTATGTTTTGCAGTCTGAGATCTTTGTCTTCTTAAAAAAAACAGTTTACTATAAAATTGATTTTTCTATTAAGTCATAGAAAATATGCCAATCTACTCTCACCAATGTGATGAATAATCATAGTATGTGTAAGTAAAGAAAAGTATATTTGCCAATGTTTTTTTTTTCTTCCTAAAGTCCGAGAATGCCAAGAGTGAAGCCATAACCTATCTAAATCTTTCAACCCTGAAATACCCACAAGACAAAATGAGAATTTACAACCTATCACTCCCATGAGAACAAAAACCATGCATGGTAATCTACACTATTATAATTGAACAATTCAACTTACTGGTAAGGAACTTTATTTTGTGATTTAAGTGATCACTTTCTTGAACTATAAGGTATAGAAAATGCTGTGTTGCATCAGACTATAAAAAAAAAGAATCTGACTCTTAGAAAACAGTAGTGTTTAATAGCCATCTGAAGGTATTTGTTATTATAGTTTTTCACTATTTAGTTTTTAAAATAGTCATTATGTGCCTGAATATGACAGTAGTGACCTCTACAAATCTTTAACACAAAATTTATGACTATAAAAGACAAGAGCAGCCATTTTTATCTTCAACCTACTTTTTAATTATATAGGTGAATCTAAAGCATTATAACATAATAAATTATAGGAATATAGCTTGTTTTGTTGCCTATTTAAGTTTGTTATTAATAGGATAAAATTATTAAATTCAACAATTATTATTTTACAAATAAATTGCTGATACTGTATTAAAAAGTGCAATCCTCTGGTGTAGCAAATAATTTTATAATGGTAATTAATAAAAATAGGGGGTAGGTCAGTGGATTCTTGTATAGAATTCTGTTGCCTTTCAGATAAATTAAAAGCTGGTTTTGTCCTCAACTATTATTCAAGTTTAGTTACATTAAGCAGGATTGTGTGACCAGGAAAAATTATTGTGTTCGATAAAATTACTTGACACATTTTAATGAGGGAATTATCAAAGCGAACATACTTTGGTCCCCGAATACAAAGAACATAAATCATATAAACCCTAAGATGCTGATGGGTGGTACAATATATATATATATATATATATATATATGTATACCCATGTACCATTTCCATCCCATCCCATTATATATATATATATATATATAATGGGATGGAGTAAATTTTGGGTAAACCTGGGATGATGGAAAATAATTATCACCCCAGTAAACAAAATAAATATTTCAAAATAATGAAATTTAAGGTATAATATTTTAAGACATAAAAGTAAGATTATAAAGTATGTTATTAAAGTAATGTTTAATATTACAAAAAATATACAAGTAATGTTATATATTATAAGAATATAAGATCATGAGAACTCTCTGAGAGATCAGCCCAGTTAACCCTTGGAGTAACTATGATTAACTATAAATTTACCAGAATTATAAATAAGTGAAAGTAATACTCATTTATTATGAGTGATTAATAATAAAATAAAGCAACAGTCAATCATGTGATTGGATTTGAAATGGGTCTACTGTAGACCATGCTAAATATTTAGCCTTTGCCAGCTTGGGGCATTTATTAAAACATTAATTTGGATATATTAACTTAAGTGATACTCCATCAGATACATAACCATAAAAACAATAATGCTGAAATATTTAAACATGTTGATCATCATCAATGTTCTGGCTGCTTAATACCATTAATGCATTGGCCAACTATATACTTAAATTTTAATAGAGACTAAATTATAATAAAATGTGCACATGTGCATTAAATACAGTCTTAGCACCCACCAAGGATGTCCCTAAGCACTAATATTCATCCCCTTTTATATATCAGACTATTATGCTCAAATCTAGCTCAGGGAAAATAAGCTTTATAACTGTTACTATGATCAAGAGATGATGCAATAGATAATATAATCTAAAAACCATTTAGAATTAAGTCACTGGAATAATTTTAACAAGTTAATACATGTTTATTAACAACAATAAAAAAAATGAAGTTAAAGTCTGTAGAATAGGCATATATACATAATAATTATACCTTCTGATTTTGATTAATATACAATAAAAAAATTATCACATTGTGATTTACATGATTAATACAAATTATTACATATATTTGCAATATCTCTTAATGAGTTTACTTAAAACACATAGATATATATTTGGATAGACACATATTTTATAATATACAACGAATACATTTCAATTGATATTTAATAAAATTTTAAAAATTATTAAATTTTATGTGTGTCTACTTGACACTCATTGATATATATATATATATATATATATGTACACATACATGTAATATAATAATTTTTAAACATTTGAATTGTCATAAAATAATAGAATAAATGATTAAAATTTGTCTATTTGACACACATTGATATATACATGTACATACATGTTTCATAATATATTTTGAACATATTTGAGTTTGTCAAAATAATAAGATTATTAACATCTCACTGCTTTAATAATAAAAATTGTCTTTTTTTTAATAAAAAAAAGAATAAAATCAGTCTTGACTACTCTAAAAAGATTTGATTTTTCAATTTCTTCTTTTTTAAAAAAACAGGATGTCAATTAATTAATTCTTTACTTTTAGATTTTTAATCCAAGCAAAATTATTTGTGTTTGTTTCATTTTTAAAATGTCTCTTTTTTTCTTTTTTTTTAAATAAATGAAAAATAAAATCATTCTATATATACATATTAGTATCACAGGTTAATTAATTACAACATGTTTCTTTAGAATATAGAATCATCTATTAATCCTTTACCTATTTACTTTTTTATTTTTAATCCAAGCAAAATTATTACTTGCACTTTGAGTTAAATTTTTTAAATGTCATTTTAAGAAATTACAAAAATAACTTACCAACTGTACTTTATATAAACATATGTGAGATGTTCATCTGTGGTTCTCTGTGTATAAATATAGCAGTATACTAATTCATCAGAAAGCTGATGGGTATGTGTCATCATTGGGACAGGTATAATCAGGTAATTATTGGCATGACATGATCTTTCTTCTGTTTAAAATTATCATATACTTGAAGCAAGCAATCCATCTTCTAGAACACATTTGTAGCTATGAAACCCTTGAATTTGACCTTTTTCTTCATTTGAATTCAAACTCCACGTTCATAAACTATAGAGCAGCTTTTTAATTTGCTCTCCTTGGAATCTTATACCTTCAATGTAGTTCTCTGTCCTGATCTGGACTAATGTCATAGCCAACTCTTCTGGACAGCTATAATGACTGACAACTATCTGTCAAAAATAGTAGTCAAACTCTATTCAAAAAACTATTAACCAACTAAATGTTTAATCTTTTTATCCACCTTTCATATTAGTCAGCTAGTGTGACAAAACATATCAATTAAAAACTATTCTTAATTAAAAATTGTTTTTATCTCTCTTGATTGGAAAAAGTTGATTTTAATTCACTTTAATTCTTTGGAATTTTATCAAAAAGTGTTCCAATATATATATATAGTAGAATGTATACATGCATTAATTAAAAGATTTCACAAATAGAAACTAGAAATTTTTGCATCTATTAGTAGACATTTGACAATTAAACATGCTTGTTTTTAATTTCAAAATCAGAATACAATATTAATATTTATTTAGACCTTTTTAAATGTTTAATTTATAATAATATTTTATTTTAAATTCAGAATTATTTAACCCTTTACATTTGTTATTATTCCCAGTAATATGTAGAAAATATCTACAAAATTTTTTATGTGTTTATTTTTATTTTTCCTTTCAACTTTATATATATTTATGCATATGCACTATGTTATTTTGGCCATGTAACAGAATTGTTACAATATAAATATATAAAATATTAAATTTCATAGAAGTAAAGTATAACAATTATATATATATATATATATTTTAACAAATGGGGTTTTACCAAAAACACCATCAAAGCGTATTTGTTTACCTAAACATCAGAGTAAGCATTCACTACCTCTTTCATTAGTTCCACCTTCAGATCATGATTTCAAGCTGATTTGCTATCATCAGTGAAGGACAGGAAATAAGAAACTAGATCTAAACATTAAACTCTGAGCATTTATGAAACAATTTCTATTCAGCTTGCAAGCGTGAAGCTTTTACACACGTAATGTCTTCAAACTCAGCATAGCAAGCCAGATAGCTACATGGGTCTGATATCAGTTCAGCATTACCACATAGTAGAAGCCTCTGCAATATATATTATTGCAAGAAAAACTTTGAAGGTACATTTATGAAAAACAAAAAGCAAGTTAAACTTGCCAACGCCAACTTGCTTTTTTGTTTTTCATAAATGTACCTTTGAAGTTTTTCTTGCAATGATATATATTGCAGAGGCTTCTACTATGTGGTGATGCTGAACTGATATCAGACCTATGTAGCTATATGGCTTGCTATGCTGAGTTTGAAAACATTACATGTCTAAAAGATTCATGCTTGCAAGCTGAATAGAAATTGTTTCATAAACACTCAGAGCTTAGTGTTTAGATCTAGTTTCTTATTTCCTGTCCTTCACTGATGATAGCAAATCAGCTTGAAATCATGATCTGAAGGTGGAACTAACGAAAGAGGTAGTGAATGCTTACTCTGACGTTAATGTAAACAAGTACGCTGTGTGATGTTTTTGGTAAAACGCCATTTGTTGATCATAAATACAAGTGTTGGCAAGTTTAACTTGCTTGTTTTGTTTTTCATATATATATATATTGTACCCTCACCTCCAGGATATATGTAATTATAATCACTTGATCTAGCTCAGATAAATAACTATGTTTATCTAAAATGTAACTAAATCAACAATAACTATATTTTTTTAATAATGTCAATTATCAAATTAGCTTAACTAATAAATAATAATATAGTTCTGTTTTATAAAATTGAACAAATGAGTATCTAATCAAATCATGAGACTACGAAGTGAGTTTACAAGCAGCAGAGCGAATACATTAAGCTAATATTCCACAGGATGTCACCTTAATGGCATAAGAATAGTATCCCTACTCCTATTACTTAAATATTACATTTATAGTACTCTTATGTCTTTAATCAAAATTAATTAAGTACATAACTCTTAACAAATTAAGCTGAATATCTTTATTAAAATTAATTTAACTCAACTTATCTCAGGTTCTCTTAAAATAATTCTATATTAATTATAGCTTTTGTAATCAAGTATGATAAGGGATTTAATATCATTCCTAACTACAATCCAATAATACTAATAATAACAAAATAATAATACTAATCTTTAATCTATAATTTACTCTCCTATCTTTCTACTTATAATGTTGTTCTTGTATATCACATAATAATAATATAATATAACCCTCTTTTATTCATATGGCATCTTAAGTAAACATATATGATATGATATTATAATCTGAGAATAGGTGGCAATTACTATTAAGATAATTCAATGCAAATCTTTGGTAATTATTCCCTGACCATCATAATAATATCATAAATAAAACTTCTTAAATAAAACATATCAATAAAAACATTATAACTCTTAAATAACAATTTTATTTATGATGTGCAAATATTATGTCTTCATTATAATTATCTGTGATTATGTAATTGTGATGTGAAGAAATTGAGTCAACACCAAGACTTATAAAACAAGTTTAACAATTTTATTAACAAACTTAAAATATATAATTATTTACATTATTTACAATCTGAAGGAATTCTATTTATGCACATTTAAATACTTTTCTCATACAAATTAAATGATTTAAAATCTAGGATACAGAACATTTTTCTTAAAATATTTCTTATTTTCAAAATATTATTATATAACTTTTTGTTGCAGTTATTAAATTTTATTAATTCCATAGGTTTTAAAACATATAAGGTAATACTTTTTCTATGAACTTATTCTTGTTATTTAGTTTTAAAATCAAAATTATTATTCTGTATAGTCATTCTTCAATAAATAATTATGTGAACGACCTTGATTAATAGTATACCATCAAACTAAGCTGCTTACTAATTATTACTTTAAACCTCAAATATAGTATATATATTAGTGTGTTGTCGTAAAATTATTTTTATAAAACTTATGACTACTTACATTTATTAAATAAAATATGCATTATAAGTATGTCTTTGAAAATTCTTAATAACTAAATAATAGCATTATAAATCCCTTTTAATCTATCAATTATTTATTTCATAAAAAAAAAAAAATTATTTTTAAATATAAGAAGTTTTATGATTCTTTCACTGATGAAATTATGTTCTTATAATTTTTTTACACTTATTTTTACTCTAAACAACATAACTTATCTTATCCACTTGAAGAACAATTTTGTATTTCCAAAACTTATTTATTATTTCCGATTTTAACACGACCATCCTTTACGATTTAATCCAATAAATTTCAATAATAAATAGACAAGTAGGCATATGGGATAAACTATAACTTCAACTTTATAACATCTTTATCCACTAACCATCATGGTCACAGTGTACAAGAAATGAGGTATGACTTATTTGTCTAATAACCTCTACTACCAAATATAATGTCCAGGCTATTTATTCAGCACTATGGCACATTAAATTTTAACACATAGAAAATAAGCACAGCCATGAATATATACAAGCTACAGGGCTATGTTATCTATACTTGCATAATCATCAATATAGTTCACTCTTATTCCCATATAAATAAACCCTACATACAATATTATCTTGGTCTTATGTAACCGAATACTAAGATATTATTATTAAAGATCTATCATCTTACATCGCTAAATTCATTTCCAAATTTCTATAACAACAAATAAATTCATTTTTTTTAAATAACAATCTAACTAACTCATAAGACAAGATTATTTCATCCTTTGATAGTTTTCAAACTTAAGTATAAACAATCAGAATCAATGTCATATCTTTAATAGTTTAAACTACTTAAATAAAACATCCAGTTCAGTTATAATAGAATCATATACTTATATTTCCCTTATGTTTAAATATCTTTACAATATCAATAAAATTATGCATATTCTTTGGATAACTAAACAAATGATAAATTATGTGTAGGTATCGTGTTTTATATATGCATCCATACATCCACACAAAATAAGAAAATACATTATAAAACCATCAATATTTTACATTATTACCATAAGTAATTTCTGTTGGCAATTACTTATTTGATGTCTTCTGGGTCACAAACTAAATAAAACATTTTATTATCATTTATTTCACATTATCACACTTTAAAATATATTGTTGTTTTTTTAAAAAATTATTAAAGAGTTTTTCTTTACAATAAAATTTTAATTACTAGGTTAGTAAATAATTTAATGTTCTATGTTCCTATTTTATCTCTATACTGTGAATAAGCATTACTATAAATTTTTTAGTAAAAAATAATTTAAAATTATATTTACAACAGCTCCATTAAACTTTCTTGCAATGAAATGTTCTTTTCTCGATAATAAGTTCGTTACAGGAAGTGTCTTTTTCTCCTGGTAAAACATTAGTAGCCACACTTTTGATGCCAATAATTACACATGCTCCAATTCTCCATGTTGCAACATAAAATCCAAGATGACTGTTAAAGTTAAATATGGTAAGTGTACTTTTATTCCATAATATCCAAACTGATATAATTAATATTTTTTATCTCCAAAATTTTAAAATATTCAGGTATTCATTACTATGTAAATTTCTAATTTAAATATTTTTGATATTCTTCATTAAGACAATTTTCAAATTCTTCTAACTTTTCCATATTTACTGAGGTTCAATGTCTTCTAATACAAACAATCAACTTCCCCCATCATTCTCCGATAACTTAAATTATTTCCATAAATAAATTCAGAAAACTTTTTGTATGTCCACCATACACTAATTACTAACTTGGAATATTTTTTTAAATATGATATAAGTCATATTTGCAAATGATCTTCATTTTTATATTTTTAAAAAAAAATTCCAGTTTTAAAATATTTTCAATATTTCTTCAGAAAGAAATATCTTAGCATTCCAAAATAATTGTTTGGTCAAATTTAAAGGTTTTTTTTCTTTTTAGAACCATTTTTCCATCGTATTTTAAAGAAGTTTTCTTAATAAAATATATTATATCATTTTACTTTATATTTTGACTGAAATTCTTTATATTTTCTCTGTGACATTCTTTTTATGAAATTCAGTCATAAATTAATATGACATCAACACAGGAAAAATTATATGCTTAATATGACAATAATACTTGAATATTTCTATCAATCCTTTTATATTTAGTGATGACTTCTCCATGTTTAAGTTAATGACAAATTGTATAAAGTAGATTGGCAAGTAAGGAACTACTTATTTTTTAGCCTCACATTTCTATAATACAGCCTTATAATAATAGACTACTGTACTTTTATAAAATTGAAGTTAAATAAAAGTGACTATTATGCTACTAATTACTTTACGGAAGTTGTAGAAATACTGACGATGGTATAACAATATATTGGTCTAATGAGATAACAGTCCTGGAATTTTCTGCACAGCTGTTTTATACCTTCCAAATTACATATTTTCATTGGTCAATTTCAACAATGCTTACTTCAACAAGCCTGGGCAATGAATGCCAGATTAAATTTAAAACTAATAATTATTTATTAAATATTTATTTTTATTATATTATTCAATTCTTAATTAATTTTTATATTTTATTTACACTTAATAAATACTTTAAAATAACTTTTAAAAATCACGTTTCAATATTTATTACCATTTCTACCTTTATTTTAAACCTAACGTATTTATTTTCAACACAAAACATAAATCTAATTTCATCTATTATATCTATTTTTAAAACCTAATCTAATATTTATAACAGATAACATTATTTTATTTTCAAGCACAGGTGTTAATATTACATGTCACGTGATTTACAAAATTAAATGAGACACTAATAATTTAACTGAAACTAAAATAAATAATTTAATTTATAAAATATTACATAAAACACTATTATAGCACAATTTTTAAATAATTATTTTAATATTATAAAATTGAATATACACTTTACTCACTACACTATTACCCTTAATTAAAGGATTTTAAAATATAACTACTAAATACAATTATTATTATTATTATTAAATAATCTATTCATTTAACTTAAAAGCATTACTTTTAAAATTAACCTTAATTATTTATTTATAAGACTTATTAAATCAGTATTTCCTATGGCCAGTTCTTCCAACCATACAATCTTATAATGATTTTTAATTAACTGTTTTCTTACAAATATCAACATAATATTATACATCAATTATTTTACTTGCCCTAACTAAATTATTCAAAGATCATCCACACATAACCTACATCATTCCCTTGCTTAACTTTAAAATTTAAAATTTTCCAGTAAATTGATATAAATAATCCATTCTGACCTAAACAAAAGGGAACAATATATATTGTAACCAGATTGGAGTTTTGATGGTTGATTTATTTCCTGATGAGCATATTGTAATAAGGAAAGAATGATTGTTGTTAAAGAGACTGAAAACATCTAGAAATTTATCTATTTGGTTTCCCAAATGGCACTAGTAGGGTTCCAGCTTAGTACGACATTACTTACCCAGATCATATTATGCTGACCATAGCTCAGGAAACATGATATTCCTGTGAACAAGTACACTGATTGATGAATGATGTGAAATGAAACTGACAACATATGTTAATTTTGTGTAACAATAATTTTTTAACTAACTGTATTTGGATAACACTCCTTCTAATAGTTTTTTGTAGTTGGTTCCATAGATCAGTTAGTCTATTTCATTTGTAACTTCTCTGGTGCTTGGTCCCATTGATGATCATACAGTGTCCATCATTTATATTCTATAATGCTATTCTGCCAGCATTTGTATAGTAGGGATTTATTTAGATATCCATGTGTACATCATGGACATCTTCCTTATTATTTTTCAAGTTTAAATTTTCCTTCTGCAAGTTTATATTTTCCTCATATGCACATATTCATAAACATGTCTATTAATTTCCTATTGCAATATACTCTTAGGTAAGTTTGATTTATATAAGAATTAATCTTTTTTATATAATCATGTAGTAATCAATAATTATATTCAAATATATTTGTGTAATTAATCCATGTAAGGCAATGCATACTCAATTCATGTATATAAACACATATTTAATTACTGTATGTAGATGCATATTTCATTCATGTATCTAAAATAATAACTTTTTCTTGGTTAATCATAATACATTTACACAAATCAGGGTATCTCTATTTTAAATTAAATTCTTACATTATAATTTCTTACACTCTTTATTATAAAGCTTAACTTCGAATTAATGTTATAAGTTTTATCACTTTAAACAAAAATTAGTGAATTCATTATTGTGTTTCACCATTTCTGTTAACATATTTCAATTTACTTTTCTTTTTATTTTAATAACAATAATGGCAATTATATTATTCTATAAAAAATTATTTTGCTATTTAACATTTTATCATTTTGTTGAATTAATCATTTTAAATAACTACATTTTATTTTATCTTTCTGAAATTCTTTTTTTAGCATTTTTGTAAATAGCTTTAAATATTTCAAAATCTTATCTAGAGTTTTCTTAACATTAAATTTGCCTGTTGGTAATTCAATGCTATTAAATCTTCACATTAAAAAGAGAGTGTGCTTAGAGCTGAATGGTATACATTTTTGGTGGTAACTGAGGCATTATTTTTCAACTTCATTACTTCTTCATGGTGTAGGAAGGGAGAGCAATCTATTCTTTTCAGCCAAACATACTGGTGTTTTCCATGTTAATAATATACTTCTTCATATTGCAGTTTTACAGTAACCATGGGTTTCTTCTACTAACTGCTGCACTTCTTTGACTAATTACTGACCATGGTGGCTCCAAACTTACTTTGTCTATTTATTTAAATTCTTCACTGTGAACTGACTAAATACTGAACTGCTATTTATTGCAAAGCAACTGTTAAAATCAATTATTGCAAAGCAACTGTTACAATCAATTAACTGCAATTCTCAGAATTGATCGATTGCTCACTTTATACATCCAACTCCCCATAATTTTTATCATCTTTTTATCTCATCCATGCTGACCAACATGTTTTTCAAAAAATATGTTGTCTTCTTTTACCTAAGGCAAAAAAGTGATGCTATTTTCTTTTAATGAACTAATTTCAGCATTTCTATATGATAATTTGTAAACATTTAGCTGTAAAAAAAAAATATTATACTGGTAACATTTGAAACCACAGATTTTTATAGATAAAAATTTGTTAATTAAATGTGTCATTTAATTTCTAACTGTACATTTTAAATATTGATTTTCTCTTCTTTTTTTTTTTTCAAAACTTTAAATTTACACATTTTTTTTTTTATAACTGTGTCAGATTTCTTTTTTTTAAATCAAACCATTTTAAAATGGAAAGGGAGGGGTAACTTCAGGATATATGAAACAATGTGTTATAATGGTCGATGGAACCTCTCTAATGTAATCTGTCACACAAGGTGCCACTAGGCTATTGAAACCTAGAAAATTAATATAGTAGGCAGATACGCACAGGAGAAGCTACTCTTTTATTAAACCGAAAGTACCAGTCACTAGCTCAGGAGAAACTGAGCTTAATATATCACACCGTATATTCAAATTAATTCTTAATTTTAAATACATAATAAAATAAATTACTGCCCAAATTGAATTAAACAAAACATTTTATTATTATTCACACACACACATTAAAAGGAAAATTCTAGAAATTAAATGAACTAGTAAATATGTTTGATTTGAATTATCTGCACAGATGGCAGCATGTAATCGATTTTACAATTTCAATATTTTACTAAACGTGAATATGCTACATAGATTACGCAAATAACCAACCCAAACCCTTATAATCTTAGGCTAAATCCCACATTTAAACCAATGCTAGCTTACTGATATAGCAATGTGACCAATGCAAAATAAGATTATTAGTATAACACAACCATGATAACAGGAATTTACATCTGTAGCATGATATCATTTGAGAAATAAAGAATCATGGTGGGAAGGAATGAGCATCTTCCCCATGATCATTAATAAATCTCATCAACAGACAGTAATGATCCACTGCCCAATTGGTGATACAAAAATGAAATTATTGAAATATATACAGAAGAAATGCTCTGTAAAAGGGATAGCGGTCTTTGCTGGCTTACTGTCCCAATCAGAGCATAAGAAAATCAATGGCATAAAGAAATACATCTACACTCACTGACAACATGATGGCTACACTTTTGGGCCATACATTCAGGTGGGTATTATGGCCTGTATGCTAATGTGGTACAAGGGAATGAGTATCCAATGCAACTACTCAGATTACATTGACATAAAACATCTATACATCTATCCACTAGTGCTGATCCAACTATGAAACAATTAGCCCAAAATTAATACACTTTAAACTAATATAATCTTATGAATCTATGCAGCCATTTATGCTTATTTTAAAATTATTAATTTAAAAGAAATTTATGAGAATGGAAATGATATTAAAATTAAATGATGTTTAAAATTACTACTTGAAATAGTATGTATTATATAATTAATGTACATCTTTCATTTAAAACAAAAGTTTATACTTTCCCATGCTGTAGGTGAAGTCCATCTTTATAGTCCTTGACACAATTCAAAGTTCTTCCCATTTCATATTGTTCTAGGTGGAGACAAGTATGTTGTTGGCCAGTGTCTGGAAAACATCATACTCTGGAAACTGCCTCAGCTGAAGCAAATACGGGAAACATAATTTATTGCATGATCCCTACATTTTGGAAATCTGCATTACACAATTAGCATGAGCAATCCAAATCTAAATCTCAACTTCGAAGTTTTCTTTCTACATCTTTCTGAATTCTTATCATCAAATTCCAGAATAGATCTTACCTGGCTTGACTTTTCTCTGTGGACCACTTGCTTATTTCCATTGCTATTAGTCAGCTATCTGTAGAGCAGGAACTCAAAATTTTATCACTAGTATTTTTTTTATTTATCTCTTATCAGACTTTATGCCCAAGGGCCTGTTTGCAATTACATCAATATAGGAAATCATTTCCATTCTAAGATTAAAAATAACTAATTAATATAATTTTTTTTATTACTCTTTTATATAAAAAAACTGCATAATGGATTACATTTATTTACCTTTTGATGTTTTCGTTCTTAGTTGAATATCTCCAATGACTTCTATAAGAATTAAAATCCAAAGTAAAAAATGTAGGAAGATTTGAAAGAGAAGGTTAAAGCTGTCTGTATGAAAGCAGTAAAATGCATAAAGATTATATATTTGAATAATTTCTATATCATTTTATCTTGGTCACTTCACTAGATGATTTGAAACAAAAGTAACCATAGCATGTTTAGTGTGACTTAAATCAATACTAATATATGATAATTTTTTTTTTTAAAAAGTCACTATTAAAAACATTTTGATCCCCTAAAATACAGTTATATTATTTGGTTCTATTTTACCTATATACACATTATTCTACTGCAACAATTTTATTTTTGAGATTGATATATAATGGATATAATAGGGATACCCCAAAGAAATCAGAATTTTGTAAGAAAAATTTGTGTATTTATTTTTAGATATTACAATATGAATCTTCTTCAAAATATTGTCCATTTGATGCTATGCACTGGTATAGATAATGATTCCACTTTTTGAAGTAGTTCTGAAACTCTTGAAAAGTGATGCCTTTTAATGCCTTCATTGTTTTTTTTTCTTCATCACTTTCAAGTCAGCAATTTTTTTGAGGAATTTTTATATTTAGGGGATCTCATGAAGTGATATTGGGTAAATATGTTTGTTGCATAAACTAGGTCTTGTTATTTTTAATTAAAAATTGTTTCTCAAATCAAGGTTTTGTGTGCTGATGCATTGTTGTACTGAAGCTATCACTATGCCCCACTGTGCCACAAATCAGGATGTTTTCTTTTTACCACATTAGGCAAATGTTTCAGAACTTGTAGGTAAAATGTCTGATTATTATAAATAAATTCTGAGTGAACAAAACCATTTGCATCAAATAAAAAATTAACCATTACCATGACCTTGGACTTCACGCTCCATATTTTTTGAGGCTGTGGTGAATTTGACCTGTCAATCAACCCACTTATAAATTTGTGTTTTTCTTAGATCAGCTCACTTGCAGGCTATATCTAACATAACAGAATTTCACATTGTTGTAACTTTTCAGCTATTACAAAAAATTGACAAATAAGTGAGATGCACTTAACAAAGACATTTACTACACACCATCATACTTTCACTCAATAATAATAGTTTCCAAATTGGGTCTGGAGATCCCTAAAAGATGCATTTAATGCCAGAAATATGGACCACAATATGTTTACTTTCCAGTGTTTTAAGTACTGCCTCATGTTTACTAATGCGTTGAGGCATTTCACAATTGCAAACACTGTGTATTATGTTTTTTAAATTCTAAATCTCATGATTCTTACTATCTATAGACCTCATATGACTGACTCTCATACTACTGGCAGAATTAACATTTATAACTTTTTCATGTAATTGCATAATTTGATATTTGTTTAGCTAGGAATTAATTATAAGATAATGACTTTGTCAAATGGGTTACTGGTTTCATATGCTAAAACATGATACTAGAAGACTGGGTAATAAGAAGACAAAATTTATCTATTCATTGTGCTGATAATAATAATAATAATAATAATAATAATAATAATAATAATAATAATAATAATAATAATAATAATAATAATAATAATAATAATAATAATAATAATAATAATAATAATAATAATAATAATAATAATAATAATAATAATAATAATAATAATAATAATAATAATAATAATAATAATAATAATAATAATAATAATAATAATAATAATAATAATAATAATAATAATAATAATAATAATAATAATAAGAAGAAGAAGAAGAAGAAGAAGAAGAAGAAGAAGAAGAAGAAGAAGAAGAAGAAGAAGAAGAAGAAGAAGAAGAAGAAGAAGAAGAAGAAGAAGAAGAAGAAGAAGAAGAAGAAGAAGAAGAAGAAGAAGAAGAAGAAGAAGAAGAAGAAGAAGAAGAAGAAGAAGAAGAAGAAGAAGAAGAAGAAGAAGAAGAAGAAGAAGAAGAAGAAGAAGAAGAAGAAGAAGAAGAAGAAGAAGAAGAAGAAGAAGAAGAAGAAGAAGAAGAAGAAGAAGAAGAAGAAGAAGAAGAAGAAGAAGAAGAAGAAGAAGAAGAAGAAGAAGAAGAAGAAGAAGAAGAAGAAGAAGAAGAAGAAGAAGAAGAAGGAGAAGAAGAAGGAGAAGAAGAAGAAGAAGAAGAATTCAATTCATTTATTTACCATACAAAACTACAGCAAAAAGCCAATTACAGTATTGCACCATAACAAATATATAAATACATAAATGAGTTTAAATGATAAATTATTAATATAATTATGTGCCATATTTCAATAAAGGATAATTAACACATTTAAAAATCTAAAGTAAAATTAAACATCAGCATATAAACAATTATTATTAAAACATTAATAATAAATAAATAAAAGGGATAAATATAAAGCATGTAACAAAATAATAATAAAAAAACAATTTAACAAATATATATATATATATATATATATATATAAACAAAATCAAG
Organism: Epiperipatus broadwayi; assembly: GCA_028023455.1. Classification (NCBI taxonomy): domain Eukaryota; kingdom Metazoa; phylum Onychophora; class Udeonychophora; order Euonychophora; family Peripatidae; genus Epiperipatus; species Epiperipatus broadwayi. Next base: position 4,166,535 of record JAQFVV010006210.1, read on the forward strand.
TTAAACCAATCAAATCTGACATTTAAGTTTAATAACATTACAAATTGATTATAATCTAAATTGAAGTAATTAATATTACTACAAATCTGATTAAATAAAGATGGTAGCCTAAATAAAGGAGAAAATCTAAGAACATTGGAATGACAAGTTTTAATGTAACAAACAGAAGAAGACCGAGTGTCATGCACATGAGATCTAATTATAACAGTAGAAATTGTGTTAGATAAAAGAACTATTTTATTAACAAGTTTATAAAGATATTTAAGATCTCTATATTGTCTTCTAGAAAAAAGATGAACAACAGTTTTATTTCCCAAAGCAACATATTTAGAAAACTTATTAGACACTGAGTGTAATAAATTACATCCCTGTTTAGAGCTAGGATTCCAAATGACTGAACAATATTCAATGATAGGAAGAACCAATGATAAAAATAATTTAAATTTTGTATCACCACTGAAATAATAACCAAACCTTAGAATAGTACCTATAATTTTTAAAGCCTTACCAATAATCATTTCCAAATGAGGAAGAAAGGATTCATTACTAGAAAATTTAACTCCCAAATCTTTTTAGGATTCAACAGAAATAATTTTGTGAGAATTAATAAAATAAGAAAAATGCAAAACTTCAGATTTTTTAGAATACATGACTAAGGAACATTTACTGAAATTAACAATCATATTATTTAGATCACACCAAGCACTAAAATTATCTATATCCTTTTGAAGAAGAGTGCAATCAAACACAGATGTGATTCTTGTAAAGATTTTACAGTCATCTGCATAGCACAAAAGATAAGAAGATTTTAAGCAATCCTTAAGGTCATTCATATAAATGTTAAAAACCATAGGTGCTAAAATACTACCCTGAGGAACTCCCAAATTACATTTAAAATTAGATGAAATAGTATTATTAAATTTAATATATGCAGTACAACCATGAAGAAAGGATTGAAACCAATAAACAAGCTTAGTAGAAAAACCCATTTGATATAATTTGTGAAGAAGAATACTGTGGTCTACTTTATCAAAATCTTTTGATAAATCAAAATAAACAACATCAAGTCTCTGCTGGTCCTCAATTGCATGAGCTATATGATCATAAATTGTTAACAAATTAGTTTCTACAGATCTATTAGGTATAAAACCATGCTGTGAAGAAGAAATGAGTTTACAAACATCTAAAATAATTTTATTATAAATACACCTCTCAAAAATTCTAGCAATAGTATGTAAAACGGAAATAGGTCTATAGTTATTAACACAATCATGTGATCCATTCTTAAAAATTGGAACCATTTTGGCACACTTAAGCACATTAGGAAAAACACAAGAGTTCGGTAATAAATTAAAAATAAATGCAAGAGATACTTCAATAAATTCAGCTAGCCCTTTGTAAATAAATGAAGAAATATTATCATTTCCCAAACTAGAATAAATTTTAAGTCACTTAATAGCCATAACAACATCATCCTTAGAAATATGGTCAATCATACAATGAACAGTTGAAGAATTACAAAATAATGCAATATTTGAAGATATTGTATCATGTGATGAATATACATCAGCAAAATGTTTTGAAAAATCATTTGCACTTAAAGTGAAACCATGAATAGCTTGAACCCTTTTCTTACCCAAACCAGACTTATTAATGAAATCCCAAAATTCTTTAGGGTTAGAAGAAATATTAACCTCGATTTTTCTAATATAATTCTGCAAATCTCTTTTATAAACATGCTTCACCAATCTTCTGAAATTAATAAAATTATTATAAAAAAAAATATTCTGTGTTTTAAAATAAAGTCTACAATGATAAGACTTCCTTTTAGTAATTTTAACAAGATCGCATGAAAACCAAGGAGGAAAACCCTTATAAAAAGCCCGCTTATTGGGAATATACAAATCAATAAAACTATTAAGAATCTTTAAAAACCCATCCAAGCAATGATTTACATCATTAAAAGAATACAAAAAATTCCAATTAACCCTAAAAAAGTTACTACAAAATCAACATAATTACCCTTCCCATAATTATTTCTTGAAATATTAGAAAAATTAATCTTTGAGCGACAAACGTTAATATAAAACTTAAAAGGTGGATGATGAGCATCAATAGAAAAATTAACAGAGACAACTTGAAAATTACTAACTACTGTTGAATTACATAAAATATAATCCAAAGTACGATGAGAGGAATTAACAAATGGGTTATATTGCTTAAGTCCTAAAAATTTACAGAACTGTAACATTCTAGAAGCTTTAGAAGACAAAAAAGTAAAATGTGTAGTAATTCTACCCTGATATAAATCTGGAATATTTAAATCCCCAGTAATAATAACATTATCATAGCCAATCAGAAAATCTTCAAGTGATGTCAAAAAATAATCAAACTCCAACAATGACAAAGTGGGTTTGAGGCAAACATTACCTAAAATAAATTTAAAATTGTGATTTAAAGTAATTTCACACCATGTAGATTCACAAAAAGAAGAAGAAAAATAAAGTTTTTTATAAAAAACATCTTTATGAAGAGCAATCAGAGTACCACCACCTCGAGAAATATTATCCATAGATCTATCAGTTCGCAAAACACTGAATCTATCATCAAGAAAAGAACAATCAGGAAATTGTTGATTTAACCAAGTTTCTGTAAGTAAAATAAGATCAAAATGTTCTGTTTCAAAAAATTGTTTAATTTGAACACATTTAGTCCTCATACCTCTGACATTCATGTAGAAACAAGAAAGACCTACCATGTTACCCACAAAGATAATGGAAACAACACAAATAAAACCAAAAAGAGAAAAAGAAAGAGATAAAAAAAAAAATAATAATAAAAATAAAATAGATAGTAAAACAAAATAAATTCTCTTAAAACTCTAGAGAACTGGCCAGAGATCCATAAAAAAAAGAAATGGAAGCACCGCAAGGCCATAAATTAGGGGATATTATTTCATATTCTTCATCATCATAATAATAATAATAATAATAATAATGATGATGATGATGATAATGATGGTGGTGGTGGTGGTAATGATGATAATAATGATGATAACGCTATATTAAAGAATTGTGATACTATAATAAAAAAATAAATACTTTTTTGTATATCTTAATAAAAGGTTAATTAAAATTTGTGAAAGATGCTAGAACATTTTGTTATAGTTTTGGTAAACATTAATAAACAATTGCCATCTACAATCAAAGATTTTTGTTTGCTTAAATTTTTTTATTGCTTACAAACTCTATTTTTTTTTTTTTTTAGCTAAGAATTTGTTAGACTTGCTCTATTTTCCAATATTCAAATTTCTTCTGTCTTTTGCACATTAATATCTTTTCAAAAAATTATAAATCTTTTGAAAATAAAATATACTTTATAATCAACATATTAAAGCACTTTTATCATAATTAATTATCATAGTGTATAAATTGGGTAACGACGTGATGTGTTGCTACGCAACAAATTAAGCAAGCAATATCTCATTAAAAGAGCTTCTTAACATAATACCTTAACAGAATTATATTTACGCTAATATGTTTAGTTAATGATGTTTTATTTATCAAAATTGTTTATTATATTTATGAAATTTACATTTGACTTTTTTTAACTACTTAATTTGAATTTGATTAGTTAATAATAGATTAATATTTAAAAACTACTTCTGTATTTCTAAAAGTTATCAAATCATTAAAATAAACAAATTTTACAACAAATATAAAATTAATTCACTTTATGAGGTATTTTTTTTAAAATTAAGTAGCATTATAAAAAAATATTATAATTATTCTAATGTTAAAAAAATCATTGGTTTAACTTTGTTTTAATTTATAAATATGATCTTAGATTTGACTTCTATTATGCAAGATTGGCAATAATATTTATTATCAGTAGTTTTTTTAGATATATTTTATAATTATCCAGCTTGTATAAAGTGTCTAGGCCCTTTGACTCATTATTACGTTTTGCCACCAATTTTTGAATCTTAGGTAGAAATGCTCATGCTGATTTTTATTCCAACATAAAATAGTTTTCACTATTTTCCGAGTTGTAAACTTTATCACTTCTATACTTATGAGTTTGTTAAATCTATCATAGCAAAATGATATGGGAAGGATTATAGGAATACTGACTCTAATTATCTTTTTTTTTTTTTAAATCCATCTTAAGAGTGAATAGCTTTCAATTATAAAAATATCAAATTCCAAAAGTGATAAGACTTAATTTATGTTCACTATAGACAAAATGATCCAATATTACTTCATTGGCTAGCATTTGTGTACTATTTTTATTGATATGCAATGTAAATTAGGGGTGTCTCTTTGTCCATTGATTTAATGTGTTCAGCCTATTTGCCTGACATCGTCAAATATTTGTATGTTGTTTAAAGCTCTCTAATCTAAAATTAAAAAATTTGCTTCACTCTTAATTACCTACTATGAGAATTGAAATCACTTACTAATGTAGAAAATGTAAGAAGATCTGGAAGAGAAGGATAGAAGTTTAATTGTTGTTAAAAAAATTGTTTCATAGAAAATATACTAAGCACCTAAAATGTTTTATGACTGTATTTACTTGTTTTTTAGTTGGCCTAATATGGCTAATTTTCATAATAAAGTCACATAATACTTCCAAATTTAAAATTTATAGCTTTGATGTGCAATATCACAATTTAATGTCTAATTATCAAGTTTAAAATAGACTAAATCTGTCACTCATGTGAAGTTTGATTTCATGTGTAAGATAATGTTGCTATCAGAGTAGAAAATAGGAGTAACCAACTATTCAGTTCATTATGCTATTAGTAAACATAATAAAAAATAGTTGTTTCATTTGCATGCATTACTAAAAAGCTATTTAAAATTTGTGAGTGAAAATGGTAAAATAATTTGTGTTATAGTTATCATAGACATTAATATTTTATTGCCCATCAATTCTTATTACCTATTTAATTCTGAATTCCTTTGAACAGAGAACTTATTACATGTATACATTACTTTCCAACAAATTAATTTTCTTTCTATTCTTTTCTAATTAAAATCTTGTTAAGAAATTATAAATCTTTTGAAAATGAAATATATTTTTAAATAAATATATTAAAACATTTACAAGTAGTCATCATAATGCATAATTTTATTAAATCTTGATGAGTTGCTAAGCAACAACAGCATCTAATTAAAAATACTGTTTAACATAATATCTTACCTGCGTTTTATTTACAATAAAATGTTTATTTAATAATGTTTTATTTAACAAAATTGTTTTTATTTATAAAATATACATTTGACTTTATAACTATTTAATTTGAATTTCATTAGTTGATAAAAGATTAATATTTAAAAACTAGTTTTGTATTTTTAAAAGTCATCAAATCATTAAACTAAATAAATTTTGTAACAAATATAATAAAATTAATTCATTTAGTGATGCAAATTTTTATTAAAATTAAATGATATAAAAAAACGAAGTATTACAATTACTTTAATATATTGACAAGTTAATAATGTAATTGCTTTAGCTTTGTTTCAGTTTACAAATTTGAACTTCATACATGTAATAAATTTAAGTTGATAATTGGTAATGTCAAAATAAAATGATTATTATAGTAGCATGTTTTTAGCTATTTAATCATGTCCATTTTCAAGTATATTGTTTATGATATTATTGAATTTGACACTTTAATTAAATATTATAAAAACCAGAGTTAAAAATAAACTTGCTAAATAGTTAAACACATGCTACTATTAAAAAAAATTCTGTAAAACATGTATTCTACTTAAATCAGGTGAGTAATTTAAGTTTATTATATTAGGGTACAACGAATAAGTTATTATATATGTTATATAAATATAACATTTATACAAAATGGTTGAAGTAAATATTATTATGGCTATACATGTTAGTTAAGATTGTTTGCCAGATTCTTAATAAAATCCCAGAATTTTTTGGAATCCAATCATTACTTCTCTAAAAAAAAAAGTAATGGAAATATTAGTAAAATGTCAACAATCAATTTTAGGCACCATGCATAGTTTCAATAATAACTAAGACTTTTTATTTCTGATCTTTTTTCATATAAATTGTATCTACTAATTAAGTTTTCAATACCAATTAGTTTTTTTAATAATAATTAATTATATATTGAATTAAATATCTCCATGAATTATTATTATAATAAAGAATAGAAATGAGATTATACTTATGTAAACAGAGATAACTTTTTTTAACTTCTGATGTTGCTAATAAACTAATAAAAAAATTTGAAGGACACAGAAGGATTTAAGCTAACCCTCATAGAAAAGTATATGGAATTTCTACTATCTGTTGCCTTTGACAGAATAGATCAGTTGGTTAGAACATTGCTTAAAATTCAATATTTAAAAATCGAAAGGTATAAGTTCACCTTCTATGCTAATATTGTCACTGGTGAGACCAGAAGCACCTGAAAAAGAGTTGAAAATAATACTACTCAAAACATTGTGTAATTACTAACTTGTGTCATCTACTCATGTGTTGTTTCTAGCAAGTTATTTATATTTGAAAAGTTTAAATAACTTAAGATTTGCTATACATTCAATACTTAAATGATAGATGATGGAAATAGTCCACCATATTATCACATCTAATGTACCATCAACATAAAACTTTAGGCAAATAACAATTACTACTAACTGATAATCCCTGAAGCTAAACAAGTTTTCTTATTAATCTATATTAGCTCTTTTGCTGAAGTTTTTTGTTGAAGTATATAAATATTAATCTGTAGGTTCTAATAGCTAAAATGGTATCATATGTAAATCACATCACTATAGACCTTTTGCTTAAATAAACCAATATCATATCACCAATTTTAACAAGACAATAATATTATCTATTTGTAATGTTATTTTAATATTATATTTTTGATATTCTATTGCTTTATTTAAGCATGATGGATATGACAATGTGATATATGCATGTGTATTTAATTAAATATTTTGCATAAATTGTTATTCTAATAAAGAACAGAAATAAGGAGATTTTATCCATGTAAACAGAGCTAATCTTTGCTTTTGATATTTCCAGGAAACTATCAATTATTACTAATTCAGAATTGTCCTGTGGCTAAATAATATTTCTCCATTACTTATAATAGCTCTTTTGTTGAAGTTTGTTGTTGAAATAAAAGAAGGTCCTTTTTTATTTCAAGCCCAAGTTGTTAGATGAATTCAAATCCAGATTATCTTACATAAGTGTAAGAATGTGCAAATACAGCATCTTTCTTGACATTCTGTAAATAAAATTTTTAATTTCTCCAGAAAGTAGTATCTGTTGAATTAAATATTTTTCATGGATTGTGTGATAAAAGGTTATCATTTGTGCTTATCAGATGGGAAACTCCATGAACATAGTTATAAGATATCTTGATTAGATTTTATAAATGCTAAAAAGAAACCATTGTCTGCTCTATTTTCTTGATATCTCATGTAATCCTTACTAAAACTTTTTCCATTAATCTATGTGTAGTGATCAAATACAATAGTTTTATACAAAATATAAATTAAAAAGACAATAATGTTTCCATGCTATGTTAAAATCTCCTTTGTCAGAGCTTTGTAAACTGTGATCCCTTTTCTAGTCATTTTTATTTTCTTTTTTATCATCAATACTGATTTGAAAAAGATATTGAAGAAAAATTAATTATTTAAAACTTTTTAATAATAATCTTTATGAGTAGAGAGAAAAACTAGAATTTTTTTTTAAAATATGTATTCATATAAATTAAGAGAGACAATGTTCAGACTTGAAGCATTTGCAATAACAGGGAAATATTAGTTATATTTTAATATTTCTATAAAACTGTTTTATTTAATTGCTAACATTTACTTTAATGGCAAAGTCTTCAGTTACGTTAATATAACAAAGCAATGTATTAAATAATAATATTTCTTTCAGGCATTTCTCAAGATAATTTAAAATCATATCTGTAATATACTATCAAGTAAATATAAGCAATCATATCGAAAGTACTAGGTTTAGATTAATTTAATTTAATTGTTTTTGTTACTACTGACAGCTTCTTCTTCAGGTGTTAAAGTGCTTATATATATATATATATATATATACTTTAATACCTGAATATATACTATATATATATATATATATATATATATATATATATATATATATACTCTTAAGTAATAAATATATGCAGTAATTTATATTCTTACATAACAACCACACAAAAACAAATATTGTATATTGACATTTTAAAATGAAAGGTAAGTTATAATTAATACATTATTTATGATAAATCTATCAAGAAATAATAGTAGGAAGTGAAAAATACCATAACATAGACAATGCCTAAACCAGCATTAATGTGACAGAAATTTTAAATATATAACTTTATCATTTTTATTTTCAAATTAAGTTTTCTTTCATCAAAAAAAAAAAAACTCAGTTAAATTTTAGGTCAATTTGATTATATATCTTTTTTCCTTGATTACTGTCTTTCTAAAAATAATTTTAGAAACAGAAATATTGCTCAGTGAAGTTAGTTACATTCAATATTATATTTTTTACTTTTGCTTGTTCATTAAGGAGGATTTGGCAATCATAGTGATAAGTAATTCATATCACTGTGTTATGTATATCTTGAATTGTTAACAGTAAAGCAATGTATTTTTATTGCTTTCTTTCTCTCTTCTAGTAATCTCGGAACAAAATATGCTGATAATGTGGGGAAAAAAAAAAATTGTTTCCACTTTTTGTTAATATCTGTAGATGCCTATATTCATTCTAGAGGTTTTTACTTTTTAACATCTTTTATAACAAGTCAATTTTATAAATATTTTTATTATCTTTCTATGTTTAAGATTATCATATGGTTTGCAACAACAAAATGAAAACATAAAGGTTTTATTAATTTTTATTAGTCATTCATTAGACTAGAGATTATCCAATTAATGAATAATATTTCTGTAGAGTAATTTTTACTACACAACTCTCATGCAAAGTAATATACCAGTCAAAATGTTGTCTTTATTCAACAAGACCTAGAATCCAAGCAAATGTATGTCCATGTAGTATGTGCAAGATACATAAGTCAGGAACAATACCAAATATTGAAACTGTAAGATTCAAGTTCGAATCTTAGTTCCACCTCAATCATATTTATTCTATCATCTTCTACCCACTCCTCCATCCTACCTAAATTTAAACCATCAATATTGGACTGTATACATATAATAGTATTAGTTATATATATATATATATATATATATATATATATATATAACTTATATATATATATATATATATATATATATATATAAGCTTGTTAAATATGCCTCATGCACACATACTTCAATATGAGATATTAACTCACTGAGAATAATTTATTAAATTTAGAATATTTAATATTTTGCATTAATAATCATTTAGGTCAAAGTTATATAATATTTTAATTTATAAAATCTAAAAGTTGTTTTTAACTAGACATTCCCCTGTTAAATAAAATTGCAAGTCATAGTGGGTGGGGAGAAACAATAAAATACTGAGAAATATTCCTGAAAGCTTTTTAATTAATTTTAAAGAAACATCTGCAGTATAATGAGGTCATAGGTGAAATCACATTAAAGTAAAGCAAAACATTCAGATTGAAATGACAAATGGAACATGTGCTCTTAATGCACTATTTTACCTACAGATATTTGAGTGGACCAAAAAGGCAAACAAATACATAATGTCAGATGGATCCAAAAGATAAAGAGCAAGGGAAACAAAAGGTATATAATGTCCTGTTCAAAGTAAAATGGAGCTCAATGTATCTAAATCTCAATCTGTTTTTTCTGTGATCTCTGAGCTAATCTGACCTAAGTTCTGTGTTTTGACCTGTCTTTCATGCGTCAAATTATTAAAATATGCTATTTATGTATAACATTGTGATGCCCAAGTAGTCGACATGCGCTATCCCTTACTTGCATTTAAAATGAACTAAAATTGTCTGTTGTAATTCATATAATGGTGCCTAATCAACTGCTGCTTATAATCATGATCAATAAATGAACTGTTAAGAAAAAGTTACTGTGCCATACTTCATAAACAGGAGGATCTCTCAAAAACTTGCACATTCTGCTTGAATGAAAGATAACTGGTACCCAAAATCTTTAAGAACTTTCATGCTCTTTTATTCAAAACTAGAACCCATATCTCTAATTTGTAATATTTTATTTATAACGTCTACTCATGTAAATTCTATTTAAAACCACTAAACTTCTTAAAAATCTATAACCTTTAAATATTTAATTACTATACAATCTTTCCTTTTCTTTGGGTATCCAGTTCTATTAATATTTATTTATTGATATAATTAATTTCATGCCTCAATAATTTCTGACCTAGCCTCTTAGCTTTATTAAATGTTTGCCTTCACCAAAATGCATGGAGTCATTAGATAATATATTTATAGTAAACTCATCTTATATTGATAAAGCAGCTAGCTTGGGAATTATATAATCTTTATATTTTATAAATTATTTCGTGGACGTATCTCATTTTATGTTAATATACTTTCTTGTATTATCTTATATTTTAATGAATTATCTTAGCTTCAGAGATTCATCTAACTTTCATGATTAGCTATGAATGTGGGTGTACAATAATTTGTGTGGGTGGATATTTTAACTTAACAATAGAAATATGCTAGAATTATAATCTTTACCCTTTTATTATTAGTATTTGTGTGGGTGGATATTTTAACTTAACAATAGAAATATGATAGAATTATAATCTTTACCCTTTTATTATTAGTATTGATTGGTATTCATTGAATTTAACTTTATGATCAGACCAATCTCATGTTATATGAGGGCTTGTAAGTTAATCACTCAATTAAATATATAAATCATGTTCTATTATCAAACAATAGGTGTTATTATTGAGTGATGCCAAAGTTTTTCTCTTATTTAATGCCAGGAAAATCACTGGATACCTATGTTTAAAGGTATCGTTCCACTTCATACAGAAGGGCACAGTTCAAAGTGCTCTCATGGAAAGCTGAGTTTGTCATGCAATTGGGTAGTAACAGTGGCAGAAGTTTTCATACACAAGGACTTGGTATTATGACTGGTATCATAGATTCCTCACCAGGAAGCCAACCCATGAGTTTTTATTTCTCTCCTGGCTTGCATCTCAAAGTTTGCTCCATTATTATCTCTATCAATACCACCTCTCATCTAGTTAATTATTTTTTTGTTCTCTACTTATGATTTCACTTCCCAAGCCTCCCACATTATTTGCCCCCAATAACAGGCCCTCTTTAGAACTAATCATGTAAATAAAACTTTATATATAATTTAATGTTGGGGTGAGTAAATTTGCAGCCGTATATCTCGTTCAAGTTTACTCACATGATAGCTAATGTACTTAGTCTGAGGCATGAAATAAGCACTTGCTACCATTAAATCCCCAAAGGGACAGATTAAATTATTAATGCTTTAATAATGTAAACTTGTGCCATATTAGGAGTATTGACTAAGATTAAACTCCAAGCTTGTAAATAGATTTATAGCAATATTAAATATAGTTTAAATTATATCTACATCTTCATGGCTACTTCCTTAATACTCTATAGCCATAGTGTCTTGTGTCAAAATAAATTAATTATAACAAGGTCATTCATTAAATTAGTAATAATATTAGTTGAAATAGAATTAGTTAGTCGCATCTCCCTGACCCCTGTGGCCTAAAAAATGTTTGCTAATGTGGTGGCAAGTACATTATCCCATAGTTATATGTTGTGTAGTCAGTCTACTTGATATTATTACTATTATTATTACATCAGATAAGTTATCTCATTATATAGTAAATTCAGTAATATAATTAATGCAAAATATGTTTCTATAAATTTGTTTCATGGAAGAGTGATTTGTGATGTGAAATTTTTTTATTTAATCTTTCATGAAAATTTTTTTTATATAATTGTATTTCAAAAATATTAATAAGAGTTTCTCACATATATACAAAAAATAAGAATTTATTTAGTATTGATAAATATAAATGTGAAACTTTATATGTGGCAGCATTATACAGAATATCAAATTTTTATATATTTTTTAATGACATAGGTACATTTTTTGTAGATCTAATGACATTTGTTGAGCAAACAACAATTAGTTTATGAAATATTTAAGTTGTAATGAATTTCTTTAAATTGTTTTATTAATTAATGAATATTAACAAATTAATTGAATTATTATTATTATTATTATTATTATTATTACTATTGTTATTATTATTGTTGTTATTGTTGTTATTATTATTATTTGAGTTAGAAGATTAATAAAATCAAAAATAGCTCATCAAAATCATACATGTAACTTTTTTTGCAACATTACATTTTTATGTTCAGTAATACAGGTCACTATCTATACATATTTTATAGTTCTAACTCTTTAAGACACCATTTATTTAGTCGTGACATTGGTGAATATTGTATTTGATCTCTTTCTTCATTCTCCATACTAAAAGTATTATTTTTATTTATTTATTTTTTTATTTATTATAGGTTTTGTTATTATGTACCCTAAAATCTTGTACAATGACAAAAGAAATATATTTTATTAACAAATTTACTAGATGTAAAAGTTATTTGATGTATACATTTACTATATATTTGAAAATTTTAAATAATTTCAAGGAAAACCAAGTTGGCATTATGAAAAAATATATTATTTTTGTTTTATTAAAAAAAAACTAATTTATTTACTTTGTTCTAATAATAAAATATAATTTTTAAAAATCTATTTTTTTTTTCAATTTAGTTGTTAATAAAGTTATAATTTAAAAATCGAATTAACTTTTTTTTTACTAGACAATACAATTTCTATCTATATTAAATGTAAAATAATAAAAACTTCATTCAACTACATAAAATTAAAATTATTATATATAAAAGTTTTAGAATGCATAGTTTAATTAAAGTTTCCCAGTTATTTATTCTAGTAAAAATTGTTTTTCTTTTCCATGTACTGATTGTGTAAATTTTCCTTTAACAATTTTGCTTATAAATTTTAATTTAAATTGCACAATATATTATTAATCTATTTAGTTATCTGTTGATATATTACTCTGTCTGTTTATTTCTGCAATTCCAAATCAATTTACTCATTTTATGATATATACATTATAATGGGATAAAAATAGTGGAGTTGAACCTGGGGTAATGGAAAATTCCTCATCAACCCTTGTTCAAAACTAAATATTTCAAATAATGAAACTTAGTATAAGTTTAAAGTACATAAGTAATGTTATATATTATGAGAGCAAGAGAGATCAGCCCAATTAACTCCTTAGAATAACTAAAACTATAATTAACCATAAATTCACCAGCATTATAATTAAAAAAAGTAAGTCATTCATCATCATGAATGATCATCAATCAAAATAAATCAACAGTCAATCTTGTGGCTGGATTTGAAATGGGTCTACTGTTGACCGGCTAACTATTTAGCCATTACCAGCTTGGAGCAATTATTAAAACATTAATTTGGGTGCTCAAACTTAATGCTAATCCATTAGAATATATAATCATATAAACAATAATTCTGGGATATTAAAACATGCTGATCATCATCAATGCTCTGGTCACTTAGTTCCATTAATGAATTGGCCAACTATAAACTTAAATTCTGATAAATACTAAATTAAATAAAGTGTAGTGCATGGATGTTAAACAATATACTCTTATAACCAAGTAGATATATCAACTGGATGTCTATAATCACTAATATACATCTCCTTCATTATAATAGACCATTATGCTCGATCTAGCTTGGAAAACATAAGCTTTATAACTGTTACTGTTATTAATAGATTATGCAACACATAATATTCTAAAACTTTGGAATTAAGTTCACTGGAATAAATTTAACAATGAAATACAAGTTTATTAATAACAATAAAAATTGATATTAATGTCTTTAAAATATTGTTATACACATGTAAACCTTTTGATTTTGATTAATATATAAAATTCAAATTATTACATTGTGATTTACATATATGCTACAATATGTTTACTTAAAACACAATCAGCACACAGACATGTGTCTTAATAATTTCTAAACATATTGAAACTGTCAAAAAATAATACAATTAATGATTAAAATTTATATATAAGTGTCTATCTGACATGCATTGATATATATAGACACAGACATGTGGCATAATTATTTCTGAACAAATTTAAAATTCTCATTTAATAATAAAACAAATTACTAAAATTTACATACAAGTGTCTATCAAAAACATATTGGTACTTGCACATACATGTGTCATACAATTGATGACTATATTTGAATTATCATATAAAATACAATAACTGATTAAAATTAAAAGTTACATTTCAGTGATATAAAATACTGCAATGGGTTTGCATAAAACATACATATATCATCGCATGGGCATGCAGTATAATAATTTATTAGCCTATTTATATTTGTCAAAATAGCAATTGAAATTAATTTTATATATATTTAATAACATATTTAACATATATGTGTATGCATATTTGAATTTCAGGCACACACTTATGTCTAATAAATATATTTTATTTTGACAAAGTAAAATTATTAAAAATTATTTTTTCAATCAAATCTTTGTTGAAAGTCTATAAAAATCCATTTGTTGTTTCAATAGTAAGTTTTCTCTGTACTGATTACAGTTTCTTTTTTCTTTTTAAAAAACTAATACCTTGAAAGTTGATAAAAGTTTTTTTGTTGTTGTTGTTTTTGACAGGTTGCTCTAAAATGATTGTTTTTTATTCCTTATTTTTTTAAATAGGATTGTCAATTAATTTTTGACCCTTATCTTTTTAATCCAAGCAAAATTATTTACTTGTTTAACTCTTTTTTAAAAAATATACATTCTAAATATCATTTTCACTTACAAATTTATTTAAAATATCAATCTCCATATATATATATATATATCACTAATCATGAGCTATGTTTCATATATATATATATATATATATATATATACATCAGCATACATATAATTATTTTTCACCAAGTTGAGATTCTCTTCATATGTGTCACTTTGGGACAAGTATAGTCCGGGTACCTACTGGCATGCAGTGATCTCCCTTGAGTCCAGGATCAGGTAGACTTTAGACAAAAAAATTCTCTTGTCCACATTTAAGGTTATAGAGACAGGGAAATTGGGGTTTCCTATCTAAGTGCATCTCAACTCCAGCATAGTGAACTAGTAGCAGTTGCCTCCTTGCCTTCAATTATTTCTTTATATAATCTATTTTTATAATTCTCCAAATACCAACTACTATCATCCAACTCTTGCAAAAAAACTATAACAAAACTATCCAACTTAATTCTCTACTTTTTTATCAGTCCTTTTTACCTAGATTGGGTGATAAAAATACATTAATTAAAAACTTTCTTTTTTCTTAACTTTTCAAAAAATCACTTTTAATCATTTCAAAAGCAACTTTAAAAACTTTTATCATTAAAAGATCCCAAAGATAGATAATAGAATTTTTTTTACAATTATTAGTAGACATTTTATCATATCACATGTATGTTTTTAATTTCAAAATCAAAATTTTAAAAAAAATATTTGTTAGATCTTTTTAATGTTTAATATATAATAAATTCTATTTTAAATTCAAAGTTAACCCCTTACATTTGTTACTATTCCAAAAAAATGTAGAAAATATCTATTAAATTTTTGTCTGTGTTTATTTCTACTTTTTGTTTCAGCTTTATATAAATTTGTACACAGACTATGTTATTGTGTGCCATGTAACACAACTGCTACAATAGAGGGCCAATACAAACACAACTTTAAAGCCTTTATTGCTGGCAGGCACAATTTTTTGAGAGCACCAAATTTGTCTCTTACAAATACATTTTTATTAGTGACAATTACGGCATATATGTAATTGTTGTCATGGAAACTCTTAAAAACATTTTTTAAAAATTTAAAAATGGTGATTGCATGTTTATATGTGCCTGATTGATGTTTTTGCTGAACTCCTGAGTTTGTTTTGATAGTGTACAATGTTTATGTTATAGTCCTCCATTCTCTCACAAGTGGACTATTCCAGATGCCTCCTTATCTGATCGGATTAAGCACTGTTTGCCATAGGTCAATAGGCTGATGTATAGATAAAACATAACCAATAATTATTACAGGTCAATAAGCAATGATGCTTGATGAATCTGAAGGTTTTCAATAAGGTCAGGGATCTGGCTATAAATAGTCAGCCTTTTGTGAGAATCAAGGAAGAACATCTGTCTAACCTGAAAAGACTCTTCGCATTCTCCCAGGGAAGCTCTGCTAACCTGAACAGCAGCAAGTATTCCCATTGATAGCACTACACTATTTAGTCTACACACCTAGGCAAGTCCCACAGAGACCAGATGCTGCTAAGACTACAGTTGGCTCAAGGCAAGCTGTCTTAAACAGCTGGAAGAGTCATACACCCTACCCAGAACCTAGAGTTTACGTTATGCTACAATATTCAACATTGTAAATATTCTCCTGTATATATACTATATATTGTACTATATATATTTGTAGATATAATAAATATATTAATCGTAATACTTATCTTAGTATTATTTTCTGTAGGTTGGGTCTGTAATCCAGACCAAACATAACAGATTTTAGAGCAGTCAGACAAAAGATTTTTTCCCCTATGGCTGGAAAAAGAAAAAACTTGGGAACATAAATATGCGAGTGCACACTTATATAGACACTTGTAAGTTATGAATCTGTGATTAATAAATCACATTAAATACTGTCCAAGTAAAATACACGAATACATATTTACTAAACAGTGATTATTAAAATTACTTATTTCTGGCAAAATAAAAAATAAAATGCATGAATAAGCAAGCATAGACATTTGTTGTATTTACTAAACAGCCATTGTCAAAATCACTTCTTTCTGGGAGAAAAATAAAGTGATCACAAACATGATTGGTGGTTCATAAACCAATCAAATATGGCCTTTCTAAAAAAGACAGGAGCTCACCCTAGCAAAGTAAAAAGTCTGCGAAAAATAACCATAATGAGTGGTTACTCACAAATATACCAAATAAATATTTTTCTCACATTATAACAGAGGAAAATAAAAAAATGGCTAACATAATTGGCTTGATGGAAGCTTTTGACCCAGGGTTCCCTGAGAACTGGTCAAGCTACAAAGAGCATCTGATCTTTTATATGTAGGCTAATCAGATCAAAAAGTCTGAAATAAAATTAACAACACTACTGACTGTAATTGGGTTGCAAATGTATAATATTTTATAATCTCAAATTGGGTCAGAAACACTGCCTGACTTGAATTTTGAGAAGGCATTGGCAATTCTCACAGAATATTTTTCCCCCAAACCACTAACAATAATGCAAGAGATATTATTTCAATCTCTGTATTCAAGCAGAGGGGTAGAGAATTCATAATATGAATAGGGCATTAGCACTCACATGTAATTTTAAAGAGTTCTTAAATGAAGCACTATGTGATCGTTTCATTTGTGGGATGAACAATCATAATTTAAGACTCAAACTATTAATGACGCTGGATTTAGACTTTGAAAAGGCTGTAGCTCAAGCCATGCTGGCAGAATCTATACTGTGTCAAGCAAGGCCATTAAAAAAGAAAACTTTACCATTCAAAAAGTTGAAGAGAAGGCTGAGTCTGACAAGCATTCAGTTAGTTCAACAACAACAACAACAATGAATGTTAAGGGTTGTTATAAGTGCAATGAACCGATGCACATGCAAACAGAATGTCCACATCTCCATACTGTGTGATCATTTTGCAAATGAGTCAGTCATATAAGAGTGGCATGTCTAAACTTAAAAAGACAAACAGCCAATATAAGAATGAAAAAACCCATTCCAAAAACAACAAGGGCAACAATAAGAAAAATAAACAAGTTGTCAGTATAAATCACATTAAGGACAATCAGTCTGGATTTATTCATAGTATTATGATTAATGATATGCCAGTGAGAGTGGAACTAGACACAGGGTCTGCAGTGTCTATTGTCTCAAAAAAATTTGGGCTCTCATTAATAAAAATAATAATTATAAGTTGCATTCTAGCACTTCGACTATAACAGATTATCAGGGTAAAAAAATAAAATTCTTGGGTCAGACAAGAGTTAAAATTACTATGCCTAACAAAACTAGTCACCTACCATTTGTAGTGACAGCAGGTGATCACAGCAACTTATTAGGCCATGACTGGTTAAGTCATTTAGACTTTGCAGTGACAAGGGTGAACCAGATCACAACATTAACTAAATTAAAACCTGATCACTCAGAAGTCAACAAAAAGCTGATAACAAAAATGAAAATGGGAAATTGGAACACCAGGATTGCCAGAACACCACTAGCTTTGCAGACTAAAGTACTATGCAGGATGTATAGAGAACCCACTAAATGGATCCCAGCAGTCGTAATCCAACAAAAAGGACTCCACACCATTTTAGTGAAAACAGCAGATGGACATCAACATCATTGCCATTGAAAACAACTTAGGCTGGATTATACTGATGCAGTCACAAGGAAGGAAGCTCCAGAGACATGAGGTACAAGCAAGGAGGACCAACAAACTGAATATGGCAGCAAACCAGAACCAGCACCAAAGCATATTAGTCATCCTCCAGCACACCTGCATGACTATGTTCTCTAGGGCTAAATTTTAGCCAGGAGGAGGGATGTTATAGTCCTCTCTTCTTTCAGAAAGAGACTATTCCAGATGACTCCTTATCTGGTCGGATTAAGCATTGTTTGCCACATGCCATTAGATTGATGTATAGATAAAACATAGCCAATGATTATTACTGGCCAATAAGCAACAATGCTTGCTGAATCTGAAGGTTTTCAATAAGGTCAGGTATCTGGCTATAAATTGTCAGCCTTTTGTGAGAATCAGCGAAGAACATCTGTCTAACCTGTAAAGACTCCCATGAAAGCTCTGATAACCTGAACAGCAGCAAGTATTCCCATTAATAGCACTATGTTATTTAGTATATGCAGCTAGGCAAGTCCCACAGAGACCGGATGCTGCTAAAGCTATGGCTGGCTCGAGGCAAGCTGTCTTGTACAGATGGAATAGTCATACACTCTACCCGTGAGGCAAGCTATCAGGTGTAACTGGAAGTGGTAGGCAGAACCCAGAGTTTACGTTAAGCTACAATATTCAACATTGTAAATATTCTCTTGTATATATACTGTATATTGTATTATATATATTTGTATATATAATAAATATATTAATTGTAATACTTGTCTTAGTATTATTTTCTGTAGGTTGGGTCTGTAATCCAGACCAACATAACAGTTTACATTTTCATGTATTCGTTGTATAAAACTATACTTTATTGCTTTTAAATATATTTCAACAATACTTTAAAATTATATCTATTAAAGATAAAATTGTATTGTTTGGTTGTATAAATGTTTGCTGGATTCAAAATTTGTTTTTGTAGGATTTGTTTGAAGTCACACAGGTAGGATGTTGTTGTTATAAATGTCGCACTTATTACAGTAAATGTAGTTCATCAGTCTACTATCTGCAGTTCAGTTTTCAGTAATTGAAGAGTATTCATAAGACAATGGTAAAATAAAAATGAAAATTTCTATTGGAAATATATGGTATATGTATGCTTTTAGACACTCAGAACTTTTATTAATTAAATTATCTACTATGTGATGTAATATTGTAGGTTTTAATAATATGCTATGTTTATGATCATTATCAGTCAAAAGCATGCTAAGTACTACAGTATTGTTAATGTTAATAAAGCTTTGCTTTTAATAAAAATTTTGTATTTCTATATATATATATATATAACCATTAGAATCTAGTCAACACTTATACAATCCCAATATAGATAACAATAAACAATCTCAAACTGTTGTCAAGGAGATAAAGTGATTATAAATTTTACTCAATAACCTAAAATATAAATGCGTCCATTATGGTTTGTAAATATTTTATTATAAAAAAAAATATTTTGTTTTATTTTCAAATTTCAGTTTAATTTTAAGAATAAACAATTGGCTACTAAGAAAACATTATCTGAAGCACATAATTAAACAAGAAAAGGTGTAAAAAAAAAGCTCAAAAATAAGCTGGAATTCTTAATAATTTTGTTAAAAACTTAATTTTTTTCCTGGTGATATGGACAATTGATAATGACAATCCCCAATCATTCATAAATTGTTATACTGATGTAGTTAAACAAAAAAATTATGAAAGACTGGAATGGGGAAACAATTTGAAAAAAGTAACTTGACAGTAGACTCAGGTTTTTCGTTTTTAAAAAGTTAGATGATATAGGTAAATGGCCAAAATTTCAAAAATATTAGTAGTTTTAACTAAAATGGAATATATTCAAAAGAAAAGCATATAATAACCTAGAGATATTAATAGACATAACCTATTCAATAAAAATTTAAAATATCATAGGGATATCAATGAATGTAAATTTAATGTTGTTTACTACAACAGAAAATGGAAAATGAGACCATTTCAACATATTATTGTATTCTGAATCTTTAAATTCTGCTTTATGCTTTTATTGTAAAGTTTTTGCATCCACGGAATCCTGCAGCCTTGTTGAAAGTTACAAAGATTAGAGAAATTTATCAAAAATTTTATATCAATATGAAACAAGTGCAAATTTATAAAAAAACTTCATAAAATGGAAAGGTTTACACAAAAATTTAGAAAACAAAAGTACTATTTATGGAGAAAAAACATGGTGTAAATGTTTTAACAATGTTAATACAAATAATAGAATTCCAAGGGGCTCAAAATTTAGCATTTTGAGGAAGTCACATAACAAAAAATAATGGGAACTTTTTAAAATTAGTTGAATGGTTTACAAAATGTAATCTTGTTATGGAAAATCATATTCAGAGTCCTTAAAAAAACAACAGCATACCCTCGTTAAGTAAAGATACTCAAAATGAACTATTAGAAATTTTGAGTAAAGCAATATGTAATAAAACATTATTACTATTCAAGAATCCAAATATTAGTCAATAATTTTGGACTGCACACCAAATACTAGTAAAACAGAACAATGACTATTATAATATGCATTGTTTCCTATGCTAATGAAATTGTCAAAGATTTGGAAATGTTGATAATTCTAGAGGTCATGGTTTATGTGAGATAATAAATGCCCTACTGTTCAAATAAACATTCCCATTGAGAACACAAAAAGTTAAGAATGTGACAATGGAGCAAATAGAAGAGGAAAGAAAAATGGGCTTCGAGATTTACTATTAACTAAAACTCCTCAGGGTTTCTACAATCCACGTGCTACACACATTAAATTTAATGATCAATGATGCAGCAAAAGTAAATTCAGATACAATTAGTTTTTTTGCAGTACAAGAAATATACAATTGTTTTTCATTGGACAATTCTTTTAAAATTTATATCAAATTTAACATTATAACATCGATGGGAATCTCATTGGGATTGCAAAACTATTCACCCTTTACATTATTAATTGTTATGATGCCCTTTTTAAAATTTTAAATATTGATAGCTTCAACAATGAAATTAAAAATGAAGCAAGAGTTTTATGCCTCAAAACCAAGGAGTATAAAATCATCTGCAGTTTAATAATTTGGCATGATTTACATAATAAAATTAATTCACTTCCTCAAGCTCTTTAGGATAATAGTGTAAATATATGACTAGTTGTAGAATCTATTGAAAACTTTAAAACAAACACTTCCAAATATCACTCAGATACAAATTATAAAAAACTTTTTAAAACTGCAAAACTGCAAAGCAATTAAGTAAAAATGTAATGGAGAAACAGATTTCAAATCTATATCACGTGTTTGGCAATGAAAGAAAACATATCAATTTCAGTAAAAACATCCAGATGAACAACTGCAAATGTGAACAGATAAATTTAAAGTCAACATATTTTATACCCTTTTGGATAATGCATGGAGTTCCTTAAATTAATGTTTTGAACAACTCAAAACCCATGTTGATTATTTTAGTTTTTTTATACAGGCTGCTTGAAATAGGTAACGAAGATTCACAAAAATATTGTGATGACTTACAAATTATTTTGACAGATGGTAACAAAAAAGACAAAAGCCATAGCACTTTTTGACGAGATACATCCAAACTTGGAAACCCTTTGGATATTCTTAAATTTATTTTATCAAATAATTTAACATTTAAAAAATTTTCAATAGTCTTAAGAATTTTTTTTAATCATACCAGAAAGTATAGCAAACAGTGATTGCTCATTTTCAAAAGTGAAATTAATTCAAATATACTTGAAAACAACTATATCATAAAGAACACTTCATTGTTTTTTTTTTTGTTTTTTTTTCTATTGAAAATATTATATCTGAAAAGTTAGACATTAAGAATGTAATAGATAATTTTACAAATACTAAAACGTGAAAACTTAAATTTTATTTTAAAATGTGTTGTTTTTTATATATGTATTGCATTTCACATGGTTACAATAAAAATTAAAAGCATAAATAAATAAGTAGCCTTTACGTTTGGGTGCCTATCTTGGCTTTGCAGGCAAAAAACTTCCAGGTCTTCCAACCGAGGACCATCTTTATATAAATATATTAAAATAGGTTGTGGATAATATCATGTAGAAATCCTGGATGGAAGATTTTTCATAATTTGTATAAAATAAATTAAGATGCTGCAAATCTTTAAAAAGTTTCACAATTTTTCACAAGAACAAGTAGGATAAGTAAAATTTCTTATGTTCTCATGTGGTTTATGATGATTTCTAAAATAATAGGAAGTATGAGTTTTATATCATTTCTATTTATTAGTCTTTTATAAGAATTTGGCCAATCATAGATCAAAAAAGTTGTAATTTGTTTTCTGAATTTTATTTGGCTAATTAAGTTCATAAAATAATAAATGAGAAAAAAATGAATTTTAGAGTTTCTATAACATAGGAGTGTCTTGTATTGTTTTGACTTTTTCCAGCACACTCTTCTATTACATAATTATAATTTTCTAAATTTTGGTAATAATAATAATTTCATTAAATTTTTAACTAAAAAATAGACTTGGCATATTTGCCTATTAATTATCAACTTTAAGTCAATAAAAAAACTGACCACATGCTCTCACTATATATTTAAAATGCTGATTGGCAGTTTATATGAAGAATCTTTATATACATGTGTATTAGTCACCTATTTTGGACAGGAGATGAAAAATAATTTTCTTAAAAACGTCTATATATGATCTTAAAGTCTGATAGAAATTTATCTTTTAAGCAAGAACATGTTTCTTACACACACACACACACACACACACATATATATATATATATATATATATATATATATATATATATATATTGTGTGTGTGTATGTGTGCATGATAGTACAATTTGATATATAAGTGCAAACCTTACTACTCTCAAAACTTTCATTACCACTAATCATTTATTAGCGATTATCTTACCATCTCTAGCTCAGATAAAAAAAATTTAAATTCATTTGAAAATTAATGTAGCTGTTTGCTATTTCTATGGTATGTGTGTGTTATGTAAGTATCACAAAATATTCAAATATTTCTAGTCTTGTATAATTTTGTAATAAACTGAACGTTGAAAATTTTTGAGTTTTTGAATAAATCTCTATTATCTGGTAAAGAAACACTGCAACTTTCTTAAACTTAAGCAAGCGATTTCTATTTAAATCCACTTCTCAATACCGGTATTTTAATTATATTGCTAAATTTGTGTATCTAAGTATTTCATTTTTAATTTCTGGTGAAGAGCCAACTCTATTATAAAATAAGAATTTTTATGTTTGCAGATAGTTTTTGAAATAGATGGAATATTTTTTTTATGGCTGCAATAAGGAGCATTATTATTAAGGTATATTTCATGGCAAGTCATGTGTCATATAAAAGAAAAAAAAGTTGTTTACTCTTAAATATTTATATACAAAACAAAATACTGATGTGTAAGAAAGCATTTTTTTTATAAAAGTATTTCAATTATTAAAACCAATTATATCACCCTGTGATTAAGCCCACTAAACGGTTCATCTCGAAAATTGCATCCTTATGCTCTGGCCTGTTCTGAAAAAAAAAAACAGTAGTGATAAACTACAGACAAATGCAACAACACAGGGCCATTAACTGAATGGTCTCCATGACATTTTTACCTTGTGGTTTCAGAAGTCTTACAATTTTCTCCATAAATTAAAAATGAATGAAGAGAATGAAGAAATTCCTACAATCATCATTCCGACAGACTGGCCACCACCACTGCGGAGAAGAAACTGGCTGATCTCCAACTAAACGAGTTTATTAAATGCATAACATATATATATATATATATTGCTTATAACAGTTCTTTCATATGCACTTCAATGCAAACAAATTAAAAACTTCTTTATTTTCCTTACAGTTTCAACTGTCCAGCAGTCTTCGTCAGAGCTCTATGCTTCTCTGCTTTAATTAAAATTAATTTTAATTAATTTTAATTAAAGCAGAGAAGCATAGAGCTCTGATGAAGACTTCTGGACACTCAAAACTGTAAGGAAAATAAAGAAGTTTTTATGAAAATTTGTTTGCATTAAAGTGTATATGAAAGATCTGTTATAAGCAATATATATATATATATGAAGATATGCAAAGAACGTGAAAGAGAAGAATAAGAAAATATACTTCTGAAATGCATAACAATCAATAAAGATCCATTTCAAAACAAATTAACATACTAGCAGGCCTTTAGTGTAAAGCACACTGACTTAAAAGGCCATCTTTCAAGTTAACCATCTCAAATGATAATTAATAAGGTAATTCAAAAGATGGAGCTTAGAGTCTAAATATCTGAACTATCTAATCAAAACCAATGTAAATGCATGACCTACTAGTGAATTTTTAGTTAATAAAAGAGGGTACTCAAAAATTTACTGAACCTGCATGATTTGCAAAAAAAAGATGAAACCATCAACCATTTTAGATTCAGATGTAATCAGCTAATGCAACTTAAAAATACACTAATGACTCAGATCAAGGTAAATCAATCTAAATTATTTAAATTGAAAGAATGTATCAGAAAAGGATCATACCTAGAAATTAGACTCTCATTAATTCTTGATCATCTATTATGCATTACTAGATGTAAACTAGTATTTAATCATCAAAATTTTAATCCTATTAACTTCATGCAAAACAGTCTAAAGAAAACAAGAGGTAGCCTGATAACTCCTGAGGTTACTTTTACCATGACTTGGAACATGCTGGATTTATCCTCTCTATAGCAAGATGCTCCAAAAAGAAGAAAACAGAAGAGTAATTGATTCAAATTCAGGAAAACCAAATGAAGGAATTAGAAAATACTTTGAACAAAATATGTACCAAATAACCTCTAATGTAATAATATAATCTTTAATAAATTATTTTGGAAACTATAAGCCTATGTAGTAAATCTTTATTAACTTCAATAATTATAATTTACTGTTAACTCAAATTTTATTTTCTTATCAACATAACTAATAAATTCAATAATTATATTTAAATAATAAGACTTGGTTTATATTTAAATGTAAATTTGATTCTATTGAGGGATGGAGAATGTGAGAAATCTATAAGTTAATCCACTTAACAAAGAAATAACATAATGCTAACGAAGCTTGCTTTATTAATTTTTACCATCATTCATTGGCATTACAAAATACTTCTGAAGTGTGGTATTTAATAGTACATCTGGGTCTCATTTTATGCAGATTATTTTAATGCAATTTTGAAGTTATGCAATTCTTGTTTCTTCTTAATATTTTTCATATTTCACTATATTTATTAGATATCAAGAAATTTAAATTATTAATAACTTATTTTGACTTGAAATACTTTTTTTTTTGCAAAAATATAACATAGTAACATGAATATGGCCTGAAGCTATATTTAGAATCTTAGCTTCTATGTAAATAACCTACTTATACTAATGAGTAAATAATAATAATAGATTTATACTTACATATAAAAATATCGCAATAAATATTTAAAAATTTTAAACTTTTAAAACGCATTTTGTTAGGTATAACAGAAATAATTAATGTAGATTTTTAAAATAAATAATGATTTTATTGATTTTATAAACTGAAAATAATATTTTTAATGATAATGTATAATCTTTTTGTTTTGATTGCGATCTCATTTTTTAATATAGAAACAAAGTGTGAACATTTAAAAAAATTTTCAGTAGTAAAAATCAGTTGTCAACAGAAAACCATTAGCACAGCACAAGAGTGAAATTGTCACTAGTTGTGTAAATGGAATGGAACAGAATATGGGAAAACTTAGAGTGGTGAATGGAAAATAAAGTGGATAACAAGTTTCTCTGGGCATAATTGCTTAGAGATTCTTGACTTTGTTCAAGGAGAAGCTACATCACATCACATTGACAAATCTGATTTCTTACCAGTTTACAAATGAACTGCATATCATTAAATAGTGATAATGATTAAAATATGTATGAAAAAATGTAAAATTAAATACTGTAGTTAATAAAAAAAAATCTTGTATCAATTTTTTTCAAATATTTGATATTTTTTATTAGTCATATTTTTTAATGAGAATTTTAAAGTAATTTTTTCTTGTTGCTGTGCTTTTATGCAAATTCTGAAAATTACAGACCCTATTCCCCATTTTTAAAGGTAAGTTAAGTCTATTTTTGTGTGATTTTTTTAATGAGACCCAGGTATGTATTCTTTTATTAGCTTATCGCAGATGATCCTAATGTGATCAACTGAAGAGATGCCTGCTTTACTATTTCTAAAAAGTGGTCCATTTAAATATTTTTCAATAAATTTGCATACATTACTGTGATGTTCACTAACTATTTAGTGAAAATAGCTATCAATAAGGGAACATAAAATTTCTGAAAGTGCTTAACTTATTAATTATTATATATAGCTTCATTAATTGTGTATAAAACATAAGCTTAGTATTATGCCTATTAATATTTTGGGTACTTGGAATATATATATATATATTAATGTTATATTATAGATATTTCACATAAGAGTTTAGAAAACACTAAACAATCTCACAAAAGTTAATGTCTAAATCAGAATGTTTACACTGATTAAAGGAATATTTTTTCTATTAATCTAAAGTTTTTAAGTATCAATCAATTTGGACAGTAACAAATTGCCAGAATAAAAGAAATTCTGTTGAAATATACACAACAGATAAATTAATTTAGTTTATTTTATTATCACAAAGCAGAAAGAAAAAATTATTAAATTACATAAATAATTCTTCAAACCTATGAATTTAAAAATTATTGTAATAAGTTAACTTCAGATGATAAATACTTCACATATGACAATTCTAAAACAAATAAACAACCTTGCAAGAAATATTGTCCAAATCAGTTTTTTACATTGATAAATTGTATATTTTTTTATTTGTATATAAGTATGCATGTGTGAATGTACAACATATAAATACTAAAAATTTTCATACATAGAAGACATGAGCACATATTTTGGAATCATCCATAAGACATTTTTTGACTGTTGTTAATATTTACATTTTATCAATGGTTTGACATTTGTTGAGAAAACAACAATTAGTTTATCAAATATTTAAGTTGTAATGCATTTCTTTAAATGATTTTATTAATTAATGAAATATTAATAAATTAATTGAATTATTATTATTATTATTATTATTATTATTATTATTATTATTATTATTATTATTATTATTATTATTATTAAAGTGTTTATTAAATTAAATGTATTCATTTAAATACAGGTCAAAATATATTTACACAAATATATGCATCATTCTACTACTATGCCTTCGTTGAACTTTTATGTAGTAGAAATGTTTTTTAACCATTTATACATATACATACTTTTTTAATTTTAATTTTAACACAATACAAATAAGTTAATGATAATAACAACAATAAATTACAAATATTGAACATAACAATAAATTACATTTCAATAAGTAATTATATAATAAATATATTGATTATATAATATTAAATTTTTTTTCTATATACTAAATTAATCTTTTTACCTTTTCCCCCTCTTTAATATAATTTTTGACTTTTTTCCCCTTTATATAATGTTGAAAGCTTTTTAATTCAATAGCGAAATTATTGAATAATTTAGAAACTTAGTGATTTCATATTCTAGTTCCATATTTCTTAAAATATTTTGAAACTATGTGTGTATCAGTTTTTTTAGACACACTTCAAATTGTTTTATATAAGGTTTTTTGAAAGTACTATCAAAAAAAATTTCTATATAATTATATATTCAAAAAGTTGATTGAATTATAAAATATTTTTGTAGCCACTTTTTTTTGTTTATGTATTTTTTTTCTATTACATCAATTATTCTTTTTTGCCGTAATGCTAATCTATTAGTGTTAGAAAAGCTTGTAAAAGTATATATAAAGCATTATTTTATATCTTAATAAAGTCTCACATAAAGATAATATTTAAAGGCAAAAATATATTTAATTTGTAAAACATTGTTATAATATATTTAAATTTATTAATTAGTATGCTAATATGATGTTTTCAAGACATTTTGTATCTATCATCATTCCAAGATATCTACCAAATTTTACTTGTTCTACTTTTATACAATTATCATTACATGTGTATATCAATATTTTTATATTTCATGTGACAAAGCATATTAACATACATTTTGTTTAATCTCCATTTATATAAATTCCTTTCTCAAAGCATCAAAAGACATTCTAGTTTAGACTTTTTTGACATTATTTAATTGAAATATCAATATTGTTATTTACACTCATAATATCAATATCATCTGCATATTGATATATTGATCTTTCAATATTAATATTTCCTAGATCATTTGTGAAAATCAGAAACAATAATTCTCTAAGTATTGAACTTTAAGGAATTTTATATAATTTTTTACTCATTTTAATATTTTTGATACAACCTCTCTATTATTTAAATAATTTTAAAATGAAACTGAGCGATTTTCCTTTAACTCTACAATTTTATACACTGTGAATCAATTGCTCGTGCTCATTAATGCCTAAAGCCTCATAAATATTTAAAAAAAAAGTAGTTTACATTTTTAATACATTATTAATTGTATCTGCAAAATTTTCCAATAGTATCATTGTGGTTCTTCCTTCTATGAATTCAGATTGGTTTTATTAATAAAATTATTTATATTTAAATTTTTAAAAACTATTTTATAAATATAATTTTCTATAGTTTTAGCAATTGTAGGAAAAGTAGATATAACTCTATAGTTATTAAAATTATTTTTAGCACCAGATTTATAAACTGATCTTAGTATAGATATTTGTAATAATATAGAAAATCCCTTACTTTCTGTTATTTTATTAATTATGTAAATTATAACATCTAATAGAATATCAATATTATTTTTCTATGTCTGCCTTTCTGATTGTATTTATACTTGGACTTCTATTAACTCTACATTCTTTTATTATTTTATATAAATCTTCATTTAAATTTGGCATAAATATTGAATGAGGTTAACTATTAAATTTTATTGAAATATTCTTATCATGATTAATTTTCTTTTAGTGTGCTAATTCTTTCTACAAATATAGTATTAAAAGTATTTGCTAAAATACAACTATCATTTATATTAAAATATTTTTTAATCTTCATCATTTAGAGAACTTGATTAATATTTCATTAATTTTTCTTCAAGTATTTTTTTACATCACCGAAAGCGCTTGGCTAATTGTTGTTTATAATTAATGTTTTTGTGCTCTGTTTATCATGCTTTATTCGTGTAGAATAATATTCTCTATTTTCATTAAAAAATTTATTATAAAACAATTGTTTCTCAGTTATTGTAGAATTAATTTTATTTCTTATTGTTTTATATTTAATAAATAACTCATGATTTTGTTTACTTTTATATTCCTTCCATACAATGTTTTTTGTTGTTGCTGTTGTATTAATTTCAATATTTTTTTTATTTATCCAATTTACATTGCACTTTTTATTATATTTTTTAATTATAATGATTACTTGTAACTTTTTGTATATATTTTTGAACATTTGTACAAAACTGCTCATATTATATAATGAGCTTGCAAATAGCTCTTAACAAGGTTTTCAGAATATCCCCAACCTCAGACCGGTTTCTGCTACTGTCTTCCTCAGTGAGGTGCTAGGATATTCAAGTATGAGCTTGCAAATAGCTCTTAACAAGCTTTTCAGAATATTCCCAACCTCAGACCAGTTTCTGCTACTGTCTTCCTCAGTGAGATGCTAGGATATTCAATCATTAGGCAGTAACAGAAACTGGTTTGAGGTTAGGGATATTCTGAAACGCTTGTTAAGAACTATTTGCAAGCTCATTATATAACACTTGTAATACAAGCTTGTTAAATTAGATCATGTGATATATGACTTGATTTCTTTGTAAAACTTCTCATATATGGTAGTAATGCCATTAATTTTTTTGTCTTCATTCCAATTTGTAAAAAAAATTAATCAGTTTATAATTATACAATATCAATTTACTTTCAACTACTGTATTTCTGATATTTTATTATGTTATATTTTGTTTCAAATAAATATAAATGTAAAATAATAATAAGCAATCTTTTCTTTACTAACAGCAGTTAAAACATTATTTTTCATTAGACTTGTATTAATGTGATTAATACATGAAGAAATTATATTATTCATTATAATTTTTTTCTTATCTATGTTTTAACATGACAAAAGTATCCCATAAGTTGCTAATGCATCTATATAATTTTCAACTGTTTTAGAATTTTTATGCAAATATTCATATCACCTATTAATATGATTTCATTGTTAGTTTGTCTGAAACATTTTAACTATGATTTTAATTCATCTATAAACATTTTATAATAATTATCTGAAGGTCGGATATACTAGTAGCGTAACTTTATTCCTACTTAATTCAAAAGTTATATGAATTGCTTCAAAGCTGTTAAAATTGACTTCCAGCTATTTTAATAGAAATATTTTCTCTAATAAAAATCAATATACCTCCACCTTCCTATGATTTCTACGATATGTATTTTTTTTTGTAATTTATATTATAAATATTAAGTTCATTTTTTACATGCGCTTCTATTAATATTAAAAAATCATTAAATTAATGTAAGAGTATATAGTTGCAACTAATTGATCCCAATTTTTTATATATACTTTTATGATTAACATGAAGTATAAATAGTGTTTTCAATACTATATGCTTTAATTTCTGTTTCCCAATCTTCAAATGTATTAAAATTCTTGAGTAACATCTTCAATATCTTTAGATATTACAAGCTTATCCATTTTGTATTAGAATATATTCAAAGATATTTATAACAGAACTCACAAAATAACAAAGATGTCATTTTCATTCTTGTATTTTTTCTCTCCATCACGTTTCTTGCAGAAAAAGTGTGCATTTTTAATCTATATATATTATTTTTTCTATTTTGCTATATTTTTAGTTTTCCATAATAATTTTTTAATTATTTTTGTTAAAGATTCATTAATATATATATATTCTTTTATTTCATTTATCTTGAATAATCAAATCAGAAAAAAATGTCATTATTTTTTTAAATAATCTTTTTTTTTATTTAGCCATTCTTTAGCGTAATTAATATCTTTAAATTCAATTTTTAAGATATTTTTTTTTTTTCAGAAAATTTATTTTTGGTTATCTATGTATGAGTTATATGTTTTTTATCAAAATCCATATATCGAACATATCTTCATTTTCTTTAGAGATTAAACCATGTATGTAACACAATTTGATCTACAAATGTCAAATTTCCTGCACTTGTATTTTTGACAACTATTATCTTTGAATAAATACCTTAAGAATTATTAACAGTAGCAAATTCTCTATACAGTAATGCCACCAAATGCAATCCTTCATAATCAATGGTTGTAAGAAGCTTCATGCATTAAATTCCTATCTACTGCCTACTTATCCAATACTTCTAGACTAGTATCTAGTTTGTGACTTACATCACTGAGAAATCTTGAATTTGAGAGTACCATACCTAGATCTTAGAATATAATGCAACCCTCCGGAAGTTACCTTTTATTTATTTGACTAACTATAAAACTAAGAGCCCAAGATAAATACAATAATGTATTCAATCCAATTTTATTTGCTTGTGTAGCCATTATAGAGCTGAACTTATTTCAGCATCTATACATGTTGGTGTCTTTGGTTTTTCAAAAACCACAGTCACCTTTATCCCATATGCAGGATTGTCTAAAGTCATCAAAACATCACATGACTACCATTTCACATGCTTACATATGCTGCTAATAACAGTGTCAAGAATTCCACCAAGTGCAGACCTTAGTAATCAATAGATGCAAGAAGATTTGTGCATAAAATCCCTATCCAGTGCATATTTCTCCAATATCTCCAGATTAGTTTCTAGTTTGTGGCTTTTATGAGTGAAGAGCCTTGGATTTGAGAGCACTGCACCAAATCAGCAAAAAATGGTAACTGGAGAATTACACTAGATCCTAAGATCATGCAGTGCTCTCAAATCCAAGGCTTCTCAGCCACAAGCTAAAAACTAGTCTGGGAATATTTGCTGAGTAGGCACTAGATAGGGGATTTTATGTACAAATATTCTTGCATCCATTGAGTATGAAAACTTGTATTTGGTGGCATTGCTGTATGGAAAGTTTGCTACTGGTATTACCAGCCTGCGTAAGCATATGAACTGGTGATAACATAATGTTAAGGATTATTATTAATCATTTAATAGAAAAAGATTATCATCAACTTTAATTTGTATAAAAGTTTAATATATTTGTTTTTAAGTAGGCATGAATTTATTCATATGTTTCAAGATTGTGCGGTGGAATAGAAGTATTATATATATATATTTCAGCAGTAATTACTAAAATAAGCTTTCTGGATTGATTTTGTACTGTAAAATATGAATATAAAATCTCAGGGTCAACCTTTTATTGGAATTGTCATTGTCATTCTGTCACTTTAGGGCTGAAATTCATTTTCTCTCATGAAATGTATCCATATGATTATATATGCATGTATGAGTGTGTTTATGCACATATGTAATTTTAAAATTTCAATGATAACTATAGACATTGAAGCAAATATATAAATGACTCATAATTTATACTTCAATTAAAAAAGAACTATTTAGCCATTCCAAATTATCTCACGAATTTGCAAATGTCATTACTATTGTTAGTGTATTTATTTAATTCATATTGTAATGAAAACGGAAGCTACTATCTCCTACTGAGTTATAAGATGTCAAAACAAGAAAACTCAGAATAGTTGTTGTTTTTGACATCACATAATTTAGGGGGAGGTAGTTACTTCTTTTCAATTATAGATATTTCAAAGTTATGATTATTTATTATTACATTAATTCATAATGTATAAATTCATTTTACAAGTGTATTTTCAACAAAGCACTCTTTCACTATAATAAGTTTCCAACAAATTCATATATTTTGAATAATCAGTTTTCACTAGATTAGGAATTATCATATTTTTAAAATTTTGTATATAGCCTTTATTTATTTATTTATTTTTATTATAAAAACAAATCCTTTTTTTTTCTATTTATTTTTTCCCCGTTCATATGTAACATCTTTTTTTTTTTAAAAAAAAAAAAAAAACGACAATAATCACTTTAGATATTGGAAACGAATTTGACTGTCTAATTTGCTCCTTATTAAAATATGATTAAATCTACCAAGTTTCTGTTTATCTGAAAGTTTGTGATGATGGTATTTTGATAGTAATTATATACAGGATTATTTCTATTATCTAATCTTAATTATTAAATGTTTTTAGAAATATTTGAACTTTATTTAAACTTTTCATCTAAAGTTTGAATTTTCCTAAGGACATTTAAACAATTATTATTAGACAATGGAAATATTCGAATATATAATTACCACAATTAATTTTATTTATGTAAGTACTATTATACTCAAAAAGTGGTGGTTAGAAGTTAGACACTTGCAAAGTACATTTATATTTATTATACCAAATAAATATACAAGCAATAGAAATGGCCATTTTCTGCTATTAGATGAATGCTCAATTTGATCAAGATAAGATGGAATCTGAACTAGTTCATTGTTGAAGGTAAATTGAGTTATAACAATAATTAACTGTTGCTTATTGGGTTGAATCTTAGTAGCATAACTGATTCATTGAAATTTTGTCTTTATTTTAAATTGCACAAAAACTATAAGCATAATGGCAACAGAAATCCCAGAATTCATTGCTGCTTTATTCCATCTTTAAAATGATGTATCACAATTTGAAATCAGATGAAATTTAAATTTTTTATTAATATTTTTTGTTAATAGGCGCATTTCATTTTTATCTATTTTGGTCAATTTTTCTGTTTTACATAAGGATGATAAAGGCAGAAAAATTTTAGCAGCCTCATTATGTAACTAAAGTCGATTAAAAATATGCTGATCATTCGCATTCAAGGCCTTCGATGGGACATGAATGTAATCACAGAATATCAATCAGTCTTAAGTATACAATTTTAATTTTTTAAATATTTTAAATTTTTTTAATTATTTGATAAATCATATAATTTATTAATTTACACTTGTGTGTGTGTGTATTATGTAAATGATATAATATTAAATCATTTATGCTCTTTATTATAAGGTATATAAATTTGGATTCAAATATAACAAAAGTGTTTTATGCACAATGTAATTTTGTCTCTGATCCGAGTTTGCTGCAATCTTATTTTATAGGTATAATGATTTTCAAAAGGTTTAATAATTTGTTACTATGTTTATATTTGTATTAGGTGTGTTTGTGTTTGCTCTTGAGTCATGTTTGTATAACAAGTAATGATTTACATATATAGAACAGTGCAATGTAAATTTTAAAAACTGATAATCAAATGTACAGAAAGGTTGCTGATTGCAGTTGATAAAGCAATCACAAAGTTTACTGGGTATAGTGCCACATGAAAATATAAACACTTAAAACCAATAGAGATTTCAAATAGTGTGTGTAGTGGAAGCCACAATAGTTATGCATATACCACATGGAATTGTATGCAGGCAAAGAATCAAATTCTGATTCTTGCCTATGCCTTGATACTCATGCTGTGGAGTCAGTAGTTTTGCCATATCTTGCATCACATTATTTTCAAGTCTATAGCTAACAAATGAGCTATATGCAAATAAATTATATCTCTGTGTGACAACAAATATAACAATATAGTATCACTGGTGTGCATAAAGAATATAAACATCACTGATGTATGCAAAAATATATAAAATGAAGAGATGAAATTCATTTTATCAG
This sequence comes from Epiperipatus broadwayi, assembly GCA_028023455.1. Taxonomy (NCBI): domain Eukaryota; kingdom Metazoa; phylum Onychophora; class Udeonychophora; order Euonychophora; family Peripatidae; genus Epiperipatus; species Epiperipatus broadwayi. The sequence goes on from JAQFVV010006210.1 coordinate 4,201,920, forward strand.
TGATACAGACAGTAGCCTACAATTTCTAGTTTTAGATAGGCAACAAGCTAATTTCTATGATGACAAATGCATATCCATCTTCTGGAAATGATTTTTTTTTGTATCTTTTATTAGGATGAATCTTTTTCTTATAGATGCCTTTGAGATTTGTTAACTTTTGGGGAACAAGCTAAAAATGAAGAATTCTAATGTGACTAGTTTTAGAGATTCTGAAGCTAAGGATTATCTCAGGTAAGAAATATTATATATGGTTTGAATTATAATTTTGTGAGGAATACAAAGAAATTATCAATGAAGATGTAATTTAAACTTAATTAATGGTAAATTAAAAATTATGAACAAACAATAAAGTAATAATAGTCAGATGTTGAAATTTCTTTTTCACCTTATTTTTTAAATGGTAACCACTATTGCGAAAATTGTATCGCAAGTCAGTTTTTTTAAAAATTCAATATGGTGCCTGGAACCATACCAGATTTATAATGGGATTTATAACCTGTACATTATAAATCTTGGAAGAAAAATACTTTAGCATAATAAAATGCAATGAGGTCAGATCAGTTTCATTTATTCATTGATAAGCAATCATTCTTAAGCTCTAGGGGGGAGGGGCAAAGGCAAAAAAAAATAAAAAGTAACAGTTTTTTTTAAGTGTCATAGCATCGGCCGGGACGCGAACCCGCAACCGGGCAACTGCCTGCAAGTGCAAGGCAGTCGCGCTGACCTCTCGACCACCAATGCTAGACAAAAAAAAGTAACAGTTTTGAGATTGAAATCAGAATTATTGTGAAAGAATTTGAAGGATGGAAAGACGATAGTTCATAATCATATTGCCATTATTGACCTTTTTTAAATCCAACAAGTAGATGAAATAAAAAATAAGCAAAGAACTCAAATAGGAGACTTTTATATATAAGTTTTATTATTTCTCTATTTCAATGGGCGAAAACGTTTAAGCAACACAACTTTTTAAAGTCCTTGCCAACAAACATCTCAGCGTCCACAGCAACAGTAGCACTGGTCGGGTTATATTTTTATAGCTCAGAATAAAAATATATATAAACATTATTTTTTAAAAACAATTTGCATTATTTTCAAAACTTTGGAATCTTTTTCTTTACGGTCTCTTTGTGTTTAATATGCAAGTTGCATGATCTCACGATTAATGACATTTAAAATCTTTCTCTTTATAATAACCAACTAATATTAAAAACATTTATGAGGTAAACAGCCATTATTAGCAGTAAAATCAATAAAACAATTTTTAACATTTGTCTCCTTTTTATTTTTTAATGTAGACCTTTTTTTTAAAAAAAAGTAAGTCATTTGTAATCTTTAAGTTTATAAATAGTACTTTTCAAGAATTGAGAATAAACTGTTCTGGAATTTATTATTTTCGTCGTTTTTGTCATTTAATTATTTTAATATTGCTATTAATTACATAATAAAATATATATATTTAAAATTTTTATAAAGGTTTGATGCCATTAAACGTACATAATTAACTTCCAGTTTAAAAATTTGTGAACTTAGAGAGACAAATTTCTTGACGTATTAAATTGCTGAAATATAAGTTATGCTATAGCTAAAGTATCAAATGCACTGAATAATATATACCAATAGGTATATAGAGTTTCTTAAGGCATTGTTGTTTTTAATTTTCATAAATGTCTAGAGAAATATTAATAGTAAATTAACATTCTAATTTGTGGATTCAATTAACACGCGTTGTCTTATTATTGTCTTTATTAAACCACTATATTATTAATTATTAATATTCATTTTTGTATACTTTAAGATTAAATATATCTATTAATACCTTAATGCATATCTATTACTTAGTCTATGTCTAATAATTTAATTACTAACCTATAATATTAGTTTTACGTCAGATATATATTAAATATATCATTAATATTTATAATGCATGCCCATTTTCAAATCTACTTTTCTTCCTCAGGTTTTATTTATATGCCAATTCTTGTATATTTGTTCCAGTAATACAATGTGTATTTAAATTATTTCTTTATATATGTGCCTTGTTATATCTATTGATGCATACGTAAAACGGTAAGGGGATAAAGATAACCTTAAAGTGAAATGTATGTAAACCATATTTATATAATTATTATTAAATAAATAAACAATGATAATGGATATTAATGTCTGTGATGAATTGGGCCAATTGACAATCATGGTTTATATTAAAATACATATACTGAAGATACCGTTATTATGTAGATTAATAGTATTAATATTGCATCTAAAATTGTCGAGAAAGGTTTAACAAATTTGTCTAAAAGTGCCTTCATGAAGAAATATGTATGTGTGAGTATATATATATATTGAATAATATATATGCCTTATTTGCATAAAGAGAACAACCAAGTGTATATTAATATACTTTTTTGCATAAAATATAGGAATATTGTACAAATTTATATTAAGCCAATAAACAACACATGACCACCACCTCTTAATGCTAGTGTATAACTGTTGTTAAAACAAGCAAAACTCTCTATACATATTGCCATGCACAGAAGGCTTGAGTAATCAATGGATGCCAGAAGGCTTGTGCATAAAATCCCCATCTAGCACCTACTCATCCAACATTCCCAGATCTAGGTGCAATGCTCTCAGATCCAAGGCTCCTCACTGACAAAGGCCACAAGCCAGAAACTAGTCTGGGGATATTGGATGAATAGGCACTTGATGGGGGTTTATGCACAAGCCTTCTGGCCTCCATTGATTACTCTAGCTTGCAGTGTGTGGCAATAGGTATAGTGAGTTTTGCCTGTTTTAACAAATTTATATTCATATAACTGTCAATTTGATAATTATGTAATAACTATTGCAAATAATTGTGTAAAATTAAAACATTATATTGTATTAAATCTCTTGGACTGGTATATGAAAAATGATTTAGAAATATATTAAACTATAGGTGACAAAACAATATTTTATTTTAATTACAAAATCCTTTTTTTCAGTGGTCTTATTATTCTATCCAAATCTCGGTGTGAATTATTGTTGAAATATAAAATAATTTTACAGCCTTATTAAGTCAATTTTAAAGGACCAATAGTATTACAGATAATAGTAGAGACTACATAAATATTCTATTAATTTTAATAAGCTCATATGTAAACAATGACCTTTAAATATATAGCACCGACAATATAATACCACTTTATAAAGAAACTAACAATAATGCATAATAATTTCAAGACAGACCCCAAGAAAGCATTTTAACAATCTGGCAAATAATGCTATTGTCTTATATCAATACTAATTTATTAAACTAAAATGGTCCACTTTTATTTATTTACCATATTATTATATGATAAATAAATTAATCATTGATAGTCAAAATGCTTGAAACTTTATTTTAGGGGCAATCTTCTTAAGGAGTTCATAACAGAATAGTTCAATTGATTAGAGTATTGCATTAAAATTCAATATTCAAGAATCTAAAAGTCCAAGTTTGATCCCTATGCTAATACTGTTACTGATTATGCCATCAACTTCTGAAGAAGAGAGAAGAAGAATCCATCACTTGAAATATTGTGTATATACTAATATGCATGCTATTACTAACAGTTAAATTTAATTGGAAAATTTAAATAAAGTTCAATTTTTCTAAAATCATTCAATATCTAATATTAGATGATGGAAATCGTCCAATACATAAATGTAGCCAAAATGGCATCGTCATAAACCTTCAGGCAAAAAACAGATTACAATTTCAAATACCATTTAAGGATTTAAACTCTAGTAACTTTAACATTCATATAGTATAGTTCATTGTTTTATAGAGAAACTCATTCCAATGCATGAACCACAATTATAATTCACAAGTCAGACCTCAAAAGAGTTATTTTATCAAACTTTCTTATTAAAATCATCAGAATTTAGATTTTAAACTTTCTGTGAAACTGTAAACTGGATTGATTAATATTTTAAAAGATCGCAAATATAAAATTGTACCTTTATTAAGTGCTATTTATTGATTTATATACTATATAACAGGGGTGGCCAACTTTTGTGTTCATAAGATCTACTTTATTAAAAAATGTGTTGCGATCGACCTGTTGTCATAGGGTAGTCTAAGTGGAGGGAGATGTGAAATGCATACTATTTTTATATATCTACCTAGTAAAAAATAACAATTATTTAACGGGCCAAAAAACTCAGGTCCGGGGGAAATTAAAGCAACATGAATAATTATTAACAATATTTATTAATTCAAATTAGCTACATTAAATCAAGATTAAAAATATTATTTTCAATAATGATACGGCTTAGTGGACTTCACCTATCTAGAATTTTTAAAAAAATTAGAACAAAAATAAAAATAAGAAAAAAACTTGCAAATCTTGACTTAATTTGTTTCACTGGTTACACGAAAGCTCTTCCCAGATTGGCCTCGTGATCGACTGGTGGATCATGATCGACTTGTTGGACACCCCTGCTATATAATAGCATAATGATTGAATAAAAGTGAACTATATTTGTCTAAATATTAAATTATTAACATTGATACAAAAAGTGGGTCTTATTTGGAAGTTTGTTAAATTGATGTTATTGCATTTGACATGTGAGTTGTTATTATAGTTACTCATCACATGTAGCTTTTTCATAAAACAATAATATATATAAAGTTTTGAATTTTTAATGAATTGTTAGTATCAAAAACAGGTTTATTCAACTATGTTTACAATAAAAGAAAAAATTATAAAATAACATTAAATTTGGCAATACATTTATTAACCATTAAATTACTTAATGTCCAATATTAATAAGATTCCATGTGGAATTTACTATAAAGTGAGAAGCTAACTTCAAATCTCTTTCTTTGATATCTTTTAATTTTTGTAAAAAAATTAATGTTGGATCAGGTATAACAGACTCGAAGATTAGGAAGCATCTGACAAACCATAGACAGAAAGTGATGAAAGTTGCACTTCTTATAATTGCAAAATCCCCATAAGCAAAACCTTCTATGAGTGTATTGATAATTGGATGTTTTGGTGTATAAATTTGATTAATCAATATTCTACATCCCTGAAGAGAGGAACAATCGTTGAAAATGTGAAATATGATATCTTTCTCCCTATTGCAGAGTGAGAAAACAGGGTCCAAAGATGAAAAACCTCTATACATCACAAGAAAGTGGCTTGTTGGAAGGGCATTCAGATTTAGCTTTAGAAGAAAGTCCAAATATTTTGGCTCTAGATTACATCTTTTATATAAATAATTATAAATAATTATAGAAAACTAAAATAAATAATTATAGAAAAATAAAATTTTAATAATATTTTTTAAAAAAAAATTGTACAAAAACTTTTATATATATATCTCTTAGAGAAACAGATAAATGTATGTTTCAGCTGTCATAAAATATATGGAAATGAGAAATCATTATATTTCTAAATTCTTCACCTATTTACCTAATAAAACTTTAAAATGTTGTAACTATAGAAAAATTAAATTAAAAGGTTTTTTTAAAAAAAATTGATTAATTTAGTTCAATAATCAATTAATGCATTTAAAAGGGGGTTATCTGAATTAAACTTTGAAAATATACTTTGTAGTAGCTTAAATTTCTTGCCAAGTTCATTTTCAATGCTCTCACATCATAATCATAGACATTGATGATCGTTAAATTATGTGCACAGACTTTATATAAAATTAATGTTCAAATTCTAATATTTATTAATTTCAGTACTGCTAGAATGCTGATTCACGGTTACTTTTTGAATACACAATAAACACTGCCTTGTAATGATATATAATTCATTTTTTAATTACACTTCAAACTCATTATACATTATGAATATGAATATTATATATAAATTATATGCATTGTATAATAATTATTATAATATATTACACAATTATTTTCTTCTCTTATTTTCGAATACATTTGATGCTAATATATTGAATGTTGTATCTAAATTGGAATCATATAACTTGTACGTAACATTCTATGTAATTTTCCTTATAGTTTTCAATATGAGTAAATGAAGCTTTGTATAAATCTATTTTTATTGATTAATAAAGAAACAGATATTTTAAAAAATTAAATATGTAAAAAAATATTTTTAATAATATTGAATGAATATTACTGCTATTATTTCAAATGCAAAAATTATTTATTGCTGGTTCTCAGTATAATACTGACTTATAATCTCGACACTTTAAAGTCAATGCTAACATGACAGATTTGAGAGCTAAAGGCTCCTGGATCAAAACTCAACCTGCCAATCCCAGTACTCAAATATCTTATGACTATTTAATTATTTAATACATGTGCACATCATTTTCAACCATTATCAGTACATTCCAGGATGAATGCCTCTCCGAATTCAATTCATCTTCTCCAATTTCATCCATCCATCTTACATATGGTCTCTTTCTAGGTCTTTTACAATCTGCTTAAAAAGAATATGAAACCAGACTTTTAAGCTTCCTACAGCTATCCACTCCATCTTATACAACCAACCCACATGACCACATGGTTCAGCGCAAAATACATATATTGGAGATCATCCATCTTTTTCACATGAGTGTGATTATGTATGTTGATTGTATAAGGTGAAGTGAATAACTGTAGGAAGGTTGAAAGTCTGATTTCAAATCCCTTCCAAATTACATTAATTTCAGTATAGACAATGCAGGATACTTGTATTTTTAGGTATGCTTGAAATACAGACACTCTTCACATACCTGGAGCCTAATTGTAGATATAAGAGATTTGAACTCAGACTTTCAAGCACCCTTCAACTATTCATAATACCTCATGCTACTGGGACACATGACCACATACATATAGAAAAGAAAAATAATCACCATTATACATATTTTATGCTAAACTAGCACTCATCAGTTGGTCCAGATTATCATTTCCCACACACATATATAATCTGTGCTCAGTTTATATTAAGATAGCAAATCTTCATACTTTAATTGACAGGCTTCAATCCACTCCAACCTTAATCTCTTCAGCCATCCATACCATTGAAAATCTGATGATGGAAAACCCAAATCCCATGGTGAAGACAATATTATTACCATGCCCATGTTGTACTCAAGTCATTCTGACCCCTCACATATAGGATCTTATCCATTTAAATACATAGAAGAGGTATGGGTAGATATCCATTTAAATACATAGAAGAGGGATGGGAAGATCTGCATGGGATTTGGGATTTCCATCATCAGATCTTCAATGGTAAGAATGGCTGAACAGTTGGAGGATGGAGTGGATTGAAGCTTGCCCATTAAAGTGTGAAAATTTGCTATCTTAGTATAAACTGAGCATTGATTATATATATATGTGTGTGGAGATGATAATCTGGACCAACTGATGAGTGCTGGCTTAGCATGAAATATGTATATTGGTGGTTATTTTTCTTTTCTAAATGTATGTGGTCATGTGTATCAGGGTATGAAATAGTTGAAGGGTGCTTGAAAGTCTGAGTTCAAATCCCCTATATTTATATATACATTTATTTAAATAACCTTATGAAATATATTCATCTTTTTCATTGTATTTCATTTGATAATTTTTATTATTGTTGAATTAATGAGTTTATATTTAACAATACGTTTCCTTATTATTATTATTATTATTATTATTATTATTATTATTATTATTATTATTATTATTATTATTATTATTATTATTATTATTATTATTATTATTATTATTATTATTATTATTATTATTATTATTATTATTATTATTATTATTATTATTATTATTATTATTATTATTATTATTATTATTATTATTATTATTATTATTATTATTATTTAATAAAAGCACTTATTATTTAATTCTAGTAGTATTTATCAATAAATTAATGCTTTTATATATAACAAATCTTATTGCCATAAAATGTCCATAACACTACCATTGCTTTTTTTTATAAAAAAAATCTAAAGAAATGAATGCAGATATTATGAAAAATAATATATTAAAAAATAGCTTTAATAAATGCAATGAATTTAGAAAAAATGTAACTACTATTATAAAAGGTCAATGAAAGACTGCTATTGTATTTTTATAATAATAAATTATTTTTAATTATTTAATTAAGAATTTGTTTTAATTAAGATTCTATTCAAAAGCACTTAAAAAATAGACATGTCAAATATAGTCATGTGTCAGAAATTACTTAGGGGTCATATGCTGTTTGAGTGATCGAGTAGTTGGTTGATCTCAATAGTCCCATTGGTTTCCCCTAACTTTTTTTTAAATTTTATTCAAGTGAGTTCACTTTGCTACCTTCATGCCAAATTATGAAAGGTATTACAAATTAATTCCAAACTTTGGGTGAGATTTTGTTCTCATTAACAGTTTATTTTTTTGAAAATTAATTTTTTCTTTTAAGTAAAACAATTTTTTATAGTTATTTTATAAAAAGCCTTAAATTGCAGCACTTGTTTATTTAGGAAATATTATTTTTAATTATTTATTAACAAATTTAATTAATGTTGTTTATATATCAGAATATTCTATATTAACAATGACAATCTTTTTATATTTCCAACCCTTCCACAGATGAAAATTTTTACAACGGTCCTTTATTTGCTTTTACCATGCCTAAATTATAAGTATGAGTTTGTAAGAATATTCATAATGAAAGAATAGTTTTAATTAATATATAAATTTATACTTCTTAATATTTTATTATTAAGCACACTTGATTTGCAATTTTTGAAATGAATTGAATACATATAAAAAAAATTATGATGCACACAAAAACACATTTTTTTCATGTGATTTTTTATCTATTTTTAAAAATTAAATTCTTTGAAAAAAATTATCAGCATCAAAAACATAACTGACTTTCTTAAAAATTTCATGGCTGCTAACAAATTTTATGTGATTCCCTGATAGGATCATGACCCATGGCTTGTATATCATTACTTTATATCAAGTATGGTCTGATGCATTAATTTTAATGTTTTAATTTCTGACATACAAATAAAAATTAAGGTTAGCTCTTGTAAAGTAACGCTGCAATGACAAAAAATATTAATAATTAAATATATATATATATATAAAAATTCAAATTCAGTGAGGTAAACTAAGGAGAAAACAACTGTTTCACATTTATTCTATAAGTAGATCTTTCATGCTTGTTCTATTTTGAGAATTAACTGAGAGTGAGATTATAATTGTTTTATTATTCATTTTATAATTATTTGTTCTTTATCAACCTTGAAGTTTTGTTCTTCATAAAAAATATTTTCATTAATAAAATGGAAAAATAAATAAATAAAATGAAGTCACATCTAATTGATTCAAATTTGAAAAATATTCGCCTTAATTCCAAACACTAAAAATTTGGTGAAAACAAAATTGAATCAGAAATTTCATTTAAGTAAGCAATATTTAAACTTAAATTTAACATTTTTCATATGTGTACTATAGAAAAAAGTAATACATTATTATATTATTAAAAAAAAATATCAAATATTATTTACATATGTACTTGAATTCATAGGTGAAAAAAGGTGTATGAACTGCAAAAGTTGGAGACCCTGCTTTAAATAAAAAAAGGACATACTAAAATTATTTGTAATCAAGTGATTTTTTGGGGGATAAAACAGTCATCAATAATAATAACAAGCAAAAAAAAAGATATTTTTAACAAATATTAGCAAGCCATTTGAACATGAAAGTATGTTTGTTTCATTAATATTTTTTTTATTATAAAAATAAAACAAAATCTTTATTGTTTACAAAAATATGTTTGTTTACAACATGAAATTTATATTAAATTATATTCTTTCACAACATTAATAGGCCTTTTAATTTTTTTTCCAGTTTTCGAAGAAGATATGTAATTTTTTTTTCCAGATTAACAAAAAATTAATATAAATTAGCTTATAAAAAATTTAGAACATTTTTTTAAAAAATAAACCGCTAAATGCTTCAATAATAAATATATAATTTTTCAATTTATATATATACATCCATAACTAGGTAGTAACATTGATTTTCAAATGCTAAGAATTATTTTAATACTTTTTTACAAATTGGCAGTTAGAGATACATGGGTAATGATTTTCTTCCCATGAGGTAACTTTTCACTTGTCAGTTCATGGTTATCTGTGTTTCTATATATGTAGTTGATAGAAGATCCTGAATTGATTGATTAGCAGATTATTAGCTATTGGGAATCTTAAGTTAAAGTCGATCTAATTCTTTCATTCAAAATTGAAAATACGTTTGAAGTATCAAATAAGTTTAAAGCTATTTTGGGATTTATAATTTAAAAATCCCTTGGTTTGCTGGGTTTAAATTAAATCTATATGCTTTTAATTCTAGCTTTATACATATTCAAGGAGATATTCTCTTTTAAGGTTTTTACTTTGATGGCAGCAGACTTTTCTGTTCAAACCGCAATTTTGATTTTCTGCTCACAAAATGTAAATACTGCTTAGCCGATAAGAGTTTGTGATCTGATTTTTGAGATGGTATTTCGTACATATATTTTGCTAATCACCAAAATGAGGTTTTTATTTTTAATGTCAATTATACTTTTTCACATGGAAAGTTTGAGTTCATGCACTGAGTTCATTATTTACATCATTTGTAAAAATTTACATATATATGTATAGGGTATATGAGCACAGACTTTCACACGACCCACCACTCTCCACACTATCTTATAACACTGAGACATTGAACACATATATGTTGAAAGATAAATAATCACCAATATACGTATTTCATGCTAAATCAGCAATCATCAGTTGGTCCAGATTACTATCTCTACACATATATGCTATAAGTACTCAGATATATATTAAGATAGCCAATCCTCATACTTTAATGGACAGGCTTCAATCTACTCCACACTCCAACTCTTCAACTGTCCATCCAATTGAAAATCTGATGATGGAATGCTCAAATGCCATACTGAGGCCTAGATTCTTGTCACACCCATGTTGACCTAAGGTCAATATGACCCCTCGTGTACAGGACATAATCCATTTAATACATATACAAGGGATGGGCAGACATATCTACTATGTAATAACTGAAACACAGGCTTATTATATACCTGTGTCTATATATGTAATATGTATAGTGGATTAATAATAATAATTTTTATTATTCTTTACATGATTTTTGTGTGTGATTTTCTTGTTTGCATCTAAATTTGATCATCCTTTCCTGTATAGTTGTAATGTGAGTAAATTAAACAACAATTGATGAGAAGTTTTTATAACAAAATAAGTATTAATATTTGAGTTTTATAGTTTAGTTTACATGATGTATTTTATCATACATTTGTCAAATATTTAATTATAGAACAATTAAATGTTTCTCAGTTGCAGTGCTTGTGAACATTTCATCTTTTGGTAATATGTTTTATCTGAGTTGCTTTCTTTTGTCTGCATTTAAATTGTTTTATATTGTATGCAGAGATCAGGTTTGAATTAGATAAGATGTTTAGTGGTTCATAGAAGGTTGTAACCACTGGTCATAAAATGGAATGTGAGGAGAATATTAGAGTTATAAAATATGTTAAAGAATTATCGAAAAAGAATAAGTTATAAAACTTTATACATTCAGGAAAAATTGGATAGATGTGTAAATATAGTTAAAAGTTCAGCAAAAATAGGTGGGAAATGGGCATTATTAAATAATTGGAAGATTTAAAAATTATGGTAGATTTGTGAATGAATGTTTATAAAGGTAAAGAGGGATATAATATTTATTTGTTTATATAGGTTTTCAGGATATTCTATGTAGTAAAATAGCTAAATAGCTGATGTTTCAGTACAATAACAAGTATTCTCTGAAGAAGGTACTTGTTATTGTACTGAAACATCAATTATTTAGTTATTTTACTACATGGAATATCCTGAAAATAATAATATGAAATCATCATTTATCCATGAAAATATTAGAACATAAAAATATATGTATAGTTTTAAAATTTGTTATATTTTTTATTTTATTTATAGGTTTATATATATAATGTTAATATATTGTTTATGGTCAATAATGTTCAATAGGTGGAGTAAATTTAATTAATAAGTCATGTGATTTATAAAACTTTATATCTTGAAAAAGTCCCAATAAGAGATGAAAGCTGGTTCGATAATTAAATAATTGTAATTATAATTAGTTATTCAATTCAATCATATTTAGATTGATTATTATTGAAGTTATAGTATTATTATGGATGAGAACAAAAGAAGTTTGTTCAGTAATTAGTGTTTTGGAAAAAAGATCTGAGAACAAACTCTCATGAAGAATGATTATCCATTAGCTATCATTAAGAAAACCTTGAACAGACAACGAAAAGAAACATTGAAAAAACAATTATTGTTAGTGTAGTTTATCATCACATATTAGGAACAGCAGACAAATTAAAGAAAATCTGCAATCAATATAAGATTAGAACAATTTTCCTAAGCCATATCATACCATGAGGAATCCTAATATCTACAAAATCTAAACTTGAACTGCTAAAAAACAACTAATGTTTGTTTTTTTTTTTTTGGGAGAATAACATAGTAGTTGGTTAGAGCATCATCTTAAATTCAATATTTATGAATTTAAAGGTCTGGTTTCAATTCCTGTGATAGTATTTTTACTGGTCAGGCTATCTACACCTGAAGAAGAGCAAAGAATAATAATACTATTCAAAACATTGTGTAATATATAACATGTATGCTATTACCAACAGTTGAGTGTATTTGAAAAGTTTTTAATTTTTCTAAAGACATTTAACATTTAATTAGATGGTTGAAATAGTCCAACATATAATTACTACTAAAAGATCTTCAGACAAACACTAAGTATCTGGTATGAATCCAATACTATATCAAGCATAAATTATTATAAAAAATTAAATGTGAATTTGATGGTATTGTTCCAAAGGATTTGCAACTAAAACCTCCAATTTATGCCTAGAGAGTTGACAATGTCATTCAGAAAGCAAGTTAGGCTATGTTAAGAGAGTGAATAAATGTTGAAAGGTATTTATGTTTTATTGGTAATATAGAATGTTTTCTAAAAAATAAACTTACTAATAAAGACATCAAAGGATTTGTCAAGCAGTAAGAAAATTATATTCTAAATTGCACGAAAAAATAAAAGAATATCAAAAGAAAAATATTGTAAACCTAGATGGGCATATAAATAGTCATACAGTATCAAACAAGCTACTAGCTTCATCATTTAAAAATCTTGGTTCTAAAAATTTAACAGTTGGTGAAATTTTCTGTTTTAAAATAAAGATTAAATGTTGTCATCGTAGCATCTAAAATTCTATTATTAGCTATAATGGCAGCCATTAAGGAAGTAACTCCAAAATTGCAGAATGATAGAAAATACAAAGAATATTTGAGAGGTCCAAAAACTGAAATCAAATTGTCATATCTCATCTTGCCTTCAAATGATGGACTTTTCCAGATTCCAATTTATATAGATTAGATTGAGTATTCATTGCCACTATCCAAAGTGTATATATACAAATAAACATAATCTGGCCAATAGGCAATGATGCTCACTGAATCTAAATGTTTCCATTTAAAAAGGGGATCTGGCAATAAATAGCCAGTTTGTAAAGGCAGAGACAGAGAAATATTGTTATAAAGATAAAATACAGAATCCTCATTCTCTCCAAGACTGGTACACATGTTCAGAGAAAACTACTGTTAAAGCTAAACAGCTTTCTACTATCAAATGTGAGAGAATATATTTTCTACATATATGTTCTGAGAGAGTATTACTATCAAATCTGAATAGCAATATATATGTTCTACAGACCATAACTATCAAAGCTAATAGTTAACACAGTGAGGCAAGTCCATATTCAGAACTGGAAGCTATTATAACCAAACACTGGCATGAGGCAAGCTATCATTGTACAGCTGAAAATGTCATCATACCTACTCATGAGACAGACTGTCAAGTTGCAACTGGAAGTGGTAAAGAAAGCTTTAAAAGCATGTATAGCCCTTCTTTCACAGATCACACTAGAACTTGGAACTATACTTCAACAGACAGTAGCAGGCAGGATATAATCATTGTAAATATATACAGGGGTAATATGGAGAAGAGATGCTAGAGATCAGAGAAGATGGATTGAACTTGGAAAGACCTTTATCCTGCAGTGGATTGAAAATGGTTGATGATGATGATGACTTTATTCATGTTTAATAATAAATATATATTATAAAACATATTTACACACATTACTGTTTAAATATAATCCAGACTAAAACACAACACAAATATTTCTTATAATGAAACAAAAATTATTAAATATCTCAAACTAGACAATTTTATAATCATTTATCCTGTTATCAAAGGTGTAATGCATAAAACTATAAGTATGAAAATTCCTCATATAGGCCATTACACAAAAGTGTCAAAAAATTGATACTGATCACAGGGAACAGAGTTACTCTAATGTTTCATCAATATTTTACTGGTTCAGAAAAAAAGTAAACATTATATTTCAGAAAAATCGTTCACATTTATGGACTACCTAAGACCTGTTATTAGTTTGTGAAATTCTTCTTACCTTTGGTATACTAGATAGTCTTTTATCGAAATTCTAAGCACATTGTGGAAATAATCCAGAACATGAAATTTGAAAGGAATAACAGATTGGTAAGCCTTAATATGGAAAGTATATTCACAAATGTACCCTGTTATGAAGCATTATTTATTGAAAGATTAAATGATAATAATGACTTAGAACTGGGAAAAGTCTTTCTTTTAATAGTATAATATAATTAATATTCTGCATGACAAAACTTTCAATATAACACAGATTTTTTCCAACAAAATCACAAGATGGCTATGCCCTCACTACTGCCACTCCTAATTAGAATCCTTTACATGAGAGACACACCTATCACTGCTATTTCATATCTACTAAAGTCTGCTTCACTATGTCAATGGTATATTTGTTGTACAGCTATATGGTGAAGCACTATAGAAACATTTTAGAAACATATTAATAACATATCCCCTTTAATTAAATTCATGACAAAATCAGAACAAAAACTGGCATTCAGTTTCTAAATTGCAACTGCATTATATTGGGCTAGAATAATTATTCAACTTCTCCACCTCTTGTGCATAAGGCAATTTCTCCAGATGTTTATGATCCTAGAAACAATTTTCAATTTCTGTCACTTTTTGATAAAATAAAGTGGCTATTATATTGAGATCTCTAGAAGTTTCATTTATAAGAAAAAGCTTATTGATTCTCTTCAAATACCTTGACCAATTGTAGGGACTATTAGCATTAAATTCATTGATTATAACTTGCACCACAAATTTCATTTTTATACACATCTTAAGCATAGCTGTTAATTAAGTAGCCTAGATTCATTTAACTCCCTTAAAGTATCTGACTGCACCAGTTTATCTGCTGTGTTCATACATCACTAATGCTGCATTTATAGCAAGGATGACCAGCCAAACACACAATAAAATATTTACACAAATGGAACATAGTCTAAATATAAAATGATATTTACTATAGACAGCAAGTTAACAAGGAATACAAGCAATATAAGGGTACTATAAATATAATATTTACATTCTCATTGCCCTAGAACTTGGCAAAATAATAAACCTGATATGATCTGCAAAAGTCTCTAGATTAACTTTAGCATCTCCAGTAGTCAATATTCACTGTGTATGTCCAACTTCTATTGAATTTAAAACTTTAGTTTTTAAGCATTTATTTTCTTCCATTAGGCAGCATTTTTGGTGGTGTGCGTGTGCATGCACCATTTCTTCTTTAGTTACGTTTTTTGACTATTCATATCATTCCCAGGTAGCAAGCTTATAATCCCCTTAAATCACTTCTGCATACCAAGGTAAGATATCCTGATTTGTAAATCACCTACTGTATAGGAATAATTTTTTTGTATAGGAGTATTTTTTTTTTCAAATAATTTATTATAATTACGTTATTACATTAGCAGTTATGTGATATTTACTAAGGCTTTAACCTCAAGAATATGCGTGTAAAAATGCGATATTAGGGACCTCTACAGGTCTTAACCACAAGCTTAGGCCTTGGAAATTAGGATATTTTAACATATATTTTCTACTTAAAAAAATATCCTGACACAAAACTATCTTATATGTATACAGTGTAATATTTTTTTTAAACCAAAAAATATATAACTCGATTACATATATATAAAAAAAAACGAATAATTTTATTTCAAAAATTTCTATTAAAATTCATTTTAATTTTCTAAATTGAGATACTTATTCCTCTTGTCTTTTTTAGATCAGAAAAAAAAATGGAATAAAAATACACATTTTTAAACACCTTTTCATAATTGGTAGCTAGAAGTAAATTTTATTTTAATATAAATTAGTTATATTTTTAAAAATGTACTTTTCTTGTTAAAATTTGTAGTACTTCTTACTAAATAAATACAGTATATTATTTGACAAAATCGTGTGCTAATTTAAAATCTTAAAATGTTTATAGCTTGGCAGAAAATGCACCACATCACCTGACATGTTTGTTTGCACTTTACATCACAGTTATATTAGATAAAATCAAATTAATAAAGACTATTGCCTACAACTATAAAGCAGATGATTGTGTTCGCTCTTCACAAATAATATTTAAATTTCATTTCTGTATTATTTATTTTAAGCTTATTTAATTATATTTAATAAGAAGTTCTTGTTCTGTTTTGTCCAAGGTATTGCATGAGTAAGAAGGGAGAAGTTTTGAGTTAAAAGTTCCAAGGCTGATTTATAGTTGAGTAAAGCAAGACATTCAGTTCAGGCAATTAAAACGAATTGTGGTGCTCAACTTCCGGTGTCAACCCTCGAAAATCACGTGACTTTCGAAACACATTTTAATGAATTACATTTGTACTGTTTATACAATATTTTTTGGGCTAGAAATATGTCAAAAATACAAATCTATCTTTCTAAGGATATAATCAAATAAATATATATAATATTACGAAATGAAACTTTTGCAATAAATTTAATATCAGTATAATTTAATCTTCTATACAAAAAAAAATATTGAAAATTTGATAAACTTAAAAATGACTTATTGATTTATAGTGTGTTTTTTTCCTAAGACTTGTGAATTGATAACGTTGACGGCCATTTATTATTTATTCTTTTTTCAACAATTCCTTTCTCTATGTCCTTCTTTTTGAAACTTAAAGCTTTCGGCAATTAAATTTCATTTTAGAAAATATTGCACACATATCCTTTATTATATTCAGGATGCTCAAAGAATAAAAGCAAGTGAGCTGTTTTTTACTATTTCCCCATTTCTTTTCTACTGTCTTTTTTTTTTTCTAGATAAAAAATTGAATATTTATAATATAAATAATTCTAAAGAGATTTCTTTTTTAAATTTTTTTTCTTCTAGAAATGTATATTTTTTCCAAACTTGAAATATATTTCAGCACACAAAATAACAAGTTGAACAAGTAATTGCTTCGATTTTTTTTTTTAATATTTAAAAAAAATATATTTACAAATACTGCAGCAAATGAAGATAATTGAATATTTCTCAATGTTTTGATCAAACAGGGAGTTATAAAAAATTAAAAGCAATCTAAATGTAAAATTATGTACACATTGTTACTTCAAAATTTTTCTTTCCTTTAAGATGATTGTGTCAATTATATATCTACTATTTACTATTAGCAATAAGATAACTAATTTTTTAAAAGTATATATATGAAAAAACATTAATCTGGCTGATGTGGTAGTACGATATTAACTTTATAAAATCATTGAGATTTTCTTTTTATAGCACAGTGCTCATTCTATTCCAGATGCATTTTTCTCGATTAAAATAATAATTATTTTAAGAGAAAAATAATATCAATTTCTGATATAGAATAATCAAATGGATTATTGTTTTTCTTTTTCAGAGTTCATAAATAGAATGAACATCAAAAATGTTATATCTGATCTTGCCTTCAGAAATGGACTAGTTCAGATTCTTTCCTCATCTGATCGGATTGAGCATGCATTGCTGCTAACCAATGTGTAAACATGTGGACAAACAATGTATAATAAACATGGCCAAAGAATAAACACAAGTATGGCCAATGTATAAACATGTGTATAAAATCCTATCATTGGTTAGGTTCTCTGAATCCAATTGCTGTGAGTAAGGTAAGGGATCTGGCAATAAATAGTCAGCCTTTTTGGAGGTAAACCATAGAACATCTGTCTACCTGAATGACTGAATGTGCTGTCCATTGAAATGACTTTCAACAGCAAAGATGTTTCTACTATATTCACTACTGATATATCTATGCAGTGAGGCAAATCCGTGATAGGAATAGAAGCTGTTATGACTACAGCAGACTTCAGGCAAGCTGTATAGTACAGTTGGAAGAGTAATTTAACAAACTCAAGGCAAGCTGTCTAGTACAGCTGGAAGAGTTAAGGCTAGAACTCATGAGGCAAGCTCATATATACAGCTGAAAGTGAGTCCAGTCATTCAACATGACAGCACAGTATTAACTACATTTACTACATCAAATGGTATTTATTGATGGTACAATATGTATGTATATTTATTCTAATAAATTATACATCTTACATTGTGAGTATTCATATTTTTTGATATTACTGTTGGTTTGAATCTGAACCCTGCAATTCAGCCAAACACAACAAAAAGTAACAAAGCTTGTCATAATCTATTAATTTTGAGCTCCAGAATCTGTCACTTTTCCCCACTGCACCTAATCTTCATCTTTTTGTTTAAGCATTTTTAGTGTATTTTTAAAAAGAAATGTGCATTTTTTTTTGTATAATTATATATATATATATATATATATATATATATATATATATATGTACAACCTAATTATTTATGTAAAATTGGCCAATAAATCAGCATTGCCTATTTTTAACTAAAAAGTACAATATAAATGAAAATATTAAAACTCTCACTAATGTAAAACTTGATTATTAATGCCTTTTCACATTTTAAAAAAATGATGATGATGATTTTGGGTCATGGGGAATATTTATAACTTTTTTACTATTTATTCTTTCTTTTTCTTGCTCTATACACACATATATATATATATATATATAACCATTAGAAAACAGTCACTACTTAGACAATACCAATATAGACAACAATTAACAATCTCAAACTGTTGTCGAGACAACCTATATTTATACATATACTATAACAGTTGCAAGTCATTCTCAACCAAGGGTTTAAAATTCATATTTTATATATTTAAGCCAAAACAACTAATTGTCATCATAAGAAACATAATTTAATAAAAAAACATGTGAGTATGATCTTTAAAGTTAATTTACTACCTTCATGCAGTCTACTTAATCAAATAGATATCCATACAATATAGATGTCCTATCTATATTTTAGCCTGATATTGGGTTATTTTTAGTTTCATGTGAATGATTAGCATTCAATCTCAGTTTGTTTCTAAAATAATAATCTACACAACAACAAATTAAATAAAAAATATATACACCTGGGTCTTGTTTTACGTGATAGATAGGTTCCTCAGAAAACACGCGCAAACAAAATCACGCAAAAATAGACATAACTTACCTTGAAAAGGGGTGTGGACTGTGACTTTTCAAAAATAGCATAAAAGCAAAGCACCAACGTAAAATTACTTTAAAATTCACGCAAAAAAAAAATAAGGAAATAAAATATGACTAATTTTTCAAATTTGAAAAAAATTGATACAAGACAAGCTTTTTTTAACTATAATATTTAATTTTATTCAAAACAATATATTTTTATGCATAGTTTACAGTAATTTACAATTTTTTATATATGTTTTAATTATAATCATTATTTGCCAATAAACAGGTTCATTTGCAAACTGATAAAAAATCAGATTCTTCACAAGAGGAAATACAATTAGCGCCAACGTCACTCTCATGTTGTGTTAATGGTTTTATGGTGAGAATGTAATTAGTAATGAATCTACCAGCTAAAAATTAAATTCTTATTTTTGTCTTTAATTTTTTAATTTTCAATTTTAATTGTGCCCACTGTTATTACTCACCTTTTAAAAATAAACTTGTGGACACTAAATGATTAATAATTGATTACGTTCTTTTTTAAAAAGCAAAAACAAAATGTGATTTAAAATGCAAAATTAACACGCACAATGTTTGAACATATTTACATTATAATCTTGTAAAATTTAATGTGTGTATATATAAAATGTGGAAATCATAATTTTAATTTCGTTGTTGCATAAAATCTTACTATTATAAAGCACTGAAAATATTGAAATTACTAAAATGAAAGTCGAATTCCAATAATGTGTTATTGCTTTCAATATGATGTAAGTGCACGAAATTTATTATTTAAAGTAATAGTGCATTATCGAAGTTTGACTTCCGGAGAAACATGAATCGTGTAACTTCAAAATCGCTTTAAATAAATCCGCGTAAAAAGAGACCCAGGTGTAATTCATTAGTATGTTAGTATTGAATAGTACATATAATTCTACTTACATTTATAATATACTTTCAGTTGAATAAAGTAGCCATCTTTTAATCCAGTTCTACATTTAATGTCTATAGTCTCATTATCGAATCTTTAGTAGACTTAGCTTTTATTTCAATTCATCTTTTATATTTCTAACAGTTTCAATAAAGTATGTATGTACTGACTAAACAGAATATATATTTAACACATCTATTTTAATCATCTTGTGCTGAAATCTTATTAAAACTATCTCATTGAGTATTTTAAATCTTAAACATTCCATCCTAAACAAGTATGGAAACTTCTATCATCTTTCTAGACAATAATCATTTGTTGGACTTAAACTGCAAATAATATACTAGGATCATCATAATGCACCAATAATTAGACCACAATGATATAATTAAATCTCAGTTGTTACTTTTAAATACATAAACATTTCCTATTTTTATATCAAAATACTCATGTTCAAATGAATATTTTACCTAAGACAGAAGAATGATTCAGCAATTCCTAACTTCAAATGTCTGTTGTATATTTATTATTTTATTAACTTTGAATATTGTTTATTGTATTTTATTTAATGTCATTTCTATCACACTATTTTACATATATATTAATAAAACTTTTTACTAAAATTCTTCATTGATTCAACTTAATTAAATTATCTTTATTATTTAGTTCAAAAACGTTTTTCTAACTAAGTGATATAAATTCACATGTTGTTTGCATAATCTCCAAGCTTGTACTTAACAACTTTCCCTCTTTTTAAAAATTTTAAAATTATTTCTTGATAACTTTTTATTACATCAAAATACAAAGCATTTTAGCAAATAATTTAAATATTTATTTGGTGTCTTTTCCCTTGTTTTAATATTTAAAACTGAAAGATTTAAGCAAGTTTAATTTTTTTTTTTAAATTAACTGACTTTGAAATCATTTAGAAAAAAAACTCTTATAAACCAACTATTTTTGTTTAAATTATTGAAATAAAATCCTTATATAAAAGAAACAATGTAAACAACTACATACATAAATATATTTACTGACAAAAATAATATCATAATGAAATATAATTTTAACAATGAGCAATAATTATCATAATTCATTTTAAAATATATATAAAGAGAGTAATTAACTGATCTGAGTTCAATTAGAGAGTTTTTGATATAGTTTAAAATTAAGCATAAATGCCTTTACATCTTCAAACCCAGAATATAAATTTTTTGATATGTATTTTCTCTTTTTCATCTTGAGTAATGGCAAAGCTTCAGGTTATGTACAATTAAAATCATGATTTTTATATTATGATCACTATAAGGAATTTTTAAATTGGTTCATTTTTATGTCTTATTTTGACATAGTATTTCTGTAGTATACTTTTCACTACACTACCTTCATGCAAGGTAGGAATTGGCTTTTATCAAATTTTAACCACTTGTGAAAGTGTGTAATCATAATCATGTGACCAGAGACATGTAAAAAAGATATATGATTCCTAAGATGCACATGGCTTCAGTCATATGATTATGATTATGTCTCTCTACAAGCTGTTAAAAGTGGACAGAACCAGTTCCTATCTTGCATAAGAGTAGTGTAGTGAGAATTACACTACAAAAATATTCTTCCTTAAATGGATAAATCCATATTCTAATGAATTACTTAATATTTTGATATAATGTTCATTTAATAAAATTTTAACTTCTATTCTGCAATTTAGAAAAAAAAATGAAATTTAGAATAATGTTCTCAAAAAATTTGGGAGAATCAAATACTTCCTTCTAGTCTTCCTTGTTGAGAAAGTTGATACTAAAATATTTTTTACTTTCGTCACACAAAAAAAACTTACACTTTTTTGAAATTGCAAAAAATAAATAAATAAATTTTTAAAAAAATACAAATCAGTTGGATTTCTGAGTCTAGCAAACAACTTCTTATTTCTGGTGGTAGATATTCTTGGGCAGTGTACTGTCAGTAGGTTTAGCAAACATGCACTCACTCTGGGACTGTAAATCATCAGCACTGTTCAGTTGTTTCCTTGAAAGAAAGCACAGAAGATCCACTGAAGATCATCATTCTTGGCCAGTATTTAATAAAATAGGAATTCCCTATATATTGTAACAGTCAAGTTTGTACATTCGCGTAACAGAATTCAGAATCCAAGCAAAAGAGACCAAAGCTGACCAGACTAGGACTGTGACATCCCAAGTCCGACCACACTTCAACTCATAAGCCAGGATTCCAAAACTCAAGACCCTATGAATGACCACCTTGAAATTACACGTAGTATACTTCTTTCCACACAGCCGACATAGGTCACAGAGAAGCAATAAGACTGATAATTAAAAGAGGTTCTTAATTGACTAAAATATATCACTAATCTAATTTAAATTAATGCATAGTTTTCACATATATAGGCTATAAATAGTAATTATAATTGGATTGAATTAGATCAATAACGAGACAGAGAACGAAATACATTAAACTAATTATATATATTTATTTACAATCGGCATGAAATTGATGTTTTACACATTTCAGCGTCGAATGTACAAACATTGGGTGGATAAGAGAACACATTCTCTTTTTATATACAATTCAAAATCACTTTACATAAGTAATCATTAAATTTCATAGATGAGTTTAACATGTGCCCATCTTATGAATTGTTGACATTTAATACATAATCAATCACTATGTTGTGTCTATAAATCTATTTAAGCCAAATCCTATTACATTGGTGGCTGTTATATAAATAATTATATTGAACTTTGATCTTGAATTCATTTACTAAAATATACAATATGACTTAAATAACGAGCGCATAAACCAGCTCAAGTAATGATCGATCGAACATGGCTTTCGAGAGAAAATTTCAGAATGCTGAAAGCGTTATGTTAAGGTGGGAGAGTTGGCTGCATAAGATTTTACCAATGCGCTATGGCACAGGTAAACAATAATAGGAAAAGTCACTCTGCGGATGGATGAAATAACTTCAGGGTTCTTGTGACAAACACCGGTACCCTGTAACCGATCGCAATGCTGCGTAAAAGGAACATTGTGTTCAGGAATGGCGGGGGACTTACGTGCTAACCTGGCCTTGGCTCAGGCTTCACTACTGCTCTACCCTATAAGAGAAGATGTGCTGGCAATGCCGTGGCTCCATCTTGAGATACATATATTACGTATAGCAGCAAAATGAGAATAATTTTATAAAATAATATCACATCCGCCAAGCAAAGAATAGCATATTTCATACTATGAAATACGAGTTAATAGCATATTAGCTCTATCAAATTGGGACCAACTCTTGCATAGCCTGATAATAAATGTCTATGCTACTAAAAGGAATATTACTACATCTGTACTTTGACATGTTCGATCTATTAAATAACTTATAGATAATAAATATTTAAGGAGGAAAAGTATATTACTATGGACTTAAGAATTTAAATGTCAAATATACTTATAAATATGATCAAGGCTAAATTTAATTCTAAATAAAACTATAAGGTTAAGTTTTTAACTGGTTGATCACATTTCACATATGAAATCATTTAAATAATAAAAAAATAGGATTTCGAAACAGCGCAGAAAGTTGACGCTATAAACAAATTACACGAAGATTTTCAAATAATATCTTCTTAAATATATACATGAAATTAAGTGCTCACTGTTTCGAAATATTGGCATATGAAATATAATAAGCATTTAAAATACAATAAGCAAGAAATATAGACACAACTGCAGTGATATAACTTTAAACTAAATAATTTACTTTGAAGTGAATGGAAAATATAAATAAGTCAGATTATTTAAACATTAACACATTAAATTTTGATAGCAATTGACGTATTTAAAATATTAAATGGATTTTAAGTTTTGATTACATTTAGCTTTATCATTATTTTAAAAAGAGAGTTAGCTAACTTATATAGATATATTTACATTTAGAATTACACAGAATTACACAGAGCTCTGCGGTTTGAAAAATAAAACGGTACCGGTATTATTTATCTGGACTGCAAGTCTTGGCTGTAGTTTTGGTGAATTTTACTCGGCGGCTGGTGGCATCATCTTTCCCATTATGTTAGGCTTGTCTCTTCTATCAGCATGATGGTGGTTTAGGCATTTCGATGAGAGAAACCCCATTCTCCCGCGGAGTAACAGCAACAAGATGCCCGCTTTTAGCCGGACATGTTAAACATTAACAATTGTGAATACTGGCTGCAATTCTCACTAACAATATGGCTCTCTATATGTTAAAAGTACAGAGTATTTATATGTTTTCCTTATCGGAATCCATCGCCTCAAGACTCACTAAACTCAGGAATTTAATTAAATATTTTTCTATTTTACAATCCAGATTTTTAAAATCTTAGATAACTTGTGTTAGAAACATTCCATAAGCTATTATTATAATTAAGATTTTTCATTGCAAACAATTGTCCAATTTAGATTTTAAAATAACTTAAATCTTATCTAAGGAGATTTTAATTAGTAAATTTTGAACTAGTTTTACTTTTTACGAATTCCAGGTGTGGTCGTTAATGACACTTGTTTACAACCAGAAAACTTTTTAATTACTTGACCAGCTTTTATTTTTATCTTACATTAAAACAACCTTTTAACATTTTTTTAAAACGAAAACATTTTTAACATATTTATTTAAAATAATTTACAAACATATTTTGATATAGCTTTTAAATATATTTTTGAGAAACTTTTCCCTGAAATATATTTAAAATAAGAGATCTTTTAACAATTTTTAAAAACATTTAATATTATTTTTAGATAATGGCTTTTACATATTATAGAATCATGTCTTTCTTCTATATAGCACAGATTATATATCCACATACGAAATTACAATATTAAACAACAAAATTAATAATTTACTCTTAACTTAAATAACATAATAAACATTTTTAGAAATATTAAATAACTTTAGTATGCTATAATTTTACTAATCCTATCTAATTATAGCGTTGGTTTGCACGTAAATATATAATGCTGTTTAGACAGACATGAACTAATTTTAAATTTATTAACATTTAAATAGGTTCGAACTTAGCACAGATGAGAGTGTCATTAGGTTTGATGGTGAAACGATAGGGGCTTGGAAAGTTATCATTTCAATATCATAATGCTTCTATGGGCATGAAGAGCTACCATCTGACCTCCTACAGCATAGTTCTTTTAGCCATTCCACATTGCAATACCCTCATTAGTATATGTAATTTCTATAGGGTTGTTCCTTTGAATAAGGAAGTTGTGTAATCAAAAAAAAAACTATTCTTGATGATTGTTAGTTATTGTTTATTTCTTTTCATGTGATGGTTTTATTCAAACTTTGAGTTCTTTACAATCAGTTTAAATGACTCAGTTTGCTTTTATATCTTAGGCATATTTACATTTTGATTTATATCAGTGGATGAAACAAATTCCTTTTAATCTTGTGTGATTGAAATTTGATTCTAGAATTGAATGTATATATCCATCTTGTTTAGTTCTAAAAATATAGCCATCAAGATGTTAACTTTCTCATGCAGTCTTTGCAATTATAAAAATGGAAGTGGTATATATATATATATATGCCCCTTGTTTTGTTTTAACCATGATAGAACCACAGGATAGTTTTCATTTCCTGTGCTTGCAGTATTGGTTTATTGCTTGCATAATGTATATCAATGTAATATTATTAAGATAATTATTTATTGGAATTACTTTTTTGTTTTAAAGCCTGGTCCCTTAGAAAAATGCTTGACATTAGTTCATCATCTTTTATGTTTTATCTTTGCTTATGTCATAATGTTGGTTAGTTAATGACCCTTGTGGTTAGTAATATTATGTATATATGTGAGTGTATTTATTTTTTTAATGTAGAAATCAAACACATTATCTTTTTTTTTTTTTTAAATAATTTGCTTATCTAGATGTTTTGTGTGTATATATATATATATATATACATATATATGTGTGTATGTGTGTTTGACAAAGGGTAACTGTTATTTGATAATTACTTGATTAGGCTTAGTATGGTGTAGATTAGCGCAGGTGGGAAGTTGGTTGTAAGTTACTCTTACAAAGTAATTACAAAGTAATATTGATTTTTGCTTATTCTCTATGTTGCTACATGATAAAAATTGAAATAATCTTTGGAAGGCACTTGTTTCAAGCAATTATTTTTTTCAACTGCTATGGTTTAAAAAAATTGATTGTTTTCTGCTTGTGTCTTTGAATTAATGAGATATGTTGAAGTAAATAGACTTTACAAAATACCACTACTCTGTTATAAATTCAAAGTTGAATTTAAAATGGATAGTATTGGATGAGATTAAGATAAAAAGACACATTGCTTACATTGGAGAAAATAATAGTCATTGTGACCAACTTCAAAGACAGCAGATGTTATTTTAAAAATTTAACATCAACTTACTTCTTATTTAAGCTTCATAGTTAATTGCTTAATTATATATATATTGTAACAAGCACAGACGTTCGTTACATTGTTTTTTTTTTATATTTATTAAACATGAAAGTAAATTAAAAAGTTCGCATTTAAAAATTTTTTTTAAGAATCAAAAATTGAAATTAAATATCATCTTAAACTCGTATATATTAAATCGCACAGATAAAAAAAAATTATTAAAATAAAACTGTATTAAAAATAGAAAAGGTATTTTAAAAACAAAAACTTAAAAAGATTTAGAGATAAAAATATATATTTGATTTGGAAAACAGGTTAATTAATCAGAAATGGAAATGATTGTTAATTAGTTAAATTTAAACCAGCCTTGGGCATTTAAATGTAAAAACATCGGTCAGATAGGAAAACAATAGAAACAAATAGCCAATGAAAGAAATCCATCGGGAAATCGGACCTCAGCGAAAGGATCATCACATCGATGACATAATGCGAAGTCAATCCTTCGAATACGTATAAAAGGAAAATTTGGAAATTATTAATTAGTGAGTGATAATGATTAATTACGATGTGAGAGATATGTGGTAGTGCAGAAGTGTAGAAGGGATTGAAACAGATGCACGATTCAATCCCTTCAGTTTTGCTAGGAAAGAAAGAGAAATGAACTATCATTTTTCTACATTGAGGACCAGTTAAAACAAAAACCTCCGGATGGATAAATAAATTGGCCAACAGAATATCAATCTTAGGATGGTGTGGGAATTCACGTTCATGGCAAGCAACGGATAAAGAGGAACTGTTTTAAACCGTAAGAACTTTATAAATAATGAACATTAAATTAAACTTTCCAGAGTTAAATGATTGCAATATTATCCTATCTGACCAACTTAATTTATTAATAATGTTATTTGATGTATTTCTTTTTTTATATATATTTAAAATCATTTCCATTTATTTATGTATTTAATTTTGTTCTTTAAGTTTATTATGATTTCTGTTTTCCGTTAAGTTAAATTATATAAATGTTAAACTTAAGTCGGGCGTGAATGTCTGTATAGATTTGTAAAGTTATATTAGGGGAGGGTAATCTTAGGTTATTTGTGTCGTTGTTAGATTGGGTCAATGGATTGGATATATTGATGTAGTTAGTAGATGTAGTCGGAGATTCGCTACTGGCAGAATCGCTTCATACGCCGCACTCTCCCGTTTTGCCTATGGAAGGAATTATAAGATGCAGAGCGCAGTTCTTTTCTATGGAGTTTTTTTTTTTATTGTTCTTCTCGTTGGATAAAAGTAATATTCCTATCTAATGAAAGTCAATATCTTCTCTTAATCTTTTTGGTGCTGCCGTATTCCGTATTACATTGAATACATCGATGTATCAGATGAATTGATGCCAGTTTGACTGCGAATTTTAGCCTAAGGTTAAATAGGAATAGAATATTTTATTTTCAAATGCAAATCTATGTGGTCTATTCATACTTGACCCTAAATAAAAATGCCTTAAATTTAAGTTGTTTATAGACGCTTGCATGGATTGGCTATCGGTTAAGTATGTTTTGGGTTTTCATATTTGATCAAAATATATAGACATTCGATAAATAATGATACCTTACGGTGAGTATCTAAAATGTATTTATTCAGATGTCTTTTAAGTTATTGGTGACAATGCAAGTATCTTATGGTGAATACTATTGGGTTACGTATAAATTTCCCTCCGCAATTGTCAGTAATCAATAATTTTGTATTTTGGTCGTTTATGTTTATTTTGAAATGTTTTTGACCATGAAATCTATGTAACCGATCTATATTCAACATTATAAACAAGCTTTCATAAATTTATCTGTGCGAACTTAATTAAAATGTAAACTTATAATATAATAGAAATTAAAATGTAAATTAAAATCTAAGGTAAAGTTAAAAATAATGTTAAAATGTAAAACTAATACTAAAATAGTTTTAAATCTTATATATATGTGCATAAATAAACGTCTGTGTGTTAATTACTGGCAGTGGCTTATTTTATTCTTTTTTCCATATATACTCTTATATTATATTATTAAATCTCTGCTACTCCCTGAGCTAGTGACTTGGGCTAACGACCGGATGCAAAATTTAAAAAAAAAAGAAAAAAAAAATTTTTTTTTTGACTGACATATCTGCCTACTTTATAAATTTTTCTAGGTTCAAATGCCTAGATGGCGCCCCGTAGTGCAGATTACGTTAAGTCACTTTCTCCAGATCGTTACAATATATATATATTGCACCAGGTTCAAATATGTGTCTATTGAAACACCGGTCTCTTAGACAGAGAATAACATATTCGGGGAATATATATGTCCAAGCGATAGCTATAAAATATATAACTAGCATTACATTTCCAAGACATAGCTTTTTCTCGGCTGTTGAGTTTAACACCACGTTCAAAGCACTTTTTTGTTTGTGTATAAACACAGGTGCCAGCTATCTATTCAAAAATGAATAAATAACGCACTTTAAGCAGTGGCCACTAACTCAATGCCTAAATATCCACGACTAGGTTAGATGTTTGTAATCACTAATAGATTATACATAATTAGTGATGAAAAGAATTGTAAAAGGAATTTATAAAAAGAATTGACCGACAAATAAAGTTTAATTTTAAAGACAATTTATTAACTAAAATTTAATAATTTTAAACATTTGATAATTCTAATAAAACACACGCATATTTTTAAATTAACATTTTTAAACAAGTTTAAATATTCTTGTAGATTTTAATAATAGAACACTGGTATTTACCTAATTTAACTAATAACACTGATATAATGATCATGCACATATTAACTCATACACTCACATATATAATAATAAAGTATTACATAGCATTTGAAACTTAAACACACATATCAATAGTTCATTTTATGTATGATATAGAGTTCATATACTTGTCTCTGGAAGCTCTACAAATTTTAATGCAATGGCTATTATGATATAAACGAAAATAAGCAAATGTTTTACCTAGGATTTTGAATGTAGATGTAGAATTTTGTTTTCTTTGGTTGATGCTTTCGGTGAGAATATTTCCAGCTGGCTGGGACGTTTCCTTGATGAGTTTCATTATTCTTCATGACTATTATTATTGGAAACAATTAGATACTGATGGAGATTTTCTAAGATGTTACACTGACATTATTTCATGGGCAGATATTGCTGATCTTATTTGACTAAGGCTGGAGAAAGATGTGTGTTCCCAAAAGCTGCTCAGCATGACATTTTGTTTCTGGAGACAATTAACTCATCAACTGATTGTCCTCTCTTGACTTAACTGACTCAATTAATTTTTGAACTCCACTAATTTCTAAACTGAACTGATTATCCGATAAAATTTTACTATTTATACCTGCGAAGTGTTTTTCTTTTCGATATCCTCCGGCAGTATCTGTTGTCGAAATTTCATTGATAATCCTTTGACAACGTGTTTTGGAAGATTGTTTAATTAATAATAGCCATGCAGAAGTGTTGTTTTATATTTTTAATTAATAGCCATTGCCATGTTTTTTAATAATAATCTTCTTTAACTTTCATTTATTTATAACATTTATTATGCATACATTTATTCATACTCACACGCACATATATAATTTATTATAATAAGCTCGAATGAAAAGAGATTTATATTTT
Source organism: Epiperipatus broadwayi (assembly GCA_028023455.1). Lineage (NCBI taxonomy): Eukaryota > Metazoa > Onychophora > Udeonychophora > Euonychophora > Peripatidae > Epiperipatus > Epiperipatus broadwayi. Next base: position 4,232,508 of record JAQFVV010006210.1, read on the forward strand.
TTAAACTTTAAATTATTTATTTTTATGAATACTAATTACAAAAACTGTTTACTTCCCTTTATAAAACTTTTAGTTTGACTTTTCTAACGAAACACCCCTCTTCCCTTCTGATTAATTAATTGTAACTTTTATTCCAAAAACTTTTACGTAAGAGTTTTATTTTAAAACTCTGATTTTTTTTAATTTTACGTTTGACAGCAAACCGATTTTGTTTACTAAAGAAATTTATAAGTCATTTATTATTTTTAATATATATATATATATATATTTTAAATAAAATAAATATGTGCCAATTTCAATATTGGTACATTACACCATCCCCGTTTGAGAGTAAAATGCATCATTTTTGACCATTTTATCTCTGACAACTTTAAATCTTAATTCCAAATATTTACTGTTTTTCTGAGTTTGCTTGCCTTTTAATATCTTTTACTTTCCATACTAAGGCAATCTCCAATGATACTTTTCTTCTTTCTATGCTGGCAACATTGTTTACAATGTTCTGAATCCTGGATAGTGACCACAAGGACAAACTAATTTTGTGGCACAGGGATCTTTTATAAACAAAGCTTCGGCTGCCAATTCTCTTGATTGGACTTTGACTAAGAAGAGATCACTGTGAATGGCAGGAATTTTCAATTGTCCATTTCCAACTTATGCTTTGGAAAACGAGGTGTGAGATATGGAGATTCTCTCCTGAAAAAGATACTTATGACTTACTCTGGTTGTCGCCAGTGCGCATTTTAAAAGAGGAATGATCCTGGCCAATCCGTTATGGGTGCTAAAATTTATCCAGTCAACAGCTTTAAACTTAACCTTAACTAAAACATTTCTATTCTACCCTCATCCCTTAATTTCAACCCTTATACACTTTATTATATTGACTTTATATTTATATTAATCTTTCAATATTATTTTTAAATACACATGAAGATTACTTTAACATATTTATTTATATTACATTATTATTTATAACCCTTATGAACATTATTTAAATATTTATTTATATTACTCTTATAATATTATCTTTAAACCATTACAAACATTATTTGAATATTTATTTAATCTTACAATACTATTCTAAACTCTTACGGATATTATTTATATTACAATATTATTTTTAAACTAACCCATTACTTTAATTTATATATTAATGTATGTATATTCAGAAAACTATTTTATTTTATTGCTCTTTATTATTATACAAAGATTTTATTGGACTTGATTACTGTAAACCATTTATTTACTTCCTTTTATTACCGTGTGTGTATTCCAAAAAAAAAACTATTTTACTTTATTATGATTCATTGTTTATTATTATTTACTACAGGTATATTACACTTATTTGCTTAACTTGATTTCTTTCTGCTTATTTCCATTATCTTACTCATTTATTTAAACCTACAAACTTTATTTTTAAATCATTAATTTGACCCATTTATTTAACTTGATTTCTTTCTTAATTAATATGTGTGTGGAGAGGGGAAAAAATCTTTTATTCTACAAAGCCTCCATTATTATTATTACTTTCAAACATTTAATTTATTATTATTCATTTATTTTTAATTTATTGTCTTAAGTTTTAAATGGAAGTTTCAGATTTAATTTATCAGATTATTGACGTTAAAATAATCATATTCATGTTCATTGTCCATTTCCGGTCCTTTTTGTTTATTTACTTTACTATTCCGCCCATTTACTAACTTTTAAACTATGTCAGGTGGTTCCTTTTTTTTTCTACTAACTCACTAACATAAATTATACTCCATATTCTCACATCTCTCTTTAGATTAAAATTTATTGCTTTATCTCTTTCCCCTTCCATTTTATTTTATGTCTTGTAAATTAGAAAACCTTTAAGCTTCACAGACCTCTGTATTTTTCTTAACCATGAATATTTTTTCCTACGCTTTCTTTTTATTTTAAATCTACATTTAAAACAAACACGAACTTTTACTTTAACCTTTTTAACTTTTTGTAAAAACTTTTCAACACTATCTTCTATCTTGAACTTATGTCTCTCTTCTATTTCTTGGTCTACTTTTGTTTCTACCTTATCGGTCACAACACTATCTGATTCTAATTCAATTTCTACCTCTTACATTACCTCAACTTCCTGATTTTCCTTGACAAAATCTACTTCTATGATTTCTTGATTTATCTCTACCTTTCCTGTAATTTCATGTCTTATTTCTTTTACTTACATCTGCTCTGAGTTCCTTAATTTCTCCTTTACCTGACTAATTTCCTCTTTCAGTTCTAGCTGGCTTTATTTGATTTCTCATATTTCTGCTCTGAATTCAACTTTGAGCTCTTGTTGGCTTTGCTCAAATTTTTGCATCATATTCATCATCATTCGCATCCAGATACTTCTTTCTCTCTTTTCACTAACTGGGAATTTTTAAAATATATTGGGCTTTCTTCCGGCTCCATTTCTTTATTCATAGTTATGCTATTACTTTTTATTTTTTAAAATTATATTTTTCATTAACAAGTCAAATATCACTATTGTTTATTTATTTTTCTTACTAAGATGGAAACATGCTGACTCCACCCCCTTTTGTCCTTTTCGTTACCCATTCTTAATGCTTTAACTCTGCCCAAACATCTAACTGTCTCTGATTTAACATAATGATTTATTTTAAATAATGTAAATAGCATAAATCTCTTTTCATTTAAAGAAAAAAAAGTTTTCGGTCAATTCTTTTTTTTAAATTAAAACACTTTTACATACGTAATTTAGCTTTTGTATAAAAAATTTTCGAACAAGAAACAAAGTATTTAATTACTATTGTTTCTTAGGTCCAGCCTCAATTTGGATATAGCCATTTGTACTGGTTTCAAATATGTGTCTATTGAAACACCGGTCTCTTAGGCAAAGAAGAACATATTCGGAGAATATGTATATCCAAACGATAGCTATAAAATATATAACTAGTGTTACATTTCCAGGACATAGCTTCTTCTCGGCTGTTGAGTTCAACACCATGTTCAAAGCACTTTTTGCTTGTGTATAAACATGGGCACCAGCTATCTATTCAAGAATGAATAAATAATGCACTTTGAGAAATGGCCACTAACTCAACACCTAAATATACATGACTAGCTCAGATGTTTTGTAATCACTAATAGATTATACATAATTAGTGATGAAAAGAATTATAAAAGGAATTTATAAAAAGAATTGACCGACAAATAAAGTTTAATTTTAAAGACAATTTATTAACTAACATTTACTCATTTTAAACATTTGATAATTCTAATAAAACACGCATATTTTTAAATTAACATTTCTAAACTAGTTGAAATATTCTTGTAGATTTTAATAATAGAACACTGGTATTTATCTAATTTAACTAATAACATTGATATAATGATCACGCACATATTAACTCATACACTCACATATATAATCATAAAGTATTACATAGCATTTGAAACTTAAACACACATATCGATAGTTCATTTTATGTATGATATAGAGTTCATATACTTGTCTCTGGAGGCTTTACAAATTTTAATGCAATAGCTATTATGGTATAAACGAAAATAAGAAAATGTTTTACCTAGGATTTTGAATGTAGATGTAGAATTTTGTTTTCTTTGGTTGATGCTTTCGGTGAGAATATTTCCAGTTGGCTGGGATGTTCCCTTGATGAGTTTTATTATTCTTCATGACTATTATTATTGGAGACAATTAGATACTGATGGAGATTTTCTAAGATGTTACGCTGACATTATTTCACAGGCAGATATTGCTAATCTTATTTGACTAAGGCTGGAGAAAGATGTGTGTTCCCAAAAGCTGCTCAGCATGGCTTTTTGTTTCTGGAGACATTTAACTCATCAACTGATTGTCCTCTCTTGACTTAACTGACTCAATTAATTTCTGAACTCCACTAATTTCTGAACTGAACTGATTATCCGATAAAATTTTACTATTTATACCTGCGAAGTGTTTTTCTTTTCGATATCCTCCGGCAATATCTGTTGTTGAAATTTCATTGATAATCCTTTGACAATGTGTTTTGGAAGATTGTTTAATTAGTAATAGCCATGCAGAGGTGTTGTTTTATATTTTTAATTAATAGCCATTATAGTGTTTTAATGATAATCTTCTATAACTTTCATTTATTTATAATAACATTTATTATGCATACATTTATTCACACTCACATGCACATATATAATTTATTATAATAAGCTCGAATGAAAAGAGATTTATATTTTTTAAACTTTGAATTATTTATTTTTAGGAATACTATTTCTTTTAGTTTGACTTTTTTTAATGAAACACCCCTCTCCTCTTCTGATTAATTAATTGTAACTTTTATTCCAAAAACTTTTATGAAAGATTTTTATTTTAAAACTCTGATTTTTTTTTAATTTTACATTTGACAGCAAACTGATTTTCTTTACTAAAGAAACCTTTTAGATTTTTATAAGTCATTTATTATTTTTAATATGTATTTTTTTTAATAAAATTAATATGTGCCAATTTTAATATTGGTAATATATATATATATATATATATATATATTACCATATTATATATATATATATATATATATAATGGACTTGAAGTCAGACATTCAAGCTTCCTACATGTATCCAATCCATCTTATACAACCTATACACATGACCACATACATGTGAAAATGATAAATGGTCCCTAATATACATTCCAGATCACCATCTCCCATACATTATATACAATCAATGCTCATTTTATATTAAGATAAATCTTCAAACTTTAATGGATGAGCTTCAATCTTCTCCACTCTCCTACTCTTCAGCTATATGAGGATATAATACTCAAAGCCCTTATTGATGCAAATATTATTGCCATACCCATGTTGATCTTGATCTTAAGTCAATCTGGCCTCTCTCACATAGGACCTTAATATCTCCATTTATTACACAGAAGAGGGATGGGTAGAATACAGGCTGAATATATTGTCAATATTAGACTCAATATAATTATAATGGGGATAATTTGTTTTTTCCACGTGTATGTGGTCATGTCTATTGTTTGTATAAGATGGATTGAATCGATGCAGGGAACTTGAAAGTCTGAGTTCAAGTCCATTGTAATTGCATTATGTCTAGTATCGACAATATATGTATATATATATATAAGATTATATATATAATTTCCAATGATTAATATTATGTAATACATTTAGATTAATACTCAAACTACTGGTTTATTAAGTAAATGAAATATTTTCAATTCAAAACTTAAGACAAAACTTTTTTAGAGAAAAGAGCAGAATGTTTTTTTCTTTTTACTTCTATTTCTTATATAGAAGGTTATCTGAAGCATTTTGGAAAAAAGCATGAATTTTAAAATCAATTATTTGTTAAAGCTATTTTCAAAATTGATTTATATTGTTTTAATTGACATAAGTGAAATTTTTCAATTTATGAAATAAATTAACATTTATGTCAATAATTTCAGAAGCCATATTTTATTCATAAATTTAAATAAAATTAATACTTATAATATAGAATCTAATATTAATTACAAACACTGCATTAATTATTGAATTATATATATATATATATATATATAGTTCAATAATTAATGCAGTGTTGCTCTTCCGATCTGTATATATATATATATATATATATATATATATATATACTGTATGGATAGTAATCATGCTATAAGGTTACTGTTGCTTTTTTTAATTTATGTTTTTATTTATTGGTATTGTAAATAAATAAATCTGATAGCAGCTTGAATTAGTTATATTACACAATTGCATGAAAAAAAAAGTTTAATAAATAATTTGTATAAAATGAAAAATAAACATGTAAATTGCCTAAAAAATTTAAAAAAATAGCTTATGCATTTAATCATATTAGTAAATATTTTATAAATTTACTAAGATATATGAGCACAGATTTTCACACTACCCACCACTCTAGAACTCTATCTCATAACACTAATACACTTGAACACATATATGTTGAAAAGATAAATAATAACCAATATCCGTATTTTATGCTAAATCAGCAATCATCAGTTGGTTCAGATTATCATCTCTACACATATATGCAATAAGTGCTCAGATATAGATTAAGATAGCCAATCTTCATATCTTAATGGACAGGCTTCAGTCCACTCCACACTCGCAACTCTTCAACCATCCATCCAATTGAAATTCTGATGGTGGAATGCTCAAAGAACACCCTGAGGCCAAGATTCTCATCACACCCACGTTGGCCTAAAGTCAATCTGACACCTCATGTATTAAATGGATTATGTCCTGTACATATATGTGATCAAGTGTATCAGTGTTATGAGATAGAGGGGAGAGTGGTGGGTCATGTGAAAATCTGTGCTCATATGCCCCACATATAACATATATTAATACAGGTATATAATAAGCCTGTATTTCAGTTATAAATTTACTTCATAATATATGGGAAACAATAAAATGATGAATTGCAATGTAAAGGAAAATAAATTGTTCAATACATGCGTAGTTTATAAAAATATAATGCATTTTGCACCCTATTTGATCTGGCTTCTAAATGGAATTTTAAACTTAAAAAACTTAATAATTCGTAAAATAAATTTGATGGCAAATCTAAAATGCTATTTAAAGTAATAAGTTAATAAAAATAAGAAAGTTATCAATCAATTTTAAAAGTCAATTTTAATTGTTTCTGTCTTCCTATAGCTAAAGTAAATAAAAAGAGAACGAGAAAAAAACATTTTTTTCTTTCATTTCTTTATATATCAAATCATGATATCAGTAAAATAATTTCCACAACATATTATAAAGGGAATAAATAAAATGTTTTCCAAAAAAATTATGTTGTTATAAAGAAACATAAGTCAAATCTTGTAACTAGTTAGTGATAAATACATTGGCTTACAAACATGTTGACAACATTAAGTAGAGATAAATAGGTCTGAAACAACCAACTAAGGCAGATTAGTCTAGTTTAGTTAGGCATCTAGTCTATTTTAGTTTAATTAAAGTCTCAACTCAAGAAGCATTGCTGCAGTGTTCTCATGCATAGGATAGAAACTGCTGATTAAAACTGTTTTTCACTGAAACTTGAATAGCTATATTTTTCTGTTTTATAATATCTTCTGATTTTATCTAACAATAGGCTATTTAGTAAGTATGGACAGAAACCAAAAACCACACCATGCAAACATTTGAAAATGCAATTGTATTTAGAAACTAACATTGAAGTTTGCTAAAACCAGTCATTGCTGTGATGAAAGAAGTAGATGGTGCCATAAGACTGACCCAAGAACTAAGGATAGTATGTCCTATCTAACATCACCAATGCTTCTGTATTTTTTTATCTAGCTTACTGAGTGTACCAGGATAATAACTACCATCCTTTGAGAAACTAATGAAGATATTCATAAATATATTAAAAGACCAATATCTTCAGAAAAACACAGTTTGGAACTGTTTAAATATTTCACATGGTAAGATCTTATCATTATATATATTATAAGGCCTTAAATCTAAAATATTTCTTATTTTATTATCTTTAATATTTTGTAAATCTGGTAATAGTTGCAAGTATATAAGCAACTGTTTTATATATTTATTGTTAATAAATTGTATTTTTTATGAATTCATTTTGTTTGTGTTTGCTTATTTAAAACAATCCAAGCATTATGCTTTGAGTAACAAATATGCTGGTAATATCTACAACTCTGAGAAGTCATGCAATCTACTGGGGTACAGGGATGGTGGTAATAATTTGTAAATGATATTGATCAAGAGTTAATAAGTTTTCCAAACGTACACTTTCTATTCAGAAGGTTTCGCGTCTTAAAGGCTTACTATTTTACTAGAAAAGCAAATGAAAAATACTTTTGGGAAGACTTGTATTTAGATTATAAATCATCTTCACCATCATCACATTGATTAATATTAATATATTTAAATTGAATAATTTTTTTAAATTGTATTAATTATTAAATATATAAATATTTACTTGAAAAGAAAATTTGTTGTTATATATATTTGTATATTTGGGTTCAGTACTCAAATTACCATAACATATTTGGCTCAAATAATATTGTAGCCTGAATATCATGTTTTTTTTGCTCAACTTTTTGTCTGTATAGTTAAATAATATATTGGATATTAGAGCATAAATAAATTTAGCATATTGTGGTGTACAATGAATAACAGATTACAAATGTTTGGAATGAGAAATAAGATTAGCAAGTTTACAAAAAATATATATGTACTAACATTCTATGAAAGCAGTTGTTTAAGTTTAGATTGGCAGAATAAAATTTGGTAAATAGCAGTGTGTGTGTGTGTATATATATATATATATATATATATATATATATACACACACACACACAAATAAATATTAAGACAGTGATACATCATGTTATTCTGGCAATGATTGTATATGAAGGGTTGAGACTAGTGTGTTTATTTAATGATTATATATATATATATATATATATATATATTAATAAATCTGCATAATATTAATAATTTAAAAGAAAATAATAGCATATTTATTTTTATATACTGATGAGAACATATTCAACATCAACAAGGATGGTAACACAATTAAACTTGAATCCATCAGCAACTCAAGAATCAAAACAGACAATGGAATCAGAGCTGTTAGAGTAAAAAGTTATTCTGACATTGTAATGCCTACAAAAGTAAAGGCTAAATAATATAAATCAAAAAAGTAAAATGTTTTAATATTATCCTGAGTTTGCCCTTAAAAGATCATCAAATTTTACTTCCATTGCACAGAAAAAAAAATTGAAAAAGGAGAAAAACGAAAGTAAAAGGTCCACTCCATAGCAAATAGAATATTAAATTTTTTGATCATTCTAAGTGATAACTCCACTGCTGTCAAGCGTTGTTAGTCGAGAGATCATCGCAGCCACCTTGCAAACAAGTAGTTTGTTGCAGACGGATGTGGGTTCACATCCCGACCGTGCTATGACATATGAAAAAAAAAAACTCCACTGCTAAAAAAAATTCCTGAATAGGAGTAAAGTTTGATTTTAGAAGAATTCTTTGTTGCCCCTGGGTATGTTAAAAAATATTTTAAAAAGAATAAAATTATATATTTTAACAATTAAAATATATGACAATACCAAAAGTGACATTAAAATTAACAAAAAGAGAAATTACCAGCTTGCTAGGAAGCAAATTTTTATAAATAATGTTGATAAACAAAAATAAAAATACTAATCATTTACATGATAAATAGATTGTTTCAATAGCTATAAAACATATGGGCAGAATGGATAAATTTATTTCTGCAGAGAATGGAAAAAAAGTTTTGTTAAAGTTTTAGATATATTTTACTTCTAGTGATGCATTGGGATTTGGTCATGTATGTGAGACACTATGATGTCATGTGATCTTTTGAAGTGTATATTGGGTCAACTGTTGCCATAACATTTATTTTCAAATGGTCTACTCACACACTTCTAAGGCTCAGAGAAAACAAGGTGCAGTTTGAGTGTTTGTTGAATTTATCAGCTTCTAAGACTCAAAAAGAAGCAAGGATTATATTTGATATTTGATGTGTTGCAAGTAGCTTAACAGAAGTCAAACTGAGATGATTCTTCTAGTGTTTATACTTCACCATACATCTTAATATCCTTTGGTTAAATATTTTTATAAATGCTAGAGTTGAAATCCTATTCATCTTTTTTACAGATTAGCATCAATCAAATTTTTGAAAAGTAAAATCATGACAAAATTAAAGTTAAAATTTTTGCAGTAAAAAACAAAAGGTTACACTATCTCATTGTCTCCTTTTAAAGGGAGAGGATTTGTAAATGAAACAAATATAATAACAGCTCAGATTAATTACATTACAAGGCTGTATGCAACAAGAATTTTTTTAATAAAGAACTTGTGTAAATTGAAAAATAAATATATAAATTCTCTAAAAATTATTATTAAATATTTCATAAATTTATCTTGTAATATATAAGAAACAATAAAATGATGAATTGCATAGTAAAGAAGAAAAAAAGTTGTTTCAATATGTGCAAGAAGTTTAAATTGCACAATTTATTAAAATGTAAATCATTTCGAACCCTGTTTCATCTGCTTTCTAAGTTGAAGTTGAAAAAAAATATCAATTCCTTAATTAAATTTTATGGCAAATCTAAAAATGTTATTTAAAATAATTAGTTAATAAAAATAATAAAGTTATCAATAAAATTTTAAAAGTCAATTGTGATTTTTCTTTTTCCTATTGCTTACTAATGTAAATAAAGAGGAAGAAGACAACTATTTTTTCATTTATTTATGTATCAAATCATGACATAATATCTGAAAAAAAATTTCTACAATATGTTGTGAAGGGAATAAAGAAAATAATTTTGGAAAATATGTTAATGTAAAAAAACAGAGGCCAAATCTTGTAACTAGTTGGTGATGAATTCATTGTTTTAAAAATATGTTGTTGAACAACATCAAGTAGGAATAAATAGTTCTGAAACAAGCAATTAAAGCAGTTTAGTTCAATTCAGTTAGGCATTCAGTCTACTTTAGTCTATTTGAAGTCTCAACTCAAGAAGCAGTGCTGCTGTGATTCCATATATAGAATAAAAACTGCTGTTTAAACTGTTTTCCGCTGTAACTTGGTCAACAATATCTTGCTGATAGTTTTATAGTATTTTTTAATATTCCATTTATAATAGTATGTAGAGTGACTTTTATCTAACAGATGACTTTCTAATATGTGTGGTTAGAAAACAAAAACCAAACCAGCCAAAACACCCAGAAATGCAATCAGATTTACAAACTAAGATTGAAATTGGCTAAAACCAGACACTGCCTGCTTTTTAATAATGCTATGAATAAAGAAGCAGCCAGTGCGATAACACTGAGCCAAGATCTACTGATGCTATATACTATCTAACATCATCAATGCTGCTGTATTTCTTATCTAGGATCACAAGTGCACCAAGAGGATAACTACTATCTTTGGAGGAACTAATGAAAACATCTATAAATATATTCAAATGATATCTTCAGAAAACTATAATTTGAAACTTTTTAAATATTTTACTTATTAAGATCTTATCATTATATATATTATAAGGTTTCAAATCTAAAATATTTCTATTATTTTCTTGTCATTAATATTTTGTAAATCTAGTGATAGTTGCAAGTATATAAGCTATAGTTTTATATATCCATTGTTAATAAATTGTTACACTTTTTTATTAACTCATTTTGTTTGTGTTTACTTATTGACCTCAATCCGATGTTTTTAATATTCAATATGCTAGTAATATCTATAGCTTTGAGAAATCATTAAATCTACTGGGAAATATGCAAAGATGGGATAATAATTTACAAATGATGATATCAGGTGTTAATAAGTTTTCCAAAGATGAACTTTTTTATTCAAAACATTTGGTGCCTTAAAGTTTCGCTTTTTTAGTTTTGAAACTATTAAAACAATTAAAAATACTCTTGGGAAAACTTGTACTTAGAATATGAATCATCTTCATCAAATTTGTTAATATTATTATATTTGAATTGAATCTTTTTTTAAATTTTATTAACCATTCAACTTTCACCTAATAGTCAAGCATTGGTGGTCGAGAGGTCAGCACAGCCGCCTTAAAAGCAGTTGTCCCAGGTTAGCGGGTTCACTTCCCGGCCGATGCTATGACACATGAGAAAAAAAAACTTTCACCTAATATAAATATTTATTTGCAATCAACATGTATTGTTACATATTTGTATATCTTGGTTCAGCAACCAATTTACCGTTATAGTATATAGTTAATTGTAAAATTAATTCCAGTCTTTTATTTTAGTATTTTGTCTGATATTACACTTTTTTGTAATATTTGCCAAACTAAGTTGTATTACTGCAGTTACATTATATCGAAAAAAGATACTACTCAGAATAGCAATCATACAATAAGCTAATTATGGATTTATTTATTTATTGGTATACTGAAAATTATAGAGTTTATTACAGTCTTTTATTTTATTATTTATTATTTCATCTGATATTATATATTTATATAACTATTGAAAATAAAAATGAGACAATTTGCTCTACATAAATACTCTTCATGTAATAAAGATATATATGAGAGATGATGATCTGGCCCAACTGATGAGTGCTGGTTCAGCATGAAATGCATCTTGGGGGTTATTTGTCTTTTATTGTATCTTTATTTATATGAAATTATTTATGAAATAAAAAAGAATGGAGAAATATGAAAGTTGTCTATAAAGAAGATAGTTATTGAAATGAACGATGTCTCATTACTAACATTTCAATATTATGATGTAAATTATGATTCTGGTTAAAAAAAAATTTAGTTTTATAGATATTAAATTGATGATACGATTAACAAAATCATGATAAAAATATTTATTATATGGGTAAGATTTTTTTTATATTTGAATATAAGGTCTTAGAATATTTATTTGTTATTAAAACAGATAAAACTTTATACAGTAGTGCCACTGAGTGCAAGCCAGAGTAATCAATTGATTAGTCTGGCTTGCACTGAATGGCATTACTGTGTGGAGTTTTGCCTGTTTTAATATCAGTTATGAGCAAGCATAAGAAATGGTGATCATGTGATGTTTAGTGGTTTAATATTTATTTGTGTAGGGTTAAGTATATTTATTCATGATTGTATTCATAATTTTTATTTACAACCATTTATTAGTTTTAAAGTTTTTTAATATATGTATCAATTTGATTCTATATCTATAATAAGACATTTATGAACATTTAAGATATTTGCAAATATATGAGCAAAAATTTATTTTATGATTATCATAAATAAAATGTATGTTTTTTGTTATCAAATATAGTTAGTTTGCTATGTGAACTTACTTCCAAATAAAAAATCATTCTTCCATAAAACATCATATTATCATCATTCTTTATGCTTACACAAATGGTTTTTCACAGAGGTAAAACTCTCTATACAGTAATGCCACTCAGTGCAAGCCATAGTCATCAATGGATGCAAGAAGATTTGTGCATAAAATCCCTATCTAGTGCCTACTCAGCCAATATCTCCAGACTAGTATCCTGCCTATTAAGATATGGTGACTGTGGTTATTAAAGAATCAAAGACATCAAAAAGTATGGATGGTAAGCTGAGTTCAGATCTTTACGACTATACAAGCTAATGAGCTTAGCTTGAAAACATTACTGTGTTTTAATTTTGGTCTCAAAGCTTTATAGTTAGCTAAAAATAGAAGGTCATTGCTGGAGGGTTGTATTAGATACTAAAATCTAGGTGCATTGCTCTCATATCCAAGGCTCATCAGTGATGGAAAGCCACAAGCTAGAAACTAGTCTGGAGATATATGATGAGTAGACACTAGATAGGGATCATATGCACAAACCCTTCTGCATCCATTGGTTACTCTGACTCGCACTGAGCGGTACTATTGTATAGAGAGTTTTGCCTCTGTAAAATGATTCTATCATTAAATCTGATACATCATGCAATTCCCTGGGGACATGCCAGGATAATGAATGCATATCAAGATGATTATGATCACATATAATGATTTATCCAGAATTTTCTTAATGGTGCCTAAGGCTAATTTAAATTAAATCTACAATAGTAATTAAAAAAATATTTTTTGGAGTAATTAGACTGAATTTAACTTTCTGAGTGCTGATGTAATTCAATTATCTTTACTATAGTGTTTGTGATACTTAATATTTATCATTATAAAGTGTGTATATATAATAAAATCATGCTATATTTAAAACTAGACTTTTGTTTTATGGCTATTAACATTAGAATCTTAATACACTTAACAACAGCAATTCCCCTGAAAAAATATAAATGTTATCTTAGTCTATAATTTGCAAGTTAACTACTATATAAAACCTAATACCAAAAGTAGGTTCTTTTAATTAGTATTCAATCTTTTTTAAGTAGGAGTTCATTAATAATTCTATTTATAGTAAAGAGTTTTTATAATAATAAAAAAACACTTTAATAAAATTTAACAGTTTTAAAAATTTCATCTCTAAGTCGCCTAGCAGAAAAATCCATTTCTTGATACAGATATGCATTATTAAAAGACTTACCATTATTGATCTAAAGACAGATAAAGTCTTTATTAGACAGATGAGTAAGTTCATTAGTAAAATTAATAATTTTATTTAATATCATTATTCGGATGTACAAGTTTTATTTATTTTAAATACTAAGCATAATTTGAGATATTTTTTTCCACGTTCCAAGTTGTATACTCTATTACATTTAGAAATTAAAGGATTTTGTGATAACCGAGATATAATTGTTAATTTTTTTGTCACATGTCTGTTTCCGTTTATATATAATCAATGCCAGGTTTTACCATTTATGTTTTTCATCAAATACCAATGTTCATATTAACCATGTTATTTTTAAATTTTATACAAGAGTCCTAGCATTGAGAGGATACAATATTTATATTGCTTTAATTAGATAATGTTCAGTACATATGATTGATCTACTAAATGCATTTTATCTATAGCTTGTGAAATAGTTGTCTGAAATAGATTATTTCAAGATTTTTCTAGTTTTCCCCATAGGTGAACTCTTACATTTAAGTTGAATATAAACCACTTATTTAATTAAAAATACGAAATGATACAGAAATGTTAAAGAAGCTGGATAATAGTCATAATATTTAATTATTTAGACAAAATGAAATGTAATGTTGTTTTAATCATTGAGGTCTATATCATCCAATTGATATCATAGTTGGTGATAAGTTGACATTGAAATGGAAAGATCAACTAAAATATTGATAAGTAATGGAAGTAACTCAAATTATAAATTAATTACAATGTCTATAAGAAATTTACCTCTCATATAAGTTGGCAAAGATTCTAAGCTTATAATTAAAATAATCATGGTGTATTTAATTGTAATGATAATGTCAAAGAACCACTTATAAATTTTTAATGACCCCAATAATAATATCTACCATTTTGTCAATATCACTGATGAAGATACTATAATATGCTTATACTCTGAGGAACTATGTATGTATAAAAATATACAAATTATGTCATCTTATAATAGAATCTATAGATCACAAACTTGTTTAGTGGATGCCCATCTTGCTTTAGTCATATTAAATATCATACCCAAATAAAATTTATAAATCATGAGAAACTAATATAGTTTCATTCTCCTAATAACCAAATATCATAAACAAGATTTGATAGTTAAATTGTGTAATCAATTTTTTGTAGAAATTGATTAAAAATCTCATTCACTATAAACAGTATTTCCCAGTGAAAAGATAACATATTTTCTGTCCAAGATGCTTATAGTACTATTTCTGTATCTACACGTGTTACCTAGGAAGATAGTTTACATTTTCAATCATGAGTAATGACTTAAAATGTGATTGTGTGTTTTTTGTATCTTAATCCATGATAGAACAATGAGCTTGCATTATATATTGCTTTATATTGGTCAAAATGCTATTGAAACATTTAAAACAATTTAAACTGTGAATGAAAATGAAGCTACAATTTGCAAGAATGTTTCTATGCATTTTCAAGTTTCAACGATGGCAGGGAGAGTATTACAGAGCATTTATGAAAGTACAAAACATGCTATTACATTTCATGTCATAACTTGTAATTCAGGCACAATACTATCTTGCAATTTTTAAGATGATTATTTAAACTATATTGCTACATAACGTATGCTTTGATTTAAAGATGGAACTTCAGGCAGCTGGAAAAAAAACAGTCACCACACTGTATATATAAATTATAAATATTTGAAGATGTATGGAAAATATATTTACAGTGGATATCATTTATATTAATGTCTCTAAATGCAAATGATATAAACTATTAGTAGAACATTTCAATATATTAATAAATTGTTAAAAAGTATGGAAAATATATTTACAGTGAATATCATCCATATTAATGTTTCAAACTGCAAATGATATGGACTATAAGTAAAACACTTCAGTACATTAATAAGTTGTTAAAAAGTAAATTATAGGCAATATAGATATCAATGGAAAAAACTAAACAATGTCTTTCCCAGGCACAAATAAGAAAAATAGAGTCATATACTTTTTAAAACTTATCATAAAATTGAGAAAATTTATATAAATTTTTAAACCAAAAAAAATGAAGTAGATATGAAGTTTCAATGATGTGAACAGACTGAAGAAGTCTTGAAGTTTCCTTAAACTATTATTTTCATCCTTAATATAACTCAAATGAGGAACTGGAGAAAGAGCTTATTCCTTTTTTTCAAGTAATGCTGGTTAACACTTCATAAAAAACTAGTGCTATCATATAATTTAGCACTTCATATAATCTTGAAAAATAAAAAGAGAATCTAATATAACATTTGCTTACATTTAGAAATTTTACAGGAAATTTTCTTTCTGCATATAAATTTTCATTTTTGTTAGTGCATTCTTTCACCTTAGCTTAATTCTTTCACAACCATCCATCAGCCCAGAATTACTATGGATGCATTTTGAAACAACCACTTCATTTTTTGAGAGAGCAATATTTACGTGTCATGTTATATTTTAGATATACTTTAAACTTCTATTCCATCACACATCCCTGAAGCATATGATCAAAGACGTAAAAAATATAAATGTTTCTCAAAGTAAACATTTTCATGTTAATCCAGCACTCATTAGTTGACCTAGGTCATAATCTTTTCCAAATATTTTCATCATTTGTTTGTTTATATATATATAAATTCAAATAAATTTATTTAACACAGTATTCAAATTTTAAACAATATATTCTTTACCGGAAGTACTTTTGATTGTATCACTGACAATCTTTATCAACTATTAATACAAATGTACACAAAATAAACTTATATTACCCATCATTCAATCCATTCAAATTTCCACAATGCTGTAGTTTTTATATTAGCTGATTGTCTATTCATTAAACTCTCTCTTTTCCTAGATTCCTCCGAAGCTACAACTAGAACTTTTCTTTTTTTTTTTACTATCCATTTATCCAATATGATCACTGTGAAATTAACATTTAGAGCGTCGATCGTCATGATGAGCTAGGAAACCCTTCAGTGATTGATCGACGCTCCGCCGCCAGAACATCTCCACAGCTATGAATGATCAACAACAGTACCGTCCGAACATAGTGCTCCAATCAGTCTAAGGACGTTGTTCCGTTTAATATACAAGAATCGTCCAACCATACTACGCTGAACTTATATGAAATGAATAACCATGTATTATGGAAACATCATCTATCAGGTTCGAACCCTCACCAAATTAGAAGCAGCAGAAAACTAAGCAAAATCCTAGGTAAACATTTTTTTTTATAATGCTTCCATCCATTCTTTACGTAAACTTAAAAGGCAATCTCATAATTAATTAAATTCGACTTTCGTAAATCAAATATAAAAAAATGATCCGTAATCCCTCATATTTAAATCTTATTATTTTAATCTCAATTTTCGTAGATAAAAATATCAGATGCTACATAGTTCCTCATATTTAAATCTTAGGACTTTTCCAGTTATGAACTTTGATCCTAATTATTATTTCCTTTCGCAGATAAACTATAACACACACCTAATTTCAAAATGTAAAAAGAGGAAATATATTTTATCAGCCATGTTTATTATGTATAATGTGTTCTTTTCTGTGCGAGTGCGAGAATGCGTGTATGTGCGTGCAAATAAAGCTATTAATCAATATTTCATTTTTTTTATAATCAATAAATTTTTTTTTTAATTTAAACAAGTCGAGCATTCCTCAAATCATTTTCTATAATTAAATATATTTTTTTTTTTTGAAATTATTATTAAAATTAGCATTTATTCATGCAATTAATTATTTTACTTTTAAATTTGTCTTTCTTATATTTTTTTTGTTTTTTTTTATTTCTTTTAAATTTCATTCATAAACATCGTGCCGTAAGTCACGATGTCTATGTATTATGTAATTAACATAGGTTTAAGAGTTGGGAGGGCCTATTATTAATAAATATAAGTTAATGTCAATAGAGCTAGTATAAATAATTCTATTGGACTGTATGATAAAAGGGGGGAGGATGTTATAAGCGTCTAATTGTTTATTCTAATGATGCCTCAACCGAACATTCGTATTAGTTATAAATAACCAATGATCCCGTCCAATGCTTGGACCGATCTATTAATCAACCGATCTTCTTATCCATTGGTTAGTATTGTGTCATTTGCCAGGATAATAATCTTGAAGGCAATTACATCGCGACCCTGAGTGACCCCTATTGGTCCATGCTGGGAGTTCGAGCTTATGGGCAGGGATTAGACTTCAAAATCGTTTTGATATGACGTAAGGTGATGTGAGAAATTAAATTGTGATGTGATGTGATGTGATGTGATGTATTATGGCTTCTCCTTAAACGAAGTCAAGAATATCTCAGCAATTAAGCCCAGATAAACCTGTTAGCCACTTTCTTTTACATTCCCCACTCTAAATTTACCCATAATCTGCTCTATCCCATTTCCACAACAAATCATCGTATCTGGCGCCCTCTTGTGTTGATAATGAACAACTATTGATATAAGAAAAAATAAATAAATCTTTACGCTGTATCATGTTTGTTTTGGAGCTCACAATCCCTTTTAGAAACGGTTTAATAGGGAGCCGGTGCAAAGGGTAAAAGGGGACGGTAGAATATATATATATACTCATACAATTACACATATTCTAAGGCTATCACTAAGAGGACATTTAACACTCTCCTTGAAAGTGCCAAGTTTGTCAAAGCATATATTTATAATGCTAAGTTTTTGTTTCCAAGTACAATAAAAATATCACATGAGTTTGAATCTACCTGTTTAAGTTCAAAAATTTTAGTTTAGGGTTACAAAATTTATGGCTATAAAACTGTTTAACATTATGAACTCAACGGTTACTGAAGACAGTTTTTATTAAATCTTAGATAATATTTACTCAAAATAAAAGTCATAGATCAATTCATAGATCACATGACCCTATCTCTTAAGCTTGTAAGTTATAAACAGTGAGGATTGCCAATTCCTCTACAAGCTTTATGATAAATGCTTAGCCAGAGCCAGCACTTAAAATATCTCTGTCAGGAACCCCTCCCCAAACCCCTGACCATGGTTTCGTGCCTTGGCACTCCTCAGAGAGGTGTCAGGGTAGATTCAGACACTAGATCTAAAAATACCAACCCAAAGCTAAGCACTTAGCTAAAAGTTATCTATTGAGTAGAAAATCTGAAATTTTCAGACATGTACATGTCTTCAAACCCAGCTATCCAACTCAAATAGCTATATGGGGCTGATAGATCTTCAGCCATGCCACATAGTAGTAGTCATAGCAATATAAAATTGCATAAGACTTTTTGGCAGAGACTATAAATAGTCAAAATAAAAGTCATAGATCAATTCATAGATCACATGACCCTATCTCTTAAGCTTGTAAGTTATAAACAGTGAGGATTGCCAATTCCTCTACAAGCTTTATGATAAATGCTTAGCCAGAGCCAGCACTTAAAATATCTCTGTCAGGAACCCCTCCCCAAACCCCTGACCATGGTTTCGTGCCTTGGCACTCCTCAGAGAGGTGTCAGGGTAGATTCAGACACTAGATCTAAAAATACCAACCCAAAGCTAAGCACTTAGCTAAAAGTTATCTATTGAGTGGAAAATCTGAAATTTTCAGACATGTACATGTCTTCAAACCCAGCTATCCAACTCAAATAGCTATATGGGGCTGATAGATCTTCAGCCATGCCACATAGTAGTAGTCATAGCAATATAAAATTGCATAAGACTTTTTGGCAGAGATTATAAATAGTCAAAATAAATAATATTTGTTTCATATTCTGGGTTTTCAATCCCAGTTAAAGTGTAAGTATGTGATTAACTTTATCATAATTTTGATTCATTTTTCTGTATTTAATTTTTCAAGTTAACTAAATTAAATTATCCCCCCCCCCCCATCATTTATTGTCACCTCAAGCAATCTTTAGGAGATGGAGGCAAGTAATCTCTTCAAAGTTTCAAATAATAAAAATTATATTTTATAAGAAATTGCTCATTATGGGCAAATTTGCAGAGTTAATGTAGATTTTCAGTTTATTTTTTTAAATTGATTTATATTTTAAAGATATATAAGTCATTTTCACTTGTTAGTGAATAATGCCATTTTTTCTTTATCAATAAAAGATTTTTCCAAAATTTAGATTTTACCATGAAACTAAAGAATTTTAACATTTATATTCTTCTTTTTGCTAAAAAATGATTTATTGTTATTAATGTATTACATTCTTTCAGAGTTGTATATAAATGTCATTATATACAACATACTATTTCTCATGAAATGTAAAACTAAGAAGAAAGTCACCATTGTTTTAATCTCTGACTATCTTGGAACTCAATTTTTAATTTTTTATTCTTGCCATTTGTTTTTATAGCTTTACTACAATAGAGGGCAAGACTAAAATAATGTTTGTACTAAAATTTGTGACGATTTATAATTATATGTTAGACTATTTTCATCATCTGTTAAATGTTTTTTTAAAAAATTCAAACTTTATTTAAACTTTCAAATCCATTCAACTGTTAGTAAAATCCCATAGCTTAGTATATATCATAACATTTCGATATATATTATTATCCTCTCTTCTTTTGGTATTGATGATCTGATCAATGTTAGTTACTAGCACTGAAACCAAGCCAAGGATCTTTATATTCATGAATTAAGAATTTAAGATAACGCTCTAATGAATTTTCAAAGATAAGACAGAAATTTTATATACTTATATCTCAGCGTTCTCTCAATTTCTCCAATTTGTATATAAAGGAAAATTAATGAGTGATTTTCAAACATTGCCGAATAAATTATTTTTATACGACAAAAAAAAAAATCAAATATATAATATTAATTAAAAAAAAAAAAATTAGAAGAAAAAAGTGAAAGAATAATTATTGCGTTTTGAATAATTTTGATAACAGTGGCAGCTAGTAAAACAATGATTATTGTTTTGTGTATAATATTAAAATTACTTACATACAAAATTAATGAGATTTTTTATGTTAGCAAATAAAAATTGTTTTGTTTTAATCTTGTTTCGTAATGCTGAATAATTCATTTTTTTCAATCACAAATTAAAATCAATATGCTTTTTTCTTTCTCTCTTATGCAATGAAATAAAGTTATGGTTTATCAGCTGCAGATATTTAAAATCTATTTAAACTATCAATTTATTTAAATTCACGTTAATTAAAAATGTAAATAAATCGTATTTATAAAAAATATCAAAACTAAATTTTTATCAGTTTTTTTTATGCAAATTCAACATTATTATCGTAGTATTGGCATATTTTGCAAAACGATCTCACCTGTTTGAAAATCTTCATCGGACAAAAGTTTTTGTATGATTTCCAAATTAGCAAATGTTTGATAATAGATCTGTTTCCAAAGGTAAGACGATAAGCCAACTACCTCGGATGCCAAAGTGAAATAGGTACTAAAATGGGACATTAATATATATATATATAGTTAATATTTTTATTTTGTATTTTTTTTTATTACATTCATTGCTCTGTTTAAATCATTTTTGATAAATCTTTTCAATAATTTTAAGGCTTGCTTCTGGTGCAGAAATTGATAGACCAGACACTGCTTGCTGGCTGCCTATCTCATTATGGTTTTGCCCAATAACAATATAACTTAATCCAATAAACATCACATAACCTCCATCTCTCATGTTTGTGTATAACTGTTGTTAAAACAGGCAATACTCACTATGTGTATGCCACACACAGCAAGCTAGAGTATTTCCTGCCTAATAGGATAGTGGTGGCTGTGGTTGTTAAAGAACCAAAGACACCAAAATGTATGGGTACTGAACTGGGTTCAGACCCATATGACTATATAAGCTGATGGGCTTGGATTGAAGACATTAAGGTGTTTTCAGTTTAAGACTCGTAGTTTTGTAGTTAAATGGAGATAAAAGGTGGTTGTTGGAGAGTTGCATTAGATCCTAAGATCTAGGTTCAATGCTCTCAGATCCAAAGCTCCTCACTGATGAAGGCCACAAGCTAGAAACTAGTCTGGGGATATTGGATGAGTAGGCATTAGATGGGGATTTTATGCACACACCTTCTGGCATCCATTGATTACTCTAGCTTGCTGTGTGTGGCATACGTATAGTGAGTATTGCCTGTTTTAAAAATATAACTTGTGGAAAATTATAATAGACAGAAGGCTACTTCACAAAAAATGATTTAGTCTATAAAAATAATTGATTTAATATTCGAAGTTGTTATCATTTTTCTTGTTTGTAACTAGTTGCTGAAAACGTTCCTAACATCGCCTAAAGAAAAGGTTTATTTCGTATCTTAATTTATTAACAGTAGTAGAATGTGCTTTCTGCTAGAGAAGCCATAAGTGGTATGAATGTAGCTTCTCTAGCTAAAAGAACACTCGGCTACTGTTAATAAATAAAGATATGGAATAAACATTTTCCTTAGCTAATGTTAACACATTTTCAGCAACTACTTAAAAATAATTACATTAAAATACTAAAATAAATAATCTAATGTTTTATTTCTTAGAGTTTGTAAGAAGTTTAAGCAAGAAGAATGATGGAGCCAAGTGACATTCCATGCACCTTATACACCAAAAACCATCTTTCTACCATTCAGGAGCAGTGCGAATATAAATAGTGAGAATATGTATAAAATTGTAATAAGAAAATTATTTATCAGTTTAGAGAAGACAGTGGCAATTAAAAAAGTATGTGGGTTAGTAGTGAGAATATTAGACTTTACCCCTAGTTAAATAATGACTAACCTGAAAGTATTAGGCTTTACTGTTGCCTTGTAGATCCTTAGATCAAGAAAAATTAATGAGTATGTGAGTGATTGTATGTGGAAAAAATAACATCAAAGAATGAATTGTTATTTTGTGACAGTTGTTGGTTTTGAATGACAATAAGGGATATATATATATATATATATATATCCCTTATATGTATATATAAATATATATATATATACAGATACAGACATATATATATATATATATATATATATATATATATATATTAATCAATGTCTGTATTCCAATTATAATAAAATATATATAATTATTCAAAACAATACAATAATTAATACAGTAAAACAATATTTTAAAAAAACAAATATATACCAATTTAATAGAAGTACTTTCAACTATCTATGTAGTCGTTGTCAACTAAATTCAAATTGTATTAGAAAAAACCGTTACAAATGTAAACAAAAAGTAATATGTCATACATCAATTTTCCCACAATTCATTAATTTTTATATTGGCGGCCTGTCTATTTATCAACTGTTGCTTTTCACTTTTTATTAACATAGCTTCTTTAATTTTGCGTTTATTATTATTTCTTTCAATACACAAAATCTTAACTTTATTAAAATCAAAATCAAAAACATAATTACATGTTACATTATGATCAAAAAATACTGATGGTGATACATCATCATTTCTAACATTCTCTTGTCTTGATTTTTGCACGCATTTATATAACAACAAATGCTCCTTTGATCTTTTCTCCAATGTACATCGAGATTCCCCAATATATGCCTTTCCACAAACACATAGCCATTTATATATTGCACAACTTTGATTTAAAATACTACACCTATTTTTTGAATTATTTATTAATCTATTTAAATTAGGAGTAGTATAAAATGCAACTCGACATATATTTTTATATATCTGTTTTATAAATTTCACTTGTTCATTACAAATAAATGGTATTGATATCCAAGTATATTTTATCTTATCAATATCTATAGCATCTAAAATATTTCTATTATTATTAAACTTAGTAACAATATTATAAATTAATTTATGATCATATCCAACATTTAACAAATCCATAATAAATACATTTATGTTACTTATTTTATCAGAACTATATTTACATAATTTATTATTCCTAAATAAAAATGATTACAGGTATGTTGATGATGTTTTTGTTTGTGGAAGTTTAGATATTATAAATGTATTATTCAATGAATTAAATAGTTTAGAAGGTTTAAAATGGAGCAAATCTTTTGAAGAAAAAATGTCAATTCAGTATTTAGATATTAAAGTTACCCGTAATAAAAATAAATTAGATTATTGTATGGTAATAAAAGATATTGAAAAAAGAGGATATATTCCTTGGTATTCAAATGTGCCAATAGCACATAAATTATCCGGTTTAAAATCATTTTTATTTAGGAATAATAAATTATGTAAATATAGTTCTGATAAAATAAGTAACATAAATGTATTTATTATGGATTTGTTGAATGTTGGATATGATCATAAATTAATTTATAATATTGTTACTAAGTTTAATAATAATAGAAATATTTTAGATGCTATAGATATTGATAAGATAAAATATACTTGGATATCAATACCATTTATTTGTAATGAACAAGTGAAATTTATAAGACAGATATATAAAAATATATGTCGAGTTGCATTTTATACTACTCCTAATTTAAATTGATTAATAAATAATTCAAAAAATAGGTGTAGTATTTTAAATCAAAGTTGTGCAATATATAAATGGCTATGTGTTTGTGGAAAGGCATATATTGGGGAATCTCGATGTACATTGGAGAAAAGATCAAAGGAGCATTTGTTGTTATATAAACGCGTGCAAAAATCAAGACAAGAGAATGTTAGAAATGATGTATCACCATCAGTATTTTTTGATCATAATGTAACATGTATTTATGGTTTTGATTTTGATTTTAATAAAGTTAAGATTTTGTGTATTGAAAGAAATAATAATAAACACAAAATTAAAGAAGCTATGTTAATAAAAAGTGAAAAGCAACAGTTGATAAATAGACAGGCCGCCAATATAAAAATTAATGAATTGTAGGAAAATTGATGTATGATGTATTACTTTTTGTTTACATTTGTAACGGTTTTTTCTAATACAATTTGAATCTAGTTGACAACGACTACATAGATAGTTGAAAGTACTTCTATTAAATTGGTATATATTTGTTTTTTTAAAATATTGTTTTACTGTATTAATTATTGTATTGTTTTGAATAATTATATATATATAATGAAATTGATTAAAATGATATTAAGCTGGGGAGGGGAGACAAATCGGAAAAAAAATGATGGAATTGAATTAGAATTGCTAGAGATTCATCTTGGAGAAGGGGAGTAGAGGTAAACAGACTTATGGGAAAATGGTATAAATATCAAATATGCTGGTATTTTAATAAAGAAAAACTCAATTGTAAATCACATTATAAAGAAAGTTGATAAACAAAATGAAATTAATTAGATATTCAAGAGACTGGATATGCATAAGTTGTTGTCATTAATTGTCAATAGGATCTAATAAGATATATCTAAAAATGGAATGATGAACTTATCTGACTTATAAAAGGTTAATATAAAATAATCCAATTATTAGAATAAATATCTGATAAATTAAAGAATGACTTTGATGCTAAAAAAAACAATATTATACCAAAAAGTTGCAATTTATTAGTATTGATGGAAAAAGTTACAAGTATTATAATGTGCTTTTTTCATACTCTTAACTAATAAAGAAAAAATCTCAAACACATTTTAAACTTTAAAATAGAAAGAGTCAACAATTTATTCCAAAATACTGAATTATACATGATTAGACAGGAAATTGTCAATTTTAAGCAATTTATGAATGAAACACTTTTAATTTACAATTAGGATGAGGTTATTTTCTTAGATAGCTAATTTTAGATAAATCATTAAAACATTCACAGAGTCTATACTACACAAACACACAAATCTATCCTAATAAAGAGCTTGGCAGTAGACATGCATGAAACCTTTGGAGATTTTTGGATAACAAAAATAACATATTTTTTTAAATTAAAAGTTGCATTTGTTATTATACTAGAAAATTGTTGTTGAAATATCTTGTCAAAAGCATATTTCATGATGATTTATCTTAACAAGAATTGCAAACTTTTAATTTTACCTAAGAATATCTTCACTTTTAGCTGTTCTTTAGGCATTGTGTTATGGAATACCAATACGTTAAAGACTGAATCTATAAATGTAAAGCCAAAAACAAGTAAAAAGATATTTTTGAATTATCACATATGGACAGTATTACCAAATTCATAAATCATTATTAATTAAATATCAAATTCAAATCAATGACTGCTATTTATTAAGATTAATAAAGAAAGAGTCTTATAGGACAGTAGGTAAAAGATTTGATTTTAAAACTTATATATAGTCTGTGTATATTCAGCAAACACACCCATCAGGATGGCATAATGTTATTTGATACAACTAGGTCAGCAGTAGAAGGTATTTGAAAAAGTATACTCTTTTGGCTATTATTACTTAATGTAGCCCAATTAAATTCCATTCTGTACATCTGATTTTTGTTTTGCCTTTATCAATGAGAATATGAGATTCAAAGAGTAAAGAAAGAGCTTTATACCAGTAGTATTCATGACAGAATTTATTATATTGCAAAACAATTTTATATTTGACAACCCAGCAAGCACAAAGGTAAAAAGTAGAAGTGATTTTAATAATTTTTTCTATATTTGTGAAAACGTTTGTTGATATATATATATATATACACACACACTTATAGTAATAATCATAGCAAACAAAATAAATATAATAATCAAAATTAGAATAAGTCCTAAAAAATTTAATATGCTTATATAAAATAAAAATAAAATCTTCATTATATATATAAAATCAAAATTACCCCAAATTCACAACTCAACCATACATTTTTTGTGAAATTGGGATAACTTTGATTATTTATTGATTAGTTTAGCTCTATGCTTTTAATGTTTATATATATATATATAATGATATTTACAGTGTGTGTTTTTATAGTTTTAAAAAATAAAATTAAAAGTAACTTTCAGACATAAAGGATAATGATGGATAAGAAAATAAGCAATACTAGATGAAGCACATGTCTTGCCAACTTATAGGATAGGATGTTGGTTGACCAATGTATGAGTACTGTTTCTGGCACAAATTCCAATTTCTTTCTCCCTGTTTTTCTTACAGCCTTTCATGATTGTGAACCTTTCATGTCATCGACCAGTCTCCTGTATTAACTGTGACAAGTGAATTGTGTATTTGCATAAATGCAGTCCTATCTTTTAACTACATATACAGTGATTCTGATTCCAATTCTCATTTTCATTTTTCTAGATCAAGTCCTATTAATTATAGAAAAATGATGAGACCAATTTAGTCATCTGATAGTTCTTAATTATGATCTTTGCTTGAGGATATACAATCATAATGAATCAGATTGGAATTGAATAGAAAGAAAATTCACTGACAAATGTTTTATGTTTTGTCATTCTATTTAGAGATTACCTTCCTTCTCAGAAAAATGGAAATAACCTAGAAAATACAATCTAAAATAGCTGATTTTACACAGACTGACTATTCTGTTGTACCTGATGGATTAATTAAAGTGATAGAAATAATAATCAGTAATAATAGTAAGCAGGAGGCAGGGTCACTACTAAAGATAATTATAAATCTATTTTTTTTAAATATAGGTAAATTAAATATAGAACTTTACTTAATACAAACTCATCAAAATCTGAATAAAAGACGTAATTAGTTATTAAGGAGCATGTCAAGTTAGTGAAATTTATTTTCCAGAGAAGTTTTACAAAACAGATGGCTGCAAATTTATTTGGAAAACAATGAAAGGTGAATGAGTGATCCTCAATTACTGGAATTTCTCAATGTATCAACAAAAGACTACTCATGTTAGATGTTGGTCTGCGCAATGATATTAATATTCATTTTGTTCTTGCATATGTTATGACACTAGATTAGAGAATTTAGAGTCAAAAAGCTTCTATTTCTTACTGTATAAATTTTTTGCACCAATATTATGCTTAAAGATATCATTTTTTCTTCTTTGAAACTTTAATACATGCAGATCTTGACCCAATTTTGTTGTAAATAGCTTAAACAGACTGCTATTCTTAAATTTTGGCACATCATAAGGATTGACAATTATATTTTGTTTAAGCAGAAAAATCACATTAAAGTAACATAGCTGCATCCATACTCAAAAAGTGTCATTCAATAGATTATATTATAATTAATAGCCCGAATTTATCAGAAATTCATATTTCATGACCATTTTATAAACACACATTGATATGTGGATTGTAGATTTGTGTGGTCCAAGTTGTAAAATGATAGTTGCATTAAAAATAAATCAGCATATTTATCAAAAAAAATGATGTTTTTTTTTCTTTAGATGAATCTACTATTCGTGCTAAATATCAACATGTATTAAACATTATAAAATTGCTAATTTAAACCTTCAGGATTATCATGTTATTGAAGTATGGAATTTTTTTAATGAGAACATAATTATAAGCAAATTTATTCTTGATTCTACTAAAAAAAATAAACTTGTCTTTGTTTTCTGGTAATAATTTTGTTATTAATAATTTGATTAAGAGAAAACAAAAGGCATTTACTGCTTGAAAAAATAATAAATGTAAACTTTTCTCATATAGAGATTTAAAAGCAAAAATTTCTTGATTGATAAAAAGATTTTAAAATGATGTATGGGTTAAATCTGCAAAGAATATACAGTCATTTGCTGTTTGTGGCTATGTTAGATATTTTTGAATGCAATGAAAGCAATGTACAATCCTATTAAATCCAACAGTGATCCTTTTTATATGAAGACGATATACTGAAATATTCAGCTTTGTGAATTAAAACAGTTCTTTGCAATCTAAAAAATGAAAACTCTGCCGATCCTGATAAAATATTTGAAAAATTAAAAACTATGGTAATTTCTTAGCACCAAAAATATGATTTTTTCTTTAGAAATATATGGACTCATGATGTTGTGCCACCATATGCTATTGATGGTACTATTGCTCCAATTTGTAGAAATAAAAGAATTGGTCAACATTGCAGTAGCTATCATGTAACAATATTATTATTCACTATAATAAAAATACATTTCAAGAACCTTATTGGCTAGATTGCTTCCAATCATAGATGAATAGTTATTAAAAATGTTATTTTAATGTAAATAATCTAGAAATTTTTTTACTAGCTTAGTATCAAACTGTAATTCTGACACAAAGATAATCATTCTTCACACACTATTTAATGTTCAATTAGCAATGTTAAATACTAGTAAACTTTCAATCCAAGTCACAAGATAAAGACTTTGAAAAGAAAATAATGGTCATCTTACCTTTTGTACCTACTTGTAATTATATAAGCCAATCTTAAGCTCCTTGGTCTGAGAGTGAGAATATGCTATATTATTCACTTTACTAATGTTCTATTTTATTATGTATTAACACTTGTGAAATATTAAAATTTACTTCATGTTAATATTAGAAGATATTCACACAGTGTCAAACTGTAATTCTGATAAGAAGGTAATCATCCTTCATGCAAGTGCCATATTTTAATATTCAATTAGTGCTGCTAAATACTAGAAAAATCTTAATACAACAGAAAGTATTTTGAAAAGATGAAAATGACCATCTTACCTTTTGGATCTACATGCAATTATATAGGTCAATCTTAAATTTTGAAATGTTAACATGTAATAAAATAGAAATGTAAGAAAAGTGAATAATATAATATATTCATACCCTCAGTCCAAGATTCCTAAGATGGGCCTATATAATAGCATGTAAGCACAAAAGGTAAGATGGCCATCTGGTCTTTTCAAAGTCTTTATCTTGTAACTTAGATGGAAAATTTATTAATATTCAACATCGCTAATTGATTATTTAAATATGGTGCTTGTGTGGATGATTTCACCATCATATCAGAATGTAATTTTAGAAAATCAAGAAGCACTATAGACATGGCTTTTTAATTCAATTAATAAAATAGATCTATAACATTATTTAAAATTAGTTAATTGTCTAGTAAAATTTATTTATAATATACAACTTCACTATGATGGAGTGAGGTGTAATATTATTACTATAAATGCATTTGACAGTAGTACTTTTATATTCAATTTGAAGCAGCTGTAACATGCTGCTTTATTTTTTCTACTGAAGACTTTAGATCAAAGACTAGATATTGTAGTTCTCAGACAGTGTTTTATTAATATTTTAAATAGATATTTATTATGGACAGTTTTCAAAGTTATTTGCTGCTGTATTTTATTTTAGAGGTTGTTTTTTAATCTGCTTAATTTAATCACTGATTTCTGTATGGAATGAAATAATAGTGCCCAAATATATAGAATTTTACTTTTTGGCATAGAAATTTCTAAACTAGGTAAATGTAAAACATAATCATAGAGTAATACTGCTTGGCAAAAAGTTTTATTATTACCTCAAAACTGGCAGGAAGAATAAGTTGACCATGTTTAATCATATGGAGAAGATATCATTAACAGTAAGAAATTATTTGCATTTTTCCAGATCAGAATGGTATATGGAAAGTCTAATCTAGGATATTGAAGAGTGAGGAAAGGATTTACTCTTGTCATAGCTGGAATGTTTTAATTTATTAGACTAGATGACTTTATATCTTATTCTACACCAAGCCACTAGATATAAAATTAATCTTGAATTTACATTCTGACAATCCTAGAATGACTATAGTATAATATATTTATTTATTTTCAAAGGGCAGCTCTGTGCAAGTTCTGTGACTTTCTTTAGTTGCCCACTTTGAGTATATCCATTTTCTCAATTGCTAACCATTATAGTCATTTTGAATCTTTTGTATTATCAATGGATAGCCCAATAAATTTGATCACTATTTTCTAAGTTAATTATTATAATTATTTGCTTCTCTCCTTATCTTTAAGATTCCATCATACTTAGCAATTTGCTAAATGCATTAATGGGACATATTTTTGCTATTGCATGTGGCTTTTATTTGACAATAAATCTGCCTTAGTAAAGTTATGAGATGTAAATGCAGTAGGTGAGTTAGTTTTATTTTTATTATAGTATGTTAGGATTGTACTCATTTAAACTGGTGAGGCATTGTACTGATTCTGGTGAACCCTTTTGTATTACCTGTTTGTTTGTTTTTAAAAATCAAATGACATAGTTTTATTAACAATATTGACAGCTTTGCCAAATCAAGATCATACTTTTTTGGTTAGTAAGTGATGTAAAGGTTAGGAGACTTCTGTGTTTTATGCTGTATAGAGCAGATCATAATAATTAATGAGCCTTAAGAGAGCCTGAAACTCTTATTTTTTTGTTAATGGGAGGTTGGAGTCGATTACTATGATATAACTCAGAAACCAAAAAAATATTATTCTTTGGCTTTAAAAACCACCTTTATCAGGATTTATTTTAAATTCTTTTTCCTACAATTTATTTAAAAACTATCTGGACGATATTAAAAATTGCCTTGAAATCTTGGCCATTAAACAAAAATAATCATTTAAAAAACAAGTTGCTTTAATTATTCCAACTGCAAACTGACTGTTCATTAGAATATCATTTTAGTTACTGAGAGACCAAATGGCAATCTATTGGCTTTATATAACTCTTTGTGTGTAGCAAATAATTTGTGCACTGGAAGCTTTATTGTCCAGGACTTATATTATCCACTGGAAGTTGAAGGTAAGCATGCCTGATATCAGTTTTAAAAAATCCCTTCTACCACAACTAAATCAGAAAGTATCTGTTTTATTAATAAAGAGGGAGGTTAATTATGAGAAAGAGTAATTACCAAGTGGCAATAATTTATTTGTAATGCAACGATTATTCCCAATAAACACATTTATCTACTCTTTTTAATAATTGATTATTACTGACGTAACCCATTCTGAATAAAATATTGTTTCAATGATTCCATAAGCATATAACCTATCCTATTGCTCATATATTTTAGCTCTCATTAAAAAAAAAGAAAGATATTGGCCAATAATGGCAATTGAGTAGCTTTGTTATTTGCATATAAATAGACAGATGTATCATAGAAATATCCTAGTTCTGGCTCAGAGATTTTGAGATATTCTCTTATTGTTGTCTGTTACACCAATTAATGACTTGATTGAGATTGACTGATAAATAGGTGATTGTTTTGAACCAATTACCATCCAATTACAGCAATCAGAACATCTCTTAACTTTAACCATTGTGCCATCTAAGAGTGTGATTAGCTTGCCCTGATATTAGAGACTACGAAACAGAGATAACCATCAGCTAATCAGTGTTTTATAATAGATATTGCTCTTTGATTTTTAACAATAATAATTATTATTTTTTAATAAGTGGACTTTTAGTCCGTTTTTTTCCCCAAAAAGGAGCATCTAAGCATCCAATTCAATAGCAGAAATGAGAAATCATACTTATATATAAGCATCGAATGGGTGAATGTCCTTTGTTTCAATAATAATAATTTTTCCATTTATTTGATGGCAGATCCATTATCCATTGTTGTCTAAAGTCATTGCTATGCCATTTACCTTTGTTTCTGTGGAACCATTTTAATTTCTAGCTTTACTTTTTAATAATGATGCAATTATTGCCTATTAGCAATACTATTAAGAATTCTGATTCAAATGTTGTAGTGGGGTCCATTAGTAACTTGCCTCTGTTTGAATTTTTTTTTTTTTAATCACAGATGAATTGGTCTCTTAGGGTAAAGCCATCATCTGGAACTTTTTGTCTTTGTTCTCTTGCTTATGATGGCTGAACTTATATTTTGCTAAAAAAGTAAAGATTTTGGTTTGAAATAAACCTCTCACAACTTTATGGCTTTTTCAAAAAGCAGCTAAGGTAGTCTTGGAGGATCTTGAAGTCACAAAAATCTGTTATGTCATGAGTTCAATCATTCTAATTAAACTTATTGCAATTCAGCTTTGATTGCATTAGAATCCATAAATAATTAAAATATATCCTCTCATACAATCTATATCAAACTCTGTCAATCACTAGTGCAGAACTTCACATAGTCAAAATGTTCTGCAGAATTTTATATCCTTGACCAGTGCTAATACCTGAATACTCATTGAAACTTGATCCTATCTTCTATCATTGATCTATGTTCCATGTTTTTAATGCTATATTCAAATGAGAAACTATTTATTTCGCTTAGATATTTTATTGCATTTCTTTAATTTTTCACATGTGTGAATTCAGCTTAATACAGGTTATAATAATTAAAAAATAGGCACTTAATTGCTTTACTGCATAAAGTAGTCATTAATGTATAAGATACTTTATTGATCTATTTATGATTCACTATGGCTATGTATATTTATATATGGCACATTTTTTCACAAACTGTAAGTAGTGGCATGCAAGCTCCTATACTGATTAATGGAACTAAAAATATAAATAACAACGATACTTTAAAATAATTGATGAATTTGCTACAAAAAAATTATTTCACTTTTTTCTTAAAATATTTTGTTAATTGGTTGAAATTTTCATTTTCATATGTCTTCTAAAAAAAAAAAAAGAAGTGCTATTTTTTGCAATATATTATTCGTATAGTTAATTGATGCAAAAAGTAATGTGACATTGAGCACTCAATTAACCCAATCCGTGATACCCCCCCCCCCCACGCACAAGTTCCTTATCTCATAATCGTTGTGGACTATATATATATGCAGTAAAAAAGCAAAATGTTCTATTTTGAGTTGGTAAACTAACTGTCATGCACATCATTTTTTATATAGAATAAATATTACAAGACATTGATAAATAAATTAAATTTTCTTTATTTTGCGTTGCATAATGAGTCATTCAAATTGAACGATACATATTTGTTGTCTTTTTTTCCTCGAAACTTGACTATCTGCGGAATTACTGACATAATATTTTTTTAAGCTAATGGAGTTTTCTATGAAAAGGATTAAATCAAGACAAAAATAAAGAAATCGTAAATACCTAAAGTGCGGATCCAAATTTTAAAAATATAAGTCATAGTAAATCAGCCGTTGTATACAACTACTGTAAGTAAACATATGAATTAAATTCTGTAGTATTTTAAAATATTTTTTAAAAATAACGTTTAAGTTTATCTAGGCTTATCTCAAACAACTTTTTTTTAATCTTGTAATGTATGAAGTTATTTGTATGTTTTGCTTATAACAAACTTTCAAATATCTACAATATAATTAAAATTTAACTGAAGTTTATTTATATGTTGATATCAGAAATATGTTTTTTTCATATAGATTCTCAGTTTTTGAAATTATATGATTCGTAAGCATCAAACTTTCTAAACTCTTAAGATTTCAATAAATTTTTTTAATTAATATTTATTACCTTTAGAAATTAAGAAATAATATTTATCAGAAAAAATATATTAATTAGTAGAATTTTGTATTCAATTGTTAATAATTCTATTAGTTTCTTATTTATAACTAAACAAGTTGACGAAAAATTATCTTTGAAAATATAAAATTTTTAAATTGTAATGTCAGGTCTGTTAACTAAGGAATATTTTCGCAGGGGCTACCGTGGTTTAATAGTAGTTTATTTTATAGTTTTGTAGGGATTACTCAGGTGATAAAGTGGCAAAAATATTATCGTTAATTGTTGCACTACCATCTTTCGTTTTTCGTAACATATTGAAATTAGACTGTTTTTGTATAGACTTGAACATTTGCTTTTTTAGAGAAATATGAGTTTAGATATACTTCAATTTTTAGGGTTTATTTAAAAATCGGGAAGACTTATCATGTTAACATCATATTTTTGATATTATATACCGCAAACATTGAAAACAATATATTTTTTTCTTTTATAGATAAGTAAGATGCTAAGGATTATCTGAATAAAGTTGATATAAGCCTATGGAAAGGAATACTGAACAATAATAAATTATTTATGATCGATTCAAAACTTGTTTTAAGATAGTCTTAAGGTTGATGATTGCATTAAGTAAAAATGATAGAACAGAATCTCCTAGAAATGGCTATTATCAGAAATCAACACTTATTGGAAGGATTAACAGATATTAAGAAAGTGTTTAACCATAAATACCATCACATTATAAGTTAACTCATATCTGAAACACTTCAATGTTTTTTAAAATGTCTGGAGCTTCATAAGCAGAATTTTATGTCCAATCTCCCATTTTAAAGCCAATCTTTTCTGATATGAATAGTTGGATGGAGGTGTTTATGTCAATATAATAAGAACTGGACTGGATGATTGGATAGCATGTTACACCAAACAAATCATTTACATTTTTTTGGAATCCTGAAGGTATCTATAAGAAATTTATCAATCAGATGCATTTTTCCATCCATGAAATGTGGTGATGGAATTATAATTTCTCTTGATTAAATTACTCCGAATGGATGCATTATAACTTCAGACTATATGAATATTCTGGGAACTGGATTCATACCATTTTCATGCAGCAGTGTAACCATTGTTTTTATGCAGCAGCATCATTTTCCCAGTTAATAATTACTTCATGAAGGTCTTATAGCAAATACTGTTTTAAGGACTTCTTATATTTCTTCATGGTTTTTTCAATCATCTGATTTAAGCATTTCATTTAATGTAAACATTATTTAATCTGGGATATTCATTTCCTCTGAAAACAAAGTTTTCATTCAGAGATGAGGCTTTTTTCTCATTAATCAAAAAGTCTATTAGAAATGTATTAGATTTAAAGCATGATACAATCTGTATAAATATTTTATCTTTAAGATAAAGTATTTCCACTGTTCTCCATTTCACATGAAGTGAAATTAACACAGGAAGGGCAAAGAGTTAACTGAAAAAGAAAGTACAGTACCAGAATAATAAATAATATTTTTATAGTGTAATTTTTACTATACCATTCTCATACAAGATAGGGAATGGTTTCTATCCACTTTTAACATCTTGTGGAAGAATGTAATCATAAACATATGACCAAAGACATTAAAAAGATATATAATTCCCAAAATGCAAATTTCATACTGAACCAACACTCATCAATTGGCCCAGACCACAATCTTTTATACATATCTTTATTATTGTTCACTATATATATATAGATAGATAGCAAATTACTGTACTGCCCTCACAATTTTGATACAAATCACTTAATAAAAGTATATTAATAATTTTGTATTAGAATTATAAACATACCTTGTTATGGCATTTTAGTAATGGAACTTTTAGGTAATGTCATGCTCATTAATTTATATAATTTATTATTATTACTTACTTATCTGCTGAAAGGCAGGTGCTACATATCAAACCAGATCAAATGTTACAAGTTTTCCTCATAGCTATTTGTTTTTTAAAGATCATCAGTCGACTTTTTCTTTTTTTTGCCTGTTTGTTTTTCTCATATCTTCTGCAGTCCCAGCATATCTTTCATAATCTGTCTGTCTCCACTTACATGCCCAACCACTTTTTTTTCATAATAACTTTAAACATTTTATATATACATATATTTTTATGCATCTTGTTATTAGTTTTTCAATTTATTGTTTCCGTTTTCCCCCAAAATTTATTTCTCTTAAGATTAATTTTTTCATTTTTTTTTTTTTTTAATTTTCCATGTTTTCTTCCGTTCTATATAAAATAATATTTCTAATAAAACATTTAATAAGCCCTTTTTTTTAATCTAATTTCAGTGGCCAAAAGCTATTCTTATTTTTATTAAAAGCTTATTTAGCTATTTCATTTTTTATTCTAATTTTATGAATATTTATAAGTTAACCTAGTCTATAACTTCCTGTCTAATGCTTACTCTTAATCTTTTATCTGTTTTTATTGATTTATTTTTATTAATGTTTGATTTCAATCCAAGCTTACGAAAAATTTTGGTAATTTTATATAATTGAATTTAGTCCTCCATTCATGTTATAATCTAGTCTGATACAATACAAAGCTAAATCAATCTTTATCAAAACAATTTTCATTCAACAACTCATCTAAATATTTGTTAAACAAAATATGAGATAGATAACTTTCCTGCCTTACATCTTTTCCATTATCTTCTGGTTCATAAATTTCTCGTTAAGGATCTTTCCTTCCTATGTATTATTATTATATTATATTTTAAGTATCCAATTCATTCTATAAATATCTTTTTATCAATAAATAATCCCTTTTTCTCTGTACATATATTTTTTGATGATTATACTCATTGTAATTGTTGTCCTTATGATTTTTCTAAATCCAAATGATTGTGAGAAACGTATATAATCTATTTAAAGTCCGTCTATTCAAGCAATAATTATCTTAGTTGTATGGGAGATTTAACTAATTGTAAAATTCTCTTAGTTTATTATATTGAGATTAAGTTGTTTTTTTTTTTTTTGTTAGTGGTAGTAAATTTTTTGATTAGTTTCTGCAGTCATAAATTATATTACAAGTATTAAGTAATATTTACTGAGGCTATAACCTCGATAATATGCGTATAAAAGGCGATAGTAGGGACCTCTACAGGTGTTTTAACCACAAGCTTACGCTATGGAAGAGGTCCCTACTATCGCCTTTTATACGCATATTATCGAGGTTATAGCCTCAGTAAATATTACTTACGTAATCAATGTGCGTTTAATAAATTTATAATTATTACAAGTATTAACTAGTTTTCTTAAATACTTTTCACCCTTATCATATCTTCCTAGTTTGTTCCTCATTAAAGTTTTATCATATCTATTTTCAATTATCTCTTCATTCTTGAAACTCCTTTTTGTTTCTAAACTGTAAGTATTAAAGTAATTAATTAAAAATTATGAAGAAGAAATTTATATATATATTTTTATGTTGTAAAATTTAAATAGGAAAATGTAACTGACCTCCCTTTTTCCCTCCAAAACAGAAATAAATTCCGGGAAGGCATCTATTTTACTTCAACTAATGTGATTCCCAAAATGAGAACTTAAGTACATTGAGTTTAATTCTTGTTAAATAAAAGATTGAATGAAAAGTTGTTTATTGATTTTATGTATTTAATTTAATACAATTTTTGCAAGGATCATAATATGCAAAATATAAAATTTCAGTCACATAATCTTAGGAAAAAGCACAATATGCATAAAGTAACTTCAGAAGGATTTGCACATGTTAGAAGTTATCAGAAATTCCTGATCTGAAGAAAATTGTATATATATATATTGTAACGGTCATCATATGATCGGGGAATGACGGGAAAACATCATTTTAAAAATAAATAAAATAAATGATAAGCATGAACAAAATCAGTATTGGAAGTAAATAATTTATAAACATTATGTAAGATAAATATAATACGACGAGCATTAATCTTTAAGAAAAGTAACAGTCGGTTTTGTGACTGGATTTAAAAGTTTAAAACAATGTAGGCTTATCTAGCTAATCTGCATACACATAAGTGCTGAAGTTACAATAATACACATAAAAATGCAACTCAAGATATAAATAAATTCTCAACTGTTAATGAGTGCTGTTGTAGCCTACTAAGGCTTGTATACCTCTAAGATTTAAAAAGCTACTTAATTATGTGATATATATATATATATCTACTGTTTATTAGCTATATCTCAGGATTTAAACTTTTTGAATTCTGAATCTTCAAGTAGAATTTGATTCTCTCATAGATTCACTTTCATCTGCAAATTGGCATCCTAGTAAGGAGAATAGTGTTTTCTATTTTGCTGGGTACATATAATAAATTTTTCATGATAACTATTTTTATTAAAATTTGTTCTAAACCTAACAGATTATTGATGTACTTCTTATTTTATATATATGTGTAAAGATGTCATGGCATACTAGTTAATGCAATTACTTGCTATATTAATAATCTGGGATTCAAATCCTGGTCAACTAATATTTGGAAATTTTTCCCTCAAATTGAACATTGGTGGGGGTGGGGGTAGCTAGTTCATAGACAATCCAGTTAAGCACCCAAACAATTTTTATTTATATGTTTATATAATTTGATTTGTTGTGCACTTGTATGGATAAGGTTAATGCGTTAGACAATTGATTAGAAAGTAGATGATTTGTCATCATTCTTAATTAATTAATTAATTAATTTTTTTGTGTGAATAAATCAAAAAAGCACTATATCTTACTATGGAGTAAAATGCTAGGCATTAACTGAATAGCATGTTTGGAGGAATGGATTTTTGGTGCACCAAATTATATATTTTACAATGTGTATCACCAATATAAGATTTAATATCACATACCAGTTTGGATTTTTATATAATATGTCAGAATGAGAGATTTTTTTGAAAATAGATAAAATTACTGGAGTGATGATGATCAAGACTCTTGATGAACAATCAAATTATATAATATAATGAAGTTTAAAAATATGTAATGGATTGCAAAATTATCTTTTGGCATAATTATCATCAGGACTTAGAGATGAGCATCAACTCCTAAAAGAAGATTGAAATAGACATTTTTTAGCATTAATGAGTAAAACTAGTTTTATTTAATTTTAAATCATCTTTTGAGAACACCACAGTCTATCCTAACAGAATGACTAGTTTTACAAGATTCTACCTCTGATAAATTTTCCTTCCATCATTTCCCTGATTACTAAGTTTAGTACTCAAGCATGGAAAGTAAATTCGTAATGATCATGTTAATATATGCTAATAATACAGAGAAGGAATGCAATAAGTGACAAAAATTTCAATTTACTTAAAATAACATGTATAATAATTTAATAAATAAATTAGTAATACTATAGGATGTAGAATTTTTTTTTATTCCTTCCTTAAAAATAATTTAGTATTAATAATCTAATTTGGAAAAATTACTATAATAAGCTCGTTTAATACAAACTTTAGGTATGTTATGTGCATTAATTAAAAATTTATATTTTAAGTAACATTGCTATAAAATTTATATTGCTTTTATACCATGAATTATGTAAAGACTTAATTTGACCTCACTAAATCTAGAAAGATAAAATGTTTTGACCTTAACTAGATTTTTATTTTTTTGTGGTCAATCAATTAATCATATTGCTACATGTATTTCTTTTAAGTTTCTGTATATCGAAAGAGGTTGTAGTTATAAACTTCTTCATTGACATCATGTACTTTTATTTATGAAATCTTTTTTATCATTATACTTGGATGATTTGGTGAAGCATTAAGTTTATTTTTGATATTGTTCTGTTCTCATTATTTTTGTAGCAAATTTATCTTATAACATTTTCTATTATTTGAGGCTCATAGTTCTTTGGAGTTTCCCTTTGACTACATGGGAGTAGAGACGAGCAATCCAAGAGAGCATTGCATAACTATTAATGTTATAATTAATTTCAGCTAAATGAGACTGTAATGATTCTTATAATTTTTCATGAGATTGTTCTTTCAATGGTTTCTGACATATATTGTTAAGTCTATTTCTCTGAAACAGTAGAAACTTAGAATTTTTTGGGAATCTTCAATCTCTCTTAATGGCTTTTTTAACTCCAAATCTTAACTCCTATTAACTGCTTCTCCTAACTCTAAATACACATATAGAATTTAATTATATACTTACCTGTCTGTTGCATTAATTAAAATTTTGAAACTGATTTGTGTCAAATATTTATTTATATTATTGATTATTACAGTTTTCCTAGCTCATAATTTTTAAAACAAAAACCATTACAGATTTTATTACCTATTTATAGAATCTTTTAATTTTAATCAACTTAATTTAATTACTGGTTTATTATGGATTATTTAAGTTTAATTCACTCTTTTACAATTAATAGCTTATACTTATTAATTATTTTTAACATTAAAATTAACTTGTTATGAATAATTCATCTGAACAATTATACCAATTTTTATTTAAGGAAAATAAACAAATTATTTATAATGTCTCTTCCTCGTGTAAAATTATAACTTTCTATCCCAATATTTTATTTACTTCAAAGATGGATTTAATTTATCTCCCTTTTTCAAGGGCATTACCATAAGTATATATAATATACATGTGAATTAATAGATATACGTAAATTTTTGCTAATTCATTCTGTATATTATTATTTTCAATTCATACCTAATAAATATATTGTTTAACTACTTAGCACAACAGAGATGTTTAAGTAATAATAATAAAACTTCTATATAATAAGATCTCCCTTGGATAAATCAGGGAATTTATTATAGTAGTTAAATGGTTTTGAAAAGTCCAATGATATTTGATCACCAGAAATGACATGTTCAGCTTTGATCCAGGCTTTTCGAGCTCTAGTTTTAACTGAGAAATTTATTGACACGTTTACTATGTATTTGCATTTTATTTAGACTCTTATTGATTAAAAAAGACTTCTAATTCTATATATTTAGATGAATTATGTTTAATTCACAGAAAATACAAAAAGTATATATTGATATTATTAAGAAAGTATATGATCCATGTTACTTATTAATAAAAGTTGGTTTAAATCATGATTATACTCAAGATCATGTGATACAATTTTTTCAGAAATTATTTACTGCTTCTTGGATTTAATGAAGTCAGCTCAAAGATAAAATATTAATAGATTCAATTTTATAATTATTTTAATACAGATAAATATGGAAAGTAATGTGGTAAAAGAAATAAGAAGGAATAAATAGAAAGGGATTAGAAACAAGTATTTAAAATTGTATTTTTGGAGACCAATATTATTGATAATATAAAGATTCTCAAATAGATATTTTTTTAGATGATAATTCATAGTAAACTTTTTACCAATATGACATTGATGATTACCATGGGAGTAAATCTTTTTTAAGCAAGTCATTGCAAAATTAAACGTGTTTAAATTGTTGATTAAATATTTTATTGTAGAATTATGTATAATTAATATTATTTTAATGCATATTTTAATGTTTAAGCAGGATGTTTTGAATATAGAAAATGCCATTGGAAGTCTTTTTTCAAATTAGTAATAACATTTATAAAAATATGAAAGTTACAGTGAAATTATTAGATACAGGGAAACCATGTAAGCTAAACCCCTCAAACGATGTATTTTTGAAGATGAATTTTCCATAGACAGAAGATATCATATCACCCATTTTTCATAATGGAATCAAAAAATATTGGTGTCGATCTCTTCTGAAATAAAATGGTGACCACATAAATTCTCTTTGAGATTACAGAATAACAAAAAGTAGTACATTGTGAGTTTGGGTTGTAATGGTGTTCTATAATTGATCTTATTTTCTCATCAAGATTAGTTACCCTAGCACTATGAAAAGATGCTTTGTCATGATGGAGCTTTAAGTCCCTTATTCTCAGATTAAGGACAACTTCAAACAGTTAATTTTGTGTGTACCAAGATGCTGTGATAAATCTGTCCTAGCTTTCACCAGTTAAGAATACAAGTCTTTCATCAAACATTGTCTATTTATAGTGCTCATTTTCAAACACTCATATTTTACATTCTTGACATGTTGGCACATCCTAAAAAGTAGTATAGGTTTAAGTCCCATAAATTTATTGCAAAATTTGATTGATTTCTACATGCTCAGCTTTTTGTTCCTCTCTCAATTGGTGTTGAACTCAATATAAAACAGGTTTTTTAATCTACAATTCTTCATGAAGGATTTTATATATTGCTGTGGTTGCAAAACCAAGGGTAATATCTATCATTTGGTAAATGCACTAGTTGTTCGTTATCATTTTACAAACACAGGCCTTGTTTTTGGGGTAACTGCTATAGCAGTCCTTTCTGTATGTTTATCATCATGAAACAAATTAAGCCCCCTGCATAATTCCCTAAACAATCTTACGCATGATGGTACTTGATTGTCAAAGGTAACTGCTGTATATATTCTTCATGTAATAAAAAACATCATAATGCAGTAGTACATTTGTTCCAATTCCAGACTCGTATTGTTGAAGCGTACCTCACAGTTACTAAAACAGTAATCGTGGAGTTAAACTACTGCTCTTGTAATTATAATGAATTGAACCCAACATGTGTGTGATTAACACTTGGTGCTATCGTTAGTTTGCTATATTTCCATAATTTTAATTATTATTTATGTTAGTTAAATTAATTTTAATAACTATTATCGAATGGGGAATTCATTTACTCATTAATACTTTATGATACTTACAGGACATATTTATAATTCACAATTATCTTTGTTGTTGTAGCATTATTTTTCATATTATTTGTATTTGCTCTTTAAAATAACAAATACTATAATTTATATAATGCTAGATGTACTTTAGTTAACTCAATGTAAGAATAAATCTAATCACATTCTGGGCCATCATATTACATGTAATGAAAATTTATTAAATGATTAATAGGTAGTAGAGGAAGTGATGATGATGATCATCCAAATATTTATTTATATCAATCACAAACTTTATATAAGAAAAATATCAAGCAGAGTTTAAAATATAACAAATGAAAAAAAAAAAAAAGCAATAAAATAAATTAAAAACAAAATATTATTTACAGTCATTTTATAAAAAACCAAATGAATTGACAATAGAAGATATTAAATAATTTGTGGCCATTATTTATTTTTTTAAAGCCAAATAAATAACGTTAAAACATATTAAATAATTTATGAACATTACAATTATACTGCTTCCAATTGGAAGTCTTGATAGTTTGATATATAACAGTTAAAATATATTAGATAGTCATATATTTGTAACTGAAAATCTAGAATGTGAATGAGATTTACATCTAGAATTATCTTTATTCCAGTATATATGAACCCCACTTAGAATATTATGAATTATTAAATATCTCTGAATGATATATTTATATGTTAGTCTATTTCCATCATCTAATATGAGGATACAATGTCTAGAAAAATTTAACTTTATTTAAATATTCCAAAGACATTCAACTGTTAATAATAGCATACAGGTTAGTATCTCCCCTCTTCTTTAGATGTTACTGGCTGCATGGGAATCGAACCTGGACTCTTAGATTCATTGAGAATTGAATTTTAAGGTAATGCTCTAACCAACTGCCAACCTGCCAAAGGCAACAGTCAGTAGAAATTTCATATACTTATCTTGCGATTCCTCCTGATTTGTCCATGTTTTTGTAAGAGCAAAGTTGATTAATGGTTTCCATGCATTTTGCATAGTTGCACTAGGTTGGCTTATGGAATTGTTTGCCATTGTCATGTCAGCTTCTTCGTACCTTTTTTCTCTATCCAATATTTTTGTATTTTCCCAATTGAACATATGTTCATTGGTACATAGCTGGTCTACTATCT
Organism: Epiperipatus broadwayi; assembly: GCA_028023455.1. Lineage (NCBI taxonomy): Eukaryota > Metazoa > Onychophora > Udeonychophora > Euonychophora > Peripatidae > Epiperipatus > Epiperipatus broadwayi. The sequence goes on from JAQFVV010006210.1 coordinate 4,276,671, forward strand.
TAGACACATCTGTTTTCTCTCTTCTAATCATCAGTTTGGGTTTCTTGCAAGCACTTTTTGATGATGCGACTGGTTTCATCAATATACATTCTTCCACATTCACATGATATTTCATAGATGCAGTTTTTTCTTTTCAGCATTTCAAGTTTAGGTTATAGATGTTAGAATTCCTCATAGTATGGTATGGCTTTGGAAAGCTGTTCTGATGTTATACTGATTGCAGATTTTCTTTAATTTGTCGGCTATTTTTGGTATGTATGACCATACCACATTATGAGGAACTTAATATCTACAAAGCCTAAACTTGCAATGCTGAAAAGAAAAAAAACTACATCTATGAAATACCATGTGAATGTGGAAGAACTTATATTAGTGAGACCAGTCGTTCCATTGAAAAGCACTTGCAAGAACACAAACTGATGATTAGAATAGAGAAACAGATGTGTCTAAGGTAGCAGACCATGTATGTACCAATGAATATATGTTCAATTGGAAAAATACAAAAATATCGGATAGAGAAGAAAAAGGTACAAAGAAGAAAATTTAAAGAAGCTGCTCACATGATAATGGCAAACAATCACATAAGTCAACCTAGTGTGACTATACATAATGTATGGAAACCACTAATCAACTTTGCTCTTAGAAAAAAGTGGAAAAACCAGGAGGAACCTCATAGATAAGTATATGAAATTTCTACTGACTTGCTTTTGGCAGGATAGCTCAGATGGTTAGAGTGTTACCTTAAAATTTAATACACAAAGAATCTAAGAGTCCAGGTTCGATTCCCATGCTAGTACTGTTATTGGTCAAGCCAGCAAAACCTGAAGAAGAGGGGAGAATAATAACTTTCGAAATGTTATGCATATACTAAGAATATTTAAATAAAGCTACATTTTTTTTAAGACATTTAATACTCATATTAGATGATGGAAATAGTCCAACATATAAATACAACTAAAACAGCATCGTCACAAACCTTCAGGAAAATCCATCTCTAAATGATATAGCAAGAAATCTAATACAAGTAATACATACATAAAACTGAATAGACTTTATAAAAGTATAAAGCCATCAAAGATATTGTAACGCAATAAATATTGATAACAAGAACTGTAAATCGTAATTAAAGCTGATCAAGTAAAAAGATTAAATACATAAAAGAACATTTAATTTCATGTATGTAAATTAGAACAAGAAAAGTCAATATGATTTACATATTATATAGGCCTCCTCAATAATTAATTTCACCATTTTTCATTTATAAGTGCTTTTATAATTATCTTTTAAGAATTTACTTGAAAGTTCAATTTTTAAGACATTATTCTTAATAATTATTTTTATCAAATTTTGGTTTTCATTATTGTTTGATTCTTTCCACAATAGATGTGTGACAGTTTTATATAAATATTAGTTGAAAATGGTTCTGACTTCTTATGTTTTTTAATATAATACAATTTTTTTCATATTATTCACTAGGATTTCTGTCTCTCAATTTGACCTTAGCCACTTAGCCATGTCTGTATACAATAACCAAACACAAAATGGTTTCTCTCCAGTTTGTTAATCAATTTTGTTATTTCATAAGTATTGTAAACTTTTTTATTTTTATTTTACTGCCTAATGCTCTTTTTGTTTTAAAAATAACATTGAATTTTACTTTTTATATAAGTTTTAAAATTATGTTAATAATTTTTAGCTGTTATTTCCTATGCTATATTTTTCAACTATTGCCTATTAAATTTTGATATGACAGTCTTTGTATGTATTTTAAACTTGTATTCATCTGAACTTCCAAATTTTTTACATCTTTTACAATGAATTTTTCTACACTAATTCCTCCAAAGTACTACCATCAGTTTTAGATTTTGTAGTATTTCTATTCTCAAACTTGTCTTCTCTTATGATGTCTCCCTTTTAGAATATTCACAAATTGTAATGTTTTTGCTGAACCAGCACTCACCAGTTGATCCAAATCATTATCTCCCCATATATATATAATCAATGTTCAGTTTATATTAAGATAGCAAATCTATAAACTCCAAAAGACAAGCTTCAATCCATTCCACTCTCCAATTCATCCATACCATTGAAAATCTGATGATGGAATGCCCAAATCCCTTGTTGATGAAAAAGACAAATCTTCAATGAACCTGGCCTCATCAGCTAATCCAGTATCTTCTGCATATATATATATAATCAATGCTTGGTTGATTTGAAGATTTGCTATCTTAATATAAACTGAGCACTGATTATATATATGTGTGGGGAATAATGTGTTTGACCAACGGATAAGTGCTGGTTCAGCATAAAATATATTTATTGGAGATTATTTATCTTTTTCACATGCGTGTGGTTCTGTATATCTGTTGTATGAGATAGAATAGACAGCAAAGCTTGAAAGTCTGTGTTTAAATTTCCTATATTAAATCCTAAACTCCAAGTATATAAAGTATACTTGTATTCAAATATTAGATTCTGCCTGTATCCTTCTGCCCATCACTCTTCTCTGTATTTAAATGGATAAGATCTTTTGCATGAGGAGTCAGAGTGACTTAAGGGCAACATGGACATGGCAATAATATTGATGTCAACAAGGGATTTGGGCATTCCATCATTAGATTTTCAATGGTATGGATGGTTGAAGAATTGGAGGGTAGAGTAGATTAAAGCCTATTCATTGGAGTTTGGAGATTTGCTATCTTAATAAAAACTGAGCATTGATTATATATTTATGGGAGATAATGATTTGGACCAACTGGTGAGTGCTGATTTAGCATCAAAAACATTGGAGATTATTTATCTTTTTCACGTGTGGAGTTTTGTATATTGGTTGTATGAGGTAGAGTAGATAGTTGAATGAAGCTTTTATTTCATATAGTTAGACAATTTTTTTGTTTTATTATTGATTTCAAGTAGGAAAAGCTATATGTTTTAAAATTCAATTGATAATTGATTTGTATTTACATAAAAACTGCTCTGATACCAATAAATATGCAAATTTTTTTAATAATTTTTAATTAAAATAATCTTTTTTCTTAAAAAACAAAATTACATTTTTTCACTATTGCAGTTAAATATTATCATTTATCAGCATTATTTTACAAATTTTGAAAGTAATTTGTTTTGAAAGATTGTATGTTTTTTAATTTGTGATTTCAATTCATTTACATCAAGTAATTTCGTTATTATTACTGATATATTATAGTTTTATTTATTGTGTGGTAGCATTTGTTTCAACATTATTAATGTCAGTGATTCCTTGATTAACAAGTAAAATATTTTATAGTATTTTAGTTTGTCATATTGAAAAATATTTTTTTAGAAATTTAACATTTTTCATTACTTGAAAAAATGAATGTATCATCATCATCAACCATTATCAATCCACTGCAGGATGAAGGTCTCTCCAAGTTTAATCCATCTTTTCCGAGCTTCTCTTCTCCACAACACCCCTGCACATTTTCTTATTTCATCCATCCATCTCACATGTGGTCTCTTTCTGGGTCTTTTACAATCTCTTGGAATCCAGTTTAAAATTTCAATTGTCCATCTATTATCATCTCTTCTAGCAATATGTCCGTCCATCTATTATCATCTCTTCTAGCAATATGTCCAGCCCAACTCCATTTCAATCTTTTAATTTTTTCAATAAGGTCAGTAACACCTGTTTGTTGTCTTACCCATACATTGCGTTTTCGATCTCTTCTTGTTACTCCCAACATACATCTCTCCATACTCCTTTGAGTGGTCTGAAGTCTCTGTATTGCTCTTCTATTAAGTGTCCAAGTCTCAGATCCATAAGTAAGAACTGGTAAAACATATTTGTTAAAAACCATCCTTTTCAAACACATAGCCATATTTCCTTTTAGTATCAAGTTATTTCTACCAAAAGCACTCCAACCAAGTTTAATTCCATGATTAATTTCCTCCATTATGTTTCCATCTGTATTAATAATCTGACCTAGGTATTTGTAACTGTTAACTTCTTCTAATTCTTCATAATCAATCTTTATTTTCTTATTTTGAGCAAATCGATTAAACATTACTTTAGTCTTTTTAACATTTATCTTTAGTTCTACTTTTCTACTTTCATCTGCTAACTCCTGCAACATTTCCTGCAGCTCTGAAGCATTATTTGCAAAAACAACTACATCATCTGCGAAATCTAAATGACTTAAATACTCTCCATTTACTTTCACTCCTTTAGCTTCCCATTTTAATCCACAAAATACTTCTTGCAGCACTGCTGTAAAGAGTTTTGGAGATATGAATGTATACTTTCCATTAAATCAGTACAGACTTTACAGTTGACTATGAGCTTATTGGAATCCAAAGTGTATGAATATATGGATAGCCTTGTTTGCATTAGTGTAATAGTAGTGGCAGATGGGAAATCAAGGTTGAAAAATTGCAGCTTCAATCTGTCTCTTCCTCAGGCTCAAACTTCTTTATGAACTTTCAATCAATAAATCATTCTATTGTTATTATCAATGTATGCATACATCTGTTGTCTATCAAACATTTAAGATTTTAGACATTTTCTTAAATTACTTCTTCCAGGATTTATATTTCTTATTCTACTCATCAAAGAAGTTAGTTCCCTTTTTTTAAATAGGAATGAATCCAATTTTTGCTTTATTAAATTGTTTGACAATTATTCTCATTTATCTTTTCTATCACATTAGTATTTTTAATCATTTTCTAAATAAATTATTATTCTTTGCACCTATATTTCAAAATCATCCAATTTTTTTTTTTTAAATTGGTCAAACAATTCTCCAAACACAATACATAAGGTTTTTTTTTTTCTTGATCCACTATTATATTTTTTTAAACTTTTTTTTACTCTTATTTAATTATTAAACTCAATATTTAAAGCTATTTTTTTTTTTATATTAATTCTATAGTATTATGTTTTAAGTTACACATTACTTACTAAAGAACATCAAACAAAGTAGCCATAACACAAAACTCATCAGGCTTATAGAGCATACAAAACTTACCAAACTCACAGAGCATTACTTGAATATCATATTTAATTTTTTTAAGAATTATAATATTGTCTTTTTTTCTTCACCAATAAAATTGTAATTATAGTTGTGCGATTTTTTTCGCATATGTTAGTGAAGCTATATTTATAATTTAAGATTTACTATACTATCCATCAGAGAACAAAAATATTTTAGAAAAAACTCAAAAATAAACAACCTAAACGCAATAAGAAATACTTAACAATTCCTTTTATACCTAATGTAACTTCGAAAATTGCTAAAAAAACTGTCTATTGATTTTAAATGCAGCTTCAGAACACCTCCCAACACTAACCAACTAATAAATAATTCCAAAGATAAAATAGAAAAAGATCAAGCCACTCATGTGGTCTATAAAATAGCATGCCCTCAATTAGGCTGCAAAGCATCTTATTATCGTGAGACTCTGTTTAACATCAATACAATTGTTTATCAACACAGATATGCATATAATAGAGTAAAAAATAAAAATGAAGGAACATTGATCTTCTAGGACCACCAACCAACAGCAGGTCATTTATTTGAACCCAGTTCTTTCCAAATATTCTGTACAGAGAAGAGCAATGCCAAAAGAAAAGTCAAGAGAACTTATTACATGGCAAATGACCCCAGTGCTATTAATAGAAGAGGGGCATGCTTTGCTTTTTCCAAACAAGACTAATTAATTAAAAATTCAAGCTCATTTGCATATATGTACAATAATTCACAACAGAATCTTCATTCTTAAAGCTATGAGTATGGGATTTGGATACTTAATCCCAAAAGCACTAACCTAGTATATTAAATCTTAAATTATAATTACAACTCACTAACATATGCGAAAAAATTGCACAATTATAATTAAGTATTATATTAATTATATGAACGAGGACATAGAATAATTTTGTATTAGTAAGTGCCTTGTTAATGAAATAATATAATGGAGAGTTTAGCATTATAGCACACCCAAAATTCAAAAATATCAGTAAAAAGCATCTTACCAGAAAAACTGTTGTAGTGGAATAGATATTTCGGATATCAATGTGTCCCAAGACAATACTAAAGTGATCCTTCTGCAGAGAATTTTTCATGGCTAGAAATGATAATGATGTATGTACGTGTATATTGTAAATCAGAAATTAAAAGGCAGATATAATCTTCACAGCAATTCTCATTGACTCAAAGTATCACTAAGTTCAGAGTTTAACAGAATACCATTCATGGTTTAGTAATAAGTTATGATTTTATCTAACATTAGCTATTAGGGATTCTGTTTATTTCAGTGGAACATATATTAATCTTTTTTTCTCATGCACAATATTGCAGTGATACTTGTTCTTTGTATTCTTAATCAAAATTGTTTTTTAATAAAAGCTGATGCAATCTATTGAAAAAATATATTGCTTGACTAAAATTACATTTGGTGTTCTGTTACAATGTTGTTGAAAATAGTTTGCTTAGTTCTTCTTATAACTTGGATTGAAACTTAACTGAAAGAATTCTGAAATTGTTTAGCAATAAAAATGAATTTAGTACTGCTATTAAGAAGATGAATGAAATGGCAAATTTAGAGAGACTATATTACAAATCAGAAATTTAACTGATTAAACAAACAATGATTTAAATTTTGGACATAGATGTTATAAATAATTTTGAACAAGATTCAACCGTAATTGTTTTTTACTTTTGATCTGTAGGAAATATATTGTAATTGGCTGTTAAACTTTTCATAATACCCAAATATGTAATATGAGAGATCACAGTAAGTTTGTACTATATGTTCTTTAGCAGTTACTCACAAATGAATATGGCCATTCCAACTCCAAGGGGAAAAGATAAAATGACTAAATAAAATATATTTAAAGATGACATTTGTAATAACTATATATGAACCATAAGCACATTCACACATAGAACAGGCTGGTCCATTTTTCGTTTGATATTTCTTCTACAGAAAACTTACTTTCAATTCTATATCATGTTGTACTTCTCTTCTGTTTTTTATTCTCTGTTATATCTTCTCACTGACTTCTGTAGAAAGTTTTTTAAGATAATTCTTTTAACTTGAACATGAAAATCGTGCTCAAGTTTACTATAAAAGACACTTCTATGAAGTCATATTGTTCATCCATTTCACATGTTCAATTCAATGAACATTTGATTTTATAATAGAGAACTGAAGTATCACATCAATAAATTTAAAAATGTTCTTATCATTATATCTTTAAAATTTATGGAGCATCCTTAAATGAAAGTGGATGGAGGGTCCTAGTCTCATTTCTATATAATAATACACTTAATTTAGTTGCTGTAGATATTTTTTTACTATGAAATACCCTGTTTTTTAAACTTAAGCTACAGCTTCACATTGAAATCTATACTGAATCTCTTTCTGCAATGAAATACCCTGTCTTTTAACTTAAGCTACAGCTTTACATTGAAATTTATGCTGCATCTCATCATGCCATTCCATTATTCTATTTATAAAACTACCAAAAATTAATTTTTAAATAAAATCCTCCATATGTTATAGTAAAAATACAAAGTATCCTTCTATAGATAATCTATTGAACTGGAAAAACTAAATCAGTCATCAGCTTACTGTAAATCCAAGAAGATATTTTCATCTTTAATCAACTCAAATTAAGAATTCCTCCATCAAATCCATATCATATTTTGATTGTTGATTCTTTAAAAAGCAAAGGCATGTTCTTATTTAATTAATGCCTTAGAGTTTCTACTTAATATTTTTTCCTTCAATCATATAGAAGCTGTATAATACAAATAAACTTTGCTAGATGGTGTACTAATTTCAACAATGCTATAGTCCTATTTGATTGGGTCAAATGCATTGACCAAATCAGTAAAAGCAATGTTTAAATCAATCTTTTTTTCTTGTCACTTTTCTTACATTTGCCTGGTAATAAAACTTATTAGTTCTTGATTCTCTAAAACCACATTTGTTGTCTGTGGAAACCACTCTTCTATGACTGGAAATAATCATTTAACAAAATCCTTAAAAGTATCTTTAGTATAATGGGTAACAATGAAATTCCATAATAATTACTGCAGTTTGTTTATTCCCTTAACAAACAAAATATTGTAGTCAGTTGGCACCAGCTAATAAACCGCTTAACCTATTTTAAAACTTTTTTATATATGTTGATAAGGAACTTTAGTCTTTTTATTTTTAAGATTGCAAGAGGTGTTTTGACTTCACTAATTTGGATACCTTTGTCTAAATCTGAGTAGATAAAATATACTATTACTAAACCTAAATTAAATCAATAACATTTCACATTTGGATTTATAATGTAGATTGTAAAAGTGATAATACTTATTTTATTGATGAAAATTTTGATCTGCTTAAATTAATCTTTCAATCTATACTAAAGAGTTTTTCAAATAAGAATTTAGGTTTTAAAAGACTGCAGCTACATAGAAAAGCTTTTTGCAACAATAGTAAATATTAAAAAAAAAAAAAAATTCTAAGAGACATCTTTTAAGCATTAAGAATGACTAAACAGTACTTTTTTTTTTGTAGTTGTATATTGGACTAATTTCATTATTTAGATATAATAGTGGTGATTTTAGAAAAATCAAACTATTTCTGAATATATTTTGTACTACCAGATTTTGTTTTTTATTTATGAGATGGACCTGCTTGCCAGTGATCAAAGAAAAACTAATCGATAATTTTCTATCTAAAAAACATGCAGAATGAATATAAGTAACATTTTAACAAGCATGATAACAACTACAACAAAAAAATATTTTTTAATCTATAAGAAAGTATTTGATAGTTATAGATTATGTTGTATTAGGTAAACTGATATATTTAAAATTTAAAAAGCAATCTGTTTATTGAAAGAAATGAATTAATTAAAATCATAAAATTAAAAAAACATTTTAATACTTAGGCCAAATGATAATTATAAGAAATTTAAAATCCAAAAAGCCGTATGTTTATGGCAAGAAATATATTAATTAAAATTATGGAATTAAATAAACTTTTATCACTGAGACCAAATGCAAAATCACAAGAATTTAAATTCTAAAAAATAATTCTTGGAATGAATATAAACAAATAAATAATCCATAAGAAATTCCAAAAAATCAATTTGTTTATGCCAAGATTAATAAACATAGCAATGAAAACACGTGAACTGACTGATCTATAGTCTAGTATTATCTTAAGTTCTCACCTTACAGCTTCATGCAGTGGCATAATATAAAAATAATGAAACTTATGGCATAACCAAAATTTTAATGAATGTATATAACATACGTTTTATGTCATTTATATTTTTTATTTTAACCTTAAACAGATGGTTTTTTTTTACAATTCAAATTGTTATTTGCATTTGGTATTATCACTAAAACAATATTCAGTTTCGTGATTTTATTTAATACTGTTTTTTTCATAAATGTATATTCTCATGCTTAATTTCATTTGTTTGCATTTGGCTTTATTATTAAATATTATTTACTTCCATAGTTTTAATTACTACAGTTCTTGCCATTAAAGGGTTGCTATTTTGGAATTTAAATTTATTATTTTACTTAATAGAGTTCTTGCTGGATTTTATTTTCATGTTTTTATTTTTAATGCATGATGAAAGTTTTTTTTTAAATATCATAGCATCGGCCGGGACGTGAACCCGCAATCCGGGCAACTACTTGCAAGGCAGTCGCGCTGACCTCTCGACCATCAATGCAAGACATGCACGATGAAAGTTAATAATTGTTTTTCTTTTGGTATTGGTTTGCAGTACCATATAACACTAGCTCTAATTGGCAATGACATGCAGGTTAATAAGGCATAACTACAAGTAAACTGTCCCCATCAAAAATCTTCAGGCACTCGTATATTTTTATAAATCTCATAGATAATTAATGGAGTTGTTTATTTTAATTGAACATTTTCTAAATCTCATACACATTATTACATCTCTGCTTACTTTTGACATTCTAGTTCTGTGTAGATTTCTCATCATCACAATGAGAGAGAAGTATTGCTGATACACTAATTTTCCTAGCACATTCTACTATTTAACATATTCAGTTGAATCATAAACACTTATTGAATCAAAAAATCAATCTGCTTGCAGTTCCTCAGCATAAGGTTTTATTTTGTGTTAATGATTATCAGCGTAATCTTATTTACATATGGTTTTAGAGATATTCTATGATACTTTGCATACTTTGAAATATAGAATATAAATTGTTCTCTTCAATCTGTGGAACATTGAGAAATTTTGGCATGCTTTTGATGATTCTTCTTTATTTATCAATAAATTGCTTAAGCAATGTCATCAATTTCCGTATATTTCCTTTTTTGGAATGTTTATGGATATATCAAAAATTTCCAGAAAACTAAAAAATTATATTGCTTTAAAACTCTTGTTGTTTAAAAAAGAATTCATCAGCCATTATAGACCTTTTAATTTACTTTTGTATGAAAGCTTATAATTACAATTGAGAACTGCTATAGCATGTTTCTTTCATCTTTAATTGCTTGTATTTAATAAAACAGTAATATTGATCACATTAGTAAAAAATAATAATAATCATATATTGAGTTCTCTGCAAGATCATAACTATTCAGGTATCCTAATGGTGGATTAAATACAGTTTCATTCAATTAAGTGAACTGACGTTATATATATTGTAACCGGATGCACAACCAACCCCACTCTTCGTTAGTTTTATTTCCTGATGAGCATATTGCAGGAAGGAACTATCAATTGGCATTCCCCAATGCAGACATCACCCTACCTATAACAATATTTCCTGCTCATCAGAGGATGTAGCGCCATAGAGACTGGAAGCATCTAGAAATTTATGTGTTTGGTTTCCCAAACGGCGCCACTAGAGTTCCATCTCACTACACCTTACTTACCATCGCCTGGTTATGCTGAACATAGCTCAGGAGGCATGAGATTCTTGTGAGCAAGATGCAATGAATGATTAGTGATGCAAAATAGAATTGGACAATTATATTAATTTTAAGTAAACAATAATTTTATTTAATAACAATTCATTAGCAAGTCTTTCTAATATAATTCATATAATGAGAAGAAGTCTAGAAATATTTCAGGTAGGTTACGTGAGCAAAAACCCATTTTTTAATTCACACGATGAGAAGTCTAGAAATATTTAAGGTAGGTTATCTGAGCAAAAACTCATTTTTTAGTTCACATGATAAGAAATCTAGAGATATTTCAGGTAGGTATACATACACAATTAATATGCAAATGTTTTTAACCATTTATTCCAGGTCTGTAGAAGCACTTAAGCAGATACACATATACGATTTATACATAAATGGTTTTGGTTATGCTGAACATAGCTCAGAAGGCATGAGATTCTTGTGAGCAAGATGCAATGAATGATTAGTGATGCAAAATAGAATTGGACAATTATATTAATTTTAAGTAAACAATTTTATTTAATAACAATTCATTAGCAAGTCTTTCTAATATAATTCATATAATGAGAAGTCTAGAAATATATCAGGTAGGTTACGTGAGCAAAAACCCATTTTTTAATTCACACGATGAGAAGTCTAGAAATATTTCAGGTAGGTTATCTGAGCAAAAACTCATTTTTTAGTTCACATGATAAGAAATCTAGAAATATTTCAGGTAGGTATACATACACAATTAATATGCAAATGTTTTTAACCATTTATTCCAGGTCTGTAGAAGCACTTAAGCAGATACACATATACGATTTATACATAAATGGTTTTGGACTATTGACTCAAGTCTATAGAAGCATTTCAAGTAGATGTACATATAATATCAGTATTGCAATTATTATTTCGGGTCTGTAGAAAAGTTTTGAATAGATGTACAGATATCAGTATTACAATTATTATTCCAGGTATGTGAAAGCATTTCAGATAGGTATACGTATTATATTAATACATAAATGTTTGTAATCATTTATTCTGGGTCTGTAGAAACATTTTGAGTAGATGTACAGATAATATCAGTATTACAATTATTATTCCAGGTATGTGAAAGCATTTCAGGTAGATGTACAGATAATATCAGTATTACAATTATTATTCCAGGGCTGTGGAAGCATTTCAGGTAGATGTACAGATAATATCAGTATTGCAATTATTATTCCAGGTTTGTAAAAGCATTCCAGGTAGGTATACATATTATATTAATACAAAAATGTTTGTAATAATTTATTCCGGGTCTGTAGAAACATTTTGAGTAGATATACGAATAATATCAGTATTACAATTATTATTCCAGGTATATGAAAGCATTTCAGGTAGGTATACATATTATATTAATACATACATGTTTGTATTTTATCAAGATATAGATAACACACACCTAAGCATTTATGATTCACATAGTATTTTATTATTTTTACCATATCTTTGACTTTTGTGATTGACATTTCTATTTAGCTGGTTCATTTGAAATAATTATTACAATTATTATTAGAAGTATTTCTATTATTTGAATATATCTTAAATTTTACGAAATAATTGGCACTTTAACTAATGAAATATATAACACATATATATATATGTGAGTGTTTGTAATAAAGCAATAATTTTCATTTCTTATTTGCATTTTAAACAAGGATAAAAAAAAAAAACTACTGTCAACTTTTGACTGAAGTTAATAACTGGTTGTGAAAACTTTTTTTAAGACTAATAATATCAAATTTTCTCTTTTTTTTGTAATAAAAATTAATTGCTCTAATTTTAATTTATATTCTATTGCAATTGAATCATTTCTAATTGCTTACCTCCCAATTCATGTCTTTGTTTATTATTGCATTACTAAATAACTGGGGGTCTGTCTTGAACGGCACATTAAAACTTCTAGGCAACACTTGGGGTTCACATTGTGGGCAGATAGAGAGAACAAGTAGTCTAGCCAATGTTTATATTAGGATTTTTCATTAGGCTGTTTGATGGTTCCATTAAATCACTTTTCTAGTAGTCTAGTAGCTAAATCTTGTATCAATTCATGAATCTTGTATCTCTGAATCAATAAACTATAGTAATAATAATCTTCTACTGATTTTCCACACTATTTATATTTTTATCTCTCTGACCAACGGATTCACCTTACATGTCTCTTTTCTTCCATTGATAGCAGCTTTTTTATCCTTGTCCGCGTTTTTAATCCCCTACATCATTGGACAGTTTCTCTTTGGCAGGAACAGACTTAATTAGTGACTATTTTTGATTATCTGCCTTCATCATGTGTTTTCATCTTAATTTTGTATTGCCTGTGGCACAGTGATTTGACACCTACAGTTATTTTGCCTTAGAAGTTTTCTTCAATCTGAATTTTAATGTTTAAAGATTTTTATTTAATTGATTTTTAACTTGAATTTGTGAATTTTAATAAAGATTTATACTTACTTTAATTGCAAATATAAACATATTTGCTTTTCTGTTTTCATTTTAAAAAGTTTGATTTCCTTTTCATTTGACCAAATCGTTATGAATTAACAAATTATCATTTTAATTGTGATCAAATTTCATTCCTTCTTATTTTTCTTTAAAATATTTAGTTTCTTTTTTTAAAAAATATTACTAGTCTTTTTAATTGGGGGGGGGGGGATCTAAACATATTCATGAAACAGCATGTCTGTTTCAATATATTTAATTATAATTATATGGGATTTGAACACAAACTTTTAATCTCTCTTCAACTATCCATTCTTATCTCAAACCACCTATACACATGACCACACACATATGAAAAAGATAAATGATCTCTAATATATATATTTGGTGCTGAACCAACACTCATCAATTGATCCAAATCATCTCACACATGTATATAATCAGTGCTTGGGTTTTATATTAAGATAGCAGATCTTCAAACCTTAGTAGACAGGCTTCAATCTACTCCACCCTGGACCAACTGATAAGTGCTGGTTCAGCACGAAATATATATATTGGAGATCATTTATCTTTTTGACATGTATGTGGGAATGTGTATTGGTGGTTTGAGATAGAGTGGATAGCTGATAGGAGCTTGAAAGTCTGTATTCAAATCCCCTTATAATTACAATTAAACTCCAGGTATATGAAATATGCCTGTATTTCAGATATATATGTATACAGTGATAATCCTGCAATCTTTATTTAGCTCTGAGTCATCACTCTACTACTCCATTAAACCTCATTATTATTTTTAGTTTTTGTACAAAAACTTTATAATTATTATTGAAAACTATTATAACAGGCTTCTTTCATCTAAAGATAATAGTTTTTATTTAGAAAAAAACAGTCATATCATTGATCATATTTATTTAAAAAAATAATTATATAGTTGCCTAGAAGATTTTGACTTTTCGGTATCCTAATGGTGGATTAAGTAGAATAGTTTTACTCATTTAACTGAATTTAGATTTTACATATAGTTCTTGACTGATAATCAACCTATTCAATTGTTAGTCCAGTGCATTAACCTATACAAGACCTTGATTATATTCATTGTTTTTCATTTTAACACTAAAGGATTATAAAAATTTAGCATAACTATTAACGAGAATTTATTTAGGAAACATCTCTAGATGATATTTCTTCCATTGATTAAAAGTGATTGTGATGATATATATATATATGCATTGAATAAATAGATGATTCTACTATGTTTGTACAATCTTTTTGTTGGCATTGTATTTAATAACATGGGTGGAAAAAAATTAAATGAAGAAAAAAAGTTAAACCTTTAGTCTAAATGTAGATAAAAATTAATTTTAATTAATGTCTGATCATTTTTTAATGTGTTTTTTTTTTTATCAGTATTAAGTAATATTTTTATTAAAACTCTTTATGTCGTATAACTTTTTTTCTTTGTTGTAATAATTCACCTATGTTCTGTATTTCAGTGCTGTGATGTCTGATGCAGTTCTCCAGTCTTCATATCTACGGCAGCGAAATGCTGCTCTTCAGGATCAAGAAATTGTCCCTGAAGTTACCACAAGACAAAGAGATAGTGTAAGTCATAACTCAGATGATGAAGAAGAAGAATTAAAATATGGAGCAAAGCATGTAATAAAACTTTTCATTCCAGTTACTCTCTGTATGTTGGTAGTTGTAGCAACTATGAGCTCTGTAACTTATTATTCTGTTAAAAACGTTTTTTTAGTTTATACACCTTTTCATGAAGACACTCCTGATTCTGGGACCAAGGTGTGGCAGTCATTGGCTAATGCCCTTATTTTGATGGGTGTTATAGTAGTTATGACAATTTTTCTTATACTTCTCTACAAATATAGATGTTATAAAGTTATTCATGGGTGGCTTATTATTTCATCTCTTATGTTACTTTTTTTATTTTCTTACATATATCTTGGTGAAGTATTAAGAGCCTATAATGTTCCCATGGACTACATTACTGTTACTATAGTAATGTGGAATTTTGGAGTAGTTGGAATGATCTGTATTCATTGGAAAGGTCCTCTCCTTTTACAGCAGGCCTATCTAATAGTTGTCAGTGCGCTGATGGCTCTTATCTTTATTAAATATTTGCCTGACTGGACAACTTGGGTTGTATTAGGAGTAATTTCGATTTGGGATTTAGTTGCTGTTCTTTGTCCCAATGGCCCACTGCGCATTCTTGTTGAAATAGCTCAAGAGCGTAATGAAGCTATTTTTCCAGCCTTGATTTACAGTTCCACAATGGTATGGTGTATAGCAATGGCAGATAAAAATTCTCCTCAAGTAAAAAAGAAAAAGAAACAAGCTCCTGTAAATGAGACAAATCATGTTGAAGCAAGTAGTACTTCAGCTCATGATGAAGAAGCTGGTTTTAATGATAATTGGTTAAATTCTACTCATGCACGATCTGCTTCTCGTCAGCAGAATATTTCAAATAACCCACATTCACATAATACTGTTGTCACACTTGAAGGTAATTCAGCCCCAAATCAGCAAGATCCTACAGAAGAGGAAAGAGGAGTGAAGCTTGGATTAGGAGATTTTATTTTTTACAGTGTTCTTGTTGGTAAAGCATCTTCTTATGGTGACTGGAATACAACAATAGCTTGTTTTGTGGCAATTCTTATTGGATTATGCCTGACTTTACTACTACTAGCCATTTTTAAAAAGGCTCTCCCTGCTCTTCCAATATCCATCACATTTGGACTGATTTTTTATTTTGCTACTAGTGAACTGGTTCAACCTTTTATGGATAGTTTAGCCAATGAGCAGGTGTTTATTTAGTAGAATTTTTTTTAAAATATATATATATATAATAATACCACATATTAAGAATTGAAAGCAAAATTATGAACTATAAACTTAAAACAGAATTTGCCTAGTTATTGTGAGTAATCACAGTTAAATTCTAAATATGTTGTTTTGAAGAAATCATAAATATCGGTTTCATTAAAATATTGAAAAAATATTTTTATTTTTTATGTTAAACTAATGCAGATTTTTGATGTTTATAAGAAATGTCGAATTCAAAATATTTTATAAGTATTAAAAATAATCATTCATAAATGAATATGATATATACTATTAATGAAAAATTTACAAATTGAGACAGTAAACTGAGTCTTTATAAAAAGATAATTTATTGATTAATTTCTACAGTGTTTTAGTTTGGCTAATGTATAAATTATTACTTTATATATATATATAAAAGGCAATGTTCATTTTATTTTTTTCCAAGTTAAAGATTGTTGATATTTTGTTTATTAAAATATTTAAAATGGATTTTTATTTTTTATATATATTTTTTCAAACCTATATATTTTATCTATACTTTTTTTGACAATGACAATAATTCTTTACATATTTTTTTTTTTTGGCATAATAAAACTTTTGAATAATTATTTCAAAGTTGAATTTTTTATATTTCATTTATTAAAAAAAAAAGTTAGTTTTTATTTTATAGTCTTATATATTAATTCACCATAATAGATCACTTAAGATTACTGTTGCTTTATACCTTGATCATTTAGGTCAGGATCTGGCTCAAAAATTATAGATTTTTAAATTTCTGGTTTTAAAAAAAAAATGGGGAGAAAAAATTATCTCAAATTGATCTTTTGAACTAAACTATTGGGTTAATTTTACATTGATTATTATCTTCTTCAGTGTTTTGACAATTGTTTATCGGACACACTATAATTTTGATTTCATTTCCATTATTTGATAGTACATTTTATTTGTGCCAAAAAAAAAAAGTTTATACTTCACATATGTAAATGTGCACACACGTACTCTATATATAGCAGCCGCAGAATTTATATAGTTTTCTATTCAAATTGAAGTAAATAAACTCATTATGAATAAGGCATTTAAGAGCCTCAATATTTAACCATAAATCAGAATAGTCTTGAGTCTTATTTATATTAAGAGATTTTAAAAAGTGAAACGTTGAAGCACTAACAGTTATTAAATCTAGTGTTCTATATAAATAAGACTTAAGCCTCTTCTGATTTGTGGTTAATGATATTTAGGCTTCATACAGCTAATAAGGGGAATTCATTGAAATGGACTCTATGAGTCTTGTATTCTCATAGTTCAAATTTAGAACATATCTATTACTTTTGATTAAATAATAGTCTGATGGGAAGGTGGTGGGGTGAATGCTCTTATTCATAGTATACAATACTATTTATATAATTGACTATGTCTTGCATTCTATTGTTGCAATTATGTATTAAAAATTGAATAAAATAATAAAAGTAATTTAAATGATTAAAATTAAGAAGTGTTCACTGAGCTGTTCATCATCATGATTTTTCTTTATTGTTTAAAATAAATTTGGCTTGAATATTTAAGATATTGAAGAGAATGGGATATAGAAGGAAGAAGTTGATAGATAATCTTAAGCAAGTAGTTAACTATGAACTTTTGAAGAACAGAGCAAATGATAGAAGCACTTGAATGATTAGATCGATATATGAGGTTTGCCTTTTGGAATGTGATTAATAATGATGATTAATTTTTAGATAGTCATTATTTAAATCAATTTATTTCATCATATGTATATACATATAATAGGTCTCTTTAGCTAATATTTTAAATATAGTAAAAGAATTGTGTAACTATATAATCAAGTAAATCTGCGTTTAGTCAAATTAAAAGAATATTGATTTATTTCTGTTGGAAGATTACATTCTA
Source organism: Epiperipatus broadwayi (assembly GCA_028023455.1). NCBI lineage: Eukaryota > Metazoa > Onychophora > Udeonychophora > Euonychophora > Peripatidae > Epiperipatus > Epiperipatus broadwayi. Next base: position 4,294,818 of record JAQFVV010006210.1, read on the forward strand.
CTGTTTAAAAATCTGTTTTTAACTTAATTATTTATATATTTGTATGCAAGACTCATCAATTCACTGTAAACTAACAAACTATTTTGTAAAGAAATAGTTTTCAGTATCAACATATTTTTATTATTTCCAAGATCTTTTGTTCGATGCAGTTTATTTGAAAAAAAAAAACAATTGTGTACTTTTTGTTTGGAACAAATTAATTATCTATTTATACAAGAAAATTTAAAGATTCAAATGCACTGTGCTTAAATTTTAATATGCAGTTTGAATATTAGAGTAATTCATGGTTGCGCAATTAAACATTAATATTGCAAATTGTTTTAGAGTTTGGAATTTCAAGTTATTATATGGATGCAGCTGTGTATTCTGGCCAATAACTGAGAACCATACACCACAAAAAAAAGTTAAAAAACTTAATTCATTTGTGTATTTTCAAATAACTATTCTTTGTTTTGTATTTTGTTTTGATTTATAGTGCTAGGTCAAATTATTAATAATCAGATTTATTATTTGCCAATTGAAAAAGTTAGTTATCACAGGTAACCAGGTTTGATTAGCACTATTTGTATGTGTGTGTTGAAATAAGCCAAATTTTATAAATTACATATGCAATATTTGTATAAATTTATATTTATTATAGAATGAGTTTCAGAATGATTAATTAAACTATGAATTGCAATTTATGAAAAACACACTGTCGCAAAAGTTTGGCTTAATGCTAATAATAAATTTACTCATGTTTAATTTATATTAATAATTAATTGAATTTTTAAATCATTATTGTGATAATAACAGGTGAAGTTTTTTAATTCAGAAACAGTTATCAAAGTTTATTATTAGCATATATAATAGCCAAAAAGTTATAATTCTAAGAAACAAAATAGTGGTTATTTGATATACTCATTCAAGAGAACAAAATCCCATGTTGTGTTATTCTAAACTATATGTATATATCACAATTAAATATTATTTGGTATTAAGTGCTGTAAAATTTTGCCTTATATGTTTTTTTTTAACCAGTTCAGTGTTTAATAGTCAACTAAAGTTTGAAATAGTTTTGTATGCTGTTTTATACCTATTAATATGATTATGAGTATTGTTCTTGATTGTCTTTTTTATATTTTAAAAGATGTAAATATAAATGCAGACGTAAAACTTTTGTAAATCATACAGAAAACTAAGTTATCATTATATATGGCATATAAATCTGTTTGTATATCTTATTGCTAGAAATATTAAACATTTCAATTTGTTTTGAGAATTGTTCATATTTTATAAATTTTTATATTACGTTTTTGTTTACATTGTTAAAACATGTTTTATTAAAAAAAAAAATTATTATACTAAAGTTGGATTATTGTCCTAATTGTTTGATGTTTGTAATTGTTTTATTAATATATAATTAATCTCAATGACTATATTTTTTTATTTTAATTATTATATATTTATTATTATTTGTACTTTTTATTTCAATTGATTCCTTATGGAATATGAGTCACAATATTTGAAAGTTACAAGTTGCAGGATTTTAATCTTGTTTTTATGTTAACTTTTATATATATATATAAAATTCATTATTGTGTATAAGAATGATATGTAATTACTATGTCCAAATACTATGTATACTAGGGAATAGTAGTACTGTTCTTAATATATCCTCTGATGATGTGATGTGATGTATTTTTGGCTTCTCCTTAAACGAAGTCAAGAATATCTCAGCAATTATGCCCAGATAAACCTGTTAGCCATTTTATTCTCCATTCCCCACTCTTAAGTCTTCCCATATTCTGCCCCATCCCATTTCCACAACATAATCTTTGTTAACTCTATGGCCTTTATATCTAAACCCCCCTTATCTCTTCGCAAACCCAACATAAAAACTAATGACTCACTTTCTGTATAGTCACTTTGTTCATGTCTATTCTCCCATAATTTCATTATCTGTACCCTTTCTGCTTTCAAGCATTTACATTCAATCAACAGGTGCCTAATATTTTCTATACCTTCTTTACACAATTTGCACACTAAATTATCCATGGTTTTCCATTTACATGTATATTCTCTTGTTGCTAAAGATCCCGTTCGAGCCTTAAATAATAAACTACTTTCCTTACTATTATCATAAATTAACTCGCATGCAATATTCCATTTACTTCTATATATATTTAAACTCTTCTTACCCTCCATACTAGTTCTCCATCTCTCCAACTCCCTATTTTTTATTAATGCTTCTATTCTTTTCTCCCATTCCTTACCACTATAACACTCAACAATCCTTCTAACACAATCATCCCATCTTTTATCCAAATCTTTCGCATACCACATTACCTTTCTCACCCATCTTGTTGCCTGCCCTTTACTCATAACCCAATTGAACACTATTTTTGCTATTCTTTTACTATCCATAAACTGCAACCTACCAAACATTTTTCATTTTACTTTTTGCATCTCTCATATAAAAACTTGACCATCCCATTTCTCCTTGAATTACCTCCTTTGCTGTCCACATCTCTGCATCTAATGCATGTCTTCCTACTTCCCTTTGTACTTTCTCTAAATAATCTAAAACTCTTTTACTAACCCATAATGCATCATTACCATATGTTAACCCTGCTACTGCAACTCCCTACCATACTATTCTAGCTACATCATATTATATGAAAATACTGTTAGTTTCTTTACCAAATCCTTTCTTTTCTTTGCTTCATTTACCAAGTTTTTCTCCCATTTGTCCAAGCAATAAATACCTATATCTATCCACCACACTTAACTTTATATCCCCCAATAAAAATTCTACATCTTCTCTTTCCCCAGTATTAACCATCATTATATTTGATTTTTCTTCACTAAATTTAATCCCCATCTCTTTACCAACCCTTGCCATGTCCTCAACATAATATCCATATCTTCTCTTCTTTCTGCACATAAAAGGATATCATCTGCAAAAAAAAAGACCCGACAAAATATATACTCCCTTGCCACCTATTAATGGTATCTCTACCCCTCTTCCTAGTCTTTCTGTTGCTGTCTCCATTTCACTCAAAAACAACAAAAACAAAATAGGTGACATAGGGCATCCTTGCCTTAATCCCACTCCATTTTTAACTTTTAACTGATTCTATATCCCCTAACTGGTAAGTATAATAATTATTTTCATATAATTTCTTAATAAAATTTACTAAAGCTTCATCCATTTCCAAATTGGCTAACCTTACCCATAATCTATTTCTATTTACTCTATCATATGCTTTCTCTATATCTATAAAACTCATATATCATGATCTACCTGAATTCCTACTCATCTCCATAAGCTGTGTAACTACAAACAAACTATCTCCTATATGCCTATCTGACCTAAAACCTCCTTGCATTTCCCCCACTACATTATTCTCTTCCATCCATTTTACAACTCTTCCAGCTACCATATATGAGAAAACTTTATATAAAACTGATGTTACTGCTATCGGTTTATAATTATTTAACTTTCTATGATCCTTACCCTTTCCTTTAAATAATAATCTTATTCTTGTATTACTCCAACTAACCGGAAAAACTGTCTTCTGTGCCATTTTATTAAAACATGATAATAACTTTGCTTTTGCTCTATGCCCTAAATTCATTACCATCTCTGCTGCCCATCCATCTAAACCTCTCGCCTTTCCACTTCTCAATCTTTTCCCTGCCTCATTCAATTCATTTTTTGTGAACCTAATATTCCCATAACTAACTGCTTCCATTTTTTCTATCACTACTTCCTTCATATCTAACATCTTTTCTATATCCATTACATATCTATTTAAGATTCTCTCTACCTCTTCTCTAGAGCTACATTCTATTCCCTCATCATCTATTAATACTATCTCTTTTTCCCCTACATTTCTCCTTTTAATGTAATTCCAAAATTTTTTACTCCCATCTCTTCCACTTTTATTAATATCCTCTAACAATTTACTATTTAACTTCATCCTCTCTCTATAATTATCCATTTTAGCCAACTTCTTCTTTTCTAAGTACTTTCCCCATTTAGCGTTAATATCATTTTCACTTTCTTTGTTCTTAATAGCACACTTATATTCTCTGCATGCTTCTTTCCTCTCTTTTACACTTTTACTAACTCTCATTTTTTTATTACTTTTATTCTTCTGCATATTCTCAACCAAAACCCTATTTGCCATTTCTTCTATTTCACCACACCAGTCTTTATACTCATCCCCATCCATCTGTTCCATGGTTTCTTCAACTTTTATTTTATATTCTTCCAACTTATTCTTATCATTCACTCTCCATCCATATCTTTCACTATTATTTCTACCTTTATTTCTAACCTCCATCACATTACTAACCATTTCTATTACAATAAAATTATGATCACTATTACATACTCTCTCTTCATTATCAAACACCTTAATTTTCCATATTTTATTCATTCCCTCTTTCTCTACCAATACATAATCTATTGTGTGAAATACATTGTTCCTAGACCATGTGTATTGTCCCTCATACATATTTGATAAATTCCCAATGCTCAAATTTACTCTTTGTCAAAATTCCTTCAAAAACTGACCATTCTTATTATCTGCATCTTCAATTTCTTCAATATGTCTATTCATATCCCCTATAACCATTATTCTCTTCCCCTTTTCTTTAAAAATTTGTATATCCTTAACTAGGCATTCATATATACTATTGTTCCACTCCATTACAGTTTGACTATCTCCAGTAGCTATATACACTACAGCCACCATCCATTCTTGTCTACCCAACCTTATTTCAAACCACAAATGCTCTTGACACTTAACAATATTTAAATATTTCCTCGATATAACACCTATACCACCACCCCTTTTTTCTTTTCTGTTTACACCCTGCCATACCATCTCTTCCAAAATAGGTTCTTCTTCTTTTCTTAGATGAGTTTCCACTACTGCTCATACCTCCAGCTCTTCATTTTCAATCGCTTTATTTAATTCCAGCCACTTTTCTGGTCTCCTACCACCTTGCATATTCAAAAACCCAATTTTAACAATTTTTTCTTTCCTAACTATTCTTTTATAAATTCTTTTGATTCTTTCTTCTCCATTACGTTTATAACAATCTTTCTTACCATTAATCTTACAAAACCATTTCATCTCCACATCTACACTTATATCTACATCAACCATCTTTTTCTTATTTCTTTTACCCCTCCATTCGTCTTGTTTTTGATAATATTTCAATTTAAAAGCCCACCCCCCTTTAAAAGTTTCCCGAACTATATTCTTTAAATATCAGACTTTAATGTTAAAGCTACATTAGAAATTAATTGAACTCTTAACATAACTTAAAATGTATATTCATTGTTTATTATGAATGAGAAGTATTAAAGTATCATCTGTTAGCCAATTACCTCATTGCTTAGCTAAAATATGAGATGTTATACAATAGCCAAATTATGAACTATTAGAATATAAGGTTCACATGCCTTTAAATAATATTAATTTACAGGTCTGAAAGATAAATTATTCAGAGATAAACATGAATTATAGAACATTATAATTAATGAATATAATTATCTAATAGAAATCTACCCATTAATTCTCTTCCATGTTATAAAAATATTATTTTTGTCAAAATATTTCATTATGATGCAAATATGTTTTTAGATACTAAATAATTTTATTGATCATGTAGGTTGATATTAGATTTAAATTAATCCAATTTTAAATCAACCACATCAAAATAACTTGTATGAGAACATATGTATGTATACTTATGATATATATATATTTACAAGTTTTTTGTTTTTATCAATACATCTTTCACCTATAGCTCAATCCAATCACAATCATTCATCAATCCAGAAGTCAAAGTAACCTCTCACATTACAAATATATTAGAAACATACACTTTTTCAAGTAATCCATATAACGCATGTTGTAATTTAACCTTATATACACGTTATTTTTAGAGATTCTTAAACTTAATTTTATACAATATATATTTAAATATATTTCAAACTTCTATTCCATCACACATTACTGAGACATATGATCAAAGACATGTGAAAAAGATACATGTATATTAATTAATTTCTTGTGCTGTAAATTAAGACTACTCGCTGCTCAAAATGTTTAATTATTTTTCAAATATATTTATTTCAAGAGGATGAAATAATATGTTAGGTGAAGTCTATCAAACTACCCAAAATGGAATCATCCTGTCGTACACCCTTCTCATTGTTAATCTTTTTAGTATCATTATGTAATCTAATCATTGCTGTTGCATTTTTATAAATATTCTTCAGAATATGACAATATCCTGGGTCTATATCTTTATAATTTAATGCTTTAATCATGAAGAAATGCTCATAGAATCAAATGCCTTTTCATAATTACTAATCCAAAGCAAAATGACAACTCATTCATTGGTCCTTTCTATAACTTCTGTTAATACTTGGATATGATACACTGTACTAAAACCACTTTTAAATCCAGCTTGTCCTTTTGGTTGGTTAAAATCCAAAGTTACCTGTAAATGAGATGTATCTTATTTTATCAACTTTTTAAATATTGATACTGTATTCTTCTAATCATCTGATATATCTTTATCATTTAAACATTTATTATATGACTTTGTCAAAAAATTTTCTGTTTCTTCACATACTTCTTTTAAGATATCAATTATAATTCCATCACTATCTAGAGTTTTTCCCTTCTTCATAAATTTAATTCATCTTTCACTTTTTCATTTAAAATCCTGAGTAATTCAAAAGATGGGAATAGTTGTAGGAGGTACTTTCCTTATTCTTTATTACGATATAATTCTTGATAGAACTCTTCTACACATTTCACGATGTCATCTCTCTTTTTAGTAATAGTTCTATCTTTTTTTTTATTGCAGAAATAAGTTTGCTACCAATACCAAGATGTTTTACACTCTTGAGTCTTTTATTCTCTTCTATAGCTTTCCTTGCTAGTTCACAATTATACTTTCTTTTGTCATTATCAACTCCTTTTCGCACCATTTTACAAAATTCTAGATATTCAATCTTTCTTAATGCCATCATTCTTATATATTTTCATATTTATTCTTTTTTTCATAAATTGTCTTGACTCAGTAGAAATTTTACTGGTACAATTCTTGCTTTTTATATACCAGCTATCTATGTTGTAGTTTTTAAAAGTGTTATCAGTTATCTTCCTTTTGATTTTGTTCAGATCTGAATTATGTTCAAAATCTGTTAATATTTGAAAACGTTTTGCAAATTTTAATTTTAATTCATTGGAATGTTTTGAAGATTAGGAATATCAACTGTAAATATTGTTTTTCTTAATGATTTTTTATCTCTTTACTTTTGTTTTAACATGTATCTTACATCTCACTAATTGATTATCACTTCCTGTGTTGAGTTTATTAAGAACATTATAATCTTGAAATAAATATTTGCTGTTAGTCAAAATATAATCCAAATTCTGCTATACCTTCATTTACATGTTTTCATGTCCATTTCCTTTAACATTTTTCTCAAAAAAAGAATTCATAAAAAAAGGTTTTTCTTTTTTTGCATCTCCACAAGTCTATGACCTCTCATTTTTATCATCATAACCAAATTTACTTGCAACCCTTCATCTTTCAATTGTTTACCAATTCTAGCATTAAAATCTCTCAAGATGATTTTAAAATGATGTTTTGTACATCCGTATAAAAATCCTCTACTTCGCCATCACAATGAGAACTTGTTGGGGCATAAAACAGAATTATCTGCATTTGATATCTGCTATTAAATTAGATAACTAATCTTGCCAATCTGTCTGATACATCATCAATGTCCACAGTGATATTCTTCCATTTTTTATTTGTAAAGAATTACTTCACATGTACTTACAATATTTGTGCCTTTGTAATATAGTACATGTCCACTTCTTAAATCAATTGTTTTTTCACTTTTTCTTCTAATTTCACAAAGTCCAATAATGTCCCATTGAATATGAGACAGTTCTTCCAATTCTTGCAATCTTTCTTTATTTGGAAGTGATCTGCGGTTGTAAATATCTAAATAAAATATCAAATGGCAGTTTGGGTCCTCAATCATGAGATTCTTAGCGCCTTTAGCCACTAACTACTGCCTTGGTTGGTGATTTTACGGCCTCCTGGCAACAAGGGTCATGATTTATTTTTATTTGTCATGATTGTAAATATCTATTAGGAAAAAAAAAATTCACACATTCATTTTGTCTTCAAGAAAACTCAACTGATTTCAGTTAAGAGCTATCAGGCAACTGAGAAGAAAGACCATGGTGTATTTGATTTTAAATTTAGAGGTAAAAAACCAGTAAACTCACCATGATTGCTAATGCATGTTGATGAGCAATCCATCCATGTTTGTATACTATATAAATAATCACATAATAACAGTTGCATTGTCAAGAACATACAGAGTGGACATTAGGCATTTGATCTGCTCGGTTCCTTTAAGGCCTCCAAGAGCAATCAAAGTATTTCCTTTCAATTAACAGCAAATTCCTTTCTGCAGTCATTTTAATAACATAGATCCATATATTAAGAATATATCTATATGAGTTATACTTATCAAATGTTTTTCATATATTTTGTCTGATGAAATTATGATTTGTAGTTCTAGTGAATTTGTTGTTAGTCTATTAATGGTTTTATTTGTGCATGTATATAGATAAGCATGTTATTAGAGATTATGCATTGTTTGGGAGTATTAGTGAGTGAATAATTATTTAATTGTAATATCAGCTATTGCGCTACTAAGTAACTATCAAATGGACAGATGAGTATTGAAGGAGTAAAGTTATGAACTGAGTTTTAAAATACCAGACGTGCCTTATGTTGATTGCACCTAACAAAGACTTGAGCATAAGCCAGCCAAGAAAAGTTTTAAAGTGCTATAATTGCAGTTAACTGGTTTACTCATGAGCCATTGAAGAATTATTTCTTGTAACAGAGCACTGCACAAGAGCCAAGTCTTTAAAAATGCTAGAAAGTATCATGTTATGATTACAGGTAACAAAGATTTGCATATAAATTAATACTAGTACCAGTAGTTTTGTATTTTAATGAAACTATGTAACAATTAAGTATTATATATATTAATTTTAAAATAATTAAATCACTAAATATCTCACTGAGTGGCACTACTGTATGGAGAGTTTGGACTATTTTAAAATAATCCATGTGTTCCAGCAGTTGCACCATGATTCTATCCTATGCTGATAGAAGAAAATCCAAATGATATTAGATTATTTGATCATTATATATATATATATATATGTGTGTGTTATGTTTAAAAGTGTTGTAATTTGCATCATAATTCTTTATGATATTTCTATTGCTTACGAAAATAGATGACCAGCTTCGTTTTTACGAAATTATAATTAATTTTAGAAGCATTCTTGCTTATGATTAATTATTATAAAATCAATTCATTTTATTTACTTATATATTCCAAATCAAAGGGATACACCTGCATAAATTCAATAAATCCATAAATTATCCTACTAAGTAATTGAAATCAATTCAATAAGTATTATGTTACTATCTTGATAATATAATAATGGCATCATAAAACCAAATTAATTTCACCTACTTTACAATTTTATGGATCGATGTATCATTAGTAATATCTTAGAAAGCCCTCTGCTCAAAAAAGATTTTCCATAACTGATGTCATGTATGTTTAAGTAAAATGTAAACACTAAATCATGTGTAGAATTTGTCATTAATTTCTAATAATAAAATAATGCTTATCCATCTCTTGAATCCATTAACTAAGTATCTTTGTTATGTTCATGCAATTTAATGATGATTTTTTTTAAAAGAATTGAATGTACAAAAAAACATTGACCAACATTTTGTAAAATATTATTTCTGGCACAAAAATTTTAATAATTTCACAATCAGCACTTATTTGATTTTTTTTTTTTAACCAACCTGATCTTACTCTGTATCAAAGCAGTTAAATCTGATTAGTAACACTAAGTATGTAATGTGTTCTAAATACTTTGTGTTAATAAAATCTTAACAAAATATTTTTAAAAATGCCAACAACGCTAATTAAAAAATATAGAATATCTGAAAGATAATTTTAAAATTGAAAAAGAATAAAAATATTCTTTAAATTATTTGTAAAACAATCAAACTCTATGCCAGTAACATTTTATTTTAAGAAACAGCAATGAGAGGACTTATAACTGCAATCCTGACTCTATCCAAAATATAAAAACTGACAAGCACAGTCATTTCTATACTATTTAATCTTGGATAATGGCAGGCAAAATCCATTATATCCAAGAAATACGCAAATTTAGAAGATATACCTGAAAATTATCTCCCAGAAGGAATAATATTAAAACATTGAAAATGATATTGAAACTTTACAACAGTTCTCTATTGAATATACTTACACAGAACATTATACTCCTGTATACTACCTGATTAAAGCTTTATAAATATATCTTAGAATATGAATCCTTACTGAAATGTAAACAATAGCTTTTATTGAATTATCAACCTTGGTAAAGGACATTCATTTGGTGAAATATGAAAATAATCAGTATCAAAACATAATTTTATTATTCATTTTATCAAGTAATATATTGCGCTGTTAAATGACAAAGGGATCTATAATGTTACAAAATTTAAAATATTTTCTAATAACATTTCATTGATATTAGATGTGTCGACATTTTTTAAAAATCCATATCGTATGCACTAGAATGTATTGCTTATAATAGTAATTTATTTAGAGATTCAATTAATCCAAAGTCTTCATTAGAGCCACAAGTATGATTTTATTACAGATATTAAAATTTATAGTTTAAAATAATTTGAGAATAACATTCAAAATTTTAAATAAGTTTAGTAATTTAAATAATTAATGCATTTTTGGACATTTATTATACATCATGTTCAATACATATGTGTATAACTAACATCAAAATTTACTTGTATCCATAATAATCTTTTAATTATGCTAAAATGTGCATTTTGATATTTATACACATGCACGCACACATATATTGATTTAATATGTCATAAATCATCTGCGCAGTCAAAATATGATCATCCTTTTATGTATAGGAATATCATTGGTTCTCCATACTTTTATTGGATGCAAATTCAGATATCCCATGTTCGAAAATATCAGCTTTATACATGTGTATATAAAGGATCTGGTAAAATGCCGGTTTACTAGTTGAACAGCTCCACCATAGTTGGGTATCTTAATACCAATTCATCACTTAACATTTCTTAGTTGTCTTATGAAGTCTTTAAAGCATAATTTATATTATTATTACTAGACATTTCTATGTATATAAAGATTGTATGATACTATGTACAATGTATTTTTAGAAAATAAAGATTACATTTGACATCATGTTTTAATTCAATAAAAGTTCAATATATATATGTATATCAGATACATATCAACAAGATAATGGTTAACAAAGTATATATATATATATATATATATGTTGGTGTTAATAATTTAAAGATTTTTACTAGAAAAGATACATAGCAATAGTGAAATGTATGTGGCTACTTGATTTCATGGATTATATTGCTGCGTAATTTACATAAAAATAATAATAGAAGTTAATCTTACAGACAAAGGGTGTAAGTTAGTAAGAAAAATATCTAGACACATTGCTTTACTGATAACTTATTTAAAAAATAATAGTTAACTATTTATTTTATCAAAAATGATAATGTGTGTATGCATACATCTTGATTTGTATATTAAATCAAAGTATGCAGACATTAAGAAAAAGATAAATATTTTGAAAAGAAATATATAAATATTACAGATACAAGAAAGAAAAAAAAAATTAACATATAAATTTAAGTAATAAGACTTTATATATACATATGTTTTAAGTTTTATAAAAAATTAAAATCTCATCTCCAGTTTATAATTGATGCATTTCTTCAAATTTAGCATATACTTTTAATGCCAATCTTTTTTTAGTTTGTAAGTCAAGTATATTTTTACTGCTGGATTCTTTAAACCCAATCTTTTACAATAATTCAAGATCCTATTGTAGGCAATATGTTTTAGATAGATCAATTCTTTTCCAAACTCATTTAGTATGCATTAATGGCTATTTTTGGGGGAAATTTTGCTGAATGCCCTTTTATTGTGATTATAAGGTTACATGGATGGGAGAAATAGAAAGAATTCTTATCTGATTATTTTGAGTTTTATCAAAAGTTTGAGGAATAGCATGCTTCAAAATATGGATGAATTATAATGGTACTGGCAATTTAATCTGTAGTAACTATTCTGTGAACTTTGACTTCAATTTGGAAAATTCTAATAGATTATATACTTCTTGCTTGATATTTCTCTGCAGCTTTTTAATTTCGCATCTCTAAGACAATGACAATTTGAATAATCTGAATAGCTGAATAATGTAAATCAATAACAATTCAAAAATAACACTTCTATTTCACCTATAGCAATGATCCTCAACTTATGGTAAATGTACCATGGGAGGCACACGATAGTATTACAGATGATACACGAAAGATAAGCTATTTTGAACAATAATATTTAAATAATGTAAAACTGGTATTAAAAAAAGAAATTAAAATTATATCTCCATTATAATGATTACTGGTTTGTCAGCTCTTTGTCATAGATAAAAGTGTTCAGGCTTATTGCACTCTAGGTTGTACACTATTTTAATACCATACTATGCAATTGTCTATTTAAGCTTAAAACTTAAGTAATGTCAAGTCTGATATTAAAAAATTGTGTTTTGCAAAACAAACTTTAAGTTCATTGGTTTTAATTTTAAAAAATGTTTATAATATTTTTTTGTAGTTTATTTATGTAATAATTTTGAAAATGCTAGTAACAGTAATAGATATATTTTGTTTCTAAATAAATTAAATATTTAACCTTTATTATGATAATTATGTGTTTCTACCAAAAAAATATCTTATTTGCTTGTTTATTTTGATGCTGAAATTTTTTATAGAGTGGTAGTACAGAGAAATTTTGATATTCTTTGGGTGTATGTAGAACCAAAAGATTGAAAGTGTCTGCCCTATGGTATTTGGTAAACTTATAACCTTTTAAATCTGTCAATTGCCTGATTTTTAAAAATTATAAGTATAAAAATTTTATTATAAAAGTTTTTTAAATTTAATTAAAGACAATTTTGATTCGAATTCCATTTTAGTAAACTTTATTTGTAACACAAATTCAGGTACAAAGTTGATCATCTTATTTTACTTTTCCACATTTTTGATGTAAAATCTAAAATTTTGTTAGTAACAGACAATTTTTCATTATATATATATCCATAAAGACTTCAAATAAGAACCATTATTTAATTATTTTAACTTTTATTCCTAAATAATTATTTAAAAGAGAATTGGACAGAGAAACTTGTTTTTTTTTACCTTGATACATATTCCATTATATTTTTAATGATATCTAACTTTATAATAATTTTCAACTCTTTATAATAATTTTAACCTCTTTTGGTCGGTATTTTATCATTAATTCACATGTCCATTAGACTACTGCTTAGTTTACACACAAGCTTGACTATGTTACTTAAGTATTATCATGAGACATTTTCATTTCAATATACCATTTTATATATCTATACTTGTAGAATACAGTACAGACCTCATGTTAGTAATCAATTTGAAACATTTTCTTATTTGTCATTTAAGATTACCAGTACAGCCAAAACTGATATATATTTAAAAGTTGATAAATCTATTATTTTAATTACTACCATATTAATAAATTTTGTTTTTTGATTGATAAACAATTTTTATAAAATAGCTACTTTTATTATAAAATTTAATTAAGTAAGCAAAGCATTTCTTAACTATCAACTGAAATGATTTTTAAAATATTATAAAGTTTATCTTTAACTATAATATTGAAATTTTAATTCATGTTTAGTTTTTTAATTATAGTTTAAAATACTATTATGAATCAAGTTTAAGATAATATTAGGTGGACTTTTTCATGTGGCAGTTTTGACAAGCACTTTTTTTTTAATCTGTCATTTTAACTATCTTAATTTATTGTATTAAAAATAAAAACAACAATCCATCTATGATTATTTTTAGAAGGTTTTCACTAGATATCAATATCTTTATAGAATATATAGAGTATAAATAATAATATCTTGAATAAACCATATATTAAAAATATTGTTTTTTTAATAGTCTGTAAATTTGTTTAATAACAATTTTACATATGCTTAGTCAACATAAATTGAAAAAAAAAAAAAATCAAAATAATTTTCTTCTTATTGGTAGTTGTAATAACTTGAAATAAGCAATAATTTCAATAATCTTGTTATTCAACCATTTTGAGTCATTGTCATCCAAGCTTAACTAGTAAATGATCTGTTTTTGTCATGTTTTGTTATGGGAAGATAACAGGATTAAAATTAATCTTATCAGAAAGAAAACTAATATGAAATACTAAAATATAAGGTTAAAGTTTACCGATTTAACTAAAATTTATTATTCAGGATTTGCAAATAAAATTGCTATTTTTTTTATATCAATTCTTCAGATTTAGTTGTATGTTGAATATAAAAATGAAATATATTGTAAATAATATAATAATCCATGAAGTGTGTGCTTTATTAATACAAAGAATTTTGTCAGCGTAAAAATGTTTGATTTGTCATTAGTGCAAAAGATAATTATATAAGTTTTAAAGTTTCCTTTGCAAAAGGAATTTTTTTTTTTTAGATTATTTTATTTTGTATTCATCCACTTGTCTATTATTATTTATGAACAGTATCATTTATAATCATTACATATATATTAATCTAAATACAAGGTTAAAATGATGTTTATACAAATCTATAAAGAACTATATATTAATAAAGAATGCAATCAAACTTACAATCAGAAAAAAAAAAAAATTGAAATGCCATATATTTTAAATGAGTTGAAATTTGCTATCAAATTTATGGAGAATTAAAAAAAAACTACAATAAACAATAGAATCCTAGACATTTTAAATGAAACAGGTGAAGAAAAAAATAAATTTTTGGTGAAATTATATTCAAAATATCTAAACAATGATCCAGATAACAGAAAAATGCAATAATGATATTGATTATCAGTAAAGAAAATTGGTTATTCTAGAACTATTGATTTTATAACAGTTAAGCATAACACTTTATAAGATTATTAAAATTGTTTACAGGAAATCTTGGACTCGAACCAATTAATGGAATAGGCAGATAGCTCACGAGATCGTAGCCAAGTATTAAGGAAAGTTATAGAAAGAAGTCACTTTGAGTTGCTTTTCAATTTGTAGAGTATAATTAATGGTTTGTAACATCATAGAGCAAAACACATTACAGTTAATATTGATAAAGGGAGGTGACTGGGAGATTTCTTTGTCCATAACATTCTTTGCAACAGTTTTACGGAAGTATTTTGTATATTAAAATGGAAAACAATTGAAAATAATTATTTAAATTGTATGAATTTGCCAAGTGGCTTGAAGTTTTCACAATGATCTTCACTTTCTGAAAATATTACAAGAACGAGAAAAGTAAAAATAAACAAAGAGTATTATGAATAATTATGCTGGGTTTTCAGAAATGATTGTTTTTTTTTTAATCAATTAGAAGTCAACAATTTTGATGAAAATATATTAAAGAATTAAATTTTGGATATTTTTAGTAGAAATATTAAAAAGAGATATTCAATGAGGCTAGAACTCTTAATAGAAAAGCAATTCACTGATTTCATACCATACAGAAAATTATAAGAAAAGTTTGCTAAAGTTAAATGCATGGATAAGTGAATAAATCTCACTGTTGAATTAAAAAAAATGAAGTAGTACTGGGTCAAACATGCTGCTAGGAGAAAAAGTAAATGGATAATTAAAATGTAAACTAGATTGCAAGAAATTTTAGGAGTTCTAGAAATGCATCTTTTGAAACTGAATAACATGAAAAAATTGAGTGAAATGATGAGACACTGTGAATTGGAAAAACTGGATTGAACTTGAAGAAATCATTAACAAGTAGACTTTCAATAAAATGAAAAACTACGAACATTCATATAATTTGAGAAAATGTAAGATCTGAGAAAAATAAGCAATTACACAAAATGCCAATTATTATGCTGTTTTAGTGATTAATGTTATGTATTTGGATGAAGTTTTCAATTCAGACTACACTAAAGAAATATAGCAAATTATTTTTTTTAAGAGGATTTGAAAAAAAACTACTAATTCAAATAGTTCTCAAATATATGCATGGAGTTTCCATTTCAAAAATTATATGAAAACATATCTATAAGATTTGGATAATAATAAAAAATGTAGATATGCATTATAAATTTGTGTCAAAAACAAAGAACTAATTAAATGATAGAATGCTATGATGGCTTAATATTTGATCACTAATAGTATTGGTTTCTCTTTGCTTAACATTCTTTATAAAAGTTAGAATCTCAATATGTGTAGAGCTACACCTCAAATTTTAATAAATACTTTATATTATAAAAGTTGAAAAGGGAATAAGTACTTGTATTTATTATAAAATTATTCTATTTTTTTTTCTGACAGATCGCAACGTAGAAATTTTAAAATTTATATTTTATAGTTTTAAATAAAAGAATTCTCATATTTGATGTAAAAGTTTGATTCTGAACTATACTATTTTTAGACTAAATTATTAGATGATATCTCTCTGCTTTTTAATTTGATAAATTATTCAGCTTCAAAATTAAACATACTACAGAAGTTTGCAGGGATTAGGCAAAGTAATTTAGACATTTATTATACATTTTTGGCAGTTTGTTAGACAGAAATGAGAATGTTAAGCAATTTAATGTTTTAATGCAAATAAAATGGAGTATTTAGCAAAAAGTTAGTTTCATAAACATATGAGAAGAAATAGTGATATGGTGAGCAATGGTAAATCACCGCTGATGTTTATCAAATGCTGTTATTTGATTGTGGGGCCCATTTTAATATTCCAAGATTCATAATCTTAAGAGTGATGACTATTCATTAAGGTTGGGGGGAATGGAGTACTTTGGCTTAGTTTGGAACAGTGTTAGACTGGAAGATGTTGAAGATTAACATTCAACAATGACACCCAGCTATGCACTTATAGCCCTCAAACTTTTTACGAACTTCCAAGCATTAAAGCCATTCAATTATTTATTTTTATTTGATATCTACTATGAGAATTAGATTATAACCAAAACAAACCAGCAGCCAGAAAAAATTACAAATGCATCTTTGAACAATGTATTAAAACAGGCCCTCATAAGCTTTATGATCAATCACTTATTAGTAAATTCTATTTGAAGACTGCTAATATCAATGCTATAATGTGAAACGTGGAATTATCAGCATATGATTGGTCAACAAATGGCTGAATTATGTAATATTCATTGAACTATCATTTTTTTCTATCCACAAATCATTCATTTGGAAATTGCCACAAGAAGCCTATCTTTAATTGTGAAAATTTTAGAATAATCAAGATTTGAGACGTGATATTCATTTAATGTAATTAATACTCTGTATAATTCACTATTTATTATTTTCAACATTTCTATCTTTTGCAACTTTTTCATTACCCCAAAGTTATATCCAAAACTCCTAATTTTGTAATTGTTCAATTCTCTGCTCAATACAAAGCTCTAATTAATAAAAAAAAAAATTAGGAAATTTTTGACTCACAAAATAATGTTTAACTATTATAATTTTCATTTTAGTACCTTTGCTATTTTTTTTACTTAATACATAACTATATAAGAATTTGAATACTATTTGAGATTCACGAGCACATTTTTGTTCTTTTTCCAGCGATTGAGTACATTTTAGTTCTTCAGCTTAGTACTGAGCTAAATGTTGGTGAAGAATGTGTCTCTATCACCAGTATTGTATTATAATATGTATTATAACCAAGATAGTGATACATGCTATCAATTTTGTTAAAATATATATACTTCATATATATGTTTTTAGGTTTACATTCTTCCATGATTGCAGATTGTTAATATCATCTAAAACAAATGTATAAATGCTTACTTTTTGGCATTACCAGAACAATAAATAGCTAATGAATATTATTTTATAGTTCTATTTCTGCATTTATTTTTGAATTTAATAAGTGATTAAATTATCATCTCTTTTATAAGTTAGGAGAGAGATTGTAAAGAAGCAAAATTCAATTCCATAAATTTTTTAGCTTTGAATTTTTTTAAAGATATTTTTAACCAAGTTTGTTTAATGTCAAAACATGTTTTATTCATAAAATCACAATTAAATAAGTTACTCTTAATAAAATATTTTTTGTTTGACAATTATATATAATTTAGAGAAAATTGTTTGATCAATGAATTCCATTAACTATAAGATTAACTTTTAAATAGCTTAATACCAAATCAATTATAAGTAGAAGGAAAAATATTTATAGAATGTGCATTAAAATTAAAATAAGTACAAAAGTTTCGACTAGCCGAATTTAATTGCATCTATCATTATGACTGTTTTATACCTTTATGTACACAGACACACATATATATGCACAGTAAATAAGTCATTAGTTATTAAAGTTTATAATTTATTTAATAAATTATGTGATTCATATAAAAATGGTCGTGGATTTATCCTTTTTAACCATCAACATGTTGGATATTAATGCTATTTTTTCTTTGGTATTCAGATTAATGTAATAGTCAATTACTTTAAATTCACTTTTTTTTAATTGCTTTTAGAAGTGCTAAAACATAGAACAATTATGTCAAAAATACAAGTCTTAAATATGTTTTTTGTAGTGACTAAAAGCCAATTTGAGAATTATAATACATCCACACGCAGAACATGCTGGCCTTTTATTCTGTTTAATTTTTTTTTCTCATGTGTCATAGCATCAGCCGGGAAGAGAACTCGCTAACCCGGGGCAACTGCTTGTAAAGCAGCTGTCGCTGACCTCTCAACCACCAATGCTTGACAATATTTTGTGATGCTGTTTTTTAACTTCTGCAGCAAACTTTTCTTTCTGAAAGATTTCAACACATCGTCAAATTGTAGTTCTTCACTGCATTATATGCTCAGCTATATCTTCACAATGAAAATAATCAGTATTGTAGTTCTATAGAATGCCTTTGAGATAATCTTTATAATAAATAGGGGATATCTTCCCATGAAAATGAGACTCAGTTCCCTACAGAATATTTTTAAAAGTATTTTGCTGTTTATTTATTTCACATGTCCAATCCAATGAAATGATTTAACAGCATTAGCCTTTTAAGTAACATATCCAAAAACTGGACAATATATTGATTAGTCTTAGATCTTACCATTATTTTTAGAATTTTAGGGAACATTTTAAAATGAAATTGTTGTGATGGTTTTATGTTATAAGGGTTCCAAGCCTTGCTTCCATACATACACCAATCAGGTTAAAATGATTACTTTTGTTATCCAATTAAAGATTCTCATTCCCATCTGGTTTTTTAAACTTTATTTTTTATTCTAATTTTATTTAAGCCTTAACTGCAAAATTATTATAGCAGAAGTCAGTATAAAAAATGTTACTACAAAAGACATCTTTTTTTTTTTCATATGTCATAGCATTGGCCGGGATGCGAACCCACAACCCTGCAGCCACCTACTTGCTTGCAAAGTGGCTGCGGTGACCTCTCGGCTAACAATGCTTGACAAAAAGACGTATCTTTGTTTAACAATTGTTACTAGTTTTATTTTGATGATGTAAAGAATTATTGACGTTTATTTTGTCTCTAAAATTAATATTTCAGCTTAAATTGTGACAAGAGGGTGGGAAACAATGGCATCCCACCAATAATGATTAAATATCCTAACTAGTTGGTTATAGAGCCCTATTAACTACTTCCAATCCTTCTTTGTGTGAGAAGTTAATACTTATAGAAAAATGAGTATTATCAAAGAAATTTTTTACTTTTAAAAAGACTTCAATAGCCCTATTGTCATTTTTCTATGCATTTCTCCCAATTTTGTGTTATAAATAATATTTATTCACATGCATGATTCATTTTTAATTTTGATGGGTATTCATTATTAGAATTATTGCCGCCACTTCCGCTACTATTTTTTCAGTAAATGCTTGAAAACAGAAAGGTTACATATAATGAAGTTATGGAAGAATAAATATGAAAAAAGTGATTATACAGAAAGTGAATTATTAATAATTTACTAAGGCTGTAACCTTAGAAATAAGCGTCTGAAAAATACGAAGGTAGGGACCTCTATAGGTCTTAAAACACAAGCTTACTATTCAAAACACTTCAGCTTCACCTATTTATATATAAAAGTAGGTTGAAGTAAAGAAGGATTCTTTTGGATTCTCTCTTTTCTTCATAGCGTAAGCTTGTGTTTTAAGACCTATAGAGGTCCCTACCTTCGTATTTTTCAGACGCTTATTTCTAAGGTTACAGCCTTAGTAAATTATTACTTAATATAATAATGGGCGTTTAATAAAATTTATAATTACAAAGTGAATTATTGTTTTTTATGCTGGGTTTGGGAAAAGATAAAGAAGATTTAGATATAAAGGTTATAGAGTTGACAAAGATTATGTTGTGGAAATGGGATGGAGCAGAATATGGGAAAATTTAGAGTGGGGAATGGAAAATAAAGTGGCTAACAGGTTTATCTGGGCATAATTGTTGAGATATTCTTGACTTCGTTTAAAGAGAAGCCACAATACATCACATCAGTTCATTCTCCGATTTGTAACATTACTGCATGATTTTGATATTAGAATCTTAAATTATGCATAATTATAATTTCAAAATTGTAAATGCTTTATAAGTTTTTACTTATTCATTTAATTGATTTTCCAGTAATTGTTATAAATTATTTGTATGACATATATTATAATTATACAGTTTGCAAATTTTTATTACTTGTTTTCCAAATGCCTTTATAATAAATTGTAGAACCGTCAATTCAACAGAGATAAAACAAATCTTGATTATTATTAGCAATGTTAATATAAATATTTAAATCGATTAACGAACTAGAATTTTGGAAATGATCTTAAATAATATAGAAAAAAAATGTTTTTTAATTCTCTGGCTTTTATATTTTGAGATTCACGGAAGAGATATTTTGAAGTTTTCAATAAATTATATATATAAATATCAATTTAATCTTATAAGTAGAAATACTTCGTTTTGATAATTCACTTTCTCATATTTTATTTTTTTACGGTGATTGCAATTTATCATTAAAATGTCTTATCTTGTTTTTGTTTCTGAATCCTATTCTTTATATGTTTCTTGTGCGGTATTTCTTGTATCTTCAATTTCCATGTTCACAGTTTTAATTATTAGCAATCAAAAGAAAGAAAACATATATAAAAATAGACATTAATAAAAAATAAATTTTCTACATTTTTCTTCTCACAGTATGCATATATATGTATATCTATTTATGAATATATATTTGAAAATCTAAATATTACTTACTTTCAAAACAATGGACGCATCGGAAAAATGCAAACGAATCTCAGAATGCATTTTTGCTGAACTAGTCTTTTCATTTGGCTCTGACAATTCATCTTTTTCAAGTGTCTTCCTCATCGTCCATTACTTTATCTATCATATTTTATTACGACTTAATCTGCAAGTTTATAATTCTTGTACAACCTTAATGACAATTTATTGTTGTTTTTTTTTAGACAAGTGTTATTAATAATTATTAGTTTAGAGATTATATTAATTTTATCCAGATGTTGACTTTAAATTTGAGTAAAGATCAATATAACTATTATTATACTCCAATGTTAAAGTATTATTTAACTTTCTATATATTATTATAGATAGATGTGTGTATTTCTACATATACCTATGTTTGCACACAGCATGGAAATAAATGTCGTGGATACCAGAAAACTACTGAACATTAATTTTTCTCTTTATCGCTTTAATATAGTTATTTTTACGGGAATATATGTATATGACTAACATTTATTGTCACATAAATATGCTTACTGTGATCTTTTTTTTTTTTTTGGAAAGGGGGGGGGGGCGTTCTGATAAATTCAAGTTAAAATTGGCTACACTAAAATTTGTAAAGAAAGCCTTGTATATAAATTCATATATACACAAACATATATCAGTAATTATTAAATTATATCATCTCCACTTTTATATTTATTCTATGTGTTAAACAATAATATTGAAGTCTAGGAACTTCATTTATTGCTGTGATATTTTCCCGAATTTATTGGGCTTATGCAATTTGATTTTCTAATAATAGACTAGAAATGGGTTATTATTATATTTTTTCACATCCAAAAATTGACTGATTCTACTATTAGATTGCTGGAGATTGATCTGTAATTTTTTAAATATTCTTCTGCGTCTCATTTGTCAAAATGAAAATGTTGCTTATATAAAAGTCATAAAATGTTATTAAAATAATTAAAAACTTCATTATATATACCAAAATAGAAATAGCCATACTACCCTAAATAGTATCATAGCTAAACCTGCTCTTTCAAAATTAAATTATCAAAGCTATTTTAATAAATCGTTAAATCCTAACTCTCTTCCAATGAAGCCTAGCATGTTCTCCCAAACTTTTATCAACTACTTCCAAGTTATTTCATTCTTTCTTCAAAATTATTTTCAATTCTTTAAATTCAAAGATTAAATTAGCTGCTTAGAGGATATTCTAAATACAGCATAATTTACCCCATTTATTTTAGCTATGCAGATCTATACCAACAATTTATTCATAACATCTTCCATATTGGGAACATTACCTATTATTTTCTCCACAACTTTTTTTTCATCCTCAATCTACCATTAAAATATTCCTTTGAAAGTAAATCTTTCAAGCCTTTTCTATCTCAAAAGTCTCTATCGCTTTAGTCAATGTGGTCTAGTTTATTTTAAACAAGTAAAATCATATCTTATTTTCAAGATGTTTGCAGTTATAGTCATCATCAAAACAAACTTAAGATCTGTCGGCTTTCCATACAAATTTTAAAAGTGGATTTATATGCAAAGTTAAAACCGAAACATATCAATCAACTACAGAATGAAGATTTTTCCAACTTCACTACATCTCTGATCTCTAGGTTTTCTTCTCCACATCATACCTTATTTCATATATCCATCTCACATGTGGTCTCTTTCTGGGTGTTTTACAATCTCTTGGATTCCAGCATAAGATTTCAACTGTCCATATATTATCTCTTCTAATAATATGTCCAGCCCAATTCCAACTTTTAGGGAATATTCATGGATTTAAAATAATTTTTAACATTTACTGCACTTTTAACAATATGAAAAGATGACCATGCCAACAATAAAATATTTATATACTGCAACAATTCACTATGTGGCTTAAGCTTATTACCTTACATTTCAGTTTATTTGTATACATCAAGCTTACTATAATACTGACAATAAGTAAATTAAGTAAATTTTTATTTCACTTGTACATTTGTACAAACAATAGATGCAATATGTGTGCATATTTTTAGCTAGGCAAATTTTTGTATTGTAGCAATTTTTTTTATCTGATGAATGTTATCTTTCATTATTATATATTTTTCTGTAGATTTGCACATGTTACTATGGTTATTTGAATATATCATTGGTGAAGTGCATAACTGCCACACTCATGGTTTGGTTTCTATGTTCTCCATGATTCATAAGTTGTGGCTTGGTTTTAGAAATAACAAAGTGAATTTTGTTTACTTGGCTATTGTGAAAAATATATGAGGCATAAAATCTTTTACAAATGGTATTTGTGAAAATGTCATTAGCCTATGCAAGTATTATTATTATTTTTTGTTTGTAAAGATTTGTAAAATAAATTCAAACTGTATAAATCATAATAAACAGAGCAGCCAAAAATTCAAAACATATTAATCACAATGAACAATTTGCCAAGCGCTTTCGGTACAGTATACCAGAATCATGGCAGCATTTTGGAACTGAATGGTTAATATTCCAGTACATGCTCAGTGGAACACTAGGGTTATGCTGGTTGATAATGTTTTTAGACCTCGCAATAAGCCAAGCCTCTTTCAACTTCCTCTTTCTATCATTTGATTCATTGCACACAGCAGTAATATTTTGCGGACAAAATGTTACTACTGTGTACAGTGAATCAAATGATAGAAAGACCAAGTTGAAAGAGGCTTGGTTTATTGCAAAGTCTAAAAATGTTGTCAATCAGTGTAACACTAGTTTTCCACAGAGCATACACTCGAATATTAACCGTTCAATTCCAAAATGTCATCATGATTCTGGTATACTGTACCGAAAGCGCTTGGCAAATTGTTCATTGTGATTAATATTTTTTGAATTTTTGGCTGCTCTGTTTATCATGATTTATACATGAAGAATAATTTTCATTATCTGACAGTTTTTTCTATTAATTATTTAATATTTGTAATAGCAGATTTAGTATTCAATATCATATTTGCAAAAAAATATTATGCAAGTTGTGGCTGTTTATGCATAATTAAACTTTTCACTTGCTGTGGATCATTTTTGAATAAGTTAATTCACAGTTTAGGTATTACCAAAGTTAATTTTTAAAGAAATTTTTGTTTTGTAAATTTACTTTACAATAATAATAAGTAAAATAATAATAAAATTTAAAATCTCAAAATTTGATTGTGATGAAACATTGATTTTTATTAATTATTAAAACAAACACATATTTAAACTGCTATTTATATATTTTATTTTGATACATTTTGCTGACAAAAAATAATTGTGCAACAAAAGTGAAACCAGAGACCAGGTGCTATGATTCCTTCATTTTGCAATTTAAAAAATGCAGTTAAGTATAAATAACCATTATGTAAGAGGTGTGCTATATCATATTTAATTATATTCAAATTATTTTATAATGTTTAATATTAGATTTTAAAGACAGACTCTTAAAGCCAAGCAATGTTATAAGAATTATTTTTAAATAAAGGGAATTTGAACCCAGACTTTCAAACTCCCTATAGTCATCCACTATCCAATATAACCAATACACATATTGGAGATCATTTATCTTTTTCACATGTACGTGGTCATATGTATCGGTTATATTGGATAGAATGGATGACTGTAGGGAGGTTGAAAGTCTGGGTTCAAATCCCTTTTACATATATCTATGTTAAGTATATACTTTATAATTGTATTTCAAGAGATTATTTTTACAAAATTTTGGAATACATACATATTACATTTTGTTCATGTACATAAATATAATCCCATAAATAGTATATAATAATAGGCCTTACAAAATAAAAAATATTTTGGCATTCTAATCCAATTATCAACAATTTTGAGGATTTCATAGTTCACATATACATTCTTCTGAAACTAGAATGGCTACTATCTGTTTGAATATCACAAACTCAAGAATCATAGATTCAATCCTTAAGATTAAAATTTTACTGCAGCTCTGAGCTTTATCAATAGAATTTGAACAGGGTAATTTTATGATAGAAGTGAATTTTACTGTACAAATTCATTACACATTTTGACATATTTGTACTTATGTTATAATATGATGGCCAGATTCTTTTTTTGGACAGAATATCCCATAAAATAGATATCTTAATATTCATTTTATCTCCAACCTTTGCTTATATTTTTTGTACCTAAAATATTTTGACAAGAGCTATACATCTCTGATTATAATTTAAAAAAAGTTAAAAATGTTCTGCTTGTTAATAATTATAGTGCATAGGCTATTAATAAAACTTTATATAGAAATCAATAGCATTATATAAAAAGAAAGAGAAAAGTATTTTATTTTTAAAACCAACAATTGTTTTAATATTTAAAGGAATTATTACCAAGATCGGCAGACTTTTTTTTCACTGATGATGTTTTTTTTTCTAAAGGGATTTATGACAATTTATATTTAATTTCCCATAAGTACTATGGGGAAAAATAGGAATATGTAAATATATTCCATAATTTTCATCTGCCTTCTTATCAAATTTGGTTTAGATACAGGGCAGATCTTGATAGTACTAAAACATTAGAAAAGTAAGACATCCACACCATGAGAATGTCCAAAAATTCTAAAAAGAACTTTGTTTTTAAAAGTATCCATCTATGATTGATCAAAAATCTAATAAAAAGGAAAAAAAAATCTCTAAATTTCATTAACTGACATTATTATTTTTAGAAATCATTGGAATGTGTCTCAAAGACACATCTCTGAGAAAGATGAATAAAATTTTCTTTAAATATTAGTTATTCACTTCTGTGTGGAATATTTAACATATAGATCACAGTTTTTGAAAGACTTACAACAATCTGATAGGATTGTTAAGGACTTTTGCACTGTGTTTTTTTCCTCAGAAATGAAAGTTTATTCATAAAAAAGACAGATACAAATACAGTTAGAAAAAGGTTTATGAGGGAGTGATTATATGGTAAATTGAAATTTCACGAGCAACATGGCAAGAGGGAAAGGATATATGTGAAAAAGGAATGGGAAGGAGAAAGGGTGTGTAGTCCAGGCCAATCTGAGATGCATGTCTTCATTGAGCAAGCACCGCATGGTTCATAAACATTTAAATGATTGAGTCCTATGACAGAAGAGAGGATGAGAGTTGGATGATTGCCCAAGTATCTGTGAGGAGTGGAGGTGGCGCTAGTTTGGTATCTCTGGTTTTGAGAGAGTGAATTAGGTCCAATAGCTTTTGATTCACTGAGTGTACTCTCTGGTCAAAAATAATGTCACATTGAAGCAACCAGAGTGCATAGATGAAGAAAACTGATAGTCTAATGGTTGCAAAGACCGCTGTTTCTATGGATTCTTGGAAGTTGAAGATGGTGTTCCTGTGCAAGGAAAGACAGGAGTTGATGAAATGTCTCACTCTAAGCAGAAAGGGACATTTAAGTAGGAAGCTCCTACAGTTAATCAAAAATTGATTTGTGGGAGGGAGTGAAGGTTGATTTTAAGGAGGAAATTGAGGAATTTTGCCTCAAGAGACCATCTTTTGAGATTAATTGAGCATTGGTAAGTTTGAGGAATGTAGCAAACATTGGTAAGTTTGAGGAATGTAGCAGGGACAATGGTGAAGTCTGTGGTCTGAAAACCTCCTTTAGTTTGCCACTGATGGATGGTATAACAAATCCAGCCTTTTGTATGATGTTAGCAATGAGTAAGTTCCAAGACCTGGGCCTACCACTGGGAGGAGGAGTGAAGGTGGGGGTTAGATAAATGATATGTACAAGGTTGGCAAGAAAGTGACTTAGGTGTGTGAGGATAATGTGAGATCTCTGGATCAGAAGAATGTCAATGGAGTGCAGGCCTAATCCATTGACATTTTTAGGAAAACCAAGTTCTTTTTGGACTGATGGCCACCACCTTTCTGCCCAGAGAAAGTGGGTGCAAAGGGAATTGGATTTTGGATATAAAGGAATGTGTAGAACAATAGGGAGGTAATATGCTATTTTAGGAAACACTAGAAGATTGAGGAGGATGATTTTACAATAAAGGGAGAGGTAGATGCCTGTGATAGTACTGAGGGTGGATATGCTTTGATACAGTGTGGTTTAGACCTGTACCCTCATGTCCTTAGGAGACAGCATGAGGAGGAATCCGAGGAAGTTGTGTGACTTGGCATTGAAGGTGTGAGGAGGAGGATTTTCCAATAAAGGGAGAGGTAGATGCCTGTGATAGCACTGAGGGTGGATATGCTTTGATACAGTGTGGTTTGGACCTGTACCCTCATGTCCTTAGGAGACAGCATGAGGAATCCGAGGAAGTTGTGTGACTTGGCATTGAAGGTGGAAGTGATATGTTTACCGGAAGATAGTTGCCAGGCTGCTGATTTGTTGCTGCTAAATTCCAACTCATATGTTTTGGTGTACCGAGTGAGGATCTGTTGAAGCCTGGGGATGATATTGACTGAGGGAAGGAAGACAACCCGCATTGTCTACATAAGCAAGGCATTTGATGCTTTTGCCTAGTGGAGGAATGATGATGCCAGGGAGGTCATGTTTCAGCCTGAGCAAATGGGAATTCAGAAATGTGGTAAACAACAAAGTGCTCAGTGGAGAGCCCTGAGGGATGGATATGTTAGGTATGAAGCCAGGGGCAACTTTTCCATCCAGGGTAACTAGGATTTCTTTGTTGGACAGGAGATTGTGGATGATGGGCAGGATGTTTAGGTCCCTGAGGACACCAAGAAGCAGCTTGACCCTAACAGAGTCAAAGGTGGCCCAGATGTCATTGGACAGTGATGAGCCTGCCATTTCAAGACTGCCTAACATGCTTGATGGTCATCTTAAAGAGTGCAGCAGCCCCAAGGGTGGAGTTCCCCTTACAAGCAGAACTGTGAAGCAGAAAGGGCAGGGAGTATGAATTGTTCTAGCAACTCTTTGATGGCAGACTCAAGTTTTATGAGCAGAGGGGTTATTGAAATGGGCCTAACACTCTTGAGCTCAGTAGGTGGCTGATCTTTCTCGAGAGAAGGGACTAATATTACTGGATAGAGACCCTCAATAATGTAAGAACCTGAGGCCAGCTTGTTGATCATATTGAGAATGATGGGGATGGTGAACTGGCTTAGATGGAGGAGAAACTTGGGTATAGCATAAGGAGCAGGATGGATGTGGTCAGGGAAGCTTTTCAGTTTAAGTAGCATGGCCTGGGTGATGCCAGGATCAGAGTTGACATTCAAGGTTGATGGGATAGTCAAAGGAGAGATGTCAGCTTTGTGAAGCATGGCGTGTAATGGTTTCTCAAATGAAGAAGCAATTCCTGACCTATGTAGGATCTGTTGCCAACTATGATGGATGAGGGATGGTTTTCTTCCTATGAGAACCAAGAGTCCACCCAGGTAACTTCTGGTCCAACATTGTTGATTCCCCACATATCTCTGGGTGCATTTGACTGAGAAATACTTGGCCAAGGTCTTTTGAGCATTGCAGTAATGAAGTTTCATCTGGATGATGGTTCCAATGTCTATCAGCCCATTCTCCTGATCATTCAGTTGCTCTGAAATTTTAGCCATAGAAGCCAGCAACTTGAGTGGCCCTCAGGAATTCCAAGTGTATTTGTGAATGACAGCTTGCAGGATTTCCACAAATGCCAATCATGCAGAAATGGCTCCATTTGAAGGATATTGATTTTATGAAGGTATATGTAAATTTCCTGAAAGCAATGCTATTGGTGTATTTTGTTTGTTGAGGAATTGTATTGTTCTTCTGGGGCCAAGGTTTACTGGTGGCCAGAGTTAATGTCAAGGGAAAGATATAATGCCTTGTGATCTAAAAAAGGTAGGGTGTGGAGTTGGGCCAATTCAATCATGAAATGGAGACCAGGAGAGTAGAATGTTAAATCAATGAAGGTCTCATGCAGGTGTAGAAAGAGTAGGCATGGTCTGGGGAAAGGCCCTGGCCACACACTAAGCCCCTGGAGAAGAGATGTAGATATTTGTTTGTGAAGGACTGGTACCCCATATTGAAGTCACCCAGAAGAAGAATGGGAAGGGAGGTGTTAGCTGTGATGTTGATTCGGGGAATAACAGATTTAATGAGGGTGTCACTGTCATTGGAGGGCAGATATAAATGAATCACAAAACTTCTGAAATGCCCAAATTGCACCTCCAACAGATTTAATGGGGGTGTCACTGTCATTGGAGGGCAGAAATAAATAAATCACAAAACTTCTGAAATGCCCAAATTGCATCTTCAAGATAATAGAGTGAGTGTCGATATGTATGATGGAAAAGGTGGAGGGAGGGGCATGTTTATTAATGAGGATGGCAACTCCTCCAGCAGAAGCCAAGGTAGTAGAATACTTGAATAGACCAAAGATGGACAAAATGGAGTAAATCCTGTAGTTAAAGTGAGTGGGGAGTTTAGTTTCAGCAAGGAAGAGGATATTAGGAGGGTTGAGTTCAAACCAACATTTGAGAGTGAGGAGCCTATGGATTGAATTAAGATTCTGAATGTTTAAACCAACAACAGAGATAATCATATGGTAACCTCAAGATGGACATAAGGAATGGAGAACCAGTAGGAATTTGGAAATTTTATGATGAATCAGGGATGAACTGGGCTGGCAGACAGGTGAGGAGTACTGTTCTTTCTCCTGCCAGAATTGCACGATTCATTCTTGATGTCACTTGATGAACCTCTGTTTGAGAGAATTTCAGCATCAGCAGAGGAAAGTGAGAGAGTGTGAAGGGAGGAGGTTGATGAGGCCCGGGTTGAAACCAGAGAATTCTCTGCTGAAAGAGTTCTTTTTTCCTTGTACATTCTGTATGTCTTGCCCTGAGTTCCAGAAGAGGATCCATTATGGTTTCACTGGGAAGGTGAAGGATGGAATTCTGCCTGTCAGAGTTGGTGTCACTATCAGATGGGTTAGGGCATGCATGCTTTTGAGGTTTGTTGTTTGTGGTGGAAGGGCCAGAGTTGGAAGACTCAGGCAGGATGATTTCTGAGTTTGAATTAGTGGACATGTCTATCAAGAAATGAGGGTGCTGTGGTGGAGCTGTAGCTGAGAGTGGTGGGCTGTGAGTGAATTCAAAATTATGGGACCTAGAGAAACCTGGATATTTACTAGAAGGTAAGATGGTGACCGAATGCTGAAAGGTTGAATTGGTAATAGGTGGAGGTGAGAGATTATCTGAAGGAGGAAGTTCATGTCTATTGGAGCTGTGCAAGCACAGATGTGGTTTACACCCTTTTTCTTCTGGAAAGAGTTGCATTTTTAGAGGGCAGTCCCGAATGAGGCGGTTGCAGTCTTTGCAGGTGAAACATTGTGGTCTGATCCCCTTAATAGAGATGATCAAAGGTGATAGGTCAGCTGCTATTATTGTGGGAATGCTTTCAGGAGAGATCTTTTTAAAGGATTGATTGAAATGAGGCTGTGTTGAAGGTGAGGCCATTGGTGAGAGGATACCTATATTGCTCAAATGAGGTTACTTGTCCAAATGCCTTGAGATATTTCTATAGGTGCTGCCTTTCCATCCTTATATGACAGTTTTTGATAAAACCCTTAAATATGGATGGTCTATTGGTGTCTATTGCAACCAGGAATATATTGCGTAAAAAATTGAATCTGGTTTTCAAGGCTTGCCTTTGTATTGTGTTGTGAAATTCTATTGCCATGTATCAGTCATTGGGAAGGGTGAGGATTTTATGTATACTATCAGTTATATTGTGGAGTCTAATAAGATCAGAGCTGCTGTGCTAGAAATTTGTGCAGTCCATATTGTAAATCTGTAACTGCCAGAATGATCGAACTGTTACTCTGGTAACAACGAAGTGACTTGAGGAGAAGTGGTGGAACTGTGTAGTTAAATTGTTCTGAGATCACAGTGTGATTCTCTGGTGCAAGTTTAGTAAGAATGAAGGTTGCTGAGGTGGCTGAATCATGATTGTTAGGATTGTCCTCATCAAGGCCCCACAGATTTTAAAGGAGCTCAGCTTGGCATGTTTGTGGTGAGGTTATATTGGGATTTTTTGGTACAGTGCTGGATGCATCCTGAGCATAGGAATTAGCAAAGACACTGTGATTTTAGGGAGCTAGTTATGGAAGGATGAGTAATAAAGGATGGCTCTATAGTGTGACTGATATTAGTGGGAGTAATGTTGTCAGACTTGGTTGTACTGGTAGATTGAGATGGGGAATCATGAGTAGAATCATCTTTAGAGTAATTATTGTGTGTTAGGTTTTTAGAGGATTCAGAGATGGCTGTGGTTTTCATGTTAAACTTAGGTGTAGCATGCTGATTTTCCCATCATAGGTGAGGAATTTTTAATGTTCCGAGTTTTGCTTGAAGCAACATTATGATTGGTCAGGTTAATTTTTTGGGATTGCTTTTTGCTTTGATGGGGCAAGCCTCAGCCTGTAGGGGAGGAAAATCCAGAGGGTCTGGAGATGGGAGACCTTGAATTAGGTTCTGTGCTGATGGTGTCTTTAATTGAGTTTTCTTTGGAATTTAATTTAGGTAACATTTTTTGGAAGTTTTGAAGGTTTTTGTTGTTGTGAATTAGGTTTTTGCAGATTTTGGCCACTAGGGATGATTTAGGTAACATTTTTTGAAAGTTTTGAAGGTTTTTGCAGATTTTGGCCACTAAGGGTGGTGGCCATCTTTAAACTGTTTTGAAGAGTTAAGAATTATACAACGATAAACAATTTTGAAGTGGAAAACTAATGAATTTGATTTAAAAAATGAAGCAAATCCATACCGGAAAGATTGTTAGTGTTAATTTTAGTTGGCTTATTCAAAAATTGATTCGAATTTTAGGCCGTTTACTACCCCAGAGGGAAGGGGGTAAGAAGAGATCGTTTTTAATGACCTAAAGAACTGAAACAACACAAAACATTTGATAAAAATGTTTTGAATGAGAGAAGAACTGGAGTAGGAAATGAATTCAAGAGTCTAAGAAGGAGTAAGACCCTCTATGATCCATAAAACAGTCAAACTACCCATCAAACAGGGGGAAGAATCTGGTTGTCTTTTGTAGATGAGTAGATATAATGAAATAATGATAAAAATACACTAAAAACTGAGAATTGTGAATGAAAAAGCACAGAAACAGCAAATAATGTTCTTTAAAGGGACAAGTACATATAAGGAATATCTTTGACTGCAGCAAAACTGACTTTTTAAAGTCTTTTTAAGAGAGCTGTGAAGCAAGTGACTTTCTAGAAGCAGCTCCACCTAGCTATTTTTATTTTGCACAGTGTTTTCTTAAAATAAACCAGTTTTGTTTATATATTTGACACAAATCATTTTAGATAAATTCATTAATGATTGCTATTAATAATTTATTGAGTTACAAATTGTCCTTAGTCCATATATAAACTTTAAACTCAGTTATAAATTAATATATCTATTTTTTAAATAACATAATAATATACAATACCTGGATTTCATTTCTCTTTTTCCATGTTAATATCTTTTTGAGTTATAATTAAAACTTCCATTCCACCACATATTCTTGAAAACATGTAAACTAAAGAGTTCTAGTTCAGCAATCAATATGCATTTTGGGATTATTTTCCTTTTCAAGATGACTTTATTTACATATTTAAAATATATAAATGGAGTGAAAAGTTTTAAGTATATCTCTAATAGATATTATGCTTTGATAAAGAGAAATAAAGTTCAGTTATTCCAAGTATTTATGTTCAATTAAAAATAGATGTGTTAATCTTTAACCAAGATTTAAAGTTTGTATTTGAGGTAGGAATTATTTTTGGTTTAATAGAAGAATAATAGTAATTAATCATTAATGTATTTAGGTGACGCTGTTAGCGCCAAAGTTGTGAGTGCAGAAAATTTGACACCTATAAATGAAGGAGAATAATTTGGATTTGAATAGCTTTGATAAAGATGCACTACATCAAAAGCTTAGCTATGCAATCTTATATTTTAGCATTATAGTAATTATTAATTGTGCACACATTCTTGTGGAATGTATTTTTATATTTGACTGCTGTTTACGCTTTTTGTTATATACATATATATTTATAAAAACCTGTGTGATCATAAAAAGTTGTTACATTATCTTTTCTTTTCATTTAAGGAATAATATACTTTACATTATCTTTTCTTTTCATTTAAGGAATAATATACTTCTCTAACAAGCTGGATGATTGCATTGCGAGCTGATTGATATTCATAATACATTCAGAATATATATATATATTTGAAGGCAGCTTTAGTGATTTATTATGTCATATGTTATTTTGATCAAGTCATAGAATTAATCATGTTATTTGTACTAATCTTTATTTGCATATTTGCAAGTTTACATTTATTCTTTAAGAATAAATTTATTATTTAAAAACAAACTCTTCTAAACAATTATATACATATATATTACTAATCACATAATACTTGTATATGATTATTTAATTTAGTCGGAATATGTTTTGTGTTGTTTTTTCAAACTTTGTATTAATATTTGCTATATTTATTTATCAGCTGAGTTTATATTTAGGAAAATATTGTCAAGATTTAGCTGGGTGCAAAGAAATTTTAATTCAATTAACAAACGTCAAATTGACTAAAAATTAGCAAGAAGTATTTGTGTATTTTTAGTTTTTAATGCTTTGAATGCACTTTACTAGATTAAGTTTTCACAAGTTTTTAATGTTTTCTGTTGAATATTATGAACTAACTGTTTTTCAATTTTAAAGTTACTTCACATACCCAGCTAAAGATCTAGAGAATTAATTAAACAAGTTTAAAGACAAAACGTGAAGTATTAAAATAAGTTTTCATTTCATAAAATAAAGATTATATATATATATATAATCAACGTAGTAACTTTTTATTATTACACAAATATTAAAATGATTATAACAACAGCAAAAAATCATATAAAACAACTAATATAAATATATATTAATCATACTCCTGTGCCAAAAAGGCTTTTTATGTATGATTAATATATATTTATGTTAGCTGTTTTATATGATTTTTGTTGTTGTTATAATTTATATTAAGAACAGCATAATGGATTTCATTATTTCCATTTTTGATAAAATAATTATATATTTAGAATATACTTTAAACTTTTTATGTATATATCTAAAGTTGGTGAATGCTTTTGTGTGGTTTATATTTTTAAAATTGTATTGTGCCATTTAGAATAAAAACTATCATTTTTAAAAATTCTACTTTATATTATTTTAAAATTAATTAAATCTATCAATGGTTGTTAATAACTAAATTATAAAGAAAAGCAATGCACTAGTCTTGTATTGGTGGTCGAGAGGTCAGCGCGACTGCCTTACAAGCAGTTGCCCAGGTTTGAGGGTTCGCGTCCCGGCCGATGCTATGACACCTGAGAAAAAAAAAGCAAGGTACTATTTCAATACTTCACTAGATAATTTTTTTATATATTAATAAAAGCAAAGAATCTTTTGTTTTGACTAATGGCTCTTTGTTTGGAAAGAAATTGGTCTATGAAAAAAACATGAATGTTTTTGGTGTCAATAAGAAATTTAAACGGAAAAGGTTTTTAAACTATTTAATGCATTTCTTTTGTTTGTTTCTTTTGTACACTGACACCACAAATTATGCTATATTTTGTTTCAAGGCACCCTTGCATTCAACATATATAAAATTTAATAGCTCATGTTTCGTTGGCAAGTGGTGATGATAATACAATAAATACTGTTTATTGTATTATAAGTGTAGATAACCATCATTTTAACATGCATATATTTAAGCAGATGATTTATGTGTATTGTATGTATATATAAATTAAGATTATAATACAAAGAAAATTATAGAAAAATAATGTTATTAATAAATTGAGAAAGCACATTTACATATATATTTACAATGCTCTGTAGGCATGTTCTATCATTCACAATTGTATTTCCTCACAATTAAATACCTGTTGTGGACATTTTTTTACTTCAATAATTTTTTTAAATTCTAATGAAACATAGCAGCACTTTCACCATTGACAGATGTAGTTTATTGGTTACTTTAATATTTTTGACAACATAATGATATCGGAATCTATACAGCCATCCCTTATTTGTAATGAATAGCTTGGATTATATGATCCAGATTCTCATTAAATTTTTTCCCATTTAAAGCAAATTTATCCATCACTTTAGTTGCAACTTCAGCTGTTTCAGGGGCATAAGTGACAGTAGCACAAATCTGTTCTTTTTATAATTCCTCCGATTGATGGCTCATTCTTTTCAAACCTAGGACTAATTTCAGAAATTTTTTCTTCTTCTTTAATGAAAGTACTTTACAACTTTTTTTTGCACTATAATACATTTTACTAAAAAATGTGCTAATATGAAATATATATAAAACTTTTTGCAAAAAAAACCCACAAGGAAATAATTTTATACATATGCTGACTAATTCTCCTTAAATTATGTAAAAAATATGATTTAAAAAAATGCACTTTTGAGATTTGAGAATGTTATATCTAGCAAGAAAAAAAAAAAACCTGCTATAAACAAGATTCGTAAAATTTAATAATTTTTTGAATTTCAGTGTATTTTTTATTTATTTACATTTTTTTTTTTTTTTTGTTAATTTACATTTTTCTTGAATAGTATATAACTGAAGTTATGCAGATGGATATAGTATAGTTCACAGCTTTACTATATATCTACATCCACATGTGAGGAATATATACAAATATGTACGTACATATTGGTAACTTTATTCTATTATGTTAAAGGCTCTGTTAAATTTTGTTAGTATTATTTCTATAGGAATTTGATTTTTGTCCTTTATCATCCACAATTAACAGTATACAATTGTAAACTTTTTGTATCTGCTTCTATGTTTAGATGTTTTCCCCTTTCTCTGTTTTATTTATTTAGTAATTGATATATCTATACTGCCAATTTTTGTATAAAATTGCTTTCTTTAAAATGTTGTGAAGAATATTTACCATATATTTAAGTGATATTTACAGAGCATTGTTTGGATTAAATATAAAAAGGATTTACTATATTAATAGCTAATACTCATAAAACATAGATTTATTAATAGTAATGTGCATTTCTTTTTTCAGTAAAAATATCATCTAATATTTTTATTTATCATTTTAAATCATTTCAATTTTTCTATTTAATTTTTACAATATGTATAATATTTAAATACATGTATATTATCTATACTAAACTTAATATAATTAGGTCTAAAACTCAGCATAACCATGATTAGAAAAATGATTTGCTATTGAAAAGCTTACATATATGTTTATAAGTGTGTAGATGTATTGGTTAATGAGAAACATTTGAAATTTAACTGTGAAAATATTGTTGGAAGTGAATTTTTTTTATAGTCAAATCAAAAAAATGTCAGTGCATTAGTTTGCAAAAGTTATCGAAGTTATCGAAAGTATTATAATGAAAATTTAGTGTTTTATGTTTTTTTCAAAAGATTGTGCTAACAAGAAAGTATAAAGAATAAAATTGTTATTTATTATTATTTATTTCATCATTATTATTATTATTATCTTTTTATGCACCTTTTTTTAGAATCCTGAAACATCTTTTCTTCAACCAGCCTTTTGCAATCAAATTTGGTTCACAATTGATATTCTTTCATTTATCTTAAATTTAAAGTATTAGATTCTTGCATTATTAATGTAGAATGACAAAATTTTGATTATTGTTAAAAATTATCTCATTTTCTCTAAAGGATGCAGTCAATGGGAGAAAGGTCTCTCCACAACTTTTGAACCTGCCTTTATATTTTGAAGATAGTATCTAATAATTTCTTTCTATCAGTAGGTCATGGAAGGCAAAAACTAACTGCAAAGTCCTTCTTAGCATATTTTATGCAGTATTTATTAACCTTAAAATAGATTATTATAAAACATAAATTTTATATATTAGTGTTTTTAAAACTTTCAACTAAAAATTAATACAATTTTTATAAATATTTACCATTTCTTTATTGAGATTTATCTATCATCATTATTTTGTTTTATTTTTTATTATTACCGGAAAGTAAATAAATATTTGATGTTCGTGTTTACATTCATTCATCACTTACATGTGTATTGTTTTAATTTTTTACAATTATAATTTCTTCTAATGAAATAAAACTTATAATTTACCAGATTACACAGAGGCCAAACTCTCAATATAGTAGTGCCACACAGTGGAAACCAGAGTAATCAATGGATACAAGTAGGTTTGTACATAAAATTCCTATCTAGTACCTATTCATCCAATATCCCCAGACTAGTTTCTGGTTTGTACCTTTCAGCAGTGAAAAGTCTTAGATATAAGGCATTGCACCTAGATATTAGGATCCTAAGGTCTAGGATTCTAAGATCTATGTGCAGTGCTCTCAAATTTAAGGCTCCTCACTGATGAAAGGCACAAGCTGGAAACTAGTCTGGGAATATTGGATGAGTAGGCACTAGATAGGGAGTTTATGCACAAACCTTCTTGTATCCATTGATTACTCTGGTTTGCACTGAGTGGCATTACTGTATGATGAGTTTAGCCTCTGTGTAAACAGCTTGTGTAAGCAATGTGATCATGTGATGTTTAGTAGTAATTTAATTTACCAGATTAAGCCAAATTTACATAGATACATGTGTAGTAATTGTATATTATGAATTGACTATTTTTAAAAAAATTAATTTGTTTTATGTATTACTGATTTTGTTTTCTTTTATTTTTTTTTTCTCTCATTAAAATGATCATCTTGAACTCACTTTCTCAGTAAAGAAAATAAATATTAAGCAAAAACTAACAAAATCTCAAATACTTAAATTATCATGCTAATGACATATTTTAATTCAGAAAATAAGTGAAAATATTTCTGCAATTGTCAAAAGTAGTTTAAAACCCTTATTCCAATATAAAAATTAAATAAGATAAATTTTAATTTAAAATTAGGGAAATTATATGCAAAAAGCAGTTATTAAGGATTTTTTTAATATTTAAATTAACAATATTTCACAAAAACTTCATCATTACCAACTAAAAATTGTATATATGAGAACAAAATGGTTAGTTATTTTATGTTAAATTTATATATTTTTAATTCTTTCCTTTACATTCCCTATTAAGGTTTGTTGAAGACCCATTGCTTGCAACGGGTTATGTAAAGACGTTTTTTAATTTTATCTATACTGTCTTATTTAATAAAACTTTAGCAAGTTATCAGCATGCTCCTTTATATTAATACAGTATTCCCTTTTTTCACTTTAGTATTCCTTTCATATTGTTAATTTATACCAAATCTTTTTTGTATAGTCTTTAAATAATTATCAGTTCCAAAAAATATGTCATTGTCTTGTCTCTAAAATACTAAAAAAAGGATTATTTTCTAAAGTCATTTTATTTTTCTTACTTTCACATAGCTCTGACTATAATTCTAATTATTAGCCTTTTATCTAATTTAGGTTTTAGAAGATGGTGAT
Organism: Epiperipatus broadwayi; assembly: GCA_028023455.1. Lineage (NCBI taxonomy): Eukaryota > Metazoa > Onychophora > Udeonychophora > Euonychophora > Peripatidae > Epiperipatus > Epiperipatus broadwayi. The sequence continues at coordinate 4,333,716 of JAQFVV010006210.1, forward strand.
GTTGTGTGATCACATTTCCCTAATATAATCCTATTTCTTGAATTTTATCCTACTTCAAATAGCATCATTGCAGTCTTCTTATTTTTTTTAAACTCATTTTAATATGATTAATTGTCTTCGACCTTATTTTTAAGATATTGTAAGTTTTTTTATTTTGCCCAGAATATGTGTAATATTCTCTTCAACCTTCTAAAGATGTTGGGCTTTTTGCAGACTTTTAATTTTAAATATGCTTTTCAAAATTAACTAACAATTGCATTTAAGTTTTCTAGTAATCCAGAGTATAAGATAATTTTTCATTTCAAATGGAACTATTAAAATTTTTTATTATTCCTACAACATATCCAAGAACAGTTATTTAGAAGACATATGTCAATTGGCACTAAGACTGAGAGCAATTATATGGTTTTGATTAAAATGGCTGCTATAAGCAACATAATTGAGTTAGGCAAATAACATTTAGATAGATTAATGTATTTATTTCCATTAATGAGTTGTCATAACTACTGCTAAATGTCATTCAACAGGTGATACCAATGATAATGCATATTAACATCTATTAGATATTGATAGAATACTATCAATTGCAATGTATCTGTAAGTCTTAAAGCAAGAGTACTAAAAATAAAATGTCACTATGGCATATTCAGCATCAGATGATTATTGAGGTATTGTTTGCCATGATTTAGGTATCTGATTTAATTTCTTTTTTTTAAAGCTCATTGGTTTTTTGTCTTGTTGCTATCGTTTGCCATGATTTAGGTATCTGATTTAATTTCTTTTTTTTAAAGCTCATTGGTTTTTTGTCTTGTTGCTATCATTTGCCATGATTTAGGTATCTGATTTAATTTCTTTTTTTTAAAGCTCATTGGTTTTTTGTCTTGTTGCTATCACTTAAAACACGACCTACATATTGATGGCTTTTGTGAATAAAGTGTCAAACTCTTCATTGATAATCCTATAATCACTCTCAGTAAAATAGTAAATAGCTATATACTACTGCATTTTCTAACAAGTTTTTTTTATATAAAAAAAATACATTTTATTATTCACTTTGATCTTTCAGCTTCTAGCCCATGATAATTTTGGGATTTTGTTTGATAATATCTAAAAACTTGTTTTAAAATAGTCTGAAATGCTACAGAATTGTAAATAAACAATGCACAATCATGTTTATCTCAAGCCACCATTAGAGGTCTTTATCACTTCTTGTGACATCATATGCTTTTTTGAAATACACATCACAATACTCAAATAAAATACTGTGACCAACATATTTTTTTATGCTTTTGGAAATTAAATGTGTTATTTGCTTAATGTTTATCTTGTACAGAAAGTTTCATGTATCTTTCTGCATGGGGAAATTTCTTTTGTGTATTAGTTTCAATTTTTTATTTTTTTTATTTTGTTATTCAGGTAAACTTATATTTGTCAGGATGAATGTTATTAACACATTCAAGCAATGATGGCAAGAAATGTTCATTCCCATTTATATTTTAAATTCTATTCATATATGCAGTTAAAAATCATCATTAATGTAAATAAATGTATGTAAATAATACACTTTATTACAATATGTTTATTTGTGCATTATGTAAACACATGCAGACAGTTTTAATCATCATCATTTTAACCATTATCAATCCACTGCAGGATCTCTCCAAGTTCAATCTATCTTTCTGATCTCTAGTCTCTTTTCACCACATCATTCCAGCACACTTTTTAAATTCATCTATCCATCTCACATGTAGACACTTTCTAACTCTTTTACAATCTTATAAAATTTTAATTAAAATTAAATTAAAATTTAAAATTAAGACAATTTTAATAAATTTATTTATTTTTTCTCATATCTCATAGCATCGGCCGGGACGCGAACCCACAACCGTCTGCAACCAACTATTTGCTTGCAAGGCAGATGCGATGACCTCTCTGCTAACAACGCTTGACAATAAATTTATTTTAAATGATTTATCTGTTAAAAACAGATTTAAAAGATAGTACATAAATTGGAAAAATTTTGATAAATAGTTTTAAGGTGAAGAAGTAATTGATCATATTTTTGGAAATGAAACAAGAATATTTATATTTTCAATTGTACTGAAAAAGAAAGAATGGGGGGGGGGGACTTTTGTTAATTCCAGCAAAAATATTCCCATAGGAGAATACAGCTCACAGGATTATAGTACTGGACGAGTTGATAAATTATTACATAGATTGCAAGGATTACAATGAATTCAAATACCCCAATTTGAGTTTAAATCTCAGCAGTAAAATTAGACATTATATTCTATTCAGATTGAAAAGAAATTCATGAAAAAAATAAATGCTTTGGGTCAAAATGTATGAATTCATTTATATTAATGTTAAGTTATAAGATCGCTAGCAAACAGCTAATTAAATAACTAAACAATGAAGTACTATGGTCAAACAAATAGCAATACTTGTTTAACTTTGAATTTGATGATGTTATAAATAGTAACACCTTTTAGACACTAAAATACATTTATGAAAATTAAGTTTTTATTAGGTTGACAACAGGAATTAAACATGGCATTCCTTTTAAAATATTGGGTCTTTAGAGGGAATAAGAAATTTCAGAGGCAATGATTTTGCCTATATTTAAGAAGAATCCAAAGCAATAGTTTCAGTAAGATTACAAAATAATGAAGTTATAAAGATTTGGCAAGTAATGAGAATCATTTTAGATAGTAAAGCTAAAATATATTTAATTTTATTTTACTATTTTTGTTAATTGTTATACCATTCTTACATATTTGAGTTTATTTTTCATCTTTGCTAACTTCTGAATTATGCTATATCTTTATAAGTCTGGCTTTTAATTTTTTTTCATCATGGACTGATAAAGGGTTAAATAATTTTTCACAAACTGGCTATATATATGTACATATAATAAAATTGAATTTTCATATGACAACATTTCCTATGTTTACATAAGCTGTAAAAACAGTGTAGTTAATTAAATAGGTAAAAGATGGTTGCTGGAGGATTGCATTAGATTGTAAGATCTAAATGCAGTGCTCTCAAGCTCTTCACAGATGAAAATCACAAGCTACATCCTGGAGATATTGGATGAGTAGCACTAGATAAGGATTTTATGCACAAACCTTCTAATATTCGTTGATTATTATGGCTTACACTGAGTGGTGTTTTGAATTGAAATTTTGTATAATAGGTAATATATTTGTCTTAAACAACATGTTATACATTTTGACTTATTAAGTACATAATAATTAATAAATAAAAATATTTTAAATATAATGAGATTTTTATTAGTGTTTCTGTTTAACAATTAAATGTATATTTGCAAATTTTTTAAAGCTACATTTTTTAAAAAAAATCAATTTTAAATAAATTAAAGATAAAATAATGTAATTTTAAAATAGAGAGATTATTTTTAATTTATAAATATGAAAATTCTGGGGGGGGGGTCAAATATTCATACTAGTTATTTGGAAAAAAGCTTAAAAAGCGCTCTCATTTTGCTATAGACATTTAAGAGCGGTTTAAAATTTGAAGTCATTGCTAACATATATATATATATTTTAAAGCATTATTCTTTTTTAAAGTTAATACAAAGAGGAAAATTATATTAGATTTTTCCAATTTATAATTTGTTTTTTCATTTTTTTGTGCTTTTTATTTATATTTTTAAATAAATATTAAAGCATACTATATTATTCACATATTGATTAACTGCTTATATATATATATATATTAATGTGCTATTTTTTTCTGGTATAAAGTTATAAAAACTAAAATACTTTTTATATATTAGGATAGCATTTGAGAACATTGATGTGGAGAATAAAATATTGAATTTTAGAGTTTAAAATAAAGGAAACAATCTTTGGCTTTATTGATTATTTATGTAAGAAGTGAAGACTGGTATTTTAGTTTCTATGTGTACGATATAAGGGACATAATGGAAATGTAGACATTACTATGCTATAAAAAATTTTTTGTGATTTTCTATTTAATAGATTAATTAATGAAAAAATACAATTACATCAAAATTAACCAGATATTCATATGCAATTGTGCCAGTAGATGTGGTTTTCTAATATCTTCTGGCTTCTAAATATGTGCATGTATATATACACATATGTATATATAGTTTGCTGAATTGTATATGTATATAATTGAGATGTTTTCTGGCTTTCTAGATATGTGTACATAAATATATACATATTTAGTTTGCCATGCTGCATATATATACAAACAATGTGTTATCTATATTTGTTAATTGAAATCATCCCATAAATGATTGTGTATGCAGAATAAATCAAACTATGTATAAACAGATGATCAAAAATTTAAATAATTTCCTGCAACCACAAGTATTAGAAAATATATATAAAACTAATTTTATAATATAAAATTGAATGACATTCGTCAAAATTATTTGCATAAAAATATAAATTAATTTGTCCATTCAGCAGAATATAATTTTAATTTACACTTTGTTATGTGTATGTATATATATATATATGAAAATTTATACACATATTATCCAAAACTGACTCACAATATATGTTATTAACTGTTTTTTTTTTATATTGGACTATTTATTTCCATCATCTAATAAATGATGATAATAGTTTATGAACCAGAACAGTTCTTCCTATTGATAGCATACATTCTGTATAAAAACAAGATACTTTCAATATAACAGAATTGGTACTAGTCTTATAGCTAAAGACACCGCTCTATGGTGCCGTTTTCATGCTAAAACACAAAAATGCCTTTTCCACGGCTGACATGTTCGAACTTGCGTTTTCTATAATGCAACTTTTTTGTTGCGCTACAGATTGCAGGCCACTATGTTGTGTTGCAGTACAGCATGTATGTCGCATCGCAGCAAATACATTTTCCGAATTTGCACAGTTTATGAAATGGTTACGGCTTGGTGAGAGGGTGTGTTTTTTTTGAATTGTATGGAAATGTTGTTTTCATTGTTTTTTTTTATATTTTAAAGTATTGAAATGTTCAGATTTTGTAAAGTAATAATTATCAGACTTTTTACACCGTACTGTATTGAAGTTTTAATTGGGAAAATGTTGACAAGATATATGTGTAAAGTGGGTTGGAATTAGGTAACGCATCAAGTAACGTACTGTTTGTAACATTCCATGAGACAAACAAGATTCTACTGTGTGTATATTTTTGAAATAAAAAAGCGGTAACACATAAATATCCAGTAAGAAAAGTACAATTATGCACGTTTTTTTTTTGTAATAAAAAAGCATATATTATAAACATGATTAATAAGTAAAGAAGACATTTTTGTTGTTGTTTAAAAAGGTTTTACTTTCTTTTCTCCGACTACAGTTAGTTGAATATAGTTTACATTTATTGTTATCATTTATTTTATAGATGTTACTAAAAAAAAATATTTACAAAAATACGATTTTGATATTTTTTATTTTAGCATTACAAACAACTGAGCACTAAACATAAACCTAACCCTAAAGCTAATCCTAAAATGAAACCTAACCCTAAACCTAACCCTAAAACTAAACCTAACCATAACAACTTTTACTTTTTGTTGTCATTCTATTTGAAATAAAAAATAGCGGTAACATCTGTTTGTCTGTAAAAAAAAAAAAAAGTAAAACAAAGACTAAAAAAGTAAAAAATAGCAATAACACAATAATATCTGTTTCTCTGTAGAAATAAAATGTAAAAGGAAGACTAAGAAATTTTACTTTTTATTCCGATTATGAGTTTTTAAACAACAAGAAAAAAAAAAGCCGTAACCCCAGTAAAAAAATCTCCGATAGAAAATTGATTTTTCTAATAAAGCAAACTAAAAAACACAAATCAAATTGTAATTTGTTTATTTTATTTTACATTTATTATTATCATTTAATTTGTATATGTTAATAAAAAGTAATATTTAAAATTAAATAATATTTAAAAAAGACAATTTTCTTTTGTTTTTATGTTTGCATTACAAAAAACACATCAAAATGATTATAATTAATGGCCTGGGAACGATCATATTTTATAGGTTTAGCGTGAAAATGGCGCCATCAAACGATGTCTTTATCTATAAGACAAGCACCACAGAATTCTTCCAACAAAATCAAGGAATGGCTATGGGCTTACCATTGTCTCCCCTGATTAGCAATATTTACATGGAAGAACTTGAAACCACAGCCATAATACTACATATCCACCTAAAGTTTGGCTTTGCTATGTGGATGATACATTTGTTGTATGGCACATGGTGAAGCATTGCTACAGACTTTCTGGACACACATCAACAACATATCCCCTTCAATTAAATTCACAATAGAATCACAACAAGAACAAAAATTGGCATTCTTAGATGTTCTTGTGACAAGACTCCCTCATGGCAAAACCAAAACTACAGTTTATTGAAAACCTACACATACAAGAAAATACCTAGCCTATACATCCAATTAGATCAGAAACAAAACATGGGGTTATACTATCACTGTGGAACAGAGCAAAAGAAGTTTGTTCAGAAACTGGCGATTTGGAAAAAGAAAAGATCTATATAGAACAAACTCTTATGAAAAATGGTTATCTCTCAGCTGTTATTAAGAAAACATTAAATAGACAACAAAAAGAACCATCAGGAGAAAAGGCTATTGGTACTGTAGTCTACCCATACATTCCAAAAATAGCAGACCAATTAAGGAAAATCTACAATCAGTATAACATCAGAACAGCTTTCCAGAGCCATATCACACTATGAGGAATTCTAACATCTACAAAGCCTAAATTTGAAATGCTGAAAAGAAAAAACTGCATCTATGAAATACCATGTGAATGTGGAAGAACATATATTGGTGAGACCAGCGGTCTCATTCAAAAGTGCTTGTAGAACATAAACTGATGATTAGAAGAAAGAAAACATGTGTCTAAGGTAGCAGACCATGTATGTACCAATGAACATATGTTCGATTGGGAAAAGACAAAAATATTGTAAAAAGAAGAAAAGGTACAAAGAAGAAAATTTAAAGCAGCTGCTCACATGACAGTGACAAAAAATCCCATAAGCCAACCTAGTGTGACTATACATAATATATGGAAACCACTAATCAACTTTGCTCTGAGGAACAAGTGGAGAAATCAGGAGGAACCTCATAGATAAGTATATGAAATTACTACATACTGTTGCCTTTGGCAGGATGGCTCAGTTGGTTAGAGCATTACTTTAAAATTCAATAATCAAGAATCTAAGGACCCAGGTTTCCTATGCTAGTACTGTCACTGGTCAGGCCAGCAACACCTGAAGAAGAGGAGAGAAAAATACCTCTTGAAACATTGTGCATATACTAACCTGTTTGCTGTGATATTACTAACAGTTGAATGCATTTAAAATATTTAAATAAAATTAAACTTTTCTAAAGACATTCAACACACATATTAGATGGAAATAGTCCAATATAAAAAATACAGCTAGAACACCATCATCACAAACCTTCAGGAAAACACTAGTATGTTATTAATCTCTGGAAGAAAATTAACTTATATAAATTTTAATTTTTTTGTCTTGAATAAATTATTGTCCTGGATATTTATTAAAGATAGCAAATCTAAATAAAAATGTTGTTTATATTTGTGTGTATATGTACTGTGTGTAATTCTTTTAAATTATAATAACAATACAAATAATAATAATGATAATAATAATATAACTGATGTAGAAGTAGTTTTCATTATTTAAATTGTAATCATTATTCATTGAACTTATCTAGTCAAAAAACTGATGTTCATTATTAATGGCATGTCTATTTATTATAGTCTTTAAATTAATTGATTTATAAGAATTGCTTTTTTAGTTTTTTCTTTTTATATGGTGTCTTCCATTAAGTAATACTGTATATATTTGAACTGTAATTAATAAATTTAAAATTATAAGATTTCCTGGTTATAGAAGACTGAAATTGCATTAAATGTTGACTCATTTATGTAAGATTTTTGCATCCATATATAATTAGATAAATAATTCTACGTTTCTTGTTTTTTAGATGTAGCATTTTTAATCACTAATTTCTTCACATTCAAGACAGATAAAATGAAACATATATATATATCAGTAAATTTTTAAAAATAAATTTAAATTGAATATTATTTAGAAATATAATGGATGTCCATTTTATATTATTCTTGTTTTTATTAATATTCTAAGGTTTATTAATAAATTTATTTAATGCATGTAGAATTTGTTTCTGTTATATGTATGTTTATGAATTCTTGAGAAAACACTTTAATATTTTGCATTTTATCATATTTTTATAATTGCACAGTTTTTATTTATGATGTAGAAAAGTTCAAAACTTAGTATTTTTATATGCCATTAGTATATCTGATGAATATATTCTGTTTCTTTTTTTTTTTTTCCATATGTCATAGCATCGGCCGGGAAGCGAACCCGCAACAACCGTCTGCAAGCAACTGCTTGCTTGCTAGCTGCGCTGACCTCTCGGCTATCAACGCTTGACTTCTGTTTCTTAATTTTGATAAGTAATTTATAATTAAAACTATTACTATATTTAGACGTTTATAAATCTAAAAAAAATAATAATTCTATTTTGTTCTTTTGATTGTTCAATTTATATTATTTAAATTTAGTTAATGTAAAAAGAGCTCCATTTATATTTTCAGGGCCACAAACAAAAACATCACCCATATATGTAAAATATATTTCGAAATTTTTAAAGTTGTCACTACTTAAAAACAGATTCTTCAATATTTAGATAATACAAAGTTGCATATTTTTGCAAACAAAGGAGGGCCATTCTTTGATCATTTTGTAGCATTTGTCATTAAAAGTAACAACACTATTATCACTTACAAATTGTACAGAACTGATAATAAATTTTATTATAGATTTATTTATGGAAATGTCATTTCTAGCATATTGAATTTGTAGATTCTAAATAGAATCACATAATTTAGTAATATTTAATAAAGCCACAGTAACATTATTATATTTATAGAAACCCAAAATATTTAAACAATGTACCAATGAATTTAGCAATTTTATGCATATCATTAGACAGAAATTTTCATTGTTGTGGAGTTTTATATTAGTAAAAATACACAGACCTACAAATGTAAAAGGATATATACTATTATTAATTACTGATTAAATTTCACTTTTATTAAATATTAATAAATTTTATATGCTAGCTTTCAATATTATAATTATCAATTTAATTCTTAAATGCTCATTGACTTCAAGTTCTGATGAAAAGGTATAATAACATAAACTAATTAATTGCACTGAGCTAGTTTTCAGAAAAACACTACATCATAGTGCTGAGTAAAGTTATGCAGTACAGGTGTGCTTATATAATTGATGCGATCAATGTGTAAATGTGGTACTATATGCAAATAAGGCAATTAGATATTCCATTTTTCAGTCAATAGAACACATGAATTCTTTTTGTTAATGGAGTGTGGATCCTTTGCAATCGCCTATGCCTCTTTGTGTTTTCTTTTTCTATTGTCCTTTTCAAAGCAAATTGTTCTAACATTGGATGGAGAAAATGTGTGACCCATGACTCATTCATGATTAAGAAAGATCGATCTGTATTCTGTCTTTTGTTTAGCTCTATTGTACAAATAAGCATGTTGTGTGATTCTCATGGATATATTTGCATGAGATTGACCATAATACACAGAACTGCAAGATGGGTTAGAACATGCAATTTTATAGACCATCTGAGGAGCATGCTCCACCAGTACTTTGTCTTTAGTATTATTCAACAAATATTATTAGTCAAATTGGGCAATGCATTAAAGAGAAAGATTAAATTGTAATGCTTCACAGAGAAGATAAGAAGTACTGAACATTGAGTATTGTTCAACAAATTATTAAGAGAAGATGAATGATCTAAAGCTTACCCTGTACATGTTAAATGCAAATGTTCCTAAGGTTATTTGCAATATGAGAGATATAATGAAGATTTATCCATGCTTTAGGCATATTATTAATATTTTTAACTTTAGCCAACCTGTTTGTGTTCTATTGTGACTTTTGATGTAGGATGAATGGCTTCCTTATTTGTATAGGTTTTAGCTTCATTTTATAGTTGAGCTTATTTTTATTTTTCTGGATAAACATGTCCAGAAAATTGATCATGCTGTGTTTTAGCTCTATAATCACCAAATAAGAATAACAAATTATTTTAGGAGTTAATTTTCTTTAGAACTCCTAGGAAATAAAACTCAGTGGCTCAATTTCTTCATGCACTTTAATACAAGTTACAATGTATAAGAATAAGAGAATATATAAATATACCAAGATACAATATTCATATTTGTCCACACTCTTCTCAAGTCCCTGCTCCATTGCTTTGGAATATAAGTCTCTTTCACTTAAGACATACTCAATAATTAAATATCAATAGAAGCCAATACATTACCTTTGCCATCATTAAAATCTTTTAATCCTGAAGACCCTTAGGGCATTTTAAACCTCATAATAAGATCAGGATAATCGGTTTTAACCCTAGTCAGCTTGAGTACCTTCAGGAGTGTTCCTTGATAATAAGATGTCCTCCAGTGATTTCTTCCATTGCTTCTGGTGAGAATCCGAGTTGACCCAAACGATGAAAATCTGTTCCGGTCTTTTTATACTTTTTTGCTCTTTTGTTTTCTGGAGTAATCTGAGTGGAGAATTTTATCAGTTCAATCTTTACTATAACTTCAATTAGTAGTTAACTAATACTAATTGAATTTTCTCCATTATCTGATTTTACTCTTTCCTTTCCTTAATTAGTTCCTGTTACACTATTTTGACTAAATGTTTTATTTAATTAATATTTGATTTTCTCTATTACTTTATTTCATTTTAATATTAATTTTATCTCTTCACATAATTTTAATATACATACATTTCAGATCCCATGATTGTTGTTGTCTATTTCAATAGTCCATTCAAGAGATGATGTATTTTTAAGCTCCAGTCATATATTATTCATATGATCCTCTGGCTCATTGCATTTAAACTAGTTCATTACACCTTTTCATCAGAACTCGAAATCAGTGAGTGCTTAAAAATTTCATAGTTTTATGAAAAGAGTTAATTCTTTGATAAGTATCAATTTAATAAAACCTTATTTATCTGTTTGTGCTTTAATTTGATTGTTATGCTGATCTTTCATAAAATATACTCATAAACTCTTATTTTAAATGTATAATTTGATTACTTTTATGATGATGTCTAAATTCTGTGATTGCATATTTCCATGTCTCATTACTTTTATTATGTTTAGTATTTATAATATATAGGGTATGTGAGCACAGACTTTCACATGAGCCATCACTCTCCACTCTATCTCATAACACAGATACACTTGAACACGTATATGTCGAAAAGATAAATAATCACCAATATACGTATTTCATGCTAAACCAGCAATCATCAGTTGGTCCAGATTACCATCTCTACACATATATGCTATAAGTGCTCAGATATATATTAAGATAGCCAATCTTCATACTTTAATGAACAGGCTTCAATCTACTCCAACTCTTCAACCGTCCATCCAATTGAAAATCTGATGATGCAACGCTCAAAGGCCGCCCTGAGGCCCAGATTCTTGTCACGCCCATGTTGACCTAAATTAGAAACATTCTTATTTCATCATTAGTTTGTAAACTGTTTGAAATAGAAGCAATCGTTTCATGTATAACCAACTTACTTCAAACAATGTAATATATATTTTGCATGAAATTTATTTTTTGAAGTGATTAATTTAACATACTTGATATCATCCTGATTATTTTTGAATAGCTGGAATTAAATAAAAAATTAATTTTTTCATCATATTTTTTTCTTTTTTAATTTTCTTGCATTTTAAAATCTATCGATTTAAAAGTATTAAGTCTTTGAGGGCCTTTAAATATTCTGTCATACACGTAAATTCATTTGGAAAATGATTACGATCTAATAATCGAAAATATTTCCAAATTATATATTTATTTTAGTATATAAGCATATATGAATAAGAGAAAATACATTTAAAACTATTTTAATTTTGTTATAAAATATTGTCTGATAATCATTACAAGTTTGAATGCTCAAATTATATGAACATAAAACATTGTATATGTTATCTTCATTTTCAATCATTATCAACCTAATGCACTATTAAGATTGAGTTTAATTAAGCTTTTTTGATCTATATATTCTTTTCTGTACATCACTTCATCAATCTGCCTTATTGTTCATTCATTTTATATAAAATTGCTTTCTAATTCTTTTATATTTTTTTGGAATTCATTTTAACCTCTATTGGTCTATTTACTGCCACCTGTTTTACCCTTGTATTTCAATCTCTTAATTTTTTTAATGATGTCACAGATGCCTGTTTGATCTATTGTTTATGTATTTTGATTTCAGTCTTTCCAAATGTTATTCCATATACCTCTATATATTCTGCTGGATAGTCTGAAATCTTTATATTGCTCTTCTCTTAAATGTCATTGTCTCACACCCATGTATAAGCTCAAGTAAAAATATGTAGACAATCTTTCAGTTAAGATGCAAAGGGAATTTTATTATATCTCAGCCACTGTTCTTTCTATAGTTATTAAACTCATAGGTATATATATATATTTTAAAAAATTATTTCTATCCAAAACACAAATTTAATTATATGATTTTTATTGTTATGATTTTGATTATATTAATAATATGACCAAAGTATTCATTAATAGAAATCTTTTTTCTTTTAAAAAATACTTGAACATATCTTAGCATTTTGGCATTTATTTTCAGTCCTATTTTTCTCTGATAATTCTTATATATCCTAAATTTAGCTCTAAAGATTTGATCATGTAAATTGACCCATCATATGACTTAAATGTGATTCCCATTTATTTGTATTTTCTTTATCTTTCCATTTTAATTCTCAAAATGCTTTTTGTAAAACTATTGTAAAACATTTTGGAAAAAGAATCATCTTGTAAAATATTGTTCTCAACATTAATCTTCTTAATGTATTCATGCACTCAAATTGCTATTGTATTTTGATAAATATTCTGAATTTGACAATATCATTGGAATTATGTCTCAATGATACAAAGCTTTAATTACTGCAGAAATCTTTACAAAATCAAACATCTAAATTTATTACAAAATAATACCATAATCATTTATCTTTTCTATATCTTTTTTTTAATATTTCAGTGTGATCTATAACTGATATACTCTCCAAACAGAGGTGCCATCCAGTGCAAGTCATAATAGTCAGTGAATGCAATCCCTATCTAGTGTTTTCTTGTCCAATATTTCCTGACTAGTTTCTATCTTGTGTGTAAACCTTCTTGCATCCATTAATTATTTTGGCTTATACTGAATGGCACTACTATGTGAAGAATTTGTCACTATTTTAACAGCTTGACTAAGCATAGGGGATTATCATCATAATATGTTCAATGTGATTTATGTTATAACCATTTTTAAATACAGTTTATCCCTGTGGTTAATTCTAATTCAAAGGTTTCTAAAGACACATTGTAACTATTTTAATATAGATCCCGTATAGAAGTGACAGGTCTGTTATTTCTATTTTCTTCTATTTCATATTTTTTTAATATCCATATTACTAAAGCATTTTTATAATCATTAGGTGTATAGTTTTCACTAATGATTTTTTTCTTTTTAGACACTTATTATGATTCCATTATTTTTTAAAGTTTTTCCATTTTCCATAAATTGAATTGCATGTTTTATCTTTTCATTTAATATTATTTGATATTTCAAAAGATGTCAAAATTGTATGGGCTTTTTTATTTTTTTATTCTTTATTATTGTATAGTTTTTCATAGAAATTGTTCCCACAGTACATGATGTTAGCATTGCCAGCTGCTTTTCTATTACTGAATTTTATTTTATTTTTCCAGTATCAAGAGGTTACTTTATTTTTTGAATAGATTTCTTTGTTATTTCACAGTGATAGGTTTTCATCTTTTGTGTACTATTTTACAGAATTCAAGATATTCAATTTCTTGAATGATTATTTTTTAAATATTTTCGTATAATGTTTTATATCACTTGAAATGTTATTCATAAATTATTGCTTTTTGTTTCTGCACCTTGAACCATATTCAAAATATGTTAATAATTAAAAGTCTGATTTTTAAGTTCCAGCTTAAATTTATTGTAATATTGTTATAGGTGGTAGTATTAACTATTGTTATTATCTTTCTTCAATAACTTTTGTCTCTCTTTATCTTTGTATTAAGTATATATAATTATTATACTACTAATAATTTATAATTCCTGTAGAAAAATAACTAAGAAAAGAGAGAAGGATTAAAAATTTTGATAAGATAGTGAACATATTTTTTTATTTTATGAATTACATTTTATTTGTAATAATTTTATATATATAAAAAACTATTTGAGAAATGTTTTCCGTGTTTATGGCAGCTGTCTTTTATATGATTCATTAAGCTTTAGTTTTTTGTCAACATTAGTATTTTATGTCTAAATAATTGTTCAAAATTAAATTTATTAGACTGAAGTTTTTGTTGATAATTTATTGAAAATAGATATAGTTGTAGTACGATAAGAAAAAAATTTAACTTTCATTTAATTTTTATAAAAATTCTAAGATAGTTTGTGTGTTTGTATTCTATCTATTTCATTACTCAAGAATAATAGATACATTTTTTCTCTCTCTACCGCTGTGTGTGTGCCATTTGAGCTGTTGGTTTTGTTTTCCTGAGAGTTATGATTTTTTAAAACTAATGCCAATTGTATAAATTTATAAAAATCTATGGTGATGTGTTTTGGAACCATTTAAAGTATTTGTTATTCGCTAATCTATCAATGTGGATTTTCATTATATCTTAAGTTTTAATCTGCCATGTAATTATCTTAATTATTAATTGGTAGCAGGGCTACTTATTTTATAAAACATATTCTTCCAAGATATTAGAATCTATGGTGTTCTTTTAGTATATAGTTGATTTGCTAAGCATATGCTGCTAATATTGACTTTTGTATGTTTATTATACTTTTTTGAGAAGGTTGGCATCAATGTGGGCTTTGATCGTTCGATCATCAGATTTTCAATGAAATGGACGGCTGAAGAGCTATGGGGAGTCGTGGATTGAAACTTGACCATTAAAGTATGAAGATTGGCTATCTTAATATAAGCTGAGCATTGATTGTATATATGTGTGGAGATGATAATCTGGACCAACTGATGAGTCCTGATTTAGGATGAAATACATATATTGGTGATTATTTGTCTTTTTGACATGTGTGTGATCAAGTGTGTCAGCATTATGGGATAGCGTGGATAGTTGAGGGTCATGTGAAAGTCTGAGTTCAAACCACCTATATATAACATATTGGAGTGCAGGTATGAAAAAGCCTGGACTGTAGAAAAAATTCATACATTAAAATATACGTTTTTATATGTATCAGAGCATTAAAGTAACGTTTAAGCTCATTTTGAAAGAAGATATTAGACTATCTATGTAATACCAATTATTGATATGTAAACAGTAACACTCAAGGCTATTCCAAGCTTTAATATATCACTTAGCACAGCAAATAAAGGCAATCTTTTGAAACTGGTATTGAGAAATTATGATAGTTTGCATATTAAAAGTTGGTTATTATATATATTAATTATCCAATATTTCAAAATGTGGTCATTAAAATTTTTAATACAGATCTCTAATGAAGAAATTTAAATACATGGCTTCAATTTTGTTACATTAATAATTTCAAAAAATCAGTTAGATGTGATCAAATTTGTTCATAGATGATCTTGTTCTTATCTTGACATATTTTTAAAGTTATGTTTTGCAGTCATTTTCTCTTTCTTTTTTATATCACCCTATAATAAATAGTTGTTGAATATTTTCCATCCTAATTTTTATGTTGCTAACCCTTGTCAATGGTCTCATTATTCTGAGTTAAAAGTAATCCTGAGTATTAATTAATATTCTAATGAAAGAAAACTTGGAAAAGTGCACTTTAAATCCAAGATATATCAACTTATACAACATTAAATAATATATAATAAATTGAGTAATAATTTTTTTATTATGCAACATTTTCTAAAATCAAAGTAATTCATCTTCCAAACTTTGTAGTCCAAGTTCATATATGGAGAATAGATTAAACAATGATATTTATTAGGATGAAAGTTAAATTAGCAGAAATATCCATGCAACTTCATTTGAGTTGGCTTGTAATTTAAATTCACATGGCAAAATTAATTTTTACTTATTTTAATAACCTTGTAAATAAACAATAAAGTAGCAATTATTTATGTATCAAATTATGCTGTATTTAATAGTATGTAATGAATAAAATTGGTAAATTTCCTCTTAAAGTACTAGCCATTTCAATGTCTTCTGGAATCAAAATAATCCACCTTGTAGATGGAAAACGATTGTGAATCCAGGATCTCATATGGATAGCAAAATCGAAAATATGTTAATTTAAGATGAATATCAGGTCAGTGCTGAGTGTTGATGCCCACACAATCTTATCCAAATGTGCTTGTAATTTACAAGACATAATTTATTTTAATTTATTTAATAATCTTACAAAGAAACAACATATTTGATAAGTGTTTATTTTTTTTACAAGCTAACTAAAATGAGTGGAAATTAAATTGCTCTTATTACTTTAAATTACAAGATGACTTAAATGAGGTTGTATAGATATCTGCATTAATTTGATGTTTATCCTGATATATATATATATATATTAATTGTCTAATTTATTATTTATATATCTTGGATTGCAAATGAAAGTATATATTTTTTTTATCTGCAAGGTGGTTTACTTAATATTGGAAGGTATTTCATTAATATGTAGCTAGTACTTTTAAAAAGTTATTCCAATTTATTGGCTTTTTAATGACTAGCCATATTTTCACCTATGGCTACTTGTAGGAAGATGGAACTAGGAATAGTGTGGTATTTCTGCTGATTTAGATTACTGTTTTACCATTATTTTTCGTGTTTTATAACACTTTCTGTTGTCCTACTTTTATTGATTTATTAATTTAAAAAAATCTAAAGAGGTCAATATCTTATGAACAGTTGGCTAATATTAAATATCTTTATTGTTATTGAAAGAAATGTCTTCCTCCAAGGTATTGATAATTTTCTTTCTTTGTAGTCTTGTTTTCACACACAATTTTTTGGGGTGAATGATTTTTTGCTTGTTTATTAAATATTTTGGATTATTTTTACACATTAATTGGTTAGTAATTAATTAAAAGAAAAATATATTTATTTACACTGATTTTATTCACATAAGTTTTATTTTTAAAAATAGAAGTTAAACTTGCCAATAATATTAACAAAAAAATCATAGCTTAGGTTTGCCCATGTTTTATGTGAAACTCATTGTGTAACATCATCATCTGTCAAAATTTGTGTGGTATTAGATTTTTTCAAATATTTTAATAATTATAAAACAAATGTCAGATTTTAAAGTAAATTTGATAGACTAACATAAATCAACATGTTTGTTCACATTAAAAAAAAAATTGTGAAGTTTTCTTTCACATTATTATATGATATATTATGACCTTTGTTCTTATTTGTAACTCATGTTTTTAATATTTCCAACATCCAAATATGATTTTTTTAAAATATCTTTTACATGTAAAATTAAATTAAAAAGAAATCAAGCCCAATTTATTGAGTTTTAGTATGAAATAAAGATTTTTTACAGAAATGAAAGCTTGCACATTTTCGAAAACTTTCAACATGTATAATAAAAGAAAATATTTTCTTAAAGGGTTAATATGTTTGTGTACATTAATTGAATATTGTACTAGAGTAATTTATGTTACCTTTACAATTCACTTTATTCATTAATTTGAAAATGGTGCATTAAATTTACAGTGAGACTAAATCCAACTTTAATGATATCCTATTAATAAGTGTAATTCTCAAGTGCGGAAAGTCATAATAATCCATTAGATGTTTACTGGGAAATGTTTTAACAACTTTCTGGTGTTGGAATTATCAATAATTATACAAATTTAGTAAGGATAACATTTATTTTGATAAATTATTTGGCATCTGGAATACTGTATAAAGAATAACAAAATAAGGACAGCATTCTTTTTGTATTTTTGATGCAAAGAGGTGATATAAGAATTTGTCTTACATATTTTATAAATCTGTAAAGGAACAACTTTTATCTATAAGATATATATGGGTTTTCTTTTTCGGAAAAGTAATAGTTGAAAATATTTGTAAATAGATTCGTATTCATACTAGAGCTGGATATATTCAGAAACATTCATTCTCTGTCTATTTTTATATTTTTGGCTGGCAAGCTAAATCTTAAGTCAATGTCAGGCTATATATGTGCAGAAAAATCATTACATTGTATATGAACAAGGTTGTCAATCGATACATGGTGTAACAAAGTCTGAATATGCAAGCTTTTACTTTAGTGAAAATAATTTTGTTAAAATAATTATATTGTGATCATTCAGGCAGAAATAATTAAGTTCATATTTCTGTCTTTACTGCTTTCTGTAAACGAATTTTCCATTTCTAGCATCCTAAAAAAAAAATTTTATGATGGAGTACTTTGATTGTATGATATATTATTTAATGCTAAAGAGAAATAGGTGTATAAACGTTCATACATTTTTTCACATATTATAAACGAATATAATCTTAGAAAATGCAAATCAGTTATCAAAAGACTTCATTCTGAAGACTGAGGAGAGTAATCAAGATTACAAGACTTCTGAGAAATATGATAATCAATGTTCATAGAGTAATTTAAAATACTAATGAATAAGTAAAAATATCTCAAATATTCCAGTTTTGTAAATATATATATAATAATAAAAGTTTGTTCACTATTGTGATTTTTTAATCTTCATTAAAAAATCAAATACACACGTATATTGCAAATCTAATTAATATAATCACATTTTTATAATGAAGTACAAACTTGTCATTTGTGTGTACATCTTTATATTAGTTGAACAATTTTTCTGTTGAGCAAATTTTTTGGATTTGATTTCTGAAAATAAAAATTATTGCTAATTGAAATGAAG
The DNA here is from genome assembly GCA_028023455.1 of Epiperipatus broadwayi. Lineage (NCBI taxonomy): Eukaryota > Metazoa > Onychophora > Udeonychophora > Euonychophora > Peripatidae > Epiperipatus > Epiperipatus broadwayi. The sequence continues at coordinate 4,352,795 of JAQFVV010006210.1, forward strand.
CTGGCTTGATCTACTTTTTGTGGTTGGACATCACTTGATTTCATGAGTAATTGACAAATTTTATGAATCTTTGTGATATTGTTTTAACATTGAAATCCTAGAATAGATTATGTTAAAAGAATGATAATGATAAAGTAGAGCCAAGTATGATCATATGGTTCTTACTTGTTTATGATAATCTATTGCCTTGTTTTTCAACCTGTTTTCTGATAGATAATATAAACTCTGTTTTACATAACTTCTATAACATCTGTGTGTACACTTTTCTGTGTCTGTTATCATCAACTGACATTTTTTGATTTTATAGTTTTATTATTAAATTTCCCATATGTTGTCCTCTTTAGATAGATAGAGTATATCATTTCTAGGATTTTAATATACATGCATATTAAAATTACATTTATTTTATAAATTAAACAAAAAAATTACAACAATACAAATAATATCAAATTCATTCATTTTTCTTAGACATCCTAATGTGCAATTTTTTACCACTACATAATCTATAAAGATGATGTATATAGAAAGAGGCTGAAACATTGCAAATTTAATAATTAAAATTATAAAAATCAAAACATTTCAGTGTTTTGAATAACAGAAACAGAAAATTTTATATATAGAAATAATGATACATTACAATTTTATAACTGAAATAGAAACAACCCAATAAATTGCACAAGGATGGGAGAAAATAGAAATCTGCAAGTGTCAAATTTCTTACAATCACATCTTGGTCACCATCTACTTTAAATAAATGTTATTTATTATTATCAATCATTTATTAGACTAGAGATTTTTATATCACTCTTAGTCCAAATATAATGTTTTTATTGAGCTAAAGATTGTAATTTGATATTGATAACAATGATGAAGATATGTGTAAGAGATTGTGACATAATCAACTGAAAAGTGCTTGTTCAAAATGAAATGTATCCCAGGAGTCATTTATCATTTGTAGACGTCTTTATTTACATGCTTCAATAATATGTGGTGGAATTAAAGCATAAAGTATATATGTATTAAGCTGATAATCACATGTTTTTTTTTATGTTTGATAACAGTCATTATTTTCAGGAGATTCTTAGAAAATAATAAGTCTACATTCTGAAATTCCTCTTAACATATTAATTAAATGTATATGTATTTTTAGCACAGTGTTGGATAATGGAATGCTTGATTTATATGCTATCTACATTTTATGCATCCTATTCTTATTTTGTTACTGTATATAAGAATATATGCTTTATTTAAATAAACAAATACACTAACTTATATTCAATATAGGTGGAAATAGCTTCCAGATCACATGATGAAAATTTTTATGAAAGCAGTATGGTCAAGTCTTTTAAAAATGTTAACACCCAAATTATTATTTTTAGGCCAACAAAAGGAGACCCTCATCTGTTTTTATTTTTGCAAATTATTGATGTCTAAATTAGCAGAAGAGAATATCTCCTTTTATTGGCTAAAAATAACAAGTTGGGTATTACATTTGTGAGATTTTATCATACTATTCTTAAAGATTTTCTCATGTGATCTTATAAATATATCATCATCAACAACCATTATCAATCCACTGCAGGATAAAGGTCTCTCCAAGTTTAATCCATCTTCTCTGATCTTTAGCTTCTCTTCTCCACAACACCCCTGCACATTTTCTTATTTCATCCATCCATCTCACATGTGGTCTCTTTCTGGGTCTTTTACAATCTCTTGGAATCCAGTTTAAAATTTCAATTGTCCATCTATTATCATCTCTTCTAACAATATGTCCAGCCCAACTCCATTTCAATCTTTTAATTTTTTCAATAAGGTCAGTAACACCTGTTTGTTGTCTTACCCATACATTGCGTTTTCGATCTCTTCTTGTTACTCCCAACATACATCTCTCCATACTCCTTTGAGTGGTCTGAAGTCTCTGTATTGCTCTTCTATTAAGTGTCCAAGTCTCAGATCCATAAGTAAGAACTGGTAAAACACATTTGTTAAAAACCATTCTTTTCAAACACATAGGCATATTTCCTTTTAGTATCAAGTTATTTCTACCAAAAGCACTCCAACCAAGTTTAATTCCATGATTAATTTCCTTCATTATGTTTCCATCTGTATTAATAATCTGACCAAGGTATTTGTAACTGTTAACTTCTTCTAATTCTTCATAATCAATCTTTATTTTCATATTTTGAGCAAATCGATTAAACATTACTTTAGTCTTTTTAACATTTATCTTTAGTACTACTTTTCTACTTTCATCTGCTAACTCCTGCAACATTTCCTGCAGCTCTGAAGCATTATTTGCAAAAACAACTACATCATCTGCGAAATCTAAATGACTTAAATACTCTCCATTTACTTTCACTCCTTTAGTTTCCCATTTTAATCCACAAAATACTTCTTGCAGCACTGCTGTAAAGAGTTTTGGAGATATGGAGTCACCTTGTCTTACACCTTTCTCTATGTTGATTTTTCCTGTATCATTATGTAATCTAATTGTTGCTGTTGCATTTTTATAAATATTCTTTAAAATATGACAATATCCTGGATCTATACCTTGATGATCCAATGCTTTAATCACTGAAGAAGTGTGTATAGACTTGAATGCCTTTTCATAATCTACAAATCCAAAACATAATGACAACTCATATTCGTTTGTCCTTTCTATGACTTCTCTCAATACCTGGATATGATCTATTGTACGAAAACCACTTTTAAATTCAGCTTGTTCTCTTGGTTGGTGGAAATCCAAAGTTCTTTGTAGATGAGTTGTAATTATCTTGGGTAAAAATTTTATATAAAACTGATAAAAGGCTGATAGGTCTGTAATTTCTAATATCTTCTTTATCACCTTTTTTAAATATTAATATTATTACTGCATTCTTCCAATCTTCCGGTACATCTTTATCATTTAGACATTTGGTATATAACTTTGCTAAAATTGTTTCTATTTCTTCACCTGCTTCTTTTAATATATCAATTATAATTCCATCATTTCCTGGAGCCTTTCCTTTCTTCATACACTTAATTGCATGTCTCACTTCTTCATTTAAAATTCTGGGCAATTCGGAAGATGTAATAGATATAGGAGGTACTTGTTCTTTATTACTATATAATTCTTGATAAAAATCTTCTACCAATTTCATGATGTCATCTCTCTTTTTAGTAATAATTCCATCTTTTTTTCTTATTGCAGATATAAATTTCCTACCAATACCAAAATGTTGTTTAACATTTTTGAGACTTTTATTTTCTTCTACAGCTTTCCTTGCTATTTCACAGTTATACTTTCTTATATCATTTTCAACTCTTTTCCGTACCATTTTACAAAATTCGAGATAATCAGTTCTTTTTAATACATCATTTTTGTATATCTTCATATTCCTTCTTTTCTTCATAAATTCTCTAGTCTCAGTAGAAATTTTATTAGTCAATTGCTGCTTTTTTCTACTAGCTATGTTTGTTGCAGTTTTTAAAAGTGTATCAGTTATTTTCATATTAATTTCATTCAAATCTGTATCATGTTCAAAATCTCCTAACACTTGAAACCTATTTGTAAGTTCTAATTTAAATTCATTAGAATGTTTCTGAAGATTAGGAATATCAACTGTAAATATTGTTTTTCTTAATAATTTTTGTCTTTCTAGTTTTACATTAACATGTAACTTACACCTTACTAATCGATGATCACTTCCTGTGTTAAATTTATTAAGAACATTACAATCTTGAAATATGTATTTTCTATTAGTCAAAATATAATCCAATTCTGCTGTACCTTCATTTGGATGCTTCCATGTCCATTTCCTTTTAACATTTTTTTTGAAAAATGAATTCATAATATAAAGTTGTTTTTTTTCTGCAAACTCCACAAGTCTATGTCCTCTCTCATTTCTATTACCATAACCAAAATTACCTACATCAATTTCATCTTTCATTTGTCTACCAATTCTAGCATTAAAGTCTCCCATAACAATTTTAAAATGTTGTTTACTCTGATCAAAAGCCTTTTGTACATCCATATAAAAATCTTCTACTACTTCATCACTATGAGAACTTGTTGGGGCATAAACCTGAATTATCTGCATTTGCTATCTGCTATTAAGTTGTATAACTATTCTTGCCACTCTGTCCGATACACCATCAATCTCCACAATATTGTTCTTCCACTTTTTATTTATAATGAATCCTACTCCACTTGTATTTCCAATATGTGTGCCTTTATAATAGAGTATATGTCCACTTTTTAAATCGTTTCTTCTCCTTTTCTTCTAACTTCACAAAGTCCAATAATGTCCCATTTAATATAAGACAGTTCTTCTTCTAATTCTTGCAATCTTCCTTCACTTGAAAGTGATCTGCAGTTGTAAGTACCTAAATAAAAAGTCGTCATCAAATGGCAGCCTGAGACCGCAATCAGGGGATTCTTAGCACCCTCCGCCTTCGGCCACCAACCGCTGCCTTGGTTGGTGACTTTACAGCCCCCTGGGAATAAGGGCCATGCTTTATGTTTGTCTGTCATAATTGTATATATGTATTGGAAAAATATTTATCATTTACACAAACATTCATTCTGCCTTATCAGGCACTGAGAAGAAAGACCATGGTGTTTCTTGATCTTAAACTCAGAGGTAAAAAGCCAATAAACTCACCACGCTGGCTAATGCGTGTTGGTGAGCAGCCCATCCATGTTCGTATATTATATGAATAATCACATAGTAATAACAGCTGCAATGACAAGTTATGGAGTCGACATTAGGAATTTGCCCTGCTCGGTTCCTTTAAGGCCTCCAAGAGGAATCAAAGGGTCTCCTTTCAGTTAATAGCAAACTCCTTTCTGCAGCCATTATATATAAATATATATTGTAGAGTTAAAATATTTCCAACAGTTCATCATAGAGGAGAAAACAGAAGCTACTACTCGTAGCCTTGTCAAATTGTCAAATGGTGAGGAATTAAATGGTTTTCCATTCTTGCTTTAATCTCTAAAAATGGATGCAGATCTATTTATCATCCATTTTTAGATATTATTAGCTAGTTTGTCTAAGGACTGAATTACAAGAATGTATTCAAATGGTTTGCAAGATTTTGTGATGACAGAAGGAGCATTGAATTTGATCTATATCTTTTCTACAAAGGTACAAAGTACATTGTCTCATTTCAGATCATAACGCTTGATCCAGACTTCTTAATACTTTAAAATATTTGTGGTAAATAGCTAAATTATATTGATATGTAAAAATAGTGCTGTAGGCAGTTTAGAAGAGAAAAAAACCAGTTACCTTTTTATTAGGATATATTGTGTGCAAATATATATATATGAGGGGGTACCCAAAATCTGGGATTTTGTAATTTAAAAATTAGGTATTTATTTTCAGATGTTATAAATAGAATCTCCTTTAATGTACTGTCCATTTGATGTAATCATCATCAACCATTATCAATCCACTGCAGGATGAAGGTCTCTCCAAGTTTAATCCATCTTCTCTGATCTTTAGCTTCTCTTCTCCACAACACCCCTGCACATTTTCTTATTTCATCCATCCATCTTACATGTGGTCTCTTTCTGGGTCTTTTACAATCTCTTGAAATCCAGTTTAAGATTTCAATTGTCCATCTATTATCATCTCTTTTAGCAATATGTCCAGCCCAACTCCACTTCAGTCTTTTAATTTTTTCAATAAGGTCAGTAACACTTCTTTGTTCTCTTATCCATATACTGTGTTTTCAATCTCTTCTTGTTACTCCCAACATGCATCTCTCCATACTTCTTTGAGTGGTCTGAAGTCTCTGTATTGCTCTTCTATTAAGTGTCCAAGTCTCAGATCCATAAGTAAGAACTGGCAAAACACATCTATTAAAAACCTTTCTTTTCAAACACATAGGCATATTTCCTTTTAGTATCAAGTTATTTCTACCAAAAGCGCTCCAACCAAGTTTAATTCTATGATTAATTTAATCTATTATGTTTCCATCTGTTTTAATAATCTGACCAAGATATTTGTAACTGTTAACTACTTCTAACTCATCATAATCAATCTTTATTTTCATATTTTGAGAAAATCCATTAAACATTATTTTAGTATTTGATATAATACACCTGTCTAAATATGTTTTTTATTTTTCGAAGTCATTCTGAAACTCTTGGCATGCTTCCACTATTTTTTCTCCCACCATTTCCAAGGCAACAAAACTTCATGGAAATAATAAGAAATAGCATGGAGCAAGATTGGGTGAATATATATGCTGGATAAGCTGAATCATAACTGTTTTTAATTTTAAATTGTTTCACATGTGGCTTTGTTTTCTAGTGCATTGCCACAGTGAAACTTGCACTTCTCACTTTGCCATAAATCAGGATATTTTTGTTTTACTGCATCTTACAAATGTTTCCAAATTTGTAGATAAAACATCTCATCATTATGAATGAATTGTGAGTAAACAATTTTGTTTGCATCAAAAAAAATCAGCAGCATCTTGCCATCAGACTGCACTCACATTGCATTTTGGGGATGTTGTAAATTTGACATTTCCATTAAATCATTTGTAAAGTTATGTTTCCCCCAGAGCAGCTTGCTTGAAGCTGTTTCAAGCTATTGTAACTTTTCCCTGCCATTTTCCCTAATAGAAAACAATTTCACATTGTTCTAACTTTTTAGCCATTAGAAAAATTGACAAATAACTGAGATAAACTTAACAAAAAACATGTACTACATGATACCACACTTACACTCGATGATGGTCAGATGACTGATGGAGGGGTCCCCACAAGAGCAATTAGCAATGGGAGCATGTATTACAATGCACTCATCCTCTAGAGAATGATTACTGGATGTTTTGGGTACCTCCTTGTATATATATATATATATATATATATATATATATATATATATATATATATATATATATTATGTAGTGATAAATCATTCACCTGAATTTAAGTACTGAGTTCAAATCTAGGTTTGGTAATACTTGGAATTTTTTTTAATTAAGCTTAGGATTTTTCTTTCAGACAGCCAACCTAATTAGTATTATCTGAAAATGGATTTGTATTCATGCTTAAAAAATAAGTCAAGTATGGAAAACCACTCAACAGACTCAGGTCTTTGACAAGACTGATGAGTAATGCCTTCTTTTTCTTTCTCCTTTGTGATGGACTGTTGGAGAGATTTTTACTTTGCAGTAGACAAAGTATATATATAACTACCATGTCACATGATAACATCTATAAGAACAGCATTGCAAAATTTCATAATGTAATGCATAATCCTTTCCTCTTCCATTATCCATTAGATGATATATATATATATAATAAAAATCCAGATAATGTCAGTGCAAGAATAAAAGCAGGAAAGGATCTAAATTTTCTAGCTAAAAATAATGATTTGGGCACTAAGACTACTTATAAAAGGACTGTGTCATGCCCTACAGAAGATTTTATTATATGACCTGATAGTTATAAATATATATAGTTTGTCTACTGCCAAATAAAATATCTCCAATCGTCCATGTAAAATATGAAAAGCATTACTTATCAGGCTTGTCAAATAGTTTTCCATTCTTAATTTACTTTCTGAGAATGGATACAAATCCATTTATCACCCATTTTCAGATATTATTAGATAGTTTGGATATGGGCTGGATGTGTAAAAGAAAAATCCAAAACCTAATTAGAAATGTTTTTTTAAGTTTTTACCAAACCTATATTTGAACATAGATCTTAAGTATAGGCTCTAACATTGCACAATAAGTTCTTTATGTATATATGTACACACAGTATATGTTATTGTAAGCATGATTATTTTTTTCTCCAAACTGTCTGTAGCAATATTTCTACAAAGCAATGTAGTTTTGCTATGTGCCACAAGAATATGAAAGTGTTACAATATCTGGATTATGAACTATGATATGAAATGTGACAGTACACTTTGTCTCTTTATATAAAATCCATGAATCAATTTCATTGCTTTTTCTGCCATCATGAAATCATGCACACCATTTGAAAAGATTATTGTAACTCATGGTTTCACTACCATACACATATGTAAATAAGCATTTATTTTTATAGCGCTATGTTTTATAAATTGTAAACATTAAAGATCAGCCTTCTCAAGCTATTGCGCATGTGCTTTTTATGAGTGTTAATAATAAATGAATACTTTCTTTCCCAACACAAGATATAGTATTTATGAAAGAATAAAATGAATCCACTTATTCTTTCCAACCCAAATGCTTTATTTACATATGTTTAAGTTTCATTTGAGAGTGATGTTTAGTAAATTCTAGATAATTTCACCGACACAGTAATTTAAAGTGAGTGGTCTATCCTCACACTTTCATTTCCAGTATTTAAGATTTGCCCATATATAAGCATTTGGGTTGGAAAGAATAAGTGGATTCATTTTATTCTTTCATAAATACTATATCTTGTATTGGGAATGAAAGTATTAATTTATTATTAACACTCGTAAAAAGCGCATGCACAATAACTTGAGAAGGCCGATCTTTAATGTATTACCATACACACTATCAGCAACAGTTTTTTCCAAAAATTTAATGTTAGTGCATTATTCGTCATCGTGGATTTTATGTCACATATCATAACTCTGGTTCAGACATAGTGAACAGTTAAACTACTATGTTGGTACATAATACATGTGTTGACTGAGAGATGGTGCTGCAGTCAGTTTGAATCAGTCACCATTTTTCTGAAACACATTGTGCGTATATATATTAGATATATATTTATAGTTTATCATTTCTAATTTTATTATTGTTGTGCTTTCAGTTTAAAGTTTTGTAGAACAAAATAGATATGATTAAAGATTCCAATTGAATATATTTAAAATCATTTTATATAATTGAAAATAAATAGTATAAGGGAAAGAGTGATATGACTTACATTCGCACTACATTTAATCACCTGTCTTTAATGAATGCTGCGAATATCATTTACTTAATTTTTTTTTACATAATTATTTAACATCAATTTCTACTTGTCTTCCTAGTGCTCGAAGCTTTCTGCATTTTAAAAGTAATTACTAGATTGCATTAATTAAAAAAATCAATCTTATTCATTTGAAAGGAATTCTTTCATACTTTGAAAAATTTATTATTTTTAATTTACATACTGCTTCAAAATTTTTTACTTGTCGTACAGAATTATCATCAAAAATGATTCTCCATTTCAACTCTAGAATAACTGTTGTTGCTTTCTTGGATATCACTTATAATATTAATAATAATAAAAAATTCTCAGATGAGTTTCAAATATCTCACAGGGTTAATAAATAATTTATTTATAAAAAAACTGTCTACCGTAATTATGTAAACGTTGTAAAGATTTCCACATTTAAATAAATAGTATACATGAATATTTCATTACAAAAGTGTAGTTAAAACTTAGTCACTACTTAAAATAGTTTTTCTAAAAAATATTTAATGTGAAGTGAAATGGTGCTTAAGCACCAAAGTAAATGACTCTTAACAGTTTTATGTTAATTGGGGATACTGGGACAAAAACTTATCAGCAAGGTACTTTTATAATTGAGCGATATATCTGGACAAGTTTTTTAAAAATATAAAAAGTTTTTCGAGTACCTTTAATGCCATTAACTAGGGAGAGGAGCAATTTGTTTTTTGTTTTTTTATAGGGCTAAAAAATTGAGCAGTCATTTATTCAATAATTAGGATTTTAAGTAAAAAAAAAAACCCGGTATGTTATTTCTAATATTTACATCGGTTGGCAAAGCGCTCTTAATTTTGTAGTTGTTGTAATCAACTTCTTAAATAAGAAATGATTTAGTTATTGAATAAACTTTTGGCAACATAATACTATGATTGAACTATAAATACAAACAAGTCAAATAATTCAGCTTATCAAAGCAAATGTTTCTTTTTCTTTTCTAGAGCCCTCTATATTAAATTTGAGTAAACATTGAGTATTAGATACTATGCAATTTATTCTTCATTACCTTTTGTTTCATTTATTAATTAGGACTTGGAATTAAAATCTGTAATCCAGTACAGGGATGAATTTGGCAATTAATATATATAACATTTGATCATAGCTAGAGAGGGAGAATAATATGTTAATCATTTTTCAATTCAATTTATTTTGCAACTTGTTTTTAGAGCTTCAGCTGAAAATTGCAAATGTTCTACCTTAACCCTGCTTAAAGGACTATATCCACCCAAATGTTGATTTTTTTTACAAGTCTTTAACTAGAATATTATATTAATATCATTTACTTTTTTAGTTTTACAATGCTTCAAATAATTATAACTCACTGTGATAGTTTTGACTGTCCCAGCAATCTTCTTCAGAACTTCTACTTATATTTTCAAATCTTAACCAAGTTAAGATTTGAAAATATAATTAGAAGTTCTGAAGAAGATTGATGGGACAATCAAAACCATCACAGTGGGTTGTAATTATATGAAGCATTGTAAAAGTAATAAAGAAAGTAAATAATATTAATATTATATGGATTTAGCAATGCAATAATAAAGATAAAATTATAGAACCAAGATAAAATATTCTCATTGTCACATGTAAATATTATAAGTAGGATGGTCAGAATTACTTATGCATCATGTGATTACAATATTCAATACAATTGTTTTTTTTACAATTGATTTGATTTTTTTGACAAAAATAAAAATAATTGTATACATAAAGTAATATAAATCTAAAGTATAACTAATAATTAAAACAGGCAAAACTCTTCATACAGTATTGTCACTCAGTGCAAGCCAGAGTAATCAATGGATGCCAGAAGGCTTGTGCATAAAATCTATATCTAGTGCCTACTCATGCAATATCCCCAGACTAGTTTCTACCTTGTGGCTTTCGTTAGTGAGGAGCCATGGATCTGAGAGTCCTGCATCTAGATCTTAGAATCTAATGCAACTCTCCAGCACAAGCCTACTGGCATCCATTGATTACTCTGGCTTGCACTGAGTGGCACTACTGTATGGAGAATTTTGTCTGTTTTAATAACAGTTATGAGCAAGCATAAGATATGGTGATCATGTGATATTTAGTGGTTTAAAATTAGTAATTAACTGTTCATAATAGCACTATGTCACCACATTCTGGTAAAATTAATTATTTTAAACATCTTATAAATTTAAATAAGAATGACATGGTTAAATTTATTACTATTTCACTGAATAAATTATAGCCAAGACATTATCTTAAGACTTTTATTGTGGAAGTTTGGTACTTTCTGTGGTTTATAATAGCAGATGCATATCTCTATTAGAGTTCAGAAAAGTAATATGTTTTAATGTACTATCAGCATATATTTCTAATACATTTATATATATATATATATAATGTTGACATACAGTGTAAATGCCATATTTAAGAAACAAATATTTTACTGTAGATTTTGTATCCAATATAATGTGTAATGATTAATGCTGCAATATACAAAGTATGGGAAGATTTTTAGATTAATATAGTACTATCCCCCAAAAAACATTTTAATATCCAATAGGTAATTAAGACTACATAAATGTCAGAGAAAATGTTAATATGACTTCTTCATAATAAGGATAAATCAATTGACACTCCATGATAAAGGTTACTCTTAATAAATTCATTGTTTTTACAAAAACAGTTAGTGCATTCAAAGATTGATACCATGATTTTTATTCATATATTTGTTTGCTTCTTACATATTGAATATACTTGTAGCTCTCTTTATGTTAAATGAAAAAACTGCTATTTTTATTGTTTTGATTGTATAATACTTAATTTTTATATGTGAGTTACGTTAGTGTTGGTCTTTTCCCCTAAGAATCTATTTATTATATCACTTATAATACAAATACTATTTTTAATCTATTTTTGTTATCTTATACTGTAAAGTTTTTGGTTTTTACTTTCCATTTTATTTCTGAATTTATTCTCTAAGTATATATAATTTTTTCCTTTTTTTTATTTCTTTCATTCAATTTATTCAACATTGTTATGTCCAATTTAACATTATTAAATTTAATACTGACAAATTTCTTTTTTCTGTATGTATATATTTAATTTTTGTCATTTGTTCCCCATAAAAGATCCTTATCTGACTCAAAAATGAATTTTCTAAACTATTTCTTATTATTATTCTAGAAAGATCATGTCTTCAGTTTTCATAATTCATTTTACAGTTTTTTTAGTATAATTAATTATTAATAAAAGACAATCTAGATCAAGTTCACATTTCATTAAATATTATATCTGGTTTATTGCCCTCTTTTTTAATAACTTCATATACCTTTTTTTAATTTCAAAAATGGCAAATATTCAAAAATTAAACTTTATTAGTACCAATGTAGACATGGGATATTTAATATTGTTTTAAGCATCCATTCTCTGACTTTTTTAAGAAGAAATAAATGCAAATGCTTTATACATAATTGATGTTTCTGTTGTAACGTAACCCCCCTGCTTTATTGCTTGCGAGAGATCTACGGTTACCAAGAGATTACGGCTTCGAAACTAACATGACACAGCGTAAGGCTTTATTTTTTTTCCTACATCGACAGTTGTTTATAATCCACATAAGAGGGCGCCAGATACGATTATTTAAGTGTTTTAACTACTCGCATCACCTTACATTATGTCAAAACGATTCCGAAGTCAAACCCCGCCCGCTAACTCGATACTCTCAGCATGGACCAATCCGATGACTCAGGGTCGCTACACGATTGTCCCTAACAAGACTCCTCCCGGAGAAGACGCATTGACCGCTAATTAAAATCAGCATGTTTCTTTACTAAGTCTATCACGGCAGGAAGGCCGTTTATTGGTCACCGCTGACCTATCAATCTGTTCGTTTACGCCCGAACACAAGGCTTATAAATCATCCCCCCGCTTTATTGCTTACAACATAAGTTATTGACATTTATTTTCATAGACCCGCCCTCTCTTAAGACTATCTTAACTAGATTACATACTAAAGAAAACATCGTGACTCACGGCGCGATGTTGATACATAAAACAATATAAAACAAATATTAATCTGAATGACGAATCTATCTAATAATTTAAACAATAACTATGATAACAAGTATAAATTAAGAATTTGAATCGTGTGAAATGATTTGATAAATGCTCGAATTGATTATATAATGAACAAGTTTATTAAGATATTAATTTTGTTAAGTTAACCTTTTTGTAGTCACACACACACATAAACACGCTCTCAGAGAAACATAATTAATAAATACAAGTATGCATTGCGAAATAAAGTTCATTTCATGGATTAAATAATTCTCTATCCTGACTTTCATTTAAGTTTAACGTTCATGTGAATAAAGTTCTGTTATACGATAAATTCTCAGACGAGGAAAGTTCAAGTTTGATTTGTACAAATTAGGTAGGTTATTTACGAGATTGCCTGTAAGAGTTCTAGATTGAGTGAGTGATTTAATATAAACATATTTACCTAGGTTTTATCTTGGTTGCGGCGATTATCGGTTGATCCTGGTACACGTGGGAATTTTGCGGAACATATTATCAGCTGGAGCATTCACGAAACACGATGTTATCGGAGTTGCATAGTCCTGGAGATTTTGGTAGCGGAGCGCCGATCAGTCACTGAGAGGTTTCTTAGCCCCTCATGACGATCGACGCTCTTGGTATTAATTTCGGGATGGTCATCTTTAATGCCGAGGAATTCGTTGAGTTACTTCAGACCAATTCAGTGGTACGCCAATGGCATAAGCGTCGGATGATGAGCAGGTGATAATAACAACAGTAATGATCGCGTAATAATATCACTATATCAATAGGACAGGGATATCTATGTAGAATAGCATCTAGAATCCTGTTCTATCTTTTTTTTCTAATAGGTTTTGAGGTGTATTTAAAAGGTTTGGTCCATATCTTGGGATCCAATCTACCCCCAGAGTTCCCTGTTTCTCAAGTTGTCGTTCAGGTCCGCGTTAGCATTACTCACTCTCTTTTTTTTGCTACAGGCAATCTTTATTTTGAGGCAATCTCGTTTCGCAATCAATCCTATTCTTTCACATTTTTAATGCATGCGTGTGTGTGTGTTTTTTTTAGAACAATACATGCTATTTTAAAATTAGAAGTCGAGCATTTATCATTTCATTAGATCTTTTCTATTACTCTTATTTTAAATGATTTTCTAAAATAATCCCCTGTTAAATTCCCATGGCGTTTTTTTGGAGGACCATTATACATTTTAATTAAGAAAGCGAATTTGATTTCTAACGGCAAATTATATTTATCATGTTAAAGAAACAAATTATATTTAAAAGTGAATTATATTTATCATTTTAAGATAACAATTATATATTTATTATTTATCAAATTGACTTATATTTATTATTTAAGAAATAAACTACATTTATTATTTACCAGCTTTAATCATTTACTTTATACGTTTACGATCTGCATTTTTATGGGTGTGTTTTACAGCGGTATTTTATACATATATTTTATACGATGAAGGAAACTATTCTAAATTACGATAATGAGGTTATGCGTTTTTAGGTTGCTTGTTGGTGTGTGTATTTCTTGATGCTTTCTGGATTTAATATTGATGTAACGCTGTCTCGTTACATATCCCCGCGCTCCGTCTAAAAAAAATCAAAATGCGGGGTTTCGCACTTTTGGATTTTTTTTTTTTGTTTGTTCTTCCCGTTTCCACTGTTTACTCCGGGCAGCTTCCTGGGATTCGCCCTCCCCTCACTTAAGGAAATACTTTGGCAGGTTATATGGTCAGGCTCGGATTTGATCTCTACGAATTCTGCTCGGCGTGCCATAGTCGGTACATTTTCCCCAACCTGGTACAGGCACCCGGGCGGAAGGTGGCATGGGGATGGACATTTCCGAGGTCCCGCGATGCAAGGTTACGACTCTATAGGGCCTTTCCTGACGGCCTATCTAATGGGAGGCAGGGGGATGGACCTTTCCGAAGTCCCCTCTGCGGAACACGATAAGTGGGCGGTTGCGAACGATTTGGAACCCAAATATACGAAATATCCGAGCTCTGTACCTCCTAGCACAAGGGTAAGTAGTGAGGGAAAGAACAAGGTCGCTTATCTTTCGTGCCCCGTCTCTCTCTCCTTTCCTTTCGTTGGTCTCCGTGTTTTGTTTGTTTGTTTTTTTTTTTTTTTTTTTTTTTTTTTTTTTTTTTTTTTTATCAATACGTTTTGGTTGACGGCGGGCGATGTTCTTTAATTTGCTGGCTTTCAAACGACTAGTTTACTTAACGTGAATAGTTTCCTTGCGTTAGTTACTGGTTTAAATGGAATGACGGTTTATATAACCCCCTCCCCCCCCTTTGTTTGTGTGTGGTGCGATGCTATATGTGTTTTCTTCCGGTCCGGGGTCATTTTCCTACGATAATCGCCGATTGTTAGTGGGACTCCATTATCATCTTCCAGTGTCAGTCTGGGTCCGTCAGCATTTTTTTTTTTTTTTTTTTTTTTTTTTTTTTTTTCAATATCGGTCCGGTGGTAATTTTCTTCTTTCTAACTCCGGTCTTGGCCTTTCCATCTGCCTTCCCCTCCCTTCTGCGCGTTCAAACCTAGCTATCGCATCCCCCATCTCGTGGATGCCCTTATCGCCCCGGCTCAACATCATCCGTCTAATGTCCGTTGGCATATTATGTCTTACTATCGAGACGATCTGTTCTTCAGTCATCTGGTATGCCGGCAGCTGTTGGAGACCGGCCACCTGCCGGTAATAAAATTGGGTGATAGTCTCGCCTAGTTTGGAGCCGTACTTCTCGTTCGTAAGGTGGAAGTAAATTCCTTCTTGCCGGGTGGAGTTCCAAAAACCCCGTAGCATCTCCTCACGGTACTCCACGAACGATCTGGGTTTGAATTCGATCGTCCTCCACCAATCCCGAGCCGGTCCTTGTAAGTACGTGCTGGCAATACCGATTTTGTCCTGTTCTGGTTTCGTTGGTTCCGAAAAGAGGTTCCGCACGCTTTCTATGTGGTCGATGGGGCTCTCGTTCTCGCCTGCTCTGAACGTCTCGATTTTCACTTGCCTTTCGGCCCACGACTGGCTTGGCTCCCGTTTGTTTGCTTCCCGTTCGACCCTCTTTTCCAACTTCTCTAGTCGTTCGGTTATGATATTTCCCGGTTCATCCCGTTGTGGTTCGATTTTCTCCATCCTTTTATCTATCGCCTCCACCTTCTGTGCGATGTCCTCTAGCCCCGCCTTCGCTGTTACTGCCTCCATCTTCACCTCTTCTATTTCGGCCTTTGCCGTGTCGATTTCTATTTTCATCGAGGCGATCTCATTTTCTACCTCGGTGATTTCGACTTCTTTTCTGTCCTGCTCCTCTTCTGGCTCTTCGGTCTCTCTCCTCGCTATCTTTCGGATCTCCCTAATGAGCTCCTCTCTCTCCTCCCTCATAATTTCTCTTATCATCTGGCCCATCATTCTTATTAAGGTTTTCATGTCCGATTCGGCCTCTTCTTTCACTTCGGCCTTCTTAAATGTTATGGGGCTTTCCCCCGTTTCCTCCCACGTGACATCCGTACTACTGTCCATTTGGTGATCGGTTTCCTTACTTTTTTTTTTTTTTTTTTTTGTATTTGCGGTTCTTTTTTTTTTTTACTTTGTGATTTTATGGTTTTATGGTGACAGCGACTGATCCGCGTCCGCTCCCTTATCTCCTGCTATGCTTTATTTATTTTATCTTGCTCCGGTGACTTGTTTACATATTTGCAATGTTAAGTCTCGCCGCGATTTTGTTCCGTTTGTTTATATTTTATCGCTAAAAAATTTTTTTTTCTTTTTTCTTTATTACTACGCTTTTTGTTTACATTTTTCCGCGTCTTCTCCCAGTTCTGCCGCTTTTGCTAGTATTTGGATTTGCCTTTTTTTTTTTTTTTTTTTTTAGACGCTTCATTTATACTAGCCCCACGTTGGGCGCCAAATGTAACGTAACCCCCCTGCTTTATTGCTTGCGAGAGATCTACGGTTACCAAGAGATTACGGCTTCGAAACTAACATGACACAGCGTAAGGCTTTATTTTTTTTCCTACATCGACAGTTGTTTATAATCCACATAAGAGGGCGCCAGATACGATTATTTAAGTGTTTTAACTACTCGCATCACCTTACATTATGTCAAAACGATTCCGAAGTCAAACCCCGCCCGCTAACTCGATACTCTCAGCATGGACCAATCCGATGACTCAGGGTCGCTACACGATTGTCCCTAACAAGACTCCTCCCGGAGAAGACGCATTGACCGCTAATTAAAATCAGCATGTTTCTTTACTAAGTCTATCACGGCAGGAAGGCCGTTTATTGGTCACCGCTGACCTATCAATCTGTTCGTTTACGCCCGAACACAAGGCTTATAAATCATCCCCCTGCTTTATTGCTTACAACATAAGTTATTGACATTTATTTTCATAGACCCGCCCTCTCTTAAGACTATCTTAACTAGATTACATACTAAAGAAAACATCGTGACTCACGGCGCGATGTTGATACATAAAACAATATAAAACAAATATTAATCTGAATGACGAATCTATCTAATAATTTAAACAATAACTATGATAACAAGTATAAATTAAGAATTTGAATCGTGTGAAATGATTTGATAAATGCTCGAATTGATTATATAATGAACAAGTTTATTAAGATATTAATTTTGTTAAGTTAACCTTTTTGTAGTCACACACACACATAAACACGCTCTCAGAGAAACATAATTAATAAATACAAGTATGCATTGCGAAATAAAGTTCATTTCATGGATTAAATAATTCTCTATCCTGACTTTCATTTAAGTTTAACGTTCATGTGAATAAAGTTCTGTTATACGATAAATTCTCAGACGAGGAAAGTTCAAGTTTGATTTGTACAAATTAGGTAGGTTATTTACGAGATTGCCTGTAAGAGTTCTAGATTGAGTGAGTGATTTAATATAAACATATTTACCTAGGTTTTATCTTGGTTGCGGCGATTATCGGTTGATCCTGGTACACGTGGGAATTTTGCGGAACATATTATCAGCTGGAGCATTCACGAAACACGATGTTATCGGAGTTGCATAGTCCTGGAGATTTTGGTAGCGGAGCGCCGATCAGTCACTGAGAGGTTTCTTAGCCCCTCATGACGATCGACGCTCTTGGTATTAATTTCGGGATGGTCATCTTTAATGCCGAGGAATTCGTTGAGTTACTTCAGACCAATTCAGTGGTACGCCAATGGCATAAGCGTCGGATGATGAGCAGGTGATAATAACAACAGTAATGATCGCGTAATAATATCACTATATCAATAGGACAGGGATATCTATGTAGAATAGCATCTAGAATCCTGTTCTATCTTTTTTTTTTCTAATAGGTTTTGAGGTGTATTTAAAAGGTTTGGTCCATATCTTGGGATCCAATCTACCCCCAGAGTTCCCTGTTTCTCAAGTTGTCGTTCAGGTCCGCGTTAGCATTACTCACTCTCTTTTTTTGCTACAGGCAATCTTTATTTTGAGGCAATCTCGTTTCGCAATCAATCCTATTCTTTCACATTTTTAATGCATGCGTGTGTGTGTGTTTTTTTTAGAACAATACATGCTATTTTAAAATTAGAAGTCGAGCATTTATCATTTCATTAGATCTTTTCTATTACTCTTATTTTAGATGATTTTCTAAAATAATCCCCTGTTAAATTCCCATGGCGTTTTTTTGGAGGACCATTATACATTTTAATTAAGAAAGCGAATTTGATTTCTAACGGCAAATTATATTTATCATGTTAAAGAAACAAATTATATTTAAAAGTGAATTATATTTATCATTTTAAGATAACAATTATATATTTATTATTTATCAAATTGACTTATATTTATTATTTAAGAAATAAACTGCATTTATTATTTACCAGCTTTAATCATTTACTTTATACGTTTACGATCTGCATTTTTATGGGTGTGTTTTACAGCGGTATTTTATACATATATTTTATACGATGAAGGAAACTATTCTAAATTACGATAATGAGGTTATGCGTTTTTAGGTTGCTTGTTGGTGTGTGTATTTCTTGATGCTTTCTGGATTTAATATTGATGTAACGCTGTCTCGTTACACTGTTATTTGTTGAAATTATAACTTTAAATTGTTTGCATCAATTCTTTTTGTCATAGATATATTTTCCTTTTTATTTCTGATTTTTATTTCAGTCACATATTTTATTTTTTTCTTGACTTTTCAAATACTAATTATTTTAAATATTCTTTTACATGTGTGTCTTTTTCTTACCATTTTATATTTCTTTCAAGCAATTTTTTTTTTCATATTTACTTTTATATTTCATAAATTTTATTTTTCTTTATATTTATTTTCCTATATTTTTAAAGTCCTAATTGTTTTTTTATATATTTTTTATTTCATTATACATTTATCCTTTTTTATATTTTTCTTTTTTTGTTTTTCCATAATTTTTTTACAATCTATTCAGCTAGTCTTTATAATCATTTACATTGTTAATTTTTATTTCATTTTCCATTATATCATACTATTTTTTATGTTTACATTTTTTTATTATTATTATTATTATTATTATTATTATTATTATTATTATTATTATTATTATTATTATTATTATTATTATTATTATTATTATTATTATTATTATTATTGTTGTTGTTGTTGTTGCTGTTGTTATTATTATTATTATTATTATTATTATTATACAATGCGTATTATTTTTGGTAGACCTAGATTGACATCTGTGCGAGATATATATGTCAATTCTGGTGTGTTATCTGTTTCTAAACTATATAAGTTTAGAATTGTCATTGATATATATTGTGGTCGTTTTTTACTGAGTAGTAAAGTATTAATTATAAATACCCCCTTGGCTAACAAATTTCAACTAGCAGTTTCAGATTTTTCTTTAGAAAGCAGTCGTAGGCAATTTAGTTGCAATGGACTCGGGCTCTTTAAATCTTTTGTTACTGACTGTTCAATTGATGTTGATAATTTATCTTTTTATATTTTTAAAAAATATTTAAAATTTTGGTTATTGTCTCATGTGTAATATATTGAATAATTAATATGTATATATTTTATTTAATATGTATATGTATATCTTTTTGGTTGTATTTATTCTTATATTATTTGTTTTGGTTTACTTGTTTTAGTATTTAAGGTACAGTATAGTAATGTATTTTATTATTATTATTGTTATTTTTGTTGGTGTTTTTGTTTTTGGTTTGTAATTAATAATTTAAGAAAGACTTCTAGCACAAGTTTATCTTGTTTGGAGTATTTCTCTTTTTTATATGTATTGTTTGATTAATAATAAATAAGTAAATAAAATAAAAATATTACTACTACTACTATTACTACTACTACTATTATTACTACTGCTACTGCTGCTGTTGCTGCTGCTGCTTCTGCTACTACTACTACTACTGCTATTATTATTATTATTATTATTATTATTATTATTATTGCTGCTGACTTTGTAGAGATAACATGTGTTATTTGTCTCTCTGATTTTTGAATTCTACAATTCTTATTTGGCTAAGTTTTTTTTCCTATTTGTGATGGTATTATTAAGTAGAGTTTGGAGATTTTATTGATCTTGTTTTGTATGTATTTTATTTTCTAATGGTTTTATATTTCAATTTTTATTTATTGATTTCTTTTAACTTATTTTTAAGTAGCTATTTTTTTTTTATCTTGTTTTAGATTTTTTTTATCTTAGTTTTTTATCTTTGTTGGAATTTTTTTTTTTTTAATTAATTGATTTATTTTATTCTTTTTGATTTTTTTTTTATCTTTACTTTAGAATCTTAATTATCTTACTTTTTAATCTCTGTTGGAATTTTAATTAGTTTTAATTTTATTTTTTGTTTGTTTGGTTTTAAAACTTAAGGTTTTTATTATTATTATGGATAAATGTAATTCTTGTCATTTAGCTCTTCCTTTTGGTGGAAATTTTATAACTTGTCTGGATTGTAATGGGAATGTTCATTTTAAATGTAGTACTGTAAGTGAAAAGACATTTAAAAATATGTCATCTACAAATAAGGCATTATGGAGGTGTAAAAATTGTAGAGCAGGAACTAATTTAAATTTGACTTTAAATGATGGATCTAGTTCTGATTCCTTATCTAATTCTTTAGATAATAATTCTAGTCTTGAATTACTTCAGCTGATGAATAGAAAACTTGATATGCTGCCTGTTTTACAGAATAATATTGATTCCTTATCTCAATCTTTTGCTAAACTTACTTTAGAACTTGAATTAGTTCAAAATAATATAAAAATATTGATTAGAGAATTTAATGAAATGAAAGAAAAAGTAAAAGCACAAGATTCTTTGTTATGCAATTTGCAAAAAGAAGTTTTTTATTTAAAGCAGCAAAGATTAGAAAACAATATTGAAATTGTTGGTGTTGAATATGCTAATGATGAAAATTTATTTAATATTGTTGAAAATATAGCTAAAAAATTAGAATTGTCAGACTTTAATAAAAATTATATTAATTCTATTTATAGATTAAAATATGGAGGTAGTTTTAGGCCTGTAATAAAAGTTAATTTTGTTAGTAAAATGGTAAGAGATTTATTCTTGTTATGAGGTAAAAGAATTAAATTATATCTATCTGATGTTTTGCCTATTGCTACAGCTGATAAGCGTATATATTTGAATGAAGATTTGTTGCCTGAAAATAGGAAATTATTTTGGAAAGTTCATTCAATGGCTAAAGAAAATAAGTATAGGTTTGTTTTGGATTAAAAATGGGAAAATTTGGTTGAGGAAAGATACTGGGGATAGGGCTATTAGAATTGGTTCTGAATCAGATTTGTCTAATTTATGACATGGATTATCTTTTAAAAATATTGTTACAGAAAAAGATAATTTGGCTATTGAAAATTTTAAGATTTTTCATATAAATATTCGTAGTGTGACGAAACACTTTGATGAGTTGTTAATTCTTTTACATTCACTTGATTATTCATTTGATATTATAATTTTGTCTGAGATCTGGATTAATGAATGTGAAAAAGGACTGTATGAGTTAGAGGGATATACATCAATTATTAATTCTAGAATTAATAATAGGTCAGGTGGAGTTTTAGTTTATTATAAATCAGTGCTTTGTGTGACTTCTATTGATGCAGTTTTTGATTCTTCTGAATGTCTTGTTTTAAATTTCATTTTAGGTTCAGACAAATTAACACTTATTGCTCTGTATAGGTCTTGTAGTCATACAGTTGAAAGCTTTAGTGATGAACTTGGTGATTTGCTTACTAAATTAAATGATAAATTCATTATTCTTGTTGGTGACTTGAATATTGATATTTCTGGTGAAATTTCTGTTGCTGCGCAACATTATTTAAATATGCTGTCACTTTTTGGATTTATTCAATGTTTATTTCATCCTACACATGTTACATCTTCATCATCTTCACTTATTGATCACGTCTTTGCTAGATGTCCTGAAAATATTATTTTGAAAACATCTTTTTTGGATTGGTGTCTTACAGATCACAGAGAAATTGTTGTTACTTTTAAAAAGAATTTTTCTCATAGTAAAAAGTGTTTTAAACTTTTATCTCATGATCGTTTGCAATCCTTAATTACTAAATATGATTGGAATTTAATCTTTGAGTTGAATGATGTAAATTGTGCATTTTTATTCTTTGTTGACAAGATGAAGGAGTTTATAGATTATTGTTCTTTTATAAAATATATAAAGAAGAAAGATCTGAAGAGACATGATTGGATTACAAATGAGTTAATATCAAAAGTTAACAGTAAGAATAAATTGTACAAGCTTTTCAAAAGGTTTCCTGCTAATGAAGATTTAAAAATTCAGCTAAAGGTTCTTGATAAAGAAATAAAGAAAGATATAGTCAAAGCTAAATTGATTTTCTATTCTACTCAAATTGATTCTTTAAAATCAACTAAATTAAGCAACTTTTGGACTGTTGTTACAAAATTTATTTTTAAAGAAGGATTTTCACAAATTTCTAGACTAAAGATTAATGAAATATCTATATTTTGTACATAGTGTGGAATTGTTAATGAATAGTTTTGACAATAATTGCACTTCTCATGTTTTTCAATATGAGAAATCTATCCTGAATTCTTTTATTTTTAAAGAGACTGAAGATTGTGAAATTTTAGATTCTCTTTATAAAATGAGACATAAGAAATGTATTGGTTTGGATTGTATTTCTGTAAAAATATTAATTGAAAATGTTTCCATTCTTTTACCAATTTTATCTTTTTTATTTAATTCTTCTATTGATTCAGGTATATTTCCAGATTATTTAAAATCTGCTGTTGTTACACCTATTTCTAAGAGTGGAGATAGGGAATATTTGAAAAACTACAGGCCAATTTCTATTTTATCAACATTGTCTCAAATTTTGGAAATGTGTGTAAAAACAGAATTGTTTTGTTTTTTCAAAAATATAATTTATTTTCAAACAATCAATTTGGGTTTTTGCCAGGAAGATCTACAGAACTGGCTTTATCTGAACATGTTTCAGTCATCACTGAATCTTTAGCAAAAGGTTACAAAACTATAGGAATTTATTTAGATTTGCGGAAAGCATTTGACTGTGTTCCATGTGATATATTAATAATTAAGTTACACCATTGTGGCATAAGGAGTATTATTCTTGAATGGTTTAAATCTTATTTAAGTAATAGAAGCCAATTTGTGAAAATTAATAATTTTTTGAGTGATTCTGAAATAATTAAATATGGAGTTCCTCAAGGTTCAGTCCTGGGTCCATTGTTATTTACTGTTTATATTAATGATCTGCTTGATCTCTCTCTTCATTCTAACATTTTTTGTTTTGCAGATGATACTGCATTGGTTACTTATGCAGTTTCATATAGTTTACTTGAGAAACTTGTGAATGAAGATTTATTTAAAATTACACAATGGATGAACAATAATAGATTACTGCTAAATATTAATAAATGTAATTACATAATGTATTCCCTTAAAAATATTCCAGCAAAAGATTTGTTAATTCAATTGCCTTATGTTAATAAAACGTCTTATCAAAAAATTAACAAGAACTTCAACAATTTCTTACCTTGGCTTGGTTTTGGATGAGTATTTACATTGGGATGAACATATTCTTTGGCTTCAAGTAAAATTAAGAAAACTTAATTTTCTTTTTTATAGATTAAGAGATTGTTTGAATAAATCTGTCCTATTAAGTATATATAAACAAATTTTCTTAAGCAGACTTTGTTATGGTATAACATTATGGGGTGGCACTGCAGCATATTTTTTGAAGTCATTGCAAACACTACAAAATTTTATGTTAAGAATTATTTTGTTTAAACCTTTGGATTTGCCAAGACTTGAATTATTTAAGTGTGCTGGAGTTTTAACTATTCATCAATTATTTTTAGTGAATATTTTGTGTTATTATATTAAATACAAAAAAAATGAATAAAAATAATTCTTCATCAATAATGGTGACTAGATCAAGTGATTTTGATTTATTATTTGAACCAGTGTACTTTAAAACTCATTGCAGATATCAGAAATGTTATCTTGGTCCAAGATTTTATAATATTTTTATAAGAAACATTGGATTTAATGTTAATGACCTATCAAGGAAAACTTTGAGAAAATTCATTATGAACTGGATTATAATTGATGATAATCAAAAACTTTTTATTTCTATTTAATTATTTTATTGTATATTAATGTTTTTTATTTTATTTGCACATGTATTTTTGTTAAGCTCCATGCGTGATTTATTTATCACAAGGAGATTATATGTTTAATCAACTAAATTAAATTAAAATTATTATTATTATTATTATTATTATTATTATTATTATTATTATTATTATTATTATTATTATTATTATTATTATTATTATTATTATTATTATTATTATTATTAACTTACGAGAGAGTGCAAGTCTCTCAGCGCTTGTGATTATTAATAGCCAATCAGATCGTAAATACTGGGACAACGATTTAACAAGAAAAGAGTGGTAACCACTCTTAACTTTACTTGTCTGTCTATATATCCAAGCCAGTCCAAAGTACTTATATCTGAAAGTGTGAATATTAAATACCTTCACACACTACTCACTGACTTCAAATTACAAACATACAGCATGAAATCTTTAGATTCACTATGCAGTAGATTATTATTATTATTATTATTATTATTATTATTATTATTATTATTATTATTATTATTATTATTATTATTATTATTATTATTATTATTATTATTATTATTATTATTATTATTATTATTATTATTATTATTATTATTATTATTATTATTATTATTATTATTATTATTATTATTATTATTATTATTATTATTATTATTATTATTATTATTATTATTATTATTATTATTATTATTATTATTATTATTATTATTATTATTATTATTATTATTATTATTATTATTATTATTATTATTATTATTATTATTATTATTATTATTGGGAATATATATATACATCCTGGTATATCTAATAAAGAGATTGATTTAATTTTAACTGATATAGAATTATATCTTATAAATTATCCACATTGTATAATGATTACAGGTGATTTTAATACTCCGGAATTTTGGAATAATCAAACACTTTCATCTAAAACAATGAGATTGAAGAATTTTGTTACTCTTTTAAATCTTATACAAAATAATACTTCTTTAAATTGTAATAATAGAACATTGGATTTAATTTTTACTAACTTTAGTGATGTTGGTTGTTATACATCTAAGTTTCCTCTTGTTAAAGTTGATGTTCATCATCCTCCAATTGAAATTTTAATACCTATTCATGGGAAAAGAGAGTGTATATATTCTTCATTAATTAGAGATTATCGTAAGGCTAATTTTTTGGGTCTGTATACAGCACTTCGGGATTGTAAATGGTTATCTGTCTATAATTCAAAATCTGCTAATGAAGCCATGGATGTATTTGTGGATATATTGCAGTTTTATATATCTAAATATGTGCCAATTCATATAGGTGTAAAAAGCTTAAATATCCTATTTGGTATTCAAATAAATTAAAACTGATTTTAAAAAGGAAATATAGATTTCATAAATTATTTAAAAAAACAGGTTGTTATATTTGTTATAATAATTTTGTTAACTTTAGATATTTATCTAAAAAAATTGAGAGAAAATATTTCAATACTTATATTGTTAGTATGGAAGCATCATTTTTAGCTCGACTTAAAGAGTTTTGGAAAATTATGAAGGATTTTGATATTAATAAATGTAAAAGGTTAATAGGTTCATCTTTAATGCCTGATATTAATAAATTTTATGATTATTTTTCAATGTTGGGTAGATGTATTTTTAATGAGGTAAATGATGTGGATGATAACAGAGACAGGGACATTTTAGGATATGACATTAGAATAGGATTTATAACTAAAGAAGATATTAAAAAAGCTGTTAATCAAATAAATGTAAATTCTAGTCCTGGTTTTGATAATATTCCTGCATTATTAATAAAAGGTTATGTGGAGATTATATCATGTCCTCTGGAATATATCTTTAATCTTTCAATTGAAACAGGCATTTTTCCTTCATACTTGAAAATTACTAAAGTTATACCAATACATAAAAAAGGATCTCATTCTGAAGTTTCTAACTATAGGCCAATCTCAGTTTTATCTATTTTTTCAAAAATATTTGAGAAGTGTATATATAATAGTATTATTGGTCAAGTTAATTCATTGGTTTCAAGTTTTCAACATAGATTTTTACCATGAAGATCTGTTGAGACAAATTTATTAACTATACATGATCATATTGCCCATTCTTTAAATAATCAAGCACAACTTGATGTAATTTATTTTGATTTAAGTAGAGCTTTTGATAGAGTTATTCATTCTAAACGTTTAAGTAAAATGTCTGATATGGGTTTTTCATTGAATTTGTTAAATGTTTATGTCATTTTTGCAAAATAGACCTTCTTTTATTAAATGTAATAATAATGTTTTACACGCTTATGTTAATGAATTAGGTGTTCCACAAGGTAGTGTATTGGCACCATTGTTGTTTGCAATATATATAAATGATTTGGATAGATATATAGTGAAGGATAGTCTATTATGATATGCTGATGATTGTAAAATATTTAAATTAATTACTTGTTATAAGGACCATTTACAGCTTCAATCTTATATAGATAGCTTTTCTGAATGGTGTTTAAAGAATAACATGCATATAAATATAGAAAAATGTTGTGCTGTTACATATACAAGGAAAGTTCAATACTATATGGACTCATATTATATAAATAATAAAACTATTGAATATAAAAAGTATTATAAAGATCTTGGAATATGGTTTGATCAAAATGGATCTTTTACAACTAGATAATATTTTATGTAATGCCAATAAAATATGGGTCTTATTCTTCGTAATGGACGTTATTTTAATACTTTTATTAAAATACATTTGTTTAAAACACTTGTACTTCCTATAATGGAATATGGCTCAATAATATGGAACTCGAATAAGTTATCTCATATAGATAAATTGCAATCAATATACAATAAATTCAGTAATATAATTAATGCAAAAGATGTTTGTATGAATTTGTTTCATAGAAGAGTGATTCGTGATATGAAATTTTTTTATTTAATCATTCATGGAAAAATTTACTTACATAATTGTATTTCAAAGGTATTAATAAGAGTTCCTCATGTATATACAAGGAATAAGGATTTATTTAGTATTGATAAATATAAATGTGAAACTTTATATTTAACAGCATTATACAGATTACCAAATTTTTATAATATGTATTTTAATGATATTGATATATTTTTAGTAGATCTAAAGACATTTGTTAAGGAAACAACAATTACTTTGTCAAATATTTAAGGTTACTCTCTATATAATCAGATTGGGAGTAACATTAATTTTTGTGATATTTTTAATTTTAAATATTGTTTTTAATTTTAAATATTGTTTTATTATGTAAACATTTATATTTTCATTTTATGTCATATGTATTATCTTCCTTTTTTATTGTAATGTGCAAATTGTAATTGGCTTTATGCTGTTGTTTAGCACTTAAATAAATAAATTGAAATTGAAATAATAATAATAATAATTATTATTATTATTATTATTATTATTATGATGATGATGATGATGATGATGATGCAATAGTAATTCTAGTTGTGATTTTTTTAATAAAAAATATTTTTTGTTGTTTTAAATGTTTTTTCTTCTATTCATATCTGTCAAGCATGTATATTGGAAATTCTTTATCTTTTTCACATTATGTGGTCATGTGTATGAGATAGACTGGATGATTGAAAGGAACTTGGAATGTCTGTGTTCAAATTACGTGTATTACATTTACCCTTCAAATATATAACATATATTTATTTAAAATATTCCCAAATTATTGTAATTATATCAATGCTTCTTGTATGGAGAAAAATATCAAGAATACTGAATATAATCTTAATGTATATTTTTGATGTGGAGTATCCTTTTCAAAGACAAACATTATACTTTAAGTAAAAGACTTTAATATGAATTTCTACGTTTAATTGTCCATGTTCCAAAATGTTCTCAGCTGAACATTATTAGATTTCTTGTTCTTTTCTGAATTTACATTATTAATGAATTATCCTTCTTTTTTTCTCCATTTACTGTTATTATAGGTACTGTAAGCCATCTGTATTTTCTTAGGAATGTTTTTCCATGTTCTAAAACTATGGATAATATTGTAGAATCTATTTTAGCTTCATTATATATTTGCTTACACACAATTCACTATAGTAAATTTTAAGAACGGCTTTCTTTCTGACTTTTAATTGCATGTACAATTTAATACTTCAGATGACAATCCCTCATTTCTTTTATGAAAAGACCCTAGTGAGGTCTTCATCCATCTTTGAAAATTTTATTAGACTTAATTCTGTCTAATCAAAAAGTTAATAGAATGAAATGTTTTTTATATGTATTCCATTTTCAAAATTAAGAACTAATTTAATTCATCATCATTAAAGAAAGAAACTAAAGTATAAAAGTAATAATTAAATTTATTATTAAACTTTTAAAAGAAATGTATTTACTGGAGTAGATAAAAGGATATCTGTTAACTAGTAGAAACTGTTTTTGCTTTGCTGAAAGGAACTTGTTAGGACTTGTCTTTTTAAAAATAAATATTAAAATAAATATCTTGTAATCACATAGTTTTTTGTTTTAAAATGTGTTATAAAAATATTTTATAAAAATTGTAATATATAAATATATTACTCAAAATTACAATTACTTATTAGACTTAAGTTATTGGATATTTCCCTTCAGGATAAAACAATTCACCAATCAGAAGAAGTCATTTTTGTTGTCATTAAAAGTGGAAAGGTCTCACTTCTTTGATATGCAAATTAGATATAGTAATTTCCTAATAAATCTGTCTGATGCTGACATCTTTTGATTTTTTTTTCAACTAATAATTTTAAAATGATTTCAGTGCTAATAACAACCTGTGCATGGTTTGTAGATAGATACAAAATAATGAAGAAAAGATATAGTGATATCAGTGCTATCATAACACCCAAAATAAAGGCAAACTCTCCATACAATAGTGCCACCCTGTGCCAACCAGAGTAATCAATGGATGCCGGAAGGCTTGTGCATAAAATCCCTATCTAGTGCCTACTCATCCAATATCCCCAGACTAGTTTCTGGCTTGTGGCCATCATCAGTGTGGAGCCTTGGATCTGAGAGCACTGAACCTAGATCTTAGGATTACTCATCCAATATCCCCAGACTAGTTTATTACTCATCCAATATCCCCAGACTAGTGTCTGGCTTGTGGCCATCATCAGTGAGGAGCCTTGGATCTGAGAGCACTGTGCTCTCAGATCCAAGGCTCCTCACTGATGATGGCCACAAGCCAGAAACTAGTCTGGGGATATTGGATGAGTAGGCACTAGATAGGGATCTTATGCACAAGCCTTCTGGCATCCATTGATTACTCTGGTTGGCACAGGGTGGCACTACTGTATGGAGAGTTTTGCCTTTGTTTACAACAATTATGTGCTAGTAAGATGGTGATCATGTGATGTTTAGTGGTTTAACACCCAAAATAGCAGATCTATGATAAAACTATCTTTAATAACACAATATTTTTAATACTTTATTTTTAGTTTATTCTCTCTAATTTTAGTAAATCAGTTCACTTTTATTTTTGACTGTTTTTCTTCTTTTTTTGCTATATGCAGATTTAAGCCACTAAACATCACATTATCATCTGTCTCTTATACTAGCACATAATTGTTAATAAACAAGGCAAAACTCTCTATACAGTAGTGCCATCCTGTGACCAGAGCCACAAGCCAGAAACTAGTCTGGGGATATTGGATGAGTGGGCACAGTATAGGGATTTTATGCACAAGCCTTCTGTCATCCATTGATTACTCTGGTTGGCACACGGTGGTGCTACTGTGTGGAGAGTTTTGCCTTGTTTATATGCAGATTTGTAATAACACCATTTTTTTTTACTTTTTTCTTTATCTGCTAATTTTTGACATGTATAAAAATCTGCAAAAGTGCTTCTTCATTATACCATTTGCTTCATTAGGGCTGTTAATTGGAGATTTTCTGATGTAATCTGTATTTCTTCATCTTTCACTTTTTGTTATATATGCCAACTCTGAATGTTATTTAGTACAAAGCATTTGGGCAAAAGTTTACGGAACAATGAGTGATTAAAGTTTATTTGCAAATTTGTGTACTAGCTGATGCAAATTATGTCTGGTTAAAATTCCAGAAGTTATTCAAACACAAATTTAGTTTTTTTATGCCTTACAATGGAAAAAGTGTAATTATTTCAAATGTAGAGAATCAGTATGAATTCTTAATAAATTATCTATAATCTGCATAAATATGTGTATATGAAAAGATATTGAAATATGTATTTTGATCTGATTTCATAAACTAAATTAAATAAATGTTTTAAAAAAATACTCCAGCTGTTACTCTTAATCTAGTGTATTATTTCAACCATCATATGGTCATTAGAAAATTTAATCTTTGGTTCTTTGAACCAAAATATTTGGATTTTCTAATAATATTTAGATCATCTTAATAATATCTTATTATCTAGAAATTTTTCATATATTGATGGAGTGTGTTTTTTATGCAGACAAAAAAAATAGTAAGTTACAGGAGCATAATTACTGCTGTAACATGGTCTCTCACACCATCATTAAATACATTAATAAATTGAAAGGAAAAAGCTTCCCCACAAGTATTAGATTTATAATTTTTATTCTCTTCACACACTGCTTTGTAAAATGCTATTTCTTGGTCAGTCCTACTTCCCTAAGCTCCAATCTCTTTCCTATAAGAAGATTAATTAAATTAAACTTTGAGATTAAACTCATATTACCTAATATTTAATCAGTCACTTGCAATCTTCTCTCATTTTCTGGAAATTTGTAAACACTTCTTATTGTTGAGGCAAATTTGATTTAAAATCTCAAGCATGTTCATACAAATTACGAACTTCTAAAATAGCCCTAATGATTTCAGACTTTCTTCTATCTTGATTTATTTGAATGACTTCTCATACACATATCTACAGTGGAAATTTTGCAATTTTCATTCTATAATATCACATTTTATTAATCTGAATTACTGTACAAAATTATCAACACTCCCCTTCAATCCATGCTCTAGGTTTACAAGTTATATACTTACAAAAATGTATATTACTACAACCATTGTTCAACACATCAATCTTTTACTATATATATGAAATATAGGCAGCATACCAATTGCTCTAACAAGCTTTCATGGAAAAGTGCCACAAGAGAAAGCATTTAAAAATCTGTATCTAGAATTATCCCTACCCTCAGACCAATTTTAAGCTTTTGCCTCACCTCAGTGAAATGTAGGATTTTTGGACGATCTAAAATACCAATACAAAGCCAGAGACTTATCTAATATGTAAGTAGAAAATCTCAAATTTTCAGACATGTAAATGGTTTTAAATCCAACTGTCTAACTTAAATAGCTATATGGGTCTGAAAATACTTCAGCCTCACTATATATTAATAGCCTCAGCAATATAATACCTCCAAAGCTCCTAGAGCAAAATTATAATAATTGAAAAAGCAAGGCATATATCATGTGACTTGTTTTAAGCTTGTATTACAGATATGTAATATAGGAAGCATCTGAATGTAGTGCCTCACTGAGGTGACCCAAAAGCTTGAAAATGGTCTGAGGATAAGGATAATTCTAGATAGAGATTTTTGAATGCTTTCTCTTGCTGCACTTATCAATGAAAGCTTGTTAGAGCTATTAGTATGCTCCCTATATTACATATCTGTAATACAAGCTTAAAAGAAGTCACGCAATATATAACTTGCTTTCTCGATTATTATATATATTATTTCACTTCTCCAATTTTCATGCCTTTTTCTCACATGGTTAAATTGTGTAACTTTATCTTTCTACATTTTTTTTAAATAATAGCTTATCGTATTATTTTATTGCATATATATATATACGAAAAAGAAAGCATTAATTGTACCTTTATAAATCGTATGAATAGAGAAGTCTTTGGAATTTTACAGTTTTTTCTCACTTTTGGTTTTTGCTGTAGGTTTTTTCTCCATTATTTTTAAAGTTCATATTAGAAGTATGTTGTGTGATTTGTCTCAATTCCAAATTACAATAAAAGATTTTTTCCTTTTTTTTTTTTCATGTGTCATAGCATCAGCCGGGAAGCGAACCGCTAATCCGGGACAACTGCTTTTAAAGCAGCTGTCGCTGATCTCTCGACCACCAAGATTTTTTCAATAATTTTTACCTTATTTTTAAAATACTTCTTCCCTGATAATGAAGGTAATTTATTAAAGAGCATTGTTAGAAGAAGCCATTATTACATTTTTCTTTTTAAAATATGAGTCTTGTTTTTTTTTTTTTTTTTTAAGATTCATGACTTGGCAACAGTGAAATATGATTATTGAATTCTTGATTTTGATTTTAGTTATTCTGAAGATCGGACTATAAAAAGCAAATAAATAATCCACTTTGAGTTAAAAATAAAATATATTGGACTTTTACTGTATGCAATGACATAAGACTTGTTTTAAAATGTTTCATTTATCAAAATCACATTTCAGTCCCATGCTTGATTTTTAATAGTAAAAGAATTTCCAACGTCCTCAAATCCATATTTTGTTATGAAAATAAAAAATTTAATAGAAGTAATAAAATACAATAAAAGATTTGTAGAAATTATAGAAGAAAAAAATAATAGCTCTTCAATATATAAAATAACAATTGCAGTAAAGTTTGGAAGTAAGAAATCAGATTTATATTTATGATATCTTGCTCTTGAATATTGTATAAAAGTTTATAAGATTTTGAACATAAAATATGAAGCCATCAAATTCATTACAGATAATATATTTGTCTTTTTTTATAG
Source organism: Epiperipatus broadwayi (assembly GCA_028023455.1). Taxonomy (NCBI): domain Eukaryota; kingdom Metazoa; phylum Onychophora; class Udeonychophora; order Euonychophora; family Peripatidae; genus Epiperipatus; species Epiperipatus broadwayi. The sequence goes on from JAQFVV010006210.1 coordinate 4,386,237, forward strand.
ACTGAGTCTAGATAAAATAACATAAAAATCTTTTATATTAGCTGTATATTTCTAAGATATTTGTTTGGTATATATGTTTGATATTAATAATTTTAATCACAAATAAATTATTTTTATTGCTGATCAAATATTATGAAATAGTCATACCCAGATACTTTATACTGTATATTGTTCATATAGCACGGAAAAATAAATACATATTAATGGAATTGTTATTATTGTAGATAAAAAAAAATCTATTACCAATACAACTCCAAATATATTGGTGATAATATCTAATAGGAAGTTAACGCCATTTTTAATATGTCTCTGAGAAGAAATTTGTCAACCATATTTGTATTTAAAATGGATCAAATTATTGATGTCTGATTAGCTAGATCATATAATATCAAAGTTGTTTAATGTTTTATAATTGACTGTCTCAGGAGTTATGACTGAATTCACTAAAGAACCATGTTAGAACCGAGGTTACAAAGCAGTTTCTTACAATGTTTGAGACTTTTATGAATGAATGAACTCAAAAACCATAGCTGAAAAAATGACTACAGTGATCAATAGGCATTATCTACAAAAGAAAAAAAACTTCACAAGCAGAAGATTTATAGATAAGATATTATATCAAAGTCACTGCTTAAAAATACACAAACTGTGATGGATAAGTCACGATAACTCAAGGTCAAGAATATATGGATTATTGTATTTATATTAAATAATTGGATGAATTATTATTTAAACTTAATTACTTTTCCCAGTGTGAAACAAGATTATGTTATGGGATATTTTTGATATAAGCATTACCTTGTGAAACAAATCTTTTTTTTTTTTTTTACTGTATAAAAATTGTGGAGCAGAGGTACATTCTTTCTAAAAAGCATTATTATCTTTTTTAAAAATATTAATTTAGTTTATATAAATAAAACACATGCTCTTCTTTATAAATCTTGTTTTATTATATGAACTATTCAAACAAGCTCTTAATTGATGTGTGGTATGAGAAAATATTTAAAATCTCTATCCAGAACCTTCCCATCTCAGACCAACTGGTTTCGAGCTTATGAAGATGGAAAGGTTCTGAATAGAGATTTCAAATATTTTCTTATACCGCACTTATCAATTAAAAGTTTGTTTGAGCTATTGGTATTCTCTTTGTATTACATTTTTGTAAATACAAGCTTATAAAAGTAATGTCACGTTATATATAACTTGCTTTTTTATTATTATTATTATTATTATATGAACTATTATAAAATAAATAAATAACACTCCAACATTTCGACTATATTGTTTTATAATCTTTATCAAGGAACAAACTTAAGACTTTATATATATTGAAATTAGTAGGCTATTTTTAAGATAGATTGTATTTGTTGGTTATTAATTTAAGATTGTTTGTTAGAAGAGTTTTAAGTTTGTTCCTTGATAAAGACTATAAAAGAATATAGTAGAAACGTTGGAATGTTATTTAACTATTTTATAATAATTTTCATATAATAAAACAAGATTTATAAAGAAGAAGAGTTGGGTGTTTACTTATATGTTGTAATTAATAACCTAATTTTAAAATAGAAGACTGTGTTTGTTGGTTATTGATTTAATTTATTCTAATTTATAGTATTTATGCATTGATTTAAGGAATACGGGAATAAATCTTCCCCAGTTAGCTAATTTAAATATTTTTGAGATTTTAGGAGCTATTATTGCATTATAATTGAAAGTTGATATGCTTCACTGACATCTCTCAGAGAAGCAAGCTTTTTCTCATGAGAAATAATACTTCTCTTTCTTTAGAAATTGTTTATAGAAAACATAATTCCATACTATGTGGAACATTGTTGTTCTTAATGCATCTATAGCTCTTGAATATATTAAGAAAAATATCATAGGTGTTTTGCTAACTGCTGAAATGGTCATTTAAAAAATTATTTAAATTGCAATAATTTTATTTAAAGGATGTGTAATATTTTAAATGCTTTACTAAAAGCACTCAAAGGCTATTTATATAACTTCCCTTAACTCTTTTATGTAATGAAGGCCTGCCCAGAGCAAATCAAATGTGATCATTTTAATGTATAATATAGATAGAAGTATTCTATTTTAAAAATCTATTAAAATTTACAGCCCTAATGTGTAAAGACATATTCTACCAGCCATGGGAGGGAGGTGTCTTGATTTCAAATGAAAATTAAGAGATTGAAATACTTCATTTCTCACACCTATATAAATGTCCTATCTCACTACCAACTCAAATAATAATTTGAGTTTGCATTCAAGTTTGACAGTGAGTATGTTGTGTTTCGAGTTTGTGCAGCTGATTTAATAAGTTTTTACTTTGAAAAAACATCATGGATGCTGATTTTAAGAAATTTAAAAAGTGAATTCTTTTAAATTTAAATATTTTCACCTATACTAATCCAATCCAATATTAAATTATCATATTAAATCTGGCATCAGGTTTTTGATTTCATATGTGAACTAGACTAGATTTGAAATACTTTATTTCTATATAAATACACTGTCTCACTACCATCTTGAGTATTAACTTGAGTAGTAACTTGATATCAGCCAACTCTGATTAAATTCTAACTTGACATTGAGTCTGAATCTAAGCAACAGATTAAATAAGTTGCTAACTTTGAAAAAAAAAAAACAGCTGCAGATTTTCTTAGATTTTAAAAAACAGAATGAAAATGTTATGTTAATTCACAAGTCATTTTTACAAAGAATCATTTAGGTAAACTGCAAATAATTCTTGACTTCTTGTATTATTGCCAATTTGTTATTCAGACAAAAATGAAATTGGCATTGACTTAAGAAAGTGAATGTTAATCACAAGTTTATTTTAGTGATTCTTTAGAAATTTAATTTATGAATATCATAATAATATTTTGGAAGCTTAATTTCTATAAATAAGTTTATATTATCAGCATTTCATATTTGATAAGCTGTAATTTAATTATAGGCTTGTTAAATTTATTAGACCTAATATATGAACTATAAGTGCCAAATTTTCTGCTCTTAAATTTTTTATACCATCCACTTTAGATAAATACATTAATGATTATTATTAATCATTTATTAGACTAGAGATTAATCTGGATATAAATTTTAAATTCAGTTAAAGATTGATGTTATTTATTATTAAATTCATACATAATAGTATTATTAATTAGCTCTTTTTCATGTGTATTATTTTTTGTAGATATATTTAAAACTTCTATATAAATGTGTGTTCACTAGAGGGAGCTTACCACTAGCTCCAATCAAGCTTTAATTTATAAATGCTGAAAGAAAAAGAATTCAAAATCTCCATTGTAATGTCTCTATCTCCAGACCAATTGGTTTCAAGCTTATAGCTTACCTCAGTAGAGAACTAGGACTCCAGACACTAGATCTAAAATACCAACTCAAAATCAGCACTTATCTAATATATTACTATCAATTTGAAAATCTGAATTTTTCAGACACATAAATGTCTTCAAATCCAGCCCTACAAATGATATAGCTATATGGGTCTGAACTCAGTTCAGTTTCACCATATATTAATAGCCTCAGCAATACAACAGCACAAAAGCCTTCAAGGGTACACTTATCATAATTAATAAAACCAAGACACAAATTTAGTAAATTGCTTTTAAGCTTGTATTAAAATATTTACTAGAGAGAGCTTCCCACTAGCTCCAATCAAGCTTTAACTTATAAGTACTGAAAGAGAAAGAATTCAAAATCTCTATTGTAATGTCCCTATCTCCAGACCAATTGGTTTCAAGCTTATGTCTCATCTCAGTGGAGATCTAGGACTCCAGACATTAGATCTAAAATACCAATTCAAAAGACAGTACTTATCTAATGTGTTACTATCAATTTGAAAAGCTGAATTTTTCAGACACATAAATGTCTTCAAATCCAGCCCTACAAACCAGATAGCTATATAAGTCTGAACTCAGTTCAGTTTCACCATACATTAATTTCAGATTTTTTTTCTTCACTATTAATAACTATGTAAGATTTAATACGCTTGACGTATATAGTGAAATTAAATTCATAAACATTACATTAATATTTCTTAAGGCTAAGCACTTTCAGAGCCTTCAACTCCATATTCATAGCCTCCAAACATAATAATTTATGAAAATCTATGCAAGCTCTTTATATTGTCCATCTCTTTGAAATAGAAAAGCATGTATCTTTCCTGTTTATTGCCTTCAAGTCTCTTGCTATATACCATGCTTCTTTAACCTTCCTTTTGATGTCATTTCTTTCAGTGGAAATTATTTTAGCACTTGCAGGCTCAAATTCATGATTAGCCTCTTTTTGGTGGTCCACAAGCACTATAAACAATAGAATAGCTCAACACAAATACTTATACAAAAAAGTATTAAGCAGAAATGAAGGCAGCTCAGTGTTTGTGGATCACCAAAAAGAGGCTAATCATGAATTTGAGCCTGCAAGTGCTAAAATAATTTCCACTGAAAGAAATGACATCAAAAGGAAGGTTAAAGCAGCATGGTATATAGAAAGAGACTCAAAGGCAATAAACAGGAAAGATACATGCTTTTCTATTTCAAAAAGATGGACAATATAAAGAGCTTGCATAGATTTGCATAAATTATTATGTTTGGAGGCTATGAATATGGAGTTGAAGGCTCTGAAAACGCTTAGCCTTAAGAAATATTAATGTAATGTTTATGAATTTAATTTCACTATATATGTCAAGCGTATTAAATCTTACATACATTAATATAAATTAAAGCTTGATTGGAGCTAGTGGTAAGCTCCCTCTAGTGAATATTTTAATACAAGCTTAAAAGAAAGTTACATAATTTGTCATTTTATTAATTATTATAAGTGTACCCTTGAAGGTTTTTATGATGTTATATCGCTGATGCTATTAATATATGGTGAAACTGAACTGAGTTCAGACCCATATAACTATCTGATTTTAGGGCTGTATTTCAATACATTTATGTGTCTGAAAAATACAGGTTTTCAAATTGATAGTAACATGTTAGATAAGTGCTGACTTTTGAGTTGGTATTTTAGATCTAGTGTCTGTAGTCTTAACTCTCCACTGAGGTGAGCCATAAGCTCGGAAACAATTGGTCTGGAGATAGGGACATTACAATAGAGATTTTGAATTCTCTCTCTTTTGGCACTTATAAATTAAAGCTTGATTGGAGCTGATGGTAAGATTCTTCTAGTGAACATTTTAATATAAGCTTAAAAGCAAGTTACACAATTTGTGTCTTGTTCTATTAATTATATATATATTGTAATAGTACTTATTATGACCTGCCATATATGTATAAAAAGAATACAAATTACCATAAATGTTGAGCAGCAAATGTAATAGTATGTAGCATCTAAATAAAGAAAGATGAAATTGTAACAGCATGAGTAGGTACTCTAATAGTTTTGTTGAGACTGATTGTGGTAGTTTTTAAACTGCAGAGAAGTTAATATTGCTTGATAGTCTGAGAAGATGACTGGCTGGAGGGTGGACTCCAGACCGAGGTGTAATTCTGAGGTATAAAATAGGAGATCTATTAGAGAGTTCTGAGTTTTATTGTAAAAAGAGAAGGCATTGGGTGGGGAAAAGCCTCGTCTGTTTAAGCAACCTCGGTTGAGTGGGTGTAAGTATTTTGATGTGAAGCAGTCATAGGAAATATTAAAATCCCCCATAAGGATTGAGGGAGCATCGTTATTAGCAATGAGCATATTAATTGTGTGAATAACTCTTAATATTGTATTATTAGGTAGATATACATAGAAGGCATTGATCATGTTATTATCATGTTAGGTTGATGGCTATTAAATTAAGGTCTTTGTATAGCATTTTAAACTTGTTGGGAGGCATTTTATTGTTAATTATGATGCCAACACAATTTTATATAACATGTTAGATTGTGGTTGAAAGTTAAAATCTTAAGATATTTGAATCATTCAGCATTTTTTGTTGTCTTTGGAAAAAAATAATTTGAAAACATTGGTAATAAATTCTTTTTATGTCATTCTTTCAATCTTTCTTTTCTTTGGCAAGAAGTAGAAATTAGAAATAGACATCTACCCTAGGAAGTTTTGCAAAAAATTATGACAATTTTATATGATGTGTTAAATTGGGGAATTAAAAATCCTATATGTGTTTGTGAGCTTGGTGCCATTCTTTTCTAATTTTATGCAACTTTAATCTTATACTATTGGAATATATATATTTGTATGGAATGAAGTGTTACAAATAAATATTTTTCCATAAGCTCTGTTGAAAAGATGTCGGTGAGCAGACTAAGCTCCAGAATAGTTGGGCACTGAAGAGAGCAGTTGGGTATGCCTCCCTAATATATATATATATATGTATATATATATTGAAACCATTGTTTCATGTCATACAACAACACAATAGTGGGTGTGCACATATCTATATAAAGTCGAAAGGAAAAGTAGAAATAAACAGAAAAAAAATTTGTAGATATTTTTGACATTACACTGGAATAACAATAAAAATTAAATAATTTTGAATTTAAATTTTTTTATTATAAATTAAACATTTAAAAAGATCTAATTAATATTTTGTTAATTCTTATTTTGAAATTAAAACAAGCATATTTTTATGGTAAAATAGCTATCTATTTTAGAAATCTTTTTAAGTAATGCTTGTATAACATATTTTGATAAAATTGCACAAAATGGTTTTTCAAATGATTAAAATGAATTGAAAAGAATCATTAACTTTTTCAATCAAGATAAGAAAAACCTGTTTATTTTTCCCCACACCCTGACTATAGCAAAAAGGATTAGAAAGTGGTTAAGTATTCTTAGAGATTTCCAAATATGAAGGCAATGAGGGTTAGGCCAGATGATGCTCCATAGTTCACTATGGTGGAGTGAATTCACGTGGAAGAAAAGGGTTAACTTCCAGTGTTTTACAGTCTTAATGTGGACAAAAATAGCTCAATTTTCTGACATTTATCCATTCCTAGACTAAATGAAGTTCATTAAATGTCATAAGTTATTGGATTATACCTTTCCCAATGAAGAAGCTAGTTACTGTTTAGAAGGAACCAGCTTTTCAAGACAGGCCATCAGCTTTCTGAAGAAATTAGTTATACATATGCTGTTTCATCTATATGCAGAGAACTACAGATAAATGTGCAGCATCATATGTATATAAAGTGAAGTTGGTGAGTTATTTTAAATAATTCTTTTAAAATGAAATTTTAAAAGTGAAACAAGAAAAATAATTTTTATTTAAGTTAAAAGTCGAAAATAAAGAATTAATTCATAGACAATTTTGTATTTTATAAAAGAAAAAGTGGATTCCTAAAGCATTTCTAGATTGGAAAACAAAGGAACTTGCTGGAATATTTTTTTAAAGATGTTTATAAATTAATTCAAAGTAACTGGTCAAAGGTATATTTCTTTTTTTTTAAAAAAAGAGAAGAAAAAATAAAAACTTTTACTATTAAAATAATGAATAGATTTTATGTATATTGCCAACTGGGAATAAATTGTGACAAGTATAATATTTTTAATAATTTTATTTATATGGTATAAATGTAAATGTGTGCACACATTTACATGCACACACATATATGTTAAATCAGTCATTAATTTTGTACTATAAAAAATGAATTTATAGGTTTATGACAATTTAAATATGTTAATAAATACTGTACATTTTTGTGCTGATATATTGTTTTATGTAAATCCATTATGAGGTCTTTGTAAATCACAATGGGATAGCTTATTTTTTTATTATTATATAATTAATTCCCATAAATTATACTGCACATCTGTGTGCATATATCAATGCATGTCAGGTAGACACATATATATTAAAATTTTTTTTTTGTTATATGCCAATTCAAATGTTCATTTTATATTATGCCACATATCTGTGCACTGATATATATGTGTTTTATGTAAACCTATTGGAACATAAATAGAAATCACAATGTGATAGCTTTTTATATATATTAATCAATACCAGAAGGCGTAATTTATATGTATATAGCCATATTCTGCAGACTTTCATTTCCCTTTTTTATTATTATTAATAAACGGATATTTCATTGTTAAAATTATTCCAGTGATTTATTTAATCCTAAATAATTTTAGAATATTATATATTGCATCATCTCTGGCTCACAGTAACAGTTGTAGAACTTGTCTTCCCTGAGCTAGATTCATGCATAATGGTGTGTTATGTAAAAGGGGTTGTATTAGATTTTATAGGCATTCAGTTGATAATGATGATCCTGTATTGGTACAATGGAGATAACTTTTAAACTTCAGGTACTACATTTTATTTATTTTAGTATTTTAATGGTACTAAGTAGCCAGAGCATGGATGATAATCAGCATGTTTTAATATGCCAGCATTATCATTTTTATTGTTATACATTCGGATGGATTAGCACTTAAGTTTATGCATCAAAGTTAATCTTTAAATACTATACCCGAAGTTGTCAAGGGATGAATAATTCACCTGGTTTATAGTAGATCCATTTCTAATCCAGTCACAAGATTGACTGTTGATTTTATTGTTGATCATTCATGATGATGGATGTTTATTAGTTTTGGGTAATGCTGGTGAACTGATAGTTAACAAACTTATACTCAATATAGTTGGCTGTGCTGATCTCTCAAATGATCTCATGATTTCATGCCCATTCTTTTTATAATAAATTTATATTTAACCTTTTAAATTTTGGTTTGTTTATGTCAAGATGATGATGGTATTCCATCATCCAAGGAATCCCTTATTTTCCATACTGCTATAATATATATATATATATTGTAACAGTCAGAATCATCTATCTCGCTAACACACTGCAGAATTCAAACCCCAGACACGAAACTGAACATTCTAGGAGGGATTGTCTTCTAGATATACTAAGTTTGAATCTAAAGTTCAAATTTTACAGCACCATCTATGTGATAACGCATCTTATGCCACTACTAGTATAACCTTTGACCGGTGCCTGGTGGTCAGGGAGAAACAAAAGACTCTATACTAAAAGAAGTTTGGGTGGCTAATTAATGTCTATGGATTTACAAAAGAAATGCAGAATATATATATATAGACTGATTCAGTGATAGGAATCAAATAAAATAAGAGATCAAATTTAGTTTTAAATAATTTCACAAAATTTATTCATATAAATTATATATATAATGCCACTGTCTGCTTATATGAGACAGGGACGCGTATTAAATAATTGTTGGCATCACACTCTAATAAATGACAAAAGGTTTTAAAGCAAAGTGATATATTCTATTCCTCGGGTTAATAGCGTTACGATAATGTGCTTGATGAAATAGGAACATGTGCGAGGTACTTTGAGCAATTATACAAATCTAAGAAAATATTTGAAAATTAAGTGTTCTAAAATATTTATTGATTTCGAGAATAGCACAGACAAAAGCTTACTAAGCAACAAAATGGGAATGTGATCAAAGCATTTATTCGATAATAATAATAATAAAGTTACATTGGGAGGTCAGTATTGCTGATAATGAATTTATTAAAGTTGGGGGGTGTGACACATTGAAGTCATGGATGCTTTGTAAAATAAATATAAAAATAAAACAATACTGAATATCCGGAATGATTACGGAGGGCATCTCGCCACTAACCCGTAGGAAAGTATTTTATGAACAGCCAAAACTTAGTGACTGTGTGATGATTGCGTTTAATTCCCAGGTGTGTCATTTGGGGACACACTCTGCCTGGAAACCACAAGCGAAGAGAACGGACTTGGCCATGTAAAGAATCCTTGGAAAAGTAAAACAAAGCAATCTCAACAACCAATTCATGTACCAGCAATATGAGACTAGTGTATATAAAGCATACTAAATGGGTTTTACTTGGATTAAGAGAAATGCCCAATCAAATTCCCAGAAATTCATTTAAAAGGGTTCGCACATTCTCAACGTCAATGATGAACTTTGTAATTAAAGTAGAACACGATAATTAAAATAGGAAAATGCACGCTTGCGGGTTTGAAAAGTATAGATTTATATACGCAATCATGCATTAGGGGACACATTTAATCATTGACCTCGCACATACTCTCATATTAGATTAAAATCAATAACATGTAGATTTTAAACTATGTGATTATATTATATATTAAAGAATAGAATCACCCTCGAACGAGTGATTTGCAAGATAATAAAATTGGAAAATTATTTAGAAATTTAAAATATGCCTTCATAGCGGCGTCTTATTTTCATCAAAGGGAATAATTCACTCGGTCAAAGACGATTCTGACACATTATCATAATAAAATAACAGAAAGCTTAAACAATAGAAAATATTAACCCAAGGATAGAGAGCAAAATGTTGAGTATATTTAAACACATTAAAGAAATACTTAATGAAGGTATGTGAAATATCAGAAAACAATTTAAAATAGCTATAGCATGTTAGTTATCACAAGAGCTCTTGGGTTAATTTAGGGTTACCTCTGGAGAAGCATTTTGGATAGATTGATGGTCAGCAGGTTTTTATATGAGTTAACAGCAAAATCTGGAAATGTTCATATTTTTGGCAGCGGCAGCAGTTCCGGGGTTCCTTGTGTGATAACTTTCGATGGTCTACAGCAGCATATGACCATTCCGGAGAGAAATAGCCTTCTTGCGCTCTACTCTGTCATGTCAATATTTACAAATAACTACAATAATTTTGGTTAGAAACATTAGACCTCAGAATGATTTCTTCTAGAAACATTAGAATGGAGAACAAAAGAAAACCCTTCTTTTTATAGTAGAAATTAACAATAGAACTGCCCTGGAGCGTTACAAAAATATATCGGACTTATCAGCTGTAATTAAATCTATCCGAATGTCTAAAGGAATTCAACATTAATTAATTTCTTTTGTTAATTTCCCTGTCGACATTCGAATTACAAACTAGATTTAATTAAAAATTACTTTTATTAATTAAAGAATTCTTAAGTGGACATCTGCTGTTTTTAGATAAACTTATATAATATTAACTAATTAAACTATTGTCCCTCATTTATTTTAACAGAAATATTTGGAATGACTTTTATTAAATTAAACAAAAATTATTTTACTTTTAAATTGCAATATTTGAATCTATTTACTAAACGAATATTTACTAATGAATTTTATTTTAAATCAAAATATATTACGATGGTAATATATATTTGTAAATAGATTCAAACAAAATAACTTTAACAATTTATAATTTTGATATGTTTTAAAATGCATATCATAGTGTGTGTGCAATTACGACTTATATAACCTGCTTTTAAATAAATCTAAATTATGTGAACAAATACATAATCTATAATATTTTATTTATTTGGGAATGAGTTATATATATATAATCTAAGCATTGTACTCATGGTTTAAAATTAGGTGGGATTTTCGGTATATAAGCGTATTGCAGACACACTACGATAGATTGGGGTTCAAACTAAAGTATGAGGGTAGGAAATAGGTGAGAAAAGGTGAAATGAAGATCTGCAAAGCAGACATTACTGTTTTAATATATATATATATTATATTTAATATTTTCATGGTTGTATGACATAGGTAAGTCAACAGTGTTTGGGCTGAACCGTGTATTATTTTCCATTTCATACCGATATTTCGACAGACTAGCATCCACCATTATCAAGGTTAACTTTTGAAAGAAAAATCGTTAGATCTCAAACAATAATGTGACTCAGTGTGAGATGAGAAATGAGATTCAACTTGAAGTAGTTCAGCATTCACAATATGAGGCTTATCAAAATGTTTACTTCCCTCAGTTTTTTTACCTATTTATTTTAAGTTAATATTAGATAAAATGAGAGGTTTCTACATATCTGGAATGCATTGTGCTTCATCAGCTCTATTTAAACCAGTAGGTCTCTTTAATATTTCAATTGACTCTCTCATGGTTCTTAAATCATATCTTTCCAAATTAGCAAGTATTTTTGTATTATCAAAATCAGGTTTTTGACCAATTTCTTAAAAAATGGGAAGTAAAAACTGATGTGCTAATTTTTTGATTAAAAGCATTTCTATGTTCCTTAATTCTGACATTTATTCATCTATTAGACTGACCCACATAGCTTCTTGAGCACTGCAACCATGGAATTTCATAAACTCCTTGGTGTTCCAAAAATATTCTGTCTTTAGGTTTATATAAAAAATCACCAATTTTTTTGCAAGTAAAAAACGTAGTCTTTATATTAAAACAAGATAGTCTTCTACTGATTTTATCACTAACCCCTTTAATATAAGGTAAAGTTACTCTATTAAAAGAGGAATTGTCAATTCTATCCTTTTTTTTCTTTTTAGTATTAATGTTATGTAAAGCCTTACATATGATTGATATATATATATTATAATAATTGGGGTGTAAGGAAACTTAACATAATCTGCACTACAGGGCGCCACTAGGCATTTGAACCTAGAAAATTTATATAGTAGGCAGATACGTAAGTAAAAAAAAATAAGTATTTTATATATTTTGATTCTGATCATTAGCCCATTGTCACTAGCTCAGTGGAGATGCAGAGATAATAAAATAATTCTTATCTAAAAACATTTTTAAATTAAAGGAAACCACTGCCAGAAATTAACACACATACATTTATTTACGCACATATATATAACATTTAGCGTTATTATTTTAGTATGTTTACATTTTAAAATTTAACATTAATTTTACTTTTATTTTAGAGTTTAATTTACATTTTAATTTTTATAAGTTCGCACAGATGGATTTATAAAAGTTTGTTTTATAATGTTGAGTATAGATCGGTTACACAGATTACGCGGTCAAAAACATTTCAAAATAAACATAAACGATCAACATATAAAGTCATTGATGGAATTGCAGAGGGAAATTCATAAGAAACCCAATGGCATTCATCATAAGATGCCACATTGACACTAATAACTTAAAAGACATCTGAATAAATACATTTTAGATACTCACCGTAAGGTATCATTATTTACCGAATGTCTATATATTTTGATCAAATAGGAAAACCAAAAACATAATTAACCGATAATGAATCCATGCAAGCGTATATACCCAACTTAAATTTAATGCATTTTTATTTAGTGTCGAGTATGAATAGACTACATAGATTGCATTTGAAAAGAAAATATTTTATCCCTTATTTAACCTTAGGCCAAAAGTTTGCAGCTAAACCAATATAGGTTAAGAAAAGAAATTGACTTTCGTCCAGATAGGAATACTACATCTATCTGACGAGAAGAGCAATAAAAAAAAAACTCCATAGGAAAGAACTGTGGTCTCCATCTTATAATTTCTTCCATAGGCAAAATGGGAGTGTGCGGCGTATAAAGCGATTCTGCCCATAGCGAATCTCGTACTACATCTACCAATTACACCAATATATCCAATCCATTGACCTAATTCAACTACGAAACGAATAACCTAAGATTACCCTCCCCTAATATAACTTTACAAATCTATATAGTCATTCACATCTGACTTAAATTTAACATTTATATAATTTAGTTTAATGAAAAACAGAAATCATAATAAAAACTTAAAGAACAAAAAAAAAATGGAAATGATTTTACAAAAGAAATACATTAAATAAAACTACTTATTAATAAACTAAGTTGGTCAGATAGGATTCTATTGCAATTATTTTAAATACAGAACAAGTTTTAGAACCAAAGTTCTTATTGTTTAGTATACTGGAGTTTTAGAAATATATTTAAAGCTTAGAGTTCAAAAAGTTCTTACAATTTTAAAATGTTCCTTTTTATCCGTTGCTTGCCATTTGAACGTGAATTCCCATGCTGTCCTAAAGAGATTAGTATTCTGTTGGCCGTTTTATTTATTCATCCGGAGGTCCTCTACCCTAGCTGGTCCTCAATGTAGAAAACAATAGGTCATTTCTCTTTCTTTCTTAGCAGAACTGAAGGGGTTGAAGAGTGCGTCTTTTCAATCCCTTCTCCTTCAACTCTGCACTAACACATCTCACCACCGCTATCACACCTCTCCCAGCTTTTTTCCTTCACCTTTTATAGTAGACTTTCAGATTCAGTATCACGACGATGGTGATGGTTTTTTCGCTGAGGTCCGATTCCATGAGTGATTTCTTTTATTGGCCATTCTTATCCCCTTGTTTTCTCTATCTGACCGATGCTTATACATTTTAAATGCCCAAGGGCTAGTTTACATTTAACTAATTAAAACAATCATTTCCAATTTATGATTAATTAATGTGTTTTCCAAACTTAAAGATATATTTTTATCTCTAAATCTTTTTAAGTTTTTGTTGAAAATTTAGTTTTAAAACTTTTTCTTTTTTTTAAATAAAGTTTCGTTTAATAATTTTTTAATTTCTCATCTGTGCGATTTTATATATATTAGAGTTTAGATGATTTTTTAATTCTTAAAAAAGAAGTTTTTATTTGCGAACTTTTATTTTTTCATGATTAATAATAAAAAAAAATAATGTAATGGTGGATGTGCCCGTTACAATATATATATTGTAGCGTTTACCGTTTTACTATACCACTATACGTCCCAAATGTATATTTGAGCGTGAGTTGATCAAACTGTATCAAGGAAAAAAAAAAAAGTTGTATTTCTATTCTTAACACAGCTATTTTTCCTGATCAACTCCAGCCTATTAATTGTTACGAATTTGTGCTATTGACAAAAATCAACTTTTAATTTTATTTACTATGGGCGCCAGGACTCCTAAGAATCCACTGAAATATGTCGCCAGCACCTCTCGCAAGTTGTAAGACAAAGAAAAATAAAAAGATTCTTTTATAATTTTTTTTTTTTCAAGGGACGGTAATTCTACCGTAATGAGAATTAATGATTTTTTTACGATTATTAGCCCTGGCGTATTGAAGCATATTGGCAAAGGTAACTTACGTTTAAATCTTATTTCACTAAAAACAAATTTAATAATAAAAAATAATAACTACTATTAACAACGCACAATAAAAGAAAAGGTTGATAAAAGTATAATCTCTTTTATTCTAACCAACTAAAATATTTATCAGTTAAATAGCTATTTAATACTTTGGAGAGAACACATTTAATTCAGGTGGGAAATACCCGGAAAATATAAATATCGGTTAAAATAAACAAAAAAGTTCTTGGTTAAATAAGAGTCTCTCATATAGAAAAATTAAAGTCACTATCAGGATTCTTTATACGTATATTTTTACGAGTAGTTTTTTAAATAGTTAACTGTCACAATCAGGATAATTATTCTTACCGGTAAGTTTCATGAATTCATTAGTAGATAACTATGCATAGTTTTTTGGTAATAATGAGCTCGGCCTTTTGGTTCTTGCTTGTTCTTGCGGTCCATTTCCCCAGTCGGTCACGAAGGCTTTTCCTGGTGTACATCATTAGGTCCGATGTTTTCAGGAGCTCCGGTTCACTGCGACCTGCCGAATTCCTTCAGCGACGAGCGATCTTGGATATATTAAATGTTATCCAAGACCAACTAGAGAAACAAAACGAACAAGACATTCCTTCAACCGGATCCCTCCTTTTTATATCCAGTTTTCAGGACTTCTGCGCATGCTCGTACCATGCCTTTTTAATCTTATCCAGTCTTTAAAAATTTTATGTACTAAAGTCTTTATTTTCTTCAAGTTTTCGGCCATCTTTAATTAATTTGAGTATTTCTACTTTCAGCTTATCTTTTTTTCTTACTTTTGGAATTCTTTTGTTCTCTCCAATTACTGTTATTACTAATCACATAAAAAAAATACCGAAAGAATAATTTAACTTTCATTGTACGTTTTTAACAAAAATTATACTAATCAAAAAAAAATCTAAATTTACTTTTTTTAGCTTTTACCAAAATGCCAATATACTTGTAACGTATATAAATAAACGTCACAATACCACCAGTGCCGGGAGATGAGAATAAAATAGTGGTTTACACTAATTTTATTCTTAAGTTTTTTTTTCTTAATTCATATTCGTATTTTTTTTTTGTGTGTAGTAGCGTGCTGATATATTGTGTAGACTCATTCACAAGCGACGTTCGGCTTTAATGCCCACTTTTAGGTCTAACACAGCGGGAATGGAAAATATTTCAACATTCATCTGTGTCCTATCCGCTTTAGTGTAATATTAATGATAAGAAGCCCAAGTTATAAGCACAAACGAGCGTTGCTCATCGTTCTGAGTCTTACAGGCTCATGGCAACTTGGTCCAACTTGATCCGCCTTCCCCTTTATTGGGATCTCTGCTAGAAATAGTCTGACGAGCATTTAAAGACGGTCTTATGTTCATATACTGTGGATAAGGACTCGGGGCTATGTTATTCCCCTCTTCAGTAACCACCTACCCGGTCAAATACCTGTGACTTATGTCTACATCAGCCACGATCGTGTTTTTTAGACATATATAAAAAAAATATACATATATATTTTCTTTTTCTGGAAGTCATATTAAAAAAATATCTTCTTTCATATTTTAATAATCTGGGTTTAATTAGTTAGTTTTTTTTCTTATAATTTTTTTCTTTTTTCAAAAAAATCATAATTTATTTTCCGGCTACAGACATTAAATACTCAATTTTATGCCGTTTTTAGATTTTCTCAGGTCGTGGTTTTTAAATCGAAGCCCGAGTTGGGTCGCCATTGTAGCGTTTACCGTTTTACTATACCACTATACGTCCCAAATGTATATTTGAGCGTGAGTTGATCAAACTGTATCAAGGAAAAAAAAAAAAGTTGTATTTCTATTCTTAACACAGCTATTTTTCCTGATCAACTCCAGCCTATTAATTGTTACGAATTTGTGCTATTGACAAAAATCAACTTTTAATTTTATTTACTATGGGCGCCAGGACTCCTAAGAATCCGCTGAAATATGTCGCCAGCACCTCTCGCAAGTTGTAAGACAAAGAAAAATAAAAAGATTCTTTTATAATATTTTTTTTTTCAAGGGACGGTAATTCTACCGTAATGAGAATTAATGATTTTTTTACGATTATTAGCCCTGGCGTATTGAAGCATATTGGCAAAGGTAACTTACGTTTAAATCTTATTTCACTAAAAACAAATTTAATAATAAAAAATAATAACTACTATTAACAACGCACAATAAAAGAAAAGGTTGATAAAAATATAATCTCTTTTATTCTAACCAACTAAAATATTTATCAGTTAAATAGCTATTTAATACTTTGGAGAGAACACATTTAATTCAGGTGGGAAATACCCGGAAAATATAAATATCGGTTAAAATAAACAAAAAAGTTCTTGGTTAAATAAGAGTCTCTCATATAGAAAAATTAAAGTCACTATCAGGATTCTTTATACGTATATTTTTACGAGTAGTTTTTTAAATAGTTAACTGTCACAATCAGGATAATTATTCTTACCGGTAAGTTTCATTAATTCATTAGTAGATAACTATGCATAGTTTTTTTGGTAATAATGAGCTCGGCCTTTTGGTTCTTGCTTGTTCTTGCGGTCCATTTCCCCAGTCGGTCACGAAGGCTTTTCCTGGTGTACATCATTAGGTCCGATGTTTTCAGGAGCTCCGGTTCACTGCGACCTGCCGAATTCCTTCAGCGACGAGCGATCTTGGATATATTAAATGTTATCCAAGACCAACTAGAGAAACAAAACGAACAAGACATTCCTTCAACCGGATCCCTCCTTTTTATATCCAGTTTTCAGGACTTCTGCGCATGCTCGTACCATGCCTTTTTAATCTTATCCAGTCTTTAAAAATTTTATGTACTAAAGTCTTTATTTTCTTCAAGTTTTCGGCCATCTTTAATTAATTTGAGTATTTCTACTTTCAGCTTATCTTTTTTTCTTACTTTTGGAATTCTTTTGTTCTCTCCAATTACTGTTATTACTAATCACATAAAAAAAATACCGAAAGAATAATTTAACTTTCATTGTACGTTTTTAACAAAAATTATACTAATCAAAAAAAAATCTAAATTTACTTTTTTTAGCTTTTACCAAAATGCCAATATACTTGTAACGTATATAAATAAACGTCACAATATATATATATATATATATATAGTACATCATAAATAAAAGATATGGGGAGAGGTGGAGACATAATTTTATAGATGAGGAGAGGCAGCACATTGAATCAGCCAAACTGTAAAGAATCTAAAGGGTAAACAAATAATAACACTCTCATGGTTTGACTAAGCTCAGTGGGTTAAATTATAATTATCTTTACTACTGAGACATGCACCAAATAATGGGAGCTACAATAATAATAGATGCACAATATTATTTAAACTATACAAAGCAAAATAAATAAATTTAGAGGATAAACCTCAACTCACTCTTGGATAAGATTTTTAAATTAAACTATCTTCCCAATATAAAAAGTACATCTCCCAAGTAGCAGGAGTACAATATATCTCATCTTATGATAATAAAAAATTTATGTTATCCTTTTCCTTCCAAAATATCTGATAGCAACTATTAATCATCAATTAAATATTATTGCCATGATTTGATCTGAAATGACTCTTTTAAAATAAGAATTAATGTATTTTTCTTATATTGTAATTACTAGAATTTGATCTATTGATGCCACATTTCTGATATTTTTGCAAAATAAATGTGATTCAAATAATCATATAATAATATGTAATAATCTTAGGGTTCTTACTATAATAATCTCAATTATGATTTGTTCTATTATGTTGTTGAATAATTGGATGACATCCCAGTAGACTATACCATAATAATAATTATATCATTTAAAGAAACATTTAATTTAAATAACATGAAACAATAAAATTTTGAAGAATAAAGTATTCACATAGGATGACATTCTAATATCCAGAATGGAAAGGGTATGTGTTATATCATTCTGATACTCATCAACAAGATAATGTTTAAAATTATCTTCAAAATAATATAATTTTCACTTGTATAAAAAAATAATATGCAGTCTTTGAATGAAAGTCAATTTCAAATAAACAGATAAAATAGCTTTATTTCAAATGCAATTCTAACATTTGTAATCATCAATCTTATAAAATGTTCAATCTTCAAATTTCAACCTGTATTTTACATGAACTGTATATCTGATTTTATACTCAATAGTGAATACTCATATTCATTAAATTTATGTATTATAATTAATATTATTTCATAAAGCGCAGTCGATATTGAAATTAAATTGAGAGGGCAAATTTCTCAAGCGCTTATGACAACCAACAGCCAATCAAATCTTAAGCACTGGGACAGAGAATTTAACTAGAAAAGAGCAGTTCCACTCTCTTCTTTACTTGCCTTTCTATATATCCAAGCCACTCCAAAGTACTTATATTTGAAAGCGTGAATCTTAAATATCATCATACTTAATTCACTGAGTTCAAATTATAAACATACAGCGTGAAATCTTTCGATTTACTATGCAGTAGTTTTTCGATGTTATAAGTTTGCAGCAATATATGTAAATAATATTATTTTATAAAGCGAAGTCGATATTGAAATTAAATTGAGAGAGTGCAAATTTCTCAAGCGTTTATGCCAACCAACAGCCAATCAAATCTTAGGCACTGGGACAGAGAATTTAACAAGAAAAGATCCGTTCCACTCTCTTCTTTCTCAATTTAATTTCAATATCAACTGCCCTTTATAAAATAATATTATTTACATATATTGCTGCAAAGTTATAACATCGAAAAACTACTGCATAGTAAATTGAAAGATTTCACACTGTATGTTTATAATTTGAACTCAGTGAATTAAGTGTGATGATATTTAAGATTCATGCTTTCAAATATAAGTACTTTGGACTGGCTTGGATATATAGAAAGACAAGTAAAGAAGAGAGTGGAACCGCTCTTTTCTTGTTAAATTCTCTATCCCAGTGCTTAAGATTTGACTGGCTGTTGGCTGTCATAAGTGCTTGAGAAATTTGCACTCTCTCAATTTAATTTCAATATCGACTGCACTTTATAAAATAATATTATTTACATATATTGCTGCAAACTTATAACATTGAAAAACTACTGCATAATAAATCGAAAGATTTCATGCTGTATGTTTATAATTTGAACTCAGTGAATTAAGTGTGATGATATTTAAGATTCACGCTTTCAAATATAAGTACTTTGGACCTGCTTGGATATATAGAATGACAAGTAAAGAAGAGAGTGGAACCGCTCTTTTCTTGTTAAATTCTCTGTCCCAGTGCTTAAGATTTGATTGGCTGTTGGTTGTCATAAGCGCTTGAGAAATTTGTATTATAATTAGCAAATTGAACATTTGTAGTTTAATATTTCTACAACATAATGAGTAATTTGTATACCAAGATTGGAAATAAACATTTTTATTATATGATTAATATAATTATGACCCAAGACATTGTAGAGACAGACTAAAGTTTATCAACAAAATCTATAAATTTATTACAAATAAACATTGATTCTATCTTATACAAAACAAAAATTTTATATAACAAATTCCACATTATGATCATACAAGCACTGTTACATAGGATGCTCTATTATACCATTAAATCATTGCCTATCCAGTTGCACAATTTGGTTAGTTTTGTAAATTGCAATTTGTCAATTTTGGTTAAAAATTATTTATCTCTTATTAAAAATATTTTATTTTAAAACATATGTAGCTCTAACATATTTTTTATTTCCATACATAATTTTAACACTATTCTAAAATAATAATATAACTATTTGCTAAAGGTTTTAAATAAATTAAAATATAAGGAATACAATTATCATGTATTACCACCAAGTATATCTATTTAATCATTTAAATTATATGGCATAATGCTAGTATAGCTAAGTATTTAACCTTTTAATAATATCTAGCTAAGAAATTTTCAAAATATTATATTGTAATTTTAACCATTACAAAAGACACAGCTAAGAAATACTATCTATCATTTTTATTGCCTTTCAGAAGGTCACATGTATACAACATTCTGATTTGCCCATATCCATATAATAAATCACTTAAGTACTAAATTGTCTTACCAACCCATCAGTGACTTCTGGATGGTGATGATGATGATGTATATATATATCCCTTATTATGCTATATTAATCCACTAAAATTAAATTTACAAAATATATTTGCTGGCTTTATTGTAACCTGTTGGCAAGGCACAACAGTACAGTGTATACATTAATTGCTCTACTATACACTATAGATATTAAAAGTGTCCCTGAAGTGACTATCATTCAAACTTATCTACTGTTATTACCATTTAAATATAATTTAACTTTACCTAACATGGTGGAATATAAACATGATATCTTCATGAGGGAAAGGTTTAGACAAATATATGTGTGGACATGGCCCTAGCACATGAAAATTGGAATAGGAACCATAGAAAATCCTACCTAAGGATCCAATTATAATAACAGAGCATGAAAGACAATAATATAATATTGGAAACAAAATCCCCTCATGAAAAATTCCTGCAGTTGGGGAGAACTATTCTCAATCCTCCAATGTATTAACTAATTAGAAACAATAGTATGAGAGCAGTTGCCCTACAAACATCAAAAGGTAATAACTTTATCCTAGGCAAAACAATGGCAAGATAAAATACTACTTAAACAAGAGAAATAATTTTCTATCTCTGAAAATACATTTACCGGATAATGTCTAAAACCAACAAATAAATACGAGTCAAAGTGATTTTAAAATATTTTCAAATAACATAATAAAACATTGTGGCTAATAATAAGAAACACACACATATAGCTAATGGTAGCATATAACTTTATAATATTCGACATGAATGGCAAATGCATAACACTCAATATAATAAAGATAAAACATTATATTAGTAATAACCTTATAATATAAAAATACTATATCAGTTAAAACTTTTGTGAGTTTCTGATAAATATGAAATTTTGGCTGTTTACCAATAAATAATTATAAATGCATAATAATAAAATAATACTAGCAAATATATAAAAAATATGTATTTTTTTTTTACCTGGACTCATTAATTTACTTCAAGCAAAAGATAATAAAATACATAACGTTTACCTTATAATTCATAATTCATTTTGAATTATAATAATAACTAAAAAAAAATATTTAAAAAAAAACACTAATAGTTCTTTAGATGAATCTTCAGCTTTGAGCTACTTGTCACAGGAACTAATGTCCTCTGGATGGCAAATGAGTTAAAAACATGCATCCATAGTTTATCACTTCTTTTAAAATAATAATACTAGTGATCTTCCTGGTAAAATTTGCACATACAATGAATATTAATTCAGATTCGAATTCTATTTCATGAATACTTGGATGTTTTAATTTATGAAAGTCCACTATAGCCTTTGTTATATGTTTGTCTGGTAAAACTCTAGTAAGAAAAATTCATTTAATGGACAAAATTTATTTCAAGTTCATAAAATATTAATTCATCCTGATATAATAATGTAAAAGACAGTTAATAATATTTCCTTTTGCAAATGTATTATAAAAATTCAAATTTGCCTTGTTTGATAATAGCATTTCACATTAATTAACTAATTAATTATAGTTTAAAGTTCTTTTTCTTTTCTTTAATATTAAAAGAAATTCTACAAACTTGTTAAAGATGAGTTGAGATATAGTTTCATTAAAATTTAGAGATATTAATAAATATTGTCTAGTACAAAGCTCATATGATTGTTTTATAATATAGAGATATACTATCTCAGCCTTCTTCTTTTGAAGCATCAGATTTATGCCCATTTTAGAATAATTTATGTTGGCATCTTTGCTAGTTTTATGGAATTCTCCTGATAGGTTATATGTAGAAGCTTAATACCTTTTTGCTTTTTAGCAAAACATTACTATTTAACAAAATAATAAAATTGATACAGAATTATCACTGTAAATTTAAACTAAAATTTAAAATAAAATCAAGCTTTTAATACCTTATTGTTGACAGAATTGAGAGAGAAGATGGAAAAGAAAAATCACCACTAACAATTTTTAATTGTCCTTGATATTTATATCTGTTCATTTTCATAAGCAGTTAATTAGCCACAACTTATTTTGAGCCCCTTAATGCTAAATATTTACATTATAACAAGGAAATAAGAAACAAAATTACATAATGGTAATCAATTTCAAATTATCATGTGACAATTTTTGTAAATTTCCATTACTTAATTTACCCTTTATAACTCATTAAAAAACTTAATAAAATTAATCATACAATATTATTTTATATTACTTTTATAAATTATTATTTTTTTTTTATTAGAAGCTCATTCATTTATTTATTGTAAACACTTTTCAATAATAAACAATCATAAAATATTATTACATAACGAATAATTTTAAACTAAATTTAACAAATAAATAATATTTTAGAACTGGCATGCATGCACTTCAATTCACACACATCTACTCTTCTAAATTTAATAGGCCTAACATTTTAATTTAAGAACTAATAATTAACCTTCAATATTTTTAAAATGAACTAACTTTACTATCTTTGGCTACTATAACATTAATTAAACAAATAATTTTTTAACTATTATGACTAATTTAACAATAACATTTTATAATTAATAAACATATTCATTAGTTTATAGTCTTTAAAACATAAAACTTAGCTTTAATAAACCTTACATTGTATCTAGCTTTATACTAAAGCATGTGGGATTAACTTAAAATATTTTATTTTTCTAGCTTTAACTTTTAACGAATATGAACTGAGTTGGAATTCTTACTCTATCCTATTGGTATATGAATATTCACTTATGCTAAATGCTAAAGCTACCTATTATAATAAAATTTATGCTACTGATATTGCATAATAATTATTTATAATTGCTTTCCTGGTCTACCAAAACTATTAATTAAGCAGAACTTGTATAATCTAGCTTATTAATACTTTTATATTATAGAAAAATCTTTTCATTTTTTTTTCTTTTTTTAGTTAAGAAAAAATTGAAATAAGACATTGAACTATTACATCTGCAGAGCAAAATGATTACAATATATATTGTAACAGTACACAATGTCGAATGGAACAGAATAATTTATTAAGTATTACCATCTAATAAACAAGTATTTATTATTATCATGAAAGGGTTCAGGGCTTTACTTATAACTACCATTGTATGTTAGTTGTCATGTTGCCATTCTAATTTTAATTGGAAATCATATCCAGGTGGAGTATATGTTAGTTAGTGCTGGCTTATGGGATTTAATAGTTTAAGCCACAGATTCCCAAATGGTACCTACAGTATCATTTCTTATATTAACACTTCTGTTCCACTCAAACTTATGACCATACAAATCTAATTGATATATTGATTTTAAAGTTGAGATCACCATCTCATTAAGTTACTAAACCTCTTAAACTATAAAAAAATATTCATGATCATCATCAACATCTATGTAATTGTTCACCATTTTCTAATTTAAACTAACTAAATCATTTTTTATAGCGCGATGTTTGTAAACTGTAATTTTTAACACAGCATTACGCTGTTGCACATGCGCTTTGAAGATTTTAACTATAAATGAATGAATATTAATACTCAACCACATAATAAAGTCTTTGGAAAAGAAAGATAGATGGTTTTTGGCCATTCTATCTTTTCCAAAGACTTTATCATGTGGTTGAGTGTTAGTATTCATTCATTTATAGTTAAAATCTTCAAATCACATGTGCAACAGCGTAATGCTGTGTTAAATATTATAATTTAAACTAAATAAATTTAGGGTATGTGAGTAAATCGCTTTTCGGAGACATAAGGGAAACCTATTATATACTTCAAGCCCTATATGTCATTATCAATATTCAAATAAAACATAATTTATATATCTATATCTAACTCAGTTATGGATGTTGGACTATTTCTATATATCCCTATAATTAATTAATAATGCTAAAATAATCTCAACCATAATATTCATATAGATACCTTTTACAATCATCAGTTATGATGATGGATATATCAAGTTTACCTAACACAAGCCATACCTATCAATTTAACCTGGTTTGTATACTTAAATCGCTATTATTTATGATACCAAATCAAATTGATGACAATTGCAACCAACGACCTTCCTGATGATGATCAGGTATAAGTGTTATTAATTGATTAAATAATAAATCTAAAAATAGTAATAATAATACTAAAGCAAAAATATCATATCATTATGTTTATTTAGATTCCTTTCTTTTAATAATAAATTTCTGATCATCTAATTGACTTCAGTTATTCCATTAATTATAATAGTACATAAATAAGAATTATTTAATGTATAAGTAAATAAGAAAATTATATATATGTGCTCATATCTATCTAAGGTAAGCTGGTTTAATATGAAGTATTCCAATAGAGAAAAAACATTCTATTTAATATTTATTCAATATTTTCTCCCAGCCTTACTATATAGATTGTCAAATGCAATAAAACGATCATTTGAGCAGTATGTGTGGGTTCACTTTCAAATATGCGCATCCATGTTTTACTAATTTGCTCACTTAATGTAACACCTATTAAGCATTAAGATTTTAGTATGACCTATTTCTAATTTATCCTAATTAACCTATGTTTGGATATGCAGTCACACATACTTCATGATATGTTGATAATATATATATATATATATATATATATATATATATATATATATATATATATAATGTGAAACATCTCTCTTCACATTATTAAATACACATAAAATAAATATAAAAAATTCTTTAATTTTTGAGCAAAGAAACATGCAAATAAGTAAACAAAAAAAATATTATAGAAATACATACAGACAGATTGCTCAAGTATTTTGGTTATTATATTAATGACTAGGTAAGCCAACAAATGACAACAATAAATAAAAGACATATTTTTAGCAATAAAAAAATATTCATGGATAATAAAAATTAAATCTAATCACTTCAAAAATATATTGGAAGTATTGTTATGCATAATAATAAAAAAAAACTTTTAATGTTTATGTGTCAAAAACAAAAAAAGAAACTAGGTTTGAACTCATAGAGGAGGATTTAAATGATTACTTTTAAATTAAAAAAATCATTAATAAAGTTCCAAAATGTTACCGATCCATTTAACTTCTTGAGAAGAATGTCTTAGCTGAGACAGTAGACTTCTCTTTCTTTATTTTTAGGCTTCCTTAATGCACTTCGCATTTTTTCTCTCTTTTATAATTTTCATATGACAAAATCAAAATTTGACAAAGTTCCTGTTGTTCTTGGGATCTCTTGGAATCTTTGTGTATATCAATTAACAATTTCGAATTTCTTGGCACTTCTAATAAAATAAAAAAAACTTTTAAAGACTGCTTAGTAGTAGATCAGTGGAAGCTTGTCATAGGATTATATACAGTTTCTTCTCTTTTCTCTTCTTCCTTCTTTTCCTTCTCTTTAAAGCTGATGGTGATTCTTTAACAAACCATAGGATGTGAACTGGATCTCCAAAACAAAATGAGTTTTTTACATGGTTAACTGGGAACACTGCCATTCTATTGGTCTGGTATAGGTGTGTAGACAAATGGTCAGCTCATAGTTGTTTCAATCTTAGGACAAAAAAAATAACTGCAGCTAACAATGCATTATTTCTTCTGTTTCAGTTAAGAATATATATAAATACCAAGTCTATATTTTGAAGCAATAACTTATATTATCTCTTATTATGCCATTTTACTTTTGGTTCTCCTTTGGCTTGGATCTTTATTGATCACAATAAAGATTTATTGATTTCTTCAACTAAGTTCCTTTTCTGGAACTCTTTTCATAACTCCGGTATATATAGTTTATTCTTCAATAACTTAAATGCGATATTATTAATCTATCAGCACATCTCCTGTTATTGTATGTAAAGTAATACTTTAACATTTTGCTCCTTGAAATTTTAAAACTTTCCTTTTTTTTTAAATCTCTGATCTTCTTCTTTCAAGCACTAAACCTTAATAATAATAATTCAATTTTTTTTTGGCACGACCATTTTTATTTCATAATTTTAATAATCTATCTGCATCTGTTTAAAGATTATTCATTATCATTCTAAAGTGTATTCATTAATCAGCTCAGGATTGTTTTAAACAAACCGTTTTAATCTTTTAATAATAAAAAAACAACCCAAAACTGATAAAACTTTAACTGGCTGTCTTTTTCAAGTAAAAGGATTAATTTCTTCCCCTATGTCAAAACTCACTCCTCTTTTTGACAATTTTATAAGTCAAAATTATATAACAAAAAAAAAACCTAGATATCTGTATTAGTGAGATTGTAAAAGCTGTTAACATGGATTCGCACTCTCAAATCTTTTATTTCAAACACAGTGTGTGTCTCAAGCTATCTATTTATTACACTATCTTATAGTAACAACCAAACAATCTATTTTAGCCTATTTTAACAAAAAATAAATAAAATTATTTAATGAAACACTATATCATTTAGTAAAATATAAAAATTTAAAACTATTTCTTTATTATATTCATTTTTTTTTATTTCTACTCACAAAGAAAAATCACATATATAAATATCTACATCTATGATACACACACAAACAATAAAAAAGAAAATTTGGGATTGTTAATTCTCTCTTCATTTATCAGTATATGTGGGATTTGATTATATAGAAAATGGTAGGCTGAGTGTGAAACAATGTTTTTGTCATTTATAAGATTAATATTATATTATAGTTATAAATAATATTCCACTATATTCTGTGTAATTTAGTGCAATGATAAAGTATCAAACTCCATTTCTGGCATTCAAACTTTTTTTGAACTCCCAAGCAATAAAGACATCCAAAAAAGAGAAAAAACATTATATATGTATAGTTTTTTTCCTCTTGATTTTTCTGTTGTAATATATTCTACTTTATTTTTTACTTTTCAGATGGGTTTATTTTTTTGAATAAATTGAACTATAATTTTTGTTTGTGATAATTGTACATATTGGTACAAATTCTTTAATTTAATTAATAAAGATTTTATTTAATTAAAATAAAAAGTACACTGAAAATGTAATTCCTAGTAGAAAATTTAATATTAAACTTGACCAATTTGATTATATAATAAAGAATCAATTATTAAATAATGCATTAGTAAATATGACTAGACTGGAATAAACAATATACTGTATATATAGAGTATATGAGCACAGACTTTCACACGACCCACCACTCTCCACTCTATCTCATAATACTGATACACTTGAACACATATATGTCGAAAAGATAAATAATCACCAATATACGTATTTCATGCTAAACCAGCAAACATCAGTTGGTCTAGATTATCATCTCTACACATATGTGCAATAAGTGCTCAGATGTATATTAAGATAGCCAATCTTCATACTTTAATGAACAGGCTTCAATCCACTCCACACTCCAACTCTTCAACTGTCCATTCAATTGAAAATCTGATGATGGAACGTTCAAAGGTCACCCTGAGGCTGAGATTCTCATCACATCCATGTTGACCTAAAGTCAATCTGACCCCTCGTGTAAAGATATAATTCATTTAATACATATACGAGGGATGGGCAGACATCTCTACTATGTAATAAGTGAAATACAGGCTTATTATATACCTGTATCAATATATGTAATATATAGGATATATGAGCACAGACTCACTCTATCTCATAACACTGA
Organism: Epiperipatus broadwayi; assembly: GCA_028023455.1. Classification (NCBI taxonomy): domain Eukaryota; kingdom Metazoa; phylum Onychophora; class Udeonychophora; order Euonychophora; family Peripatidae; genus Epiperipatus; species Epiperipatus broadwayi. The sequence continues at coordinate 4,414,847 of JAQFVV010006210.1, forward strand.
TACACTTGAACACATATATGTTGAAAAGATAAATAATCACCAATATTCGTATTTCATGCTAAACCAGCAATCATCAATTGGTCCAGATTATCAGATTCTCTACAATATATGCAATAAGTGCTCAGATGTATATTAAGATAGCCAATATACTGTATAGAATAACTTTTCTTTACAATAGCTAAGGATAACATTATTCTTATGAAGCAATAATAATTGTTTTATTATTGGCTGTAATGTCGTTTTTACATGTGGGGTTCAGATTGACCTTAGGTCAACATGGGTGTGACAATAATCTCGGCCTCAGGGTGGCCTTTGAGCATTCCATCATCAGATTTTCAATTGGATGGACGGTCGAAGAGTTGGAGTGTGGAGTGGATTGAAGCCTGTCCATTAAACTATGAGGATAGTCTATCTTAATATATATCTGAGCACTTAAACTATATATGTGTGTAAAGATGATAGTCTGGACCAACTGATGATTGCTGGTTTAGCATGAAATACGTTTATTGGTGATTATTTATCTTTTCAGCATATATGTGTTTGGGTGTATCAGTGTTATTAGATAGAGTGGAGAGAGGTGGGTGGTGTGAAAGTCTGTGCTCATATACCCTATATTACATATATATAGCCACATGTATATAACAAGCCTGTGTTTCAGTTATTACATTATAGAGATGTCTGCCCATCCTTGCATATGTATTAAATGGATTATGTCCTGTACATGTGGGGTTCAGATTGACCTTAGGTCAACATGGGTGTGACAATAATCTCGGCCTCAGGGTGGCCTTTGAGCATTCCATCATCAGATTTTCAATTGGATGGACGGTCGAAGAGTTGGAGTTGGAGTGGATTGAAGCCTGTCCATTAAACTATGAGGATAGTCTATCTTAATATATATCTGAGCACTTAAACTATATATGTGTGTAAAGATGATAGTCTGGACCAACTGATGATTGCTGGTTTAGCATGAAATACATATATTGGTGATTATTTATCTTTTCAGCATATATGTGTTTGGGTGTATCAGTGTTATTAGATAGAGTGGAGAGAGGTGGGTGGTGTGAAAGTATGTGCTCATATACCCTATATTACATTCCATTCTTTGTATTTGGAAATATTTTGGTTACACTAATTTTCTTTACATATACATATATATATATGAATGCGCATGTATATTAAATAAAATTGTAAAAATCAAATTTTACTCATTGGTTAACTTCAGTGGCTCTTCTATTAATGCGCTTAATATTAGTTTTATTCCTAATCTCTTAAACAGAAATCCCATGATAACGTTTTACTGTAAAGAGCATTTTAATAATTGGAATTGCAAAAGGAAATAAGTCTAAACTTTTATAATCAAAATTTTGTTATGTAGCATTATATGAAAACGTTTATTTATTTTTAGTATTATATTGCTTTTATTGGAACAAAAATTGCTTTATTATTTTATTTTTACAAAAAAAAAAACATTATATAACACATTCATAATATAGAAACATAGTATAAAGCATCATATAATATATATGTATATTTGATCCATGTAATAACTGGAGAAATGTTTAGCAATTGTTGTTGCTAGGAAACTAACACTTACTAGTGATAGACCTAAGGTTAAACTGCTTTGCTCTTTTATTGTGTATTAGAGCAAAGGAGTTTAGCCTTAGGTATAACAATAGTAATTAATAGTTTTCTAAGAACAACTATTGCTAAACATCTCTAATTATTATCTGGATATACCTCCACATTTTAGTTTGTTTACATATATACACTATATGAATACAGACTGCCATTTAATGACCGTTACTTAACTGTGTGCTAACTGCAGAACACTTTAAAATGAAGAAAGATTGATTAAATGGTACATGGCTACACTATGGGAAGTTAGAAGGAAAGGTAAAGAGAAAATTGAGTCAAAAATTAGACATTAATTCACTATAAAGACATAAATATTGGAAACAAAGTAGAGTGGAATTCATTATAAATATAAAAAAAAATGAAAAAATTGTGTTGAAATTGATGGTATATCAGGCTGAAGTACAAGATTAGTTGAATCATTTTAATGGAAAATATCAAATGCACATTTTTTGAGATTAAATTCCAACAAGTTCTCATTGTGATGAACAATAGGATTTTTACATAGATGTACAAAATACTTTTGATCACAACACACCTTTTAAAGTTGTCATAAGAGACTTCAGGGGTAGAAGTGGAAAACAATTGAAAAGTGAAGGTACTGTGGGTAAATTTGGTTATGATGATAGAAATGAGAGAGAACATAGACTTGTAGAGTCCACAGAAAAAGAAAAACTATGCTGTGAATTCTTTCTTTGAGGAAAAATTCTAAATGGATATGGATAAGGAAGCATTCAAATGAAAGAATGCAAAATTGGATTATATTTTGATTAATAGGAAATATATATTTTAAGATTATAATTTTTTAATAGATTCAACACTGGGAGTTATCATTAATTAGTAAGATATGAGATATGTCATAATGTAAAAGTAGATAGATAATAACTATTAAGAAAGGAGGTATTAACAGTTGATATTCCTAATCTTGAAAAACTTTCCAATAAATTTATAGTAACTTGCAAATTATTTAAAATATTTTGAAGATGGTTCAGACTTGAATGATGATAGTATTATACTGATGCTCTATTAAGAACCATAACTCAGCTGTCAAGGAAGCCAGCAATTCTTAATAAATTTTTAAGTGAGACAAGACAATGTATAAAGAAGCAAAGAGATAAAAAAAGTTTTTAAAAATTATTCTTTAAGAAGAATTGAATATCTAGAGCTTTGTAAAATGATACAAAAAGGAATCAATAGTGATGTAAGAAAATAAAATCATGAACTAATGAAAAAGCTATAGAAGAGATTAAAGATCTTAAAAATATAAAACATCATCTTGTTATTGGAAAGAAAGCTCTTTCGGAAATAAGAAGAAAAGATGAAATTATTAATAAAGTGATAGATGATATCAGATTTCTATAGTTGTATAGTATAAAGAACAATTGCCAAGTATTTATAATGAACGAAGAGTTAAGATTTGCAATCAAATGTATAAAGAAAGGAAAAGCTCCATGAAATGATGACATTATTATTAACATCTTAAAAGAAGCACATGAAAAAATATATAAAAAAAAATTGTTGACAAATCTAGTTGGAAGAATGAAGTAGTAATATTGATATCTAAGGAAGTTGATAAAGACTGTTATTAGAAAATTTAGATCTATCATTTTTATACTAAGGTCTTTATTAAATTAATTCATCTGCAGTTAACTTTGAACTGAAATCATCCAAAAGAATGGGATGAAATTAAAAATGATTTTCCTATAATGAATCACATTTAATTATTGAGAGAAATTATAAATATAATCTATGAATATGAATTATTATTATGCTTTGAATCTATAGATTATAAAAAGGCATTTACTTCTGTAAGAATTTTAACAATGACTAAGACCATCAGAATATTAGATCCAGCATGTTATCATATTCTGAAAAAATGTCATAATACAGTGTCAATTATCAGATCACACAGTGACACTAAGAAGTTTAATAGTGATAAACAAAGTGGAAGGCTAGAGGGACTAAAAGTACATGGAGATTATTAAAGCCATCTACATTTTGCAGTTGATGTGGTTATTACTGCATTTAATGCTTTGCAGCTAGGGAAAAAAAAAACAAGAAAGTATATCGAAAGATAAATGCTAAAAAGAACAAAGTAATGTTCAATGGTTTTTTTGTTGAAAAAGAAAATAAATATTGATAATTATGATGTTAACAACCACAAATATTTTGTTCATATTATTGATATGGAGTAATTTCATAGTAAATGAAAATATGTCCTTGTGCTTGTAAAGAAAGATTTTTAAATGATGTATTTTATCATTTTTTAAAATGTGGATTGGAGATTTAACATCTAACAGAATAGCAATACAAAGAATTCAGACCACTTACTGATGTATGGTGAAATATATTTTGGGAGAAATAAGGGGAATCTAAAGTAAAATACATAGTGAGAGAACAAAGAAATATCATTGTCATCAATATGAGAATTAAAAGGCTAAAAAGGCTAAAGTCTTATTGGGTTGGACATATTTGTACAAGAAATGACAACAATCGAATTATCAAAGTCTTAAATTGAAGTACAAGAGATTCTAGTGAATGGATGAAGTAAAAAAGTGTTTTTGAGTGATATGGAAGAAGGAAAATATGGATCAGAGGCACTGGATTAAAGTTACACTTTTATTCTGCCGTGGATTAATAGTGGTCATAAATATTGATTTTCATATTTACATTTTTAGACTCTGTGTATGTATGTATATATATATATTAAATATAATAAAAACCTCTTGAACAGTCCATTCAGCACCTTTCTAAGATACTAAGAAACAATAAGATGACATTACTTATAGCCAGTCTGCCATTGTTTGATGAGAGTATTCTATGGTTTTTAACTGAATTATTCAGTAAACAAAGCTATTTTTATACATAGGGTAATGTAAAAGAGTAATATCATATTTTAATGCAGATTTTGTCCTTCACTAATTCTATATATTTTGAAATTTCTCTCCATAATGAACTGATTACCTTTATTGTACACATTTTAATGTATATGCCATATAACAAAATGTAACATCCATCCATTATATTATTTTTATGCACTGTATACTATATATATTTTAAGTTTTTTATATAAATATTAAATTAGATTTTTATATAAAAATGATTTAATTATATAATAGGGATTTGAACACAGTCTTTAAAGCTTCCTTCAGATATCTGTTTTATCTTATACAACTGATACGCATGACCACACACTATCTGAAAAAGATAAATAATTTACAATATACATATTTTGTACTGAACCAGCACTCATCAATTGATCCAGATCATCATCTCCCACACATATATAAGTATAGTCAGTGCTTGGGTTTATATTAAGATACAAAATCCTCAAACTTTAATGGACAGGCTTCTATCTGCTCCACCCTTCAACTCTTCAGCCATCCATATCATTGAAAATGTGATGATGGAAGGTCCTATTCCCTTGTTGATGCCAATATTATTGTCATGCCCATGTTTACTTTAAGTCACTCTGACTCCCATATGTAGGACTTTATCTATTTAAATACACAGAGGGGGGATAGGCCAGATATAGGCTGAATCTGTAACATTTCATTGAATACTTATATACTTGGAGTTTTAGATGTAATTATATAAGGGATTTGAATAAGACTTTTAAGCTCCCTTCAGCTATCTATTCTGTTGCATACAATTGATACACATAACCACGCACATAAAAAAGATATCTTCAATATATATATATATATATATATATTGAAGAGTACATATATATATATATATATATATATATATATATATATATATTGTGCTGAAGCAGTACTCATCACTTGGTCCAGATCATCATCTCCCACACATATATATAATCAGTGTTCAGTTTATATTAAAGTAGCAAATTCTCAAACTTTAATAAACAGAGTTCAACCTACCCTGCCTCCAACTCTTCAGCCATGCATATCATTGAAAATCTGATGATAGACTGCCCAAATCTTTTGTTGATGCCAGTATTATTGTCATGCATATGTTTTCCTATATAAAGTCAACATGGGCCTGACAATAATAGTGGCATCAACAAGAGATTTGTGCATTGATGGAATCATCAGGCTTTCAATAGTATGGATGACTGAAGGGTTGGAGTATGAAGTACACTGAAGCCTGCTCATTAAAGTTTGAGGAATTTCTACCTTAATATAACATGAGCACTGTTATATATATATATATATATATATATATATATATATATTGTAACCCTCCCCCAACACCTCTCCTACCTTTTCTATCAACAAATACCAGGGGGTGCCAATTCTATTAATAATAAAATAAACCACTAGTCTGATCTTGCTTTAAATTATCAATGAGACTCTTCAAATGCTGTCCTACCTTAGCTTAGCTCAGTTGAGGGTTGCAGAGATCTATAGGATGTAAAATGTATATTAGATATGGGAGGAAACATTATGATTAATAGGAACAAAACATCTATTAAGTTTTAAAATAAATAAGTAATTGGGATTGGTAAATTTCTACCATTTAAATTAACAAGTTATAGTCAATACATCATTTCCTCCCATCATCCACATGCATTGAACAACCTCTACTGTGTGATAGAATGAAAATAATAAAATAAAGATATAATGCTGATTAACTACTCTGTATGGTAAGTTAGAGTTAAATACAAAATAAAATATAACATTACTTAACTTTCAAGGGTACAGTAATTTAAACTAAGTAACTGAATTAATGTCTAATCTAAATAATAAGTGAATATCTCAGGGAATTAACTTATTGCATGGCTTAACTTAAATCTATACTTTCCAGCAACTACTAATTACTATTATAAAAGTAATGATCAGGCCCGGATCCAATAAGTGCAGGGCCTAATTGGATTTTTTTTTGTGGGGCCCTCTATATATTAAATATTTAAATAAAATGCAAATTCAATATATGTATATAAATCAAATATTTTGGTGATGATGTGGGGTCCCTTCAAGTGCGGGGCACGATTGGGCCCAATCGCTCAAATCACCCTAAATCCGGGCCTGGTAATGATATAAATTGAGCATTATTCTAATAAAAATGGTGATAGTTATATAATGAAAGAAATAGGGTGCATTTTGATTTCAATTCATCATCTAAATAATAACTGAGTATTAAAATTTTCAGAGAATCATTAAATAATCAAACATTTCATATAATGTTTGGATCAAGCAAAGCAACATCATCAGATCTGAACATGTTCATCATTAAATTATGGAATAGTGCAACCATATCATATTGGATATGTAGGCATGTGTGCATGTGTGGAAATGTAGAATATGAATGCACGTCAAAGAAAAATTCTGTAGAAAGCTTTTAAATTAATAAAACATTTATTACAAGATAGTTAAATAATCATTTGGTCTTCTAGTTTATGCATATACATGTTTTGGAATAATTCTAACATCACGGATCAAATAGTCTACATGAAAACAAATAATATAAAAATAAACTTTCTGTATTTTATTTCAACATATGCCAGCTATCATTGCATTCTGATAGACTTATAAAAAAAAAAAAAACATTATAATACTATCACATTCATATCGGCTTTTTCAAACCAAATCGTGCAAACGCTTTTTGCGAGTGTTAAATAATAAATGAATACCCTCTGACCCATACAAGACGCTATAAAAAATAAATGCTGATTTATATAATACTATCACTAAAATAATAAAACATGAAACCCAAACTTCTCGGTATTTTACTTGTAAAATATACTCAAGCTATCAATCAATTCTGATATGCTCATGACAAATAAGACTCTATTAAATGCTGGTACTAAAATTATAAAATGTCAAACTAAAGTTCTTGGCATTTTACTTCAAATGCATATCAAAATAATATGAGAGGGATTTAAATCTAAGAATAAGAGGTCAAGCTATCCTTCACAAATTAAAGGAATGATTCTATTAAATGGCTACACTTTATTTTCTTTTGCTTGCTCATTCAAAAAGGGTGAAATTATGAGAGTTGATGGTATAAAACCTAAATAATTAATATGATATGATTTGAAACAATAATTAAAGAGTTACACATTAATGCTGGATTTTCTTCATACTTTCCAAATTAATAATATTTTATGCATGCATCTGAATTATGCTACCTGTTATAAAATAATTAATATAACAAAATCCAATCGGTTTACTTATGAAATTGGGATAAGTGTCATAATAAGGATAATGACAATGGCAAACCAAGCTTTAACACTAATTCTACTTCAGCTGTTCTGTGAGAAAAATCAATTCTACCTTTATTTTCTTTTTTCTTATCAGCAAACTATCTTACACTTGGCTATGAATAAAGATGGGGATGCATTCCACATAAATACATGAGGGATAAAAAGAGTTTCTTGACTCTAACCACTTAAATAACAATACACTGTGATTCCCAAGCCTAATTTCTGAGGCTTAAATGCTGGTGTGGACATCGTCTCATCACCAAAAAACAAGGAAAACACACTACTTGCTTTCACATACTATAATTCATAAAATACAACTAATTAATCTGGAGGATATAATCTACTCCTGACAAATATTTCAACAAACTAAGGGAGAGCTCTCTCAATCCGTGACAATGCAATACCAATCCACTCATGACAAATATAAATTAAGGGAGAGTTTTCTCAATCCCTGACAATACAATATATAACAAAAAATTCCTTTCTGTATAGCCACAGAAGACATTTCAGTCTAAGCATAAAAAACAACAATAAATTTACTATTAAATAAATCCTTAACCTTTCCACTTCTTTTTGGCACATTTCATCATTCAAAATTGATGGGAATCAAATTATTTCTACTTTCAATCCAAACATTATATAACTGGATTAAATAACAGATGGCTATATAAGCATAATAATGCATAAACACTTTCAAATCACATTTGATAAGAAATACTGTAATGACATTAATTAATAAGTTATAAAAGAAATAATGAATAAATCTCTCATTTCTGACAAGTATAATATTTTAACTTGGAAATATAGTAATTATTATTAAATAAGCAAGACAAAATAACTCTAGTGTATTTGGCATTAGCCCATAAATTGAAAAAAATGTCTGGTTTGGGATAAACAACAAATCTTTAAATTTAGAATAAAATAATTAATATTTATTAAGGCATTTTTAACCACACAAGCTTTAGGTTTATTGTTTTAGTAAATATTACTTATGTAATCAATGTGCATTAAATAAATTTATAATAAAATAATTATTAAGAAATAAATTTTATAACTTCTTAAAAACACAAAGATAAACAATAAATTTTATGTAACTACCTCTTTTCAAAAACATAAATAGCAAACAAATATTTCTATTGCCACAGTGTATAAAAACTATATTAAAATAATACTAATTATCCAGTATAATATTTCTCCATATTATATTTTTGCGAGACATTTTTGGAGAGCGAAATAATAATTAAATAATAATAATAAGAAAAATATAAGACAAATACTTAATCTACCTATCTATCAAATGCTAACAAAAATAATAATAATCAGTAAAGCCTTTTTTTAAGCTGGAATGAAAGTTCATATATAGTCTGTAGGTGACACATCTTGGTCAAGTACTAAATGATGATGATCATTTGTATAATCATAAATATGGATAAACACATAACAAGTTTCTGCAGGGAGATAAATGATATTAATTGGGTTCAATTTAACAGCATTTCAAAGTTTTTAGCAATAGCTAATGAAACCGCTGGCAATATCACAAATGAAAATTTCCATTATGGAAAAAAAAATTATTACAGCATAAGCTGAGCAATAATTTATTTAATTCATTAGTCTTATTTAAGCATTTGTTCCAAATTTTCAAAAAGTCATTCATCAGGCAAATAATGACTTGTTCATTTATCAGCACATTTAGAGATACATTAATAGTTCATTAAATCATATGTCATACATTTGTTTCTTATTTCCAGATACAAATGGTTAGGTATATATTTTTGTCAATAATAATAAAGCATGTTATAATAAATTATCCACACCCATCCTTCCATTTAAACTTTATCTCTTTGTAGCTAGCAAAAATTATCAACAAAGAATCTCTGAAGTGTTTAATGAAAAAGTTCAGCATAAATTTTCCAGAATAATAAAATTCATACATTCCAGTTATTTCTTTAAAGTGTTAGAGATTAAATCTAGGTAAATCAAACTTGTAATGTAGACATACATTTTAATTACTTCTTTAATATTAGGAATAAAATTTAGGCAAAATAGATTTGAAATATAAACATGCATTTCCATTATTTCTTTAATATTAGAAATTAAAATTCAGTAAATTTATAATGTAGGCATTCATACACATCTCAAATGATGATTTTAGAATTTAGACTAGTCATTAGAAGCAGGGAGATATACCTTATTTTACCATTATGTCTGCATATTACTTCCTTATCTTTCCCAGTAGATTTTCTGAGCTGTTTTCATCCAGAAAATTAATAGAAGTTTTACTTTCAAGCTTGGACCATGGAAGAACTAATTTGTAGAAACAAAATTGTACTAATAAAAACTTTTTATGGAGAGAGAATTGTTGAAATCAGAAAAGTCAAAACAACCCAAGCATCTGTTCTCCCATCAATCCAAGGTCACTCAAAAGTTTGACTCTAGAAAAAAAATTGCTCCTCCCATTGCACTGGCTTAATTAGTTACAAAATATGCAAGAATCTTTCTATCTTGAAAAAGAAAGAAAACATTATTTTGTCTCTTTTAAAATATATATATATTAAATTGAACCACGAATAAAATATTCTGTATTTCTAAAGTAAAATAAAAACTAATGATAATTATTTTAGCAAATAAAATATTTAACAGTGTATTTGTTGTTTGATAATCCACTAGTCCCATGATCTATTAATTCATTTAAAATGTAACTAAGCTGGTTAGGAAATTAAATGTTTTGCTAAGATACATGATATTTGGAAGTATAATGAAGTACATGAATGGAAAATAAGCTGAAAGATGGCACAAGCATACATAAACATCCATAAATACTATACTACAGGTACTAAACTGATCTGTCTGAAATGAAAGTTTTTATGATGATGAGTCAAACATATTGCACTATTTATACTATGGATTGAAATATTATAAGCAAATAAACCAGAGAATTATCAAAACAAATATCAGTACTGTTCTACAGACAAATAAAACAAACTGGGTCAACTTAAACTAAATTGACAATTTCTGTCACAAGCCACCCCCTTTCTAACATTAATTATTCACTAAAGAAAAATATTAAACATCTCAAAACTTTGAAATTATCTCTGTAAATGCTTTTAAACATAGTTTTAGGTTATTAAAAAAAAATTAATTTCAAGTTATTTCTTTTTTTTTAATAAGATGCAATCAGCTGTTACTGATACAGTGCTATATAATTACAATCAATATTTCTGGTGCCTATCCAGAAGGTTACAATATTTATATACGTGTGTATGCATGTATGTGTATGTGGGAAGTGATTATCTAAACTAACTAATGAGTGCTGGTTCAGCATGAAATAATATATTGGAGATTATTTATCTTTTAACATGTGTATGTATATTCACTGTATGAGATAGAGCAGAGGGCTGAAGGGAGTTTCAAAGTCTGTGTTCAAATTCCTTATATAATTACATCTAGAACTTCAGGCATATAAATTATACTTTTAGTCAATCAAATATTACAGATTCAGCCTGTATCTTCCCCAATTCTGTGTATTTAAATGGATAAGGTCTTATAATGAGAGGTCAAAGTGACAAAGTCAACATGGGCATGACAATAATGATGACATCAACAAAGGATTTAGGCATTACATCATCAGATTTTTAATGCTATAGATGTTTGAAGAGTTGGAGGGTGGAATAGACTGAAGCCTGTTCAGTAAGGTTTAAGGATTTGCTAATATGTGTGTGTGTGTGAGATGACGATCTAGATCAACTGATGAGGACTAGTTCAGCATAAAACACATATTTTTATTTTTTTCACATGTGTGGTTATGTGTATCAGTTGTATGAGATAGAGTGGATAGAAGGGAACTTGAAAGTCTGTGTTCAAATATCTTATATAATTACATCTAAAATTCCATATATAGAAATTATACTTGTATTCAATCAAATGTTGCAGGTTCATCCTGTCTCCTGACTATCCATCTTCTGTATGTTTACATGGATAAGGTCCAATTGTGAGGGGTCAGAATGATTTAAAGTCAACATGAATATGACAATAATATGGACAACAACAAGGTATTTGGGAATTCCATCAGATTTTTAATAGTACGACTGGCTAAAGAGTTGGAGAATAGATGGAAGCATGTTCATTAATGTTTGAGAATTTGCTATCTTAATAAAAAGCAAGTGCTGATTATATATATGTCTGGGAGATGATGATCTGGACCAAATAATGAATGCTGGATCAGCACAAAATACGTAAATTGGAGATTTATTTTTTTCATGTGTGTGGTCATATATGAGATAGAGCAGATAGCTGAAGGGAGTTTGAAAGTCTGTATTCAAATCCCTTATATAATTACATCTAAAACTTCAGGTATTTAAATTATATTTCAATCAAATATTAAAAATGATTTATAAAGATGAAATGTTTATTGGTCTAACTGTTGAAAAATTGCATATCTTTATCTTTTTGAATCTAATTATTAATTTTTTATTAAGTATCACTGGATAAAGTATGATAAATTAAATTAATCCAAAACAAAATGTTGAATTCATATTTTAATATTTAAAAATAATAATATATAAGTATATATTTTTACATTATATTCTACTTACAGTATAATTATACTCTGAAACTTTTCCTCAAATGATTATCTACAGTAAGCTGTGGACAAATACTAACCCTATTGCATATCTCTCTGTATCTATGATATTTGGGCCCATGCCTTGGTAAATATATAAAAAAATCTGTGGATGGTAGCCAACTGTCTATTTTTAGCATATATATAATATAGATGTTTTTAATATATATAAACAGTATGAACACACCCATGATATAATTTTTAGTCACTAAATTAGTACTGCAAATATTTAAAAATAAAATTAAAGAAAAAACCAAGTTCAATAAATATTTACTAGGTAATATGCCTAATTTCTGTGAGCTTGTTGTTTTATTTTTAGTCCAATAATTAATTTAAATCATGATTAATAGTATAATTAATCCAAATGTTAAAGGGAAAAATCATTGGCTAAGATGACCTGCGTTTTAAGCCGTGAAGTAAAAGTAAGCATATACTGTATTTTAAATGTTTATATTGTTATTAACAAAATAAAATTATTCAATAGAAATGATGTATATATAAAAATGAATAATTGTTTAAATTTACAGCAGAGTTTTAAGTACTTTTAAAAAGAGGAAGTACATAATGAGAAAGTGTGAGGTCTGTTATTGCTATTTGCTTATGATGTTTTGCATTTATAGTGCTGTGATTGCTGCCATTAAACAGAAAATTATTTTTCTATTGGTTTCTAATATTTTTATCTTTTTTAAAAAATTTCGAATAGTTGAGGCTATAGATATGGAAATTATGAATATAGGGTACCATTACTTTGAGAACATAAAAAGTCAGATAATAGAATGTAATTATTATAATTTATTTTTACTATCAAAAGTTAAAAGATACAACAGCTTTAATCAGTCCACTGTAGGACGAAATGACTTTTCCAGAAATACTCCAATGGGAAGAAGTTGTGAATCCCAATGATTAAACATTAGTGTTTCAGTAATTTACTTTTTAGTATTTCATTAGTGAAAAATTAAATTTAATGCATTATAGAGCTATGGAGATCTACATTATGTATGTATTTTTAAAAATCATAATTACTTATTTATTTTGCGATTGAGATACATGTGCATGTTTAGCATTCAAATAATTAGTACTAATGATATGCAAAATTATTTTAACATTGATGGACTAAAATAAAATATATAACAAGTCCAACAGTTGTAGTATTTTTTTTCTTTATTTTAATCTATAGATATAGTTAATTAGAAAAACAAATGACATTGTGATTATATCAAATTAGTCTTGTATATAGGTTTCAAAACTTAATTGTCAATTAAATATCAACCTACTAAATAATTCCTTAATAACATTTATATGTTAAAAATTGAAATGTTTATTTTAAAAAATTCAAATTTAATTCATGGTATAATGCATTATTTCTTTTCTGGTTCAAGCTTTATGGTCATCTTAAAATTAATTTACATCATATCTGTTTATTGTTTGAAGACATATTACCTGTGAATAAATATAGTTGATGGTAAGCAGTTTATATATTTATTGTTAATGTTAATATAATGTAATTAGAATTCTATATATTTTTTACCCCACCTGTTTTTTTTCTAACTTAATCTGGCTCTGTACATGGAGTCATAAAAATTTATGACTATCTCACCACATTTTGGCATTAGCCCACCTATTCAGAAGTCTTGAACCTCTTATGATAATTCACAATCAGTAGCAATACTCACTTGTAAAATCAGTACCTTGTAGTCAATTTTAATTGATGAATAGTGATGATTGCATATAAAAGAAAAAGGTAATTATATGATGTACCCCATCATCAATGGTAACAAAGGTCTCATCATTATTAACTCAAAAGCATAAACAGTCTTAACATTCCATATTCATACAATGCTATAAGTGAGCAATTAATGTGAATTGTTTCAACTGTTTTTATAAAAAACATAAACCCAATTTCATGCATAAATACTAACTTCCACTTGATTGCTTAACCTAAACTATCTTAAGTTAGAAAGGTTTTGTAAAGAAAGGATTTTTTAAAAAAGTATTTAGTTTATAGGAATTAATTGCATTATCAAACATGCGATTGATATTCAGCATTTAAGTTTTAGTGAATGCCATTTTTAAAGTGATTGTGTAGAGGAGTAGTTGTGTTTATATATATATATATATATATATATATATATATATATATATATATATATATATATATATATTGTACTGTATTTTATTCTAGTACAAGTTGCATTGGCAATTTAGTAGTTAAATTACTAAATTACTAAAAGGAGAACATTTTTATTTAAATATCTGATTGATTTAGTTTAGACAACATGGTTGTATAGATTTTGTGTGTGTTAAAAGAAATCAAATAGAGAGAAAGGATATAAAGAGTATAATAAAAACAAAAAGAGAAACTACTTTGTATTTTTGTAAAGATAAAACAAACCTTTATCGTGAAGCCATTAGCAGTATATAAAATAAAATTGTAGAATTCCTTTGGTGATTAAAGATGGTGACCCAAGAAAAGAAAGGAAGACTTTGTGAGCTAAATTACATTAAATTTGGTCTAAATTAACAGGTGTCAACAGGAGTTGCACAGAGAGACTAAAAAAATCAGGACTATAAAAAGAAAAACACATTATGCATCAAGGTTCTTAGATATTTGTACCTGAAATAAAACAGTTAAAAATAAATATTAAGCATTGAAGAAATTATGAATAGGGTGTCAAACTACTCTCACCAGGTTAAATCATACTAAGATGTGCGGGTAGAAGTTCGTTTGCCATTGTTGCTTTTACCTGATGTTATGAACTATCACAAATGAAGCCATCTCCTACTAAATCGGAAACCACAGAGTGCTTATAGACTGCAAGAATAATGAACGCTGGATCCCTCCCAAGATAAATACATGCATGGTAAATTCTATAATATTATACATGAACAGTTAAATTTACTGGTAAGAAACTATTAATTCAAAATTGTACCGGATGTCACACAACAGTACAGAGACATTAGACTCGAACTAGGACTGTTGAGGATGAATCTCCAAATAAGATATATGAATTATAGTAATACATAATTATATAAAACCTTTTTATATTTTAAAAAAAAATTTAACCAAAATAAAGATTCGAACTCTGGATTGGATTTTAAATATGTTTAATATCAACGTATATTTATATATATAGCGATTTCACTTTAGATAGGTTTACATTTATTATGTTAACACTGAATAATTCTTAATTGTTGTTAACAGGAGTTATACAATATGTTGCTTTAGGTCATGTGTGTGAATTTAACTTGCCAAAATAAACTCTCTTTACACAAGAAATGAAAGATCGATGAATGATTTAAATTAGTATGAGCCATACGGTCAAAGTTATAAACCACATTTGTTTATAGTGAAAATTTTCTTTTTATATATATTTTCTTTTGACTATTATTAGAGAATGAAAAATACACGCGTATATGGGAATGGTTCATTAATTTAAAAGGATAGGCAACTTTAAACCAAGCGCACTACAGGAATCTATACAATACTTCTTTTAAACATGATTCACATTTCTCATACCATTATTTTTTACGGGGATAAAACAAGCAAAACAATTTAATGAATGGATATTGTAACTACTAACATAGAAAGGTTAAACATATATGTAGGAAAGCCCCAGCTGGACAATGAATAGTTTCGTCATTGAATGTGCTTTCATGAAGAAGACGTACATTCACACGTATGGTGAAACGGTATGAAGATTGGGGTAGATTTGGTTATATGAGAGCTGGCATACAATCTCTCTTATAGCACATCCAAAACCTTAGCCTTGCATCCCACAAGGAGTATAATCCCTGATTACGAACGATTTCAAAAGGAAGGGAAAACTTCAGATTGTCAAAGATTCCTGAGTGACCAAGCATTTGAAATACTGAAGAATTGTTAAGCTATGCTGGCAGTACAATATACATATGAGAATTAAAAAAAATAGTGTTTAATATAATACTTAACAGTTTAATTCCCCTGCATAATGGTATGTATAATAGTAAATCAGGTTATGAATATCAAATGAGACTTTTAATTAATTATTTATTTGATTTGTCAGTTATGCTTTCCCATATACGCTTCAAACAAAATTAAAACTTCCAATTGTTTGGCCCATTTGGTGATGGCAGTACTTAACATTCCATTCTTTATCACGATCTTTCATGAACAAAAATAGAAAAAATAAAAATAACTACACAAGAGAGTTTTAGAATGATCAACCTCGCGAGTCTATTTTAACATAATATATATTCAATCTTACAGGGAGTGAATGATATATTCAATCTTACATGAGCGAATGATAATTAAATCCTTATCATTACAATTTACTTTGCTTTTGTTTCCTTTTTTTTAAAAAAGAAAACAATTATGTATCAACTCCTGAGGTTGAGCTGAACTGGTATATTACTAAAGAAAACTTTGAAAAGATATTAAACAGAATGCACAGACTTATAAAGCTAGAATAAAGTGAAATCAGAGTTAGTATTATAAGAAAATATATTACGTATATAGAGAGGTCTTACAAGTAAAGATTAAATATATAAAAAAACAATTAATATTTAGAGGTAAGTATCGACAACTTTACATAGCTCTTGGACTGTTACCTCGGTATACTTGGGGTGAATGGTTAAATGGTTCATTCTCTGAACTTCAGTTGCAGGGATCAGCCTGGTGGTCAATAGTCTTGGTCACTATGGATCTTTCATCGGTGGCAGCATTCTTCCATGGCAGGACTTTTGTGGCATCACACTAGAGGCAGCCTTGAGAGGCACAGGGAAAGATGATTCGGGCCCTACTCAATTGTCATTTTAAAATTAAGCACACACAAAAAAAATAAAGCAAAAACTGTAAGACTTAGACTGTCTCTACTCTATTTATATCCCCAAGATATTACAGGAATGCTTTGGCTCATTTGCCCAGAGGCAGATGAGACAATTAATAAATTCCTGAGCAGATTACAGTCCATTTTAATTAAAAGAGATAAGGAGATAAGGCTCAAATCACTTTCATTAGCAAAACTTTTAATTCGTCTTTAAATTATAAAAGTAAAACTATGATAATATTTTGATTAAAGAAAATCAAGCTTTTAAACTATTTAATTAGTGAAGAAAACTTCACAATGGGTTGACCTGAACCTGCCTTGGTTATATCTTTTATTATTTCACAAGGTGAAATTAAATGCAAATAATTTTACAAAAATGAAAATTACAAATTATGCGATTATAAATTTTCTTTAAAAATAAAATATAGAATCACAGATGTTCAAAAACAACAATACATACAAGAGAGTTTTTGCATATTTTAAATATATATAAGTTGCCATGTAGTAAGTGGTGGCAATTTTAGTATTAACTAAGCTATGACGTTCTACACAAGCAGCTGGTAGATACGATCGACGATGAACCAAAACAATGTCATAGCAACTGAAACATTGGCATGACTAATTGATAGAAGTGGTCAAGGTGTTTTCAAGATTTTATAATACTGCGGTGAATTGTGGTAAAAATCTGTCTTTTACCTGCTGTCTTATTTCAAGAAAGAGGTGTTTTGTTTTTTTTTTGCTTAATAATTTTTTGAATTTATTGCTAATTTTCTGCTTTTTGATTTTTTTATAGCATTAATAATTCTAATGCTTTTTGATTCTTAAATATTTACATTTTACTACATTTTTATTGAAAATGATGATTTTGGATTATTAAATATTGTTTATAATTGTTATGATTTTCCTTTTTTTTTTTAGAACTATTTCTCCCATTTTTGTTTGATTATTAAAATATCATTGAAAATACTGATTTTTGATTATTAAATATCGTTAATAATTTTAATGCTTTTTGATTATTTTATATCGTTAATAATTCGAATGCTTTTTGATTCTTGATTATTAATAAGTAGCTCAGAAAGGAAATTGTTTGAACTTTAAATTTTTAGAACAATTTCTTTTTGGGTTTTTTTGTTAAATACCATCCCAAAAAAAAAAGAAAATGATTTTACCTTGTTTCGATTATTTATATATGGCTTATAATTATATTCTGAAAACTACGGCTAAAAATTCGTTGTAAAATCCGCCATTTTATCTTGTTGAGTATCGCAGCAATTATGAAAGACCGTTCCTTGTAGTAAATATTTCAGAACTATTTTTCCCACTTTTTTTTTTTAATGTAATCAATTTGCGTTTGTTAAATAACATCCCCCCCTCCCAAAAAAAAATATGATTTTTTACCTATTCCTTGCTTTTGTTTGTTGATTACTTAAATATTGCTTATCATTGTCTGAAAACAGTACGGGTAAAAATTGCTTGTCAAATTCGGCCATTTTACCTTTTTTAAAGGCAGTTACTTGTAAATAATGAATTTGGGTTTAACTATTACTTCTTTTGTTTATTAAAATATCATTGAAAAAACTGATTTTCGATTATTTTATCTCCTTAATAATTTTAATGCTTTTGGATTATTTTATATCGTTAATAATTCTAATGCTTTTTGATTCTTAACTATTTACATTTTACTACATTTTTATTGAAAATGATGATTTTGGATTATTAAATATCGTTTATAATTGTAATGATTTTTCTTTTTTTTTTTAGAACAATTTCTCCCACTTTTTGTTTGATTATTAAAATATCATTGAAAATACCGATTTTTGATTATTAAATATCGATGCTTTTTGATTATTTTATATTGTTAATAATTCGAATGCTTTTTGATTCTTGATTATTAATAATTGTAATGTTTTTGATTCTTAAATATGTACATTTTACTACATTTTCATTGAAAATGATGATTTTGGATTATTAAATATCATTTATAATTCTAATGATTTTCGATTTTTTTTGGAACAATTTCTTCCATTTTTGTTTGATTATTAAAATATACCAAAATATCATTGAAAATACTGATTTCGGATTATTATGGCATACTACTCTAATCTTACAATCTTCTCAGTGACTCTCCACATGATCTGCGGGCAAACTTTATCGATTACGTTTGTTCGGAGATCACTAGGAGACGTTATCTTGAAAATCGTAAGATTTGAGCAGTATGCCTTCGGGTGTAGTACGTCATAGCAGCCGGTAGATATGATCGACGATGAACCAAAACAATGTCATGGCAACTGAAACATTGGCATGACAAATCGATAGAAGTGGTCAAGGTGTTTTCGAGATTTTATAATACTGCAGTGAATTGTGGTAAATATCTGTCTTTTACCTGCTGTCTTATTTCAAGAAAGAGGTGTCTTTTTTTTTTGCTTAATAATTTTTTGAATTTATTGCTAATTTTCTGCTTTTTGATTTTTTTATATCGTTAATAATTGTAATGCTTTTTGATTCTTAAATATTTACATTTTTCTACATTTTTATTGAAAATGATGATTTTTGGATTATTAAATATCGTTTATAATTGTAATGATTTTCCTTTTTTTTTAAAAAAACTATTTCTCCCATTTTTGTTTGATTATTAAAATATCATTGAAAATACTGATTTTTGATTATTAAATATCGTTAATAATTTTAATGCTTTCCGATTATTTTATATCATTAATAATTCGAATGCTTTTTGATTCTTAATTATTAATAAGTAGCTCAGAAAGGAAATTGTTTGTACTTTAAATTTTTAGAACAATTTCTTTTTTGGTTTTTTTGTTAAATACCATCCCAAAAAAAAAAAGAAAATGATTTTACCTTGTTTCGATTACTTATATATGGCTTATAATTATATTCTGAAAACTACAGCTAAAAATTCATTGTAAAATCTGCCATTTTATCTTGTTGAGTATCGCAGCAATTATGAAAGACCATTCCTTGTAGTAAATATTTCAGAACTATTTTTCCCATTTTTTTTTTTAATGTAATCAATTTGGGTTTGTTAAATAACATCCCAAAAAAATATGATTTTTTACCTATTCCTTGCTTTTGTTTGTTGATTACTTAAATATTGCTTATCATTATTGTCTGAAAACAGTACGGGTAAAAATTGCTTGTCAAATTCGGACATTTTACCTTTTTTAAAGGCAGTTACTTGTAAATAATGAATTTGGGTTTAACTATTACTTCTTTTGTTTATTAAAATATCATTGAAAAAACTGATTTTCGATTATTTTATCTCCTTAATAATTTTAATGCTTTTGGATTATTTTATATCGTTAATAATTCTAATGCTTTTTGATTCTTAAATATTTACATTTTACTACATTTTTATTGAAAATGATGATTTTGGATTATTAAATATCGTTTATAATTGTAATGATTTTCCTTTTTTTTTTAACAACAATTTCTCCCACTCTTTGTTTGATTATTAAAATATCATTGAAAATACTGATTTTTGATTATTAAATATCATTAATAATTTTAATGCTTTTTGATTATTTTATATCGTTAATAATTTGAATGTTTTTTGATTCTTGATTATTAATAATTGTAATGTTTTTTGATTCTTAAATATTTACATTTTACTACATTTTCATTAAAAATGATGATTTTGGATTATTAAATATCGTTTATAATTCTAATGATTTTCGATTTCTTTTGGAACAATTTCTCCCATTTTTGTTTGATTATTAAAATATACCAAAATATCATTGAAAATACTGATTTCGGATTATTAAATATCATTAATAATTTGAATGCTTTTTGATTTTTGTTTGATTATTAAAATATCAGTGAAAATACTGATTTTGGATTATTAAATATCGTTAATAATTTTAATGCTTTTTGATTATTTTATATCGTTAATAATTCGAATGCTTTTTGATTCTTGATTATTAACTATGATATGATGTACTGCCCCGAAGGCATGCTACTCTAATCTTACGATCTTCTCGGTGACTCTCCACGTGATCTGCGGCAAACTTTATCGATTACGTTTGTGCGGAGATCACTAGGAGACGTTATCTTGAAAATCGTAAGATTTGAGCAGTATGCCTTCGGGTGTAGTACATCATAGCTTAGTTAATACTCAACTACCAGATATACTTTTTGGGTTTAACCCTTGTCGATGGGTTGTTGTTGTTTTTTGATAAAAACATGATGTTCACTCTGACTACAGAGCGATTGCTTCAATATCTGATTACTTTCTCTTGAATTTTTAAATGTGATAAACTGCCATCTTGAGTCATATCCTTAAAATAAAATCTTAGCAGTAGTTTTAATCCCTATTTATTTTCTTTTATATTTTATTCTCTCAATAATAATTTAAATATTTCATTATGTATCAATAAGTTTAAATATAACTTATGTTGATTTCTAGTTTTTGAATATTAGTTGTCTAAATTCATTTAAAATTAAGCATTATTATAATTTGATTAAATAAATTGCCAATGATGTACTTGAAAACACAATCCTCCGCATATTCCAAGTAATTTTATCATGACTAAATAAATAGGTGGGGTTTGGACAGTGGATTCTTACATAGAATCCTGGTGTCTTTTCAAATAAATTAAAAACTGGTTCTCTCCTCTCTATATTATTCAACTTTAGTTATGTTTAGTGGGTTGTGTGACCAGGAAAAATAATTGTGTTTGATAAAATTCACTGAAATTTACTGATAAAAATTTATCAAATCGAACATAGTTTGGTTACAGAATATGAGGCAATTAACTTGTAAAAACCCTAATTATACCATGGACGCAATAATGGTGGCCCAACTCGAGGCTTTGACAATAACCACATCCTGAGATAGGAGTGAAATAATAGAATTATAAAATTTTAAATATAAATGTTTCAAAAAAAATTTGTGGGTTTTTTTTTTGGTTTCACATATGTAGATAAAAAAAGGAGAGTAGGCAAAATGATGGAAATAAAGTAGCTTGTAATGTAAAGTGGCAGTGGGGGGAGCAACTTCAGTAAATGTATTAATAAAAGATAAGTAATAATTAAAAACCAAGCAAAGTATCCAAATTAAAAATGAATAGTAATATTTTTTTAAAATAGTCGAAACATGATGGAAAAAAATAAAGAATCAAAAAAAGTAGACAATCTAATTTGTGAATGGGATAATGAGACAATAATTTTTGCGTCCCAAGAATGCCCAAAAGTTACAATAGTGATTGATAATGTGGAAGTCTGAGCTTTGTTTAACTTGGGCAGTCAAATATCAGTCATGTCTGAGACTGTGTATACATGCATAATACAGAAAATTAGAGATGTTCAAACATTGCCAGTGAAGAAGACTCTGGTAACACTAGCTTATAATAAAAAGGCACAGCTAGAGATGAAACAAGTATGGGTACAAGTAAGGATAGGAAAGAGATATATACATCACATTTTTTGATATTGAAAGAGCTTGTTCATGACATAATTTTGGTGTCAGATTTCATGCATAAAACAGGATGTTTGATTAACTACAAAGAAGGAAATATGTGTGAAGGAGAAATAATAGAATTTAAGTCAAAAAAAATATCAAAAGAAGTATGCAATATAAAAAGTAATACAAAGAGATGGGAAAAGGCAGTAAGAGAGTTATTAGAGAGATACAAAGAAATTTTTTTGGATAAACCAGGGATAATTAAAGGGTATGAACACCGGATTAACATTACTCTTGGCACACTGTACCAGGTGAGATCATATCCTGTACCTCATCAATATCAAATGGAGGTAGAAAAGCAATTGGTACAAATGGAGGAATGGGGAATTATAACAAAGGTGTCATCACCATGTAATAATCCATTGGTTATAGTCAAAAAAGATGGGTCAGTCTGGCTATGCTTAGATGTGAGATAGCTAAATAGGATCACCTGGCCTGATCAAAATGTTCCCATCTCCAATGAATGAATTATTGAATAGATTCCAGAGCAAAGAAATTTTTTCAACATTAGACTTGATGGCCAGTTATTGGCAGATTAAATTGCACATCGCTGACCATAAATATAGGGCTTTCAGGTACAATGGCATATCATATCACTTCAACAGAATGCCATTTGGGTTGAGCAACAGCAGAGCAGGGTTATTAAAATGTTTAGACAGAGTGTTATCTCCTGAGATAAAGAGTTTGCTTACCATTTATATGGATGATGTAATAATCGCATCGAAAACCCAAAGGAACACCTGAGACATCTGATGTTTTTACAAGAATGTGAATATAAAGGGATACATATTAATTTTAAAAAAAGTTGTATAGCCACTGCAGAAGTCAGTTTTTTGGGACATTTGGTCAGTAAAAAAGGAATTAAGCCATACCCTGACAAAATGCAAGCCATCAAAGAATTTGCAGCTCCCAAGTCAGTGAGACAGGTTAGGTCCTTTTTGGGAATGTGCAATTTGCAACCAATATGAAACCTCTACTGCACCTATTGTGAAAAAATGTCCCATGGGAATGGACAGACTGGCATGATGTGGTGTTTGAAAGTATCAAAGAGAAATTTTTGAGCCAGGTAATGTTGATCTACCCTGATTTAAAAAAGTTTTTAGTACAAGTCAACAGTAGTGGATATGGACTAGGCGTGGTGCTGATGCTAACCCAGGAAGATGGCAGTCAAGAATTTTATCTACTTTATTAGTAGGTCCTTAAGGGTACTGGAGCTAAACTGTTCAATGACAGAGAAAGAGGTGTTAGCTGTGGTGTGAGCATTCCAGAGATTCTGACAGTTTCTGATAGGGTCTGAGGTGGTAGTCAGGAGGGATCATAAGAGTTTGGAATTTCTTAATCATAGTTATCTGTCTAATGGTAGGTTGATTCACTGCAGCCTTTTCCTGCAGGAATTTAACTACTGTATAGAATATTGCAAAGGGAAGGACAATGTAGTGGCAGATGTTTTAAGCTGCAACCTGGGTCCAGGATCTACATGACATTTACAGATTGATAACATCAACTTGGCAGTGATAAATATGAAAATTGATATGTCAATGGAAGAGAAACTTAATCACTTGGGTGATAGGCAAAAACATTATTCCAAATACCAGCTGATCATGGATAATTTAGAAAAGGAAGGAAATAAAAATAGGGGAAAAGAAAGTAGGGGTGGAAAAGAGGGGAAAATGTATCACTTGGCCAAATGTATATTGTGATACTTGACAGATATAAAGGCAGGAACATGGAGGATGGTGATACCTAAGGCCCTGCAAGATGGGTTGGTTATGTACACATATTGTTTATATGGCCATTATGGGGTTCCCAAAATAGAAAAGCTGCTGAAGACATGGTTTTACTAGCCAGGTATAAGGGGTCAGGTAATCAAAACATTGGGGGTGAAGTATGCCAGAAGACTAAGCCTACTAACAAATCTTATGCAGGTACTTTGAACCCCATAATTCCAAAAAAACCTAATGATCTAATTGTTATAGATTTTTACAGGCCATTACCTAGATTTCGGAAAATGAAATATGTATAGTAATTTATGATGTCTTTTAGAAATGGGTGTCTGTGTATCCTATGGAACATGCTAATGCGAAAAACGCTGCAAATATTGGAAACACAGTACTTTCCTAAAGTAGGAAAACCTAAGGCAGTTTTATCTGACCACAGGACCCCATGGGAGAGAATGGATAGTGAAAATGGGTTTGCGTCACATCTTGTCTTCAATTCAGAATCCCCAATCGAACCCAAGTGAATGGGTGATGAGGGAGTTGGGGCATTTATTTAGGGTTTATATGTCAGCAAACCATTAAGAGTGGGTAAAGCAGTTGCGAGTAATTAACTATATTAATTGGACAGAAAATGCATCTACAGGGTTTGTGCCAATCTGATTACAATTCCAACAACCTGTGCCAAAACTTTACAGAGCTAAGTTACTGACCATTTCCAAGCATATCAATAAAGAAACCGATTATAGAAAAGCGACATTGAAGATCAGACATGCAGCAGGTGTAAGGACAGATAGAAGGGAAAATGAGAATGGACAGGTTTAAGAAAGGAGACTGACTGAGTATGGGTCAGGACCAACCCCATTAGCTAAACAGAGAAAGGTATATTTAAAAAGTTTCAAAACTTATATGAGGGGCCAAATGAGGTAGTCAGAGAGAATGGACCCAATGCATTTACTCTAGAAAATGAAAAGGGATAGAAAGGAATGTTTAACACAAGGGCTTTGAGACCTTATAAAACAAATTATCCTGTTAGATAGCATTGGGGAGAGACTAGTTGGATTTAAACCCTGCAGACTTTGGATATTCATATTTTCCTTTTGAGTAAAACTAAAACATTGAATAGAGTTTATTACTAGAGCTTGGAGAATAAAATAGTGTTGTACCCCATATTTTATTCTTGTCATTGATTGAGGAGGTATTGTACTGTATTTTATTCTAATACAAGTTGCATTGACAATCTAAGAGTTAACCTTTAAGTTGATCAATTTATTTATTGGCCGAGTGAGGTAAAACTCTGAACTTTTAATTGGTCAATTCACAAACTCATTGATAAAAATAGATTCCTCTTTTAATATTATATTCATTTTAGTTTTATTTGCAAAAAATATATTAATAATTTGTCAGGTTATGAAAGTAAATGAAAGTTTTTTCAAAAATATATTTTTATTTATAATTATAATGTCATTAGTGTCCATCCTCAATTTATGTTATTATAAAAGTTAAGAATTTTTTAGTAAAATCTTAGCTTTTTTCTACAAATAATTATATTTTCAGCATATTTAACCAAAATGCATTATAATATGTAAATAAATGCCAGAAAAATATTCTAAAACATTAATATTTGTTTGAAAATCAAATAAACAGCTTGGGGCAGTCTATATTCTTGACAGGCATATCAAAATTATTGCTACGACTGGTTTCTTTTTCAATTTACATTCATGTAAAGTATACATTTTTTAAATAAAACCTTACTACTTTTGTAAAATAGCTATATTTTCAGCAGATTTTATGAAAATAATTTATAATATGTATGAAAAATAATAAAAAAAACACTCTAAAACATATATTTTCATTTTCAGTGGTGAAAATTATTTATCGGTAGTCTCTTTTTGACCAAATAATCATCAGCCAATCAGCATTGAGAACGGATAGCCTCCTCCTTTTGTTAGACTTAAAACATCCCTATTATTGATTTTTTACTTATAAAATAATTCAAGAGAGGGTAGCATCTTATGGGACTTTTTCTAAGCTTTCAAATAAACATAAAATCATCACCATAGCTCAAAAAATGACCAATTTCAAGTGACCTAAAGCCATTGACGTGGATTAGCAGACATAGCTGAGTAAGAGTTAAATTATTAAATTCCTAAAAGGAGAATATATTTTTTAAATATCTGGTTGATTTAGTTTAGACAGCATGTGTATAGATTTTGTGTGTGTGTTAAAAGAAATCGAATAGAGAGAAAGGATATAAAGAGTATAATAAAAACAAAAAGGGACTCTACTTTGTATTTTTGTAAAGATAAAACAAACCTTTATCGTGAAGCCATTAGCAGTATATAAAATAAAATCGCAGCATTCCTTCGGTGATTAAAGATGGCGACCCAAGAAAAAAAAGGAAGACTTTGTGGGCTAAATTGCATTAAATTTGGTCTAAATTAACAGGTGTCAACAGGAGTTGTGCAGAGAGACAAAAAATCAGAACTATAAAAAAAAACATCATGCGTCAATGTTCTTAGATATTTGTTCCTGAAATAAAACAGTTAAAAATAAATATTAAGCATTGAAGAAATTATGAATAGGGTGTCAAACTACTCTCACCAGGTTAAATCATACTAAGATGTGTGGGTAGAAGTTCATTTGCCATTGTTGCTTTTACCTGATGTTACGGACTACCACAAGTGAAGCCATCTCCTACTAAATTGAAAACCAAGGAGTGCTTATAGACTGCAAGAATATTGAACAGCGGATCCCTTCCAAGATAAATCCATGCATGGGAAATTCTATAATATTATATGTCAACAGTTAAACTTACCAATAAGAAACTATTAATTCAATATCAGTGATTACTTTCTCTTGAACTCTTAAATGCAATAAATTGTCGTCTTGAGTCGTATCCATTAAAATAAAATCTTAGCAATAATGTTAATCCCTATTTATTTTCTCTTATATTTTATTCTCTCAATAATAATTTAAATATTTCATTATGCATCAATAAATTTAAATATAACTTACATTGATTGCCAGTTGTCTAAATTCATTTAAAATTAACCATTATTATAATTTGATTGAATAAATTGCGAATGCTGTACTTGAAAACACGATCCTCCAGATATTCCAAGTAATTTTATCATGACTAAATAAATAGGTGGCATTTGGCCACTGGATTCTTACATAGAATCCTGGTCCCTTTTCAAATAAATTAAAAGTTGGTTCTCTCCTCTCTATATTATTCAACTTTAGTTACGTTTAGTGGGTTGTGTGACCAAGAAAAATAACTGCGTTCGATAAAATTCACTGAAATTTTCTGATGAAAATTTATCAAATCAAATGTAGTTTGGTCACTGAATATGAGGTAATTAACTCATAAAAATCCTAATTATACCAATTACTTCATTCCTTTATAGTAGTAGACATTTGGATTTTTGCTGTTTTTTTGTTCAAGAAATTGATTTTTCACCGTTATGTCGATGAAATCATTTTGTACTTTCAAAATGAATATGACGTAATTAGACATTTTACATGAAACCTAATTTCCAAAGCTAATAAATTTAATTAAAATCTAGCTAAAGTAGAGTTTTGAAATACCTGCTTAGTTCTATTATGATGTTTTAATTATTTTGGACTGCTAGAAATACAAGTTATTGAGGTATTTTTTACTTTTTTGACAGGATTATTAAGGATTCCTTTTTACATGCAGAAGAATACAACATTAAATATGCAGCAAAGTTTGAGGCAATATTTCAAAATCCCACATTGCATGATGGTGAAGATCTATTCGATGCAATATTGCAAGCATCAATATACAGTCAATCTAAATTATAATTGCTAATTTCTGCCATCTTTTCTTAATATTTGTGTTAAAATCTGTTCCAAAATGCTTCAAAATTCTACTATTCAACTGCCTTTAAAGCTTCAAAATTCTGCGACGTTACTATTTAAAATGTGAACTCTAAATCAATATAATATTCTTAATGGATTTTTATGCTGAACACATTTAAGTGCCTACTAAAAATGATTGGAAGGACTTTGGTAATTATTTTTTTGTGTATTACTTTTTGATTATTTAAATATTATTGCTCAATTTAGATACGCTTCTTTGTGAATTAGCAGATTGTAGAGGGAGGTATATCTCTTGATAGAATTTTCATTGTTTTTTGGTTTTATTATTTGAATTTTTTAGCATTTTCTTGCATTTTTTTATAATTTGTAGTTTTTGATTTATTTTCTGTACATATATTGTCTGAGGCATTTTTATTTGTCGATTTAAGGGAAGAAATTTTGATTTTAGGGGGGGGGTAAAGCCCGTAATGGAATTTTCATTGTTTTTTGGTTTTATTATTTGAATTTTTTAGCATTTTCTTGCATTTTTTTATAATTTGTAGTTTTCGATTTATTTGCTGTACATATATTGCCTTAGGCATTTTTATTTATCGATTTTTAGTTGTTTTCGTAAAAAAATTATCACTTGCCATTTTCAGGCTGGTTGTTGATGATGTGGCAGCGGCATCTGATGGCAGCAGTACGGTCTCAAAACTACAACCATATATATATATTGTTAAAAGGAGGTATTCTTGACAACACTTTGAAATTTTTGATTGTTATCTATATTGGGATTGTCTAAGTGTTGACTGGTTTCTAATGGCTATATATTGTGACAGTCAGATGATGTATGTTGGCTTAACCCAGTTCGAATACTAGGCGAAGGTACCTCGGGGCCACTCATATGCGAGATATTAAATCAAGAATACTATGACCTCTGCCCATTCGCCTATTCTCGAGGCCTGATCACGAACAAACAACACCATCTGAGCCATGCATAAATTATTTTTCAACCGGCCAAGCTTAGCACAGCGGTAGAGACATGGACTGGAAACACATAAAGAGCTAAATAGTTAAATGTGCAATAAAAGTACTAAGAAACATGTGTTTTGCGTGCCTGGATCATTGGAAAGTAAAATAAAGCATTATAATAAAATTAGGAAACTCAAACTTTTGATAGTTAAATAATATGTTTAATTGATGGCTTTAAAATATGAATAATGATTTAATGGCCTCCGCTATTCCCCTAAATTAATGAAACAAACTAATTAGACAATAAAAACAGATTAATAGGTTTGCGGTCTAACTCTTTTCTTTCCAATTTTATTAAAAATTGTCAACTCGATCTTCTCAATAAAGTACGATAAAAAAAGGAATCTTTCGCAAAGCATTTCTAATTGCTTTGTGCTACAAACAGTGTTTAAAAATTATTTAAAACGTATATAGCTAAATCAGATATATGTAATAAGCTAATGGCGGACAAAAGAGGCGTTATCAAAGAGATCAAGTTGGCACACAAAAGAAACTGACTCGTATTTAATTAACAAACATAAATAAAATTGGAAAGAGATTTTAAATGAACAAAAATTAACTATTAAACTTAACCGCAATGGAATCCTAAATATTTACACAGGTTAGTAAGGAAGAATAGCGAAGGGGAAAAAAAGGTTAAATATAGATAGATGATCACACTATATATATAATTAAGACTTGTCTAATAAAAATGGTTACATAACAAATACATATAATTCAATGAAGCAATTAAAAAAATATATGAACAAAAGGTAGCATAAGAAATAGTTCAATAGAGGAGATATGATTACCGTCCTTTTTCCTTGATCATGTTCCCTACGGCATTCGTGGCTTGATCCGACCGTCGACAGGTATTTGTCCGGACAATGAAATTATGTAGTATGGTTTCACGAAAAGTTCTCCAGACATGGCACAGAGTTCAGATGACTATTGAATGGATACTATGGCATTTTGGATGGTATTCAGGAACCTCGGCGATAGGCAAAGCTATTTATTTGCCTAGCCGAGCATATTCATTTCCTTCAAAATACTATGGCTTTTAACTGGAGCATGTTCAAACTTCTCCATGATTTGAAAACGACAGTTGTATAACTTTTTGGAGCACAAGCTAAATGTGAAGCAAATCTCAAAAGCAAAATCTGAATCAACTGAATCCTTCAAAAGGAAAATCTGAATAATCTGAATCCTTCAAAGGGAAAATCTGAATAATCTGAATCCTTCAAAAAGAAAAATCTGAATACTGAATCCTTCCAAAGGAAAAATCTGAATAATAAATTCTTCCAAAGGAAAAATCTGAATACTAAATCCTTCCAAAGGAAAAATCTGAATACTGAATCCTTCCAAAGGAAAAATCTGAATAATGTGAATCCTTCAAAAAGAAAAATCTGAATCATCTAGTCTTTTGTTCTCACTTCTATTTATACCCTCTCTGTCAGCTACCTTCTATTGTTTGTATGATCTGAGATCTTGATAAGCCTCCCCATGCTCCTTTGTTTCAAAATAACATTTTCTAAAAATAACTTTTACTTTTTTACTCTAGATTTCTTTCTTTAAAGTTTGAATTCTATTAATTAAAAAGAAAGAAAGAGAAGGCCATCTTTAATTAGACTTGAATGGCTCACTAATCAAAACTATACATTCTTTTAGAAAATGTTGGCGGGCTTATCTCAAAATCAAATCATACTAAATATTTTAACAAAATTTTAACAACAATATATTATTATTTTTTTATAGTAGAATAAGCATTTTATTTCAGCAGAATCTTGCATTAACTCATATATATACGCTAGATGTATATATATGTTTGACTAATAGGTTAAGCAATTTTTATTAATAGAATGAAATTTATTTAAAACAAAATATTTAAATGTAATACACATTTGATAAGCATAATTATTTTTAACTCTAATGCAAAACCCTGCTGATATTGAACTATAAACTTAATTCAGGTCTACAATACTAATTAAGTTTATAGGAAGATGTGAAGCATGGATCGGGCTTCAGATCCATTGCTTCAATATATATATATATTGTACCCTGCCAATAGGATGAACGAATTCTAGACGATATGCCAAGTCGCTACATTAGGCTATCCTATGACTTTATCTAGGTATCATTTAAGATTCTTACCATTTTCTCCAATTATCTTTGGTCAATATTAACAATTGTGAGATTCTCCTATCCTATCAACAAGATGCATACCCTTTAACATTAAATAAATACTAAAGTATTTATCCAATGGCACATGTGAATACCTAGACACTCTTCCTTATTTAGTATCTACATACTCTCATGACTAACAATAATGAGTAAATGAATATAATAAAACATTATAATTATTGATTTTCAATTAAATAATGAAGAAATTATACTATCATCTAATTGTATATTGAATGTTATTATTATTACTTTTATAGGATTATAATTAGCAATAATCATAATCATAATTTTATACTAAGGAGATCTCAGGATAATCTTTGATTTTTAATTAGTTATTTAATCCACCTACAAAATATCAAAAGGGATTTTACTAAACTCTATAGGTAGTGTATTAATTAAGAAAAGATTTATAACCTGAATCTATAATCAAAATTGTACTCCTATTTTGTATTTATGTTCCCTAATACTTACTCATAAACTAATAATGTTATCTAAATTGTAATTAGATTTGATACTTTTAATAATAAGTAATTCATAATTTAATTCCTTATGGATAAGCATACCTTGATAATTTGCAATACCAATCTATTTGTTAAATAATAAAATAACCATTTTATTTGATCTCCACTTTATTATATAGTAATAAATCAAGAATTAATGGTCAAGCATTGATGGCCCAGTGATTAGCATAGCTACCTTCCAAGCAGCTGGCCCGGGTTGGTTTCCAGGTGAATACATTTGACATGTGAAAAAAAAATCAAGAATTAATATTTGAAATGGCTGGTGTTATTTGCAATTTCATTTAAATTATTTTTGGTAATCTGGTTTCTGAATTATCATAATAAAATGTTTGGTCTTTTTTGTTCTGTGAATAGGTTTATATTCTCACCATTACAAATTTGCTAAGCTTTATAATTTATTTAAGTTTGTTAAAATTGATAAAAAATAGTATTCCTGATTGTTATCTACTCACTATATTAATGTATAAGTTAGTCCTTTATATAGGACATTGGTAATATAAATAGTCATGTTCTTATATAAATCTCTACATATTTACCCAAAACATGTGATTTATGCCGAACGTGATAAACAAGATTGAGAAGTGATTTTGAATATAAATCAATATTTATTAAAGTAACTATTTAAAATAACTCACAAAATACCAATTAGAGAGGTGTCTATAATTTAAATATTGCAACTTTCCAACTTCATAGATTTGTTATACTAATTATATTATATTCCTCCCAAAGTAATATTTGTGACTGAATAATATATAGACAAAGACTGGTACATCTATTAATCCAACCAGGCAACTGTCTTGAGTGCAGATCTCGATGATGATTGCAGTTTAATACATATTACTTGTTTCTGATAAAAATAACCAAAGTTTGATTCTTGTAATTTAAAATAAATTTAGCAGTTTCAAATTTCAACATAGTCTAATGTCACTTCTGATATATATATATATATATATATTGTAATGGGCACATACATACGTTACATTGTTTTTTTATTATTAAACGTGAAAAGAATAAAAGTTCGCAAATAAAAACTTTTTTGGGACTTAAAAATTGAAAATTAAAAAATCATCTTAAACTCATATATATATATATAAAATCGCACAGATAAAAAAAAAATTATTAAAATAAAACTTTATTAAAAATAGAAAAACTAAATCTTTCAACAAAAAGATTTAGAGATAAAAATATATGTTTTAAGTTTGAAAACAAATTAATTAATCTTTTGTAAAATGGAAATGATTATTTTAATTAGTAAGCTAGCCCTTGTTCAAATGTATAAGCAATGTTCAGATAGGAGAGGAAAAACAATAGGAACAGAATGGCCAATGAAAGAAATCCATCGGGGAAATCGGACCTCAACGGAAGGATCATCATCATCGATAACGTAATGTCAATTGAATCCTTAAAATTAATATAAAAGGAAAAGTTTGAAAATTATTAGTTAGTTATTATTAGGAGATGTAACTATATGTGTTAGTGCGGAGTTGAAGAAGGGATTGAAAAGACGCACTCTTCAATCCCTTCAGTTGTTATAAAAAAAAAAAAAAAGGAAAATGAAACATCGCTTTTCTTATACTGATGACAACAGGATCATCGGGGGATTTAATGTGGATTCCAAATGGCATGCAATGGATAAAGAGGAACGTTTTAAAAATTGTAAGAACTTTAAAAACATTTTGAAACACTAAGAACTTTAAAATATAAACTTTCTCAGTCTTTAATTTATAAGAAATAGAATCCTATCTGACCTACATTATTTATTAATTAGTTATAATTTTATTTAATGTATTTCTTTTGTAAAATCATTT
The DNA here is from genome assembly GCA_028023455.1 of Epiperipatus broadwayi. Taxonomy (NCBI): domain Eukaryota; kingdom Metazoa; phylum Onychophora; class Udeonychophora; order Euonychophora; family Peripatidae; genus Epiperipatus; species Epiperipatus broadwayi. The sequence continues at coordinate 4,448,611 of JAQFVV010006210.1, forward strand.
CCATTTTTTTTTTTGTTCTTTAAGTTTATTTATGATTTTTGTTGTGCGATAAATTAAATTATATAAATGTTAAAATTAAATCGGGCGTGAATGGCTATATAGATTTGGAAAGTTATATTAAGGGAGGGTAATCTTAGGTTATTTGTTTCGTAGTTAAATTGGGTCAATGGATTGGATATATTGGTGTAATTAGTAGATGTAGTATGAGATCCGCTATGGGCAGGATTGCATATATACGCCACACATCTTCTTGCCTAGGGAATGCGATCATAAGTTGGCAAAATGACTGCAGTCCATTTCTATGGAGTTTTTTTTTTATTGTTCTTCTTGTTAGATAGATGTAATATTCCTATCTGATGAGAGTCAGTATCTTATCTTAACCTATTTTGTGTTGCCGTATTCGTATTACATTGAATACATCAATATATCAGATGAATTGACTCCAGATTGACTGCGAACTTTTAGCCTAAGGTTAAATGAGTATAGAATGTTTTATCTTCAAATGCAAATCTATGTAGTCTATTCATACTCGATACTAAATAAAAATGCATTAAATTTAAGTTGTTTATAGACGCTTGCATGGATTCGTTATCGGTTAATTATGTTTTGGGTTTTCATATTGGATCAAAATATATAGACATTCAATAAATAATGATACCTTACGGTATCTAAAATGTATTTATTCGGATGTCTTTTAAGTTATTGGTGTCAATGCAAGCATCTTATGGTGAATGCTATTGGGTTACTTATAAATTTCCTTCTGCAATTGACGGTATCAATGACTTTGTATTTTGATCATTTATGTTTATTTTGAAATGTTTTTAACCGTGTAATCTATGTAACCGATCTATACTCAACATTATAAAACAAACTTTCATAAACCCATCTGTGCGAACTTATAAAAAATTAAAAATGTAAAATTATAATATTATAAAAATTAAAATGTAAATTTAAATTCTAAAATCAAATTAAAATCTAAAATAAACATACTAAAATAAAAATGTTAAATTTTATATATATGTGCGTAAATAAATGTTTGTACGTTAATTACTGGCAGTGGCTTATTTTATTCTTTTTTTAAAATATTCTTAGATAAGAATTTGTTATAAATATAAATCTCTGCTACTCCATGAGCTAGTGAAAATGGGCTAACGACCGGATATCAAAATATTTAAATAAAAAAAATATTTTTTTTTGAACTTATGTATCTGCCTACTTTATAATTTTTTCTAGGTTCAAATGCCTAGATGACGCCCTGAAGTGCAGATGATGTTAAGTCCCATTCATCCGGATCGTTATAATATATATATATGACTCAGATTATTTCTACATCATTTTCTTCTATTTTATTTCTGAAACATGAATATTTTCCTAACTACTTTCTTGACATGACTCTTCTAATCATTTTGTTATCCTTCTTAAAATAGTTGACATATATATTAGTACTTAATTTTCATGTACTTTCTTATGTTTTATTTTAACATTATTAAAAAGTAACCATTGCCCTATAAATACTACCAGCCATATTAGTTAATCCTCTGTCAAGCTTTATTTGTACCCAATCTAATTTTACAGCTATTACTTTCAAGCAGAGATATCCTGTATTTACTTTATCGTTCTATGAAGGAATCAAGTTTTCCTCTCTCTCTTTTTTTGAAATGATTACCAGCCATCTTTTCTATTTCTTTATTTTAGATTAAATGCTCTATTTTTTTCTATTTACGTATATTTAGTAATGTTTGGGCTTAAAATTCATTTGTTTTATCTAAAGCTATATTGTAGAGTTTTACTTTTTTTTTTTGTAATCGCAAATGTATTTTTATCATTCTAAATTGTTATATACAGGGTATATGAGCACAGACTTTCACACGTCCCATCACTCTCCACTCTATCGCATAACACTGATACACTTCAACACATATATGTCAAAAAGATAAATAATCACCAATATCCGTATTTCATGCTAAACCAGCAATCATCAGTTGATCCAGATTATCATCTCTACACATATATGCAGTAAGTGCTCAGATATATATTAAGATAGCCACTCTTCATAATTTAATGGACAGGCTTCAGTCCACTCCACACTCCAACTTTTCAACCGATCATCCAACTGAAAATCTGATGATGGAATGCTCAAAGGCCACCCTGAGGCTGATAGTCTCATCATACCCATGTTGACCTAAAGTCAATCTGACTCCTCATGTACAGGACATAATACGTATATTGGTGATTATTTATCTTTTCGACATATATGTGTTGAAGTGTATCAGTGTTATGAGATAGAGTGGAGAATGGTGGGTCATGTGAAAGTCTGTGCTCATTTACCTACATATTACATATATTAATACAAGTATATAATAAGCTTGTATTTTAGTTATTACATTCTAATCGTTATTGATTATCTCTTGATGTACTGAATAATAGTTTTTCTAGTTTAGTAAATTATTAGTAATAATCATTATTGTATTCATCAGAGATGGATGGTGTCAAAGTTGTGATTGTGGTGAGTTTGACAGTTTTTTTTTCTCATGTGTCATAGCATCAGCCGGGATGCGAACCTACACCGGTAACCCGGAACAACTGCTTGTAAAGCAGCTGTCACTGACTTCTCTACCACCAATGCTTGACGAGTTTGACAGTTGTAAATAAAAATGTAACAATTTACTATACATAAATACTCTTCATATAATACAGATATATATATATATATGAGAGATAGTGACTTGTGCCAACTGATGAGTGCTGGTTCAGCATGATATGCATCTTGGGGGTCATTTATCTCATTGTATCTTTTTTATATGAATTTAAAAAGAATGTGGACGTATGGAGGTTGTTTAATATATCCATAAAGATATTACACATATGAAAAAGAAAGGTGAATAACTCCATGTGTCTGTATGTTTAAAAAAAATCAGATATATTACTCTTTAACTGAGGTTTAAAGTTTATATCTGTGCTAGAGATAATCTCTAGTTTAGTAAATGATTAATAATACTTATTATTGCATTTATCTGAGGTGGATGTGTCGAAGTTGTGAGTGGAGTGAATTTAACAGCTGTTAATAAAAATGTAACAATAATAAATAGTTTTGTAAATTTTCTTTCTAATAAATTAAAACAAGTAGAGTTTTTACAGAAGATTTGTGATGATGGTATTTTAATTGTATTTGTATATTGAACTATTTCCATTGTCTAATATTAAGTATTGAATGTCTTCAGAAAAATTTAACTTTATTGAATTTTAAGATAATGCTCTAACCAATGAACCAGATGGCTCAGTTCATTGGAGTGTTATTTTAAAATTCAATATTCAAAAATCTAAGAGCCCAAGTTCGATTCCCATGCTAGTACTGTTACTGGTCAGGTCAGCAACGTCTAGAAAAGAGAGGTGACTAATACCTCTTGAAACGTTGTGCATATACTAATCTGTGTGCTATTACTAACAGTTAAATGTAATTGGAAAATTTAAATAAAATAATTTTTTCTAAAGACATTCAATACTTAATATTAGATGATAGAAATAGTTCATTGTATAAATAAAAGTAAAGTTTTTTTTTCTCTTTATGTGAAAGTTAAATTCTAATTTATAAATTTACAAAATTAAATTAATCTGAGCTTTAAAAATAGTTAAGTAAGACTTAATATTTTATCTCATTAATTATGTTTTTATAAATTTATAATGTCGTTTTTATAAAAATATAAAATTTAATAATGAAAATATGAAAATGGAAACAATATAAATTCAATTACTTGTGCAGGATTTTAAACCGATTTCTGAAAATAGAAAAAAAAGAACTTCACATATTGCTTTAAGTTTATACATATAGTAAGTGAACAAATTAATAATAATAATAAAAAATCATTTATACTTTAAAAAAAAAAAATATCAAAATAAAAAATACTACTATACTTATAGATTTAAAACGTTGTCTAAATATATTTAATGACAGTATTAATTTTACACTTTTTCAAATCTTCAAACTTTATCTTAATATAAACCGAGCACTTATTATATATATGTGTGTGAGAGAGAGAGAGATAATGATCCCGCCCAACTGATGAGTGCCGGTTCAGCATGAAATAGTTATATTGGAGATCATTTATCTTTTTCGCATGAATGTTGTCGTGGGTATCAGTTGTGTAAGACGGAGTGGATGACTAAAGGGAGATTGAAAGTCTGGGTTCAAATCCCCTCTAATTACATCTAGCTTAAAATATAAATACTATACATGTATTTAATTATTAAATATTGTTTTTTTTTTAATTATCATAAATTGACATTTTTTAAGAAGATAAATAATGGCAGATTACTGCCCATGTGATTTTTTTTTTTGATTGATTTATTGCTTAAACTGAATTTATCTTTTTATTAATATATACCAATTAGTATTTTAGTTAATAAATAGAGGTTAATACTAAATTCCGTCTTTATTTTAAAAAATATACATAGCAAATTTAAAACCAAAATTTTTTTCTTCAAAATCATGTAAATAGCAACCCAAGTCTTGTTTTAAGTATACAAACTATGTATAAAAAAGAATGTGATGGTAAATTACCAAAGCTTTTAAAATAATTAAGTTATCGTAAAGCAAAAATTCATAGCCTATAAAATTCTTTACAAAAAAAGAAAATTGTGCAAGATTTATTAAGATTTGTGAAATATTTGTTGAGTTATAAAGTAACAATCACACAAACTTTCACATTTATATTAATATATGCAAAAAAAAAACAAAAAAAAACAAGAATCAGTCAAAAGAGACTTTAGCATAATTCATACCCAAATTTATCTACCAGTGATAAAATTACTAACCTGTCTAGAAAAACTGCAGTAAGAATTGAAAGTTATATGTATATACAAACAGGCCTTCTTTAAAATAAAAAATCCATTTCTCTTGAGACTAATAACATAATACAAAAGATACAAAAAAAATTGCTACAATTTTTCTTTTGTTTAATTAATGTTGAAATTAAATGAATCAAAGGCTTTGTATTTCATTTTGTTTTTAATTTATATGATGTTAGTCTAGTTTTAGCTTCTGGATTTGAATTATTAAAAGCATCACATGACCACCATTTTTTTCCTTGCACAAGCTATTAAACTAGTAGTAACTATCTCCAGGCAATAGTATCACCTAGTTCACACTATAGTAATCAAGAGATGCCACAACCTACTCATATAATATCTCCAGACTAATTTCTAGCTTATAGATGTTATCAGCAAGGAGCGTTGTATCTGAACACAATGCTTCTACACCTTTGGATTTAACACATTGAAAATATTATTAAGGTTTTTAAATTGGGCTCATTGCTTTATAGTTGACTAAATAGGTAAAAGATAAATGCAGGAGACATACATTAGATCCAAAGATCTAAGTTCGTTACTCTCAGATACAAGGCTTTTCACTGATGACAGCTATAAGTTAGATACTATTCTGAAGATATTGAATGAATAGGCCAGGGATGCCCAACCTTTAACATGACATGAGCCAGTTGAGAATTTAAAAAAATTTGGGGAGTCACAATTATATATTGCATTTTTCATATTACATTCATAAACATAATTCACAAACTTAAAAAAAACTGGTGTAATATGTTAAAAAGAAAAAAAATGTAAATACATTTTATTTATATTTATTTATTAAAAATTTGGTAACATACATATAAATTACAATTACAGGAAAAGTATATTTTAATTATTTTATTTAATGTGAAACCTGACACTGCATATCGTTATTGTTTGTATTGTAAAAATGTTTATTTTTTAGTGTGTGCATGTGGCGTCAAGAAATATAAAATATTTTATCAATTTTTCTTGAAGAGTGCAATGCGAGCCACACTAACCGGTTGTGCGAGCCACATGTGACTCGCGAGTTACGGGTTGGGCATCACTGGAATAGGCATTCACAAACCTTCTAGCATCTATTGATTACTATAGCTTACAGTAAGTGATACTGTTGTATGGCAAGAACTGCTATTATCTTCTGGATTTGTTGTAATTTAATATGAATTCCAAGAAACACTATCTATTATTTAAATTTTATAAAAGAAATAAATTTATGGTTCTTAAAAAAATTTTTAAGTAAAGACAAAAAAAAATTCTTCCTTTAAAACTACCAAAAAGTTAAATATTTATATAATATTTTGTGTAAATGTGAGTATACCCACATATGTATTCATAAAATATACTTTGACATTTAGTATAATATTTTGGTAGCCTTACTATTATACTAGCTTTAACCTAACATGCAGTATATCAAACTAACCTCTTCTTTCATTAACTTCATATAATCTTCATGAAATAAATATCTATCTGTTTAAATATATATTGAGATGGTTATGTGTCTCATGGCATGCAACAACATAATAGTATGTGTGCATATATATAAATTTAAAAAAAAAGTAGAAATAAACACAAACTTTTTTGTAGACATTTTTTAATTACACTGGAATAACAGTTAATGATTAAATAATTAAAATTGTATAACTTCTGATTTTGAAATTAAAATAAGCATGTTTTATGTTATAATAGATATACTGATAATTATAAAATTCCACTATCTATTTTGATTAAAGAACTTTTTTAAATTAAAGCTTGTACAACATATTTTGATAAAAATCCTATAAAGTTGTTTTTGAAATGATTAAGATGAATTGAAAAGAGCCATTAACATCTTTGAATCGAGATAAAACTTTCTTTTAATTACCATTTTTTTAAAATTCCATCCCGAGTATAAAAAGATTTAAAGAAATGATTAGGGACAGTTTTCAAGTTTTTACAGATTATGACAGTATGAGGACTATAAAATTATAACTGAAAGCAGGAGATAGTGTATCCAACCACTGCTAGAGTCATAGCCTATATTGTGTACTAGACAGTATGCCTTAAGTCTATCAAATTCTAGATTAAATGGAGCTGATTGAATACCAACAATTACTGGATTATACATTTCTCAAAGATATAAGCCAGTCTTCTGCTTTAGAAGGAATCAGCTTACCAATAAATTACTATGCTACATATGTAGTTTTATCAGTATGCAAAAAAGCACAGACAAAGGTACTGCATTGTATATATAAAGTACTTACAGATATCAGCTAGTTTTAAAAGTAAATAATTTTTGACTAAATTGTTCAACTAAAACTAGAGTAATGAAAGAAAATAAATGGTTATTTCCAGTTTTATTTATTAAAAGTGAAATGACAGTTAAAATCTCAAATTTAAAAATAAAATAAGTAAATAATTTTTACTTAAATTATAAGTTTAAAACCAAAGGATTGAAATTTATAAAAAAAGAAAACTCCAAAAATCTTTCTAGTTTGGAAAACAAAAGAACATGCTGGGATATTTTTAAAGATGCTTATAATTAATCAAGAGTAATCTTTAAAAAAAAAGAAAAACTTTTATTGACTATCAAAGAAGTATTTTTTTTAAAAAAAAAGTAAAAAGAATTTTTTTTTAACCATTAGAAATATTGAATTAATAACTTTGATTCATACAATCTATTATATATATACACATGCATGTGATTTTTATGTATATTTTTGACATTGAATTAATTATGTAATGAGAAAATATTTTATGGGAATAAGTTTATTTATTAACTAATGGAACATCATTAGGATAAAGTACCTGTGTGTGGTCATATCTGAATGGATACCTAAACATATATTAAGGCAATCCTTATTTATGTATTATTAAAAATCAATATAATGTTTTATATGTGTCTGTGCTTATTTGTATAGATATGTGTCACATAAATATCTAAAAATCTCTGAAAATTGTTAAATTAATTATTATGTATTATAAAAATGAATTTCATTTATAGGTTTATTACTATTCATATATGTTCATAAAGCATTATACTGCATGTTTGTGTACTTTTATTTATATATAGGTATGTGTTATGTAAACCTTTAGGGACATATATGTAAATTACCATGTAATAGTGGATTTCTTTGGGTATTAATCAAAATCAGAAGGCTTAATTTATATGTATAGTTGTATTTACCAACATTAATTTTATTTCATTTTAATTGTTATTAATAAATTTATATTTCATTGTTAAAGTTATTCCAGTGAATTTAATTAATTCTATAATAAACATTATCTGTTAGGATTATATCCATTGCTCACACTAACAGTTATAGAGCTTTTTCTCAATGAGCTGTATCTATGCACAATGGTTTATTATATAAAAAAGGTTTATGTTTAGTGTTATGGACATTCAGATGATGATGGTGCTGGATGGTGCAAAGGTGATATCCTTTAAAGTTTATGCACTACATTTCATTTTAATTATGTATTTAGAAATTAAGTTTATAGTTGGACAGTACATTAATGGTACTAAGTGGCATGAAAGCATTGATGATGATTAACATGTTTTAATATTCTAATGTTATTTTTTAATTGCTATATTCTTATGGATTAGCACTTAAGTTTGTGCATCCAAATTATTGTTTAAATAATCTGCCCCAAACTGGCAAGGGCTAAATAATTAACCTGGTCTAAAGTAAACCCATTTCAAATCCAGTCACAAGATTGAGTGTTAAGTTTTATTGTTGTTCATTCGTGATGATGAATGACTATTACTTTTGTATAATGCTAGTGAATTTATAATTACTTATAATGAGTTCTGTGTTGATCTCATATGCCTCATCCTCATGATATATTTGTATGTTTACATTTAAATTAGACTAGTCTTTGACCTGGGGTTGATAATGATAAGTTCCATCACTCTAGGTTCACCCCCAGAATTGGACATTACAAGATAGATAGATAGATAGATAGATAGATAGATAGATAGACAGACAGACAGACAGACAGACAGACAGACAGACAGACAGACAGACAGACAGACAGACAGACAGACAGACAGGCAGGCAGGCAGGCAGGCAGGCAGGCAGGCAGGCAGGCAGGCAGGCAGGCAGGCAGGCAGGCAGGCAGGCAGGCAGGCAGACAGACAGACAGACAGACAGACAGACAGACAGACAGACAGACAGACAGACAGACAGACAGACAGACAGACAGACAGACAGACAGACAGACAGACAGACAGACAGACAGACAGACAGACAGATAGACAGATAGATAGATAGATAGATAGATAGATAGATAGATAGATAGATAGATAGAATGTTTGTTAATTAAAAACTATTGTAATAACAATATAAATAACAAATCTAATGGTAATTAACTACTATATATAGTCTTTCAATCTGATGAAGTACTTTTGGTTAATTCTTTAACTCTCCTTGACTGCTCTTAGATTAAAAAAAAAACATAACAAACGTCATTAACTCAAATCCCATGAATCCAGAATTTTAACATTAGCAGCTTGTCTATTAATTATATTCATTTTATTTCTCTTTATTAAAATTGTCTCCTTATTTTTTTTCTATTATGGTTTCTCTCTTCATGATGAATCTTAACACTTTCAAGATCAAACTTAAATTTATATTTGCATGTCATTTCATAATCCAAGAAAACTGAAGTAGTCATTAAATCATTATTATTTTTACTTTTCACACACTTCTATAACAATTTATGCTCCTTTAATCTTTTCTCAATTACAGCACTTCAGTTCACTTACATATGATATGTCCACAAAAAATTTGCTACACAATGTTACTTTTTTGCTTGAGAGGTACAACACTTTTAAAATTATTACCTGTCAAGGAAAAATGTATTGTTGTGTATCAAAATTTTTATGTGTGTATATTATCTTATATAGATGATCGAGGTGCAGTATTGAGAAAAAATTAAAGGAGCATGAATTGTTATCTAAGTGTGTGAAAAGTAAAAATAATAATGATTTAATGACTGCTTCAGTTTTCTTGGATCATGAAAACACATGTAAATATAAATTTAACTTTGATCTTGAAAGTGTTAAGATTCTTCATAAAGAGAGAAATCACAATAAAGGAAAAATTAAGGAGGCAATTTTAATAAATGGAAATAAAATGAATATAATTAATAGATGAGCTTCTAACTTAAAATTCAGTATTTATGGGATGAATTAATGATGTTTGCTTCTGTTATGTTGGGGTGGGGGGTAAGGAATTAACCAAAAGCACTTGTGTGGATTGAAAGACTGTATATAATAATTAATTATCATTATATTTATTATTTTTATTGTTATATATATATATATATATGAATCTGACACAAAAGTTTTGAAAGTATACTTGGTGCAATAAATTTTACTAAATTTAAACTCTGGCTTAGTATTTATTTTACATATATGTATATTCTACACTCAAACATTAAATGATTTACTGTTTGGGAGTTTATAAAAAAAATTGATCACAGAAGTAATAGAGCTGGGATGCTATCCACAAATCTTGATCTCCATTGTTTCCATTCTACAACCAGGACCAATCCATATAGGACTGTGATACTAATATTGTGACGAATCGTGTTCTTACCAAGAAACTATTGTGGATTTTCTTTTTATAAAAATTACTACATACCTCATTTCTTAAATTTATATGGCAGAAGATATATCAGATGAAAAAACATGAAACTTTTTTTTTACTTGAAAAATTGGAAAGACTTATAGCACATTCAAAAAGATTTAACAATTAAGATATTCTAATGATGATCCTCTTAATGAATAATATTTCTGTAATATAATTTACACTATGTCACTCTCATGCAAGCTAGGGAGTTTATATCCACTTTTAATACCATGTAGAGAGGTGTAATCATAAACATATGACCAAAGGCATGTGAAAAACAAGTATGACATTCATGATCCGTATTTCAAGCTGAACCAGCATTTGGATTTGGCCCAGTGCTGGATCAGTATGAAATGTGCATCTTGGATATCATATTATTTTTCATATTTCTTTGGTAATGTGTTTATGATTACAACCCTCCACAAGATGTTAAAAGTGGATAGAAATCAGCCCCTACCATACCTGAGATTGGGGTAATGAAAACTACATTACATAAATATTATTCATTAAGTGGATAATCTTTGAATTAATGACTAATAAAAATTATTAGTATTCTAATGATGATTTTGGAATAATGTTGCATGTCATTGTATAACTATGTTAGGACCATACTGGATTAATTTTTGATTAGTTTTCATGTAGCATTCAACCATTCACAGAATTTTTTTAATAATCTAAATCTGACAGAAGGTGTCTCTCAAAATGTTAAGTTTTGTTTCTCCATATAAAATATCCTCTAATTACCAGACATTGTAAACAAAGCTTTACATGCATTTTTAATTATTTTGATATCTAAAGGAAAATCTTCATTTAATTAATTTTTTTCTCTAATAAAGTGAATACAGGTGATTCTTTACTTTCATACCTAATTGGGTTTTCAAAATCTGTATGAAAGTTGAAATGTTTGAAAGTAGAGCAATGTAAAAAAAAAAAACAGCAAAAAGGGTTTTCAAAATGCATGTATATATATATTTCTGCTAAGTATTATGTTTCTATCTTTAAAAAAAAAAAGAATTCTTAATATATAATAAATTTTCATACTTTGAAAATATTTTTTATCTAAATATTTTTTCTTTTAATTAAGAAAAAACTGAAGCTAAATAATATGTATAAAGATTTAGATGAATAATATTAAAAAAATTTTTAAAGCATAATGAAAACTAACTTGACAGTGTTTGAATTTGGAAATATTTCCTAATTTTGTTTTTGATTTTCATGATTGAACATATTGTCAATCTGTTTAAATTATATGAATGATCGATTGAAATAAAAGATTTTCTATCTTCGTCTTGATCATATGGAGATTATGAGACATTGCTTTTTTTTGTCTGTATCAACACTGTAGTTTTTTTATTTTTCCCTTATGTTTATGAATTAATAAAGGACAAATTTTTGATAGCATACATTCTAACATAAATTGAGAAGACACAACTTATCAACTTATGTGCTAACTCAAAATGACCCTGCTCAAGATAACCTGTGATGCCGAAAATGGACATGATTAATGTCAGAGAGATTGGGAGTTACTAATTACTAATAATCCATGAGAAAGGGAGGGAAAATCATTACATGAAAATATACACATTTTGTCGTATATATTGATAAAAAATCGAAAGTATGAAATGTGCACAAAATAATGAATTGTATGAAAGAACTGCCTGTATTTAAATTGAATACTTTTTTCTTTGCTGTATATTAACGAAAGTAGACTACACCTGGGTTTCGTTTTACGCGATAGATAGGTACCTCAGAAAACACGCGCAAACGAAATCGCACAAAAATAGACATAACTTACATTCAAAAAGGGGGGATGTGGTCTGTGATTTTTCAAAATTCGTGTAAAAGCAAAGCACCAATGTAAAATTACTTTAAAATTCACGCAAAAAAAAAATAAGGAAATAAAATATGACTAATAAAAAATTTCAAATTTGAAAAAAATTGATACAAGACAAACTTTTTTTAACTATAATATTTAATTTTATTCAAAATATATTTTTATGCATAATTTACAATACAGTAATTTACATTTTTTTATACACGTTTTAATTATTATTGCTATTTGTCGAAAAACACGTTCGTTTGCAAACTGTAAAAAAAATCAGATTCTCACAAGAGGAAATACAACTAGCACCAAGTTCACTCTCATGTTGTGTTAATGGTTTTTTGTTGACAACGTAATTAGTAATTAATCTTTGGGACGATGATTTTATTAATTGTTTATGAACTTATACTTATGATAATAAAAAAACATTTATTCACCACTGCTGGGAAAAATTTAATTAAAACTAACAACAAAAAATTAAATTCTTATTTTTGTCTTTAATTTTCAATTCCGTTTAAAAATCAAATTTCATTTTACATCACATTAATTTCAAATCACCGTAAGTAATTTTTAAATTGTTAATTACAATTAAAAATTAGATTTTAATTTTTAATTGTCAAATTTAATTGTGCCCACTGCTATTACTCACCTTTTAAAAATAAACTTGCAGACACTAAATGATTAATAATTGATTATGTTCTTTTTTAAAAAGCAAAAACAGAATGTGATTTAAAATGCAAAATTAACACGCACAATGTTTGAACAAATTTACATTATAATCTTGTAAAATTTAATGTGTGTATACATAAATAGTGTGGAAATCATGATTTTAATTTCATTATTGCATACAATCTTACTATTATAAAGCACTGAAAATATTGAAATTACTAAGATGAAAGTCGAATTCCAATAATGTGCTATTACTTTCAATATGACATAAGTGCGTGAAATTTATTATTTAAAGTAATAGCACATTATCGGAGTTCGACTTCCGGAGAAACATGAATCGTGTAACTTCAAAATCATGTTAAATAAGTCCATGTAAAAAGAGACCCAGGTGTAATCATTTAATGGGGCTAACTTTTTATGACTACAATGTTAATACTATTATCAGGAGTAATGATGATATTAATGATAGCTCATAATTGATTATGAATGTTGATCATGTTCAGACTCTTCTATAACATAAGCTCATTTTTCAGCTTGTGTGTGTGCAACTGAACAAGATGAGTATCTGAAGCTATATGAAAATGACAGAACCATTCCCTTGGATATTTTTAATATACCTAATTTCTTTTCTATAAAATTATAGCTTACATTTCTCTCTACAGATTAGGACAGAGGTAGGGTGGTGGATTTGGAGCTAAAAATTCTCACCTGATTCCAAGAAAAAGTGAAAAAAAAAAATTCAAAATAACTGAATGAACTTATTAAATTCACTGTAATATATACCTTTACCCTACTTAGAGAGGGCAATTTTCCTTCCTCCCTCCCCCCCCCCCAACCTGTCATTAAGCAAGAATATCATACAAGGAATAAAAATAGTTATAATGGTTTCCTATGGGGAAAAATTGGCTGGTTATTCAACCTAAAAATTGCATTAAAAACTGTGAACAAAGAACTTCTGCTTGTATAAACTGTTCTATATGTTTTATGCGAGTTGAGTATATAAATATCAACTGCTATTGAACTAGCATATTATCTAGATCAGTGATGGTGAACCTATGGCATGCATGCCAGAAATGGCCTTTTGAATTTTTTATTGGCATGCGAGTTATTTACATATCATAATTTTCTATGCTTTAAATTATTCAATATTTTTTTTGTTGCTAAAATTTGTACTAATTAAAATTTACTGTATACTAATGGTAAAATAAATAAATATAATATTGTATTAGAATTCAATTTACAATTGTACTCTGGAAACAAACATTGCAATCAACATCATCAAATGACTTTTTTTTTTTACTTGAAGTTTTGATGTAAAAGTGAAATGTAAGGATAATAATATATTTTAACATATAATAAACCTTTGATTTATAAAATTATTAAAGCTCATTTAAATTTACTTTTAAATAAATTTGTTACCATTATAAATTTCAAAATTAGTGGACTGATGAGTATGGAATGATTAACAAAAACACCAAAGCAGTATGTGTTTTATGTTCTGGAACATTTGTATTGAGAACATCATTGGTAAAATGGCATTATGAGACCAATCATAAATCAATTGCTCTTTGAAAAAAGTAAATATGAACAAAAATAATATATCACCCAAGCATTTAAAAATATAAATATTCAATCAACATCTATAATGAAATTTTTGGAAAATCATTTAATATTAAGTGCTGCTAGTTTTTATTGCAAATGTAATAGTAAAACTTGGAAAACTTTTTAATGATGGAGAATAAATGGAAGAAGCTTGGATAAAATGTGCACCAGTTCTTTTTGAAGATATTGAAAACAAAGCACAAATTATTTAGAGAATAAAAGATTTACCATTGGCTGGAAATGCAGTTAAAAAAAGAATCCTGTATATGGCTAACAACATAATTTATGAACAAAAAAGAGTTATAAAATCTTCTAGTTTAATTTATCTCTGCTTTGATGAAAGTACAGATATAAATGGATCTGATCATGTGGCTATTTTTATTCCCCGAATAATATCAAAGAAGAATTGATGAGTTTAACCTCATTTGTAACAACAACAAAAAGAATATATATTTGCAATGAAGTTTCAAATGTACTCATTGAAAAAGAAGTAGATGTTACCAAAATTGTATCAGTAACTACAGATGGTGCTTGAAGTATGACTGGAAAAGAAAATGGTTTTCTCAGTTTACTTACCAACCATATTGGACATTCAATGTTGTGTTTTCATTGCATTATACATCACCAGGTGTTATGCCCAAAGGTCAGCTTTAAGCCACTGGATGATGTTATGAATGTTATGACTAAGTTAGTCAATTTTATGTCTATACAAGCTCTAAATAAATGAGATTTTTAAAATTTATCGAGTGAGGTGGACTCAGGATACTATTGTTTACCTATGTACAACAATGCCCAATGATTAAGTTGATGAAAAGTTCTTCAAATATTCATTGAGTGTTTAGATAAAATTAGACTGTTTTTATGTAATGAGAAAATCATTGAAAAATATAATGAATTAATTGATGTTGAATGGCTTTCAAAATTAATGGTTTTTTACTGATATGTGTTCACATCTAAATGAAATTAAATGTGAAACTATAAGGTTATAATAAGACAATTGTTGTCATTGATCAAAGCATTTAAAGTTAAATTAGAAATTTTCAACCTTGATGTTATTTCTTACATCTTCAAAAAATTTCCAAATATAAAAAAGTTCTTGACTGATTTAGAATCTCATGAAAAGCCAGATCAAGTAAAATTGTCACAAGAGTTTTGTGCTATTATTCAATCAATAATTGATGAATTTTCTTTAAGATTTACACAGTTCAAACAATTTTCAGAAACATCAAAATTTATTTTATATCCAGACATAATATCAATGGATAGTCTCTCAAGTTAGAAATTTTTGAGTAGCTTAATTTGGAAGATATGGAAATGCAATCAGTCAATTTTCAATCCAGTTCTATATAGAAATAGAAATTTTTTGATTTGAGGAATGAGTTAGAAACAATGGAAAATGATCGATTATGTAAAAGAATGCTGAAAAGGAACTATTGACTGCCTGACGTGCTATTCCTGAAACATTTAATTTTTTAAAAAAATTAGTGACTGTTGTATTATCAGTTTTCTCCTCTACATATGCATGTGAATTATGTTTTCAGAAATAAATTTAATTAAAGACAATTGGAGAAATCGAATGACACATGAATCTAGTTCAGCGTGGACATTATTAAAGGTGACAAAATATGAACCAGATATAAAACATTTGGCATCCAATGTATAACAGTAAAAATCTCATTAAATAATATCTGTTTATGTTGATTTTATATGTTTATTTCCAAAATTTTGTTTTAATTACTATTATTTTTTTACTATTACATTTTATTCAACTTTTGCTCTTCTAAATAAATATCGTTTACTATATGTAGCTTATTTAGAAATTTTGTTTAATTATTATTATTATTATTATTATTATTATTATTATTATTATTATTATTATTATTATTATTATTATTATTATTATTTTGTTTTATAAACTTTTTAAAAACTGTCATAATTAAGTTGTTTATATTTTGATTTAATAACTGTATGGCGGGCCAATCATTCAATAAATATTTTTTGGAAAATTTTGACACGCACACGTAAAAAGGTTCGTCACCACTGATATAGATGATGGCATGTGAGTTCAGTTGAATTATAGTGGTATAACAATAGTCAGCTAGAATTATTAGAAAATATGAAAAGTTTACATATATAATTTTCTTTGTTATTAAAGAGCATTGATTTATGAAATGAATTATGAGATTGAGCCCTAATTTAGATATGTGTGTTATGTTTAGTTGATTTTCATTTGAGAAAGTCTATTTGTACATGGTCATGAGAGAATTTTAGTACAAATATATATTGCTATTATTTAATGTTATATGTGTTTCTATTTTATTTATTATTAGTAGTATAGCGTTAGGCAATATTTAATTATCGTTTACACAGTATATACTAGAAACTTCAAAAATAATTTTTGTATAAAGGATCCGGTAGAAAGTAGTTATAAACTATCATTAATAGGATCAGATATTTCTTACTATTTAATTATAGTATTCTAGGTATTTTTCCATGAATTTATCTATATATATAAAAAGAAAGATGACGTGCTGTTTTATAAGATTATTTTTTAAACTATACTATGATCGCAAATTATATTTCTAAAATAGCTAATCATGCTTTAAAATAAAAAATAGAAGCTTTTGTGTAGATGTATAAATGATGTAATTAAATGAAAAGAAAAAAAAACCAAAAGCACTTTTCTAATTAAATGACTTGAGTTAATAACCAACAGCTCTTTTGTTTATCAAAAACATTTCTAACTTCACCTGGTAAACACTTCACTATGGTTATTCATTAAGAAAACGGAATAAGTAATTAAAAACTGTGAATTCTAATAAACCCTCCCTTTCTTATTCTCCTGTTTATATTAACACACCCAAAGTATTGCTTTAAATAAACTAAATTATTAAAATTAAGTATACGTATACAGTATCAGAATTACATTTTGTTTTAAAATGCACAAAAAGCATTTAAGAACTGTTTAGATTTAACTGTACTAATTCATAATTACTATTTTATATTAACATAGAGATATTAAATGATATGAAAAAATAACAACTGGCGTTCTTTTTTTATGACTCATATATTTATTGAATGAATTAAAGGAATGTTTTTGAAAGTTAGTAAAAATAGTTAATTTAAAATGTAATTAGCTTGAACCAAATAACATTTACTGCGATGCCAAAAACGAACCCATTATATATATATATGTTCTACTACATTTTCGGTGCAATGTGATTAATCCATATCTAAGCTTTCTGTGGTAATCTTCTTAGCATAGTAACTTTGTTACTTATAACTCCTAGTTTAGCGATTTTGTTGTAATTCTTTCACTTTACTATTATAAACCTTCATCCTTTTAAAAACTGAAGACTTATTTTCAAAGAAACTTTATTGTGAAATATATGGCTACAAACACTGATGTTAAGATGAAAAGCATGTGTCAGCAGGAGCTTCTTACTTGGGAACTAGAACTATCAGTGTTGACGCTTTTGTCAAATCTAGGTGAAGAGAAACATTTTTATACTTCGGCGGAGATGGCGTGGAAGAATTGGGAATTTTGGTCACTGGAAATCTTGAAAAGTTTCCATGTATTCTCATAGATAAACTTAGTAGAGAGAATTTTGTCTTTACTTTGGATTTTCCTGAGGGTTCCAAAGAAAATTGCAAGGGCATTCGGTTGTGGGATGTTGAATATTATTTTACATCGGGTAATCCATATGGAATATGTAATGAAGGTCGAGATTCTTATGATGGGAAAATCTCTCTCCTTAATGCAATCTTTAATGGAGAGGATTTTATAGTAATCAATTGCTGAATTTGGGGCTATGATTTGTTCACAGGTCCCAAGCCTGTGCAGGTTAATATAATGTGCTCAAAGGTCTCTCCCTAACTGTGGCAGATTGGACAGGAAGGATCTGTGTTGTTCAGGAATCTTTTCTGATGTAAGAACCAGTTGGTGGGCATAGCATTAAGATTCACTTTTATTAAATAGTCCAGGAATTTGGGCTCTCATAGTAAAAAACTTGAATAATGTTGTGATCTTCTGAGTTTTGTTTTCATTTGGAAGGGTTGAGGGTTTATTAGTGAGTGTGCCGTCCATATTGTAATCTTTGTTTTAAAGGCATTTGGGTTATTGTATTTCTAGAGATAGGTAATAATCTGATCGATCTAAGAAGTTTTATTTGGAGGTGGCATATCAGTAGGTAAAATAGGATTAGTTGTAAGTAAATTGTCATATTTTTGTGCAAGGTTGAAAACCATTGAATGCACCTTTTGGAAAGAAAGAGATTGCTTGAATGGAATGAAGAGACATTACATTAAGTTTTCTATGAAGCTGCATTTTGGCTATGCTAATAGTGGATGTGTGGTTCTTCCAAAACAGGAATGCACATAACCTGTTTAACTTGCTGATGAATGTCTTAGTGACTGTCATGATGGGAAGATAGTATGCTATCTTGGCCTTAACTTTCATAAGAGCCACTTTACCTTGTAGAGACAAGTAAACCTTGGAGAGGCCCTGGGTTATGTGATCAGCAGATTCTATTATTGAATTTTGGATATGCTTTGACATGGCGAGTTGTGATTTATAGATAAGTTTTGGGGTTCAGCCAGAAATTTGGATGGGATTTTTTTCCATTTAAATTCCTCCATGTCGTAGATTTAGTATGGTTTATGAGGAGATGTGATGCACTTGAGTACTTGTCAAGAATTCGGTAAAGTGAGCAGAGGAACTTTTTAGATGGCAGAAAGCTGAGTACATCATCCATGTGTGTGATGGCTCACATGGTTTTTTTGATTTGGGGAATATATATACCCAGAATTGTATCTTCAATGGCTTTAAGTAGCGGATTTATGTAGCAGGCAAACAGTAGCATGCTAAGCAGAGACCCCTATGAGATGGAGTGCTTAGGTGAGAAATCATTAGTAAAACTGAAGACTTAAACAGTTGTTCAAAATATAATGGAGGAATTAATCATTAATTTGAATTGAGTGCTTTTGGGAGAAATAACTTAATATTTTTAATAATGGTCAAACATATTAATAATTAAATGTGTCCAAACTGTTGTTTCCAAAGTATTAAAAATTATTACTACTCAATTGAAATTAAACAATTAATTAAAATTAATAAATAAATATTTTATTGAACCGGTTTTTGTCCAATATTAGAACCTTTCTAAAATATAATTTTCCAATAAATCACATGACCAATACACTTAATATTAAAAGAAAATATTTCTATGTGTTTTAAAAAGAAAGTTTTCCACAAATATGTTTATAGTTCTCATTTATAGATCTGAGTCTTGACTCCTAACAGAAGAGCAATACAGAAATAGACCATTCAACAAAGTATAGAGGTGTATGTTAAGAGTAACAAGAAGGAATCAAAAATAAAATACAAGGGTGAAAGAACAAGCAGATATTATTGATATAATTGGAAGAATTAAGAAATTGATGTGGAGATAGGTTGGCATATTGCTAGAAGAGATGTTAATAGATGGACGATTGATATTTTAAAATGGATCCAAGATGTAAAAGATCTAGAAAGAGATCACATGTAAGACGGATGAATGAAATAAAGAAATTTGCTGGTGTAATGTGGAGAAGAAAGGCTAGAGACCAGAGAAACTGATTATACTTTGAAAGACCCTCATTCTACAATGGATCATTAATGGTATATATTAAACATCTTAATAGTATTTAATTATATAAAACATGTTTATTTATATATCCAGTGCAGTGTTCTCCAAAGTTTACTGCAATGATGGGATGACAGATTCTGGATTTGAAGATCTATGAATCATAATCTAGCTCTGTCACTTCCAGTCCATTCAATATTTAGTTTGTTTTTATAATAATAGTCATAGAATTAATTAGGTTTTTTCTTCAACTTATTACTATTAAATAATAACAGTACTGTAATATATATATATATATAATTAAGAAAAAAGCATTTATTTAAGGCTATAGATAAATAATACTTGATATATTGACAAAAAGTCAAATACACTATTAAAATGATAGTTCCATTCAAAAATAGATATTCCACTCTTATTCCCAAGAAAATTGGTGTTTATTTTTTAGAACAATCTTCTACACTATAAATTTCAGCAACTACTAAATACGAAAATTACTAATGTGAATCTTCAGAACTGTCATATTATGGAAGCGTGGAATTCTGCTTTATGGATACGAATAAATCTATTCTTGCATACACTAAAAAGAAGAGACATGACTAGTTTTCTGACAATTATATTATTAATGATTTAATTAAAAGGAAATGTAATTTTTTCTGCTCTGCAGAATAATGGATTAAAATAGAGCTTCCTAATAAATATAAAATATCTGAGGATAGTAGTTCAATTACTGACAAGGAAGCTTTAAAATGATTAGTGGATTAAAACTACAAAGAAAATATAGGCATTTGTTGATTGAGGTCATACTAGATTTTTTTTGATGCAGTGAAAGCAATATATGGAGCTGAAAACCAATATCATAATCCTATTAAATCCAGCCATGGCACTCTTGTATATGATATCTTGTATGCAAGTTAATTTATGGTAATAGTAAGGAAAGTAGTTTATTGTTTAAGGCTCGAATGGGATCTTTAGCAACAAGAGAATATACATGTAAATGGAAAACTATGGGTGATTTAGTGTGTAAATTGTGTAAGGAAGGTATAGAAAATATTAGGCATCTGTTGATTGAATGTAAATGCTTGAAAGCAGAAAAGGTACAGATAATGAAGTTATGGGAGAATAGGTATGAATAAAGTGACTATACAGAAAGTGAGTTATTAGTTTTTATGCTGGGTTTGCGAAAAGATAAGGGGGATTTAGATATAAAGGCCATAGAGTTGACAAAGATTATGTTGTGGAAATGGAATGGGGCAGAATATGGGAAGACTTAGAGTGGGAATGGAAAATAAAGTGGCTAACAGGTTTATCTGGGCATAATTGCTGAAATATTCTTGACTTCATTTAAGGAGAAGCCAAATACATCACATCATATCACATGATACTTTAAACATGTAGAAGGATTATTTTAATTATCTTTTGAATATTGATACAAGAATTGAGATGCTAACTTTTAATGATGTATCCATTTCATCTACTCATTTAAATTTGGATATTCAGTTTAATGAAGTCAAAATAGCTCTTTGTAATCTTAAAAATGAAAAGATATTTTGACAAAATATAGAGAAATTTTAAAATATGGTGATATGTTAGTTTCAAAATATAGGAATCTTTTAAGAATATCTGCATCCATAAATTTGCATCACCCAATTTTAAAGATGCTTTTATCCAATTTTTAAAAACAAAAGAAATAGACAAGATTGCAGTAATTATTATTGAAAATCATTATAATCCACCATAGTAAAAACACTTTGAAGACGTTTCTTGAATAGGTTGATTCCAGTTACAAATGAAAGGTTATCAAAGACTCAGAAAAATGATTTTAGAGAATCAAGAAACACTATAGATATGATTTTGTTGCCAGGCAAATTCAAAAGTGTAAGAAACAAATGGTGATTTATATTTTGCTTTTATTGGTTTGATCAAGGCATTAAGTCTATGGTATTGTTTGAAATTGGTTAGTTGTCCACCAAAATGTATTCACATTGTGCAGCATGTCATAATGGAATGAGAGAAAGTGTTATTACAACAGATAGGAAATCAGGCATTTGAAGTCAAAGCATGTATCAAACATGTTTGTGTACTTGTTCCAACATTGTTTTCCATTTTTATGACAGTCATCAAGGTCAAAATTTCTAACAAAACAGTAATGTAAATTGAATGCAGACTGTTTTGGCATATGAAAGATCATTTAATTATTTTTTGTTTGTTATTTTTTCATTTAAAAGGATGTTAGAATTGAAAATACCAACTACATATTTATTAATATGTGAGGATAATAATTGAAATATATAATAAACAACCTTTATGGTAAAAAACACATCTAAATTTACTTTGAATTCAAAAGTATAAGCAGAACACTGTTTTGTGCTAGTGGGGGTGGGGTGATATTTCCATTGTGACTAGTGCCGAATTAAACTATGTAACTACTATCAATTTTATTTTATGGTTGCACATAAGTATGTCATTGTTTTATTAAGGATATTTCCTAATATGACTTCTGCTGGATTAAAAAAAAAGATGCATTATTATATTTATATTTAATTTTTCCTTTTATCTCAAAACATTTATTAAACTAATTAATACCTGTGCTACACTCTTTATGAAACGGGTATAAATATGGGTGATACATTACAAATATGAATAATGAAAAATTACATATTAGATGAGTTATGGAACTAACATTATTGAGTTAAAACAGGGTTAGGTATTTAGTGGTTAAGTTCTTTGTTAACTTTATTGGAGAGTCTGATATAGCTTCCATGTCTCTTGAAAAATGAATGTTGTTGTAAGAGTTTTGTCTCTTTGTTTAATTGTTCCCTTTTAATAAGAAAAAAGTATTTATTGTTACATGTAAATGTTCTGAGAATTCCACATAAACTTCCAAAATTCTTCAGTTATCTCTCAAGAGTCCATAACTCATGGGCTTAATACTACTGTCATAAAGCATTTTGGTCTGTTAAGATTAAAAATATATACAGAAAGCGATTGATAAAGTATTATTAATTTGTGCTTAAAAATGACTTCTAACTAGTTAAAATATTAGTAATAAGGGAATTAAAAAACATTAATAAAAAGTACATATTCTGAAAAAAAAAAAAAAAGTACATAAAGAGTTTTTTTTATTAATGTATTTATAACTAATGTTGAAGCAATAATTTAAAAGAAATCCAGACATTCTTGTCTAAATACCACATTACAAATTATATTTTCCAAATCACAATGTTGAAATGTGACCCAGTTATTTGTTTATTATTAAAAGTTTGTTTTTGCAAGTAATAAATTAAATCTTAAAATAACAACTTTTCTGTTTAATATAAATTTTGGAAAGATTTTAAAAAATCAGGTGGTTTTTTTTTTCCATGTGTCATAGCATCGGCTGGGAAGCGAACCCGCTAACCCGGGACAACTGCTTGTAAGGCTGCTGTGCTGACCTCTCGACCACCAACGCTTGACAATCAGGTGTTTTAACTTTTAAAATACTAAAAAAAAACGAAGTTTTTATTTATATAATCGCTATCAAGTTAGAAATGGAACCCTGACTTAAGAACAAAGGTTTTTTTTTTGTTAAAATTTTAAAAAATAGAATTTGAATTACTGAAATGAGTAAAGAATATTTTTTTCTACTATTCTAACAAAGAGTAATGTGGCAATTACAACTAATCCAACTCTTTTTTCAAGACATTTTTTATTAAATATGCCAAATTTTGATACATCCAAAGTAAAAATGAAGCACATAAACAATTGTCAAACCACAAAATTGGAGTCACATTGTTGACAAACCTTAAAAGATGGAGTAAGCTTAATGTTTTATCTTCTTCAACTCACATATTAAAGTTCACCCCTTAAATACAAATCTTATATTTTGAATGTTTATCTGAAAGTTTGTGATAATGATATTTAGTACTATTTATATGTTGGGATATTTTCCTCATCTAAAATTAATTGTTAACTATCTTTAGAAAAATGTAAACTTTTCAAATACATTCAATTGTCAGTAACAGATTAATATATAATACAATGTTTCAAGTGGTATTATTCTCTCTTTTTTAGGTATTGCTGGCCTGACTAGTGACAGTACTAGCATGAGAAATGAATCAGGATTCTTAGGTTTGTGACTATTGAATTTAATATTCTCATCTAGAGTAGTAAATAGAAATACTTATTACCCTTACTTAAAATTCTAAATAGTTTGTAATTGAAAGCACTGAAGCAGATTGAAATTAACATAGGCCAATTTGCTTGAAAGATTGTAAAAATAATTATTTATTAATCTATGTCAAACCGTTGATCTTTGGCTATTTCCATATTTTTTTAAACTTCTAAGCAGGTTTAATCTTAATCTGTTTCAGTCATTGCTTTCATTTACAACATATTTAACATATATTCTATTGATTTATTTAAATGTAAGGGCACTGGTTATGTGAATAATATAGGATATATATCAAAAAATTAATTTTGGATTTTTTAAAAGTCTAACTATAATAATCTAATCGTTAGGTTAAACATAATTGTTACATTTAAATGACCAAAATGATTTTTCTTTTTTTGTTCAGTTAAGAAACAATTTAAGAATTTTGAAAATTTGAGACTATTAATGCTATTACATTAAATCACACAGGTCAGTTGTTTTAATGGCACTCCAAAACACGGTGAACATAATATTTTTTAAATAAAAATGTGGATTAAGTACAAAGTGAAATACATTTTACTTAGAATCACACATCCATACAAACTATTACCAGTCTTTTAGATATTAACAGAACCTTTGCAAAAGATATGATTCTAGAAAATCTCTTAAAATATACCAGGAATATCCACCTTGTAAGCCTGTAGATGCTTTTATAAGAACCATTGCCTCAAATGCTTATCATGTTTAAATTTTGTGCATTTTAATTTAAACAAAACTATGAGCTTCATTTGAAAACCTTGATAAATGGAAAATATACAATACATTATTATGATAGCTATACTTTGCTGCATAAATTTGAATGGTATTTGTATTTAAAAATGTACTAACAAATATTTATACAGCACTGTATTTATTTGTGTTGCTAACAGTCTAAAGCATACAAAATGCATTTATTTTGCTCCCATTAAAGTAACTGATAATTTGGAATTAATATTTTATTGCAAATCTGTTATTATTATATCTTTTACGTTATTAGTTTTGGTTTTAAACTTCATCTAGTGTTTTAGCAACACATTATTAAGTTTATACTAGAATTATTATTGAACAAATTAAAATATTACACATCTACCATACTTTTTCTTTATATATATATATATGTGTGTGTGTGTGTGTTTGTTTATATTTTGGTAACAGAAATGACATTTTAAAACTATGATCTGCCAATTGGGATAAAAAATAGTTTTTGTAGCTGTTTTTCTACTTTTTGTAATTTTTTATGTAATCTTAAAGACAAAAAAGAAATAATACAATTCTGTAATAAAAATAATGAAACTTAATAAAGAATTCTCAAGTTTTAAAAGATTCAACTCAAAATAATTTTAATTAAAAAAAATTAATGTTTTACAAAAAAATTAAAAAGAGAGAAACGATTTTTTTCCCTTTCATTTTGATACCAGTAATATTTATAATTCTCATTTTCAATAAAATAGGCATATGTATAAAATAATATAATCTAATCGTTTGCATCTACTTTCAACTCTATGTCTGGAAATTAATATGAGTCACATGATTGTGATAATGTGCAAGAAAACTATGAAAAATAAAACTACTTTTCTTTAATTGTATTTATATATTGGACTATTTCCATTGTCTGATATTAAGTATTGAATGTCTTTAGAAAAATTTAACTTTATTTAAATTTTCCAATTACAATTAATTGTTGGTAATAGAATATAGGTTAGAATATGCACAATGTTTCAAGTGGTATTATTCTTTTTTATTCAGATGTTGCTGGCCTGACAGTAAAGCACTAGCATACGAATCGAACCTGGATCCTTTGATTCTTGAATATTGAATTTTAGGCAATGCTCTAACCAACCAAGCTATCAGTTAAATTTTGCTAAAGGCATTTAATATTTAATATTAGATGAGTGAAATAGCCCAGTATATAAATACAACTAAAATACCATCGTTATAAACCTTTAGAAAAATACTTTTCTTTAACCCTTGAATTATATTTAATTTATTATAGTAACATAGTTTTTTAAATGAGGAATGTTGTTTTCAAATATGAACATTTTAAATCTTTTTGTTAATTCCTATTGCAGTTAACTATTAAAAAATTAAAATGTGAACAGACAATCTTCTTAACCCAATAAAATAATATATTCTTTTTGAGAGTAGAGGATATTAACGATATTATTATGACACATTTTCTAAGGTATTGTTATTAGTTAGAATAAATTTGCAGTAACTCTTGTCTCAGACAGAAAAAAATATTAACCATGAGATGCTTTATTAACAAATCATTATACTAATACTACAATTATATTATGTGTTGATGCTTGAATTATTTTCTGAATGTTGAAATAAAATTGCAAATTTTTACCTATACAAAGTTTACAATTATTGAAATCTATTATACTAACAAGAAATGCCACAATGTGATGATAATAAAATACTTGACATTTAAAAATAAGTGATAATCTATGTGCATGTATATATGCATGTATGTGTGTGTAATTATTATCAAATTGTCATGGATGTGTTTGTATGTTAAGGCAACTAAAGGAAAGATTAAACTATCAAGCTCCCTTTGTATGTTCTCCTTTAACTTTCCAATAGAAAATAGTAGTAATACTTTTCATAAAAAAATATTATTTAATATCTATATAAATTTTAATATATAGTAATTATAAATACACATACATGTGTATATACAGTGACATAATGAGTTTTGGATCATTCATCATTTTTAATGCAAATGATGTGGTTGTTCTTCATAATTAATTATATATTGTGGCTTAAATATGAAAAGAGATGTGTCTGAATATTCAGGCCATTAACCCATCCACATACTATTAGAGTGATATTAAATGAGGAAATTTCTTTTAATATTGATACTCCTAATGTAGACATTGAGATAGATGTTCGTAGTCATAAGGCCAATTAAATTCATAATTAAATAAATAAGTTATTAATAATATCAACCAATATTTGTAAATCTTCTAATGAGTAATAAAAATGTAATCATCAGTGAAGGTGGTTGTGACAAAAATGCAATTAAGAAAAGAGAAGGGAAACTTGGATACATGACCATAAAGTTTTAATGAAGATAGGTCAAAATGAAATCACACAGATTCTTCTTAAGTGAGAATTGAGATTTCCACATTTAATTATGAAAGACCAATTCTTTTTCCCTTGATAGGTAAAATCAAATATACTTAGTAATGAGTGTTTAAATATAAGTCTTAACTGTCTGATTTTTAAATTCCACTTGCAAAATATTCAAGACTACATAACTGAAATAATAGTCATTTTGCCTAGCCACTAGCAAATAGCGTTGCATGAATGATGATGATCCCAAACTTCTCTCTTGTAATAATCTATCAATGATTCATTCAATCAATAAATAATATAGAATAATTATAAGGATGAGATATATAGTTTGGATCTAAAACTCAAGTTATTTTGATATTACATGCATACATTAAATTTAGGTTCAAACTTAAATCTATTTTCAATGAAAATTCTTTTAATAGACAATTAAATTAATAAACAGCATTCAAATGATGAAAGTAGTTCCATAGTTACAGCTTCCAATGGTAGGGTTTCTATGGCAGTGTTATTTATTCTTTGAATAACCTTCGATTGCCATCAAAAATAATAATCAGCATGGAATTACTTTATTCTTTCTTTGATGTAAGTAAATGAATAATAAAGAATGTGATAGAATACATATACACATGGTTAGTAGTTTAAGATAATATTAATCTTGCATATGCACTGCAGTTATCTAATATCTGCTTCTAGCACATGCTGTTGACCCTTTTTTAATAAAAGGATAATATAAATCAAAATATATCAGTAGTAATATTTTTTCAGTATTATTTTATAATAACACAGATATAGTCCTGACTATAAGTTAAATTATGGAATTACTTT
Organism: Epiperipatus broadwayi; assembly: GCA_028023455.1. Lineage (NCBI taxonomy): Eukaryota > Metazoa > Onychophora > Udeonychophora > Euonychophora > Peripatidae > Epiperipatus > Epiperipatus broadwayi. Next base: position 4,476,859 of record JAQFVV010006210.1, read on the forward strand.
GCAAAGTATGCAATAAAAAAAAACTTTCATTAAGCTTGAAATGTAACAATATAATTTTTTAATTAATCACTGTCTTCTTAACTCTTTTATTGATTATTATGCCTTATTCCTATAATCAATTTTAGATTGTTCTCTTATGATTATTTTACATCCTCTTTTTTTATTTTTGGAGATATTTTATTATAAAAATGAGCTAAAACAATACTGATATTTTAATTTTAAAAAAATTGAAGATGTTATAATTTTACATCTAAATTTTTGTTTCAAACTATCCAAGTATGCACTATGTAGCTTTAAAGAAGCTGACTCATCATTTCTGTATTGCTGATTGATAAGTTGTCAACAAAAGAGAGCACCTGCAAGGGCTTTCAGTATAATGGGGGGGGGGGGTAGATTTCAAAAATAAAATAAAAATTTTCATGATTATCTATCTACATAGCTATGATTATTTTTCGTAATATATTGATTTAATTTTTTTTTTTTTTTTAAGAATACTGTAGTTAGATTTAGATTTTTATTGAAAACTATTTACTTTTAGAAGGAAACAAGTCAAAAGAAATCAAAAACATTCACTGACACAACTTATAAAGTCAAGAGAAATCAATGGCAGTAGGATGAGTGCAACTCGTAATTGATTGAAAAATAATTATTTTGTATTTACCACTGGTGATTTATTTACATGTATAAATATTAGTTTAAATTTTTTAATAGAACTTTATTAGCTTTAATTATTTTGAGTATAAAATTAGTCAATCTTTACATAATAAATTAAAACAATTCTGATTGTCTTATATTAATGTTTTATGAATAAAGCTATAATTGATCAGTAAGAAAAAAAAGTAGTCAGCTCAAGTAAAAAAAAAAAAAAAACCTTGTTTTCTCTTTACACGATATACATGTGAACATGATCAGTAATTTTGACTCCAAATTTATATATATATATATTCTAACCCACTATTAGATTAGTAGTAGTTTATTTTATTTCTAACTCTTTATTTATTAGTTTAGTTTATTTGCACTTGTGACACTAATTTTTCTGGTTGTTGTTAAGGCAACCAAAATAAAGCAACATATCCATTAATTTTCCAATATGATCTAAAATACTTTTCATATAATACAATTGTACATTCAATTCTCTTAAGCCATGCCACGATTGTAATAACAACAATAATTGATCACTTATTAATTTAAAGAATAATTATAATAATATTAATCTCAGGGTTCTTTGTTTCATGTAAGGAAATGCTCGGCAGTATTGTGTTGTCGCATATGACTGGCATTCTGGTCGGCTATAGGAAACATTTATTTTACTTAAATTCAATGTGTCTTCATCTTTCATATCCACTGCTATATTATTTAAAGAGATGATAATTCTATTCAATAATGACGTATAATTTTGAATAACACAGCCTTTTTTGTTTTGTTTTGTTTTTTCAGAATCTCAGTCAGAATAATAAAAAGACAAGGGTGCTTTTTGTGTCCTTCCATCATCCATGACAACATAATAATATAACTAAGATTTATTACTTAGACAATTTAACTAAATGGGAATGGAATAATGTGCAACCAAAGTTAATGGTTTGGGAATAAATTCATTTTTTTTTATTTTTTTTTTATACAAAGGTGAATGTTTAGTCTTAAGTTTTCAACTCCATAAATAATTATCATTAAACTAAAATATAATGACATATTCCGATCTGCTTAACTTTATTTATCTGGTATATTAAGTTTTTAAGAATTTGGAATGATTTCGGATTCAAGAAAAGGTTTTGCAAATATTGTGCAAACACTTATATTTAGCATATAAAAACAAAAAAAATGAATCTACAACAAATTTTAACAAGACTATAATTTATTATTATCACAAAAAAAAATATATGAACATTTATTCAATAATCCCATAGTAATACAAAATATAACTGACATTAATCTGTATACTCTTTTGGTTATGGACTAGAGGTTACTACTTCTCCTGTATGCTATCATATGGATTGATTAACTAAAAATACATTTCATTACCAATACATTGTTTATTAAATTTTGATAACCTTGTAGAAGCTTTTATTCAAAATTATTGACTAACTATTTTTTTTTTCTTTTTTTTTTTTTTGTTTTTTAAATAATGATTAATCCAATCATATGCAATACGCAAAATATTAAATTTATTTTTAATACATTTACTTTATTTATGGTCTTTAATGGGATAACCTATTCTAATTATAGGCCAGTTATCAGAAGTTACACTTACCATCTTACATTTAACTTAATGCTAACTTAAGTTATGATACAAATTTTATTCATACGTATAATTTTAAATATGAGTATTATTTAATTACTAACCAGAATTAAATATTGCATTTGAATATTCCTTCAGTAAATAAGCGTTTTAAATTACGCAATTTTAATTACTTTCTCCATTGATTTACTTGTCAAATACTAGCAATATTTAGCAGCACAATACAGATATCGACCCTAGTTACTAACGCACTATTTATACTAAAGTGGATCTTGAGGAACTAACACCTCCAATATAACCTTTATCTTGCCCGAACTTTCAAAATTAAGCACAATAATCAACACCTTCCATGGTGGAGCTATCTTTATTTTCACATGAGGAGTATGGAATAACCATGAAGGTTTGTAAAGTAATCTACTACATTAAAATATTTTGGTGGTTTCTTGCCTCTTACTTGGGCATACAATGAACACACACCAAATACAATCCTCTCCTGGGATTTAAACGAATGAAGCATACTAAATGCTAGATAAATTCTTGATCGTCCTATCTATGAGAATCGATCACTTGGACTATAAACATATCCGAACATTATATTTAAAATCTTCCTCTCATGGAAAACAAAGCTTTTGGGGAGATCATTTTTCATCCCACAAAATAAATACATTATAATTATTACCTATGCGAATATTAAGCATATACCAATGCTATATCTGGGCAGGATAAGTAAATACACTGATTATAATAAACTTATGTTATTCGGGTATACTTTGATCAACATCTGAAATCAATGGACATCATAGAATAAAAGTATAATAATTTTAATTTTAATAAAGGAACATTCAAAATAGTTGGTAGCATACTATCTTAAACTAAATAAAGTGGATGTGTTATTTAAGAATAATTAGGAATAAATTCCTCAATTAATACAGTATAAATTCATTTCAAAACTTTAACAAGAAATATTTTGTTATAGCATTTTTTTTTTTTTTTTAGTTACTTCTGATAATTTTCAATATTTATTTTACCCCTTAAATATCTAAATATTTTTCTTTTATGTATCTAACATACAAAATTTCTACCTACAATTGTATGTAATAATTAAAACATATTTTATAGATTTTTTTTTTTTCGTGTTAAATATCAACTTAACCTATAATAATTATATTAAAACATACCTTTGTCATTACAAGGCTATTAAATATCACTTGACCATACAGACTTTAATCTATGTGATATAAAAAAAAATACATATCATTTATAACTTAGTTTTAAACAATCATTAATTAACAAGTGCATACTCTCTCATTAGAAAATATTTTTCTGTTGAGCAATTGGTCCAGGTGAAGAGCTTTATCCAGTCGTATTTCACGAAGCAAGTTTAAAAACAATAAACGCATGGTATTATTTCCTTTAAATAAAAGTTTTCTCTTATTTTGTGCGTTTAATAAATTAGGTAAAGAAATATATAGCAGAATTGAAGATTAATTCTTACTTGAATTAAACTACTACAATTTTGAGATCCAAGAAAAAAAAATAGACTTCTAACATAGACGAATATTTGACTATAGACGATAAACATACACAATATTTTTTTTTTATTGACGATACGTATACTTATTAGCTAGCTTACTTATGGATGAAAATGCGCAATTTTCCGAGGATTATTATGATAATAACTGCAGTCAATTTACTTGTACATGAAGTTTTAATAATTCCAACTGATGTATAATATAATATATCATTTATTTTTATCATTAAGTCACTAAGATATTTGGTTTTGTTCATACTTTAGGAATTATAAATTTTTTTAACGGTAACTTCTCCGTAAGAATGCCCCTATATAACTTTTCCTATATTTACTCTGAGAAAGTTTATATTCTTTTTTATATTTTTTTTAAAAAAATATACAGGTGCATAATTTAATCTTATTTATCATTATTATTATTTCCAGACAATTCTTGGTGAATAAAACATATTTTAACGTATGTAACTACATTACTTGTAAAGGCAAACAATATTGAGAAAGAGCACGAAAATGTTTCTAGTTGATTTTCCTTGGTTTCAAAATATTTCTTTCAATTATTTTTTTTTCTTTCTATACCAAGAAAATATCAATAAATGACATAAAGTTAATAAATAATTATTTCTTTCTTGGAAATCATTTATCTTCCTTAATTTAGACATAATAACACTTTTCGTGACTCTTTTAGTTACATCTGTCATTTTTGAACTTTAGCGTGAGACAATAAATTTTTAAGTATAAAAGGTCTCTAAATAGGTAGATGGCAAAGAAAATCAGGATATCTTATCAAAAAAATTTAGCCACACATTATATTATTAAAATTTTACTTTGATTACATTTATTTCTGCAAAATAAAATGAAAAAATTGAGTTACCAAATTTCAGCACTGTTCCTTCCTTGAAAACTAAAAGCAGACTATATTTTTCAAAAAAAATGATCTTGATTATGAAATTGGTTGTTTCGTTTTGTTGTTGTTTTTTTTTTTTACTTTAGCTACCTCTTCCAGAAAAATAATCATTTGATTATAACATAAACAAAAGAAAGGAAAAACCTATTACAATCATATAGTTTTAGTATTATTTACCTGGATTACAAAGTAATTTGTCAATATAAAAAAATAATAAATACATTAAATTAACAATCAGTGATGTATAATTCTTTAAACATAATATTTTTTTATTATTTTTTTTTTTTTATTTTTTTTTTTACAAAAAGAAATTACCAGAAGTTATTGTGCTTTATGATAAGACACTCATCTACTCCCCTTTCTACCCATCCAAAATCAATTACTGTTTAGCTTTTATCCATATTAATTTGCTCTAATTATTAATATCTCAATTAAATTATTCATGTTCTCTCTTTCACAATGACATTGAGTTATTAAATCTATTAGTTATTTACCCAAAACATGCCAAAGTGAGTGAATAGCATACTTTATTAATCAATTATTACTATTATTATTTTATCTTTTTATTTCTTTAAAGAATAGCATTGTTTTTTCCTGCAGAAACAATGCCAAGTAAACCAAGTGTCAATAACACTAGGTTACAATATATATATATATATATATATATATATATATATATATATATATATATATATATATATAAACATTATATGAGTATATAAATATGTCTTGCCAAGATATTGAGAAATCCATGATAGATGCAGGTTTAGCAAATTGGGAGTACTTATTGATTTTAAAAATGCAATACGATTTAGAATACAAGTTTCAATCTGCTAATGTTTTTATGCTTGAATAATTTTTAGTACAGATGTGCCTATGCAATACAACAATGTGGTTTGATAATTCTAACAAAATGTTTTATTGTTGGTGTTAGTAATACGCTAAAATTAATTGCGTTATGGTGAAACTTTTAAGTTTATTAATTAGTAGGCTTTTTTTTATCTATTCTATCTTTTAGACTTAGCACTTTCAGAGCCCTTGCAGCTCCATATTCATAGTTCTTTTCATATTGTTAACTATATGCAAATGCATGCAAATTGCTTATATCATCCATTTTTTCGAAATCATGAAGCACGTGTCCTTTCTGTTTATTGCTCTGGCATCGCTGGTGATGAAACATGCTTCTTTGACCTTCCTCTTGATATCGTTTCTTTCTGTGCATACGATGTCAGCTTTAGAGGGCTCAAATTTGTGGTTGTGTTCCTGCTGATGGTCATTGTATGCACAGAAAGAAACGATGTCAAGAGGAAGGTCAAAGAAGCATGTTTCATCACCAGTGATGCCAGAGCAATAAAAGAAAGGACACGTGCTTCACGATTTTGAAAAAATGGATGATATAAGCAATTTGCATGCATTTGCATATAGTTAACAATATGAAAAAGACTATGAATATGGAGCTGCAAGGGCTCTGAAAGTGCTAAGTCTAAAAGATAGAATAGATAAAAAAAAAAGCCTACTAATTAATAAACTTAAAAGTTTCACCGTAACACAATTAATTTTAGCGTATTAGTAATTACAAAGTAAGGGTGAAATAAAAATTGTTGGAGTGTGAGAATTATTTGATAATCATTAGCCATAATTATTTCCACTAGTTAGGAAAATATAAATAATGATTTATCTGCTTATATGGAACTTTCCCAATTACATACTATCCAGTTTTTATGATAGTTACTACTATTTCTACATTATTGGCTTTACATCAGAAACCAGTGATCTTGGAATGATGACTTAGATTCTATAAAAGATTCATGTATGTATTTTTAATAAATGCAGTCATCATTTTTGGTCCCTGTCAACCTTAAAATATTAATCATTTTAATCATTTCTTGAATACTGATATTCCAGCTAATCAAATACCAGACATATCTTTGTCCTATTTTCAACCCAGATATGATTGATATTTTTATCTAACAAGTCATTACCTTCTTACATATTTCTATTTTTTTTTTATTATATCAAAAGTATAATGCTAATATGGAAAGTGTTCCCATTGTTTTGTTTAAACATGTAGGTGGACAAAGAAATTCCAAACAAATGATGCCATCTTCAGATTTTCAATGATGTGGATGACTGAAGAACTGGCGAGTGGAGAAGATTGAAGCCTGTCATTAAAGTTTGAAGATTTGCTATCTTAATAGAAACCAAGCACTGATTGTTCAGCATGAAATATGTATATTGGAGACCTTTATCTTTCTCACATGTATGTGGTCATATGTATCAATTATATAGGTTTGAGTGAATGACTGAAGGGAGCTTTAAAGTCTGGGTTCAAATCCCCTCCAATTACATCTAGATTAAGTATATATATTATAATTATATTTAAATATTATATTTATTAAAGTAAACATTTATGTTAGTGTTTGATTGCTATATATACATTAATTATTCAAATAAAACTAAATTAAAATTTATAAGTAATATATTTACATATGGATTCACATCATGTAACTCACATAATTGCTTTTGTATGTGGCTTTCTTTGAGCTATAATGCAGACTTCTAATTCACAACCTGACAATGCTTTTCATTTAAATATGCAAATTATATTTACACCTAGTTGATAGATCATGTCATTATGTTTATGAAACTTTCATAGCATTTTGATCCAGAATTTTATCTCAGCAAATTGCAGATTTTTTGTTGTAATTTGGTGTAAAATGACTGTCAAAAATTTATTTCCATAGGCATGTGCTCAGAGAGATTCTATTAGCCACAATGAAAATTCTTTTGTGGATGCATATAACCCCCCCCCCCATCTTTTTGACCTGTAGTTATGCATTTTCCTCATTTATTCTAATAAAAGATGTCTTATTATAACTAATATGGTTCTTACATTTCTTATTCTTATTATGAAAATCTAAGTAAAAAACCGAGAGCTATCTGTTTAGTTTTCTTCAACCTTGTTTGTCCTATTCTCTCTATATATATATCCTCTTTCGATATTCTACATTCAAAATAAATATTTATTATACTCCCTTTCATTTCTATGTTGGCTAAATTCTCATCTCATATTTATCTCTTCTGCTTGACATTTAAAAGTTCTATCCTCGCAACAGTAACAACAAGCTTACTCTATTATCACCCACCTTTTCTAATTTTTTTATTTTTTGGTGTTCTGATTTTTCTGTAGGGGGGAATTATCTTTGGTGAAGAAAGTATATTTTTTTAAAAGTAAATGCAAAGTGTGAAATACTTTCTTACACAATTTGAAAGAAATTATAAAATGATTTTGATAATTGATGGATATCTAACCTTTATAAAATTCATCTTTTAATAAACTCGCGGAAAGTAAGTATAAGATATTATATTGATTTTATATTTCGGATTATTATTATTATTATTGCTAATATTTACTTGAACTTTTTTAAAAAAGATTTTTTTTAAAAAAGTAATTTTAAATATATAGTAGCAGAGATAATGCTTTTATCAATATCACGTAGCACGAAACAAAAATCAATAAAATATAGATCACTCCAGTGATGACTTTACCATTTTTATTGCAGCATTGAAAGAGAAGAATATGTAATCATCTTTCTAAGATTACTGCAGTTAATGAGGTTAAATATTAAGGGTTATTTTTTTATAAATACGATCTGGGATAATATTGGTCTAACATTTTTGCTCTTATCAACAATACGTTCTCCCTAATAGCTTTATTGTTCTTTTTTTTTTTTATCTTTTGTATCGCCTGGTATTTTAATTGTCTGCTTTCTGAATACCGGCTGTTTATAATCAAAGTTGATTGATTTTGTTTACCGCGTCATCGTGTAATGAATTTATCAAAGGGGGGAAAATGCAGCAGATTCGATTACATTATTTCTTTCATTATTATATCTAATTTGATAGTTTAATCCGATCATGCTTCATATTTTTTCCAATTATAAAACAGCTGAAAATCTGAGTAAATCAATTATTATAAATAGATTCTGATGAATGTTCCAAATTCGTGTTATTAATAAATATGGATAGGAGGCTTAAATTAAAAGCTTGAATCAACTTTAAACAATGAAAAATATCACATTTGAGATTCTATTTCTTATCGCTGTAAAAATGTTTCTTAATGTGAATTAAATTTCAAATCATTATCAATGCTTGTTAGTTTACTGTATAGCAGTGATTTCTCTTAAGCATTTTCTATCATAATTTTATTTTTTCTTCCAACTTAAAGTAATTGTCGCTTACTTTTTTTATCAATTACGGAATGAGTTCTAGTATACATTTTTAGAAATGTAATAGAAACACTTTTTACTCCGTTTTGTCAAAAGCTTGGCTAAAACATTGTTTACTCTTTACACACAAATATATATAAAAAAACTTTTTTAATAATAGAAAATGAAAAGTATAAATAAATATAGTTAGTTGATTAGATCAATTTGTAAATATAGTGTTAGTCAGATCTGCACCACACCAAGATGCAAAAGACATAAAACATCTGTTTGGAAAAATCTAGAAAAATATCAAATTTATTTCTTATAGTCACATACACAAAATATATCCCCCTTTTTAAAATAAAGATTGATTTTGTTTATTTAATTTTGCTATTATTTTGTTATATTTATTGAGAAATATTATAATATAGTGGAATTGCAATGTCTGCTATATTTTATTCCAAGCTCTTGTTCATATATCATATATTGCTTGTAATAGCTCATGATTTGTTCGTAAGCTTTGATTCCAATAGAATACATATTATTTTACTGACTGTACAGTACTTTTCATATATATATATGTATAATATAGATGTTTTTATATGTGTAAAGTATGCATATATAAATTAAAATTATGGTATGTACAAAATTTTAAATAATAATAATAAATTAAGGTAGCACATTTATTTATATATTTACTATGCATGTTAACTCATCCACATCCATTCAAATAAATAAAAATAATAAAAAAACTTACTGTACCATATCTTTATTTATTTTTCATATGTCATAGCATCTGCCGGGAGGTGAACCTGCAACAACCTTCTGCAAACAATTGCTTGCTTGCAAGATTGCTGCGCTGACCTCTTGGCTAACAATGTTTGACTACCATATCTTTATTTTTTTAAAAAAAACAACAACAAATAATCAAGTATTAAACATGCTCAGATAGATATCTTTTTCTTCAATAACTTTTTTTCCCGTATAAACAGTATAATAATCATGTTATCAGCAAACTATGACCTCGCTAATTGTTTTGATGTTTTTAAGTCTCCATCGACTTTAGAATCTATATAGTTACCCCTCTATCATTATCTATTTTAAATTCTCAATTAAACTTTTCAAGTATTAAGCTTTCTGGCATGATTCAAAAATGTTTTACAATTTTTTTTTTCTACTACAGCTACATTGCTAGTTTTCATTTTATCAGTGGAGAAAAATGTTTTACATATTTTTTAAAATTTCTTAAACCTTTTAGCTGAACATTTAGAAAATATTTCATTCTGTAAAATATTGTATCATATTGAAATTCAAGAAGATTTTAAAAAGGCAAACCATATCATGTGCTCATATCTAGCCTGAATAAATGTTATTAATAAATGTGATTATGTATATGATGTTTCAAGAGATGGAAAAATGGCAGCTGCCATATCGTAAAATTTATTAAATTCATAAATTTTAATGTCTTTATTTTTTGTTATTTACATTTTTGTTTATGTATGTATTTTTATATAGCTTATAATTGAAGTATTTCATATCAATATAGTATATATCACAGCTTCACTGTGTTATTATTAAATAGATTATTGGACCAGTTTAATTTTAAATCAGGTGTAATATATGTATAGAATTAATAAATTACTAATAAATGCATATCCAGATGCATGTAGAATTTAAATTAATATTTATTTTATAAAAATTAAGCAGTTTATTAAAATGTAATTTAATATTTTGTCTAGCTTTACTAAATCTAGAAATGTTGGGATTTTTAAAAATATAAAATGGCAACATAACAATACAATTATATTTGTTTGAAAGTTTGTGATGATGATATTTTAGATATTGGTCTATTTCATCATCTAATATTAATTGTTCAATGTTTATAGAAAAGTCCACACTTTATTTAAACTTTTCCAAATATATTCAGCTGTTAGTAATAACACACTGATTACAATATTTTAAGTGACATTATTCTTTTTTTTTCTTCTGGTGTTGCTGGCTTGGCTAGTGATAATATTAGCATGGAATTCAAACCAGGAGTTGTTATAGTTATAAATATTGAATTTACAGTGATGCTCTAACCAATTAGGTTATTTGGTCAAAGACAACAAAGCAATAGAAATTTTATATACTTATCTGTGAGAGTTTTTAATTTCTACAGTTTAGGGCAAGATTAATGAGTGGTTCCAAAACATTATGAATTACTACACTTGATTAATTTGTGGTATTATTTGGCATTACCATACGAGCAGATTTTTAATACTTTCTTACTTGTAATTTCTCTCTACCAATATTTTTGTCCTTTCACAATTAAATGTATGTTCATTGGTACATACATGGTCTGCTATTTTAGATGTTTTTCCTTTTTAATCATCAATTTTTATTCTCTTAATCACTTTTCATTGGGTGACTGTTTTTACCAGTATATTCTTTATATTCATATGGCATTTGATAAATACAGTTTTTATTTTTCAGCATTTCAAATTTAAATTTAGTAGAGATTAGGATTCCTTCTAATGTAGTATAGTTTTGAAAAACTGTTTTCATGTTATATTGATTGCATATTTTCTTTCATTTGTATACTCCAGATATACATAGATTCACTACAGTAACTATAATTCTGTTTCTAGCATTTATTCACTTCTAAAGAAAATATTAGATTTATTTCAGTTGAACAAAAACTAGCTGAGCACTATAAATAAAACCTTCTAGATTGAAAGCATTTCTCAGCTAGTTTTTATTTAACCGAAATAAATCTACTCTTTTCATTAGAATCAAATGAACATTGGCAATAGAATTGTATAATAGAAGAAAAGAAGTAAACTTTCATAGAATTACAGAGAACTCATAATTATTTTTATTTTTTTGGTGATTCTTTCTGTTTTCTATTTAAGATTTTCTTAATTACAATTAATATATAACTATTTGTCATGAGAATTAGTTCTTTGTATATCTTTTCTTTTTCCAAATCATTGGTTTTTTAACAAACTTATTTTGCTCCATATGATGTAATTCTGTCATTATCTTTCAAAAGTAACCTTTATTAGTTAAAAGATTACAAAAATTTTCAGGTACACTTACCCGTTAAGAATTACAAAGTGTTCAATGTTACAAGGTAAAACAATTATTGATCAGATTTATATAAAGTACATATGCTCGATAACAATTATATCCATAAAAGGGTTGCTATAATGTTGATTAATGTGCATCTGTACATGGATCTACATGGCCTGGCTGACGAGAAGCTATCCATCACCTAATGATCCCACTCCTGGGGCCCTGAAGCGAAGACCCAAATGCTTCAACTGAATAGGTGGACAAAGGATGTATATTCCAAGTATTTTATTGTGTGGAATTTTTCTGTAATTTGCCTAAAGGAGTGTTGTCAACCTAAGAATGCCAATTTTTGTTTTTATTCTCATTATCTTATGAAGAGATATATAATATTGATACGTGTTCAAAATTTGTATAATAGTATTTCACCATATAGCCATACAACACGTGTAATTAACACAGCAAAGCCATTCTTTGGGCATAGATGGAATATTATTTATGGTTGTGGTTTCAAATTCTGTGAAACTGTATGTAATTAAGGGTGGTAAACTTATAGCCATCTCTAGATTTTGTTGAAAGAATTTTGTGTTGTATTACGATGACATTATTGTTGTGCAAAATGTTAAGAGTTCCATTATGTAGCAGTAGGAAGAGTTACTCTGACTTGAAAACTGTTACTATCATTTAATATTTTCCTTGTAATAGACAAAGCTTCATCATAGGGTACATTTGTGAATAAGCTTTATTAAATGATGGAAATAGTCTACGTCAATTACAAATGTATTTATATGTTGGTAGGATTTGTTACAAGGGTAACTGACAATAGATGTTTCTACTTTAGAATTCTGGTCTCATGCTACAGATTTAACTTATAACTTATAATGTATGGCTTAATATTGATATGAAGGTAGTATTTAATTACACGTGGTTGGTATTTAGCACTGGCATTTATTATAGTATCACTGCATGAAGTTAATATTAGTCACATGTAATAAATTATATATCAAGATCTATGATCTTTTTGAGACATCATATGATACATATGTTAAATCTCATATTGTTAAGCAAAACCAAATTATTTGAATGTTGTTTATATTTGTAATGAATAGAATTCGATTCTCACAATTGTTATCTTAATTTATTTCTATATAAAATCTTTAATCTGAAACGTGTAAGACTGTACATGTTGCTTATCATATAATGATTGAGAAAAATCTTAGCTCTTAATATACTATATTGATTAGAACAGGTAGAACTCTCCATATAGTAATGCCACTCACTGCAAGCCAGAGTAATCAATGGATGCCAGAAGACTTGTGCATTGCACTGAGTGGTGCTACTGTATGGAGAGTTTTGCCTGCTTTAATAACAGTTATGATCAAGCATAAGAAATGGTGATTGTATGATTTATATCGATTAGATATGTATGTGATTATAATTTTTAAAATGCATGTGTAGTTGTGTGTATAGTATTTATTGATTATTGTAGATATATATTTCATTTTAAAGATGGTTTTGTTTTATTTAATTGAGCGTCATAATGTCAATAGTAATAATAATTTAAATTATGTAATGGCTATTTACAAACCTATACTATCAATCTTCTTTATTTTAAGTCCAGGTTATGAATTGTATTATGGGAAAATCATATCCCCAAATATGCGTCAAGTCAGTCAAACATGATCTGTATTATGTGAAAATCATAACCACAAATATGGGAAAAGGGGATTAGTAATTCACTTAATTGTGCAGATTCATTTATTGTAAATTAGTTTGTCTATTTTTAAAATAGGTGAATATTTTATTTATGCTTTATTTTAATAAATTTATTATAATAGGAAAGAAATATTTTGGACATCACTTATATACATATATATTAATTACGTCAATTTTTGATTGTTGCAACAGAGGAAATATTTTTTTTATATAAATAAGCCATTTATTATAAAGCAATTAACATAAAGAAATAAACAATAAATTTATAATTTATACTATTAATAACAATATATTAAAGGCTTTTTTCTATAAAAAGTTTTAAGTATTTATTCTTCAAGGATGTTCAAACAATAACAAAATATTTATATTAACCATTGAGTGCATAAACACATATCTTGGAATATGAGCGTTTTGCGAACATTCACTATTGTGATCATCATCAATTTGTATCCACTATTTTGATTTGCAGTTACTTATTCTCTAGAGTGATCTTAAAAAAATATTTGCATTTTTTTTTAAATGGCAGCCATTTTCTAAGATTAATGATGTCATTGGATAATAATTTTTTTAAAGTTACATCATTCAAGGATAATGTTGTGATCTTCGCATAATAAATGTATAATATAGAGTTTATTCAATATACAATATCATGGTTGATTGTTCAAATAAAATATGGTTAATATACTTACTCTTTAACTATATGTATATTGTCTATACTAAACTTAATGTAATTATAAAAGACTTGAACTCAGACTTTCAAACACCTCACAATTATCCAATCCATCTCATACAACTGATACACATGACCATATATACATGTGAAAAAGATAAATGATCTCCAATATATGTATCAGTTGTATGAGATGGATTGGATAGCTGTAGGATGCTTGAAAGTCTGAGTTCAAGTCCCTTATAATTAATAAAATTATATAATTTTCATCTAGTATCTTTGCAAAAGAGTCAGTGCTTTCATTTATGACATATTCAAAATAAAGAAGATTTTGATTATAAAAGCAAAACAATGCCAGCTTCATTCAGTATATTAACTTGTTTAATTGTAAAAGAAGAGATGGAAAGATGATATCATTATCGTAATGAATGTGCCATTGAAGAAATGAAACTAAATAGATAGTAAGCTATTCTAGAGAAATTCTTTTCATGTAATTACCAAAACTTGATGGCATCTAATAATAATGACCTCATAATGTAGCTCTAAGAATTGAAATGTGAGAACAAATTATATTACTGAAGTTGTAGGCAATGACGTAGTTATACATCATTTAGTAACCTCAACCAATATTCAGGGGAAAAGTCACATTACATTAATCTACTACTGCTTTAAGTAATTAAAGCACTATTTATAATAGCAATATTTTAACAATGCTATCTAAATATAAAAAATGTAAACATTCACTTATATATATGAGTGTATGTATTTTAAAGCGATAATGCATTTGAATGTAGTGGGTGTATTTTCAACAGTAAAAGCTTTTTAATATATTGTTAAATATTAATTTTCAAAACAATTGCCAAGATTTATGATTCAAGTGACTGTTTTTTTTTCTTTTTCTATTGTTTTATTTTGTAGTTTAACAATCGAAATTGTTTGATATTTTAGCTAAGAAGAGCTTAGATAAACTAACTCCTACAAATTTGCAAATGGCTGTGTCATTTGCTGAGTGATATCTAAGCAATTACAAATTATCTAGCAGGACTTTTAATGCTAATAGTAGGTATTAACAGGGATCAGGGCCAGCCTTTTAAAACTTTTGACATTTTGTTCATATAATTTTCAAAGTCATTAATTTTGTCATGAATTACAAAATACTATGATTAGTAAAAAGCTTTGCCATCAAATTTTTTTGAATGTATTATTTAAAAAAAAAAAGGTTGAAAATAGAAGATGAGGCATAACCAATTTAGAAAAGGTAATTTAGATAACTCTTTTTAAAAAAAACGGGAATAAAACATCTACAGTGTTTAAACTTTAATACTAAATGAGACTGGGGATACTTAAAATTTGTAACATCTATAAAAAATATATACGATTTTCTAATCACTTGATTTTTTTTTTTACTATAATTTGTACCAAATATTGAGTAAAACTGTGCAGGTGAATGTTACAATACATAATTTATAATTATCAGTTATTTTCTTCCAAAGAGTAAGCTTGTGGTTTTAAGACCTATAGAGGTCCCTACTATCGCATTTTTATACGCATGTGCTTGAGGCTACAGCCTTAATGAATATTAATTATCAGTTATGAAAAATTAGAAAATTGGATGAGTTTAACACTTATCGTTAAAAATAAGGAAATGAGACAAAAAGCTAATATCATGAGAAAATTAAAAAATACATAAAATTTAAAAAGATTTGATTCATCGCAAACATTTTTACATTGGCTTTAGTCTATATGTGTTTGCCTTTATATGTAATTTAACACTAAACATAGGTAAATTTGTTATCTTCTGGAAAGTTTTTTTAAGGTTAAGAGGAAAGCTATGGTAAATGTCACTGACAATATTATAATATGTTCTACTGCTTGACCATTGTGACATTTTTGAAATCACTAGATCTGATTTTCAGAAGATCATTTAATATACATAGTGACAATAAATATTGGTTAAGGAGATGATATAGATGAGGGTTTTAAGTCTGGGATATCCATAGGGGATGCAGGAAGCTAGTCCAGGGATACAATGAATAACAAGTAAATAATTGTATTATGCTATTAATATAACCCAAAAATGGTTATGTTGTCAACATTTCCAGGCTATTCTATGTTAGTGCTGTCTGTCAGCCATCAGCAACATTTCAGGTATTTTTTCAGATACAGACACAATGAGGTTTCACAGACCATTTTCTTACTGCAGGGTCTGATAATTCAAAATGCCTGGTTAAGATTCAAGATAGTTAAGAAATATCCAGATCGGAGCCCCCTCGAAGCTCACCTCCATAGTATCTGCATCTCCCGAGCATGAGTGTGATGGATGAATATGGATTTAGTAAAGGCCAAGAAGGTACAGGGACCAAAAAGAATGGGAACTCCTGATACAGATAATTTTGTTTTTAAAATTGTTCTTAAGAGTGAATGCAAATCAATTATGAATATACAATAATTTTACTAGCATATTACACTTAATGTTAACCAAATACTGATTTACATTATTATAAAAGAAAATTATTTCTTTGTTCCTTAATTAGTAGCTTGTATTTTTTTTACCCTTTAACTATCTAATTATATGAACAGGGTTGGATTCAGTTAGTGCAGGATTCAATTGGATATTTCTGTAGGGCCCTTCAAAATATGGCTCACACTTTTATAAAAAAAATTTCCTTTTTTTATTTTAGAAAAAAATAATTGAATAGTATAATTTAAACAAAGTATATATCATCTAAATTGAAGCATTATAAAATAATGTTAAAAACATCTAGCGTTTTGCTCAGAAAAAACCTCTAAAACTGAATCAAAATCTTGCTGCCATGCTGCTTGACTTTTAATGGATAGGATTGCTAAACTATTTAGCTATCTTGGGTCATAGTTGATCTTGAATAATTTTTTACTAATTTTAATTTAGAAAATGTTCTTTCTCCAGAAGCAACAAACACTGGTATGGTTAAATATATCCAAATAGCAATGAGGAAACTAGGAAAAGTTGTAGCTCTATCATTTTCTTTTAGAAATTGAAACATTTTAGAAGTCTTTCTGCAATATTCTAATGAAAGAATATTTTTTAAAACTTGATCAACCAACATATTGCCATCTAAATCTGTCTCCTTTATAAAATCAGTAGATAAAGTGTAATTTTAATATTCGTCAGAGCAATTTCTAACTGTGGTGCATATTTTTGTACCCCCCCCCCCATATTTTTTTAAATTTTGCCAAAATAATTATTCATGATTTTAAAATGTTCAAATCTAATTTGCAATGATTGTTTTGTTTTATTCAGAACTATATTTAAAAAAATTTACTTTGAGCAACAAAAATATTTTTTTTTTTTTTCTCAGCCTTTTGTTTTGAAATTCTGGAATTGTTTCCAAATCTTCTTAGAGTAATTTTGCCTCATCTAAAACCCAATATCCATGTATTTGTTCGACCACCACAATAGTTTTTCAAATAAAGAAAATGCTACAGAAATATCCATAAAATCACTATGAAATTTCTTGCAGAATTTATCTAGAAAAGAAAATCATATCAAAAAATGAGTGAAACTATAAACTTATAATTTATTGAGTGATTCTGCATTACTTTTAATTTGAAGATTTTCTGATGTTTCAAGAAGTTCTTCATAGACTTCACCTATTTGAGATCTTACTGCCTTAATACATTAAATATGTCATCCTCATCTTTGCAAAGAGGTTTTATTATAAGACTTTTAACCTATTTAAGGAGAATTAACCATCTTCTTGTAGATAATGATAATAAAATACAAAAGTATTGAAGTATACCAAAAGAAAGTTAAATGCACCAGGGCAAGTTTTAGTTGTATCTGGCAAAATAAAATTATAATTAAGATAGAAGCATAGGGTTTAAAAAAAATGCCCTTGAATTTTTCTTTAAGTGTCTAGCATGAATTCTAGAAATTATTCTCTTCTTATTTGAATCATTATCATATCATTGTCACCTGATATTATTAATGTTTAAAATTCTAGAGAATTAATTTTAGTTATATCTGTCAAAACAAGATTATGATTATGACAAGCATAGGGTGTAAAAACTGCTCTTGAATTTTCTTTTAAGAGTCTAGCCTGAACTCCATAAATGTTTTTCTTTCATGTTTAAACTATTATCAGATTCTTGACCCCGATATTAGAAATGTTTAATCCTAGAGAACTAATTTCTCACAGCATAGCGCGTGAACTTTCTCTGGAACTGTTTTTTTACATTTATAAATTTTAAAAACTATTCATAAAGAACAATGATTGAACCATGTGAAGCTATATATATATGCACACATGTATATACTTCATGTTTGATTATTAAAAACTACGAACAAAATTTAACTTTAAAAATTTTAATTAACTTTTATAAATAAAAATTAAATGTATATTTTAAATGCATAGATAAATGTATATTGTATAATTAATTATAAAGTTATTTTGTTAAAAACAAAATATTTTTCTTAAGTTTGTATAAAGAAAAAGATAAATGTTTCTAAATTTATTTAAAAAAATAGTTTAAAAGAAAAAAGATGTTAAAAAGTGGAACATGAATTTTGGACCTGATATATCCACATTGTAGTGTATCGTAGAAGAAGTAGTCTGTGTTGCAACATGTCGGATTCTACTAGAGAGGCATTGATTTCACACTACATGTATCCCAGCTGATAAGTTAGCATTATTGGGTCAACCTCAAAAGGGGTGGGCAATACCAATAAAATAGTACGTATTTACTCATATATTAACCTGCTAGTGCAGAGAATGGCTCTGGTATACTTTTTCCAGACCAACGCCAGCAATGGATGAGCCAACATTAACAAAGTGTATTTATTATGCATCTGTACAATTTTTTATAATGTCAATAAATATATTTTTAAAATAAAATGCTTGTAAAGAGATTACTAGATTAAGTTTAAGGAGATAAATAATTAAAATAATTTAATTTAAAAGGCTCTTATTCCTGTTCAAAAATAAGTGATTGCAAATAGGGTATTGAACAAATAAACTCGGTTATCAGCGAAAATAATGGAATTATCTTTAGCCAATAAATCAGAGGATACGGATGACTAGAAATTGATCCGAATTTTGCTGATCAGATAGCCCAAAATCGTATAAATAGTGATGGAAATTATGTTCTAAAAAATTCATGATTTTTATCTTTCCATCATTATTCTGCAATTATCATTTTGTTTAAATTAATTTTTGCCTGCTTCCAGGATTTGTTGTATGCTGTTATTTCATGAATCAAATATTTAATCCACTAGTTCCAGCAAGTCTACCGTGCAAGAAGCCATTGTCTATTTTCATCTATCAAGTTGGCAAAGGCCAAGCTGAAAACCCAGTGATGAGTACCGAGAAAGAAGCTGTCACAGAAGAAACTATCTGGACATATGTCCACTATGTATCCACCTGATATGAGTAAAAATCTGTTGACCAGTGCCACCAGAAGAACTAGCCATTAAGCCGAGATGAAATCACTGTCTAAGCATTCTAATAAAAGTCTGAAATGTCAATTAAACATTCACCCACCATAGCTATGATAAAGAATCAACTCTGCAAATACTGTGATAACTGAAAGAATAAGTATAAACTTTAAACTCATATTTACTTTGATTATTGTCTTCAATTTAATGAAATATGTTAATAAATAGTTATGTAATTAATCTGTTTGCAAGTAGGTATGGCAAGAGATGGTAGTTTGTTCTATTTTTACACCACAATCTAGTCAGCACTAAGTATATAAAAAGTATTCTCTAAAGACAATTGTCTTATAATCATAATCTCTTACCATGCTACTAGTTGCTGATATGTTAATCAGTTATTTCCAGTTTATCTAATTAATAATAATATGTTAAATCGGTAAAATCTATAAATTATGAATGGGAGGCAAGCCTGTTGCATAGATAAGATAGATTAAAGTTTTACTAAGTAGATAGTCAGTTTTAGCTAACTAGTCTTGTATTTGAATTATTATTAATAATAATAATAATATACGGTTGGTATCCATCAATTTATTATGAGTTATATCTGATTCTTATTCTTATGTAATGCATTATTATTAGATGATTTTAACATCATTTGTGACTGCTGATCTCTTACAATCATTATCTTATATAAACAATGATGTATGGTGGATGATCAAGTCCTACCATATGCTATCCATTTTTCCTTCATGCATGTCATAGTGATACGTATGTGACTGCCAGTCACTGTATTGTAAACACACTGTAGAAGATTAATTCCTACTATAGGCATAGATTTATCACATATATTTGTTCTTATATAACTATTGTAATACAGATGTGAATCCCTGTGTTTAACAATTATATTTTATTACCTATTGCATATTAATATGATAATCTGTAATTGACCACAACAGTCAAGTAGTAATATTATCCTTAATTTATAAGCTTGTATCAGTTAGCATTTAACAGTGGTGATGATGATGAGAGCAGTTAGGTATCTATGCAGTAGATTGAAATCCATTCAAATAATTAAGAATAATATTCTAAATTAGTGACTGACAATCATTTGTTTCAAACCTTTATGCTACCATATACTATATCTGTGCATAAGTTAAATGAAAATAATAATTAAAATTAAATTTGGAATCAATTTACTAAAGTCATGCCACTGTATGTTTTGTGTTGTATATACACAAATAAATAGTGTTGTCTTATTATTTTTTCCAGCTTGTAATCTTTGTTTCTAATCAATAATATAAGTAAATAGTTAAGAGTTTATTGTTTTCTCCTTATTATTTTGTGACATCAGGGTGTAGTGCACATTTAGATAGCCCTCAGATGATTTGAATGTGTGTTGTGCAATTCTGACAGTTACATTATTATGATGTATAATCGGATACAAATGAATGTAAAGAGCTTTGTTTTTGGTAGCTTATATCTGGAGGATAGTTAAGCATTATAACAGAATACTTTCCTGATTTCATTTCACTTTATAATCTGCCTTTAGATTTTGCTTCCCATTCAATTTACTAATTCATTTTGAATTGCTTTGCTTAGATAATATTTCCAACTTTATTTACTGATGATTCATCAGAAAGGATCTTGAATTTTTGGGTCAATTCACTAAGCAATGCAATAATTTCTAGAAGGTTTTCATTATGAGAATTCTCTTGCACTCAGCTAGAAATTATATCGCTGATAATAATGTTGAAAAAACTTGACTTAATTGCATTTTTTTGATTCAGAAATTTCATTGTACCTTAACTAGGTCTGCAACCAAATGATGTTATGCCAGTCTAATATAAGTATTTGATTAATTATTGAATCCTAATGTAGATGAAGAAATTGTCATCTCTTCAATGAAAAACAACAATAGAAACAAAATATTTTATTCTTTTTTATTCGAATATATTATCCAGATATAATATATGATTTCACCACTTGGAAGTTTTCTCTTAAGGTGAACATTTTAAAAATAAGCTTCATTATTTTGGTGGAGAAATTTATCCACAAGAATTTTTGATAGTCTTTTTTTTTTCATTAAATCTATTTTCTGGCTCATTCTCTTTGGATAAGTAACAGGATTCAACTGCCATATTTACTAGTTCATTAACTACTTACTTTATTCTCAAGGATATGATAGTGAATTATTTCCATGATACTTTTTTTTGTTTTGTAAATATATTTTTTCAGGATTATTATTTACATCCATCTTAATATCCTGATCATTTTTTCTGCAGACATTTTTATTTATATGAATATTTTCATCTTCATGGTTGATCATTTCCAATTTTGTGTCATCATTATAAATTCTTAAAAATTTGTAAAAAACACAAATTTGGTATTTTCTGCCCAAATATTTTCCTCATTTTTGAATCTGTTAAAAATGATTAAAAAAAATAGAATGCGAATATTTTTTCACAAAAGCAAATAATAATTGAAAAGAAATATTTTTTAACTTGGTTTACACTTTTTAAATTTGCATTAAAATAATAAAAATATTTTCATAATTTTTTATTAATTAAAAAGTATTAAAAATTGCTTCAAATAATATAAATTAGCAGTTTTGAGTTTTATATTTTTAGAATAATTTTTAAGATTTTAAAGCAATTAATTAAAAAACTAAGATTTTTAAAATTATTTTACATAATAATAACAGCAACAATAATAATAACAATGTCAAGAATAAATTTAGTATAGATAAATATTAAATTGTTTATCGAGTTGCAAACATAAAATAATTAAACTATATTAATTACTTTACTGTAGAAATGATTCACATATACATAAATAATTGAATTTCACAGTCTAGTGAAATAAATGGTAACAATTTATTTAGCCAACATATTTTTTAAAAAGATAACATTATCATGTCTTTATTTTTTGTGAGTGCACAGAAGACAACTTATATAGGCATACTACATGCAGCAAGAGAATTAGCAGAAGCAGGAATGCAGTTAGTCAAATGTGCATTGTAATAAATAACTGCTAAAGAACCTGTACAAAATATTGTATAAGCACTTATTGTTAAAATAAAAATATTTGAATATATATTGTGGGATTGAAAGAAGATTCCATCTTTATAGCTTGATTATGATATCAGTATATATATAAGAAGGTAATGAAAGAAAGCAGACATTTTTTAGGCATAAAATTTTAAATTATTTATTGATTATTTATCTTTTCAGCATATATGTGTTTAGGTGTATCAGTGTTATTAGATAGAGTGGAGAGAGGTGGGTGGTGTGAAAGTCTGTGCTCATATACTCTATATTACATATATATAGCCACAGGTATATAACAAGCCTGTGTTTCAGTTATTAAATTATTTATTTGTAAAAGATAATGAATATTTTTTGTTAGTTAGGTGTATATCTCTTCCTTTATAGAATTAATTATTTAATACACATCACAATATCTTTTAAGGTTGCAATAGAAAATGTTGCAATTTTTTGTTTATTATCTCCATTTGATTTTGTTGTATTTTTTGTTATTATTTTTCTTGTCTCTTTCCCACTTTTGTGGTGTATATTTCTTTTGATTGTAAATTTTGTCAATGATAATGATATATACAAAGTAAATAAAGAAGCTATGTGAAAATTACTTAGAAAATGCTAATCAAAATGTATATAAATAAATCTATTTATTTGTTAAAAGAAAGAGATTTATGATTTACAAATATGTATTTATTTATTTATTCTGTGTAATGAACTGTTTATACTTATTTTAGGTATTTATACTGTTTATTCGTTTATTTAATTATTTGTTTTTTTACATAATTGCAAATTATTAAAAAAAATGAAAAAATCAATAGGCACATGAATTAACAATAGGATTTAAATCAGTATTTCTCATGGAAGTGTTAAGTTGAAAATGCCATGGCAATCAATGATGCAATAAAAGAAAGGGAGATATGAGATTGTGCTTTTACTTTTTTTTTTATTACTGACAATAATTTTGTCTGGAAAAGAAGTAATAACAAACTTTGTTAAATTGCTAGATTTTTTTTTCTTCTACCTAAAATAATTAAAGAAACTATCTGAATTAAGTATGTACCAAAGAATGAGTTGGTAGAGGGAATTTACTAGCTAGGATTAATTCTTCTTGGTCTCCCCCAAAGGAGAAGAGAAATTGTTTTAAATAACCAGCTACCCCCCTGAGGATAGAAATAAGATTGCAATGATAGAAACATCTCAAATAATTCTATTATTTCTATTGGTTTATGTTAGCATGACATGCAGCAAGGATACTTCAAAAAAGTCAACTTCAACTATTCAGAAAAATTATGCATTCATCAACAAAAGATTATCTGCCATGTTAATAGAATTCAAGCAAGGCTAAATATAAATTCTTCAAATAACTGTTGATTTAAAAGAAAATTGATTATATTTTAAAAAAAATTAAAGTGTATATACATTTGTTCTTTTGTTATTTTTTTTTTAGTATGTCATGACTATTCAAAGCCCCATATTAGGTATTGTCTTTATTATTATTTTTTATAATACTTAATATATATATATGTCTACTATGGAATAAATGTGTTATATGAATTCTTGTTAACATTTGTGCTGGTGAAGAACATTTTAAATGTAAATGTTTTAATGTGATTGTCATTATTGAAATTTATTTATTATTATTTGACAAATAATTTGTAGCCATTAAATAATCATGTGATATGTTTAAAGGATAGGTTCATTATAATAGTGTTATATATGCAAGTATTTTTATTCATAAGTGTAGGAATTTTTTATTATTATTTATAAGAGTTTATTATAGAAAGATACTTGTTAAAGTTACTATAACTTGGTGATAAAATCTCTTGCTGGATTATTAAGAATAACATGTGATACAGAGTAATGTATCAATTCTTTTGCTGCCATAATTGAGGACAACTTGTGACATAAAAGGGATTAGTTTAAGAAGTCTGTATTTGGACACCCCAAAAGAGAGAAGTGTAGTTTAGAAAACATATATTTATATTTAGTATATTCTAAAGAGAATCTGATATTTTTTAAATCTGGATTGCCAGAGTTAGTATAATCCGACCTGAAAGAATGAACCTCTGATCTTGAACCATTTGTCTTTAGCAAATGCTGATATTATTATTATTATTATTATTATTATTATTATTATTATTATTATTATTATTATTATTATTATTATTATTATTATTATTATCATCATCATCATCATCATCATCATCATCATCATCATCATCTCTTATTCATTCTTAGGAAGTGAATGATCTTCATTCAGATACAAATGTAACAATAAATATATTATTAACAAATGTCACAAATATTAATTTCATAGAAATCAGATGAAAAAAAAAATACACCCATAAAATAAAAATGGATATTATGCTTAGTTATTTTGTTGTTATTGCCACTCTAGAAAGAAAAGAGAATATATATATATATCATAAATAAAGATAAATCACTTGTTCTATTTGAAGTGACTTTGTGAATTTTTTGTTTAAATTTCATCACTTATCAGTACACATGGGTCATGGAACAATACTTGATTTTGATAACTTAATTATTTTTACCCTGAGAATATTTAAATGCTAATGATTACTTGCACAAACATCAATAAGCATCTATATTATATAACATTCATAATTTAGAAATATCAAATAACTTATTTATATTTAGTTGTTTGTGAGTATAAATTAGATTCAATAAAATATTCTCTTTGTTTTTACTTTATATTTTAGAAAGTTGTTAAGTCTTATTATTTACTTTCAATGCTAAACCCTAAGAGCAGGTAATTAAAATATTGAGTGGGAGAAAATAAAGTTGGATATATTCTTTTGTTTATGTTGAGAATTTGATTGATTTAGTTATAAAATATTATTTCAAAAGCTAATCCATTTATTATATCAATTTGCTAGTAGAGTCAGATGGATAACTGAGACAGCTTTTTGTTCTCTTTGCTTACTATTTAATTGAGAGGTCATTTTTTATGTGATGTGATCTAGATGTGTAGAACTTAGAGGGAGGACATTTGAAGAAGACAATTCTTATACACATATTATCATTTAAAAAACCAACTTATTTATTCATTCTTATTCCCAATTACACTTTGAAGCATTGGCTTCCACTTTCATACTATTACAATTTGGGCATTATCAAACCAGAATCTTTTGTTCTTTTGTACCATTACAATTTGGATGCCACAATTCTCAGGGCATATCAAATAAGATAAACCTTGCACACTCTGTTCCATTATATAGATGTTTCTAATTTGTTTTAATTTTTGAAATAAGTTGTATTTTTTAATACAATTTTTAATTATATAAATTTTGATGGGTGCAGGGCATCCTTTGTGTGAGGCCCAATTGGATGAAGGCAGTTTAATTGCCTCATATCTGACTTTGAGTATGAATGCTATTTATTTGTGCTTGTGAAAACAGTTGAAAGTTGAATTTATTAATGTGAACACAGCTTTGCATTAATTGCATTCTAATTATTTGGTTATTTTTATAAGATTAGAAGTGACAATGCATATAAAATTTTAATGGAACTTAGTTATTGTTATCAAACATTTATATGTTTTGCAATGTCAACATAATGGGAAAAAATGAAACTGGAAAACTTACATATAATAATTAAGACAAGTTTCCAAAAAGACAACTTATGGTTTGCAATGAAATTCTAAAAGAAGTTATAACAGGAAAACAGCTTTTAATATAAACTTTAGAAAAGTTTTTACTTTAAAAAACTTTCACTTTCTGAAATATGAAAGTACAATATTTATTTGTGACTTTTAAATGTTCAACATAGTTACTAAACCTTAAAGGTACTTGAACGAATACCACTTTTTGTAAGATAAGTTACCTGCCTTTATACATATATTAGGCATCATTTATCTTTTTCATGTATGTGTGGTCATGTGCATCAGTTGTTTGAGATTTCACAGAGGCAAAACTCTCCATACAGTAGCACCATTCAGTTCAATCCAGAGTAATCAATGGATGCAGGAAGGTTTGTGCATAAAATCCTTATCGAGTGCCTACTCATCCAGTATCCTCAGACTAGTTTCTAGCTTGTGGCTTTCATCAGTAAGGAGCCTTGGATCTGAGCCATAAGCTAGAAACTAGTCTGGGGATATTGGATGAGTAGGCACTAGATAGTGATTTTATGCACAAACCTTCCTGCATCCATTGATTACTTTGGCTTGCACTGAGTGATGCTACTGTATGGAGAGTTTTGTCTCTGTGAAAAACAGTTTGTGTAAACATAAAAAATAGTGATCATGTGGTGTTGTTTGAGATTGAGTGGAGATTGAAAATCCTAAGCTCAAATCCTTCTATTTGCTATAGTAAATATTCAATATACTGAATGAATAAGTTAACTACATACTACCTTTATATTAAAAGCAGTAAATGCCCATCATCAATTTAAGAAAAAGATAAATACTTGTGAGGATTGCCTAAGTAGTTAAGCATTCATTTTAACAGAAAAAGAAATCATTACTCCATACATGAAATAGGATGTTAAAGTAAAATTGTTAGAAGAAAGATTGACAAAATAATCTCTTTGAAATTGATTATCACAATATTTTAAATAGTATGGACATCTGGCACTTGAATGAACATTTTTGTTTTAAAAAATATTATTTAATTGTTAATAAACAAGGAAGTTTAAAATGTATATTGTATGATTTTATGATATAATAAATAATTATATTTACATTTGCGTTGTAATGCAAAAAGATATTAATATTTTTTGTATTATTTGAATGTGAATTTTATTTAAAAGGAAAAAGATTAAATTCAAAATAAAAAGAAACACTAGCATTCATTATAAATTAAACTAATTCCCATTTAATTTCTTTTAAATTTAACATTGTATAAATATATATGCACCTTCTCAGTTATAAATTCATATTAGTTATTCTTATTTAAAAGGGAAAAGAAATTATATTGCCAAATTACAATAATTATGAGTATGTATAATAATATTTGTTACTTGTTGTTGTCTGTTATTTTAAAATCTTATTTAAGTGATTTAATTATTTAATAAAATATTTTGTATTGGAAATAAACCAAGCCTGATTTTTATATTTTCTTATATATTTACATTACAAAAATATTTACATAATTGTACTATTAAAATGCATAATTAGCTAATATGGTTCACTGATTGAATGCATCCAAAATAGATCATAACAAGAAAGGAATTAAGGTCATAATCATTTTACAACTTTACTTACAATTCTCTGAATAGAAATAGCCTGATTATTATTCATATATTGTAGATTTAAATTATTTTGCAAATAGATAGTAAGTATATCAGATGACTGCATTTGACAATCAAGAAAATGTCATCGCATCTGAAATCTAATTAAGTGATAATGATGGGACATTACAAATTGCCCTTAAAATAGTGATATTAAAAAAAAAAGTGATTTGTTACACTTCAGCAATTTAAACAGGAATTCCTAAAGCAATTTCTTCAAATGTCCCATTACATTTTAACTTTTCAAACAGATTTATAAATCCATAATCCTACTCATTCCAGTCCATTTTGGCTATCTGAATAGAGAGCAAATAATCACCCACTTCATTATAATGGCTATGAATATGGAGTAAATATACCCTGAAAGCGCTAAGCTAAATGTTATTTGTGAAAATTTTATTAACTTCACCTATATACGTTTAAAGCCTATTATAAGTATAATAATATATATATATAGTAATATGTCACATGTCTTTTTATTTTTCAATCATATATTTTTGGAAAACAATTTTAGCATTAGAAATATTAAAGGTGTGGCCTGTTGTTCTCTCATTGTCAAGGAATACTGAATTATCTGGGTTTACTTTTTGATCTTTTATTGTATATATGTTGAACAAATTTTATGGAAATATTGACCTATGATTCACCATTTTTTTATAGTTGATTTCTGAGTGCTGAGAGATAAGACAACTTTAGTGTAAGGATACATATATATATATATATAACAAAACATTTAGATTATATAGACCATTTTGTATATTAATATTAGTTAAGTGTATTTTGAGTGTGACTTACTGTGACTTACTATAATCATAGATTATGGATTATAGATCAAGATGTATCAAGTAATGGCAATTAGACCAAAAAATCATGCTTGTAAGTCAAAATTTTATTAAATAGATATTGTTGATATTTTGATTTATGATATTGTTTTGAATATGTAATATGCCACACATCTTTATTTTTCAATGTCATATTTCTGGGAAACAGTTTTGGCATTTGCATTACTAAAGGTATGGGTTATTGTCTTCTCATAGTCAGTGATTATAATTTCTATTTATTTTTGATCTTCTGCAGTTGCATATTTTAGGCCAACCCTGTAAAAATAATCTGTAATTCACCATTATGAACAGACTAGCAAAGGGAGCTTGACATTTAATAGCACAAACTGTTTGGACTTTTCTTAACATCTTCAGTTTCATCACGGAATTGCTAATAATTCTTTTTAAATTAGCAAGGCAGTCTAAAACTGACATTGAAATATTTTTCATAACTTTGAAATTTTTTATATATCTTTGGCATTTAGGTCATGCAAATTCATGACCTAGTATTTATAATTTAGTCCTTTAAAATTATTTCAGTAAAATTTTCTTATATTATTTACAGCTTATCTTTCATATCTCAAATATGTCAGATTCCTAACATAATTTTGGTATATATATATTTTTGTCTGCTTTAAATCCTGAATATTTGTACAAAGCAGGGGTTCTTCATTCAATATCTTCTTAGTATAACCTGATAATATAGTATTCAGTTTCATCTGAAATTTTTGTACAATTTTCATGTCATTTTTTAATTGCTCCAAAACATCACTACTAGCTTTATATACATATATTTCTGCTATATTTTTTTAAAATTTTATATTCCTACACCCTAACCTCTAAATTATCTTCATTGTCAGTTTTCAGTTTAAACTCTTTTATTGATTCAGTATCATCAATAATGATATTAACTACTACATCCTCTTCAGATTTCTTTATTATTTTTATCCTTCTTTTACTTTTTTCCACTTAATAATAATAAAATTATATAACAACCTGATATTAAATCAAACATTGTACAGCCATATTATATCAAGAGATATCTTTTAAAAAGAATCAGAACTAGTATGAATTTTATAGGGTAATGGATTTAATATCAGTTTCAGAATAAATTCTGTTCCTACACTAATTTTATATTGTTCTACAGGATTAATAGTTTATCTGATTAAAAAAAAGGGTTACTTATATACATGTATAGTAGTAATGTGTGCTATAAATTGTCTTTGTAATCTTTATTTGAAGAGCCTCTACAGACTTGACAAGTTATTTTTATGCAATGCCATTTTGGTTAATCTTCTTAACCATTCTTTATTTAATGTAATATGTTTCAATTCCTTGTAAATTATACACGCAATTCTTTCTATGCTTTGTAAATCTGGATTAACTATTTGCACTATACTCGATTAAGATTTGTCTTTCTGTATAACCTTCTGTATTCCATTTATGGTGTAAATAAAGTTTATTTTGAAAGATAAACCGAGCATTTTTAAAACAAAATAAATATGATTATTGTTTATTTTTGGATTTCTATGGACTTTTACTGCCATTTAGAAATATTGAAGTTTACATTGGTTACTTATGACACTAATTTTATATTGTTCTACAGCATAGATTATCTGATAATAATAAAAAAGTATTACTTATATACACGTATAGCAATTGTGTGTGCTATAAACCGAGCATTTTTAAACAAAATAAATATGATTTTGTTTATTTTTGTTTTACATGTATTTTTTTTATCTTAATAAGTAGTCTCTTTGAACTTACTGCTTTTGTAAATATATGTGTATAATAAATGTATATATTATTATTTTTTTACTGATATCTTAATCCGCGTAATTTTAAATAATATTTAGGTGGTTAGCGGCTCTAAACATTTTAACTATATATATATATGTGTGTGTGTGATATATATACAATTTGTTTCGATCGCCCAATTTTGGAATTTATATCAATGTTTGGAACTAAATGTTGCTGATGCAACAGAAGTGCATCTTTATTATTTTTATTTAGCACTACTTTTTTTTTAAAATTTAAGACAGAAAGAGAAAATAATATTGAACTATTTGATTTAAAATGTATTAGTTGCATGATTAAGTCAACAAGAAGATATAAAGAAATTAATTATGTAGGTTCGTTTTACTGTCAAAAATAAGAAAGTCTTTATTAGATTGATTTTTTTTAATTGTGTATATCTTCTACTCTTGTTTATTTATCACCTGCATTTTCCTGGTTATCAGCTTTTCTTTGGCTTTTTGATGAAGTAGATGGAGGGATTGATAAATAAAGATCACTTAAAGTGTAAAGCTTTTATAGATTATAAATTGTTGACCATTTACTAAGTCAACATATTTTTAAAAAGAAACCTAAAAATACTACGCTTAGCTGTTAAAACATAAGTTATGTAGAAGTTGCTTTTTCAATTTAAAAGAAAGAAAAACAGAAATTTTACAACAACAACAAAAAATTTTAAATCACTGATAGTAAATCTTATATATATATATAATAGAAAATCATATAACATTATCAATACTAGCCAAATCAAATTATACTACAGTTCTTTCACAACTATGGCTTAATTTACCTTTTTAAGTGAAATTCTCAAGATACATACAACATATATATACAAAATAAAATAGCTGTCTCATTATTCACTTTAAAAACCAACTTCCTTTAATATCAAAGAATGTCTTTATGAGATTGATAGTCTCAGATTCAAGAAAATTTATCAGAGTTTTTTTTCTTCCTTTTAATTCACTTCTTTTATAAAAGATAATCTCTAGATTGTCAAATAATGTGTTATGATCTGCATTCCATTCATGAATATTCAAAACTGAATTATGATAACTATTTTTAACTCTACTCTTATGAATTTTAATTTTTTCATTAAGTTAGCATACTTTGACCTATATAAAATTATGACAACTGCAAGGAATCTTATAAACCATACCAAGAATAGATTTGCTATCAATTAAGTGCTTTGAACTATTTAATAATGAATTTAAATCAAGGATTTTTTCTCAGGCCACTTTCATACCATCCAATAAAAAAAGTTTTATTAGAATAGTTATTTATTGGATGGTATGAAAGTGATCTGGAAGAAAGGGCCTTTTTTAAAATTCATTATTAAATAGTTCAAAACAGTCAATTGATAGCAAATTTATTCCTGATGTAGATTATAAGATTCCTTACAGTTGTCATAAAATTTATATAGGTTAAAGTAAATTAAGACTTAATGAAAGAATTCATAAGAGTAGAGTTAAAAATAGATATTATAATTCAGCTTTGTATATTCATGAATGGAATAAAGGCATAAAATATTATTTGGCAATGTATAGGTTATCTTTTCTTAAAGAAGTGCATTAAAAAGAAGAATAAAAGAAACTCTGATGATAAATTTTCTTGAATCTGAGGTCATCAATCTTATAAGGATATCTTTTGATGGTAAAGGAAATTGGTTTTTAAAATGAATGATGGGAAGGCTATTTATTTGTATATGTATATATTGTATGTATCGTCTGAATTTTACTTGAAAAGGTCTATTTGTTAATAGAAAGAAAAAAACATTGTTGTGGAAGAATTTTAGTAAAATTTTGTGGAATTTTTGGCTACTATTGTAATGTTATATGATTTTCTATCTATATATATATATATAATCCATGTGAGTGTTTATCCATAAGGTTGTCACATGATTCGTGTGAATGTTTGTCTGCAAGGCTGTCACATGCCAAATTTGCAAACAATTAAATATATATATTACATTTGTCCATAATGCTGTCAAATTCACAATTGAAAAATAAAAAAACAACAACATTAAATTTGTTTTTATAAATAAATAACTATGACTAACTAAATCATAATTTATATTATGAACTTTTTATGCAAAGGCAGTAATTCTACTCTTTATATTTAATAATTTATAATTTTTATTATGAAGCATATTTTATGAGAATGAAGTAATTTTGCTATTAATAAATTGTAATTTTTATAGTTGTGTATAACTGTCAAATTCACATATCAAATATAACAGATATATTTAAAAAATTTAATTTAACTGTATTAATAGTTTTGTGTACCTGGTCTTCAGCTGAGTATATTTCTGAAGTGTACCAAACAGAGCAGATTGTATCAATCTTTTTTTTTTCAATTGTGAATTTCTCACATTTATTTATGTAATATTAAAATTATTTAATTACATTAATTCTTAAATAAATTTTGTTAATGCAACCAATTAAAAAAATCTATTACAAAAATGATAGCCTTTCAGGCTGGCAACATTTCTCACATTTATTTATATAATATTAAAATCTTTTCTTTAATTTACATCAAATCTTTATAAAAAATGTGTTAAAGCAACCATTTAAAAAAATGATGGTCTTTCGATAGGCAGAGTACATCTGACTTTATTTATAATTACTATAATAGCATTAGGTAGTATTTAATTATGTATATCTAACTAAATAAAAAATTTGATTCAGGAGAGTTTGGTTTTACGTGGAATGTCTCTTTGATATGAGTTACAACTTTGAGTCAATAGAGTTAGCACTTTGTTTTTATGATTTATTAATGTTTCAAATGATATTAAATTTTAGAATGAAATAATTACATTGGTCAACATGATTTTTGTAACATTAATAAAAATGCTCTTTTTGTGTTTCATTTAGGTAGTTATTAAAACACCTGTATTTTAAATTTTGTACATTAAGCCTGCATTCTGTCCATCCCTCTTCTATGTATTTAAATGGATACTGTTCTATACATTAGGAATAAGAGTGACTTGAGGTCAACATGGGCCTAACAACAATATTGGCATCAGCATGGGATTTGGGCATACTATCATCAGATTCTCAATGGTATGGATGTCTGAAGAGTTGGAGATTGGATTAGATTAAAGCATATCCATTAAAGTATAAAGATTTGCTATCTTAATGTAAACTGAGTACTGATTATATGTGCATGGAGAATTATAATCTCAACCAACTAATGAGTTCTGATTCAGCACGGAATACATATATTGGTGATTATTTATCTATCCTACATGTGTGTGGTCATGTGTGTCAGTAGTATGAGGTAGTGTGGATAATTGAAGGTTGCTTGAAAGTCTGAGTTCAAATCAGCTATATTTACAATTCTTTATAAGTGACTCAATAGGTTTTATTTCTCTCCTTCCTTGTTTGTAAATGAATAAATAGGGAAGCCCACTATATAGGAAAGATTAAACAATTGTAACTATTTTACAGTCTTAGCACTGCTTTCGACCAGACCGGTCATATAAAAACGTATCAGGATTAAAACCCTGGAGTAAATGGGGGTTAGAAATAACAACAGACTATTTTAATGATATGTAAATGAATGGGTGTAAACGATACACACATTCCAGTTTAAACTTTTCTTATTTTTTTGCTTCCAAAGCTGTTATTCCGAATTATAATTCTATAAGAAAAGGCAAAAAATATAAGTGAAAATATAAATATAAGTGAATGTAATAGACTATGCAGTAGACATAAAGATTTTTAATTCAACTATTTTTTTTTTTTTACATATATATTTGATTACATAAAAAGTTCATGAAAAAGAAACAAATATTTTTATTTTGTTTAAATGGTATTTCTTTTTTAAATGAGAATCTTTAATAAATATATTCAACTTATCAAATTAATATTATTTGATTCTCTGGCTTTTCTGTGCTTACCTGAAAAATGTATATTTAAAACAAATAAAATAATATAAAAAATAAAGTACTTCTGATATTTTATTTCATGTGGTTATTAATGCATCAAATATTGTTTCCAATTTTAAAAAAATGAATAAACTAGACACGTTTGTTTTTATTTTAATTAGAGGGTGTATGCATACCATATAGAATTTCATCAGTATATATTTTGTACCTGGATTAAACAATGAAAAAATGTTTTGTTTCTTTAAGGCAGATACATAGATACAAAATTTATTGGTAATTTAGCATTGTCATTTTGTTGAGGACAAATCTGTTATCAAACTAATGACCTCCAGATATCTAAGTTAGCTACAAATAATCAATAAGCAATGCCTTACCTTGGAGTAACACTTACTTCTTTATAGAATAAGATGTTATTGCCAATGTAAACAGGGCATTATCATCATGAGTTTTCCATGATATCAGTCATCTTCTTGTATTAATTGTGGTAATGGAATTGTGTCTGCAGTTACATTTCCATATCTATATGAAGAGCAATTCCTATTCCAACTTTCTCATCTTTTTTTTTACCCAAGACATTGAGGAAGCAGTGATAGGGATAGATTTTGTGCAATAGGGATCCTTAGTTATGATCTTTGCATAACTGGATATGAATAGTAGTTTCAATTTACAAAGATTGCTTGTTTAGGCGTAACTGTTTAAGGACAAAAATAGAAGGGGCCTAATAAAGATAGTCTACAATTTTTCTGCCTCACATATTTGGTTAGACCATTAGACCTGCCAAATACTCATTCAACCTGTACAAAATAATTATTAAAGCAATAATATTATTGATAGTAAACTATGAGTTGATGGCAATAATAAAGGTAATGTATTTTTAATGATTTTTTATTCTAAATATAGATATATGGAATTTGCTAATGTTTTAACTTTATCAGTTACTTATAAAAATTTGTCAAGATTTACGTTTGATATAGTTACTCTAGGTAAAACTCATGTTCCAAGAGAAAGAAGTTTAATCTAATGAATAAATGGCTGCAAACTTTTGGAAGGATAAATTATTAAGCAAAAGTATTGGATTTGATATCCACAATTTTTGGAAATTTCTAGATGTATCAATTAAAATGTAGTGGTACTACAATTGGATACATGCACTATTGTATTTGTATCCATTATGTTCCAACATTGGATTAAGAGGAAAAAAGAATTTCTCTTCTTGTAGACGTTATTCCATATGTTAGCAAGAACTGTAAATTTTGACCAAAAGTGTAATGGTATTTATAATATGCAATGATTATCTGTATTGAATTTTTGAACAATTCATGGATTGATCACAATTATTTTGTTTAGTGAGAGTAATCACTATAACAGAACTTAGATATTCCTGTTCAGGTCAGTGGAATCTAATAGATTACATTATAGTTAAAAGTCAAAATAAAAAAGAAATTCATATAATGTTAGCAAAATGATTGGTGAGTAAATATTAGATTAATATTCTCCAAAATTAAAATGACACTTGTCTTATTTCAATCATAACTACTTGATATTTTGTTTTTTTATTTATAAAAATTTATCATTCGTGCTAATTGTCATCAGCTATTAAATATTAAAATTTCCAATTTGATCATTAAAGTCATTCAAGATTATGTTACTGTTGCAATGGGGTTCTTTTTGAAAATGCATTGGGATAGTTTATTATCGATTTTTATAAAAAGAAAAATCCTAAGCGGAATCTCTGACAATGATTCTTTTAATAGTTTTTTTGCTTAAAAGTATTATTGTTGGAGTTTAT
The DNA here is from genome assembly GCA_028023455.1 of Epiperipatus broadwayi. Lineage (NCBI taxonomy): Eukaryota > Metazoa > Onychophora > Udeonychophora > Euonychophora > Peripatidae > Epiperipatus > Epiperipatus broadwayi. The sequence continues at coordinate 4,513,163 of JAQFVV010006210.1, forward strand.
TAAAAAGAAGAATCCTATCTATTTCTTTGACAATGAATCGTTTAATAAGTTTTGTTTAAAAGAAAATGGAATTATTTTCTACTAGGCAGAATAATAAATTGAGTGTGAGCTTCATAAATTATATTTAGATTTAAAAGCAGAAATTTAGAAACTGAAAAGTGATTGGTGGATTAAAACTACAAAAATACAAACATTTGTTTACATAGGAATCACTTTAAATATTTTTTTATTCACAAAAAAAGAATATTTTTTTAAATTTATGGATATCACTCTTTTGTTTGATAATAATATTTAAAACAAGTGGATATATTGATCAGTTTCTGAATAATGATACAAGAACTGAGAAGATAGTTAATGGCTTATCCATCTTGCCTACTCCTTTACATTTGTATAAAAATATTCTGTGTAGTGAAAGTTAAAAAGCAGTTTGTATTTTTGGAAAGCTGCCAGTACTTATAAGTTATGTGATTAAGTTTTAAAGTGTCTTGATGAATATTTCTTTCATAACTATTTACATTAATTCAACTGTCTGGTCTTAAGGATTTTTCTGTTGTTTCCATTTATAAAAGTAAAGGGAATAGAAAGAGCTATCATATTTACCATATAATATGATTGTTAAAGTATAGCACAAGCTCTTTTAATAATTTTGTTGAATAAGGTGCTCTCATTATGGTCACCATTGTGTGGTTGTGGAGAAACAAGAAGCACTAGATCTAATTTTTTTCCAAGAAAATGCCAGTGTTTGCTAAAAATGTCATATAAAAGGAATTGTGAATCAATATATTGAACAGATGATTTGAGAATAAAATGCAATTAATATTTTTGCTCACTTTTATAAAAAGATAATAATTTATGGAAACAATAATAAAAAACTTTTTATTACAACTTATTTGTATTTATGTGAGAATATATACATATAGAAACATTAAAAACATAAAGCTAAATTAGTCAACTCTAAAACACTACTTATAATTTCACTGCTATAAGTAGACTTCTCAAGTATAAAGAATTACAAAATAACATATTTAAACTAAACATTACCCACAATTCAACTTATCTCCCATCCACTCTTAATATTAAAAGAATTTTTAAATAAGTTAACAGCTTCAGAATCATAATTTTTTAATAATATTCTTTAATTCTTCTTTTTATTTCATTTCTCTCAAAGAAGGTAATCTTAGCTTCTTCAAAATTAATAATGTGGCCTATATCTTTTACATGGATAAATAAGGCAGAATTAAGTTATTTGTTTTTAACCCTACTTTTATTTATTCGTTTAAGCTCAAACTACTCAGACCTATATATACCTTCTTACAAAAACAAGGAATAATATATACTATTCTAGGAATAATCTTTCTATCAAAAATTTATTTTGGATTATTTAATAAATTATTCAAAATAATACTCCTTTTCCAAGCCATTTTTTTATTTTTAAACAAATTACTATTTTTACATACAATTTTATAAGAAGACAATTTAAATGGCAAAAAAATAAATATTTCTCTTTATCCTTTATATCATTACAAATATTACTAGTAAATAAAATGCTTTTAAGAAATTTATCAAAGTAACCAACACAAATAAATTTTATAAAATTGACATTTTTGAAACAAAATTACCCCACTGGAATTATTTAATCTGTTATTTCTATAGAGCAGCTACTTTATGAGATACAGATTGATAGCTATCACATTTAATTATAGATCTTAACTCTTTACTTTTAACATTTCTATTCACTAGTAGATTTAAAAAATTTAACTTAACAAAATCTAACCTCTCTCCTTCTACTACATATTTTATAGAATGATCAAAACAAACTCATTACCAACTCTTCCAATTTATCATTCTCAATTATAAACAAACAATCATTAATGTAATAACAAATAATGGTGCTTACATATTACTCCTGTGACACAGCATATATTAGATCTGTTGCACCTTTTCACATTCACAATAAATGTATAACATTCCAATTAGATCAAATAAATCCAAAATCTGATGTCATATCAAAATGTGTTTTTTATCCAATCTGTGATCTGGTAACAAAAGAATTTTTTTTTTTTTTCAAAACCAATTTTTTTTTGCCCAGTTTTTGGTTAAGATTTCATTCTGACAGCTGCTTGATTTCAATTGCATTGCATTTTCTTTGTAGTTATTGTCTATTTTCAATTTTAGTGCTGCTTAATTTATTTGATTTTAAGTGAGTAAATAACGATACTTTCCCCAAAGATTTTATGGTGACATCATGGCAAATATCATTCATTTGCATAATGAAAAAAATAAAAAATAATTGGTCACCAACATGAATTATTAATAAAAGTTTTATATTTTCTTATTATGTGAAAAAAAAATTCTCTTTTTTGTTTTATTTTTTTAAAAAATAGATTGATTTATTACTGTTTTTTGACCAAATCCCATTTCAGGCAATATACTCCATAATCACATGGTCATTTTGGAGGGAAAAGTGAACATTTGTTACTTGAAATCTCCATTTTCTCTGGAATATTTGATCCATTTATAATAAAATACAAGAGACCACTTCCATTTATTCATTGTTATATATTGCAAGATAAGAAACATGTGTATATTTTGTAAATTTGATACTTTTTCATATATATTTCATGTAAATGTCATATATATTTTCTTTTTTAAATAATATTTTAGGCAATTTTTGTAATTTAGTGATTTTTATAATCAAATTCTTTTCTTTAGTATTGTTATAAATTTTATACTTTTTCGAGTAAATGTCATATATATTTTGTGTAAATGGCGTATATATTTTATGCTTTTTTAAATAATATTTTAGGCAATTTTTGCAATTTAGTATTTTTAATAGTCAAATTCATATCTTTAGTATTGTTTTAAATATCTCTTCTGCTCTGTGTTTTAAATTTTTTCCTGTGAAAGCCATATATATTTCTGTATGCAAAATAACATTATTGTCTTTTTGTATAATAGCATCTCACCATTAACAGCTGTTAAAAATGTAATTTTAAAGATCATTTTTTAGCAATTTTATAGTCAAACTGTTATCTTTAGTATTGTTTTAAATGTCTATACCTTTAACTGCTATTAAAATTGTAATTTTAAAGATCAGTTGTTGTTGTTTTTTTTTTGTAAATTACACTCCAAATTGTTTATATTTTTTGTGTAATAGTAGTATTTTTAGTCCTAAGCTTACATATTTTTAGTGTCTTGCTTATGTATTAGTCCTGTGACATGGAGCATGTATTAGACATGCTGCCCCTTTTCACATACGTATTCAAGCTGCCGATAACTTTGTAAATCTTGCAATAAAATATGTATAATATTATATGTTACATTTTTGCAAATCTTGTGAAAAATATCATGTACAAGATCCATGTACAGGTTATTTTGGTCAGATCACAAGATAACAAAGTTATCAGAAGATTGATATGAATGTGAAAATTGCACAGCATATCTAATACATGCTCCATGTCAGAGGACCGATACACAAGTACCCAAATAACTTTAAATATAAACAATCCTTTTTAATAATTTCCTCTTCCAAATAATTAATATAAACTTATTTGTTAGGAATGTGGGTAATTGTTTGTTTGTAGTTGAGAATGATAAATTGGAAGTATTGGTAAATGAGTTTAATTGTTTTAATCCTTCTATAAGATATGTGGTAGAAGAAGGGAGTTAGATTTTGGTAAGTTAAAATTTTAGATTTATTAGTGATTAGAAATGTAATCAATAATTCTTTGGTAGGTTGTCATTATATTAAGAGTAGAGTTAAGGTCTACAATTAAATCTGATATGTATCAATCTGTATCTCATAAAGGAGCTGCTTTAAGAAATTATTGTTATAGAAATAAGAAGTTAAATAATTCCAGTGGAGTAGCTTTGTTTCAAAAATGTCAATTTTATAAAAATCATTTAGTGTTGGTTACTCTATTCAAAGTAATACCCTTTTTCCAAGCAATTTTTTTATTTCCAAACAAATTACTATTTTTACATACAATTTTTGATAGAAAGACTATTACTGGAGTAGTGTATATTATACCTTGTTTTTGAAGAAGTATATGTAGGTCAGAGTAGTTTGAGTTTAAATGAAAAAATAAAGATACATAAAAGTAGGGTTAGAAATAAATATTTTATTTCTGCCTTATATGTCCATGTAAAAGATACAGGCCACATTATTAATTTTGATGAAGCTAAGATTGTCTTCTTTGAGAGAAATGAAATTAAAAAAAGAATTAAAGAATCTTATTATGAAAAATTTATGATTCAAAAGCAGTTAACTTATTTAAAAGTTCTTTTATTATGATAATGATTAGTTTAAATATATTATTTTGTAGTTCTTTACACTTGAGAAGTCTTGTAGCAGTGAAACCATTGGTAGTGATTTAGAGTTTATTTTCTTGACTAGACTGTTTGAGTTGTGTATTTGGGATAATTATATATATATATATATATATATATATATATATATAATCTGATTGTAAGCTATACTTACATATATATATATATATATATATATTGTAAGGATAGCTTACAATCAGATTGGAAACAGCCTTGGTTCGTAGTGCACTATTCACTAAATTAAACTCCTCTAAAAAATAAATTTAGTTAATGGATAGTTGAGTATGTATTATTATTTAGATAGTAAACACACACATATGTAAAGATGCACAACAAATGTTTATTTTATCAAACACGATATTAAAAAAAAACAACTTCTCAATAAATTAAATTCCCTTACCCTGAAAGAAAGATAAAAATCTTAATTCAAGAGATCAGTCACATATATATTTACACAAACAATGAACTGAATGTCAATATCTTATGTCATTAGACAAGACTTAGACTTCATGGACATTATGATGTGCTAATGTTAAGCCAGTCACTAGGTAACCAGGTATGGAAGGTGAATACAGAATTCTATTACGTAATTATATTTTACTTTCCATCAACATGACACTGTAACAATAAGCACATATTTGTGGATAAAAGAGGGAATGAAATGCAAGATTACTCAACAATAGGAATCGAGGGCAATATAAAAACAAACACTTGATTTCTGTTAGCTTTTTACTTTGTTTAAAAGGACACAAGAGCTGTACAATACCATTGTCAGAAATAGAATGTTTGATTGTCAGAGAATATGACTGACTTATTTGACTAGTCCAAATTATTAGTCTAATCATCATGATGGAAATATTAAAAAATTACAGCCAATAATTAAAAAAAAGTTTTAATAGATTCACACAATTGAATAAAATTAGTCAAGCTGATTTAAATGGATATTTAAAATAAAACAACTACGCAATTATTCGAACGCGAATAAAAATCAAAAAATAAATTGTTGGCATATATATAAAAATGGGATAATTCCTTTCTTAGAAAACTTTTTAAGCACCAAGAAGAGAATAAAAAAAAGTTAAATATCTTATGAACTGCAAAATGATATACTCCCGTTAATTTAATATTATCATGAGACTGAAGAAGTGGAGATGTGATGAGTTAATGCTCATCTATATATAGTGCCTACTTAAACATCAAATACCTGACTTGAACCTCAGAATGCATATATAATAGAATAACAACACGAAGAAGGAAATAATATCAGTACAACAGTACAAGCAAGCCACCAAGGATTTCCCATGAGCAACACATTGCTTGTCAAGGAAAGAGGACTGGAACAGATATGAAGTGTGTCTATGAGGGACAGTACTTGCCAAACCCATGAACTCTATTCTGAATAATTCAGGAAAAGTTTTGAATTGATATATATATATATATATATATATGTTTGTAGAGTTTTGTTTTCATTTCATTTCCACATCTGGGAACCTAAATACCTATCACTTGATACAGTTCATCATAGCTAGAATCAAGAAAGCACAGGGAGGGAAGGTTATTAAGTTCAACATTTTTTTATTGAATAAAATTTAGGTTAGCTCCCCATCCGTAGTGGCTTGCTATTGTGTATTTTCATCTTTAAGACAATATGGAATGAGATAAGATTTTACTTTATATTGTTTCCCTATTAGGACTTGCTACAGGACAAATTGTTTATTTTTTGTTTTTGTTAACTAATGATGTTTATATTTGTGTTTTTTTTTCAGTATTAAAGACTAATCTTCTTGAGTGAATGTTCTTTTCTATATATTGTAAAAAATTTGTGCATAGTCAATGGGGTCCCCCGCAAAGAAAACAGAATCTCTACTATTGGAAATGAACTACGGAGCTAACACATACATCTGTAAATAATATTGTAAATAGTCAGCTAGCTTCACATTTATTATAGTGATGAACTAATAATTTTTCTTTTGTTATATCTTTTCTACTTTGTAAATATCTTTAGTATTTCAGTATGTATATCTATCATGGAAAGGGTTGGGTTAATAAATATGTTTATTTGTCAATATGATAGAGATACATATTTGATGCACACACTTACACATATTATTATTATCATCATCATCATCATGTTAAAAGACTTTGGACATGTGGTTGAAGTGTTTAGTATTCATTCATTTTATATTTAAAATCCAAAGCGCATGTGAAACAGTTTAATGCTGTTTAAATATTATAGTTTATAAAAAACATCACGCTATATAAAATAATTGACTTATTTACATACATTTAATTTCAAATAAGAATGACATATCATAAATTCTAATAAATTTCACCAGTGTCATTCATTCAAGCATGTAAAAGTAATTTAAAGTGATTATTTAAGATCTTCACACTTTCACTTTCAAACACTTAGGATTTGCCCATACAAAAGCGTTTGGGTTTGAAATGATAGATGGCCATTCTATCTTTTCCAAAGACTTTATCATGTAGTTGAAATGTTTAGTATTCATTCATTTTATATTTAAAATCCAAAGCGCATGTGCAACAGTTTAATGCTGTTTAAATATTATATTTTGTTAGTCAAATAAATCTTGTACAATTGATTTTCATTAAATGGTCTCTCCCTGGATTTGAATTTCATGGTGTAATGGAAACCAAAAGAGGGGTGAGGAATGGATGAAATGGCCTAAATTGTATCTGAATTTAATGTGTATATCTAGAGCTATCTTATTGGAGGTAGACATGATCATTGGTTAGTTACTTTATCACTCATTCACAGCTTCCTACCTGAAGATCCTAAGTTTGACCATAGTTAGATGCATTATCCCTCTTCTGGTGGAAAACCCTGACTATTACAATATATATATATTGTAACGGGCACATACAATGTTACATTATTTTTTTATTAGTAAACATAAAAAAAAATAAAAGTTCGCCAATAAAAACTTCTTTTTTAAGAATTAAAAATTGGAAATTAAAAAAATCATCTTAAACTCGTATATATATAAAATCGCACAGATAAAAAAAATTATTAAAATAAAACTTTATTAAAAATAGAAAAACTAAATCTTTCAACAAAAAGATTTAGAGATAAAAATATATCTTTAAGTTTGCAAAACAAATTAATTGGTGTTATTGAAAAATGGAAATGATTGTTTTAATTAGTTAAATATAAACTAGCCCTTGGGCATTTAAAATGTATAAGCAAAGGTCAGATAGGAGAGAAAAACAGTGGAATTGAACCTCAGTGAAAGGACCATCACATCGATGACGTAATGTCAATTGAATCCTTAAAATTAATATAAAAGGAAAAGTTTGGAAATTCTTAGTTATTACAAGAAGACGGAGATGTGTTAAGTCGGAGAGTTGGATGTGAAGGGATTGAAAGATGCACTTTCAATTCCTTCAGTTGTTATAAAAAAGGAAAATGAAACATCGCTTTTCCTAAAAGAGGACCACAGGATTATCGGGGGATTTAACGTTGGATTCCAAACGGCAAGCAATGGATAACTAATGAAAATTTCTAAAACCGTAAGCATATTATGAACTTAAATGAATATTAATTTGAAAACACTAAGAACTTTAAAATATAAACTTTCTCAGTATTTAATTTAATGAAATAGAATCCTATCTGACCAACTTAATTTACTAATAAGTAATTTTAAATCATTTCCATTTATTTTTTTTGTTCTTTTAAGTTTTTATCATGATTTCTGTTTTTCGTTAAATTAAATTATATAAATGTTAAACTTAAGTCAGGCGTGAATGGCTATATAGATTTGTAAAGTTATATTAGGGTAGGGTAATCTTAGGTTATTCGTTTCGTAGTTGAATTAGGTCAATGGATTGGATATATTGGTGTAATTAGTAGATGTAGTACGAGATTCGCTACGGGCAGAATCGCTTTTTACATCGCACACTCTCATTTTGCCTACAGAGGGAATTATAAGACGGAGACCGCTGTTCCTTCCTATGGAGTTTTTTTTATTGCTCTTTTCATCAGATAGATGTAGTATTCCTATCTGACAAAAGGCAATTTCTTCTCTTAACCTACTTGTGCTGTCGTAGTCGTGTTACATTGAGTACATCGATATATCAGGTGGATTGAAGTTGGTTTGACTGCGAACTTTTGGCCTAAGATTAAACAAGGATAGAATGTTTTCTTTTCAAATGCAATCTATATAGTCTATTCATACTCGACACTCTAAATAAAAATGCATTAAATTTAAGTTGGGTATAGATGCTTGCATGGGTTCGTTACCAGTTAATTATGTTTTTGGTTTTCATATTTGATCAAAATATATAGACATTCGGTAAATAGTGATTGATACCTTACAGTGAGTATCTAAGATGTATTTATGTCAGATGTCTTTTAAGTTATTGGTGTCTCTGTGGCATCTTATGATGAATGCTATTGGGTTTCTTATAAATTTCCCTCTGCAATTCCACCAATGATTTTATATTTTGATCATTTATGTTTATTTTGAAATGTTTTTGACTGTGTAATCTATGTAACTGATCTATACTCAACATTAAAAACACATTTTATAAATCCATCTGTGCAAACTTATAAATTTAAAATGTAAACTTATAAAAATTAAAATGTAAAATCAAATTCTAAAATCAAGTTAAAATTATAAAGTAAAGTAATGTTAAAATGATTCAAAATTTATATGTGCATTAATAAATGTTTGTGTGTATAATTACTGGCAGTGGCTTATTTTATTCTTTTTTAAAAAAAATATTCTTAGATAAGAATTTATAAAATATAAATCTCTGCTATTCCACTGAACTAGTGACAATGGGCTAACGACCGGAATCAACCAATATAATTTTTTTTTAAACTTAAGTATCTGCCTACTATATAAATTTTTCTAGGTTCAAATGCCTAGATGGCGCCCTTGTAGTGCAGATTACGTTAAGTCCTTTCTCCGGATCATTATAATATATATATATGGTATACGATCTAATGATAAAAGTACAAAGAATAAAATTTTAAAAAAATGATCTCATGATAATGGCAGGTAAGTCAACTCGGTATGATAATTCATAATGTTTGAAACTTGTCAACCTTGCCCTTAAGAAAGAGGAGAAATCAGGATGACCTTTATTGATAAGTATATGAAATTTCTACTTATTGTTGGCTTGGACTTGATAGTCCAGTTGGTTAGAGCTTCACTTTAAATTCATTATTTTGTCAATCTAAATGATCCAGATTTGAGAGTCATCCTATTGCTGATAATGGATCATGCCAGCAACACTTGAAGAAGAGAGAAGAATATTAGCACTTAAAAATGTTGTGTCATATACTAATCCTGTATGCTATTATTATTACTAGAATATATTTTAAAAAGTTCAAATAAACTTTGATTTTTTTCTAGAGAGATTTAACAATTCACATCAATGATTCAAAAAATTTTAAAACATTTAACAACAGAACAGGTTTGAATTTGCAATAAAGAAAATTTATTTAAACTGAGTACTTTCAATATTGAGTAATATCATAATCATAGCATTATGGGACTAAAGGAAGTTTGAGATCCGGATTTAAAGTTACTTTTGAATATTAAATAATATACTATCATAAAATTGAATTTTTAGGAATAGATTTGCATACTAATGATGAAAATGCTCACTACAAATGCCATTTTTTTATAAAGAGAGATGCTAGAGTTCTTTTTATTGATGACATAATGATCTTTGGCTATTGGCTATACTTTCTTCATAAACAAACAATGTCAGTCATAGAGAAATCAAAGTTATGGCCTAACTGCAACTCCTGATCCAAGAAAATGGAAGGGTTTTTATTCATTGCTATTTTTGGCCCAGTTCTACAGATAATTATGCTGGGCAAGTCTTGTAGAGAAGTTATCTCAGGTTTTACCATAGTAAAACTTCAAGCAATTAAGTTCTTTGCAATTAATTTTTTACACAATTTGATGTTTTGTTTTTTGAATTATGTAATAATTTATTTAAAGATGGAGATGAGTGAAAACTATATTTCATTTATTGGTACAAATATTTTTTTTATTTGTATACAAGTTTCAAAACATAAGGGAAACTAGATCATTTTTTATTATTAGGTTGAAAGTTTTTAGGGTGCAAGATTTTGTTATAAAAATTGGTGATAATTACAGTTATTTTTTTAGAATTGTCCCCAATGTTGATTAAGTCTTTAGTGTATAGATCAATATTTCTCTCTGATCTGCCTTGAATTTGCATAGCTTTAAGTTTTTATGGAGAAAACCTTTCAAATCCACATATTTATGAGAGAAGATAGCATTAGACCTAAGGTGTATGGTATCTTTTATATTTAATGGTTTTAAAATTATCCTATAATCTAAAACATTGCCTTGTCTAATGACATTTAAGTCAAAAAATTTTATGTTGTGCAAGGGCTCATCTTCTTTCTCGATGATCCATGTTAGAGCAGTTGCCAATGCTAATTCCTTATGAATTTTACTAATAGTTTTTTCTGTAGCATTTACAAATGTATCATCCACATATCTGGAATATAAGACTGTATTCAACAGACATTCAAATTTTGGAAGCATTAAATTCTTAAATTTGGTCAAATACAACTACAGACAACTCCACTGAAAGGGGATCCCATAGGCCAGCCATGATTCATTTATATATTTTGTAATTAATTGATGTGATTATTTCATCACTAATCCAATATAATGTGTCTTTAATAAAAAAAATTTTTTCAATGTTATAAATGACTTGCTGCAAAAATACTTTTATGATTTTAATAGATTCATAAGAGACAGACCTATAAAATTCCTCAACATTTAGAGAGGCAGTTTTGCAGCTATTATCGATTTTGGAGATTTTGAATCTTTTCAGTAAATTCATATAAAGATTTCAAACTGTACAAACCAAAACAGGTCATCTATGAGTCTAGAAGCAATTAATTTTGCTACATAATAAAAGTATGAGCCACCAAAGTCAAGAAGAAGGCAAATCGGGAAGTTTTCCTTGTGCAACTTTATATTTGCAAATATTCTAGGAACAATGGCAGCAGATGGATATATTTTATAGTAATAAGAGCTTGGCAATGCTTTGCCTCAATGTTTTCTAAGAATTAAGGCAAAAAAACTATCTTTTATAGCATTTAAATTATAATCTTTTACTTTGGTAAAATGTTAGCTCACCAATTTGCTGTATAATTTTAAAATCAAACACTTGCTGTTTTAAAAGCATCAAGCTATTGCCCTTATCTTCTTTCAGTTAGACAAGGTTTTTCTCTGTAATAAAATTTCTAATGGACTTAAAATTATGAGACCAGAAATTGTTTTTAGCTTTAGGTATTTATTTAAAAAAATTAGAAGCCTTTTCTATGACCTTTTTTGCTCAGGGTTCAAAATCAGTGACTATTTCCATTTTGGGATGGCACCATTAAACCACCTACAAATCTTGATCCATAATTTAAAATTTTATTAACTGCCTCAAGAAATTCAACATTTGAAAGATTGACCCAATTTTAAGGCTAGTGAGATTAGGGTTCATCTGTTTTTCAGCCAAAAGGTTGAATTTCTTAGAATATTTTCTTTTTAACATGGTAGTTATGTGGTTGCACTTTATGTAGTTACTTTCAGGAGCTGTAAACTCCAGTTCCATATGGGTTTTTTCTTTTTTTATCAGCCTTAAATGCACTGGAAATACTTTTTTATAGTAGACCTTAATAAAATATGTTGGACATAGTTCAACTTATAATGAAATAATTAGTGTTAAAATATCATGACAAAATTTGTTGGATTTAAATTTAAGATCATGGTATTGTAGGCACTTAAGTAAGTCACTAATTACTGCAATGATAAAGTAACAGATTCAGAGATTAAAAAAATTAGGATCAATTGTGAGTTGAGGAATAAAAAAAACTCACTTCAGACTAATTGGATTGAACTGCTAAATGTTGAATCTGCTGTTAATATGCTTAAAAACAATTTTTATACACACATGCACATGCCCACATGTGTATATATATATATATATATATATATATATATATATACACATGTATATATATATATATATATATATATATATATTGTGCCCTTATCTATAAGTCATAATAGGGTAGAATGGTCAATTGCTAAAAAAAAATTTTAAATTTTAAAATACGTTTGTGTAATATATTGATAATTGTATGATCGATTAGATTTTATAGTACAATTTAAGGCTGAAAAATACCTGGTATGTAAAAGTGTAATGGATTATTTTAAAAAAAAAACAGTTAAATAAAGCTTAATTATATCCTTGCTTATGGTTGTAAAAGCTGGCCATATAAAATAATACAGCTATAAATAGTTAAAAGTATATTAACAATCCAATTGTAATGTTTTAAAACTAATAAATTAAATAAACACTATATGTAATATTATAATTATAATTAATATTCAAATTTAATCTAATATATTTTAAAATAAACTTTGGGATGGTGAGAATTATATTTAGTTCTACATTTTTAAATTATTTTCCAAAATTTTATAAAATATATCAGTTTTTGGTAATTTAGACCGAGACGTAAATTAAAAAATCATCTGATAAAGTTAGTAATCATGTGACTGTATATTATATACCTTCACACACACGCTTGTTAGAATATAATAATAAAGTTTGTGAATTATAAAACTAAATGTAATTGCTATCTATCGTTAAAGTAAAAGTTGAAATATTAAATATTATTTTAATAATTGTTTTAAAAAAATAAATGACTTTGATAAAACTATAATTGAGTTTAAAAATACTATTCTAAGTAATATTTTAAAACATGATGTCATAAATTCTTTATTTTAAAAAAGTCTAGTCTGTTATAAAACTAAAAAAGTGTAAATTTGTTCGCGCTAAAAAGTAATTAACCAATCAACGGAGGTATTTTAGCAGACGAAATATAAGAATTAGATGGAGCGGGAGAAAGTAATGCGTAAGTAAAGGAAGGAGTAACATATTTTTTTAGCTGTATAAGATCGTAAGCTAGAAAAGTGTTATAATTTTTAAAAATTTTGTATTTATTTTAAAAGTTTTGTTTTAACATATAATATTTTGAACTGCCTTTAAATGGAGGGCTAATTTAAAAGATTTCTTACCAGAATTTTTATTCAAGTTTAGCCGAAACCTTACAGTAAAATGGAAATATTACAGAAAAAAATACCTAAAAATATTGATAAAGTAAAAATAATTGTAAAGTGCCTTGAATACAGTTTATTTGTGCTCAACCAGAAAATCATTACAACTCAGATAAATATAATTTGGACATTATACTGAAAACTTAAAAGAAAAGTTATTTGCCGTCAGGAAAAATTATGACGCACAATTTTAAAAAGCTACTCCGAAGTTGTTTTTTTTTATTTTTCTCTATGGAAAAATTAAGATGCGTATATCATAAAGAAAAAATTATGTAAAAGTTATAATGGAGAAAGAATGTTTGTCTTTTTAAAGGAAACATTACAAAGTATATAGTACCAGAATTTTAAAAGAAGGAAAAAAGTTACAGAATAATAATATGAAAGAGCTATTGTGTTTTTATGAAAAAAGGAACAGAAAAACTTTCTCTAAGAAGAATTAAAAAATATTATAAAGTGTTCATTGGAGAAATGTTTGATTTGGAAAATATAAATCTAATATACTTAATGAAATGAATCCATGGAAACAGAAAAGTTTTATTGAATATTTAAATCAAAGTACTGAGAAGATGCATCATAAAAGTCGCACGGGAGAAAATATTAGCAAGAAATGTTAGAAGAGAATCTTTAGAAGTTTTCTTTACGGGATTAACTAATATCATAATTAGTAATTGTATTAAATATTATAAAAACCTAGGATTATCATTCAGGAATATTTATTGAACGAAGTAATATTTGTTTTACCTTAAAATTGAACAAGCAGGGAGAAGAACATTAAGTGACTGAAGAAGAAATAATAAACATTTTTTTTAGCTTTAGTATGAACGGTTTTCAAGGAAATTTGATGAAGAAGTACAGTAAATATGGTTTGAAATATTTTTTTTTACTAATTTATTTTAAAATACAAAATGTTATGTGAGATTAGGGAAAACATAATACATAAATTTAGTAATATTAAAATTTAAATATAATAGCTTGATAAAATTATAGAAATAGTGTTTAAAATAAAGTGTATGGATGTGAATCTTATATCTACAAGGATCAAATGGATGGTGAAGCCTACGGAACGCGATCGAGGAGATAAAGGTCGTTTGGTAATTTTAATAGTTGTTTATAATGCATAATGTATTTTTTTTTAGATCATCTATTGACTTAAGAATGAAGTGTGAAAGTCTTAATAATATGTACACATTTTATGCAACATTTTAACATATAATGAGATAGGAGTAATTCGGAATATGCATGCAATAATTTATTTAAAGTATATTAATAATATAATTTAACAGAACAATTGTGTGATTCTTTTGAACTTTCATGTGATAAAGTATTCAGATCTTTAAATAGTTTGTATATGATTAAATACGGAGGAAAGTAGTAAAAAGATTTTCTTATAGAACAGTGGAATAGTTTTAAAATATCAATGAATTTTATTATTGTTAGTAATGTAGATATGTATTTGTCGATGTACAGTATAGAAAAAATCTTGAGAAATAAGATCGGATAGTGACTTGGAAGTACTAGTGGAGAGGAAACCAAGATGATGTGTTTTTTTTTAAGAAATAGGAAAATATAAAGGATTTGGATCATATTTAGTTTTGTGTGATTTAGTATAGTTAACGAAGTCCTATGACTGAACAGATATGGTTTGGACAGTGTTTTGCAAATCTTTAAACTTTTGATGTTAGAATAAAGCTGAAGAAATAGCTTTAACATCGCTCCTATAATAGAGGTTGGTAGACAGGTAAAGGTCACTCCTCTATAGTGTCTTTTAATTCACTGTGCCGTGATTGTCAAGATATATGACGAGTAATATTCTAGTTGTATTTTGATCCTATGCATCTATTTTCGCTATCTTTATTTCATGAATCTGCATCGGTCAGAAAGATATTTTCAAAGAAATGATGAATAAAATAGAACTGAAGATATGTTATCGTTTATGTAAGAATAGTTTATTTGCTTGAATGTATAGAATTGTGTAATTTTAAAATTGAAAGTCCAAAATATCATAAAGAGAGAAAGAATCATATAATACATTGTAAAATTAATTTGGAAATGAATATAAGATTTTTTGAAAGAGAAATCTAAACAAAGTTGTTTTTTTTTAAAAAGTGATAATAAAATTTGAATGTTTAAATAATATTTAGAAAATAAGTATTGCATATTTATTAAGAAAATAGTTCAATAATGTATAATAAACATATACTTGTGCATGGTATATTAATAGTTATAATTATATCATCCGAAGTAAGGCTTGAATGAGAATATTAGGATTAATAAACATCGGATAATGAACAATAAAAACCTAATACCGAATGTAGAATAATGTTTTGACTTTGTAAGATTCCATACAACCAATATAAAACTAAAATTTGTTATTTTGTAGAATTTTATTACGAATGTAAATTTTTGTAAAAAAATATAATTTTAATAATATTAGGGATGAAAGGTGTTTGTGATAGTCATATAAGAAATGCATTTTGTAATAAGCTAACCATAATAATAAATCAAGTAATAATACTGTATTTTCTTAAGTGTTTAAAAAAATAAGATTTAACTAGGAAAAGTAAATAATATTTTGATTTCATTTTATAAACTAATAAATTAAGTTGAGATATGAAAGTAAGGGATATCCAATGTATATAGTGTAAAAATATTGTTAATTTATTTATGTTGTTAATAAACTTTGTTTTAAATTTGTTTTAAAGTTTTGTGTCCGAGTTGTTATTTCTCCACATGGATGCATGAAATCACGATACATTTATAATTGAAACAGACATATAGATTTTGCACAAAAGGTAAACATAAAAGTGTTATAAGAATTTTTGAGAATTTATTGGTATGTTAAAATTAAAAGATCATAATTTTATATTATTTATTGGTCATAAGTCGGTTGCCACAATATTACATTAAATTATATGCTAATGTTGCCACACGTATTCTGTTGTCAGATTATTAAAATACTACCATGTACGTATTTATTTATTTCATTTTAGGAAGAAATAAGATTATATTATATTATTATTGTTATTATTATTTTATTATTGTTAGTTGCTGTGTAGTAGATTATGACATAAAATTCCCTTTTCATATTTTACTACCAGTAATTTTAAATCAGTTAGAATACAATTTATGAACCTGAGATTTTATTTTATTTTACTTCATTTTATTTAATTGAGCTAGATTCTTGTTATAAAGAAGATTAAGATATGATTATTATTTTAATCGTAGTGAATAGAGCTCAGAAAGTCGTAAGAATACTATGAGTTAGTTATTTGGTATAGTAAAAAGGGGGGATAGTGTTCTTATGCCATTGAGGTAGTATCGTGTGGATAATGGCTCAATGTAGTCTATCTCGTTCCCTGTATTGTCACTCCATGTCTCATGAAAATAGTAAATATTTGTTAATTCATTTTAAAATTGAACCGTATTTGTATTTTAAAATTAGAGCTAGTAATCATTTTAATTAATGCTGAATATTTCATTTATTTATTTGTTAACTGAGCTAGAACCCGTAATATTCGTAATAAACAGTATATTTTGGGGTGAGGATGCACGGGGGGAGGTTAGAATATATATATATGAAAAATAAAAACAAGTTAGTCACGTAACCTGCTATCACTTGTTATTTATGATCAATAGATGGCGTCTTTACCAAAACCGCCGAAACAAGTGTAAAATATTTTTACATAAACGCAAAAGGAGTCAGAATTAACTACCTCTTTCATTTTGCTCACCTCCAGATCAGCTGATTTCAAGCTGGTTTGCTTTCATCAGTGGAAGGATAGAGCTATAGAAACTAGGTCTAAAGACTGACTCTCAAGCGTTTATGCAAAACGTTTATATCAGTTTGCAAGCGTGAATTTTTCAGACCGGTAAAGTCTTCAAACTCAGCCTAGCATGCTAGATATCTATATGGGTCTGATCTCAGTTCAGTTTCACCACATAGTCAAAGTCTCTGCAATATATATCATTGCAAGAAAACTTTAAAGGTACATTTATGAAAAATAAAAACAAGTTAGTCACGTAACCTGCTATCACTTGTTATTTATGATCAATAGATGGCGTCTTTACCAAAACCGCCGAAACAAGTGTAAAATATTTTTACATAAACGCAAAAGGAGTCAGAATTAACTACCTCTTTCATTTTGCTCACCTCCAGATCAGCTGATTTCAAGCTGGTTTGCTTTCGTCAGTGGAAGGATAGAGCTATAGAAACTAGGTCTAAAGACTGACTCTCAAGCGTTTATGCAAAATGTTTATATCAGTTTGCAAGCGTGAATTTTTCAGACCGGTAAAGTCTTCAAACTCAGCCTAGCAAGCTAGATATCTATATGGGTCTGATCTCAGTTCAGTTTCACCACATAGTCAAAGTCTCTGCAATATATATCATTGCAAGAAAACTTTAAAGGTACATTTATGAAAAATAAAAACAAGTTAGTCACGTAACCTGCTATCACTTGTTATTTATGATCAATAGATGGCGTCTTTACCAAAACCGCCGAAACAAGTGTAAAATATTTTTACATAAACGCAAAAGGAGTCAGAATTAACTACCTCTTTCATTTTGCTCACCTCCAGATCAGCTGATTTCAAGCTGCTTTGCTTTCGTCAGTGGAAGGATAGAGCTATAGAAACTAGGTCTAAAGACTGACTCTCAAGCATTTATGCAAAACGTTTATATCAGTTTGCAAGCGTGAATTTTTCAGACCGGTAAAGTCTTCAAACTCAGCCTAGCAAGCTAGATATCTATATGGGTCTGATCTCAGTTCAGTTTCACCACTTAGTCAAAGTCTCTGCAATATATATCATTGCAAGAAAACTTTAAAGGTACATTTATGAAAAATAAAAACAAGTTAGTCACGTAACCTGCTATCACTTGTTATTTATGATCAATAGATGGCGTCTTTACCAAAACACTTGTTTCGGCGGTTTTGGTAAAGACGTCATCTATTGATCATAAATAACAAGTGATAGCAGGTTACGTGACTAACTTGTTTTTATTTTTCATAAATGTACCTTTAAAGTTTTCTTGCAATGATATATATTGCAGAGACTTTGACTATGTGGTGAAACTGAACTGAGATCAGACCCATATAGATATCTAGCTTGCTAGGCTGAGTTTGAAGACTTTACCGGTCTGAAAAATTCACGCTTGCAAACTGATATAAACGTTTTGCATAAACGCTTGAGAGTCAGTCTTTAGACCTAGTTTCTATAGCTCTATCCTTCCACTGACGAAAGCAAACCAGCTTGAAATCAGCTGATCTGGAGGTGAGCAAAATGAAAGGGGTAGTTAATTCTGACTCCTTTTGTGTTTATGTAAAAATATTTTACACTTGTTTTGGCGGTTTTGGTAAAGACACCATCTATTGATCATAAATAACAAGTGATAGCAGGTTACGTGACTAACTTGTTTTTATTTTTCATAAATGTACCTTTAAAGTTTTCTTGCAATGATATATATTGCAGAGACTTTGACTATGTGGTGAAACTGAACTGAGATCAGACCCATATAGATATCTAGCTTGCTAGGCTGAGTTTGAAGACTTTACCGGTCTGAAAAATTCACGCTTGCAAACTGATATAAACGTTTTGCATAAACGCTTGAGAGTCAGTCTTTAGACCTAGTTTCTATAGCTCTATCCTTCCACTGATGAAAGCAAACCAGCTTGAAATCAGCTGATCTGGAGGTGAGCAAAATGAAAGAGGTAGTTAATTCTGACTCCTTTTGCGTTTATGTAAAAATATTTTACACTTGTTTCGGCGGTTTTGGTAAAGACGCCATCTATTGATCATAAATAACAAGTGATAGCTGGTTACGTGACTAACTTGTTTTTATTTTTCATAAATGTACCTTTAAAGTTTTCTTGCAATGATATATATTGCAGAGACTTTGACTATGTGGTGAAACTGAACTGAGATCAGACCCATATAGATATCTAGCTTTCTAGGCTGAGTTTGAAGACTTTACCGGTCTGAAAAATTCACGCTTGCAAACTGATATAAACGTTTTGCATAAACGCTTGAGAGTCAGTCTTTAGACCTAGTTTCTATAGCTCTATCCTTCCACTGACGAAAGCAAACCAGCTTGAAATCAGCTGATCTGGAGGTGAGCAAAATGAAAGAGGTAGTTAATTCTGACTCCTTTTGCGTTTATGTAAAAATATTTTACACTTGTTTCGGCGGTTTTGGTAAAGACGACATCTATTGATCATATATATATATAAACTTTAAACATAGTTCAACATATATGTAAACAAAGTGAAAAAATCACCTTCCCTCTAGGCTATGAATTAAAAGCACTTTAAATGTTCAACACAGGATCAAGAATAGAATTAATCATCCCATTCTTGGAGCTCTGATATTTTTAACCACATCTTTGTCTACATTGTAATTAATTTATCAGCCAGATAGTATTTGGCATGGAAGAGTTATTAAGTTCATAATTATATAAAGCTAAAGATAGAATCCCACTTTTAACACCTTGATTGCAGTATTTAAATAAGATTTATTATGTACATTTAAAATTAAACATAGCTTATTGATTTTTAGAAAAACATTGATATTGGCAAATATTAAATTAAATTCCTGACCATATTCAAACATCACGGGAATGATTCTGTGATGAAGTAACTGTCAGATAACTTGTTAAGGAATATAATATACTCTAAAATTATGATTATTTTTTTGCAAAAGGTCTATATTATTCTAGGTATTTCTTAAACTTTATTATCTAATATAATTTATTATTTAATACAATTTTAAAACAATTTCACTAAGTTTATTTATCAAGATCTTTTTTTTCTTGTTTGTTTCTTTTTCACCTTGCATATTTGTATTTCAATATTCTGTCAGGATTTTCTTTTCTCTATATATGTTCTATTTCCTCTACCACTTCTTACCATCATCACAAACCTTCCGGCAAATATCCTCATGAATAATCTTTTTTTTTTTTTGCTTTTTGTATATATATATACTTTTTTTTTATTTATATATTGGTCTATTTCCATCATCTAATATTAAGTATTAAATGTCTTTAGAATAATTTTGGGTAAAACATTATCTTAAAATTCAATATTCAAGAATCTAAGAATCCAGATTTGAGTCCCGTGTTAGTACTGTCACTAGTGAAGACAACACACATGAAGAAGAAAGGAGAATAATGCCACTGGAAACATTGTGCACATATTAATCTGTATGCTATTTCTAACAGTTGAATGTAATTGGAAAATTTAAGTAAAGTTAAGTTTTTCTAAAGACATCCAATACTTAATATTAGATGAAGGAAATAGTCCAAAATATCATCATCATAAACCTTCATAAAAATCTATTTTTTATCACTTTTTTTTTTTGAAACTCAAACTTTTCTTCTTTTTCTCCTTATCCAAGTCTTATTTTTGTTTGTTTCTTTTCTTCTTCTTTTTTTTTTTTTTTTTTTTTGGCATATACTTTTTCAATATCTTTTATATCTTTCTTATGCCTGATCCATGTTCTCTCCCACTTTTTAATTTTTCCAATAAATAATATTTTTTGCAAAACTTTTTTCAATGTATCTGCATATTTTTCTTATCACATTTTTGCACCTCTAAACTTTTTTTATTTTTCTTTCATTTTCATAATTGATCTGAACAAATGTACATTCAAAATAAACATTCAATACTATATAAATTAATGTTAATCAGCCACAAAAAAAATCTATTGCTGTTAAAAACCATTGTTACTTTAATATCTCTAATCGTACTTTCATCCTTAAATTAAACTACTTTCTATGCACTTAAAGCGTTGTTAGCCGAGATGTCATCGCAGCCACCTTGCAAGCAAGTAGTTGTTTGCAGACAGTTGTGGGTTCGTGTCCCGGCCGATGCTATGACATATGAAAAAAAAAACCCAATATCCTACTTTAATTCATTTTGTCTAGTTTCACTGGTTCAGTTTTAGATTTACAGTATTTCTTTTTTGTGGAATATCTTTAATAAATTTCTTTTAATTCTTTTTTAGTATTTTGTTAACTTCAACTTAGTTATCAATAGTCCAAACATTGCTATATTATTACCAAAACTCTAATTTTGATGCTATTCTATTTCTAGTATCACACTTTATTCTATATAGTGGGGCAACCCACAGTATAGATGAAATCTGTGCAAAAACCACACCTCACTCTGAACCACACTTAATTAATAGCTCTAAAACAAGCTGTCCCCAGATCTGCTGTCCAAATTTGTGAATAAAACTACATGCAATGACACAAACTGCAATCCAGTTTACTTTGGGGGAATCTTGAAACAATATCTTTACAAGAGTTGTGCAACACAGATACCAATATAATAGAGCCAAAAGTAATACAGAAATAAAATCAATCTTCTTTGAACATGAAATCAAGCAAGGTCACATGTTTGTTTAAGTCTACATCCACCAATATTGTCTGCTCCTGGAGAAATGATGCTAAACACAACCTGGCATATTGCCAATAATATAAATACCATTAACAAGAAAGAATTATGTGTCTAATAAATTGCTTATCTAAATAAATTGATTTGTTATTCAAATTTATGTTAATCATTACCTTTGTAAAACACCACTTCTATAAAGCTCATAACCTCTTGGACACATTTTGCTAAGACTATGATTACCAGTTAGTTGAAAGCATGTTCAGCATACTATTTGGATAGATCTAGTATATATGGTTTTTAAGCATTAAACAAGCTTTTCTTAGTATACACTTTGTATATATTATTATTTATTGAATACGTTGTTTTTTGAGAAAAGTTAAAATCTCTTGGAATTACTAAAGGTAATTAGCAGAAATTTAGAATTGCTTTCTTTATCATTGTGGTGGTGTTGACAAAGATTATGTTGTGGAAATGGGATAGAGCAAATTATGGGTAAATTTAGAGTGGGAAATGTAAAATAAAGTGGCTAACAGGTTTATCTGGGCATAATTGCTGAGATATTCTTGACTTCGTTTAAGGAGAAGCCATAATACATCACATCACATCAATAATTTAAGAAATCAGTGTTTGACATTTTTGTTATCTTGATAAGCTGTAATCTATTTTTTTTTTCCATGTGCCATAGCATCGTCCGGGACGCGAACCCACAACCGTCTGCAACCAACTACTTGCTTGCATGGCAGCTGTGATACCTCTCGGCTAACAACGCAAGACCTGTAATATATTGTTTATTTGTAAATAGTGCTTTTTAATAAATTGGCTTATGTATAAAACTAAAAAATTGAAATATATCATGTGAGTATTTAATTTTCCAGTTTTTCTGCTTGATAGATATATTTTTTAAAAAAATGTCTCTTTTCCAATTCTCCCTCTTCAGAATAGTCAACAAGTATTCTCATATAAAGTATTTTCAAGATTATTGAAATGATAGTAAAGTCTCTTCCTGTGTTTATATTTAAATAATTATCCTTATTATGTCAGTTACATTTCTTACTTTTTATATTTTCTAAATTTAAATCTTTCAGTATAAATTATCTATATATTTGTTGTGTCTATTTATGATGTTCAATAATAACCTCAAGTTATTTTCAATAACTCAAGTTGTTCAATCTAACTCTAGTCTCAAGTCTTTTTTTTTATGTGTCAAAGCGTCGGCTGGGAAGCGAACCCTGGGACAACTACTTGTAAGGCAGTTGTGCTAACCGCTCGGCCAGTCTTTATGGCTCAAACAGAGTTTAAGTTTTTTTTATTCTCAAGCGCAAAATGGGATAAGTCCTTCTGGTGTCTCAGCAAATAGTCCGTCATCTTCCGATGTTGTAAAAGTCATAATGGTTTATATATATATACATAAAAATGCAAAACCATAAAACAATACAATACTAGATTAAATTTTAAAAATTTTACCAAAATCCTTACACAACCATGGTTTCATCTACTACAAATAGACCTTCTCAAGTGAAAATCAATCTAAAGGAAAACATATATATATATATATATATATATATATATATATATATACACAAACAAACCTTCCCATAATTCACTACAAATTCCACCTTCCCTTAATATCAAAAGAAGTCTTCGTAAGATTGATAGCCTCAGAATCAAGGAGTTTTATCATCAAAGTCTCCTTTATTCTTCTTTTTAACTCATTCTTTTCATAAAAAATAACCGAAGCATTGTTAAACAATATTCTATGACCTGTATTCAATTCATGAATATATAAAACTGAGTTAAGATACCTATGTTTAACCCTACTTATATGAACCTTAACCCTTTAATTAAGGCTAAATTTACTCTGACCTGCATAAAATTTACCACAACTACATGGAATTTTATAAACAATACCAGGAATAGACCTACTATCAATAGACTGCTTTGAATCATTAAGTAATGAATTCAAATCAGAACCTTTCCTCCATGCAACCTTCATTCCACCTAACAAATAACTATTCCTATAAACCAAATTATAAATTGATGCTTTAAATGGTAAAGACATATAATCATCATCCTTACCAACAAAATTCTTATCATCCAAATCATGACTATAAACATTATTATTAAATACCACTTTTTTAATAAAATCATGATTATAACCCAATTCTACATATTCAGCAGCAAATTGACTTCTTTGAATATCAGCATCATTATTAAAATTATTAAGCCTTCTATTCCGACAACAAAAATTCAACAAAGACATTTTTTTATGTATAAAAGAAGATAAAGGTGGCCGGTTTGTATTGTTAAATAATATTGATTTTAAAAGTAAAGTTTCTTTAGAATTAAATAATGGAAAATATGCTATTTTAGATTCTGATCCTGGTAAAAAAATAAAATCTAAATTAATTAAGATTATGAAAGTTATGGAAAATAAAAAGATTTTTGATAGAGCTACTTATTTAAATTGTTACCCTAGTGATTTTGTGGCTCCAAAGGTTTTCTTTAATTTGAAGTCTCATAAAGATAATTTTCCTTTGAGATGTATTTTTGATTTTACAGGAGGAATTGTTGATAAAATATCAAAATTTATTATAAGATATTTTAAGGATTATATAAAATTGGGTCAATTTTGTGTTTCTTCTTCTTTTGAGGCTTTTAAGAAAATAAATGGTTTTGTTTTGGATGATGATTGTGTTTTTGGTAGTTTAGGCATTGAAAATATGTATCAATCGGTTAATAGATTAAAAAGTATTGATGTTTTTCTTTCAATTTTATAAAAATTAGAATGTTTTTTCTGCAGATAAGATTAAGGTTTTTCATGATTTGCTTTTGCTGTTAGAGGATTCAATGTATTTTATGTCTAATGATGTGTTTTATAAGATTAGAGAAGGTTGGGTTATTGGTTATGTCATTTCTCCATTGATGTGTGCTGTCTATATTGATTATTTGGAGTGTAGTATTATTAATATGTTTTCATGTTCTATTAAATTATTTGTTAGGTATGTTGATGATTGTTTGTTTGTTATTCAGAAAGAGAAATTAGAAGAGTTTTTATGTGCATTGAATGGTTTTGATTCTAGTATTAAGTTTACAATTGAGGAGGGTGGTTTTGATTTTGTAAAATTAAAGTTTTTAGATTTAAATGTTGAGAAGGTTAATGATGTTTTGTTTTGTAGTCATTTTATAAAACCTAAAAATTTGAGAAATATGATTAGGCCTGATAGTTATCAGCCTTTTATACATAAAAAAATGTCTTTGTTGAATTTTTGTTGTCGGAATAGAAGGCTTAATAATTTTAATAATGATGCTGATATTCAAAGAAATCAATTTGCTGCTGAATATGGAGAATTGGGTTATAATCATGATTTTATTAAAAAAGTGGTATTTAATAATAATGTTTATAGTCGTGATTTGGATGATAAGAATTTTGTTGGTAAGGATGATGATTATATGTCTTTACCATTTAAAGCATCAATTTATAATTTGGTTTATAGGAATAGTCATTTGTTAGGTGGAAAGAAGGTTGCAAGGAGGAAAGGTTCTGATTTGAATTCATTACTTAATGGTTCAAAGCAGTCTATTGATAGTAGGTCTGTTCCTGGTATTGTTTATAAAATTCCATGTAGTTGTGGTAAATTTGATGTAGGCCAGAGTAAATTTAGCCTTAATGAAAGGGTTAAGGTTCATATAAGTAGGGTTAAACATAGGTATCTTAACTCAGCTTTATATATTCATGAATTGAATACAGGTCATAGAATATTGTTTAACAATGCTTCGGTTATTTTTTATGAAAAGAATGAGTTAAAAAGAAGAATAAAGGAGACTTTGATGATAAAACTCCTTGATTCTGAGGCTATCAATCTTATGAAGACCTCTTTTGATATTAAGGGAAGGTGGAATTTGTAGTGAATTATGGGAAGGTTTATATATATATATATGTTTTCCTTTAGATTGATTTTCACTTGAGAAGGTCTATTTGTAGTAGATGAAACCATGGTTGTGTAAGGATTTTGGTAAAATTTTTAAAATTTAATCTAGTATTGTATTGTTTTATGGTTTTGCATTTTTATTTTTGCTAGTATATTGTTAGACAGTTTTGGTTATATATATATATATAAGAATGAATCCGAAAAATATTAAATAACATTTTTTTTATTTATGTAAATACTATTTTTTTTATTAATAGAAGAAATAAATATAGTTTTTATTTTTTACTCTAGATAATCCATAGAAATGTAATGTTTGCAGATGACACTTTTTAATATTTCAAAAATTATTAATAAAAGTATAATGCTCCTTGTCAAGAGCTACAAAAATGAAACATCGAGTGAAAATGAATAATAATAGCTCTTGATAAAATCTATTTTATTAAAAAAAAAAATAGTTGTTTTGCACATAAATAAATATAGTCAGTTATTCGCATATAGGCAGAAGACTCTCCAAGAAATATCTAGTTTCATTTTAAAACACTTGCACTAATCTTATCCACATATTGTATTTTATTGTGTAAAAAAACTATTTGAATAATGTGTTTTAACAATTTCTTTATAATAAAATAAAAGGCAAAAAAAAAAAAAAGATTGCAAAGCAATTCACATTAGAGTATTTGTTACCGCAAGCAATGAGCTTACAAAAATATAGATTTATAATTATTTATAATTATATATATTAAATAAAAAATACTCTGAAATAAACTCTACAATATTCAAAATACCAATATAAAAAAAAAGTACTAATAATAGCTATAGTCAGCTTACGCATGTGCGTGGCTGAATAGTATATTTAACAGTTAAAATTTAAAGAATCAAATCTCATTAAAGTCTCCACACCCATGTATATATATATGTGATAACAAAAACATATTTTTTTATAAGTGCAATACCATGTTTATTCATAGAAATAATTCTTCAATGATTACATAAATGAACGATAAAAAATAAAATTACTTTACTGCTCTCAAATTCATAAGAAATTTGAGTGGAGGATTGACAACTGGAATCGATCTGAGAATCTCAGGATTCAGAGTATGGCTTTCTACCATTGCACCAAGCAACCGTGCAGAACTTAGAAGATCATTAATTCCTATTTATTAGGTAGAAATTACTACATTTCGTTTAAAATAAATTTCGACTTGTAATCAATGTTTTCAATATATCTATTAAGATCATTATCTGAATTCATGATGTCTCTATCTTTTAGTAATTCACCTTTTTTCAATTTTCTACCATGATATTATTTCAGAAGTTATTATTATTTATTTTTATGATTCAAATATATGGTCGGGAAATACTAGAGAAAAACCATGCTGATGACTACTAATACTGTATACAATTTGATCAACCACATTTCTTCATTTAAGTAAACATTATATTCCATGAGGCATTTAAAAAATAATATGGGTTTGGCTTAATCGAAAGCACCGGATTTATCAAATTGCACTTTAGAAATTATTAGTCTGCCTTTTTCTCCCTGTACCTAAACCATATATTTAAAATAAGAGTTTTGTTTTGTTTTTTGATAATTTGAATAAATAAAATAAGAGTTGATGTTAGTTATTATTTGAAGATATATATATAATGAAACTTAAATATATTCCAAACAACGGTAAACAATTTATAATATAATATAAATAAAAACTCATAAAGAAATATTTTCGATTATATTCATAATCATTATCAACTCAACTTTCAAAATGGAATCATCTATTACCAACCGGAAACACATGTCAATTTAAATATCCCACAATTCATTAATTTTAACATTTGCTGACTGTCTGTTTATTATCGTATTTTTATACCTACTAATAAAAACTGCCTCTTTAATTTTTCTTTTTTCATTATCTCTCTCTTGGCCTAAAATTTTTATTTTGTCTATATCAAAATCAAATTTAAAACTACAATTCCTATCATGATCATAAAAAACAGATTCAGTATATAATTTCACTTCACTATTACTATCACTACATATCTGTACATTTTTCAAAACTCTTTTATACAACAATTTATGTTCTTTAATTCTTTTCTTCATGTTACATCTAGATTCCCCCACATATGATAAGTTACACCCACAAAAAATCCTATAAATTACATTACTCACATTATTTTTTCTTAACTTATCTTTTGAATTATTAACCATTCTATTTAAATTACCCAATCCATAAAATGAAACATTATATATACTATTATAAACTTTTTTCATAAATTTTACTTGATTATTATTATAAAAAGACAAGGAAATCCACTTCTTACTCTCAATTTTTTCATCACCAATATTTCTATTAATTTTCTTACTAAATTGACAATCCACCTGATAAATTTCTTTTATATTATAACCCACACTTAATAATTCACTTACATAATTTTCAATATTTTTCTTTTTATCACATGCATATTTACACAAAATATTATTTTTGATGACTATAATAAATTAAAAGGTCTTAAATGGACTATGAAGAAAGAATATAATAATAGTATTAAATATTTAGATTTGATGATTTCAAGGAACAATAATATGATTGACTATAAATTGTTTATAAAACCTATTGAAATGAAAGGGTATATTCCATATTTATCTAAAGTGCCACATAATTATAAGATGGCTGGTTTTAGGTCTTTTTTACATAGAAATAATATTTTATGTAAATACGCACGTGATAAAAAGAAAAATACTGAAAATTTTGTAAGTGAATTATTAAGTGTGGGTTATAATATAAAAGAAGTTTATCAGGTGGTTTGTCAATTTAGTAAGAAAATTAATAGAAATATTGGTGATGAAAAAATTGAGATAAGATGTGGATTTCTTTGCCTTTTTATAATAATAATCAAGTAAAATTTATGAAAAAAGTTTATAATAGTATATATAATGTTTCATTTTATGGATCAGGTAATTTAAATAGAATGGTTAATAATTCAAAAGATAAGTTAAGAAAAAATAATGTGAGTAATGTAATTTATAGAATTTTTTGTGTGTGTAATTTATCATATGTGGGGGAATCTAGATGTAATATGGAGAAAAGAATTCAAGAACATAAATTGTTGTATAAAAGAGTTTTGAAAAATGTACAGATATGTAGTAATAGTAATAGTGAAGTGAAATTATATACTGAATCTGTTTTTTATGATCATGATAGGAATTGTAATTTTAAATTTGATTTTGGTATAAACAAAATAAAAATTTTAGGCCAAGAGAGAGAGAATGAAAAAAGAAAAATTAAAGAGGCAGTTTTTATTAGTAGCTATAAAAATACGATAATAAACAGACAGTCAACAAATGTTAAAATTAATGAATTGTGTGATATTTAAATCGAGATGTGTTTCTGGTTGGTAATAGATGATTCCATTTTGAAAGTTGAGTTGATAATGATTATGAATATAATCGAAAATATTTCTTTATGAGTTTTTATTTATATTATATTATAAATTGTTTACCATTGTTTGGAATATATTTAAGTTTCATTATTATATTATTAAGATTAGTGGACATTTTATTTTGTTTTATATATATATATATATATCAAACCAAAACTGCCTAATACTATACTAGCAAAAATAAAAATGCATAACCATAAAACAATACAATACTAGATTAAATCCAAAATTTTATCAAAATCCTTACACAATCATGGTTTCATCTACTACAAATAGACCTTCTCAAGTGAAAATCAAACTAAAATAAATAATATACATATATACAAACAAACAAATCCGATAATTCATTTCAAACTCTACCTTCCCTTAATATCAAAAGAAGTCTTCATAAGATTGATAGCCTCAGAATCAAGAAGTTTTATCATCAAAGTCTCCTTTATTCTTCTTTTTAACTCAATCTTTTCATAAAAAATATATTCATGAATTGAATATAGGTCATAGAATATTGTTTGACAATGCTTCGGTTATTTTTTATGAAAAAATGAGTTAAAAAGAAGAATAAAGGAGACTTTGATGTTGTTTCTGTTATTTTTTATGAAAAGAATGAGTTAAAAAGAAAAATAAAGGAGACTTTGATGATAAAACTTCTTGATTCTGAGCAATCAATCGTATGAAGACTTCTTTTGATATTAAGGGAAGATGGACTTTGAAATGAATTATGGGAAGGTTTGTTTGTGTGTGTGTATATATATATATATTATTTCTTTTAGTTTGATTTTCACTTGAGAAGGTCTATTTGTTGTAGATGAAACTATGGTTGTGTAAGGATTTTGGTAAAATTTTGGATTTAATCTAGTATTGTATTGTTTTATGGTTATGCATTTTATATATATTGTAATGGTATGGAAAATTATAGGATGGCATAGGGGGAATATGAAGAGATGGGAAATCATTCATTTAACATAAATAATCATTATAGAAACAATTAATAAATAAAGAAAATGAGCATGCATAAAAGAATTAAGTGCATGACTATCAGCACTGAACAAAACTATAAGTAATTATGATGATAATTATAAGCTGCATGCTGCCTTAATTTAGCCATAGAATTCCATGAATGTACAGGCCAACTATAAAAGAATAAAATGCAGTGAATGGATTTTAAAGGTGATACCACAAAGATATTACCTTTAAAGTCCATTTATTACATTTTACTTGTCTTTATAAGAAAATTGAGTTTGGCATATTCACTCATGGTACTCTATGTCCAGAGCGATGATAGTGATTCATCTTGTAACTTATAATTATTGTCATAATTACTTATAGTTTCATTTAGTGCTGATAGTCATGTTCTCACACTCATTTCTTTTTATACATTCTCATTTTCTTTATTTATTTTATCTATGATGATTATTTGTGTTAAATGGAGATAATGATGATTTCCCATCTCCCCATATTCCCCCTATGTCAGCCTCCAATTCTCCATACCATTACAATATATATGTATGATGAATATTTTCAAGAACAAAAGATATTTCTGTATGACATTTCATTCAAAAACGTCCATATAGTCAGCCAAAAATTATTTAATCAAGCAGTTAAACTTGCACTAAATCTTCTTAAGAAAATGTTTATCTGCTGCATTTCTCCACTATATATTTTGAAACAAATATAGGATCTGGCTGATTGATCCTTGTACCTGAGGCAAGCCATAAAAATGCACAGCTTAAAATTATTGAAAGGATTTATTTAAAATTGTCCACTAAAAGCAATGCATGTATTAGGGAAAATATGTCTTAAATAAATATATTTATTAAATGTATGTTTTTAAAATAATGTCACATTTTAAGACATAATTTAATTTGGAACCGGAACAGTTGCCTTAGTGCCTCGCCTATAGTTCCAGCCTTGAACAAATAAACAAATTGGCTTATGTTACTAACTGATGTACCACTAACATAATTTTTAAAGGTACGAATTAATACGAGCATTGAGTATAATATACATATATATTTATTTATAATTTTAATTTTAACACAAAAATAATAATAAATAATAGTAATATATATTGAAAATTAGCGCGACATTTGCCGCTGGCCGAGGAGAGGTTAATTAATGCCTTTGAGATAGATGTTTTGCAAATCACAATAGTATTTTGTAAAAAATCAATTAACAATATAATGTTTTTGTTCTATTTTACATATAATAACAGCTTAAAATTTATTTTTTTATTTAAAAATTTTATTATATGAGCTTAGCGAATTTAAAAATATCTGAATTTCTTTGCGGACCATTAAAATTACCTCACGGACCACTAGTGGTCCGCGGACTACCGGTTGCCGACCGTTGCTCCAGAAAATACCTTCACTGCTTAAGTTTACTTTCTGTCTTTTTAGGTTATAGAAATATGTTTGGTTTTTTAAATCTTTTTTTTTAATAAATATTAATTCAATGCTTTGAAAAAAAATCTTTTATCTAATAACTTTGTCCAAACATCACATGATCACCATTTCCTATGCTTACCCAAGGAGGGTTGCATTGGATCCAAAGATTTAGGTGCAGTGCACTCAGATCCAAGATTCATCACTAATGAAAGCCACATGTTAGAAACTAGTCTGGGGATATTGGAGGAGTAGGCACTAGATAGAAATGTTATACACAAATCTTCTATCATCTTATTCATTGTTGTGGCTTACACTAGATGGCACTACTGTATGGAGAATTTGCTAATTGAATTTGTTAATTGAATGTAAATGTTTGAAAACGGAAAGAGTACATATAATGAAGTTGTGGAAAAATAAAGATGAAAAGAGTGATTATACATAAAGTGAATTATTGGTTTTTATGCTGGGTTTGGGAAAAGATAAGAGGGATTTAGATATAAAGATTATAGAATTGACAAAGATTATGTTGTGGAAATGGGATATAGCAGATTATGGGTAAATTTAGAGTGGGGAATGTAAAATAAAGTGGCTAACAGGTTTATCTGGGCATAATTGCTGAGATATTATTGACTTCGTTTAAGGAGAAGCCATAATACATCACATCACATTACTGTTTTCTTCAAACAATGAGTATTTAATTTAATTCATATAATTTGTTCATACTATTTATTTTTTAACAGAAAGTTTATGTCTACACTCACTATACAGAAAACCAGCATATATCGGCAAATATCTATTTTTTTATTTTCACCATCAATCTGCTAGATTATTATTTTGTGGGATGAAACTTTTTTAAGAAGAATTAAAATGATTTCTGATAAAAACTACTTTCATTGAGAGATTATTAAAGTAAAAATATATTCTTTGGCAATTCTCTTAGCTACAAGATAAAAATAGATTAAATAATTGAATGTCTTTATTGCTCAAGAAGGGTGCTATAACTGGGATCAATCTTTGGATCCCATGCCCCATAGCCTAACACTCCACCATTGCCCCTAATCATGCAAAGTTTTAAGCATTGATGTCTCATTCATGAAGGTTAACTAATTCGATAATTCAAAAAGTAAGATGTTCCTGCCTCATTTAAATGGAACATAGATAAAATTAATGTTCTTTGTTTTGTTTTTAATGGAAATAATATCTATGCAAAAAATATTACAAAATATTAAAAAATAAGTAGTAAAATGTTTCCATGCCAAAATGTAAAAATCCATAAAATCTTATATCTATAAAATCCTGCATAAAAGCAATCACACAATTAGCCCAAGAATGGAAGACTGATCTTTCAATGAAAGATGGATCAGATGATGGAATCCATATTTTAGTGAATATTAACAAATTAAAGAGTTTTCTGTGGTTTTTTGAAAGATCAAATGGCATGAACTAAAAATGGAAATTGAATAAAATACATGTTATTTGTATGGAATTTTTGACAAAAAAAAGTATCTGTTTTAGACTATCAGTCAATGACTTCTACAAATTCAAAGATTAAAGGAAATAGATATTTAGAAGAAGATAAATTCATATAACCTAAGAAATGTTAAAAAATTCTCTTCATTGAACCTAAACATTGAAAAAATTGTGTATGAGTACATTAAAACATTAGTTTTGATTGATGTGCTTAGTAAAGAAGGTCCCCATTTTTATATTCTGGAGATTTAGTGCTATGTACTTGAATAGGGAAGACTCTTTTCAAAGCTGTGCTTAGTCATATGAATGCAATTTCTTTTGTTTTAAAATATACAGTAAAAATATGGAACAGGTTAGATGTTTTTCTCAAGAGGATTTGAAAACAAGTGGTATTACTCAATCAAATAGTTTTCAGTCTTCTATATAGGTTTCTAATTAAAAAATTATATACATATCATATTCATATATATAAAAATATGTCTTAAGAGTCAAAATTATAAATTAATATTAAGGCAACGTATGTGTGTGTACATATATATATATATATATATATATGTACACATATATATATATATATATATATATATATATATACTCACATGTATATTGTCTATATTAAACTTAATGTAATTAGATGGGATTTCTAATTACATTAAGTTTAATATGGACAATATACCATCCTATACAACTGACACCCATGACCACATACATGTGAAGATGATAAATGATCTCCAATATATATTTCATGCTGAATCAGCACTTATAAGTTGGTCTAGATCACCATCTATCACACAAATATACAATCTGTGCTCAGTATATATTAAGATAACAAATTTTCAAACTTTAATAATCAAGCTTCAATCTCAACCACCCTCTGACTCTTCAGCCATCCATTTCTTTGAAGTGAGATGTAATTCTCAAATTCCTTGCTGATGCCAATATTACTATAGGAAGCTTGAAAGTCTGAGTTCCAAGTTCCTTCTAATTACATTAAGTTTAGTGTAGACAATATACATGTATTTAAATATTACATATTTAGCATGTATTCTGCCCATCCCTCTTCTGTGTATTTATTTAAATGGACAGATTAAGGTTCTATATAGGTTTAGAGTGACTTAAAGTCAACATGGGTATGACTAATATTGGCATCAGCAATGGCTTTGAGAGTTACATAATCAGATTTTCAATGAAATGGTTAGCTGAAGAGTTAGTTTTAAAAATTTGATATCTTAATATAAACTAATGACTGATTGTATATATGTGTGGGAAATGGTGGTATGGACCAACTGATGAGTGCTGGATCAACATGAAATACTTGTATTGGAGATCGTTTATCTTTTTCATATTATGTGGACATATGTTTCAATTGTATAATATAGAATGTATTTAAATATGGCCAGTCCATTATTCCATTATGGACACTGCTTATGTTTAACTAGCAATTCACCATAAAATGTGTAAAATATATGAACATGGCAAAAGAAATAAATAATGAAGTAATGAGTACTTCTTGCTTTTACTTAACATTTCTCATATAACTTCTCATTATCTTTAGGAAAACAGATGCTTGAGTATTTAACCAATAAATGAGTACCTTGTGCATGTAATTATAATAAGCAGTGAATAAATTTAAATATATTATGCTGGATTCTGTCAATTAAAAATTCATCCTCAAAATAATATTTATTTGATTACACAATCGCATCATATACCTTGATCATTTTTATGAGATTCTGTCTACTTGACATTTAATTAAAAGAAAACAAAATGAATTTTAGTTGGATTGATCTTACCTGTTTATATTTCAGATTTTTTCGATCTACCCCTGTCAAATCTTTCATTTCCAGAACTTTTTATAAATACCAATATGTTTCATTCAGAGCCAAAGTAAGCAATATGACTGACTTACTATGCACCCATATCAATAAGGCCTCTTGTATTCACTCTAAATAAAGAGAATCATACAAGACAGCCAATTAGTAATGAAATGCTATTTATTAATGAAAACAATTATCTGAATTAACAACAACATAAATAAAATTAATTAAATAATCTCTTTTGGATATTTTAGATTCTAAATTATTATATATCTCAAGCTTATAATTCATCTATGATTTACACTTAAATTTAAATTAAGTCAATGATTCTTGGAATTCAGTTCCTATTTCTAATACCATCATTTCTATAACTGATTTCTTATCCATATTTCTTTGGATAATCACTGTATTCAAATTGCTATGAGTATTGTACAAAGCCATTAACATATTGTAAATGTTTGTGGATGTAAACACATGGATATAAGACAACCGAATTCTATGTCACATGTATTTTGCCTATTTGATAGTAACCATGAATCTATATTAAGCTGAATAGTAGAATCTGTGTTAAATATGCCTTAATAAAACAATACTTCCTAACTTATATAATTGGTTATCATATACTTAATTTGCTTTATGACCTCATAATATTTGAAGCCTATAATAAATGTGAAATGCACATCCTTTAGTTCCTCATTCTGTCATGACAAATGTCCATTTAAAACCACTCGTAACCATTTGTTGATCATAAACATTATCAGAGTCACTATTTTTTATCCATTCAAATATTAAATGTTTGAGTATATAAAGGTATTATATAATCAATTTTTAAAATATCAATATCAAATAATGTAAACATGTTCATAATTCAATGCTTATTGCAGTGTTTCCCAATCTTTTTATGCCAATCCCCTGGTCAGGCTGAAATTTTACATAACTATGTTGTTATCATTCTATTATAAGCATATAAGGATAGTAATAATAAAAATCATTTTACCACATATAAATATATATCTTTATATTATATATTATATTTTAGTACATGCAATTTGATATAAGATCTTTGAAAAACTGCATACTAACAAAAATGTGTCATAATACTTGATTCTTAGTAGATCTGTTGATCTGTAGAAATTACAACTTTTTAGTCTGTTTTAGAAAATGTGTACATTTAAGAATATAGTACCATGTATCAATGTTAGGAGGATACTATTATGAAGAACAAAACTCTGAGAGTGAATAAGAAAAATAAGAGCAATATAAATGAAGTACATTATGGTGTGCTGTTTGTATAAAGCAGATTGGAATATAAAGAAGTGCTTAAGCACAAAAACGGTCAAATACACAATACTGAGTTGAGTACTTTTCATGTATTTTTTACTAATGTTTAGGTTTTTGTTTTTTCAATTAAAAATGTATTATCCAACATGAGAATTTTTCAATATTCATGACTGCCAACAATTTTTCTGCAACCCGAGATTGCATACCACTGACTCATTATATTAATAATGCTTCAAGTATTTAATACTATGCATTATTAAAGTCCCTCTTTTCTAATCAGCAATAAATATATAAATGACAGATATATTTACATTGATGTGCAAAATAAATATGCAAAGTTTCCAAATTATATGTTTTGATTATATATTGTACCATCTTGGTTGAACCTTGAATAGGCATTGTCATATATATATATACAATAAAAAAAATTAAATTCTGGTTGTTGATTCTTTTAAAATTGTCAAATGATATACCTAATTTTAAATTATCAGAGAAACATGCCATAATACAAGCAGTTCATAATTTATTTTTGTTTTGATATTTTTAAAAGTAATTCATGATGTTTTTATTTTTATCTGTTAAAAATACCATAGTAAACTTAACATTCTATAAGTTATTTGTAAATTGAAAAAACATATTTTGACAGTAATAATAATGTTGCTTCTTTCTACATATTTCAAAAGACAATGGGTTTAGGTAAATAACAAATGACATTTTTACATTTGTGTATGAATATATATATATATGTATGTATGTATGATTGGGCTATTGTTTAAATATAAGATTATTGTACAAGATTTTAAAACTGTGAATATTTTAAAAGTTAATATTTGTTATTCAAAAATATATTATTTATAACAGTATTTTGAAAATAAACATTGTATTTTATTATTTTATTTTTATAAGAAAAAATTTAAAAGTCATGGTTATTATTTTGTTAGTTATTTTAAAATCTAAAAGGAATACATATTGTCAGAGATGCTATTCTGTTTGTAAAAGATGATAAAACTATTAAAGGAAAATAATGATTCTTTAGAGACAAAAAAGGTAAATTTGAATTAGCTGTTGATGATGGATCTAGGTTAATAACCTTGTTAATACATAAATTAAAAATAATGTAAATAGCCTGTGCATTCACTTGGAAAGATCTTATTCTTTTGTTCTTTTCTTCTTTATGATCACTTTAGTAATTTGTAATAAATATTTTTTAAAAGGCAATATACATATATATATATATTTGATTAGGTTTTTAAGTAAAGCATCATGATGAAGGGATCAACAAAAGTTTGACATTTGCTTCCAGAACAAAATGTAAACCTTTTGAGCGATTTTGAGATAACAATGAAATAAGATTTATTGAAGCATTCTAGAATTTTTTTTAAAAATGCTTATTTAAAAATTAAAATGAATATATACATATATGTCTGACATATATACAAGTACCAATAAATAAATCAATAATTTGTCATGAATTTGAAAATAATAATAGTCAACTAATGGAATAATTAAAAGTTATAAAATGTTCATACAGTGTTACCATTTAATCTATGTGTCTATATGTTAAGTTCTTGTGCATTATTAATGTACCAGGGATAAAATGATAACTATTTTGACAAATGAAATAATTAACAGTTAGAAATATTAATAAAGTTTATCCATGGATGTTAATACCTACATACATTTGTATTTATATATGTGGGTGTCAATGAATCAATAATTGGCAAGGATATATGCTATTGACTACAAATTTGATGGTTATTTTAAAGGAACATAATGCATTAATATCTTACCAGGAATTATTAATAATCAGTTTAATAAATAAACTTCAAATATTCTAAGGAAATACACTCTTTTTTATTGAATTATTATGTTTCAAAATATTGGATTCTCTTGATAAATTTGGGAATTTAGTAAAATGAACTTATTCATGATTAATATTACTCATTGTTCACACAGATTGTATGATCTATTTATAATTTATTATGTCATTACTTGATTTTATATTATTATTATATAATTATTATTATTATTATTATTATTATTATTATTATTATTATTATTATTATTATTATTATTATTATTATTATAATTGCGCATGTTAGAAAGGCTAGCATACTTTCAATTTATAATAATAATAATAATAATAATAATAATAATAATAATAATAATAATAATAATAATAATAATAATGTTGTAAGTATATTACACACTCAGTTAAACCAATATCAGCAAAATTCACAAACTTTTTATCAATTTAATTAAAAAGGGAGACATAATGAACTATAGTGACATGCAAGAAATAATGAGCAATCAATTAAAATTGGACCATATACAATTACAGTGGTTGATAATTGGAAGAAACTGCACACAGCATAAAGACAAGGAACTATGTTCTCACTTAGATATCTATAATCAGATGGAATATATTCTCATTTGAAATAGAACTCTTACAACTAAATGAACTAACTAATAATGGACAAATGTTTTTTCAGTTGAAACATCCATTTCTGGAGCAAATTAATATATGTAATGGTGCTAAATAATTGAATGTAACACAATATAAAACATGCAAACAATGTAAAGTTTCTTTGAGTTAATAAAGTGCCTTTTGAAATAATAATAATAATAATAATAATAATAATAATAATAATAATAATAATAATAATAATAATAATAATAATAATAATAATAATAATAATAATAATAATAATAATAATAATAATAATAATAATAATAATAATAATAATAATAATAATAATAATAATAATAATAATAATAATAATAATAATAATAAAATGATTATCGAACATATACTTTTGCATGAAAGAATATCTGAATGTGCACTTAACCAAAAAAATATCTTAATAGTTCTAAATTTTAGATTTAATAATCATACTAGATTCTATTTAATAACTTTGATTGGGTTGTTTGGTGAATGTTCAGTAGTCAAACTATAACAAGTCAATATTTTCTTCAATATGATTTTATATATCATCTATTTGAAGTTACTAGATAAATGAATATTTTCTTCTGGTTAGAAAAGAATTTTTATGTCTAGCACCACTTCATTAATTTTCTTTTGTTCACTTTGTATATAAATTATTATTATTATTATTATTATTTATTAAATCCAAATTGTGAATCTCATTTAGATTAGTAAATATATGATATAGCAATTATAATTTATAGTCTTTTAACAAACAGAAACATACAATATCTAATTACCAAAGTATAGAATCCAATAATAGATTAAAAGTTACTCTTAATATTTTAATGAACATTCATTGGTAGAAAAGCTATTAATAAATTTGGGCGGTAAAATTTTATATTATTAAGCTTAATATCTTTATAATTCTTGAATACAATATGAATTTACCAGGGTACCAGAAGGAGTATTTAATAAGACATATCAATATAAATATATTAATAAATTTTAAATGTTATTGCAACATAGACTTTGGATTATTTTATCAATAAAGCCTGCCTAATCTTTGCTCATTTTATTCTATTACAGATTTGATTCATCAAAGTAATACAGCATTATTAAGTTTAGCTAATATATTTATTTCATTACATATTTGTATTATATAATTAATACTATTTCCAGTTTTAACTTTACAATTTATAGGACATATAAAGTAAACAGTCCATATGATGAACTTATTCTGTTATAGATTATAATAGTTATCGTGATAGTATTTTATTATGATAAAACATTAATTCTTTTCTTATTTTGCACTATTATAGATTTAGCTTGTTTAAAGATTTAGGGCATTGATAAGAATTAACATCCTTATGTTCTTAATTTTATATCAGTACAAATTTGATTAAATTTACAGCTAGGGCGTATGAATTACATCTCCTTATTTCTCTTGTCTTATTTTTATTCAGTTTCATATTTTTGCATCTCCAATTTGAGCCTTTGATGAGTCTCTTCCTTTTGTTATACCATTACAATAACATTTTATAGAATAGTGAAAGTTTTATGTATACTCATACACTTTATAATTATGGATTATTTTATTTTTAATGATTCTTATTACATTGATGATTTAGTTTCATTATCTAATTAGAATTATTTAGATACTAAGCAATTTCAATTTTTTCAACAAATCAAAATCCTTTATACATCTAAATGCAGTGAAGAGGTTTGTTTTTATTTCAAAATATTTAATATTTTAAAACATCAGATGAGTCGAGCAGTAAGTACTTCACTTATTTCATAAAATGATAATTTTTGAAGAAGCAAACAATTTTTATATTAACTTTTAAAATTTATTGCAAACTAATGTTATATTTTAAATAAATCTTGTGAAAATGATTAGCAAAGTTTTTTTAAAAAAAAAAACAACAACAAAAAATCAAAACATTTTTTTATTTAACTAAATGGCATATATATTTTTAAATACTTTTACTTTTTTTATTGACAGATAATCTTTATAAATTTATTGTAAATGAGAGTTAAGAAAAGGTAAAATAATTTAAAATTTAATATTCAGCACTACGATCCTGGTAGTGTTTTGCCGAAAGTATGCTTTGCACAAAATAAATTTTAAATTTAAATTATTTTTCATTTTCTTAACACTAATATAAGCTGAGCATTGATTGTATATACGTGTGGAGATGATAATCTGGACCAACTGATGAGTGCTGGATTAACACAAAATATGTATATTGGTGATTGTTTATCTTTTCTACATGTGTGTGATAAAGTTTGTTAGCAGTATGAGATAGTGTGGATAGTTAAATGTTGTGTGAAAGTCTGAGTTCAAACCCCTATATATTACATATTGGAGTGCAGGTATGAAAAAAAGCCTGTACTGTAGAAAAATTTATATATTAACACTCATTTACAACATGTTTATAAAGATTATAATAAATAAAGAAAAATGCAGTAAATACCATTTACAATTGTTGACAGATAACCAAAAGAAAAATCTTTCAGATTACATTTGATGACTGTCAATTTATTTCAAATGGAGAAGTGTTCTTTTTTATTTACCTTCTAAAATTTCTGTAGTAATAAAATGCCAAAATTTTATTAAAAATTGCCATGACATCAGCTCCAAAAATAATATATTCTTTTGGTAAGGAAATTATACCATTGAGATAATTTTACTTTGTAATGAATTCAGTTTGTATATTATTAACTTGTAGAAACAATACTATCCATTGATTACTTACTCAGTAAGTATGATTTTTTAAATTTAAAATAAGTGACTTTTACTAATTTCTGCTTGTTTTTTTAAATTCTCATTCATATGATGTTTGTTTTGCAACATCTCATGATCTCAATAATAATAATTAAATTATTTAAAACAAAAATAAAATATACAAAATATAATTATTTAAAATAAACATCGTGCAATTTATGTACTTATAAGCATATATATGGCGTATGCAGTCACACACACTGTTTATTAAGTATTGGATTAAAATATTAAATTATTAAATAGTCACAGTAATGCAATTTTAATTAAATGAATGTTAAAATATTTTATAATTTTAAATGTACTGTTGATTGAAATTAGTTACTCTTTCAATTGAAATATTTTAAAATCCATTAGAGGATTATTTTTTTATAATTTAATTTTAATTTGATCAGCAATACTATCACATAATGTAATTAAAAATATCAAATTTATAATAAATGTTTAAAGGATTTGCTTATCTCATGACATTTTAAAATTTCAAGTAAATGTTGTTGTTTTTTATTTCTTTAACAGAGTTAAAATTAAATATAAAAATTTATAAAAAATAATTCCATATGCTATTTATATGCATGGGTCTAAATAAGATTAGAAAATGGGCAAGTCTATTACCTTCACCTTTTTGAAAATTAATCCAAGTCCTATATTATAACTGATGAATGTGATTCACATTAGTTAAATTGAATGTTCAACACTAAC
The DNA here is from genome assembly GCA_028023455.1 of Epiperipatus broadwayi. Lineage (NCBI taxonomy): Eukaryota > Metazoa > Onychophora > Udeonychophora > Euonychophora > Peripatidae > Epiperipatus > Epiperipatus broadwayi. Next base: position 4,555,238 of record JAQFVV010006210.1, read on the forward strand.
TACGTTGGCAATTAAACTGACCCAAAATTTTGCATGTTGCATTAAGTTCCTCTCATTGATTTATCAATATTCAAAGAAAATATTGATCAACTAACTTTCTCAATTTCTTTTATAATTTTCAATAATTTTAACTTTCTTTTTCCTTTCTTCGTTTCTGATATAGCTTTAACTGCAACATCACCCTTCATCATTCCCCCAATCTATTTCATCTTTATTTATCTAATGATATTTATCAATTGTTTTAAATGAAGTCTTGTTATCCCACATATATAAATAATTTGTATATATTAAAGCAAACGTTCTAATACTAAACTGCCTATGACATAAACAAATTATTTATTATTTAAAGTTTAAATCATCACCCTAACATGTTTGCTTGCAATAAAGCTTTAGTAATCTTGATTTCACATAAAAATTATCATTAATCACCTTTTCTATGATGATTTTACCATTCCTCGGCTAATCATAAAGCCATATAAGTTCCAGTATGCGGTATAAAGCCATTTTTTTGTGTATCAAACTTCAGAAGCACCCGCTATTGAAATGCATATTAATTATGACTCGATCTTTTTAAATATTAATCTTATAAACATTATAATAAATCAAACTAAATTAAAGTTGACACAGCTACAAATTATTGCTTAAGCATTAATGTCAAATTAATAATTCATCATATAATAAATGAAGTAATTCTAAAGTAGAATTTCATTAATTATTACCTTAATGTCTAATGAGCCTGGAATTTGGTATCTCCTATTGGTTTTATACATGTATTGGGTTGCCACTAGATTACTGTACAATCTGTTGAGTTATGTCAAAAAATATTTAAATACTGTTAAGTATCAAGAACATTTGTGGTTTGAGATAATGTTAGGAAGACAAGAGCCGATGGTGGCTATAGTGTATTGAAACAGTAAGATTCGCAATTGAATCTTAAGTTTCACCTTTTTCTATCGTCTCTCACTCATCACTCTATCCTACCCAAATTTAAACTTTTTTTGGTATTGAATTGTGTGTGTAGAAATATTAAAAATGTATAAATATATGTAAAATCCACCATAAACACACACACATTTCGATAACAAATTTAAAGCAATAAATAAAAATAAATGATGTAATTTGTATTTCTCTTTTAATTATATAAAAATATATAATTTTAATAATTTATTTTAAATTATAAAGTTCGTTATTTATTGCTGTGTTTAAATTTCATATTTAATGATAATTTTAGAAATCTGATTGTAAGTTAAGTAAAAGTAAAAATAATTATATATTCCCTTTTGTCTTTGAAATTTTAAAAGTAATGATCTGTGAGAGATAATAGATTAATTAAAAAGAAAAATTCCCTAAAATCTTTAATTACAAAATGTAAATGTAAAAATAAACTTGAACAATAGAAATGCAGCTTTCTATATAAATTAAACGTACAAGAATGCATAGATTCTCCTCGGGGCAAATGAGTGGATCCAAAAATAAAATCGAACAAAAGTAAAAAGATAAGATCAAAGAAAGGAGGACATTTTGAATTGTCTTGGAACTTTTAGTTAAACTTTAGCTGTGCTCTCGATCAGTTGAGAGTCTCCAAAAATCATAAAGTAATTTACCTACCAGAGTATGTTCGAGTAGAAAGTGCCCAGACTATTCTCCCCGGAGATGGTCGATCATATGCCACTAACCTTCACATGTGCCCTCCATAATATCAACCAAGATCTGCTGCCCAAACAATTAGAAAGCTGCTGCTGCTGTTAAAATCAATGAATGATCTAAATGCTGGAAAGAACTGCTGCTTCTGAAATCATGAACAATTTGCTACTGAATCTGCAAACTTCTCATAAAACAGGTACCTGTACCCAAAGGCCTAGAGTACTCTAATTAATAATCATGCTATAGCTCACTCTCTATATAATTTGTAAAACTCTAAATTGTAAAACTCTGAATTTAATGATTAACTTATTATATAAATTTCTTTAATAATCTAGCTTACCTACTTCTATCTTTTTTGGAGTATGTATTTCTAAATTTTACATTCTTATTATCTAATTATAGCATGCTTATAAGATTTCCAACTGGACCTTACCAAATTTAAATATAGATTTTAATTAAGATGGTTGCCATTTTGTCAATCAACCTATTAATATATTTCGTTATATACTTCTGTTGGCTGGTCAGCTCGGAAATCTTCCCTAATTTTTTAAATGCAAATCCATGATTGCTTGAAACAGTTGGATGCATGTCCTGCAAATACTCATTAATATTTACTTCTATAAATTACAATATTTTCATATAAATCGACACACATTCAATGCTTCATTGATTGTAATGCATGGGTCTACTACTTAGCAAATGGCTGACATATTAATTATTAATACTCACCCAGATTACCTATTGTTTTATATTTTATTAAGTTTTTAAGTAATAATTCCATAAATCACATTTCTTTGAGAGTCAAAAACATTCTTTATTAAATGTTGATGATGTAGGGCCGAGTTATAAAATATATTTAAATCTTAACAGAATAGTCTGTAGATTATGCATGTGTTACATTTTGGAGATGCGGTGACCTATTATAAGTCTTGGATACTTTGGATTCTATAGGATGGAAATTAATCCCAGTCGTCCTACACAAGAGGACAAATAAATCTTCCCACAGGATTTGACAACCGTCACACAGCCAGGAAGTAATCATGATACGAATCACTTGCCCCTGGTTATGCTTATGTGACACCTTATCTAAGGGCCTATGACAAATGCCAGCCCGTTCTAAACTCATCCATGGCTTCACAGTTTTAACGTACCACCACCTTCATATCGCCTTTCTAGATGTACCTCATGTTTCTTTTTATTAATTCTATTATTCAATATATAACTCTGTCTCTGCATTAGTGACATAACTCACTCTCAAATAAATGTCTGTCCATAGTAATTAGTAAATATCTTCTTTAATTAAATAAATATGTGGCCGCCGTTACTATTATTAATTCTACTTTAGACGCTTGCATTGCAAAGACATAAATCCCAAAGGCATGCTCACGAAATACTTGCTCGAGAATTTAGGTAGCTAGATTACATCAGCCACATAAATGTATCTTTTTGTAAAATATAACAGTATCAGAAATACTGCTACTAAGATGTTAAAATATGACAAAATATTATTGCTTAAATGATTTCATATAAAATATTTTAAATAAATAAATATATATCTTTGTAAAATGTAACAGAATCGGAAATACCACTACTGAAATTGTAAATATAATAAAATATTATTAATTAGATGATTTAGTATAAAATGTTTTAAATAAATAATTTCAAACTATATGTCTGCCATTACATCTTTATTTATTCGATACCCATTCAAGATATTTCCTCGATTCTGTAAAATATAAATGTTTAATATTAGTGTTATTATTTGCTAACTCTAAAATAAATTCTTGAATCTCTTGCATCTCCCTGACCACCATGCCTAAAGAAATATTTACTAATGTAGCATCAGATGTGTTGTTTTGTAGATTGTATTGTGGAACCGATAAATTATGTTCGAACTCAGTACTACGAGTGGCTTTGCTACCTAGATGGTGCTGCAGTTCTGTGTGATGGTCGAATTCTGCACTATGTTAACGAATCATACAATTCTGACCATTACAGTATATAGCCATGGGGTATAGTCAAATTATAATGGAGTGGAACAGTAGCATATATTAATTCCTAGTTAAGGATTTACAGAGTTTCACAAAAAGGTGAAGAAAATAATGGTTATAGAGGTTATGAATGGACATATTGAAGAAATTGATTATGTGGATAACAAGAATGAATAGCTTTTGAAGAATTTTTGTCAGAGTGAATTTGAGCATTGGGAATTAATAAAATATATATGAGGGATAATGCACATGGTCCAGAAATAATATATTTCACACAATAGATAATACATTAGTAGAAAAAGATGGAATGAATAAAGTATGGAAAATTAAAGTGTTGGTAATGAAGAGAGAGTTTGTAATAGTGATCATAATTTCTTTATAATAGAAATGGTTAGTAATGTGATGTAAAATAGTAATAAAAGTAGAAAAGATAATGAAAGATATAGATGGAGAGTGGTGAAGAATAAGTTAGAACAATATAAAATAAAAGTAGAAGAAATCATGGAAGAGTTTGTTGGGGGTGAACATAAGGACTGATGTGGTGAAGTAGAAAAAGTGGCAAATAGGGTTTAGGTGAGAATTCAGAAGAATAAAAGTAATAGAAAAGTGAGAGTTAGTAAAAGTTTAAAAGAGAAAAAAAAGCATTCAGAGAATATAAATGTGCTATTAAAATCAAAGAAAGTGAAAAAGATGTTAATATTAAATGAGAAATGTGTTTTTTTTTTAAAAGAAGTTAGCTAAAATATATAATTATATAGAGAGAATGACATTAAATAATAAATTGTTGGAGAATATTAATAAAAGTGGAAAAGATGGGAGTAAAAAAATTTATAAATATATTAAAAGAAGGAATGTAGAAGCGACAGAAATAGTATTGCTAGCTGATGAGGGAATAGAGTGTAGCTTTAGAGAAGAATTAGAGACAATCTTAAATAAGTATGTATTGTTTATAGAAAAGATGTTAGATGTGAAGGACAGAGTAATAACAAGCATGAAAGCATATGGTAATGGAAATATTAGGTTTGCAAAAAATGAATTGAATGAGAAAGGCAAGAGGTTTAAATGGATGGACAGCAGAGATGATGCTGAATTTAGAAAATAGGGCAAAATTAAATATCTTATCATGTTTTAATAAGATGGCACAGAAGAGAGAATTTCCAGATGTCTGGAATAATACAAGAGTAAGGCTACTATTTAAAGGAAAGATTAAGAATCATACAAAATTAAACAATTATAGACTGATAGTGGTAATGTCAGTGTTATATAAAATTTTGCATATATGATGGCTGGAAGGGCCACAAAGTGGATGGAAGAAAATAATATAGTGGGAGAAATGCAAGGAGTTTTCGATCAGATAGGTGTATAAGAGAAAGTTGATTTGTAGTCACACAATTTATAGGTATGAGTAGGAATATAGGTAGGCTGTTCATAATCTTCTTTTTCTTTCCAAAAAAACTTTATTTTCATAATTAACAATGAACACATATTGTACCAGTCAAAAAACCCACCAAAAGATCTGCAAGTCAGATCCAAACTCAGCTGAACCAAACTGAATTCAAACCCAACTCCACAGCTCAGATTAGTAGAAATCTAAATTGACGGCACAGTGCTATGCACCAAGAAACTAGATCAATGGGTGGTGAGGATTAGAGATCTTTGAACTGACACTAATATCGGATAATTAATTTACTAAAATAATTTTAAATCGAATCATATGTATATGTTCGGGTTGCCAACACAGACAGCGAGTATCAACATTAAAATAATTATAAAAGAATTAAGAACTAAGAAACCAAGTGTGTTTAGAAAATATTTAATAATAATAATTTGTTTGGTTTGAATTTTAAATAAAGATTAAATTAACTAATTCTAGTCCTTAAACAAAGTTTATAATTATAAAAAGAGTGGCGGTCCTTATTATATGCCAATGAGTATTACGCAATATTTGAAAGTTTATGTCTATGCCCCCCCCCCCACACAAAAAATAAAAGGCAGATAAAGGTATCCATTAGTAAAGGAAATTATTACTCTAATTTTATATGAAAGAATGTGATATTTATTTCACATTCGTTAAGAGCAAGATACGTATTTTAGGGCATAACTTTTAATCTTTATTAGAAAACTTATTTTGAGATATAACAGAGAATTTGTTGGACTTAAATTTAAATCACTTCATCACAAATTACGAGCATCAGAGCGGGCTTTACTGGAACAGAGAGGTAATGGTGCTGACGAATTATGAGCTATAAAGTGAAATTGAAAGAAGATGGCTAGTCAATAATTGAAGTCCTATGGCAGCTTGATCTGACAAGTCTTATGCCCTTTGACCAATATGAACAGGAGAGGAAGTGCTTTCTTCCTCAATAATTTAAAATAACAGAAATTATCACCGATCAGCCTAACGGAGCGGAAGATTGCCCTACGTCAGCAACGTTCGACGATGATGACTTGAGAGTCACCGTTTGAAAAATAAAACCCAATTATAGAATGCTCTACATGATGACTTGATCAATTTAATTAAAGTCAAATGAGCTTTTAAATAAAACTATTTTAAAGTATTGGTAAATCATATTAATTATGCCCCAATCATCGTGCCCTTCCTGAATCTTAATAGAAAATAACACAGTTGAATTAGAATATATTTATTTGATTCCTTTATCGGCCCTTTGCAAAAACATTTTAAGATTATATTTGAATAATAAATAAATATTAGTGAAACGAGAAAATAGCGGTGGCATAGATTAAAAACGGAGCTAATAATTTATTATTAGCCAATGATAAAAATAACAATCATTAATAATTTCTTTCAACTCGATGATTGATAGAACTGTATTAATCTAGTTCTAATGGGTGAGAATTAACTATCAGAATTAAGTTTATATTACTTGTGTATTGCAAAGAAAATGAAGGAGATCATCGAGTCGAAGGATTATTGGCATATAATTAAAATATAACAACATTAATAAATTTACTCAATAAATATACATAATAAAATAAATGAACCGCCATGTAAGAAAGGAAAGTTAAAGACTAGAGGTTGAGAGAATTACTATGAAAGTTAAAATAGCATAAATAAAAGGTTTTACACAGAGTATTATTACATTATAAATAAGAAGAGCTCTTAAAGGGAGTGTAAAGTAAAGTTCAGAAACTGGCCAGAAAGCTTAAGGTTCATTATGGAAATATATTACCCATTTCACATCCAGGTTAGTAAAACGTAGGCACCATTTGGTTGATTACTTGAACAGTATTTTAATGAATTTGGCAGCATGATTTGTCTGGAAAGAATTTAGCAGCTTCATTGAAGATTTCAGGGGACTTCAGGAACCGCAGCCAGATTCCTGATGTTTTAGCCCTTCAGCATGATCAAAACACTATTTAAACTTATGATTTTTAAATGCATAGAGTTCACTGCACTTCTCTACAACAAAGATGGCCTCTCTCTTTCTCCAAACTTTTCAGATCTATATATATCTGTCCTCTGCTGCCTTCAGGCTAGCGCTTCTTTCATTATCAATGTTTTTAGATTTACTGGTTGTTTTTAGATACATTTCTTCGATAAGGCTTTCAAACTCATTAACTTGAATTCATTTTCTAATTAGAAAATGAATTCTTAAAATCAGAAAATGATTTTAATTAGGAAATCCTTATCTTTTTTCTAATTAATAAAACTTTAACTGTTGTTTTTGGAAAGGGAAAATCTGAAAGCTTATCGAAAGAATGTCGCTTTTAATCAATAAAACTTTAACAAATTATTTAAAAATAAAATCAAACATTCCCGATGCAATGAAACTTTTAAACAATTATATATATTTACAAATATATACGCACAATCCACGCAGTTATAATATATAAATTCATGAATAATTCTATCATGAATTTATTAATAGAATTGGTCAATTTAAATCTGAAACTAATTAATTTTAATACGTATTTATGAAATAAGTTATTCTTTATGGAAATTAGCATGGATTGAATGTATAAAGCCCCATTGCATCGGAAATTTTAGGTTAGTACTAGGGTTTGAAGTGGGCTTATGGCTAGATGTCATGAAGCTAGGATCGAACTCAGATCTGACTGCTTCAATATATATATAATATTTTATCCTACACTTTCCAACGTTTCAATGGTTTTACATCATTACAGTCATTTTCAAGGATCTACAAACAAAAAATACATATCTATAAATATATTTAACAACATAAATTATCTTTCTTATATCAATATCATTTCATATCCCTCATAATAAAAAATATTTACAATACATAATTATATTTTACTTACTTCACCCTATCCCAAAAACTTTTTTTATTTATTCTTCCTTTTTTGTATCATCTAAGTACAAATCTATTTTAATGTATAAAAAACAAAACTTAAAAAAAAAATCATTATATCAATATCACCCATCCCTGATTGTAATATATATATATATATTTCATCCTCAAACCATTTATCATACATACTTGTACCAATTATCTACATTCCTAATCTATTCCTTCAATACCATTTTTAAAGAAAAACAAATTTCCTTTTTTCCCCCCTAACCATTTACTTAATTCTATTTTAACAATCCAAAAACAATTTACTTTTTTATCTACCTACCCTATCTATACCATTAATTCTATTTAAAACAAATTGAAAGATTTTGCGTTGTTTATTTATATATAATATTTAGTGAATTAAATGTGAAGGTACTAACCTTCACACTCTTGGTTCAAAATGCTTGAGTCTGGCTTATTTATATATAAATTTAGGCATAGACGATGGGTCCCATCTTTATCTTATAGCTCTGACTTGTGTTTGAGAATTGAGAGGTCCATGTGATGTCATTATTACATCTGATTGGCTGTCACATAATCATGTTTAAAGCGTATCTGTTGAAGGTTTGCGCTTAATAAATTTGATATATTTAAAACAGGATTATGTCTTTTTATATAAAAATATTCTTTTATCATCCTTTCCTTATAACTTTTAATATTTTCTAACATTTTTATATTAAAATATTTATATCCAAATTATAAACATTTGAACTTTTATCATTAAAATGTTGGTTTTTAATTTATTTTTTATTGTACCAATATATGACACACTTTTACCCTCCCCCTTACAATTCAAACATTTAATTATATAAATTCCATTCATTTTTTCTATTTCTTCAAATTTTATGTTATTATTTAAATTCCTTCCCTAAAATAAATTTCTTTTTATATACTAGTTTAATAATTAATCTACTTTCCCCTTTATACTTATTATTTATATCTTTCATTATCTTTTTAATTTTAAAAAATGTATCTTTTGAAACATTATATCTACTATACACAATGTTCTTAATATCTTTTTTATTATTCCTCTTTTTTATTATTTATGTAATAATTTTTATCACATAATTTATCCATAATTTTGACTGGATAATAATTTTTTAAACCTTTCTCTTTTATATTATTAATTTTATTTTTAAATAATTTTTCTTTAGAAAATAAATTTATTACTCTATTTATCCTATTATTAATCATATTTATTTTATATTCATAGTCTATGTCTGAATCCCAGTTACATAACAACCTATAAAAAGTATCTTTTTTTAAATACACTTGTTTCAATACATACCTTACAATTCTTTAGAACCTTTTTTATATTAACGTCCCTATAATTTATTACATTATTTTTTTTTTCCATAGTAAATTTAGTATTATGATCAATTGAATTAATGCATTTTATAAAATTTTCTGATTTTCTATAGTTTCCATTAGACACTAAAAAATAATCATCCACATATCTAACACAAAAACAGGTTTATATCTTATATTACCAAAATATTTTTCTTCAAAATCATTCATAACTATTGAAACTAGTAACCCACTCAAGCCATTTCCCATACTCAAACCCTTACATTGTTTACCTATATTGTTAATTATATTAGTGTTTTGAAGAGGATATTGATAAAGAAGAAATATATATGGATAAGGAACAATACATATATGATGTAAAGAAGAATGATATATGGTGTTTTTACAATTAGAAGAAAAAATATGATTTAACACTTTTGAGGATCATTTTTATTATTGGCCAAGTGAAGTAAAACTCTGAAACTTTTAATTAGTTTTAATTGGTCAAGTGACAAACTCTTTGATAGAAATATTTTCATCTTTTAATATATATTAATTTTACTTTCGTTTTCAAAAAGTATATTAATTATTTGTAATGTTAGGAAAGTAAACGAATGTTTTTTCAAAAATATATTTTTATTTGTATTTTATAGAAATATTCAAAAGTGAAAAAATCAAAGAAAACATTATGAGCAAATTACAAGCAATGTAAATGTCATTTATATCCCTCCCATATTTGCCGTTATGAATTTTTTAAGAATTTTTTAGGAAAAATCTTAACGTTTTTCTCAAAATAATTATATTTTCAGCATATTATTAAAAAAATACATTATAATAATTAAATAAATGCCAGAAAAATATTCTAAAACATTAATCTTTGTTTGAAAATCAAATAAACAGCTTGGAGCAATCTAAACTCTTGACAAGATGTCAAAATTGTTGCTACGGCTGGTTTCTTTTTCAATTTACAATCATGTAAAGTATACAATTTTTTAATAAAACCTTACTACTTTTGTAAAATAACTATATTTTTAGCAGATTTTATAAAATTATTTATAATATGTACAAAAAATAATAATAATAAAACACTCTAAAACATATATTTTCATTTTCAGCAGTGAAAAAATATTTATCGGAATCATCAGCCAATAAGAATTGTGAATAGATTGAGAATAGATTATCCAACCAATCAGAACTGGCCTTCTTCTTTTGTGAACTTGAAACACTCCTAGTATTGATTTTTTTACTTGTAAAATAATTCAAGAGAGGGAAGAATCTTACAGGCCTTGCTCTGAGCTTTAAATCGAGTGTAAATTGATCACCGTAACTGATAAAATGACCAAGTTAGAGCAATATAAAGGTGACAATGCGAATTCGTGTTGACCCCTATTAAAGTGTTAACCTTTCAATGGATGAATTTGAGTAGGAACCATGCATGCACCATCTCTTGGCCAATTTTGGTCGCACAATTATCATTTCATGCTTATTTTTTAAAAAATTGCATATTTAAAATTTTGCCTCCAAAAATGTGCATTTGACTCTAATTTTTGGAAAAAATAGGTTTTTTTATTGCTATTGTCCGGTGGGTGTGGCTTACTGTCAAATTCAGAAATCAAACCAAAATGGTTTATGCTTTCACAATACATTTTGAATGTAAATAAAATATATTTCTCATAATTTTTTACATTGTTAATTAAGTTTTTACATTCATTTATTTAAATATAAACTTTGATTTGAAAATTTTTAAATTTTAGAAAAAAAATAATCAAGGGAAAGAGCATAGCTTTTGACCACTATGCAAGACAAGTGACTGCTATGCACATATAAATGAAAATGATGTTCTAGAAATATGCAACTATTTTTCATAAATATTTAAGTAATTTATGATTATCTTTTACATTATATTGTTAATAAACTATGTACATTGACTAATAATGTATGTAGATATAGATTTTTATTTAAAATATTGAATTTTAGATGAGGAAAAAATGACAAACATGAATAGAGATTGCAATTTCTAAGTAAAAAAAATATCACCAGCATTATCACATAATGATTGGTTGAAACATAATTCTTTTGTTTTACCATTGGCTATTTTTCAAATGTTTTTCTTGTAATTTTCTTCAGTTATTAACATTTTTTTTTTTTCATTACATTTTACCAATTTGAATGTGAAATAAATTGATTTTTAGAAGCTAAATTAAAACAGATCTGTTTAGTGAGGGTTTATCATTTTTGAATAGAAGTACACTTTAAAATATAATTGACAAGTAACTAGGGTGACAAGAGTCCCAATGATTTTGGAATTTATCCCTATTTTTGATTAGATGACCCAGTATCACCTGAAATGACTTTTTGGGACTGTTATATGTCCTGATTTTCAATAATTATTATTTGTCTTATATAAATAATTAATTGCAAAAATGATAGTTTCTGGGCCCTCTCTGTCCATTTCAGTCTCTACAGTAATATTATAAAAACTTCAGACAAACTCCAACACCAAAACAAAGATCACTGTTACATTATATGATCACATTCTCAACCTAGATGGATTCTTACATCCAACCTCATCTTGGAGCATGCGCTGTTGGATTTTTGTAGGCTAAAATTTGAACTGCACTTGTACCTGGTTTGATTGACAGTGTAATTTTACTAGTTCTTTGTTGATATTAATTTTTTTTAGTAATAAAATTAATCTGAATATTAATAACCCTAAACAATAGACAACATGTCAAAGGGGAAGTGTACTTACAATAATGAATATACACAGTAATGGAGTTTTATATAAAAAAAGGACACAATACCATAAAAATGATTAGTCCTTATGTCCTGATTTTTGATCGAACTAGTCTAGTTACCCTACGACTAATATTACTTCAGACTTTTATCTACTTGACCAATAAAATTAATTTCCAGGTTTTTGATAAAATGCATCACTTAAAGGTAAATATTGTTTAATAAGATAAAAGATATTAATAATGAAAGTCTCAAAATAATTGTCAATCCAACATGGCAGTTTGTATCTTTTATTAATATGATTCCTGGATGTATGAGACAATTGGGTATACATCCTCTGTTCAAATATTTATATCTCTTGAAATTTTGAACAATATGACTTCAATATTAATGATCAACAATTGATTTGGATTTTTTTGGCATTGATACATCTGTTCTTATCAGGACTTAGAGAATGCTTTGACTATCTGATTGGAGCAATTGTTATTAAACTTAAATTTTACAATATACCAGTAATGATAGTTTTTAATTTTTTGTATTTAAAAGCTTGAAGCAGAATGTAAATATAAATTAGTTATATAAAATGAATGATACACGAGGAGCATATCTGAATTGGTCTATATAATCATGCCAAAACTTTTATCTTTGCCTCTTTTTTTCCAAAATTAAAATTGTTATGATTATTTGTGCAAGCCTGTTAAAGAAGATGCTGATGTTAAGCTGTAATAATGGATAAATATGCATTGGCATGTGGACTGATATAGTGTTGAATGTTAAAAATTTATTATAAAACTATAAATTATTTATCCTAATGTGTATTATAATGAGCATGCTGATAGCTCTAAACAAGCTTATCAGCTTGAAATCAGTTTGGGATAGGGATAAATTCTAGATAGAGATTTTAAATGCTTTCTCTTCCGGCATTTATGGGAAAAGCTTGCTTATAGCTATTAGCATGTTCATTATATTACATTTGTAATACAAGCTTATTAAGTTAATTCACATGATGCATGACTTTATTTTTTTACTATTATCTAAATATGCTACTAAGTATTAATTCATTATATAAATATGTATTAATTTAATTTTGCTATTTGAAAAATATTGAATAACTCTTATGTATTTATGTAAATCCCAGGGAAATTATTATGAGCAAAATCGTAAGATCCTTTTATGTAAAGAAAAAAAATGTTTGCTTTTTTTCAATGCTTTAATACTGGAATAACTATATTTTGCTTAACAAATTTGTCATTTGAAAGACGTGTCATTTGTTATTTAGGATTATCTACAGTACAGGAAATTTGCGGAACGCTAATAACATTTCCGATCTACAGAATTCAATAAATTGTTTTGATTAGAAAATTTAATATTCAAAACAACCGTTTCAATAAACAATCAGAAGGAAAAAAATATTCTAACAAAAATGTTTTTCAAAAGCTAACTAAATAAGAAAGACTTTCATATTTTTTTCTAAGAAAACAAAGATTGATTATTCTCTTTAAAGCAGAAATATTGGAATAAAACTGTAAAAATTATAATTGGTTCAAAAGTTATAATATTTAATGATAAATTCTACATTTCTTTGAACTGAATTTGAACCTTAGTATATGTTTGGAAGCTACGAAAAGTAATAATGCAATTGAAAACGAAAATTTAATAAAATGAAGAAGTAAAAAAGAAGCTGGATGATAAAAACATGAAACATTTTTGTTGTGTTTTGAAATTTAATAAGTGAGAAAAAATCCGATTATGTTTTGAAATGTTAAGATTTTTTTTTTTTTTAGCAAGTTCATGAAAATGAAATAATATGTATAGCAAACACATGCTTAAATTTATATATATAACGCGCAGGCTGTTTTTCACTTTTTTTGGCACAAAGCAATATTAAATTTTGTTGTTTCAATCTCAAAATGTTTTTATAAAAATTTAACCTGGGATGTGGACTCCAGATTGGTATCTAAAGTTTTATATATATGATTCTAATAACTCATTAAAAATTTGTATCTGATATAAATATACTACACTGATATCCTGGAATTTGTGGTGTGAGTATATATAGAGTAAATAATGTATATATATATATATTTCATATGTCATAGCATCGGCCGGGATGCGAACCCACAACCATCTGCAACCAACTACTTGATTGCAAGGCCGCTGCGATGACCTCTCAGCTAACAATGCTTGACTATAATAATGTATATATTTGTACACAAAATATGAAGCTTCTGCTGCAACGAGACTGTTCTAGTCCTACAATCTACACATACAAGAGAATTATCCATTGAACTTTTTCAGTGCCCCACCTGATAAAACTTTTATGGACATTTAATAAAAATGTTTGGCAATGCCAAAACATAAGCTGCCTCGCTCAACTAGATTTTTTTTATTGAGTTTCTTACAATAAAACTTGTAACTACTAATTTTATGTGACTGGTCCAAAGTATTCCAACATTGAATGAATGTTTGATTGTCTTTAAAACGGATGACCATTCAATATATGACAGATATAGACTGTATGATTGTATAAATATCCCCAAAATATGTAATCATCCCAACAATCTATTTTTTTTCTATGGTGAACTACATATAATCGTTGGCATAATCTATACCTGAGTACCAGACTTTATACATATGTAATTTGTACAGTCTTATGTATATACATGTAATTATTCATATAACCTGTATAATATCATTATGAATCCTATGTAACCATTGAGGACTGAATAAAGTTTATTTTTGAAGCGCAAAATGTGACGACAAATCAAATAGATTATAAATCAGTTTGTTACTTTATAAATGCAATAATTTATAAATTAAATAAAAGTAATTTGTGGTTATATATATATATATGTATCATTAAAAACCTGTTAACCCTTAGACAATCCCAATATTAATAACAATCAGCAATTTCAAACTGTTGTCAAGGTAACCTCTTTTTAACAATAAATTAACTTTCTTTAATGTAAACATTCAATTATTTAATGTTTATAATTTTAACGTATATCATTTTAATATGAATTTTAAATTTGGTAATCTACTAATGTTGATTATTAATTTCTTTTTTTTTTCTAATCCTCTCATAGACATAGAGATTGTATTAACATTCTAAGTATCATTTAATAATTAATTAACCTAGTGTCTGTTTTCCCAATTTGGTAGTCATAATTTCAATGGGGTCCCAAAGTATTTTGTGAAAGATTATTATGATTACTTTTTAAGTAACAAGTATTTTTATAGAAAATTTTACTTGAAGATTTTAAGCATATTTATTTTAATATGGCATACTGCAATATTTTTTCAGTGATTTGAAAACTGATTTTTGATAAATGCAAGGAAGTGACTTAAGATCCAGTATGGCAGATCCTTGAAAAATATTTCAAGTCTATCATTTTTATATTTATTAAATATTTTATATTAGTTTAATTATTCATTGCGACAAGTTTTAATACCCCCCCCCCCAATTCTGTGTTTGATGTAATTTTAATAATACATCTCATGATTAATGAGACATTACATGATATCAGCTTGTACATTGCTGTTCAGCAGAAAATTCTTCTAGTCTCACTAATTTTATACAATCCAATGGAAGCTTTCTTAATCAAGAAATGCAATTGCACAGTTCAAAAAAATCCAAAAAGCTCCTCATTGATGTAAGCATAAGTTAGAAACTAATTTGGGAATATTTGGACATGACTGAACTGAATAGAGATTTATGAAGTACTACCATATGACATCTATTAGCTACTAAAGCTTATACTAAGAGGCATAAGACTATTAAGAATAAAAGAATTTGTACTTTGTATAATATGAAAGAGACATATTTTATTTCAAGGTTTCCAAAGTGAATATAAATGTTAATAGTATAATTTGTAAAAGATTATGCCATGATAAGAAATATTTTGTTCAGATTATTTGGGGGATAAAATTATTGGGGAACAATATTTAATTGATTAAAAAATATTAATTCATAAAAGCTGCAAAAGACTAAAGATTATTAAGTTTAAATTATCAAATTATTTATATAAATACTTTTAGATAGTCTTTAATCTTTATCACATGCGGTCTTTAACATTCATAATCACAACTGCAAATTATTTAGAGAAAATATAAAATTACAATAATATAGTTTCTAAAAAGGATATATTTTACTATAGTTAACACAAAATATTATAACATCAAACTTGCTTTTAATATGCATATAGAAGAGATATGCTGGCTGAAATCAATTTGTTAATTCCAAAGAAAAAATATGTTACGCAATAAATGGATTAATTTGTAAAGAACAATATATTCCAAAAGTGGGTTAAGAAGAATTAAATTAAAAATAAAATAGGATATTAGAAAGATAAAAAAAATTTTTGTTTGAACATTTAGACTCTCCTGGTTTAGTTTTACATGAGATAGCAAAAAAAACCACTAAGAACTCAAAAATATGTCATGCAATCTTTCTACCATTTTTATAATGCCGGTAGAGAATTAAGTTTACTTTCAAATATTAGATTTGTTAGCAGTTATTATATATACCTTACATATCTAATTTAAATTATTAAGCATCACATGATCACATTTCCTATACTAGCACATTAATTGTTGATAAACAGAGCAAAACTCTTTATACAGTATTGCCACCTGTGCTAAACAGAGTAATCAATGGATGCCAGAAGGCTTGTGCATAAAATCCCTATCTAATGCCTACTCATCCAATATCCCCAGACTAGTTTCTGGCTTGTGGCCTTCGTCAGTGAGCAGCTAGATGGTTGCATTAGATCCTAATAGATCTAGATGCAGTGCTCTCAGATCCAAAGCTCCTCACTGACAAAGGCCACAAGCCAGAAACTAGTCTGGGGATATTGGATGAGTAGGCATTAGATAGGGATTTTATGTACAAGCCTTCTGGCATCCATTGATTACTCTGTTTAGCACAGGTAGCAATACTGTATGGAGAGTTTTGCTCTGTTTATCAACATATCTAATTTGTAATAGTATTGTAGTTAATCATTGTATTGAGCAAATAAATTAATTTGAGTGATTGCCTTTATGCTATCTATTGGATTTTTGATTAGAGCTGACTTTGACAAACCTGATTAGGCTGTACAGATAGTTAGTCAATAATTGTCTCTCATTATTATAATGAGATAACTAGTTATGGATGCATAACATATGATTTATGCTTCTTCAAGTGGTTTTCTTAATCCTACTTCATGGTCACCTGTTTTAAGCTTGTGTAATTAATGAGAATTGGATGGTTATGTTTCAATGTCACCATCCCCAGACAGATTTCTGGCTTCTGTATTTATTTCTGAAACTATTTTTTTTATGCAGCTAGAAAATTATCCTAAACGGTTTAGTATTATTAAAACTAATGATTTGAAACTTTAAAAAAAAGCCTTACTCCATAGAACATACACTAATTGTGCAAGTTTGACTTATAATAGTACAAACATGGTTTTATTGAATATGTAACAAATAAATAGTTTCCAATGTGTTTATTGGGCCAAAAAATGTTATCAAATTAAGCACTAGATTAAGTTATTCAAAAAACTGCGAGCTGTAGGGAAATTATTCTGTTAACAAGAGTACAAATATGGTGGTAGGTAAAAAATGTTGATGATCCTTGGTCTATATAAAAATGTTATTGCACCAAAATATTTAACAAGTCTTTTTATAAAATGTAATTTTAACAGATCACAAAATAATCTGAACTTATTAAAAGTATTTTGTCTAATTCCATTTTTATTCTATTTTCATCATCAGATAAATAACTATTTTGCTACTTAAGAGCATTATTTAACCTATTCATCCCTCTTAATCTTTTATCATCTCTGTTTATAATCATTGCTTTAATTTTAGATATATTTATTTTCATTCCAAAATTTCTTTGTATTTCACTAATACTATATAATACTTTCTGATTTCCTGTTTCATTTTTTGTATTAAATTAACTGTTGCAGTACACTTTCCAATTATCAATAATAACTCATTACACACTAAAATATACTTAATGTTATTTTAAGAAATCGAAACTCACAATAGACATAGTTTTCATTGCTAAGCAAATATGAGAAAGATATATTGAATGATTACTATAAATCTACAATTTTGCCCAACTTAACAATAACTTTTTTTTAATTCAAAAAGGTTTATTAGACTTTGAATTTACATGTTTACATACAGTGATAAACTAAATTTATCTATGATTCACAATGAATATTTTGATTTTAATGTAATTTTACCCTTTAGAACTTTATTATCTCGGAATAAATTTTTAAACCCCACATGATGTGATCTACAATGATATACTTATGATATTAGTAAGCACACTATGTTACAACCAAATGACAAATAATAATAGTCATTTTCATAAATCACCCAATCCATTCATTGATTGACTATTGACCTTAGACCCTTGTCACAATACACTTAAGAACCCAAGAAGTGAGTTATTTCTAGCACAACCCTGAATTCCAATGGCTGAAATTCTCAAAGACTTGCAAGTCTAAACTGTAAGAGTCCATAAAAAAACTCTGTCCATACATGTCCTATGGCTGGTGTCAGTGAAATGCCCATTGTCCAGGACCTTCTCTGAGGTTCAGTAGACCACTTAACCCTCTCAGAATAAATTGCATGCTGAAGTGTTCCTTGCATAATTACCCTGTCCTTGATTAAAATTCTTAGATAACTCTGCTGTGATTCACATTTAATATCTTCTTCTTTTATATCCGAAGTGATGACAAGTTGCAACCATACTTCAAATCTGTTTTGCCCCATCTATCTTTATATTTATCAATGATCACTAGGTATTGATCTTGGTCAAAGTAAACACTGAAATCTGTTTCATCTAGCTCATCAGAACCTGTTGTTTTTATATTGTCCTGCTGTAGATTAAATTTGTCAATTTCATATTTCTTATGTTCTAAATTCTTGTCTTGAAGATATCCCTCACTTTGTGCATTTGTTTCAGGGATCTCCAAAAGGATCATTGTCTGATCTATGAATTCCTTGTTCTTTAACATCAACATTTGAGCAGAATTCTCCTCCATACTATCAGAGACAGGTAAATGCTGGGATACAATTGACTTTTCATCATGGATGCTGACCTTATACTTCTTTTCTTTTATATTTCTGTCTGGCAAATCAGCATCCGAGGAACTGTCACTCAATTTTCTATCTTTTGAACTACTGAATTGCAAAGGGAGTTGCTGGCATTTCTTTTTTGATTGCAGACCTTTCTCTTACTTTTCTTAGTAGTCATGACTGCAGATTGTTAACATCATGTCAGAATCTGAGTCTGTGCCAGAATTCATAGCTGCCCAGGGAGTTTTCTCCAATGAGTGTGGAATCATGTGAATCATTAGTTCTGTACACTGTGATAACTCCAGCTTAATTGGTTGTGACTATTTACTTTCTTCTTGATTTGATATAAAGTGTTGCTTATTTTGTGTAGACTCAGTAATCCAGTTATGAAATTTAGTCTTCCTAAGCTTACAATTTGGGCGTATCCTTGAGGGATAATCCCTGACAAGATGATCCCTCAACCTGCAGTGGAAGCACTGTGGCGGTACACCCCAAAAAGTTATTATTAGAGGGGCTGACTCCAGACAGTGGAGAATGTCTGTAGGTGATACTTCCTTATTGAGGGTAATTGAAAAGAGTGCAGAATTTGTGAGTACGTGAATGTTCGTCCTTTTCTCAAAGACATACCTAAAGTTTGATATTACTTTATAGGGTCTGAGGGTTTTTTGAAGATCAAATTGATTAAAACTCAGATAACAATTTCAAATATGGTCAGTCAACATCACCAGCCTATTCATGTCAATTGTACATAAAATTTTATCGCCGAATTTCATCGGCCCTTGGAATATTTGCTTTTGATCTGGTATCATGGCATTCCACAATTACATAGTGGTTGTTTGGATGATTTAGTATTTTGTACACATCAATCCATAATTTTTTTTCTGTGATTTGGCTACAGAATTTATCAATTGGAAATGTAAATAAATCTTTATTTTGATTAGTGATGGCAAAAATTAGAATTTTTTTATTTACATAATTTAAAAAAGATTGATGTAATTTTGGTGGGATAGTCAAGCTGAAATCATTTATAATGTTAGTTAATTCCACTTGATCCAACCTTGGAAGAGATATGTTCATATCAGGCACCCCATTTTGAGCAGTGACAGGACAGTCATCCTCCAGCATATTGAAAAGATCAGGTATATTTTGTGAATCATAATAAGAAATAAAGTTGTTTTTATTATTAAAATTTTGTAAAATTTTAGCATATATTTTGTCATTTATATTTTGATGAAGACTCTGGGTGACAAAGGATGTGGCCTTATTAGAGTTATCATCAGAAATAGCATTAAAATTATATATCTCTTTTAAAGGCTTAGTAGGTTTATTTTTTATTAAAAAGATATTAGGGTTTTTCTTACTTTTGGAAAATAATGTAACTTTCTAATGATTTTTCAATAAGGATCATTTTCTCCATTTATTTTAATATTTTTATGATTCTAATCCCATCCAACCAACATTTTCCACTTTCCTTTGAAGCCATATCTTAAATATTTCATGTTGATTATTTTATTTTTCATTTCCTGTAGAGCCATATTTTTGAAAAGATGCTTTAACATTTTTTTCAACTCTAATTTGAGTATATATATATATATATAACATTCTTGCTAACGCTAATTGGAAAACTATTCAAAGAAATTATACTGCTCAATAACACAGTGATGCCAAGTGGTGTGAAGATGATGTTTTTGGGTAGTGTTTGTGTATTATAATATATATATACTGTGAACCAGTCAAATAAACATATATATTCTACTGTAGTTGATAAAAGTTTGTTAGATACTTACATTCAAATTTTATTCTTCCCTAGCCATATCTTTATCATTTATTCATTTTACTATAATTTGTTTTCTGTGTCACTTTTCTTTATACCATTGCATGGGTAAGACATGCCTTTGTGCAAGCTAAATTTCAGTGCCCTTAGTAACATGAACAGAGTGGGCCTAAGGGTAGTGCAATGACATAAGGTCTCACATTTATCAAGCCCAGGCCAGCTTTTGGAAAAATAAAACATTTTATTACATGGTAAATGAAACATTTTCTTTTTTTTTTTGTCAAACCTCTGTAATTTGTATCCACTACAATGAATATTATATACAAAATAATATAATTATAGAAGCACATGTGGTGATGCAGAATTTTCAGTTACACTGTTTATCTAAATCTTTTGCAATGTTTTGGTCACGTTAATGGGAAATCAGCATAGGTCAAGAGCAACTCTATTCGTTAGCATTTTTATGTATTGAATCAGAATTGCAAATAAAAATTAAATTAGAATAATGTGAAAATAAAATATTGATTCACAACCATATTTATAATAAATAAGTAATAATTAATACATTATAAGTACCAATTTGTGCACTTTTAGTATATCAATATTTTTCAAGTAAGATAATTTATTTTTTAAAATATCTAAATATTTATCGTAAAAAAAGACACCCCCCCCGTTCCCATTCTTGCCTATGAAATAAAATTACTTAATTAACATATATGTGTTCAAGGGTATCAGTGATATGAGATTGAGTGGTGAGTGGTGGGTCGTGTGAAAGTCTGTGCTCATATACCCTATATATTACATATATTGATATAGGTAATATAATAAGCCTATATTTCAGTTAATTAAAATAAAATGAATTCTATATCATTTTGTTTAACCAAAAACTGAATAGAATATTAAAAAATTTATAATTATTTTTACTTTTATCTATTTATTTACATATTAACTCTCCTAACTTTAATTGGAGAATGTGATAAATAATGATTAGTGTTAACTAGGTCGATTCTAACCAATATATTAATTAGTTAAAAATAATTCTTAGCTTTTTAATAAGAGTACAAAACTCTCCCAAGATAAAAATACCATAATGTTTTCAATCCAAGGTCATTCATTCATAATTCCCTTCAGCATCAACAGTCACCATTATCCTATGAGCAGATTAGGTATAAAACCATCAAAACATCACATGATCACAAATTTCATATGCTTACACATGCTGTTAATAAGAGCACCAAACGCCACCCAGTGCAAGCCTTCATAATCAATGGATGCAGGAAGGTTTGTACATAAAATTTTGGGCTTCTAGCTTTATAGTTAACCAAATAGTAAAATATAGCTGTGGGAAGGCAACATTGGATTCTAAAGTCTAGGTATGATGCTCTCAAATCCAAGGCTCCTCACTGATGAAAACCAAAACCAGAAACTAGTCTGGGGATGTTGGAACAGTAGGCACTAGATAGGATTTTTACACACAAATCTTGCATCTATTGATTACAAAGGCTTGCACTTGGTGATACTATTGTATGTACAGTTTGTTACTAATGGATGGAAGAGAATAATATAGTGGGGGAAATGCAAGGATGTTTTAGGTCAGATAGTCATATAGGAGATAGTTTATTTGTAGTTACACAACTTATGGATATGAGTAGGAATTCAGGTAGCTCATTATATATGAGTTTTATAGATATAGAGAAGGCATATGATAGAGTAAATAGAAGTCGATTATGGATAAGTTTAGCAAATTTGGGAATGGATGAAGCTTTAATAAATATTATTAAGAAATTATATGAAAATAATTACTATACTTATCAATTAGCAGATATAGAATCAGTTAAAGTTAAAAATGGGGTGGGACTAAGGCAAGGATGCTCTATGTCACCTATTTTGTTTTTGTTGTATTTGAGTGAAATGGAGAAAGCAATAGAAAGACTAGGAAGAGGGATAGAGATACCGTTAATAGGTGTCAAGGGAATATATACTTTGTCAGGTCTTTTTATTGCAGATGATATCTTTTTGTGTGCAGAAAGAAGAGAAGATATGGAAGCTATGCTGAGGACATGTGCAAGGGTGGGTAAAGAGATTGGGATTAAATTTTGTGAAGAAAAATCAAATGTAAATGATGGTCAATACTGGGGAAAGAAAAGATGTAGAATTTTTATTGGGGGATATAAAGTTAAGTGTGGTGGATAGATATAGTTATTTGGAAATTATCTTATGTAATCAGGAAAATTGCTTGGATGAATGGGAGAAAAAAATGGTAAATGAAGCAAAGAAAAGAAAGGGTTTGAAATTAACAGTGTTTTCATATAATAAATATGATGTATCTAGAATTGTATGGGAGTTGCAGTAGCAGGGTTAACATATGGTAATGATGTGTTTTGTGTTAGTAAAGGGGAATTAGATTATTTAGAGAAAGTACAAAGGGAAGTAGGAAGACATGCATTAGATGCATAGGTGCAGACAGCAAAGGAGCCAATTCACAAAGAAATGGGATGGTCAACTGTTCATATGAGAGATGCAAAAAGTAAAATGAAAATATTTGGTAGATTGCAGTTTATGGATAATAAAAGAATAGCCAAAATAGTATTTAATTGGGTTACAAGTAAAGGGCAGGCAACAAGATGGGTGAGAAAGGTAATGTGTTATGCAAAAGATTTGGATAAAGAATTTATATATTTGTATAAAAGATGGGATGGTTGTAATAGGAAGATTGTTGAGTGTTATAGTGGTAAGAAATAGGATAAAAGAATAGATTTATTAATAAAGAATAGGTAGTTAGAGAGATGGAGAACTAGTATGGAGAGTAAAAAGAGTGTTAAATATATATATAGAAGTAAACAGAATATTAGGTGTGAGTTAATATATAATAATAGTAAGGAAATATTGTTTAAGGCTCAAACAAGATCTTTATCAATAAGAGAATAAACATGTAAATGGAAAAATATGGGTGATTTAGTATGTAAATTGTGTAAGGAAGTAATAGAAAATATTAGGCATCTGTTAATCGAATGTAAATGCTTGAAAACAGAAAGGGTACATATAATGAAGTTATGGAAGAATAAATATGAAAAAAGTGATTATATAGAAAGTGGATTATTGGCTTTTATGCTGGATTTGGGAAATGATAAGGGGAATTTAGATATAAAGGCAATAGAGTTGATAAAGATTATGTTGTGAAAATGGGATGGAGCAGAATATGGGATAACTTAGAGTGGGGGAATGGAAAATAAAATGGCTAACAGGTTTCTCTGGACATAATTGCTGAGAGATTCTTGACTTCGTTTAAGGAGAAGCCACAGCACATCACATCACATCACATTACTTTTATCAACAGCATGTGTAAGCATATGAAATGTCACGTGATCTTGGTTTTTTACTTTGTTTCAATCAGAACCTTTCATGCAAAGTTGTTATATACAAAGCTTCTCAAATATTTATTCAATAATAGAATATTAACATTATTTCATTATTTAATTTTAGTATACTTGCGATTTCAGTCATGCTATGTAATCAAGGATCTAGGGATTTCAAGGCTTTACATTACAATTACTTAAAGGAAGAAATTTTCATACACTTTATTTGATAAATTTTTAGAAGCCATTATACCATGCCTTGCACTTTCTTTTGTTTAATGATAGATTATAATAACTTTAAAAAAAATCAAACAATTGATTTTTTCCACTAGAATAAAGAAATTTTGTAGGCATTTTCTCAATCGAATGGTTATGAATGATGTTATATTAATGTTACAATAAAACAGAGGGACATTAAACGACAATATTTTTTTTTCCCCATGTGTCAAAGCATCGGCCGGGAAGCGAACCCAGGACAACTGCTTGTTTTAATGAAATGCACACAATAATATTTTTTAAAAAGTTTGTTTTTTTATTAATTTTATTTTTTTGCATTGGGACCATTATGTATTTGGATAATTTTATGGATCAATTATAAATTTTAACTAAATAAAAAGCAGATTAGTAAAACATGTTAAAAATTTATATCAGTATTAAAAAGAAGATAATATTAGTGTTAAAAAGAGAAAAAAATACTATTGATGTTAAAAAAAGTATGAGGCTGCTTCAGATTCGATCCCCTAACTACATGTTTCAGGTTCTGATATGCTAACCATACAGCCATATTAAACACATAATAAAAGATTTTATAAAAATATGACTGATAAATTAAATTGCCTACTATGCATAATTATTATGAGGTAGTGTTTCAAATAAGTTTATTTCTTATAACAATTAGGTTGTTTAAATAAAAATCTAAACATTTTCATTTACATATAAATTTTATTAATTATTTCAGCGAAATAGTGCAAGTCTGTTCTTTTTAGTTCAGTTGTAGACAACTTAATATTTAGTATATTTTGAACAATTGTCAAAAATATAATCCTCTTATATTTAAATAAAAAATATTTGTCATCAGAGTGTGTTTTTAGCAATGGAATAACTCAGAAATCTAAACATTTTCATGTACATATAAATTTTAATACTTTTCATGGTGAAATGGTGCTCATCTGTTCAATGTACCTTTAGAGTATAGTGTATAATATGTAAATTGAAATAAATTGAGATACTGCCAAATCTCCAGTGCTCGTTATAATACTTATCTGACAGCCAATCAGATGTCATGGATAGCTGTTCAAATGACATCCAAACCTAAATACACAACAAAGATTTTACAAGAAAAGGGCAGCCACCCTTTTCTCTACTTTTCTTACTATATATCTAAGCCAGTCATAAGTATTTAGTATTTTGGCAGTATCTCAATATATTTCAATTTTCAACTATTTGCGCTTCGCAAATTAAAATATTATTTACATATTTTACTGCTTGTTATGCATTCTAAAAACTACTACATGGCATTTTATGTTTATGATTTAGACTCAGTGAGTTAATTGTGAAAATATTTAAAGCTTCAGGCTTTCAAACCTAAATACTTACGACTGGCTTAGATATATAGTAAGAAAAGTAGAGAAAATGGTGGCCATCCTTTTCTCGTAAAATCTTTGTTGTGTGTTTAGGTTTGGATGTCATTTGGACAGCTATCAATGACAACTGATTGGCTGTCAGATAAGTATTATAATGAGTGCTAGAGATTTGGCAGTATCTCAATTTATTTTAATTTTCAACTATCTGCGCTTCGCAAATTAAATATTATTTACGTACTTTACTGCTTGTTATATATTCTAAAAACTACTATGTGGTGAATTATAGTATTTCACATTGTACGTTTATGATTTAGACTCAGTGAGTTAATTGTGAAGATATTTAAAGGTTCAGGCATTCAAACCTAAATACTTACAACTGGCTTAGATATATAGCAAGAAAAGGGTGGCTGCTCTTTTCTTGTAAAATCTTTGTTGTGGGTTTAGGTTTGGATGTCATTTGGACAGCTATCCATGACATCTGCTGTCAGATAAGTATTATAACAAATGCTGGAGATTTGGCCGTATCTCAATTTATTTCAATTTTCAACTATCTGCGCTCCACAAATTAAAATATTATTTATATAATATGTAAGATATTTCAAACAATTTAAATAAAAAATAATCTTATATTTAAATTAAAAATATTTATAATGAAAACATATTTCTAACAATGGAGTAATTTTTAAATCTAAGTATTTTCAATCAGAATGTTTCTAACAAAGGGATGATTTATAAGTATTTTTATTTATATATAATTTTTATTGATTATCACTGTGATTTGGCATGTCTATTGATGAAGTATCTTTGTGATCCACACAACTTGCACACTGCTTGCTGTTGAGCTGACTTTTCTTTTCATCTTCCTAACTTTAGATTTTTGGTATTTTTTTTATTCCATATTTAGTAGATAGTTTGTTGACAATATTCATGATGTTATTTAGTTCTGTGTCTTTAGTATATGAATTCTTATCATTTAGGCTATCCATTTGTTAAATGTTTTACCTAACTTTATGTTTTCATAAATCAATTCTTTTATTTTAATAAATTAATTTCATTCAGATTTTCTTCATTATCATTTTTCATTCTAATTTATTTATTTTTATTAAACCACTAAACATCACATAATTACAATTCTTTATGTTTACCCAAACTGTTTACACAGAGGCAAAACTCTCCATACAGTGGCACCACTCAGTAGAAGCCAGAGTAATCAATGGATGCATAACAGTACTAGATAGGGATTTTATGCACAAACCTTCCTGCATCCATTGATTAGTCTGGCTTCAGCTGAGTGGAGCTACTATATGGAGAGTTTTGCCTGTTATTTATTTATTTATTTTTTCATATGTCAAAGCATCTGCCGGGAAGCAAACCCATGACAACCGTCTGCAAGCAACTGCTTCCTTACAAAGCCGCTGTGCTGACCTCTTGGCTACCGATGCTTGACTATCTTTACTTTGTATATCTACTAGTATGTCAATTATTTTTTCAGATTATGAAGCAAGTACTGCCCTTCTTCTTAACTAAGTTTATATATCTGTCAATAATGCATTTAAGTTCTCCTCTAGAGCTGTTTAAACAAAGTTTTATATAATTATTCACAAGTATTTATTTCAGTTAAATAGCTCATAACGTTTTTAAAACGGAAAAGAAATTAAAACTCAAGACGTTTTAGACCCATGTATATCTATCAAACAAAATAAAATTGATCTAAATAATAAAATCCTTAAACTGTAAACAAATTGTAATCTGAGGCAATTAAACCTTATAGAAATTTATTCAACACCATTGAACAGAAAAGCTTTGCACTTCGCTTAAAATATTTTTTTGGAAATAAATAGTTAAACGAAACTATGTTAAAAGAAATTATGTTTTAAAGCAATGTTAATGAATTTTTTAAAACTACATGTGTAAGTACATTATAAGATGTGATATGTTGGACTATTTCCATCATTTATGAGTGAATGTTGAATGTATAGAAAATTTTAAACTTTATTTAAACTCAGTTGGTAGAGTGTTTGCCTTAAATTCTATATACAAGAATCTAAAGGTGTGAGTTCAACTTCTAAGTGAATATTGTCACTGTGCATGTAGGCCAGCAACACCTGAAGAAGAGTGGTGAATAATAATACTCAAAACGTTGTGTAATTACTAACCTGTATTGTCTATTTGTGTGTTATTACTAACAAGTTGTTTGTATTCGGAAAGTTTAAATAAAGTTTAAAATTTTCTATACATTCAACATTCACTCATAAATGATGGAAATAGTCCAACATATCACATCTTACATGTGTTAGATTTTACATAAATAATGAAATAATTTTGCATTAATTAATAACATCTAAAATAACATTCTGTAATTACGTTCTTGCTTATACTGAGGCAAAAGAAAATTTTTTTTACTCATGTGTCATAGCATCAGCTGGGAAGCGAACCAGCCATCACTGACCTCTCGACTACCATTGCTTCACATATACTGAGGCAAAATTATCTTCCAATTACATTTTTATTACAAATTCTATCGCTTTCACTTTAGCATGAAAATTAAATTTTCTGAACTTTTGCGAATCACACTTCAATTATTTTTACAAAAAATTATTTTACTTAACTCTTGTAATTATAAATTTATTTAAACGCACATTCATTACGTAAATAATATTCATTAAGGCTGTAGCCTCAATCACATGCGTATAAAATGCGATAGTAGGGACCTCTACAGGTCTTTAAACCATGAATCTAATATAATGAGAAAAAATATATCTAATATTCAATTCATTTATTTAAGTGGTAAACAACAGCTTCTAGCCAATTACAAAAATACCTTAAAATAATAAATGAAATAAAACAATAATAAAAGGAGATAACAAACAAAGAAATAGAAATATATAAATAAATAAAATACATTTAAATTAATCAATAATGTCATTCAAATTTAAGAATATTGTAAAATTGCTTATGATCTAAATTAAAATGATTAGTATTATTAAAAATCAGATTGTATAAAAAGGGTAGCCTGAATAAAGGAGAAAATTTAAGAACATTGAAAGACAAATTTGAATATAAAAGACAGAAACAGATTATCGTGTTCATAATGCCTAATTATATATCTGAAATTATATCATATACAGTAACTTGTTGATTTATTATTTTGTAAACAAATTTAAGATCTCTTTATAAAGACCAAGTTAGTTTCCAAATAATTATTTGGTGAATTTATTCAATACTGATTATAATAAATTATTTCCTTATTTTTAGAGTTAGGATTCCAAATGATTGGACAATATTAAGACCCAATGACAAAAATAATATGGAATATTGATAAAGAAAAGAAATTAAAAATAATTATTTGTTAAATAGTTCAAAATCCTTTTATTGTAATATTAATTTGAACAGAAAGAAGTGACTTAATTATTTAAATAGTTTTAATAAGCTTAGTAAATCCCATGGACCATCGGTTAGAAATTAGCAGTTTCTGTTAACAGTATTCTGACATGATATAAATTTCTCAATACCTTATACCTATGACAGACAGAGTTTAAAATCATGCAATTTAAATATTTACATTTAATTGAAAAATTCTAATTCAGTCGGTAATTTAATAAATATACTATATAATTAAATTTTGTAATTATGTATAATTTTTTAATGTTAGTATTTTAATGTTAGTTTTTTATTATTATATAATTGATCAAATCAGTCTAGAGTATTTATATTTAAATATGATTGTGTATTTGGTTTTATTTTAAATTAAAAATATAATACTGGGTCAGTGAATCAACATCTATGACTATATGAATATCTCTCTCAACCAGTACTAAAAACTACATCGTGTTTCCATTGATATTTTCATTGTCATCAAGACACATTTATTTGGTCAATCTGCTTTGGTGTTACTTTAATTTCTAGCAAAAACACTTAAGTCTTCAACTTTTTTTTATGTGTTAAATGCATTGACCGAGAAGCAAACCCAGGCCAGCTGCTTGGAAGGCAGCTATGCTAACCACTAGCCACCAATGCTTGACTAAATCTTAAACTTATTGAATAATTCTTCAATACTTGAAAGTAAATTCTCTGTTGTATTCATAAGTTCATTATTGTAATGTGATGATGTGATATGATGTGATGTACTATAGCTACTTCTTAAACGAAGTCAAGAATCTCTCAGCAATTATACCAAGAAAAACTTGTTAGCTACTTAATTTTACATTCTTCAATCTAATTTTCCCCATATTCTGTTCCATCCCATTTCCACAACATAATCTTTGTCAACTCTACAGCCTTTATATCTAAATCCCCCTTATCTTTTTCCAAATCCAACATAAAAACCAATAATCTACTTTCTGTATAATCACTTTTTTCATATTTATTTTCCCATAACTTCATTATATGTAGCAA
The DNA here is from genome assembly GCA_028023455.1 of Epiperipatus broadwayi. NCBI lineage: Eukaryota > Metazoa > Onychophora > Udeonychophora > Euonychophora > Peripatidae > Epiperipatus > Epiperipatus broadwayi. The sequence goes on from JAQFVV010006210.1 coordinate 4,585,400, forward strand.
ACTCTCCATATAGTAGTGCCACTCAGTGCAAGTTATAGTAATTAATGGATGTTATAAGATTTATGCATCCATTGATTACTATGGCTTGCACTGGGTGGCAATACCTTATGGGGAGATTGCTAAGAACTCTGGCACTGAGATCAGCAAAACAAAAAGACATATAAACCAGTAAAATATCTAATGTGACAAAACAATTATGTAGAAAAACAGGCATTTGAAAATATTTTAAAAAGCTCCATTGGAAGGATATTAATAATTAGAATTTTACAATCTTTTGTTGAAAATAAATTAATAATAGTGTAACAAAATATAATAATGATATATTAGGTACAAACATCTTAAAAATATGAGTAGAAATTTTGATACAGCAAAATAATAAAAAGAAAAAAGCATCAAATACTAAGACCACAAATGAGATTATAACCGTAATATATATATACAAATTACTTCTTGGCACTGTGTAATTATAAAGAACCATAGTACAATGCCAAAATTTGTAACTTGTTTTGAATTGCCAATTGTAAATAAAGATGTAAGATGCAGAAAAATATAAAAAGTATCAAAAATATTAAATCATAATTGGTGTACAAACATCATCACCAGAAAGCAATATATTTTTTATCCAAAGCCTTGAATTAAATTACTCAATTATAAAGACAAGCCAGTTGTTTTGACATCAATTATAACAATTTTGAATGAGTAAGACATCTTAGAAAATGGCTTTCGAAATTATATGTTTATTTTAGAGTTTTATCCATTTTTACAATGTTTTTAGCAAGGTCACATCTCTGTAAACAATATTAGAATCAAACATAATAAATGTACAACAAGTTTCATCAAAAAGCAGACATAACACCATATTAGATCATATTTAGGCGTTTCAGATATTGCTTAAACATCCGATAATTATGAGGACCCAATTTGCATTGGAGATATTGGTTAACAATATAATTTTTTCTATAAATTTTTCATGTTTCTAAAGCCATAGAAATCTTATATAAATCTTTGTCACTATGAAATTTATTTATTATTTTCCTAATGCTCTTAGAATTGTTATGAGAAAGCTTAGATTAAAATTTATGATATGTATATGACAGACCCATTTCACATATTCAAAGCAGTTTTATGAAAAGTTTTTGACATATTATAAAAAACATCTTTAATTTAAAAAATTTCTCTTTTCACCTAGATTGTGGAAATGAAGCAGTCGTTTACTAAAATAATCCATTAATACTTTAGAACATGTTCAGATGAAAGCAATAAACACAACTAATTTTAAAATAAAATAATAATCAATAAGCTCTTAAGAGAAAATAAAAAACCTTGTTTGTAGTGAAGATTTTGTAATCATTTTTTCAAATTAATAATGTTAAAAAATAAGCTTAATCATAGAATGATACTTGGGTGAAGTATTTTTGATAAGAGTACTTTCTAACAACATAAATTGTGATATACACTTGAAAAAAAATATTTGCAATAAATATAGTTTGGTATTGCTCACTAATAAGTTTTATATTGGGACATGTAATAGAAGATAATGTATTGAGAATGCAAATGTTGTGTTTGGTTAGGCTTGCAGGTTCGTTTCCAAACCAACAGATACAAAAAGAACAACTATTCACAATTAATATGTATACTTTATTAGTACAAAGTATATACACATGTTAGTTAAACAAATGTACAAATGCAGTTGATATGCTTCAATGCTGAGATAGTCATGCAGAATATGGAACTCGCTTCCAGCTAATGATTAGTCTGCGTTGTGAGTTCTGGTAAGACTCTTCCAGCTATATAGTTAGCTTGCCTCGAGTCAGCTCTAGTTCAGATGTAGCAGTTTCCAGTCTGTAGGTGGACTTGCCTCGCTGCATGGATATCGCGATAATGACTAGATAAATACCTTTGCTGATGGCAGAAGGTTTAATGGAGAGCACGTTCTGTCAGTCAGGTTAACAGAAGTAGTTGCTGTCTGTCTTGCCTCCAAAAGGCTGTCTATTTAAAGGCATATCCCCTAACAGAAGTAGTTGCTCTCTGTCTTGCCTTCAAAAGGCTGTCTATTTAAAGGCAGATCCCCTACCTTACTGGAAACATGCGGATTCGGTGGATAGCAACTGGATGCTAGCCAATCAGGCAAGGAATGTGGAATAGTCCACTTCTGAAGGCAGAGTCAGATATGACATCTTTCTCTTTGGCTGAAATTATCCCTGGAGGACATAGTCATTGAAATGCGCTGGATGATGTTTTGTCTGCTTGGTTGGTTTCTCCAGTTGATTGCTGTTCCTGTCTTCATCTTCTCTTGATGAGCTTGTTTGTTGTTGTCTGCTGCTGTCTTGATTTTGCTGTTCATCTTCTCTGCCTGAGGTACTCATCCCAGGTTGACCACTGCTTTTGTTAGCTTCTGATGTGTGGTTGAGTCTTAGCTGGCTGTGGTGGTGATGATGATGATGACCATCTTCTGTTTGCACAACAGCATTGTAGAGGTGCATTATTTGCATCACCATTGCTGGTCTCCATCTTGTGGACCCATAGTACATATGACAGTACTTTTGTTCCTATTTGGAATTTTATTTGGTTTTATCTTCTAGTTGAAGTTTGGCATCAGGTTTCAGTTTTTTCTTAGACTTCTGATTCCTTAGTGTTCAACTTTGATAATGTGAGCTGGTTCACTTTGGTCACTTTGAACCCTAAGTGACTGAACCAGTCACAGCCTAATAAATCATTATGGTTACCTAATGCCACTACCAGTGGTAGGTATATAGTTTTGTTAGGCATAATAATTTTTCCTGTTGTTTGACCCAACAGTTTGATTTTATTCCCTTGGTTGTCTGATATTGACTTACTGTAAGGGTGCAGCTTATATTTATTTTTTTTATTAATGGTTGTCCAAGTCTTTCTTGAAACTATAGACACTGGTGACCCTGTGTCAAGTTCCATATTGTGCCATTACAATTTGGTCACTAGCCAAATTTATAGTAATGTGCATGTGAGGAAATGTAAAACCAAAAATCATCATCACATTTTTATATAACCATAAAAGAAGCTGTAGGGCATCCAAGTTCAAACCCTACCAGATCAAAATCTTAAATGCTTTAGACAGAAAGAGAGTGGGACAACAATTATATGCTTTACTTGTTTGTGTGTTGATAGAAAGGTAATACACACATTTAAGCTATTCAAATTTTAATTTTTCTTTAAAAAGCAAAATTATAACGCATATGTATAGGCAGTGTATGTGTAAGCTATTTAATTGTTTTATATTTCAAATATTAAACACTTTGACTTTCTTTAAAACTAACCTATGCTTGATCAATTCTAATATCTTATTCTATGCTTCTATTTTCTTTTCTATAATTGTAATTGGGACTTAAAAGTTACAGATTCAATTAAATAATAGGGTTATAATTACTAAGCTAGCAATTATATTATTTAATGTTAGTTTATGAATGATTAGAAATGATGAAGTATGTGTGTACATTACATACAGAAATTTACATTTATTAAATATTGAAAGAAAAGGAAGGATTAAATCTGTCAAATTATTTTTTTTTGTACAATTTTATGTTAAAAGAAGAAATCTGTTGAATCAGATATTTATTTTTGTAGCAATTTTGTTTTTGTAAATGATTGTTTGTCACTTTGGGAACTTAATCTAATTTTGAAATTGTCTTATCTTAAGATCTAAAGAAGGAAGCTCAAAAATTTGAAATGTTAACTAGATGTAAAAAAAGAAATTGTTCCAGCAACTGATTTTCAACTCAAGAAAATTTATAAAAGGGAAAACAACCGCTGTATTTCATCCACTAAGAATCATGCTTGACAAGAAGAGAAGAAAAATTAATATGATGATTTCCAAATTGTCCACTAAAGCAAATAACTTCAATAGAGTCATCATCATCAAATAGTTATACACCTCAAGAAAGAGATTGTTCTCACGTAAAACGGAAATGGTAGCTGCAGAAATATAGACATTATACAAGACAAGTTTGAACCCTTGGAAATTTGCCACAAACAAAAGATCGGTAATATGACTTTTTATATCTATTTTCTTTACGATATCAGAGTCTTAATAAACATTTTAGCAATAATAAGTGGTATATTTTATTTAAAGAACTTTTAAAGACTATTCAGATCGATTAAAAACAAGAATGTCTTACTAATAACTTTGAGCTTCATAAATTATCTTGAATGTATCAAAATTATTTGTTTATTAATTTTACAGTTATGAAATATGAATATAATTTTTTTTGGTATTATGATTTTAGTTTTAACTAATATATTATTATTATTTTGGTTTTAAATAATATTTTGTTATTATGGGATAAAACACGCACATACATAATAATATTTTTATATGTGTATAATTGCGAGTGAATGTGAAGTAACAAGTAGTGTTAGAAAATTAGATTATTTTGTTTCAAGTTAAGTATAGCATTTCAGAGGTAGAAGAGAGGGGGGAGACAATAATTTAAAACTTGTTTCTAAAACTTGCTCTTTCAATTCTATTAACATTTTTTTTTATTACATTCTGCTTACATGTTAGATTTATAAGGTATGTGTGCCAATGAGTGAATATTTTTTTAATATGAAATACTTTTCTCATGGAGTGAAAATCATGGTCAATGTGACATCCAACTTAATACAATATACATTTGAAGGGAAAGGGGGAAGAACTTGAAATTAATCTGAGGATTGTTATATAATCAATTATTATCATTATTATTATTCATGTCAATTTTCATGTTTATCTAGAAATTTTTATGTATATGTTAGAAATGCAGTAATAAATATTAGTTTGTTTTATTAAACGAGGCGTATATATTTCATTAAGTGTAGTCTCATCAGTGGTTGAATATTAGTTATTTAAGATATAACTAAGTATGCTAAAATTAAGCAATAATTATGAATTTCTTTATAAAAAATATTATTAAAAAAAAATTAAAAGGTCAAAAATAAACTGGATTGGATATATTTTTAGATGGCAGTATATGAATTACTAAAGCCTTAAAATTGATATTAATAGACTATTAATTATTAGAAAATACTGCCATGCAGAAAAGATGGATAAAATAAATTGTTTGTTGGGTAATTAAGAGAACTGAGAATTGAATTTATAGAAATTTAATTATTCAATGGATTGGTAATTATTGAAAGCAAATTGTGTTTGTAATTTGTTACATGAATAATTTCATACACATATACAGAGGCATATTTTTTTAATAAAAATATAAATTCTTTAAATAATGTATTGAAAAAAGAGTTAATAGTAAAATTAAAATATTATAACATGGAGCAATGTTTAATGGAATATTTGCTAGGTTCTATTCAAAGTGTAACAAGGGAAGAGTTTTTCTAAAATGTTAACTTTTTCCTTTAATCTAGTTGTAGTCAAATATAACATGGAAAATAAAAGAATGTATAATCAATGCATGCAGTTGTGGACATATTTAATAAAGACATTAATAAATTTATCTAATGGTGTGAATTGCTGTAAATTATTTTATATTGTTTTTTAATTGTCAATAACGGTCAAATAAAACTTTGAGCACTGGCATATTTATAATCAAAGAATCAGATTTATATATTAAGAATGTGCTGATTTTCATAATTACTCGCTAGAAAATTTAAAGCAGTGTGAAAATCCTTCACGCACTTTTGACCCCACTATGTTTAAAAATTTACTGCCCTAATGTCCTTTATTCTCAATTACCAGCTACTTCTTATATCACATTCATGTGATCAAGCTATCGCAGAAATTCGCAAACACATGTTATAAAATAGTTTATGAACAGTTTAAATGAATAATTTACTATTTGAAATAATGTATTAAAATGTGTTACATAAAAACTTTAACGTTTTACAAAAGATTAAAGAAACTTCTCCAAATTTCTTAACACGTTTGTAGACTAAAGATTATGTACGAAAAAAATCTTAATTCAAAATTAATATATTAAAATGCAAAAGAAAAAAAGAATGTTTCTTAAAATAATACATTACCACGTGTCATTTAATCTCCATTGTTATTTATTATTTAAAAAAGATATCTGTACAAATCATGAAGAACACTAATTATTTATTTATTAAAGGGATGGAAAACTTTTTTTTTACCAAATATCTTAATACTATTTTAAATTTTTGATTTCTTACAATAATTTATATCCTGCATTTTATTTGAAATCAATATAAAAATTGGGTACCTGGGTATTTTTCCTGCAACCAAGGAAAGATAGGAGGACTTCACATTCGTATCAATACACAGCTAACTTTTTAATGTTGTTATTTTGGCAATATCAAACATTAGAAAGTTAGCAATGCTTTGATACGAATGTGAAAAGTCATCCTATTTTTCCTTGGTTGCAGAAATAATACTCAATACAGTTTTACAAAGACAAAAAAAAATAAAAAATATTCCATGAGATCAACACGTATTTATGAATTCTACACGGACACAAGCTAACTTTTGACACTTACTTAATTTGATCAATTTCAACAAAAAAAAAATATGTGGTCCGTGTTGCAGGAGGAAAAAAAGGCAACATTAAGTAAATTCTATGAAATATATAATATATACTTACGCAGACGATTCTTGCATAGAAAATGGTTATGGTCAGTAGCACCCCCCCCCCAACGGGTTTCCTCATTCTCCGAAAAAGTAGTCGAACAAGTGATTGATTAGTACATGCTCTAAATGGAATACTGCCAGGCAATCTAATTTTTCGAATAAACAAATGAGAAAAAATATGTCTAATATTCAATTCATTTATTTAAGTGGTAAACAACAGCTTCTAGCCAATTACAAAAATACCTTAAAATAATAAATGGAATAAAACAAAATAATAAAAGGAGATAACAAACAAAGAAATAAAAATATATAAATAAATAAAATACATTTAAATTAATCAACAATGTCATTCAATTTTAAGAATATTGTAAAATTGCTTATGATCTAAATTAAAATGATTAGTATTATTAAAAATCAGATTGTATAAAAAGGGAAGCCTGAATAAAGGAGAAAATTTAAGAACATTGAATGACAAATTTGAATATAAAAGACAGAAACAGATTATTGTGTTCATAAGCCTAATGATATAGCTGAAATTATATCAGATACAGTAACTTGTTGATTTATTAGGTACTTATAACCTAATCGGGCTTTGCCACTTGATGGCATTCTGGCTCGCCAAAACACCTAACAAATGCTGTTTACAAGGCCTGACTTACGGCTATAGAAAACATCTAATGTTTGTCTTAGCCATTCGAAGGCCGTTGATGATGACATAATGCAGAAATAATACGGCCTATTTTTCCTTTGCAACAGTTACTGTGAATCCACACACTATCTTTTGTGTACAGTTTGATATATATGTGTGTGTAGTTTGATTAGTCAAATTTTTACAATATACGTTACACAATCTCTGTATTTGTAATGAATTTAGGAAACCTGACTTTATAGTAATTTTCCAAATGGTCACACCCTTATTTAGAGAAGGTGTAATGCATAAAAGCTTGCCGAGGGTACGTCAACAGAATTCGGCCAAGTTCATGTGCGAAATCTCATTTTCACGTGAAATACCATGTAGTTCATAAAATGGCTGCGATCGTATAACTTTTCCCGCAGTTGCCGAAAACAGAAGCCGAGTATTTCTGCTGTCCAATAAAAATATACACAATTTTTTTTAAATTTCATAGAAAGCACATATTATAAACATGTTTAATAAGTAAATAAGACATTTATATGTGTTTGTTGTTGTTTGAAAAAGTTTGAGTTTCTTTCTTTTGTCCGACTATGGTTACGATTTTGATATTTTTTATTTTAGCATTACAAACAATAGAACACTAACCCTAAAACTAACCCTAAACTAACCCTAAAACTAACCCTAAACCTAACCCTAAACTAACCCTAAAACTAACCCTAACTAACCCTAAACCTACCCCTACACAGTTGTTTTGTTATGTAGAAAGCAATAATTAAGCGAAAGTCATCGCTAAATAGACATCGCAGAGTAGCAGCTTTGTCCAAAAACAGCGATTTAAAAATTAAAAAAAAGGTCGATTACCAATAATTAAGTGAAAGACATCGCTAAATAGACACCGCAGAGTAGCAGCTTTGTCCAAAAATAGCGATTTAAAAAAAAAAAAAGGTTGTCGTTTACTAAATACAAAATTAAAATTAAACAACTTTTTTAATAAAAAGGCATGAAAAAAAAAAGTTATATCAATCAATAAATTAATAACCAAAAAAAAAAAAAAAAACAGCGATTCGATTTAAAAATATAACGCGGTGCCAAACATTGTATTCCATTGTTTTTGACTTCCAACAATGCCATCAAGTGGCCAAGCCCGATTACGTTATAATTACCATTTATTATTTTGTAAACAAATTTAAGATCTCTTTATAAAGACCAAGTTAGTTTCCAAAGAATTATTTGGTGAATTTATTCAATACTGATTATAATAAATTATTTCCTTATTTGTAGAGTTAGGATTCCTAATGATTGGACAATATTAAGACCCAATGACAAAAATGATATGGAATATTGATAAAGAAAAGAAATTAAAAATAATTATTTGTTAAATAGTTCAAAATTTTTTTATTGTAATATTAATTTGAACAGTAATAAGTGACTTAATTATTTAAATAGTTTTAATAAGCTTAGTAAATCCCATGGATCATCGGTTAGAAATTAGCAGTTTCTGTTAACAGTATTCTGACATTATATACATTTCTCAATATCTTATACATATGAAAGACAGAGTTTAAAATCATGCAATTTAAATATTTACATTTAATTTAAAAATTCTAATTCAGTCGGTAATTTAATAAATGTACTATATAATTAAATTTTGTAATTATGTATAATTTTTTAATGTTAGTATTTTAATGTTAGTTTTTTATTATTATATAATTGATCAAATCAGTCTAGAGTATTTATATTTAAATATGATTGTGTATTTGGTTTTATTTTAAATTAAAAATATAATACTGGGTCAGTGAATCAACATCTATGACTATATGAATATCTCTCTCAACCAGTACTAAAAACTAAATCGTGTTTCCATTGATATTTTCATTGTCATCAAGACACATTTATTTGGTCAATCTGCTTTGGTGTTACTTTAATTTCTAGCAAAAACACTTAAGTCTTCAACTTTTTTTTATGTGTTAAATGCATTGACCGAGAAGCAAACCCAGGCCAGCTGCTTGGAAGGCAGCTATGCTAACCACTAGCCACCAATGCTTGACTAAATCTTAAACTTATTGAATAATTCTTCAATACTTGAAAGTAAATTCTCTGTTGTATTCATAAGTTCATTATTGTAATGTGATGATGTGATATGATGTGATGTACTATAGCTACTTCTTAAACGAAGTCAAGAATCTCTCAGCAATTATACCAAGAAAAACTTGTTAGCTACTTAATTTTACATTCTTCAATCTAATTTTCCCCATATTCTGTTCCATCCCATTTCCACAACATAATCTTTGTCAACTCTACAGCCTTTATATCCAAATCCCCCTTATCTTTTTTCCAAACCCAACATAAAAACCAATAATCTACTTTCTGTATAATCACTTTTTTCATATTTATTTTCCTATAACTTCATTATAGGTAGCAAACTCTCCGTATAGTAGTGCCATTCAGTGCAAGTCATAGTAATTAATGGATGTTATAAGATTTATGCATCCATTGATTACTATGGCTTGCACTGGGTGGCACTACCTTATGGGGAGATTGCTAAGAACTCTGGCACTGAGATCAGCAAAACAAAAAGACATATAAACCAGTAAAATATCTAATGTGACAAAACAATTATCAAGAAAAACAGGCATTTGAAAATATTTTAAAAAGCTCCATTGGAAGGATATTAATAATTAGAATTTTACAATCTTTTGTTGAAAATAAATTAATAATAGCATAACAAAATATAATAATGATATATTAGGTACAAACATCTTAAAAATATGAGTAGAAATTTTGATACAGCAAAATAATAAAAAGGAAAAAAGCATCAAATACTAAGACCACAAATGAGATTATAACCATAATATATGTATACAAATTACTTCTTGGCACTGTGTAATTATAAAGAACCATAGTACAATGCCAAAATTTGTAACTTATTTTGAATTGCCAATTGTGAATAAAGATGTAAGATGCAGAAAAATATAAAAAGTATCAAAACTATTAAATCATAATTGGCGTACAAACGTCATCACCAGAAAACAATATATTTTTTATCCAAAGCCTTGAATTAAATTACTCAATTATAAAGACAAGCCAGTTGTTTTGACATCAATTATAACAATTTTGAATGAGGAAGACATCTTAGAAAAAGACTTTCGAAATTATATGTTTATTTTAGAGTTTTATCCATTTTTACAATGTTTTTAGCAAGGTCACATCTCTGTAAACAATATTAGAATCAAACATAATAAATGTACAAGTTTTATCAAAAAGCAGACATAATACCATATTAGATCATATTTAGGTGTTTCAGATATTGCTTAAACATCCGATAATTATGAGGACCCAATTTGCATTGGAGATATTGGTTAACAATATAATTTTTTCTATAAATTTTTCATGTTTTTAAAGCTATAGAAATCATATATAAATCCATGTCACTATGAAATTTATTTATTGTTTTCCTAATATGCCAGCTCTTAGAATTGGTATGAGAGAGCTTAGATTAAAATTTATGATATGTATATGACAGACCCATTTCACATATTCAAAGCAGTTTTATGAAAAGTTTTTGATACATTATAAAAAACATCTTTAATTTAAAAAATTTATCTTTTCACCTAGATTGTGGAAATGACGCAGTCGTTTACTAAAATAATCCATTAATACTTTAGAAGATGTTCAGATGAAAGCAATAAACACAACTAATTTTAAAATAAAATAATAATCAATAAGCTCTTAAGAGAAAATAAAAAACCTTGTTTCTAATGAAGATTTTTTAATCATTTTTTCAAATTAATAATGTTAAAGAATAAGCTTAATCATAGAATGATACTTGGGTGAAATATTTTTGATAAGAGTACTTTCTAATGACATAAATTGTGATATATACTTGAAAAAAATATTTGCAATAAATACAGTTTGGTACTGCTTACTAATAAGTTTTATATTGGACATGTAATAGAAGATAATGTATTGAGAATGCAAATGTTGTATTTGGTTAGGCTTGCAGGTTCGTTTCCAAACCAACAGATACAAAAAGAACAACTATTCACAATTAATATGTATACTTTATTAGTACAAAATATATACACATGTTAGTTAAACAAATGTACAAATACAGTTGATATGCTTCAATGCTGAGATAGTCATGTGGAATATGGAACTCGCTTCCAGCTAATGATTAGCCTGCATTGTGTGTTCTCGTAAGACTCTTCCAGCTATATAGTTAGCTTGCCTTGAGTCGGCTCTAGTTCAGATGCAGCAGTTTCCAGTCCATAGGTGGACTTGCCTCACTGCATAGACATTGTGATAATGACTAGATAAATACCTTTGCTGATGGCAGAAGGTTTAATGGAAAGCACATTCTGCCATTCAGGTTAACAGAAGAAGTTGCTCTCTGTCTTGCCTCCAAAAGGCTGTCTATTTAAAGGCTGATCCCCTACCTTACTGGAAACATGCAGATTCAGTGGATAGCAACTGGATGCTAGCCAATCAGGCAAGGAATCTGAAATAGTCCACTTCTGAAGGTAGGGTCAGATATGACATCCCTCTCCCTGGCTGAAATTATTCCTGAAGGACATAGTCATTGAAATGCGCTGGATGATGTTTTGTCCACTTAGTTGGTTTCTCCAGTTGATTGCTGTTCCTGTCTTCATCTTCTCTTGATGAGCTTGTTTCTGGTTGTCTGCTGCTGTCTTGATTTTGCTGTACTTCTTCTTTGCTTGAGGTACTCATCTCAGGTTGACCACTGCTTTTGTTAGCTTCTGATGTGTTGTTGAGTCTTAGCTGGCTGTGGTGGTGATGATGATGATTACCATCTTCTGTTTGCACAACGGCAGTGTAGAGGCCCATTATTTGCATCACCACTGCTGGTCTCCATCTTGTGGACCCGTAGTACATATGACATAGTACTTTTGTTCCTATTTGGAATTTTATTTTGTTTTTATCTTCTAGTTGTAGTTTGGCATCAGGTTTCAGTTTTTTGTTAAAGACTTCTGATTCATTAGTCTTCAACTTTCATAATGTGAGCTGGTTCACTTTGGTCACTTTGAACCCTAAGTGACTGAACCAGTCACAGCCTAGTAAATTATTATGGTTACCTAATGACACTACCAGTGATAGGTATATAGTTTTGTTAGGCATAGTAATTTTTCATGTTGTTTGACCCAACAGTTTGATTTTATTCCCTTGGTTGTCTGATATTGACTTACTGTAAGTGTGCAGCTTATATTTATTCTTTTTATTAATGGTTGTTCAAGTCTTTCTTGAAACTATAGACACTGCTGACCCTGTGTCAAGTTCCATATTAACTGGTGTATCATTTATTATGACAGTGTGTATAAACCCAGACTTGTTATTTCTGATATGATTTATACAGGCAACTTGCTTATGTTTCTTATAAGTGCCTTTACTGTCTTTAGGAATAGACTTGGCTGTTTGTTTTTTAATTTCAGACATGCTGCCTTTATATGTCATATACGCTTGCAAAACATGCATGTTGCTTTGTGGTATGGACATTCTGTATGCATGTGCATGTGCTCATTGCATCTATAACAATGTCTTAGACTATTTGATGCTGAATTATTTGAGCTGACGGAGTGCTTGGGTGACTGACTAACTATAGTTCCTGCTAGTCTTGCTTGCGCTATTGCTGTCTCAAAATCTATTTCTGGAATCATTAACATTTTCAGCCTCAAATTGTGATCATTTATGCCACAAATAAAATGATCACGAGGTGCTTTTTTCATGAAGTCTTTGAAATCGCACTTCAAGGCTAATATACGGATTCATGTTGCAAATTCTCTAGCTGGTTCACCCTGTTCTTGTATGCTGAGATTATAATGGTATCTCTGCATTATTGTCAAGGGTTTAGGAGAAAAATACTTTGTGAGAATTGTCAACACTCTATCAAAATCCAGCTCAGCTGGGGTTACAGCCATAGATTGAGACTTGAGTATTTCGTATGTTTGCGGACCTATTATGGTCATTAATGTAGCTAACTTTAACTCAGGATTTTTGATATTGTTAGCCTGTAGATAATGGTTGAGCCTGATGAAAAGATTCCATTCAGCCAATTGCTTTAGCCATTTTTTTTTATTTATTTATGCTGAGTAACCACTTGTACTTGTTTTTATAGTTACGTTATTGTAACCTTCTCAACGAAGCTTTTAAACCAATAGAGCGAGCTTTTACACTGTCTTGCGAGTAAAGCTCTCATGATTGGTTGAAGCTTCAAATTGACATGCCTTTATGTTAGCAATCAGTTTTATTCAACAGTTTTACGTTATTTTTCGAAAAGAAAAATACCACATAATGAAATTACTGTAACATAAATTTTTTCCCAAAATGAAAAAATAATAAAACAAATACACTCTCGCATATTTATTTCACATTTAGATCTGTTGAAACTGTCATATTTTATAATACAATTTTTCCAGCCGTGAGGGAAATTTTTTTCTCTGTTACTGTGCCAGATTTGTTTAAAATGGCATAGTTTATTCTAATTTTTCCAGCTGTGAGGGAAAATTTTCTGTTACTGCACCTAATCTGTTATAACTGGCACAGTTTATTTTATAATTTTTCCAGCCATGAGGGAAAATTTTCTATGTGACTGCGCCAAATCTGTTGTGTTTGGTTAGGTTTGCAGGTTCGTTTCCAAACCAACAGATACAAAAAGAACAACTACTTAGCAATTAATATGTGTATTTTATTAATACAAAATATATAAACATGTTAGTTAAACAAATGTATAAATACAGTTGATATGCTTCAATGCTGAGATAGTCGTGCAAAGTATGGAACTCGCTTTCAGCTAATGATTAGCCTGCATCGTGAGTTCTGGTAAGACTCTTCCAGCTATATAAGTAGCTTGCCTCGAGTCAGCTCTAGTTCAGATGTAGCAGTTTCCAGTCTGTAAGTGGACTTGCCTCACTACGTGGACATCGCGATAATGACTAGATAAATACCTTTGCTGATGGCAGAAGGTTTAATGGAGAGCATGTTCTGTCATTCCAGTTAACAGAAGTACTTGCTCTCTGCCTTGTCTCCAAAAGGCTGACTATTCAAAGGCAGATCCCCTACCTTACTGGAAACATGCGGATTCGGTGCACGAACCCCAGTGAAGGTTTTAATCCTATTGGATAGCAACTGGGTGCTAGCCAATCAGGCAAGGAATCTGGAATAGTCCACTTCTGAAGGCAGGGTCAGATATGACAGCAGACAATACAAAAAATTCAAAACATTATAAAGTCAATAAAGTATCAGTCATAAAAAATTGGTGGGTTTAGCAGTAAATTAGTTCCAATATTATTAAAAAAAATTAAAAGGTCAAAAATAAACTGGATTGGATATATTTTTAGATGGCAGTATATGAATTACTAAAGCCTTAAAATTGATATTAATAGTCTATTAATTATTAGAAAATACTGCCATGCAGAAAAGATGGATAAAATAAATTGTTTGTTGGGTAATTAAGAGAACTGAGAATTGAATTTATAGAAATTTAATTATTCAATGGATTGGTAATTATTGAAAGCAAATTGTGTTTGTAATTTGTTACATGAATAATTTCATACCCATATACAGAGGCATATTTTTTCAATAAAAATATAAATTCTTTAAATAATGTATTGAAAAAAGAGTTAATAGTAAAATTAAAATATTATAACATGGAGCAATGTTTAATGGAATATTTGCTAGGTTCTATTCAAAGTGTAACAAGGGAAGAGTTTTCCTAATATGTTAACTTTGTCCTTTAATCTAGTTGTAGTCAAATATAACATGGAAAATAAAAGAATGTATAATCAATGCATGCAGTTGTGGACATATTTAATAAAGACATTAATAAATCTATCTAATGGTGTGAATTGCTGTAGATTATTTTATATTGTTTTTTGTCAATAACTGTCAAATAAAAGTTTGAGCACTGGCATATTTATAATCAAAGAATCAGATTTATATATTAAGAATGTGCTGATTTTCATAATTACTGGTTAGAAAATTTAAAGCAGTGTAAAAATACTTCAAATCCTTCTCGCACTGCCCTGATGTCATTCATATGTTTAAAAATTTACTGCCCTGATGTTCTTTATTCTCAATTACCCGCTACTTCTTATATCACATCCATGTGATCAAGCTATCGCAGAAATTAGCAAACACATGTTATAAAGTAGTTTATGACCACTTTAAATGAATAATTTACTGTTTGAAATAATGTGTTAAAATTTATTACATAAAAACTTTAACATTTTACAAAAGATTAAAGAAACTTCTCCAAATTTCTTAACACCTTTGTAGACTAAAGATTATGTATGAAAAAAATCTTAATTCAAAATTAATATATTAAAATGCAAAAGAAAAAAGAACTTAAAATAATACATTACCAAGTGTCATTTAATCTCCATTGTTATTTATTATTTAAAAAAGATATCTGTATAAATCATGAACAACACTATTTATTTATTAAAGGGATGGAGAATTATTTTTTTTTTTTACCAAATATCTTAATACTATTTTAAATTTTTGATTTCTTACAATTATTTATATCCTGCATTTTAGTTGAATCAGTATGAAAATTGTTTACGTTAGATACAATCTATTTGCTATGTTTGTTTGTTTTTATTCTTTATTAACTAACAGAAGGTGTTGGACATTAATTCCAGTATAATTATTATTCTAATCAATTTTTTTTTGTTTTGTTTTATAAATGTTTTAATGTTACTCACTTTTAAATATGTAAATGTTTAAGAATAGAAAGTCTCCCAACTTTTCCTAAATTTCTTTATCTTAATAGATTCTTCCACCATGAGTTTTTTTTTATTTTTTATTAAGTGTCATAGCATCGGCCCGGATGCGAACCCGCAACCCGGGCAACTACCTGCAAGTGCAAGGCAGTCGCGCTGACCTCTCGACCACCAATGCAAGACTTTCCACCATGAGTTGAATGTTGTAAAGTAATATTTTTTAACATATAATGTAGTTGAAATATTTTGGGAACATGGACGTATCTGTTCTCTTTTTATTTTAGAAGAACCAGTGGAATGTAGATAGTGACCAATGAAAGTGGTAAACTGGAAACCCTTTTGGCATCTAAAAGAGGTAAACTTTTTTAAATGCATTTCCTTCTTATTTATGGAGATAAATTACAATAACCCAAATATATCCTTTATCAAGGGAACTCTAAAAGATATGCTATTTTTAGGCTATGATTTAATGTATTGCCTTTGACACAAATTATGTGTAGTTGAAATGTCAAATTTTTTTTATCATTACTATTCAAGTTGTGATTTTGAATATGTGAATTATGTATAAATTCATAAATTTAAAAAACTTATAGATGCAAAACGTGTTTGCAGTTTAGTATTTTCATTGGTCATTGTTTATATCACCTGATTGTGATTTTTCTGAAATAGAACAGATATTTCCATGTTCTTGAAATATATACATATAATCACCTCTTAATGTTCATTTTAAGGTATTTTCGTTGTTCATATATTGTCATCTGGCTTTATAACCAGGTTAATTTCACTTTTGCCTCATAGTTCATTTGATAATATAGCAGTAACACTCTCATTATTAATTATAACAAGAGACTTTTAAGATTTTATTGTGTTGTCTGTATTGTCCACTTTTAAGACATATTAGTTTAAGATTTTATTGTGTTGTCTGTATTGTCCACTTTTAAGACATATTAGTCAGTGAATAGCAAAACGCATTTATAACAAATTTACCTTTCAAGTATAATGCATATTTTATTTCAATATTAATGTATTTTTCCAAATGTATTCTAACCCAGTTTAATTCTATAATTAACCTCATCCATTTATTTTATTAATTTGACCAATTAACTCAGAAAATGTATTCTATAGTTAATAATAATTAGATACTTATCTATAAACAAATATTTTGTATCTACTTGAAAAAAATTTCTAAATATACTTATTTATGATATGAAAAAAATCTAAAATTCATTCAGGCCTAAAGATTGCATATACTGTACGAAATATAAATGTGCTTATCACTATATTATGAGCTATGATATACTCCAAATATTAAAATAAGCTATCAAGTATTTCACACTGTATTATTTAGATTCTTAAAATCTTTTCCTTGGTTTTTTTTTTGGAAAGAAGATACAAACAATTAGCATAACATCCCTAATATTAACTAAAAGTAGTATAAAATGTAGAATTGTTCTAAAGTTATTAAAGTTTTTATAAAATTATTTAAAACTAAAATATTTATTAAGCTAATATATGACTTCCAAATGCTTTTAAAATAATTCTTTGAATGTGAAAGTTTTTTTGTCAAGCGTTGGTGGCCTAGTGGTTAGCATAATTGCTTTCCAAGCAGCTGGCTCGGGTTCACTTCCCAATAAATGCATTTGACATATGAAAAAAAAAATAGTGTTTTTTCTATATTCAAAATGAAATTTCATTGTTGTTTTTCACTTTTGCAAAATAAAACTTAAAATTTCTTGTATCAAAATTATAATTGTTTTGTGTATATATATAAAAGACATATTTTGTGGGTTCATCCATGTTAAAAAATTAAAATATTGATATACCGACATTTTGACTTGATCACACAAGTCATCCACTGGATGATAAAAGGTAGAAAGATGGTTGTAGAGTGCTACAATCACTGACTTGAAAAAAAACATTAAATTCCATCTATAGCAAAAATGTTAAATTAAGAATGATTTTTTATATATGCAACCCGCGAAAATCTTTGTATCAACATATATATGTATATTGATTGTTTTGTTTTCTTTTTATTACTGAGTAACAGTTCCCTCATATTTCTTCATGACTTTTGCCTAGCAAACTCTATCAAGAGATATAAAGCCATCTTCTCATTTAATCTTTGTCTTTTGTTTTAGTTTTTATGGCTTGTTTTAGAGGAATAGTTTATCAATTAGCACTAATGAGATGGAAATGGAATTGGGTTGGATATAGTGATACAAGATATGATAATAGATGGACACTTGAAATCTTAAATTGGATTCCAAAAGATTGTAAAAGACTGTGAAAGAAACCACATGTAACATGGGTGAAATAAAAAAGTGTGCTGGGATGATGTAGTGAAGAGATGCTACTTGTCAGGGAAGAAGAATTGAAGTTGGACAGACCTTCTTGCAGTCAATCAATAATATTTGAAAATGATGATGATAACTCTACCCAGCTTCATTTCTGTGTTAGAAATAATCATGATTTGTCAAATGTCATAATTGGAAATACACACAGAATATTTTTTAAAACACTTTTTTACTTTTAAATATGAAGTTATAATTCCTACATTAATTTACCAATTTTATTGATTTTTTCTTCTATTAATAATATTAATAATTGAATGGTTGTTGTTCCAGAGTTCATAAGAAGTAGAGCAGTTATGACATGTGGACCTTAAGCTCCAAATTCTACCATTCTATAACTTCACTTCATCAAACATACAGGGCAAAATAGTCAAACGCTTTTATTTCTCAGGAGTTTGTAAAAAAGTTTGAACATTGGATTTGACAAAGTGTTTGAGGATCTTTAACTCCCATGTTTGACATTTTACCTCTGCACCAAGACACATAGGATATTATTTTTTACTGACAGTATACAAAAGAAATCCATTTAAAGGTAGAATTATAGATTATCGCTGTTTTTACATAATACCTTGAATGTGTTTTTAGATTAGATTAAGCCTACAAACTGTTTCTGGAATTGGAAGTTTAAATACATTTTCAACTGGATCATCTGATAATCTGCTGTTACTCAACTTACAATAGATGGGGGTATGATGGAAAGTGGCTCTATAAGATGTAGAAAGTGTTTTGTTATGCCATTTTAAATATAAAAAAATCAATTTTGTGTGTGTTGCTGTAGGAAGGCTTTATAAATAAGTTGTACATAAGATTAGTTCGAGTTTTACTAAGTTTGCCACTAAAGAATTTTTTAAATTTCAGAAAGGGATTTATTTGAGAAAAAAATAACATTCTGAGGCCTAAGGCTGGAAAACACATGTTTATCAATCACATCGATAGAAAGTCCTTGTGCATAAAAGGGTTTGAAGAGTAGGAGAGGAAACATAAAGTTAAATATAAAATAAGGGACTTGAAAAATAAGGAATATGAATTGCATTTGTATCCCACAATGGTCAGTCAGAAATTAGGTATGCTGTGGTAGAGTGTGCCATATGTGATGATGTTTATCATTTGAAATGCTATATAAGACTAGGAGGGACGTAACAGGTTTATTGCAATGTAGTCAGTGTGTAAATGTGATAAAAGAGATGAAAAAGTGGTTTCTAGGTGTAGATAGTTTAAAGAGAAAGTTGAGGAAGATAGGATAGATTATGCTTTTAGTGAAATGACAAGAAATATAGATGGAAAAATAGGAGTGCAATGGAGATGATTAGCCTAAGAATAAGTAAGATAGAAAAAGAGGTAAAGGTTGTAGAAACAAAATTAAAATCATTAGACATGAAGGGTGAGCAGATAAAGGAATTATTTGAATAAGAATAATAAGGAAGAAGTAAATAAAGAAATTCAGAAGGTGGAAAAAAATATTATGGATAAAGTAGGGAAAGTAAACTATGAGACAATAGTGATAGATTTGCTAATTAGAGAATATGGAGATATAATTGCTAAAGAAAATAGAAACAATTGTGTAAGAATATATCTGCCTGGAGCTAGAATTAGGAATGTTGCAGATAGGGTAAAGAAAGAAGAGAGTAGAGATGTGTATATTATGGTAGGCACAAATAGTTTGTCAGAACCATCAGAGAGAGAGTAATGGATGAGTACATAGAATTGATTAATAATTTGATAGTTGGATTATTAACAAGATTTGACAATAGATATATGTTAGATAGGGCATGTCATATAAATGAGAGATTAAAAAAAATATGTGAGAGAAAGGTTTGGGGATGTGTGGGATTTTTTTATTAGTAAGAGGGAGTTATATAGTAAAGATGGATTGCATTTAGAAAAACAAGGAATATAAAGAATATAGTTCAGGAAACTTATAAAGGGAGTTTATCAGGAAAAGCAAGAATGAATGGGATGTAAAAAATAAACAAAGAGTAGCTGAATTAGATATAAATGTAGATGTGGATAGAGAATGGGTCTGTAAAATTAATGGTAAGCAAGTTATTTATAAATATAATGACAAAGAAAGAGTCAAAAGAATTTATAAAAAAGTAGTTAGGAAAGAAGAAATTGTTAAAATTGGATATTTGAATATACAAAGTGGTAGGTGACCCAAAAAATGGCTGGAAGTAAACAAATCTTGAGTTATTAGCAGTAGTGGAAACATATTTAAGAGAAGAAAAGGAATCTATACTGTAAGACTTGGTATGGCAGGGTGGTATAGGAGTTATGTCATACAAGTATTTAAAAACTGTTAATTGCCAAGAACATTTGTGGTTTGAGATAAAGTTAGGAAGACAAGTATGGATGGTGGCTATAGTATATATAGCCACTGAAGATAGTCAAACTACAATAGAGTGGAATAGTAACATATATGAATGTCTAGTTAAGGATATACAAAGTTTTTTTTAAAAATGGGAGAAGAATAATGATTATAGGGGATATGAATAGGGCATATTGAAGAAATTGATGATGTAGATAACAAGAATGGATATTTTTTTAAGAATTGAGAGAGTAAGTTTGAGCATTGGAAATTTATCAAATATTTATAAGGGACAATACACATGTTCTAGAAATAATATATTTCACACAATAGATTATTTATTAGTAGAGAAAGAGGCAATGAATGAGGTATGAAAAATTAAAGTGTTTGATAATGAAGAGAGAATATGTAATAGTGATTGTAATTTTTTTATAATAGAAATGGTTAGTAATGTTATGGAAAAGAGTAATAAAAGTAGAAAGGATAGTGAAAGATGTGAATGGAGAATGAATGATAAGAATGAGTTAGAAAATTATAAAATAAAAGTTGATGAAACCATGGAAAAGTTGGTTGCAAATGAATATAAGAACCGGTATGGTGTAGAAAAAGTGGCAAATAGAGTTTTAGGTGAGAATATTCAGAAGAATAAAAGTAATAAAAAAGTGAGAGTTAGTAAAAGTATAAAAGAGAGGGGGAAAGCATGAAGAGAGTATAAGTATGCTACTAAGAACAAAGAAAGTGAAAAAGATGTTAATGTTAAATGGGAAAAGTATTTAAAAAAAGAAGTAGGCCAAAATAGATAATTATAGAGAGATCAAAATTTAATAGTAAATTATTGGATGATATTAATAACAGTGGAAGAAATGAGAGTAAGAAGTTTTGGAAATATATTAAAAGAAGGAATGGAGGGGATAGAGAAATAGTATTATTAGATGATGAGGAAATAGAGTATAGCTCTAGAGAAGAATTAGAGACAATGTTAAATAAGTATGTCATGGATATGGAAAAGCTGTTAGATAGGAAGGACAGAGTGATAACAAACATAAAAGCATATAGTAATGGAAATATTAGATTCATAGAAAATGAACTGTGAGGCAGGGAAGAAATTGAAAAGTGGAAAGTCAAGAGGTTTGGATGGATGGACAGCAGAGATGGTAATGAATTTAGGGCATAGGGCAAAATTGAACATATTCTCATGTTTTAATAAGATGGCACAGAAGAGAGATTTTCCGGATAATTAGAGTAATATAAGAGTAAGGCTAATATTTAAAGGAAAGGGTAAGTATCATAAAAAGTTATGTAATTATAGACTGAGAGTGGTAACCTCACTATTATATAAATTTTTTGTATATATGGTTGCTGGAAGTGCCACAAAGTGGATGGGAAAAAATAATATAATGAGAGATATGTAAGGAGGTTTTTGATCAGGTAAGTGTATAGGAGATAGTTTATTTGAAGTTAAACAACTTATAGATATGAATAGAAATACAGGTAAACAGTTATATATGTTTTTTTATATACAGTAAGCATATGATAGAGCAAATAGAAATAGATTATATGTAAATTTAGTAAATTTGAGAGTGGATGTAGCTTTAGTGGATCTTATTAAGAGATTATATGAAAATAATTACAACACGTATCAGTTAGGGAAGGTATAATCAGTTAAAGTTAAAAATGGGGTGGGACTAAGGTAAGGATGTTCTGTTTTACCTTTGTTTTTGTTGTTTTTAAGAGAAATTGCGAGATCAATAGAAACACTAGGATGAGAGGTAGAGATACTATTAATAGGTGGCAAGGGAGTATATACATTATCAGGTCTTTTATTTCTGGATGATGTCTTCTTGTGCATAGAAAGAAGGGAAAATCTGGAAGTTATGCTGAGAATATGCACAAGAGTGGGTCAAGAGATGGGCATTAAATTTAGTCAAGAAAAATCAAAAGTAGTGATGATTTAATACTGGGGAAAAAGAAGACAAAGAATTTTTATTGGGGAATATAAAGTTAAGAGTGGTGAATAGGTATAACTATTTGGGAATCATCTTAAGTAATCAGAGAAATTGTTTGGATGAAATGGGAGAAATGAGAAAAAATTGATCAATGAAGCAAAGAAAAGAAAGGGATATGATGCATTATGTGTAAGTAAAGGTGTGTTAGACTATTTAGAAAAAATACAAAGAGAAGTAGGAAGACATACATTAGATGTAGATGTGTAGACAGCAAAGGAAACAATTCAGGGAGAAATGGGATGGTCAAGTTTTTATATGAGAGATGCAAAAACCAAAATCAAACTGTTCAGTAGATTGCAGTTTATGAATAATAAGAGTATAGCTAAAATAGTATTTAATTGGATTATGGGTAAAGGGCAAGCAACAAGATTGGTGAGAAAGGTAGTATGGGATGCCAAAGCTATGGATAAAGAATTAGGTCAGTATATTTATACAAAAGGGGAATAATTGTGTTAGGAGAATTGTTGAGTATAATACTGGCAATGAATGGGATAGAAGAATATTTGCATTAATAAAGAATAGGTATTTGGAAAGATGGAGAAATAGTATGGAGAGTAAAAAGAGTTTATATATAGAAGTAAACAGAATAAGTATATTGTAGATCACAGAAAGTAATTTACTGATAAGGCTCGAACAGGATCTTTAGCAATGAGAGAATATGCACATAAATGGATAAATGTGGGTGATTTAATCTGCAAGTTGTGTAAGGCAGGCATAGAGAATATTAGACACCTATTAATTTAATGTAGATGTCTGAAAACAGAATGTGTATAAGTAATGAAGTTGTGGAGGATAAATATAAACAAAGTGAATATACAGAAAATGGGTTCTTGGTTTTTATGCTGGGTTTGGAAAAAGATAAAAAGGATTTAGATATAAAAGCTATGGAGTTGACAAAGATTATGTTGTGGAAATAGGATGGAGCATGATAGAGAAGAATATGGGAAACGTAGAGTGGGGAATGGAAAGGGAATGTAAATTGACTAACAGATTTCTCTGGACATAGTAGCTGAGAGATTCCTGACTCCACAAAAGGGGAAGTCACAGTGCATCTCATCTCATACTGTTTTAACAGCTTGTGTAAGCATAGGAAATGGTGATCATGAGATATTTTAGTACATTACAGTTTTTTATTGGTTTTTAATATAACAAACAATTTCTCAATATAATTTTGTGTGCATCCATAACTTTAAAGTGGCATTTCTCAAAAACATTATTATGCGAGATAATTATCAGCTACTTAATAATTTAAGATTAAAAATATCCATATACATCTTATAACATTAAAATGCTGACGATTTTGTAATATCTAGATGGTGTATATTTCAGATTGATATTTAGTTATAAGAAGCTATTATTGCTATTATACATCTACATATAATATATATATATATATATATATTACTAAGTGCGGCAAGTTATAGTGTTTAAAATGTACATGCTATGATCATAACCTAAAGTTTGAATTCAAGCTGAGTAAAACATAGAAAAAGTTTTAGACTCTGGAAGGATTAGAATATTTTAGGAAACTGTCTTACAGGCAATCTAGATGTTCATCTAATTACTATCCAATCATTTGATGATATTATTTTATTTAGATACCCGTAACTGAATATCGGAAGCATAACTGGAATGGAAAAGAGAATGTAATTTAATTATTTAACTTAATGGAAGATTTCAATTGGAGTTAATTTGTATTTATACCCCAATAAGTTGGCATTACGATAAAGAAATAGATTTTTATACAGATATCCAAAAGGCTTTTGATTAAAAACCAGAAAATTTTTTTTTAATTATAGTCTAAAACATTAATAGCAGAATTGAAAAAATGATTGAAAATATGAAAGTATTATAGGTAAGTTTGATTTTGGTAACACAAATGGGAGAGAACATACATTTGTGAAGTTTGCAAAAAAAGAAAAACTGTGTATTACAAATTATTTCTTTGTGAAAAATGCTAATCAAAAATGGATTTTGACTAACAGGAAATATGTATTTGACTTGGTCATCTTTTAATAGATTCAATATAAGACATTAAGAAGATATAAGATTCATGTTGATGCAAAACTTGAAATAGAAAATTATTAGGAAAGGTAGTATTATTAGTTGGATATTCTTAAACTTTAAAAAACTCTCTAATGAATTTAAATTAAAACGTGCAAATTATTTTGAAGTATTAAAAGACTTTAAAAGTAGCTCAAACTTAATTGAAATCAATACAGAGATAAATGGTAGGTTATTAAGAACCGAAAGAGTGATAGAAAGTGAAAAAAAGTAGCAATTCACAAATAAATTTTCAACTGAGACAGACAATATATGAAGAAAATATTTTTAAATGATCCATTAAGAAAAACTGAATATTAGAATTCTGTAAAATAGTATGAAAAAGTGTTAACCAGTCATAAGAAAATATAACTGTGAATTGGCAACAAAATATTACATGAGTTATCATATGAAAGCAAAAAAATAAGATTAAAGATAAATGCTATAAAAGACACATGATGTTTTGTTTTCTAGAAGAAGGAAATAAAGATTGATAATCATAAATTTGAAATTATGGTCAAACTATTAATTTGAATGAAAGTATAATGGATGAAATTAATCATACAATTGAATGGAGTATTTTTGATATATGTAAAATAATAAAGGGAAATATACCTATGTTTTAAAAAGGAATATTTAATAGATATGTTTTATCAGTACCTACATATTGATTTCAAATTTGGATGCTTGACAGATTAATAAATACAAAAACTAAAGGTCACACAACAATGTGTAGAGAGATGCATGTTGGGATTAATTAGGTGTCAAAAGTGAACTATGCAGCTGAGAGAATAAACATGGAGTATTGAAGTCATTGAAAATATTAAGAAGTGGAAATAAAGTTGGGCTGGATATATTTTTAGAAGAGATGACTAAATAGATAGTTTTTAAACTGGACCCCAAGAGATTGTTTTAAAAACCTAGAAAGCTGCCTCATATGTGATGGATGGATGAGATAAAAAAAATTCTGGACATGTAGAAAAAATATGCTATGGAGCAGAGAAACTAGGTTAAATTTGGAGAGACCTTCATGCTGCAGTGAATCAATAGTGATTAAAAATGATAGTGTTGACTGATCAGTAAAAGCTTGTGCAGTTAAAGAAGGAAGGAAAACTCCCATCTCTTTATATATTATTAGCCTATCTTTTTCATTGTTTTTGATAGGTGATTGCTTAGGAGGTTTTTGTCCTCTAATGGGTTAGTCAGAGACTGTTTTAGTTTTCATTATTCATATATGTATTGTTTGAAACAGATTCTTCTAGCTGCTGTGTTCTAACAATATAACCCTCTTAAGAAAACTGTGCATAAATATATTTACCCATCACAAAGATTTATGTAACTACATATTTATTATGCATTGGCAATATTAATGTTTTTGTAATGGTTGCTTAGATACAAGATAAACAATTCTAAAGTCTCTGACTTCTGATCTTTTGGGTTTCTATAACTTTGATAAATATACAAACCAAATACATATAAATATAGTAAAAAAAATTGTATTATACATATTATTTGAATGTTGCATGTTCCCCTCTTTTCTTCCATAGCGTAAGCTTGTGATTAAAACACCTGTAGAGGTCCCTGCTATTGCATTTTATACGCATATTGTCGAGGTTATAGCCTCCGTAAATATTACTTACGTAATCAATGTGCGTTTAATAAATTTATAATTACAACTTTATATTTTTTATTGTTATATTTACTTATTTTGTTTTACAGTTTAGAAGTATATTCTATAATAAATAAAAATATAATAACATTTTTTTAATAAAAGAATGTATTATGTAAGTACATATTTTCTTTGCTTTCTTTAAAACTAGCATTCCATTTTTGGTTTGTCATACTTTCTTAAGCAGTAAGATCCAACCACTTCTATTAGAAAGAACAGTGGGATTTATATAATTTTCAACACAAAATATATAAAACAAGAAGGAATTTTGGGTAGAAAAAATACTTACATCACAGTTAAGAGTTCACATATAAAAGGACAAAGATATGTAATTTTTATATAGTCACAGAGATATTTCTGAATAGAAGGGTCACATATAATATTAAATGTAAAAGTAATAAGAAATAGAACTACTGAAAGAATACTTGATATTAGAAATAAAAGAGATAGAGTAGAAAAGTTAAATTAATAGTCATTTCTAAATATTAAAAGAAAATCTAATAGATGATCCATAGGAAATGAATTAGAATAGAAAAGTTAAATTAATAGTCATTTCTAAATATTAAAAGAAAATCTAATAGATGATCCATAGGAAATGAATTGATATTTGTGGAAAGTAGTTATTTTGCAAACTTACTACATACCTTAATATGAATCCCAGGTAAGAATTGAAAATTTTTGATTGGAAGTAACATTTATTTATATACTATTTTAAATTTGACTTCCACATTGAAAGACTATTTAGAACCATTGCAAGAAAATATTTATTTACGTGTTTAATTTTATATTATTACATTTATTTCTTGATTTGATCAGAAGTGTTAAGAAAAGCTTTTTTTTTGGGGGGGGGGATATAAATTTTAAAAAAATGTCACTTGAATATGGTTTTTAATGGCTTTTCAAGAGCAGTTGATGTGATGTGATGTATTTGGCTTCTCCTTAAACGAAGTCAAGAATATCTCAGCAACTATGCCCAGATAAACCTGTTAGCCACTTTATTTTCCATTCCCCACTCTAAGTCTTTCCATATTCTGCCCCATCTCATTTCCACAATATAATCTTTGTCAACTCTATGGCCTTTAAATCTAAATCTCCCTCATCTTTTCGCAAACCCAGCATAAAAACTAATAACTCACTTTCTGTATAGTCACTTTGTTCATACCTATTCTCCCATAACTTCATTATCTGTACACTTTCTGCTTTCAAGCATTTACATTCAATCAACAGATGCCTAATATTTTCTATACCTTCCTTACACAATTTGTACACTAAATCATCCATAGTTTTCCATTTACATGTATATTCTCTTGTTGCTAAAGATCTTGTTCGAGCCTTAAACAATAAACTACTTTCCTTACTATTATCATAAATTAACTCGCTTCCAATATTCCGTTTACTTCTATATATATTTAAACTCTTCTTACCCTCCATACTACTTCTCCATCTCTCCAACTCCCTATTTTTTATTAATCCTTCTATTCTTTTATCCCATGCCTTACCACAATAACACTCAACAATCCTCCTACACAATCATCCCACCTTTTATACAAGTATACTGATATAAATTCTTTATCCAAATCTTTTGCATACCGCATTACCTTTCTCACACAACTTGTTACATGCCCTTTACTCATAACCCAATTAAACACTATTTTGGCTATTCTTTTACTATCCATAAACTGCAACCATATAGAAACTTGACCATTCCATTTTTCCTTGAATTGCCTCCTTTGGTGTCCACATCTCTTCATCTAATGCATGTCTTCCTACTTCCCTTTGTACTTTCTCTAAATAATCTAAAATCCTTTTACTAACAGATAATGCATCATTACCATATGTTAACCCTGCTACTGCAACTTCCTTTCATACAATTCTAGATACATCATATTTGTTATATGAAAATACTGTTAGTTTCTTTACCAAACCCTTTCTTTTCTTTGCTTTATTTACCTTTTTTTTTCTCCCATTCATCCAAGCAATTTTCCTGATTACATAAGATGATTCCCAAAATACCTATATTTATCCACTACACTTAACTTTATATCCCCCAATAAAAAATTTACATCCTCTCTTTCTCCAGTATTAACCATCATTATATTTGATTTTTCTTCACTAAATTTAAGCCCCATCTCTTTACCCACCCTTGCACATGTCCTCAACATAATATCCATATATTCTCTTCTTTCTGCACATAAAAAGATATCATCCACAAAAAAAAGACCTGACAAAGTATATACTCCTTTGCCACTTATTAACGGTATCTCTACTCCTCTTCCTAGTCTTTCTATTGCTTTCTCCATTTCACTCAAAAACAACAAAAACAAAACCGGTGACATAGGGCATCCTTGCCTTAATCCCACCCCATTTTTAACTTTAAGTGATTCTATATCTCCTAATTGGTAAGTATAATAATTGTTTTCATATAATTTCTTAATAATATTTACTAAAGCTACATCCATTCCCAAATTGGCTAATCTTACCCATAATCTATTTCTATTTACTCTATCATATGCTTTCTCTATATCTATAAAAATTCATATATATCAATCTACCTGAATTCCTACTCATCTCCATAAGTTATGTAACTACAAACAAACTATCTCCTATATGCCTATCTGACCTAAAACCTTTTTGCATTTCCCCCATTACATTATTCTCTTCCATCCATTTTACAACTCTTCCAGCTGCCATATATGCAAAAATGTTATATAAAACTGATGTTACTGCTATCAGTCTATAATTATTTAACTTTCTATAATCCTTACCCTTTCCTCTAAATAATAATCTTATTCTTGTATTACTCCAACTACATGGAAAAGCTGTCTTCTGTGCCATCTTATTAAAACATGATAATAACTTTGCTTTTGCTCTATGCCCTAAATTCATTACCATCTCTGCTGCCCATCCATCTAAACCTCTCACCTTTCCACTTTTCAATCTCTTCCCTGCCTC
Source organism: Epiperipatus broadwayi (assembly GCA_028023455.1). NCBI lineage: Eukaryota > Metazoa > Onychophora > Udeonychophora > Euonychophora > Peripatidae > Epiperipatus > Epiperipatus broadwayi. The sequence continues at coordinate 4,614,651 of JAQFVV010006210.1, forward strand.
ATTCAGTTCATTTTTGTGAAGCTAATATTCCTATTACTAACTGCTTTCATGTTTTCTATCACTAATTCCTTCACATCTAACATCTTTTCTATATCCATTAGATATCCATTTAAGAATTTTCTCTAGCTTGCCTCTGGAGCTACATTCTATTCCCTCATCATCTATTAATATTATCTCTCTTTCCCCTACATTTCTCCTTTTAATGTAATTCCAAATTTTTTTACTCCCATCTCTTTCACTTTTATTAATATCCTCCAACAATTTACTATTTAACTTCATCCTCTCTCTATAATTATCCATTTTAGCTAGCTTCTTCTTTTCTAAGTACTTTCCTCATTTAGCATTAATATCATTTTCACTTTCTTTATTCTTAATAGCACACTTATATTCTCTGCATGCTTTTTTCCTCTCTTTTATACTTTTACTAACTCTCATTTTTTATTACTTTTATTCTTCTGCATATTCTCGACTAAAACCCTATTTGCCACTTTTTCTATTTCACTACACCAGTCCTTATACTCATCCCCAACCAACTGCTCCATGGTTTCTTCAACTTCTATTTTATACTCTTCCAACTTATTCTTATCATTCACTCTCCATCCATATCTTTTACTATTATTTCTACCTTTATTTCTATCCTCCATCACATTACTAACCATTTCTATTATAATAAAGTTATGATCACTATTACATACTCTCTCTTCATTATCAAACACCTTAATTTTCCATATTTTATTCATTCCCTCTTTCTCTACCAATACATAATCTATTGTGTAAAATGCATTATTCCTAGACCATGTGTATTGTCCCTCATACACATATGATAAATTCCCAATGCTCAAATTTACTCTTTGACAAAATTCCTTCAAAAACTGACCATTCTTATTATCTACATCATCAATTTCTTCAATATGTCCATTCATATCCCCTATAACCATTATTCTCTTCCCCTTTTCTTTAAAACTCTGTATATCCTTAACTAGGCATTCATATATACTATTGTTCCACTCCATTACAGTTTGACTATCTCCAGTGGCAATATGCACTACAGCCACCATCCATTCTTGTCTACCCAACCTTATTTCAAACCACAAATGCTCTTGACATTTAACAATATTTAAATATTTTTTTGATATAACACCTATACCACCACCCCTTTTTTCTTTTTCTTTTGTGTTTATACCCTGCCATACTACCTCTTCCAAAATAGGATCTTGTTCTTCTCTTAGATGAGTTTCCACTACTGCTAATACCTCCAGCCCTTCATTTTCAATTGCTTTATTTAATTCCAGCCATTTTTCTGGTCTCCTACCACCTTGCATATTCAAAAACCCAATTTTAACAAATTTCTCCTTTCCTAACTACTCTTTTATAAATTCTTTTGATTCCTTTTTCTCCATTACATTTATAACAAACTTTCTTACCACTAATCTTACAAAACCATTCCCTCTCCACATCTACACTTATTTCTAAATCAACCATCTTTTGCTTATTTCTTATATCCCCTCCATCTATTGTAACCTTAAGTAATCAATGCATATGACATCCATATTCAATGCTGTCCTAATCATATCCTAGATTAGTTTTTGATATGGTTTTCATCAGGTGAGGAGTTTGAAGTAAATCATTTTTTAAATGAGATGAATTACTTGAAGGTTAGTCAGACTTGTTTCGTTTAATGTTGACATTGCTATATGTATGTTATAAATTTGTTGTTCATACAGTTACAATGGTTCTATCAAATAGAAAGCTCATATATGATATAAGAATGGTATAAAATAAAACTCATCAATGAATATATAATTAGAAATAAAAATAAAAAGGATATAGAGTAGAAAGGTTTAATTATTTGTTTAACATTATCATTTAGTTATTTTGCCCTGGTAGATTTTACAACTAAACTTGGCAGTGCAGATTTTTGCTCTTCCAATTTTTAAACTTTTTTGAACTCTTGATAAATCGACTAGTTGATTATTATTATTGTTATTTAGTTATTATATTCGATATTTTTATCCCTTACGTATTATTGATGTCATTCATTCTTTTCATTAGTTATTGTTTAGATACTTAAATTGATGGAATGAGAGATAAAGTTAAAGATTGTTTAACCTTAATTAATTTTGAATAACTTCAGTTATGTAACCCCTATTAAAAGTTGCAAATTTAAAATATTTTATGATACATAAGAAGCCATTTTCTCTTTACATTAGCTATGCATGATCATGTTTAAAAAAAAATAAAATAAAATTTGTTAATAAATTTTAAATTGTACTACTAGTAATTTTTATGTCTTTGGAGCATTCCTTTTGAAATTGATGTGCAATATTTCATATAATTATACATGACTTAAATTCAGACTTTCAAGCATGTTACAGCTACCCAATCCATCTTAAATAACTAATACACATGACCACATGCATGTGAAAAAGATAAATGATCTCCAATATACATATTTCATGCTGAACCAGCACTCATCAGTTGGTCCAGATAACCATCTCCCACATATACAATCAGTGCTCAGTTTATATTAAAATAGCAAATCTTTAGACTTTAACAGACAAGCTTCAATCTTTTCCATTCTCCAATTCTTCAGCTATCCATATCATTGAAAATCCAAGGATGGAACCCTCAAAGCCTTTGCCGATGCCAAAATTATCATCATATCCATGTTGACCTTAAGTCAATCTGACCTCTTTTGAGCATTCCATTTTTGGATTTTTAATGATATGGATGGCTGAAAAATTAGAGAATTAAAAATATTGAAGCTTGTCCATTATAGTTTGAAGATTTGCTATCGTAATTTCAACTGAACCCTGATTGTATATATGTGTGGCAGATGGTGATCTGAACTAACTGATGAGTCCTGGTTCACCATGAAATATGTACATGGAAGATCATTTATTTTTTCACATGTATGTGACCACATATATCAGTTGTATAAGATGGATTGGATAGTTGTAGGTGGTTTAAAGTCTGAGTTCAAGTCTCTTATAATTACATTAGGTTTAGTATAGAAAATATACATGTATTTAAATATTAAATATTTCATGCAATAAAATATTTTCTAAGAATAATGCTAAAAGTTTTACAAAATTTTATAACATACCAAATATGTACAATCAGTGCTGTTTATATTAAGATAGCAAATCTTCAAATATTAATGGACAGGTTTCAATCTTCTTTATTCTCCAACTCTTCACCCATCCATATCATTGAAAATCCAAGGATGGAATGCTGAAAAGGGGTCAGATGTACTTGAGGTCAACATGGATATGACAATAATATTGGAATCAGCAAAGGCTTTGAGTATTCATCCTTGGATTTTCAATGATATGGATAGATGAAGAGTTGGAGAATGGAGAAGATTGTAGCTTATCTATTAAAGTTTGAGGATTTGCTATCTTAATATAAACTGAGCACTGGTTGTATATATATATATATATATATATATATATATATACAACCAGTGCTATCTCCCCCCCCCATATATATATATATATATATATGGGGGGGGGAGATAGTCATCAATACCAACTGATTAGTGCTGGTTCACCACAAAATAAATATATTGTAGATCATTTATCTTTTTCACATGTATGTGGTCATGTGTATCAGTTGTATAATATGGAATTGATAGCTCTAGGGTGCTTGAAAGTCTGAGTTCAAGTCCCTTATGTTTAGTATAGGAAATATACATGTATTTAAATATTAAATATTTTATGCAATAAAATATTTTCTAAACTTAATGCTAAAAGTTTTCAGAAATTTTATAACATACTCAAAGATAATACTGACTTAAAAATATCAAAACATTTAGGGAAATCACAGTTTTTTGACAAAGAGATTACTTTATTATGGTTCTATAAGAGAAAAAAGTTATTGCATAAAAATAAGAATATCAGCCAGAGTATATTTATTCACATGCAAGTCACATATTTTGCTAATTATTTTATTTAAAAATTAAAAAATACAGTAGAGTATTTTTTTATTCTTATTGTTTCAGTGAATGAAAGAGTGGACCACATTTGGTAAAATATATATCAATGTATCTCATTAATAAAAAAAACATTTAGATTATATATGCATGTTGAAGAGTACTGTACATTTGTACTTCAATAAAAATTCATATTCTATTTTAATCAATGGTTTTTTTTTACAAAATTTGAGTTATTATACACTATTTTCAATGTACATGAAGATGGCTCAGGATTCCACTATGTTAATTAAATTTCTAATTTTTAATCTTCTGTAAGTAAAAATTATATATATAATATATGTTGTTAACTTTTCTTAAACAAATTTAATTCAATTAAATTATAAGTTCTAGGACTGCTTAGATAAGAAAAGCTTAAATTTCAAGCACAACATTTCAAGAGGTATTATTCTCTCTTTTTCAGGTGTTGTTGGCCTGACTGGTGACAATACTAGCATGGGATTCGAACCTGGGCCTTTAGATTCTCGAATGTTGAATTTTAGGGTAATGCTCTAACCAACTGAGCCATCCTTCCAAAGTCAACAGTCAGTAGAAATTTCATGTACTTATCTATTAGGTTCCTCCTGATTTCTCCACTTTTTTCTAAGGGCAAAGTTGATTCGTGGTTTCCATATATTATGTATAGTCATACATGATAGTGATGACCCACAAGTCAACCTAGTGTGACTATACATAATGTATGGAAACCACTAATCAACTTTGCCTTTAGAAAAAAATGGAGACATCGACCAGAACCTCATAGATAAGTATATGAGATTTTCTACTGTCTGCTGCCTTTGGCAAGATAGCTCAGATGATGAGTGTTATCTTATAATTCAATATTTAAGAACTAAGGGTCGGGGTTTGATTCCCATGCCAGTACTATCACTGGTCATGCCAGCAACACTTGAAGAAGAGAGACTAATACCTCTCAAAACATTGTATATATACTAATCTGTGTGCTATTACTAACACTTGAATGTACTTTCAAAATTTAAATAAAGTTAAATTTTCCTAAAGACCTTCAATACACAATACTAGATGATGGGAATAGTCCAATATATAAATACAATCTCCCTACAAAGTTATTTTATTATTATCATTACTTTATGTGTTAAATTTTGATAATAAACACATAAAATTAATATTTCAATTAATCTCTTGTGTGGACTAATTAAACAATTTAAATCTGCGTTTTTCTGTATAAAAAAAAATTGATAAATTTGACGTTAGATAATTTGTTTTAGCGAAGGAAAGCTTCATCATTTCATTCTTCGTTCAATCTTCTTCCAATACACACTCACATACACACACATACTAAATTACTTCGAACATAACAGTTTAATTTATATTTTAAGTTTGAAGTGAATAAAATAATATAATCTCTAATTTAATAAATTATTAGTAGTAATCATTAATGTATTTATCTAGAATTGATAGATCTCAGTTGTGGGTGGAATAAGTTTGTCTCTTGTATATCCAAATATAAAACAGTAATTACAGACTGCAATATAATTGATAATACAACTGTATATTAATAGATTGGACAAATATTTACACAGTATTTAATTTTCAATGGCTAATTGTTTAATAGACAGATTGTTATTTTAACACTTTTCCCCCTACTGATATTTTATTTGAACTTATTAAAATATGATAGAATACTATTTTTTAAATCCTATGTTCTTTTAACATTGAATAATTTTCATTTTCTGCTGTCACTCAAACTAGACTGTTTTCAGACTAAAGAAATAAACGAAATATTAAAATGATCGATTTTTACATTGCAAACTGAAAAAAAAAAATTAACATTTAATGAAAAGAAAAACTAGATATTGAAATCGGAAATGATACTGATGTAAATAACACAGGATGCACACATCTGTATTGAACTTTTTGTTATGAAAATGTAATCCTATAATTTAATATTTCCTTTTGATTATTGTTCATTAGGCCATGATATTTAGGTTTAATCAATATAAAAAATATCTTATTAAATAATAATAGAACCTTTTTTTTTCCATATGTCATAGCATCGGCCGCGAACCCATACCCGTCTGCAACCAACTACTTGCTTGCAAGGCGGGTGCGAACTTTTTTTTTACAGTAATTTATGATTTTTACCTGTACTCACGAATTAATAAATGTTATATATGTATATTACCGTTTGTACTTTCGGTCTTATATGTCGTTTATCATTTCAAACAATCACTTAATGTCAAGCACTGATGGCCTAGTGATTAGCCTTCCAAGCAGCTGACCCGGGTTCGCTTCCCGGTCAACGCTTTTGACATATGAGGAAAAAAAAACAATCACTTAATGGTATTATATTGATTTTTAATGATGGGTTTTCTTGTTAATTTTTAATCAATAATGACTATCTAGTGTTATGGTTTTTAAGGAACTAATTTTTTTTGGATAGCTGTATAAGCAGTTGTTACAATTCTTTTGATTATTATAGGATAATAATGCCATAACAAATAATCTGATCAAGATTTTATTTTATTTCACAATCAGAAATTAATGTAGAAAACTTTGCTTCCCAACAAACAAATTAGACACCAATCTAGTTTTCATTTATATTCAGGATGAACCAAAAGTCGGGCCTCATAAACAACTAATTATATTAATCAAATATTCACTTGCTGTCATTTGCTTACTCAGTGGATGTGTGACCTTTGATTGAAAGAATGCATTTAATGGAACATTCTGAGATCTTTATTTGTTAGGCCAATTTTTTGAGTGATCTACATAATCTGTTGTCTATCTTAAGTATCTATGATAAAATAATAATGTTCAAAGATAGATTAACATTTATAATATAGATACTTGAAACTTATACAAGTTGTTGGTATAATGCTCCAAATGGTACATTTTGTAAGATTTATGGTGTTCTTATAAATCACTATTTACAAAAAAGCATGGACATTTTAATTTCTTTAGAAAACATATATATCCAAGATAAGGTTGACAAAGAGTTTCAATTTATAGTCAGACAAGGCAAAAATAAAACATTGGAGTGAGAATAGTTGTATGTATAATTAAAAATAATGTAAATGTTATTACACAAATAAGGTGGTCAGGGAAATGACCAATGGCATTAAAACCTTATGATGACCATGCTCAATACTAATATTAGTGATTAAAGAAGTAAGTCAAAAGATCATGGAGAGAATAATTCTGAGATGTTTTAATTTTTAAAATATAATTATTTAGATTTTTAGCTATTACATATTTTATGTCTTGTACTACTAAGATGCCCTGAATTGTGATTTTTTTTTCTTTTTGTGAAGTATGTTACAAAACATTCAATGACTTTTATAAAAATATTTTTTAAAAAAACTTCTCAATTTATGTGATATATACTTGATTTCTACTAAATCATTAACAGGAAGGGTTTATTTATATTTATACATAAACACCCGCAATATTCTATGCAAATTTTATCATTTTCACAAATCTTTAAATTCATAATTGTTTCACTTTATATTTTGAATGACAAATTCCCCTTCATATTTAATGTTTATTTCTTTCGAGTGAAAATGACTGTTATACTATGTTTGAAACATCGTCTTTTACTTCTGTTGTAATGGTGGTAATTCTTATTTTCTTAGATAACTTTCCTATTGGTTTCTAAATTCTTTTATGTTTATTCATCATTTACTTATTACTCTCCATCTCTTAATTGTTTCAAATAGTTTCATCTATTCAATGATTGATCATATTTTGTTTCTTTTTTTTTTTTTTTTTCAATCTGCAAATATGTGACATTTAACTCTTCATCACAAACTTTTTTGATTTTTGTGCCGCTATTTAGTAGAAGAACTTTCCTGAATTTTGGTATTTGTTTTTTTTTCTTTTTAAAAATTAATTGTAGCATTGATTCTTAAAACGTGTTTTAAAATTTAAATTATGCATATTACATGCTAAAACACTTGAACTGTGTAACATATGCTAAGAAACTAATATTGGTTATTTTTCAATAATTTATTTTTTTTGTTATTTGCGTAGAGATTACCTAATAAGATCCTAATGAAAACAATCAACTTTTTTTATTTAGATCAATAATTATTATGTGGAGATTATTTTGCAGCTTACTATAGATTATAAAAAATTACCGAATCTTCATCATTGATTTTCATTAGTTTAAGTATTATCGTACTGAACTTCAGTGGGTTCTTCAATTTATATATTCAAACGTAACAAATATTGATTTGAAAGTCATAATGTATATTTTTAATAATTTAAAATAGTTTTAAGTTTGTAATATACTTATTCAATGTTTACTTTAGTGAATGAATTACTATTTTTAAAAAATATCATTACATTCAACAAAAAGATCTTGTATCTATGTATTTTTTCAATTCTTGAATTTTAATCTGCTTTATAAAGTATCTGTTAATGCACAGTATAATAATAATGAGAATTTTTTATGTGCAAAATAAGAGTAAAATCCATTTATTTAATCTATCTTGATAAGTATTGAATTATGTTCTTCGAATGATCTTATTTAACTATTTTAATAAATTTTTCATGTCTTTTTGAATCATATCAAATAGAAAAAACAAATATTGAAAATATTAATAACAAACAAACTAATAACATCATTTTTTAAAGGTTTTTTAAAGCAATTTTTGTATTTCGTATTTATTTAGAATTAATATTTTGAACATTAACAGATTTGCTAATAACGAATACAGAAGTTATTTAGTAAACTATGTACACACACATGCATATATATATATATATGAGATTGCATTTCATGATATGTATAATGGTTTTACCCCATATCTGTTATTTATATATATATAAATCAATGTCACATGTAAAGGGTAAAATGTCTAAAAGATAAAGGTAAACTTTGGGCCAACCATAGGATTATATCACTTTATCTATCAGTAGAATCTCCAATCAATTGATAATAGTTATATCTCCTTTTACTAAACTAAACTGGATGGTCACTTAGGTTAGCTATGGTTGGTATCTAAAAAGGGCCCTGTATCAAGCTTGTGATCTGAAAAAATTTCCAAAATTCCACCTGAACTCCAGATCATGTTGTACAATAGGTAGACACATTAAGGAGGATTATTTTTTTGTTTTAATATTTTGAATTGAATTGTACTTTTCAATCTTTTTTTCTTATACCCTCATTATTAGTATTATGAAAAATTTTGATTGAACAGGAAATACATCACTATTCTGTGATACTTTTTAAAATAATGTACAGATATCATTATCAGCAAGAATATTATGTAAAATGGAGTTATTTAATATCTGAACTGGATCTAAAAGGAAACTAAGGTGTTTCTTCTATAAAAGAAGTTGTCTGGAAATATTATTATAGAATATTGATCCTGATCCCCAATAATGTTTAAATCATAACTGAAAAAGCTATAGGATATGTGTAACAATGTATTATCAAGACAGTATTTATGATTTTGTTATCTAGTTTTGCAAAATATTCAAATAATTTGCATGTAGGTAATATCCTTGCTGAATACAGATGATTATAAAATATTATACCATGACTTCTAAGTTAATCTAGACCAGGATTATAATTTTCAGGTGGTGAATGCTTTTTTTTTTTTATAATTGACAGATACAAATCCTGAATCATATGATATTCTTCCAGGAATCTACTGTCTGCCTCTTTTTTTATATATAATCAGATCAGAAATCATTGACTTGGAACTAAATGTTTGGCCATAAAGATCCTGCTTGAGGAACTCATAATAGATTGTTTTGGTAAACATTACAGTGTGTCTGATGTGTATTGATTTCTGTTATGTTCTTTTACTATTTTTGGCTACAATCTATTATTGTATCCATCTGATCCTTTTTTTTTTGATTAGTTCTAGGGACTTTCATTTTTTATAATTTTAGTGAAAATCATTCCTTAAAATGGTTGATTGTTGTTAGCCGTGAGGTCATCGCAACCGCCTTGCAAGCAAGTAGTTGGTTGCAGACGGTTGTGGGTTCACGCCCCGGCCGATGCTATGACAAATGGGGAAAAAAAAAATGGTTGATTGTTCAAATGTTCATAAGGAAGTGGAAGTAACAGAGACTGAACTGCAGATGGTTCTTAAGCTGTTAAGTCACTCTATCACTGCATTAAATTATGCTGGGGGCATTAAATAATTATCACTGCATTAAATTATTCTGAGCATTAAATAGTTAATCAGTTTTAACATTAATGGTTCAGCTGATAAGCTCTTTTTAACCTGATTTGATGCATTTTTTTTTCTGTCTTATTAACTGATTTAACCCATTATTACCTCCTAAGAGCTCTATATTCTAATAAAAATTGTTATATCAATGTAATGCTATTTTACTGTTCAATGATGTTTAAATATTTAATTCTTTTCTCCATCTATATATTGTAACAGTAAGAACTCTTATGCCTTGTTAACATGTTGCAAAATTCCACCATCATGTTCGAAGAGCAATATAACAGGTGGGTTCAGGGCCTGCAATACCGTATTCAAACATAGTCATTTCATTCACAACAAAACCCACATGACAATGCATCTACCATAACAATAGTAATATCTTTCTAGGCCCGGTGGTCAGGGAGATCAAGAAAATATAACTAAATTATGATTAAGGTTAAGGGCCACTGCTATATACTTAATAAGAGTTGATAATGAAATGAGACATTATATTATTTCTATAAAATCAAGCAGACATGCAACACAGAAATAGATATATGCAAAGTATTTATTAAACAATTAATTAATTGATACGTAATTTAATTCTACCCAAGTATCATTCGATCACATCTCATGCCTCACGTTTAAGTTGCGTGTGTCACAAGATTACACTATGGAGTCCTAATGAGGAGTGGACTTGCCAACTTAGCAATCACTATTTCTTTAATTATTTATAAACACGTTAGAGTAGTAGATGTGGAGGAGTGGAAACAGACCAAGCATAGATATTTATACTATTCATTAAAGTGACCTGCGATAGTTTGGATGCTGCCGAGCTATGAAGAGATTCGGCTTTTATAAGAAGATGACCACTGAAAAACGTAGATATGAGAGGGATGGCCAAACATCGGGTCGGTGGCCTTTAGGAGTTGTCACAAGTGCGGCATCGGTATGAGGTCATAGCCTTTCCATCCCCGACCGCGTGATGAGGTTAGTTATCATTGGGGTCATTTCTTTATGCCCTTTTGATTATGGGAACTAAAACATTAAGGAATCTCTGTTTCTGTGGTTTTTAAGTTTAAGACATCGAGAAACCAACGCAGTTCACACATACAATGCAAATACATTTATCTACTCTATGCTTTTGTTTAAATTGTTCAATTTATTTCCAATCCCCGCATTCAGTAAGTAAACGATAACTGTTAAATCCCCCCCCCCTTCCTCTTTCATATAACAATACTACTCTATATTTAAGACTTAACGAAATAACTTATAATATCGCCAAGTGGTCAGTACATTATACTAATAATCATAGGATCTCGCTATCATAATACATGTTGAATTGATATTATAATTCCCAAGCTGAGTGTTTATTTAAAAGATACGGGTTTTTATTTAAATTTAAAGTCGCGCAAAAGAGGAACAATTCTTCTGCGAATTAATGGGAAGAAAACATCAGCTTGAAAATCACGTGGGCATGAAATATAATATTTAACTAATACAAATAAATTTTAGATACCCAAGAAGAAGAAAAAGAAATAGATTGTTTTATGAGATTAATTAAAATATAAGATTATTTACAGATAGTTACAGATTTACATTAAAGTTTAGTTAGAGTTGTATAAAATATAAGATTATTTACAGATAGTTACAGATCTACATTAAAGTTTAGTTAGAGTTGTATTACATTTGAAATTTGAAAGATGAAATTTAAAGGGTACATTAGAAAATATATAATTAACTTTAGAGTTCAAAAATAGTCTTTAATCTTGGGTATCATTTTACCTTTGATTGATCGAAGTGTGCACACTTGATTGGAGAGTCCGAGATTCCTGGTTTAACAGCAGTTACATTTAGGAAAATATTTATATATAGGCAGCAGTATTAGTTTAGGTTTATCTCATTTTATGGGAAGCTCCGTATGTATAGCCACATTCCGAAGAAGCGCAGCAGTGTCGCCTACTCCTTGCACATTGTTAGATTCAAATTTGGATCGGGATTAGAAACAAGCAACAGCAATAGCATATTTTGAATTTTAATAGTTACGAATCATCACTCATATTCATCACAAGAATTATTATGTCTATAAGCAATCAGTCTATTGCTTTTATTCCTTTTTTCTTTATCTTTAGGATCCATCGAACAACTGCGTCATCCATCCAAGTGGTCTCTCTGGTCTGTGCTATATATCCCTTTAGGTCACGGATGCATTAATGGTACGGGTTGAAATTTCAATCTGACCACTTTTTTAAAATTTACCTTTTTAACCTGACATAATTTAGAAAAGCTTTTGACAAACCCCTTTTTTTATATAATTGTAAGTTTAAAAATACTTTTTTAGCTCTGTCATCTTTTCCTCCTCCCGCTATGATTTGCACTTTAATTAGCAGGGAAATTTCTATTTTTGTTAAACATCTTTACATTTAATTAAGAGATTTTTTTAGATTTCATAATTTAAGTACTACCTGAATTTGACCTAAATAATAACAAATATGTTTACGTTTAAAATATAATTATTAGTTTATTTTATAAATTAAAATATTACTTAAATGATCACAATAAGATTATTATGATTATTTAATTTTACACAAAATCACACACGGCAATTTAATAATACTCTGCAGTGCGTTATTTTTAATATATAAACTATATTGGAGTGTGTGCGCATATATGACATTTGAAGTAATTGTACATATATGTAAACTTAAAATAAAGGGTGAGAGGTAGAATGATGAGAGAACTAAGGTGAAACTAAGATTTGGATTCAAATCTTACAGTTTCAATATTAAATTAACATAATGGAATGTTTACAATTAGATTAGCAATTGTTTCAACTTAATCTTCTAATATACAGTAATGATAAATGTATAGTTCAAACAAAATATTGTGATAAAAGTAAATCATTGGAATAGAATAAAAATTATTTATTAAAATTATTTTAAAAGTGTGGAAGATTGATACTGAGATTTGTAATCTAATGTCTTAGTATTATGTAAGGAATATTCGTTTACATATCCTTTATAATGATGAAATATTTTAGATTGTAATATTGTAATTATGAGAATGCATGGTTTATAGCAATATAAGGGAAATAATCCATATAAAAAAATAACTCAATTAACTATTATAGTTTTAATGTTTATTTTTTTGTAAGTTTGGTGCAATCAAATGTATTTTTATATTTGTTCCATTATTTCATAGATAATTCATAATATATTTATTTTTTAAAACAAATATTTCCATTTTTTGTTTTAAAGATACCAATAAACAATGGATCTTTACTGAACATTAGTAATATGGGAATGGTGTTTACAAAGTTTTATTATATTGAAGTTTTTACTAGATGAAATAGGTCATATACAATGGAGTTCTGCTAATCAAATTAATTGATTCCAGAATGCTGACTGTGACAAGACAGATCCACAAGATGGCAAATATAACATTGAAAATTTTAGTACACTTTATTTCATATTTCAAGGAAAATGTAATGTGGATAAATATATGCAAAAACATATGCAAGATAAATTTAAAATCTGAGAAGTTAATAAGTTTTGCCTAGTGCACTTTCAACTAACTTATATTAGTCATTGTTATGGCAACTGTCAGAGGAGAAAAGATTGCCGGGTTTATTAAAAAACATAAATGGGTGATTAGAATAACTGAATAGCTAATTATTTGCTTAAATAGGCCATTTTTTAGAAAGGGGATCACAAACATTTTCTTGTTAATTGTGTTCTTATCTCTTGTGATATGCCAAGCCTCTTTCAGTTAAATGCTTGGCATTGTTGTGCTTTAGGTATACAAGTGTGGAAGTTGTAGGCTTGAAGAGTGGCTGGAAGTGAATTGTTGTTCATAAAAATTTGATTGGGTGTGCATTTGGGTTTAAGCATGATTAATTGAGTAGACAAGTTGGCCTTCGATTCACCATAATATATAGCATGGCAGTTGGTGTGAGGGCATCTGACCTTGTATACAATTTGTGATTTCTGGTTTGGAGAGAGATTGTCTTTTGTGGTGTTAATAAATTGGTTCAGAGGGGGAGTATTGTATAAAGCAATTTGGTGAGTTGCAGAGCAAATTTTAGTAAGGCAATGAGTAATTACTAGAAATGTGTGGTAAGGAAGACAATAATTTATTATCAGCTACTGGAGGTGGGTGTCTAAGCTTAAAATAAAACTTTTTAACAGCTTGGCTTAAGATAACTGATGCTGTGCAAGTCTGAGAGAAAAGAGTCAGTGTTATTTTTCCTATGTGACTTAAACTGACACAAATCATGATTGTGATGTAAAAAAAGCTTTTAAACCAGTGAGCTTATGGGATTTTGGAGTAATGGATTAAGGGCATATGGTATCATGAACATTTATAGGATTAATGAGCATTTTATAATTAAGGTGGATAGTTTCTTGTTAAACATAGATGTCAAGGAACTTTATGCCTGTGGTTATCCTCATTTTACTGGATCCATATTAAGGACATGTCTGTAGAAGAGTAGTTTGCATGCTGTTGATTTATGCATTAAATGTGTAAATAATTACATCATCAACATACTGCATATGTAGGATGGAATGGTTGGAATCAAGATATTAAGGTAATATGTCTTCTTCATATTTGTTGATGAATCTTGAGATATTCCCACTAATAGGGAGGCCCATAGGCTACCCATTGTCCATTTTGCAAAAGGCATTGTTAAATGAAGTTGTAATCATTGGGTGTCCAATGTAAACATTTCATAATAAATAGGTGACCTTGCTAAGAGTTTACTTAATGATTTGAATTGATAGAATGTGTGAGATAGAGCCATCTATTTTGGTGATGTCTTATGATGTCAAGTGATGCTGTTCATTGAGTTATATATTTTTGATTTGAGATATGCATTCAAATGAAGACTTAAGGGTGAATCAGCTGAAACTGAATTGATCACTATGCCACTGATCAATTATTTGGGAGGCCATATCATAGTAAGTATTCCCAAAGTTGTTCATTAAGTGAAAGGGGCATTATACATTGTGTAAACTTAATATTCATGAATAGTCAGGGTGGAGTTATAACAGAAGGGTATTTATTGAAATATTCTCACTGGAAAAGGCTTTATTGCAAAACTTGCATAGCTCTATGGGAATAATATTATTCTCAGACCTTTTAAGATTATATGAATCAATTAACTTGAATTTTAATTTGTTGATCTGCACATGCATTCCTATAGCAAAATCTGTGCTGGTAACAAAACAAATCATTTTCCTTTGTCCTTTTTAATACATTTTATGTTATTATGCTGTAGATACTGTTTAGTGGAATCAACACATTTAATTCATACCTTGTCATGTCTGATAAAGAGATTCAGTGGGGTATTTTGTACTATTTGTCCAATGATAGTCTCCCTTTGCTGCTGTCACTATAGATTGCTTCAATATCTGTGGTAAGTTCTCTTATTGGATATTTCCAGGTATAGTCCATAGACCTCTAATATTGAAATTAGCAGTGCTATAAGCAGAAACATCTGAATATGAACAATCTGGACCAACAGTCCATTCACTCGTGGAAATTAGTTTTATAAAAAGTCACATATTTTCAAAATAATTCTGATAAAGAAATGGTTACTTTATGTGCTGCCTTTTTAAAAAAAAACATTATTAGGGTGCTTTGTCTCTCTTTAGATGTATGCTCATAAAAGTAGAAGAATATAGTTGATGGGCAATAGCTATAGATCCTACACTATCAGGATTAAGTGAGAACTGAGTCGGTAAACAGCAGTGTTGTCTTCAACTGGCAGAGGAACATATTTTAATGGTTATGGAGAAGTCTGAAAAGTAGAAAAGTCACAGAAATCAAATCTTGTAGAAATTAATTTGCAGTTATAGATTAAGGCATCTTCTCTGTATTTTTCTTTGCAGGGAAAAATGAGCACAGAGATTTAGTAAAATTGAGAGATATAGGTAAACAATTTGGTGTCAGGTGATCATCCTTAGCAGAGGAGGGAAATACTGCTGGATTTATAACTTGGAAGTGTAAGATCTTTAAAGCATATGGAAAGCTTGAAAATTTGAAAGATTGGAGATGGAAGTAATTGGTATAAGAGAGACTAGGTGTCCAGTAGTGGACACTTTGGAGTAGTGAATATAAAGCAATATACTCAAGTGAACAGGAAGGATTTGTGAGCATACTTATCTTTCATACAAACATGGGATAGATTTTTGTAGATATATTAGAATATAGTGAAAAAGTAATCATGGTAATGATAAAATTAGGACCAAAATGTAACATTAATTCAAATATATATATACCTATATATAGTTATGTAGATCAATAGATTGAGGAAGTATATGAATAACATGAACAATTACTGAGAGTAAATGATCATAGAATTTTTTATGAGAAATTATTGCCAATTCTGGATTGTTGAGAAGATAATTATAGTGGTGAATTTAGGTCCTTGGCATGAGAAGTGAAAGAGTAGAAAGTCTCATCAAATTTTGTATCAGTCATGATCTTATTATTCCAAACACATGGAAAATGATAATTGGGTATCATGAACTATATTATATTTTAACTCTCAACATAGTTTTCACATTCAAGTTAGTTGAGCAAACATTGTCTTTGATCACACTCTGATTGCGATGTTGAACAACCACATTGGTAGTAAAAATAAAATATGGAATCTGTTCAAGGTAAAATCAGATAAAGAGACTTAGCTAAATTTTATGGAAAGGATGGATGCATTTTTTATGTGATAAAAATCTAGATAATTGTATGAATTAAAAAGTGGGAAATAATGAAGAAAGAAATTATTCAAGCAACAGGGAAATGTTTTTGGAAAGAAGAGTGAATGACATACAAGTCATGGATAACAACAGAAATGTTAAACATGGTGAAACAATGGAGATAATGCAAAATGATAAAGGAGGGAGAAAAATACAGACATTTGGAATCAATATTTTCATAAAAGCTAAAAGAAATTATGGATAGATAATTGTCTTAGAAAGATAGATGAAAATATGAAAAGAAGAGAAATAAAAAAAGCATTTAGAAGACAAATTTAGAATTAGAAATAAGTCTCTGAATTAGAAATAAATATTAAGGATTGATTGATCAAGTTGAAATTGAGGAATGGTGACATGGTTATATAGAAGAATTATATAGAAATGAAATGGATAACTTACCAATTGAAGACGAATTTTTAGTGTATTATCACTTAGGATCACTTTTGAGAACTGACTGTGGAAAAAGTCTTTGGAAAAATTAAGTTGAGAAAAAGCATTAGGAAAAGACTGAATTTTAGCTGAGATATTAAAATCCTTGGAAGCAGAGACAAAAGCAGTCAGGTATAAGTTATTGAGAAGAATATGATTGAAGAAGTGCCTTTAGATTTTGAGAAATAGAGCCAAGCAATGTGATGAATATAGAACTTTGAGCTTTCTTAAGGATTTTAACTAAGAATTATTTAACTAAAAAATTGAACATAAAATTGAAGGAAATGTTTTGGAATAAGGCTACTCAGGAAGCAACTTTTTGAATCTTAGAATATTGATTAAGAAATTTTTGAAAATAGAGAAATAGTGATAGTTTTTATTGATATAGAGCATTTATAATATATTCATAATATTAAGAAATGTTAAATTACATTTTAGATGCAGAAAATTAAAAATTCATTTATAGAAGCACCAAGCTGCTATTATTGAAAGAGAAAGTAAAAAGAGGTGTAAATCAAGATTGAGGTCTATAATTTTTGCTTTTCAATATTTATATTGAAGAAGAAAAAGTGATAGTCTACAAAAAATAGTTTTGAAAATAAATGATAAAATATTTAACATTATATGCTTTATAAGCAGTGTGATTTTAATACAAAAAATGAATCTGATGTTAAATGGTATTAAATAAACTTAATAATCAGCTGGGGGAAAAATACAAAATGAAAATAAAGAGACAAAGATAATTAAATTGTGAATGGAAGGAGAAAGATGAGTGTATTCCGTGACAACTATTTTTCAAATTTACACCTTGTCTTTAATGTTGAAAAGAAAATTAAATGTCTATGATCAGCTATTGTCTATAACTACCTTAAAGTTAAAATCACTATGGGATTTTTCATTACTTGTTGAACTTTTATTTTACATATTCTCAGTAGAGCATGGGAATAAATACAGATCCTTAATAGCAAAACAGGAGACCATGGCCAGGGATTTGGGGGGATTCCTGACAGAGATATTTTAAATGCTGGCTCTGACTAAGCATTTATCACAAAGCATGTTGAAGAATTGGCAATCCTCATTGTTTATAACTTACAAGCTTAAGACAATAGGGTCATGTGATCTATGACTCTTATTTTGACTAGGAAAGTAAGTGTATCATTAACTTTTTTTAAATGTATATTTTCATTAATATTTTCTTGGTTTACTGCAATGGTGGAGTGCCAGATAATCATTCCAGTTCTGTATTTCTGGTGTTTGAACTTTTTAGGAACTCCTGAACAATAAAACCATCTCACTATTTCTTAATTATATAGTTTACATAAATGGTAGTTAAAGATTCTTAATACTCTGGAAGTATGGCTTAAAAAAAGATAAATTTTAAATATTAAATGTTATTACAAATCTTTCCCAAATGTTAGCTACAGCAAAGTGAAGCAAGCAAAAAATACGTTCTTTTTTGACTGCAAACATAAAAATAGGTATTTTATATTTCAGATTAATCTGGACCAACTGATGATTGCTGGTTTAGCATGAATACGTATATTGGTGATTATTTATCTTTTCAACATATATGTGTTCAAGTGTATCAGTGTTATGAGATGGTGTGGAGAGTGGTGGGTCGTGTGAAAGTCTGTGCTCATATACCCTATATATTACATATATAAACACAGGTATATAATAAGCCTGTGTATTTCAGTTATTACATAGTAGAGATGTCTGCCCATCCCTTGTATATGTATTAAATGGATTATGTCCTGTACATGAGGGGTCAGATTGACCTTAGGTCAACATGGGTGTGACAATAATCTCAGCCTCAGGGTGGCCTTTGAGCATTCCATCATCAGATTTTCAATTGGATGGACGGTTGAAGAGTTGGAGTGTGTAGTAGATTGAAGCCTGTCCATTAAAGTATGAGGATTGGCTATCATAATATATATCTGAGCACTTATAGCATATATGTGTGGAGATGGTAATCTGGACCAACTGATGATTGCTGGTTTAGCATGAAATACATATATTGGTGATTATTTATCTTTTCAACATATATGTGTTCAAGTATATCAGTGTTATGAGATGGTGTGGAGAGTGGTGGGTCGTGTGAAAGTCTGTGCTCATTTACCCTATATTTAGATTATAAAAAATTTTTAACCCTCGATCTTGAATTGATTCGAGGACCTTCTTTCTGCTCCAGAGTCTGATACCGAACTACTGAACCAAATTGCACAGGACATAATTTAATGAAACTGTATATCAATAAAAGAGTTATTCATTTTCTTTTCTTTTTTTTAGTTGCTGTCTTTGAGAAAAAATGAAAATCATTAATTGAACAACTTTGTTTTATTATTATTATTTATTTTTGATAACTTTTGTTTTATTTTAGCTCAAAATGGCAAACGAAGAAAGACAAAATACAAATAAGTAACCATAACAATTGCGTTAATTTATTTATTGTTTCTGTACTGTTTTTTTTCCTTTTATCTAAAATTAAACAGGGCTTTTATTTAGATAAGTTTATCAATCGTAATGTCCTGGATTATGACGCTTCTGGTGTTCGAACTTCTTATGAACTCTGAGCAATAAAGCTATTCGATTTTGTGTGTGTGTGTGTTGGTCAAGAGATCAGCGCGACTGCCTTGCACTTGCAGGCAGTTTCCCGGGTTGCGGGTTCGCGTCCCGGCCGATTGTATGACACTTAATATATATATAAAAGTGACGTAAAGGAATAAGTATAAATTTTGTTTATAAGTTGCTGGAATTTTCAACAAATTTTAAATGTAAATATCAAATAGCTATTAATTTTAATATCTAGTAGTAGACCTTTAGAGATCTTTATATGATATTAAATATTTATTTTACGTTATAAAACAGCATTAAAAACAAGTAATGCTTTAAAAAACGTATTTCAAAACAAATAAATATAAATCAACAATGATTGATGCTACTAAACTTTTTAAATAATTGATAAGGCATTTTTTTTACATGATTTCAGTCAAATTTGACTGGCAAAAAAGCTATGTAAATATATACATCAACTTCTATTACCCTATTTTTGCTATATTAAAAGAAAGACTTTAGAAATCAATATGAAATAAAGTCAAATAATATACTAATCATCTTAGTCTTTTTTTTTTTCATATGTCAAATGCGTTGTTGTTGTGTGGGAAGTAAACACTAGGCCACCAACGCTTGGCATCTTAGTCATTTTTAATCTATAAATTCTAATTTTTACAATAAGGTACAGCCAAAAATATATATGATGCTATTTCAAATCAAATTGTTTTTTTTTTTTTCATATGTCAAATGCGTTTACCGGTAAGCGAATCCGGGCCAGCTGCTTGGAAGGCAGCTATGCTAACCGCTAGGCCACCAACCCTTGGCATAAATTGTTTTATGTATTAATGTCCAGAAGTCTTCCCACATCATTTGCAAATTCAAATCTCCATAAGAAAAACTATCCTTTAAGACTTATTGATTCTCTTATTAAGTTCTGATAGTTATCATGGTTTGTTTACTTCAGAAACAGCATTAAATCGCTCTTCCATTGCTATTTCAACTTGTATAAACATAGATTTTTTTTTAAAAAATGCTAAAAATTTTATTCTAGAAAATACTGATTTACTAATCCCCCCCCCCCCCCCAAAAGCTCTTAAGAGATCATTATCTTCCAGACAATTTAAAAATTCAAAAAATTGTACTCTTTCTCTTCACACACAAAAAAAATACAGCCTCCAAAGCATTTATGGTTTTGGTTCTTTGTAATCTGGTTTCCCCAGCATTTGTGAGATTATCTTTGAGAAAAATATTTAAAATAAAAAATATGTGATGATGAGTTCTGTAGTGTAATTTTCACTATACCACTCTCGTGCAAAATAGGAACTGGTATTTATCCACTTTTAACACCTTGTGTAGGAATGTAATCATAAATATATGACCAAAGACATGTGAAAGAGATTTATGATTCCCAAGATGCACATTTTGTGCTGAACCAGTACTCATCAGTTGGTCCAGACCACAATCTTTTATAAAAATATCTATCATTGTTCAATAATTAGCTATCCATATATAGTGAGCAATGATAAAGATATGTATAAGAGATTGTGATCTGGGCCAACTGATGTGTGCTGTTTCAGCATGAAATGTGCATCTTGGGGGTCATAAATCTCTTTCACATGTCTTTGGTCATAAATCTCTTTCACACATTTTTGGTCATATGTTTAAATTACATCTATCCACAAGACATTAAGAGTGGAAAGAAACCAGTTCCTACCTTACATGAGTGGTGTAGTGAAAATTACACTACATTATTGGATAATCTCTAATCTAATAAATGACTAATAAAATTATTAAAAAGTATGTAATTTATTAAATATTTCTGATTGTTTTCTGACAATAATTGTAATATAGTTATTTAAAACCAAAAGACTACATGTATATGCTTCACTTTTATTATATATGTTTTATTTTTAAAAATAGAAGTTAATAAATTTGACTGTAATGTTAACTAGAAAAAATAATGGTGGTTAAATGACCATACCTTCTGACACTGGTAATATAAATATCAGGCACTATCCACTCTGTGTTATAATACTTTTTGAGATATTCTAAAAATTATAAAGTGCTTTTAATGTTTTAAAACAGAATTTGGTAGATTCATCATCATCAACCATTATCAATTCACTGCAGGATGAAGGTCTCTCCAAGTTCAATCCATTTTCTCTGATCTTTAGCTTCTCTTCTCCATATCATCCCTGCACACTTTCCTATACCATCCATCCATTTCACATGTGGTTTCTTTCTGGGTCTTTAACAATCTCTTGGAATACAGTTTAAGATTTCAGTTGTCCATCTATTATCATCTCTTCTAGAAATATGTACAGCCCAACTCCACTTCAGTCTTTTAATTTTTTCAATGAGATCAGTAACACCTGTTTGTTTTCTTATCCATATATTGGGTTTTCGATCTCTTCTTGTTATTCCCAAAATGCATCTCTCATACTTCTTTAAGTGGTCTGAAGTCTCTGTAATGCTCTTCTATTAGGTGTAATTTAGAAATAAATTTGAAATAAAAAAGTTTTTGTTGATTTTTTGAAGACTCGTTTCTTTCAGACCATTTGCAAAGTTCAATTATGAGTATTAAAAATATTTTTCATTTTTAAATTAAATTTCTATCTAATTTATTGAGTTTTGGTATAAAATAAAGATTTTATACAGAAATGAAAGGTTGAGCATTGACAAAAACTGCCACCAGGGCTAACATTAGAAAATTTCAACCTATAAAAGAGTTAAAGGAACCTCCTATCTCAGCACTGAAAAATTGTTGTATAATGGATTCAAAATAAACTTCAATTTAGAATCATAACAAGAAACTCATTATTTAATTTCAATAATAAAATAGAATGTGGCTAAAATCAATGATCAATTCAGAATAGCTTTATTTGATGTCACTAATCTCTATAGCTTTATAAATAGAATTTTATCATTTAAAAATTATTTAATATATATTTAATATATGGATATTAAAATGGGTGCAATTTATGATAAATTTTTTATATTGAAAAAAAGAATTATTTATTTTGTACCTAAAATGGGGAAATCATTACAATAATTGCATCTGGCCCTTGGATTATTGGTAGTGCTATCATCTCTATTTTAACAATTGCCTCAATTGAAAAAAAAAATATGACAAAAATAGTAGCTATGTTGATGATATATTTGTTTGTATTCCATCTAAAGTATTCAGTTAATGCTTAATAATTTAAATAAATTGCCCAAAATTAATTGGGTGAAAGAAGATGGATATTAATAAATCGATTTTTTTAAAATTTTAAATAAAAAAGACAAGACACAGCTATTGATTGAGTATTAATAGCTATCTATATCCATCATCTAATATTCCATTTCATTATAAAATGGTAAGAGTTAAAGCTTTTTATTTAAAAAATTACAACTCTGAAACTAATTTAAAAACTTAATATTGGAAAGATTGGAAAGATACATATATGATTTAATCAGTGATGAGTATTCTAAAAACCTGTTTAATAAGCAAATAAAAAAATTCAAATTTAAAACATAAAAAAAGTTCTGTCTGTTTAAAAATCATGAGATGAAATGCCTTATATATCTAAATTATATGAGAAAATAAATTCTCCTCAGAATAAAAATTTTAATAAAAGTTTTTGATGTACCCTACCATTAAATAGGCTTAACATTAATTTGAAGGACAAAAATAATTATGGAACACAATTGGTAGAATTTTTGGCCAGGTATTATGGAGAATCATGAAAAAATGGTATACAGTGTTATCGATATAATAGAATTAAAAACAATAGGTAATATACTTACATATTGTTTGAATACAAGAAAAAAGCTGATAATTTGTTTGTACCTAATAATGTAAAAATCATGTGTCTGGAAAGAAATAAAAAAATATAAAATTAAGGAGTTATAGCCATGCTTCATAGTTTGAAGATGATATCTTGATAAAAATTGTTTAGCCTACTATCTGCCAATGACTGCAGCATACTGCTATTGCTCAAAAGTGCCTAGTCTGCTGATATGCAAAAATAAGCAGAGGTATTTAACCCTAACCCTAACCCTAACCCTAAGGGTTAGGGTTAGGGTTAGGGTTAGGGTTTAATCCAATTGTGATCAAAAAGAAGCCAAAGGATCTATAAGGAGATTGCTATGGAGAGATAATGTAAAAACTCACTAAAGTTGGCTCTACATTTTAGAATACTAAGAAAAATTGTATTAAGAAAATAGTAGCTTGTCCCCGATAATTGATGCAGAATATACCATTAATATAAGAACCAATAGCATTTTATTCAGCAAGCACTGGTATTTAAAGATTTTTTGTAATATAAAAGTCCAACTAATAATTTTAAATTATAATATTGTAATAATTATGAATTTGCCCACTAGTCTAGTGAAACATAATTTTACTGTTCACCATGAATTGAATGTTATTATATATATATATATATAATGTCCTTTATTATTTAATTTGAACTTTGATAAAAGTATTGAAATAGTCATTAAAATGTTTGTACTTTATGTTAATAGATGTAATACTATTTATTTTTCAAAAGCATTTGTGTGAAGTAATAAATATGACATTTTAAAAATATTACAGTTATAGCACTCTGTATAACTTATGTGTTACTCTAGTATAACTGATGATCAAGTGATTTACCTGTGAAACACATGTATATCACTCGATCACCATTTCTTATGCTTACGCAAGCTGTTTACACAGAGGCTAAACTCTCAATACAGTAGCACCACCAGTGCAAGCAGAGTAATCAATGGATGTGAGAAGGTTTGTGCATATAATCCCTATCTACTGCCTACTCATCCAATATCCCCAGACTAGTTTCCAGCTTGTGGCTTTCATTAGTGAGGAGCTTTGGTTTTGAGAGCGCTACACCTAGATCTTAGGATGAATGAGGAGTCTCGATCTGAGAGCACTGCACCTAGATGTAGGTGCAGTGCTCTCAGATCCAAGGCTCCTCACTAATGAAAGCCACAAATTGGAAACTAGTCTGGAGCTATTGGAAGAGTAGGGATTTTATGCACAAATATTTTTGCATCCATTGTTTACTCTGGCTTGCACTGGTGGTGCTACTGTATGGAGAGTTTAGCCTCTGTGAAACACGTGTTCTACAAATGCCCAATTTTTTTTAGTAGTTTTATAGCTGTTATTACTAGTTAAACATTTCTTTAAATTTTTCTCTCTATAATGCAAAATTAATAGTTCCGTTGTACTGCAGGAACAATGGAATCATTTTTTACCATATCTTATATTAATGACCAGTTAATATTAATATTGCCTTAGTCTAATTATAATATTAATTTTTTAAATTTAATTTCAGAAAAAAAATTTGGGAGTTCCTCAAATGCCTCTGCTTTACATTAATGTATTTAAGAATACTGACTATTTGTTTTAATGCTACATAACATGTAAAGTAATAACTTTCACACCATAAAAATAATGTGTTATATTGATATTTATATAGAAAATTGTTGCTATTGTGGTATTATATGGAATGTATGTTTTACACTAAAACAGCCAATTATTTGATAGTTTATCTGGTAGAACATGTCTTCTGAGAGAATCTGAATCATTTTTTAATAATATTATTGCTCTTGTTAATTTTAAAATATTTATATTTCATTATTGTATATAGATACTTTTGAATAAGTGAAAAATGGGATAATGTAGAAAAAGAAATTCTACTTCATTATATAAAATAATTGTATTATCGTTGTTGCATCTAAACTTATTTTCTTATATTAATATTTTATACCTTTTTTTTTGTTATCATTTAGTTTCGTAAGTATATATGCACATATGTGTTTCTGATAAGAAGTTTTTAAAAATGTGCTTTAATACCTTTTTATAAAACGGATTTATTTATAGATGCATTTTAAAAATTTAAAGAACTTATTACTTATAAAGTTTATGATGCAGTTATAAATACTGAGTTGCTAGAATGTGTTTTGTTTTGTTTTTTAATATGGAATAGTAAATAGTGGCGAACTGTCATTGATTATAATCAAATATTGCTTGGTTGTAAAAACCTATTGCTTAGATATTCAATCTGTTTTCAAATAGAGAACTTAATATATATATAAACACAATTTCTCCTCTACATAACCGCCTTAATATTTCAATCAGAAAACTGTTTGTCATTAGAAATCTCTGATGAAAACCAGTCTTCTAATTGAAATATTAAAATGGCTGAGTGGAGAAGTCAGTTGTATTTGTTTTTATTAATCTTTTTTTTTTTAATTTCCTTTGGTTAGCTGATATATATATATATATATATAGCAGGTCATACTGCCGTTTGTTGGTGGATTTTTATTTAGTTCCCTGGATCATTTTCAAATGAATGTAGATTGCATAAATTGGATGAAGAATTATCTAGTATTAAATTAATATTGTTGGGTTTGTGAATATCAAAGAAACGATGAAGAGAGAATGATTTTCAATAATCAATTTTTTACTTTTCTACAAAGGCATTCTACTAAAAGCACAATTGGAGTGTGATTCAGTATAAACAAAAAATGGAATAACAATATTAATGCAGGTTACTGCTATATCAAACAGAGTAGTAAGATTTGTTATTCTGCTTGACAATAATAATTTAGGTTTATGTCTCAACTAATTCTCATTGTGATGAAATAGAATATTTTTACATACATGTATAAAGTGTGTTTTATCATACCAACCAGATTTTAATGCTAAAATTAAAAAATGATTAGACTATGAAAATGCTGGTTAGGATGATGAAAATGAAAGATGACTCGTAGGCTTTGCAGAAAAATAAAAACTGTATATTATCTTTTTCTTTTTTTTTTTTTAGAAAAATACTAAATAGAAATGGACATGCAAACATTAAAATGAAAATACAATGAATTAGATTATATTTTGATTAACAGGAAATATATTTCAGAATTGTAATGCTCTTAATAGATTCAACACAGAATGTGTTCTTTGATTAGTGGAATGTAAAAGGTGTGTTAATACAAAACTAGAGAGAAAAAAAAAACAGTGCTAATGGTTTTGCTTGGGAGTTCATAAGAAGTTCACGCCAGAACTACGAATGCCTGAATTGATCCTGGAACACTCTCATCTCAAGTTGGATGCTATCAATTATGCCAACTTGCACATGGTATTAGAGAGATAATAATTATTAAGAGTATTAATAAGTGATATTGCTAACTTTCACAAACCCAATGAATTTAAATTAGAACTTGCTAATCATTTTTAAATATCAGTTTTTGAAGATGGTTTACATTTGACATGGACTAACAAGGGGATAACTAATACTTTGTTAAGTACTGCACAAAGATAGCTAGGATAAAAACAGCATTTTCAAATGGAATAAAGTAACTTATAGAAAAAATAGTTTTAATAGCCATTAAAAAAAATTGAATATCTGGAATTCTGTAATACATGCTTAGAAATTGGCCAGATCTTTCTATTCGAACTTTTATCTCATGATATCCATTATCATCTTTGGTTATTGCTATTAATAAATCTTATTTTCAATTTGTTCCCTTTTTTGAGTGTGGGTCTTATACTCCTATGATGTGCATTTTGTTGAAATATAATTACATGTGTTCAATCATTATTCTAAGTATCTGTGCTTAATGTTTGGCTAGAAATTGAAAATGGTAACAAACAAGGAATTATATTTTAATGCAGCAGAATTAAATTAAGTTTGTAAAGATAGCATTTCAATAATGAAAATTACACTCTTTTAAGTGGGGTTTACTATATTTAAATAAGAATAAAACTTGTCTGTATCAGTCTTTCAATTTTTCTATCTCAATATGGTACAAAGTTTTGTGGCACTCTTAAATTATGATATTAAAAAACCAATTTTTTTAAAAAAGTATACTGTGTATGATTTATTTATTAGCACCAACAAAACAATTTATTATAATAATGATATACTGGTATAAATATTTTACAGGGGGTTTAAATTTTATATGTATATTTATTGTGCTTTGAATTTCTTTTGAAAATTATTTAATTAATGACCTTTAAAAATGTTAATGATATACCTATAATCCTATCACAATACATAAGTTGAACATCATTGCTATCAGACGACTCTTTTAGCTAATTCTAGGGATTTGGGTTACAAAAGCATAATGAATTCTGGGAATGTAACTCTTAATATTAATGAATTCACTTGTAATATAATTGCAAATATAATTATGCTCAGTTTAATCACCATTATTCTGTGATTAGATTAATCCTTATGAAATATCAGTTTGATGTGTGATAAGCTTACACAGAATTAGAAAACATGTTTGTTATGTAAAATGATACACCAAAGAGTGAGTATTTTACATGCAATGATGCTATACATTCCAAAACCTATCACAAGTTTGAATCCATATAAGGTATTTTATTGTTACATCTTAATGATATGGACTCCTTGAATTTGTTAGAATAATTTAAGAAACTGACAAAATATTACCAATACTGATCGATTGTTAGCACTTGGTAATTATACTTATTTGTCTTAATCAGCCCAACTTCACGCATACAATATATATATATTCTAATGTTGATAGTCTTAATATGTGCAATAAAATGTGTATTATAAACGGACTATGATGATCTGAATTGCCTAATGGATACTCATGCTTTGCTGCATAGAATGCAAGTACTTATTAAATGTGAATTGAATATTGCATTTTAGTTTTATGATGCTGGTAGTCATTGTTGATAATATATCTCTTCATATAGTTAGTGATTGTTATCAGTCTTGTGATTTTTACTAACTATTCCGTGCATAATTTTAACTACCAATTTCACTTATTCTTTGAAATCGTTTGTGTTTTTGTTATTATTTTTGTTTTGTTTTTGTTTGTTTTTTTGAAAAAGTATCTATAATTAGGATTGTGCATAACATATTTTAGTATTTGAACATGACCAAGAGATGTCTGGGGGTTTCCTCCTATCCCCGACTCCCATCACCACTATCTCAAAATAATTGCATTAAGACTGTTCATTTTTTTCTGTTATTTAGTCTTTATAATATTACTCCAAATCATTAAATATTATCCTGTGTCTTAATAGACCGAGTGTGTACATGTCTTGTAGCAGTTGTCTGACTTTCTCGTTATATGTGTAGTTGTTTTGAGATTACAATTTCATAGTTACAAATTTCGAAAACGATTTTAGAAGTAGATTATTGTAACAGCAAACATTTTTTATTTATTTTTGATTGAAAACTTTATCATAAAAGTTTTTGCATATTATAAATTATTGTGAAAATTTATATTTTAAATTAAAAGTGCGAAGAGAAAAACGGAGAAATGTTTTTCTGATTGTTGTTTTTTCTGACAAGGCCATTAGACGTGATTTTAAAACAGCAGGAAAAAACTTCTAATCTTAGTCTGAGGTAATTTATATTTAGATAGTATAAACGAAAAGACATATATGTAAACAGGATGGAAGTAACACATAACTCCTTCTATTTCTTTAGATATTTAACATTCATTCTATCTTTGCTTGTCTGAGAGCGTCTCTTTTTTTTCTTCTTAGATTGCTTGTATTCATATTAATGAATGGATATCAATGATGTCTGCTCCTGTACGCAAGACAGTAGTACTGCAATCAGGTAATAATAGTTTTAGATTCATTCTTTGCAAATAAATCTTTCCTTTTTTTGTGGAATATGAGATAATATGATTGGAATATAAAATAATGTTCTGTCATACCAATCATTGTTCGAGAATATTGGGAAATAATATACTTTTTATCGTTATAATGTAGTAATTTATATTTAAGCAGTGTGCATAATCTATAAAAACATATTTTAAGAAATATTTAATGGTTATAATTAGCTGGGCAATATATTTATGAACATTATATTTATAAATCATAATAAATGCACTTTGTAAATTATATTAGAAACTAATTAAGTTAATAAACAGTGAGGATTGCCAATTCCTCTACAAGCTTTATGATAAATGCTTAGCCAGAGCCAGCACTTAAAATATCTCTGTCAGGAACCCCTCCCCAAACCCCTGACCATGGTTTCGTGCTTTGGCACTCCTCAGAGAGGTGTCAGGGTAGGTTCATACACTAGATCTAAAAATACCAACCCAAAGCCAAGCACTTATTTAAAAGTTATCTATTGAGTGGAAAATCTGAAATTTTCAGACATCTACATGTCTTCAAACCCAGCTATCCAACTCAAATAGCTATATGGGGCTGATAGATCTTCAGCCATATTAGTAGTCATAGCAATATAAAATTGCATAAGACTTTTGGCAGAGACTATAAATAGTCAAAATAAGAGCCAAAGATCCAATTGATAGATCACATGACCCTATTAAGC
Source organism: Epiperipatus broadwayi (assembly GCA_028023455.1). NCBI lineage: Eukaryota > Metazoa > Onychophora > Udeonychophora > Euonychophora > Peripatidae > Epiperipatus > Epiperipatus broadwayi. The sequence goes on from JAQFVV010006210.1 coordinate 4,644,826, forward strand.
AAATTGTTTTAATGTGTTAATAAAAATAACCTCTTGGACAATATTTTTACTTTACCCAAATCAAATACCAAATTGTCCACTACATTTAAATTTATGATCATTAAATGCAGTCAGTGTTTTCACATTATTTATTTTGGGGGCTTTGATTCTCTCTTATAATCTTTGGTATTTATTTAATGAACGCCAAGATTTATTGATATGTGAACTTCAACAAAGTATCAGTATTCATTGAAAAAGAAATTTAAAAAAACATCAATTACTGTGTGAGAGAGTTAAATGTACTTTTTTTTCACTAGATCTATGAAAAAAAGAATAATAAAAATAAATGAGGCTATTTTTATTACTAGATGAAACAATTGGTTTAATATCCAGCATGCTAATGTGAAAATTCATAAAGTAAGAGGTATAATGTGAAATTCTGTATTTGTGTAATTTTACTGTATTAGTTTTATAAATAAGAGCAATTGATAAAGATCATTTAGTAGAAATTGAAAGTTTTTCTATAATGTTTATTTTTTAATGTTTTTGTAGAAAGATAAAAGAGAGTGCCCTAGCCAATCACATTGGTATATCTATCCATTTCCTTAATGGATATTAAAATTTTAGAAATATAGACAAATTATAATAATACTTACAATTTTATCTGTTGTAATAATTAGTTATTTTACTAGCCTTTTTAGCTTCATCTTCCAAATGCTATGGAATTATTGTCTCTTTTCTTCTCATTTCTATCCACAGCTTTCCAATCTAAAGCTTAGTATAATGAATTACTTAGATAGATGAAGATCTGAACTCGAAAAATGAATAGTGACCACAGCTAACATTTCTATTCATTTTATGTCAACTGTTTATGTAATTGATGTTGTTTGTAGCTTATCATATCATTTTAGTATTTCATTTAAGTGCTTATTTTATAGATATTTACAAATATACACATTATTTTATTGCAGTACTTATGAGTTTTCAGAGATACCAAGATGGCAGTCTGTATTTTTTATAAATATACAGTTTTGAGAGCTTACCAAGATGGCAGCTCATATTTTTGATAAATTTCATTAACAATATTCTGACGTTTACAAAATTAATGTTAAATTTTAAATAAAGGAATAAATTCCAATAAATTTCATTAACAATATTTATTTCAATTTTGTTTTTTATTTTTTCAAAAACGTTTACAAAATGAGTGGAGGGTCTACAATCTCCCAAAGCTGCTTTTGTTTTGTTAAATTAAAAAGTAAAGTAATAAATTCTGATAAATTTAATTGACAATCCTTATTTCAATTTTTTTTTATATTTATTTCCCAAAGATGGGTTAGTTATGTTTACAAAGAATAAGTGGAGGGGCCTACAATCTCCTGAAGATATGTTAGTTACATTTAGAAAAAAAATGAATGGAGGGTCTATAATCTCCCAAAGATGTCTTAGTTCCATTTACAAAAAATGAACCATAAAAATATTATTATATAAATACAATATTTGCATTTTATTCATGTCAGCATGCAATCCTTAATGGCTTCCAAAATTTCTACAAATGTTCTGAAGACCTACAATTTCCCAAAGATCGTAGTTGTTAAATTAAAAAAAAAAGGTAAAAAATAATAATAAATTCCAATAACTTTCATATAAATTCTGATAAATTTCATCAAGAATATTTATTTCAATTTTTTTTTTACTTATATTACAATGTGGAAGCAAAGAGATGCTTTTAATGTTGTAACTTTCAATTCAGTGTATTTCTTCTGGCCAGTTTTTTTTTTTTTTTGTAAATTGTGATAATGATCAAAATTTCAGATCTTCCTGTCACAGAACAGGATGCAGTGAAGTTTTTTCAAAGGTATAGAATCCTACCCTCCAGAAAAGTGTGCATTAATGGTCATAATTTGAAACTTTACATTTATTGGAATTTATTAGTTTATTTTTTAATTTAACAAAACACAGCTTCAGGAGAATGTAGGCTCTCCATTCATTTTGTAAACGTTTTGGTGGGAAATTTAAAAAAAATTGAAATATTGTTAATGAAATGTATCGGTATTCTTTTTTTTTTTTAATTTAACATTAATAATCAGAATTTATTAATTATGTAAACATCAGAAGATTGTTAATGAAATTTATCAAAAATACAGGTTGCCATCTTGGTAAGCCCTTGAAACTGTATATTTTTCAAAAATATAGGCTGTTATCTTGGTATCCCTGAAAGCTCACAAGTATCTTTATTTTTAATTGACATATACATTTAATTTATATGAATCCAAGAATTTTATTATTTAAGTTTAGAAATTTATTTTACAAACAATTTTAAATTATGTTCAATCTTAATAAATTTTATTCTGATGATAAATGCAATTATAAACTCATATTCATTTCTTTTTGCATATTTTTAATATTGTAAAAATTAACATTTAAAATAGTGACAATTTCTCTCTTCCTGTCTTTTGATTTTATTAAAATAATACCCTCAGTAAGGACAAATATTATTTAATAATAAATTATTTTAAATATATCTCAAAACAATTACGGAAAGATGGAAACCAAGAGAAGCCATTCTTTTTATACACGGGCTACAAGTAATCATGATTTTAATGATATTTAAACTTTGATAACATATAGTAATAATGAAACTTTTATAATTTAATCTTTTTCCCCTATAATTTGATATATCATCAAACATATCTGACACATTAAAACTTGATTTAAGTGCTAGTATGGTTAATAACATAGTGAATTAACTTAAGGAAAGAGATTAAGTTTTAAGTTAATATGTATAAAGATATCTTCAAAACATTATTGAGAGACTTTTTATTAATGCAAGAAAGCAAAGATACAAATGCATAGTTATTCACATAATTATACAAAAACATGACTTCATTATTGCTTGTTTGGTATCTGTTAAGTGTCATGCATGTATCAGATTTGGTCATGACAGAAATCTGTTCAACAGAACCCTTTTCTCCAGATAAACTGCTTTCCTTAATTTTGAACCATGTGTAAGATCAAAGGTTATTGTGTTTAACCTAGTGCTCTTTATATGCATATATAATATATATATCTGTGTTTCATGTTATCATGCAAGATTAGTTAACTGAACTGCTTTATGCATTTTTTTTTATGAAATGTAAAAGCCAGATAGATACTGGATACCTTACTTTCAGACAGAAAGCCTAATATTTAAATTAAAAAAACTCCATTATCACAATATAGGGTTCAAGCGTCAATCAGGCTGAATACACAGGCCTTAAGCAGATTTTGGATTATTTTTAAGTATTTATTCAGTATTGATTAAATGGGTATTACAATGCAGCTATTACTGCAGGGGAGGTTTTACAATCCTACAGACATTCAGTCCATGATTAATTTTTAGTTCCAATGCATAAGCTTGTGGTTAAGACCTGTAGAGGTCCCTACCTTCGCATTTTCAACCGCACATGCTTTAGGTTTATTGCCTTAATAAATATTACTTATGTAATCAATGTGCGTTAAATAAATTTATAATTAAACTAAAAATAGTAAAATGAAAAGGAAATTTACATCAGTTTTTTGTATTGAATAATATTTGACAATAATTAATAAATTTATTACAGATTTATAAAAACCAATCAAAAATACTAACTAAATAAATGAAAATTTTATAAATATAAAAAGAAATATTAATTAAAAGTAACTATAAATTAGAAAAAATTATATGTATTAAAAAAAAAATTAAATTTTATCAGTAATAAATTTTTTAACTAAAATTGATAACTTCATAATATATAAATTGCTCTTGGCTTTAATGGATTTCAAAATAATTAACTTGCAAGTTATATCATAGTTAATATATTCATGATGTAGTTTAATTTTAATTAACCTCAATGTTAACTATGCAAAATCTTTTCAAATAGTTAAGGATAATGAATAAATTAAAATAAATTAATGTCTCGTTTCTGCCGTTTAAATTTAAAATCGAAAAATAAAAGATCAGAAACCTTACATCACTTAATGGAAAGATTATAAGAAGCCAGCTATTAATCCAGCTTTCGTTTTTAACAATATATTATCTCCTCATTCCCAATAGAGGGCAGTAGATGTTAATTTTTCAGAGATAATCAATTGTTCATTTATTTTTATTATTACAGTAATATTATTTTGAAACTTTAATAACTAAAGTTGAAAGATTAAAATAATTTAAACAAAAATTATTTTATAATTAAAAATATGTAGAGAATGAAATCTAATGATTGAATTAGACATTTAATTATTTCTTCATATTTGTAGCATGGAGTTTAAATATTAAGTGAATCCAGGTAGTCAACTAAACCTCCTCTTCTTTTTCTTTTTTTTTGTCTATTCATTTTTACTTGGAGAGAAAGGTAAGAAAAAAACGGCCAAATGGATAGCGTTTATATATATTAGCATTTCTCAGAACTCAAGGACAGAGAGTTAATTGATAAGTTTTTGATCCTCACAATCATCTTTCAAGGTTGCTTCTTTATTTTTATTAAATATTATTTTGGGAATGAAATGACACTTATAAGAACATATTAATTATTATTCTAAATTTTTTCTATTCGCAATGTTTATACTAAGTTATAATCATTATTTAAATAATCTGCCATATATATTATACTGTCATTACACTCCAAAACAGATGCTTCTTAGTATTTCTATCTGCTACATCCATAATCTAGGGTTCAAATCTGGGCTGGGTAAAACTTTTTCTTTTCAAGCAGATTACTTTTTGTCCCCCTGTATTTATCTTAATACGTAGATATTCTTAGCTGCAAAGTAATCACCAAGAAGAATAACTATTAAAACTTTCAGGATTTGAATGGTCTGGTAAGCATAGACTTCTTCACAATTTCATGTTTGGATGCTAGTTGAGATTTTTATCATACATGGTACTTAGTTTTTACCTCCATTTTAATTTGTTGACTACAATTAATTTGTTAATTTATACAGCTTTATGTTATATGTGTGTTAGCACAACTTCATTATTATTATAATTATAAAATCAAACTTTTTGCCAATAATATTGATATATTTAAGTCATGTTTATATCTTCTATTATTACTAATATTTTTACTACCACTACTACTACTGTTGCTACTTAAGTGAAATCACCTAATTCCTATTTTTCTATTCTTATAGTAAACAATAATTTAATAAATGTAATTACTCTAAGTATAGATGAATTTTATAAGTGAATCTAGATCTTTCTAAAGTAAAAGAAGTATTGCATATTTAATATATATATTCATTTTTAAAGACTGCATTAATATTTTTGGCTTCCTTTTAACATATATATTTAATTTACTCTTGAAAAATTGCAAAAATAATCCCAATTTGTAAATTATGGAAAAGGTCAAAGAATTTTAGATTTATTTCTTTATTGCCAATTTGCATTACCTTATCAGAAAAAGCAATTTATACTAGAATTATACATCAATTAAAAACATTATTACTTTTCCTATATATGCTTGTCTACCAAGATGATCTATTGGAGCAAACTTATTACATATAAATCTCCCTCTCCTCTCCCCCCCAAAAAAATTGTTACTCAATATATCTATGCAAAAATATAAGATAAATACTACCACAACGTGTTTTGCCTCAGACTGAGAACTTTTTCAGATAGTCCAGAAGTTTTAAATCAACCTCAACTTTTATTCAAATGTAGACATAAATATTTAAATTAGGAATGCATGATTAAATTAATTTCAAAAATGAGAAGCTTAAAATGCTTGAAAACATAAATCTAAACATTATAAATTTATAAAAAAAAAAATGAAGGGGGAGGGGTATTTCTTAAGCAAACTATATTAAAAACCTATCTTTACACACAGAGATTGGTGAATGTATGTTTGTCTGATGTCACATGTCAAATTCACAACTACATTTATGCAAAGGAAGTAATTCTACCATTAAATAAAAGACGTTGAGGAAAAAATCAGTATGAATGCTTTTAACTACAGAGATATAGTATATATTTCATGGCAAAGATTCCCAGCCAGCTGCAGAAACAGCCCTAAATGCTGATTCATAATTCAGAATTAAGGCATTCCATACTTTCATGGTCTGTAAATTCCTAATGTAGTTTAGATGAATGACATACTCAGCAATGTTAGCAATGTGTAGTAAAATAATACATATGTTTACATTAAATCTTAGTAAAAATTGTTAAAGCAACCAAATTAAAATAATATTACAAATATTATATTTAATAAAAAATATTACAAAAAGAACAGGCTCAAAGACAGGCATTTTTTGTATTCTGACATTAATAAATGGTAACTATTAATAAAGTTTAAAAGAACTATTACATTTGTTCGTGACACTGTCGAAAAATCAAAAAGTTTTTTTATTTAGCAGGTGCTCCAATAAATAAAATATAAGTTTTAATTTAGTTTTATTAAAATTTGGAAATTTATTTATGTAATATTAAAATGTTTTGTGTACATTAAATCTTAAAAAAAAAAAAATTGTTAATAAAAACAATTATTATAAAAACAAGGTGCTGAAAACCCAGAATTTTTGTATTCTGACATAATGACCATCTTTTAGACCATTGTATAATTCTTGCATTTAAAATCTTTTGTTTAATTTACATTAAATCTTTAAAAAAATTGTTAAAGCAATAAATTTAAAAAAAACATGGCCTTTACAAGGTCGAGTACATCTGGTATATATACATATCACAAATAAATTATGAGATTGATTTAAAATAAAAAAAATAGTATTTTAAATTTGTTTAATAATCTTTAATCAGATAAAGTTGATTATTAGTTGCCTGTTGCATGAAATATTTTTTTTCTCAAAATAATAATTACAATGACCATTATGATTATTGTATTTTTGCTCAGGCAAAATAACATTTGTAAGAATTTTAATCAATAAAATTGATTTAATGAATATAGTTTAATCAATATACATATTTTATAATTAAATATTAGTACACTTTGTTCATTGTATGTGATCAAAGTATGCATTTGTTTTACTTATGGTGCCAGATAAAACTGGTGGGTTTTTTTTTTTTTTGATTTTGTTGTCCTTAAAGACGAAAATCTTCTTTACTTTGGATATTTCATAAATGAATACACTGATCATAGTGCTAAGACACTGAATGAAAATTAAATAAAGCATATTAATTGTATTTTAATTTTATAGTCAAACATATTCTATATTGCATTTAGCATGAGTGTAACCGTCTTCAATCTTGCAAAATGACATCCACTTTTTGACTGCCATTTTGGAAACAATATTATTTTTTGAGAAAAAAAATTACATTTTTTAATAAAGATCACAATATGGAATAACTGAGTGTAAATCCAAATAGTAGCTACATATTGATGATGATTACTATAACAAATCCTCACATAAAGATCTATGATTAACCAGAGTAAAAATATATTTGTTTTAATTACCATTAATATATATATTTTCTCCACAAAACTAGCAAATGTTCAGCAAAGTCATTGTATATAAATTGATCTTAAAAAATGTACAGCTCTGTAATAATTCTTAAGAAAAAGAGCAAACATATAAATATTTGAAGCACATTAGATTTGTAATTTTTTGTTTGTTTATTTATATTTTTTTAATTAGCGATAATAATGATTACTGTGAAGTATATGCCAATTGATCTACGTCTTCTCATATAATTATTTTAAGGAATATAATTTGGAGTGATTTTGAAATTATATTCTGAAAACATATTTAATAAGGATTTTCAAATTTCTAAAATAAAATTAATATTCATTATTTTGATGATTTTCATTATAGAAAAGCAATGGATATAATTTAATCTTATCACTATACTGAAATTTCACATTAAAATGGAATGTATTGAAACAAAACTATAATTTTTAATATGTTAATTAAAAATAAGTACATTTTATTTTTTAGTTGTTTTTGGTTTTTTATACTGACAATGGATGTAATAGTTTTTAATACCTTAATTTGTGGAATATTTTAAAGTATGATAATTAAAAGATCTATGAGTACTGATGTACTTGGCTATATACAATTGATTTTTTCGTTTCTTTAAAACACTGAATTTATGTCGCAAAATAATTCTGCGATTCACTGTCTCTACATAACTAAAATTTATATTTGTAAATAGTTATATATATATATATATATTAGAACACTAAATGATAATTAGGAAACATTTCCCCACCACCATGCATTACATGAAATTCTTTTTTTTTTTTTTTTAGAAATTAATTTAAAAATAAACTTTATGTTCTTCATTGATATTGTTAAAAATGTTTTTATTTGAAAAAGAAATGGAAACATTTTACTTGGAGTTGTTATTTAAATTGTCATTTTTTTAATAGTCAAAAAAAGTTAGAATAAACCTTTTAACAGAGGTAAACTCTCCATGCAGTAGTGCCACCCAGTGCAAGCCAGAGTAATTATTGGATGCAAAAAGATTTGTGCATAAAATCTTTATGTTAATGTCTACTTATCCAATATCCCTAGACTAGTTTCTAGCTTGTGGAATACACGAGTGAAGAGTCTTGGATCTGAGAGCACCACACCTATCTTAGGATCTAACACAACCTTCCAGTAGCCATCTTTTACATTTTTAGTTAACTATAAAGTTATGAGTCCAAAATGAAAACACAATGTTTTCAATCCAAGCTCATTTGCTTGTATAGTTATATATATCTGAGCCCAGTTCAGCATCTATACATTTTGATAAAAGTGGCTGTTGGAGGATTTAATTTGATCCTAAGATCTAGATGCAGTACTCTCAGATCTAAGGCTCCTCACTGATGAAAGCCACAAGTTGGGATATTGGATGACTAGGCTTTAGATATGGATCTCATGCGCAAACCTTGCATTCCTTGATTACTCTGGCTTGCTCTAAGTGACACTACTATATGGAGAGTTTTGCCTCCATTATAACAGCTTGTGTAAAAATTGGGAATGGTGATCATATGGTGGTTTAAATCCTTATATTCTTCAGTTAGACTTCAGGTTATCTATGATGGAGAAATGGAGTTAAGGGAGAGGGAGTTTTGAGTTATTTTGCATTGTCCATCCACATTGCCAAATTGCTCGATCTGCATGAAAAGGATTTTTTGTGTGTGTTTTTGTGAAGTAAAAAAAATTCAAAGAAATATGAAAGAACATCACATGATCATCATTTCTTATGCTTTCTCATAACTGTTGTTAAAACCGGCAAAACTCTCCATACAGCAGTGCTCTCAGATCCCAAGCTTTTCCCTGACGAAAGCCACTAGCTAGAAACTAGTCTGGGGATATTGGATGAGTAGCACTAGATAGTGATTTTATGCACAAGCCATCTGGCATCGATTGATTACTCTGGCTTGCACTGAGTGGCACTACTGTATGGAGAGTTTTTCCTCTTTTAAATATGAAAGAAGTTATTTTGATCTTTTTTATATTAATTTGTTGCAGTTGTTGTTTCAAAGCCAATCAATTCATTTTTATTTGGATTATTTGTTTTATTTAGAATTGGTATTGAATGGAGTTGCCAATTCTTGTTTTTATACAAAAGTTGACAAAACCTCTATAATTTATCATACCCCCCCCCTGCCACTTTTTCAAAAGCAAATAAGAAATTTAAAATTTTTAAACACAAGAATAAAAATTTAAATCAATTTGTCAATTACAAATCAGAAGAGGTTGTTTGAAATTATTTACATCAATTAATTTTGTAGGTCAATATTAGGTAGATAGTATTACAAGAAATCAAAATCAATTTTGAAAATTTACAAGTATTTCTTTCCCTTCTCTTGCACTCCTCACCACCCCCTCTCCCCTTTTTCTCAAAAACAAAAAAGAAATTGAAAACACAAAAAAAAGACGTCAATGAAGAAGTTTTAGATTATATATTGAATTTATCAATTAAGTCATTAATACGTTATACAGACTTAAACCTGCATTTATATATGTAATGTATGCGGGATTCGAATTCAGACTTTCACACAACCCACTACTCTCAGTGCTATCTCATATTGCTGACCCACCTGATCACACACATTGAAAAGATAAATAATCACCAATATATGTATTTCTTGCTAAACCAGCAATCATCAGTTGGTCTAGATTACTATCCTCACACATATGTATATAATCAGTGCTCAGCTTTATATTAAGATAGCCAATCTTCATACTTTAATGGACAGGCTTCAAACTATTCCAACTCACAACTCTTCAGCCTTCCAATTAAGTCATTGTAACATTACTATGATAATTCATCTTTTTCAAAGTTCAAAGAATCGATTAATCAATTAGTCATCCCAGTATTCTTTCGTGATGTCAAAGCAGTGTTTAAAGATTCAACTAAAGAGAAAATCAGATGTAAATAGTGAGTTCATCAATACTGATCTGTGTTAGAAAACATTAGCTGTATTAGATAAAATAGAGTGAATATTCTTAAAGAATATATATAAACAATAATTTGATTATTACAGTAGTTGTAATAAATTTTAATTAGTAGTGATACTATATCCAGGTATTTAATAAAAACATTCTCATAGAAGCATTGTTTAAATTATTGCAAGTATGTCCATTTTGATCTCCAATATTTATAATTAATAATACATTTTATTATAAACTAATGTTTAGTAAAATGAAGCAATACTGTAAAGAAATTTGCTATTAATTGAAAGTAGATCTTTGAAACCTCTCTGAGGATTTAAAGAAATCCAACAAGGAAAATCCTAAAATATATTTCATATGCTCTTGTTATAGTGCTATTATTATCATATGATTGTTCACTGGGTAAAAAATAATAATAATATGCAATTCTTATAAGCCAGCATAGTGAGTTTACTGGATTTTACTTTTAAGTTTAAGATCCAAAAAAGCACTATGATCTTCATTCTCGTATGTCTGATAGTTATTAAGTAAGACATTATGATTTATGAAGGCGTGGTGTGTGTGTGTGAAAGTGAAAATGCGTTATATGTATATTTACTGCCAAAAATAAATTGTTTCTTATATTCTGGAAGTTTAATAGTCTCAAAAAAGGAATTAATAATATAATAATAAATTAGAAAAAGGTAAGAACTATAAATATCACAGAAATATAATGGCTTAAATTAATCATAGCTTTAATTTTGGATAGAGTACTTATGGTAGAAATAGTGTTAAAAACAAATATATCTACGAGTTAAATAAAAAAGATTTTTAATAAACGTATTTCATCATTGCTTAACCTCTTAATAGAAAAATAACATAATACAGCAAAGTATGGCTAAGATGTGTGTTGTGATTAGTGAGAATGAATCAAACATTTAATTCATAGATGAGAGAATATATATGTAATACTGATATCACCAAAAAATTAAGCAGTTAAAATGGAGCTAGATTAGACATACCATTAGAAGAGATAAGAAGCTAAAGTACTAAACTGCATTCCAAGAGATTTTGAAAGAAGCTACAGGTATTTATAAGTGAATGAAATAAGGAAGTTTGCTATAATGATATAGAAAAGAGAAATTATAGTTTGGAGAAACTGCATTAAAATTGGAAATACTTGTCATCCTGCATTAGATTGATAATATTTGAAAATATTGATAATGAATTAATATATTTATATTTTAAACATTAAAGATGACAAATGCTAAATTTGAATTACTAAAACCATGCTGTGAATAAGTTCAGCAAAAAAATTTACGAATAACTTAAATTTATTGTGAACATATATAGAATGGTTATAGTGATAATATCATTGTATTTAATATTTACATATTTAATGGCATTTCAAATAACATTACTACATTAAAATGGTGAATTACTTGTTCAATATAAAATTAGTTTTTAATAGTCGACCCGTGATCACGATGATTTATGTTCGCAGTAATGTAGCAGTTAAAATAAAAAAAAAAACAGAAAGAGAAATTTAGTTTTCAAATCTAAATATAAAAGAAAAATGAAACTTGACCTTATATTCAATAAAGTCTTCAGTTTTTTGTTGCTAATTTGTATTTTTTTTTACAATTCTTATTAATGACCGCCTTAAAAGTTTATAATTTATCTTTTTACTTTCATAATCTTCATAAGTAATTATTAGCATCAGCTGTGGATGACAACTTTTTAAAATCTATTAATACAACATAGAACATTATATTGGCATTCAAGCAATATTATACTGCATTATAATATTTTTTATTCCATCTGAAAGACTAATCGTCGATGAATTGATTGATGGCAAAACTTTTTTAGATAATAAAATAAACTTCTGGCATTCAACCATAGAAATGGTAAATCATTAAAATTTATTATAGTACATCTTTACATTTTATTTACACACACACACACAAATGATATAAATGTATATGTTACCGGCAAAGTGCTTGGCGTTTGGGGGCAAAGTATGATGTTCTAAGATCTTTGAAAGACTAGTATCAGTGAGGGTATGCAAAATTATCTTCATATTCCTCAAAATAATATTTGATTATGTACGCATTCTTTGTTTTCTTTTTAAATTTTACTATGGATTGTATTTACTACTTATCCCTTGTGTACCATTTCACCCCTCCCCCATAGCTTTAAAATTATTTTCATATCTTTCTTTCCTGCTTTAACAGGGGCAACTGCTCATTTTGGTCAGAGTTTTCAGTGGCTTCATTATTAATTGCTAATTCTATTTTTGTTGTACTTGTCTTCATATTTACCTATAAGTCAATCTTTTTGGCTGTATGTAAGCATTCTTATTTCCTCATCTTTTTAAAGTTTACTACTCATCGTGTACCACTTTTATTCCCCCATAGTATTCAAATTATCTTCATGTCTTTCTTGGCTGCTTACTACAGGGGCAGCTATTCATTTTGGGTAGAGTTGACAATGGGTCCATTATGAATTGCTAATTCTATTTTTGCTGTACTTGTCTTCATATTTACCTTTGTTTGTTGTATGGAAGCATTCTTATTTTCTCTTCATTTTAAAGTTTACTATGGATCATGTACCACTTTTATTTCCCCATAGTTTTCAAATTGTCTTCATGTATTTCTTTGCTGTTCATTTTGGGCAGACTTTTCAATGACTCCATTATTAATTGCTAATTCTATCTTTGTTCTACTTGTCTTTATATTCACCTGTAAATCAATCTTTTCTCCATTATCAAATATTACTTTCATCTTTATTGTACTTGTCTTCACATTTACCTATCAGTCAGTCTTTTTGCTTATGTCATTTTTTTAGTATGATATATTTTTTTAATGTTCTTTATGACCATCATTGCAATTATATAGGAGGTTTAGAATAATATTAACCATTCTCTCATGAAGTTCCAAGTTCTTTGAAAGAATGGTATTAGTGAAAAATATCAGTATCGCATTCGTTGTTAAAAAATACTTCACAAAACATTTGTAATATTTAAATCAGATGATTAGAGAAACAACTGAAGATGTGCAAGCTTATCTTCATGCTCCGCAAAATAATATTTGATTATGTAGGCTGTATATAAGCATTGTCTGGAATACTACAGTAGGAATTTGATTTCCTAAATATTTAAGTAGGGTGAAGTTGTGATATAACCACAGACTAATAATATGGCTACTTGAATTATTAAAAATTCACCAATATATTTTCTAATTCAGAAAAATCAACATAAGTAATATGCGTCTTTGTTTGATGATTGATATACTTGTGAAATGTGTAGATTGTTATTTATCTTACATACATGAAGTCATGTTTTTATGTATGTGACACCATTATTTCCATCTATAACATAGAAAATGGTAGCTTTAAAACTTGTACCAAATTGTTTTGGAAGACACAGACCATATGTTGACATCTAAATCTGCTGTGTTTATTTCACTTTAGTATGATTTTTAACTAGTATCTTTAAGCTTCATTGTGTTACTACAGCATGAATTTCTGTTCATTGTTTTTACAAGTTTCATTTTCCAATCTTAAATTAATGCAAATATTACCTTATGGTTGACAATAGTTTTGACAGTACTTTTCCTTATAATTCTCACTAATATTTGACCACTTCATGTTTTGACACTTCCCACACTTTTTTTTGCACACTTATAAAACTGATATCAGTATTATGCCAAATACTTTCTACAACTTCTGCAAGATTCTATTTGCAAAACAAAAAAAAAAATATTGATATGCATTTTAGTTTTTGTGCCACAATGTCAAATGTCTAGTGCTAATATGATAGAGGTTCCAAGTAATATGTTCACTTCACATATTTGTTATAATTCTGATTTATAAAAAGACAAAGATCTATTCATATTTTGTAAATAAGATAGATTTTTAAATAACGTGTATAGGAACATAATTAAAAGTGTAATAAATATGATGATATCCAAGATATTTTAAGATTCAATTTATTTGACAGTTATTTATAATTGAGATACTATTTTAAATGATAAAGTTTTTAAATTAAATAAAATCCTTTTTAAAAAAAAAAGAGAGAGAGAGAGAGAGAGAGAATGGGACATTATGAAAATTAATCATATACTATTTCTTTAATAAAAATAATATTTCACAGTTGCAGTAATAAGCTCACTATATATATATACCTCAGTTTTAATATTAGCACCGTTTTTATTTCTTTTTATCAAAGATTGACTCAGTGGTTATTTTTCTGGTGATGTCCCTGATCACAATTTTCATGAATATTGATCAAAATGTGCTGTGCAGTTTAACACAGTGGTGGAGTTACAAACTTGAGAGGTAACTTCTGGATTGATATTTTAAAGCATATGGGCTCATGGAATGAAATGTAATGCACCTGCCATTATTAACATTGAAAACCTTTGCTGATTTCATCATTTTGATTGACAACTTGCCATTTCGAAGACATATTGAACTTTAATAAAAAATAAATTTTAAAACTATATTGATTTTTTGGACGGAATGGAGCAGAGGGCAAATATTTTTAAATGGAATTATCAATATTTTATTTTGAAAATTAAAAAAAATAATAATAATACTGCAGCAAGATTTACAAACGAAATTTAAATAATATTTATTTTACAAAGTGCAGATGGTATTGAAATTAAACTGATAGGCTGCAAACTTCTCAAGTGCTTATGACTATCAACAGCCAATCAGATCTTAAACACTGGGACAGAGAATTTAACAAGAAAAGGGTGATTCCACCCTCTTCTTTACTTGTCTTTCTATATATCCAAGCCAGTCTAAGGTACTTAGATCTGAAGGCGTGAATCTTAAATATCTTCACACTCAAATTTACTGAGTTCAAATTACAAACATACAGCGTGAAATCTTTCGATTTACTACGCAGTAGTTTTTCGATGTTATAACTTGCAGTAACATATGTAAATAATATTTATTTTATAAAGTGCAGATGGTATTGAAATTAAACTGAGAGGCTGCAAACTTCTCAAGCGCTTGTGACTATCAACAGCCAATCGGATCATAAACACTGGGACAGAGAATTTAACAAGAAAAGAGTGGTTTCACCCTATTCTTTACTTGTCTTTCTATATATCCAAGTTGAGTGTGAAGATATTTAAGATTCACACCTTCAGATCTAAGTACTTTAGACTGGCTTGGATATATAGAAAGACAAGTAAAGAAGAGGGTGGAACCACCCTTTTCTTGTTAAATTCTCTGTCCCAGTGTTTATGATCTGATTGGCTGTTGATAGTCATAAGTGCTTGAGAAGTTTGCAGCCTCTCAGTTTAATTTCAATACCGTCTGCGCTTTATAGAATAAATATTATTTACATTCATTGCTGCAAGTTATAGCATTGAAAAACTACTGCATAGTAAATCGAAAGATTTCATGCTGTATGTTTGTAATTTGAACTCAGTAAAGTTGAGTGTGAAGATATTTAAGATTCACACCTTCAGATCTAAGTACTTTAGACTGGCTTGGATATATAGAAAGACAAGTAAAGAAGAGGGTGGAACTACCCTTTTCCTGTTAAATTCTCTGCCCCAGGGTTTACGATCTGATTGGCTGTTGATAGTCATAAGCACTTGAGATGTTTGCAGCCTCTCAGTTTAATTTCAATAGTGTCTGTGCTTTATAAAATAAATATTATTTGCATAGGTTGCTGCAAGTTATAACATCGAAAAACTACTTCGTAGTAAATCAAAAGATTTCACACTTTATGTTTGTAATTTGAACTCAGTAAAGTTGAGTGTGAAGATATTTAAGATTCACGCCTTCATATCTAAGTTTTTTAGACTGGCTTGGATATTTAGAAAGACAAGTAAAAAAGAGGGTGGAACCATCCTTTTCTTGTTAAATTCTCTGCCCCAGTGTTTATGATCTGATTGGCTGTTGATATTCATAAGTGCTTGAGAAGTTTGCAGCCTCTCAGTTTAATTTCAATACCGTCTGCACTTTATAAAATAAATATTACTTACATATGTTGCTGCAAGTTATAACATCGAAAAACTATTGCATAGTAAATCGAAAGATTTCATGTTGTATGTTTTTAAATTAAATTTAACAAATTTACACAATATCAAATTCACATTTGATATCAAAACAAAATATTAAAACATGTAAGCAACAGTTTTTGATTATTGTATTTATTCGAGCTAGAGGAAAAAAAAGATTTGCCAAAACTACAGTTTCAGAACTGTTAACGTTCAACTATCACTATCCGACAGTACCAATAATTATATGCATTTTTATGAAAAACTTTTAATTGATATTACTAATTGAAATGGTGCTTATTTCAGACACAGAGATATGTTTATCAATTTATTGAAACTATAGAACCTTTAGAGTAAATTATTTGAATAGAGAGACAGCTTCCAGATATGTGATCATCCAGAACAAACAGCGGGATGTGATTCTGTTTTAGAATCTTGTTTTAATGCTTCATTAGTTCATGTGTGTGTTTTTAATATGATACTAAATAAAACATCTATTTTTACTTCTCTTTTTTAAAAATGTCAAGGTTTTTTACTTTGAATGTTATAAATTGCATATATATATGTGTGTGTGTGTGTGCAATTTATAATATTTACAAATATATATATTTTAAATTGCTAATAGCAAGGTGGTTTCTGAATGTGAATCATATAACACAGTTTAAACTTAAACCATATAATTCAGAATCTATTGTGAAGGCAATCTCTATAGATAAAAGATAAAGATTGCCTTCACAATAAATTGTAGATTATATTGTTTGTTTAAATTTTGGAAGTGCGATATGATTTATTTATATATGTATAATAAGTATGATGTTAGCTTAGACTTTAAATTGTGTTTTCTGTAGTTTTTACAGCTGACATTCAAAAATTTAGTATTTTGAAACTTTTCAAGCTTTTGGCTGACTCTTTGTGTTTTGGGTACTTAGGTATTAGTCCTGAAACATGGAGTATGTATTAGATCTACATCTTTTCACATTCATATCAATCTGCTGATAATTTTGTAACCTTGTGATCTGACCAAAATAACATGTACATGGATCTTGTACATGATATTTTCACAAGATTCTCAAAAAGTAACGTGTACACAGATTTTGTACGATATTTTTGCAAGGTTTACAAAGTTATCAGCAGCTTAAATATATATGTGAAAAGTCATAACATGTCTAATACTTGCTCCATGTTGCAGGACTAAAAATATCACTTTCACACACAAAAAAATTATAAAATATGGAGCAGCACTATATACAACTTTCACATGGAAAATCAATATTAAAAAGAACATTTAAAAAAAAATATTGATTTGCCATACAGAAATATATATGACTTTTACATGAAAAAGTTTAAAATATCGATATTAAAAAGAAAATTTAAACAAAATATTCAGAAATATATAGGACTTTCACATGAAAAACTATAAAATTTGTAACAACACTAAAGGTATGAATTTCACATTTTTTGGCCCAAAAATATGTAAAATATAAGATGCCATTATGCAAGTCCCAAATGTTACTTTAAATATAGACAAAACAATCACTAAATTTCAAAAATAGCCTAAAATATTAATTAAAAAAACATTAAATATACACATGCGCTATTTACCGTCTAATATATAACAGGAATTAATACATTGAAACAAGCAATTTTGCATTTACTTTTTTGACAAAATGGAAATTTCAATTGAACCCCCCCCCCCATGTAGTTTCACTGAATGTGTGATTGCACAGTATATCGTCTGAACGGGTTTTCCCACAGAAATAGTAATAAACAAATGTATTTTTTAAAAAAAAAAATTCATAAAATAAAGAAATATAAATTACAACACTTTTATTAACTTTTCATTCTGGTGGGAAATTGTTTCTTATATCATTCAGTATGCAAATGAACATGTCATTTTTATGAAATCTATGCCACATAAATTTGGCCAGGTATGAATCGAGTGTTATCTTGATGTCCCTCACTGTTGTTTATTTTTCCATTTTGGAACCCTATAGTCTTTCAATGTTTTGTGTATGAACCCCAGCTTTTGGATTCACAAAGTTATATCTGTGATTCATATGAAAATGCTTGTAACTGGCATTTCTCAATTCATCACTTTTGTATGCCTTTCAGCAGTCTGAATATATAGTGGAATCCTCTTCTACATTATGTTTGATGGCTTCCATCAGAATCGTCAATGTCCTATCTTTCATTGTGATGATAAAACATTTGTTAGTCTCCCTACATAAGCCACTAAACATCCACTGTTCAGGAAGAATTCAGCTGGCTTGATTTTTTTTTTTTGAAGGCTTTCATCAATTTTGATGATTTTTCTAGGCCCTCCAATTTTACGTGTTTCTCATTGTAGCATGGCAGTGGTGCAAACTTCCTGCATATAGTTGTTTCAATCAATGACAGTTTTACTTGCTAAGCCAAGCTTGGTTTTTCCCCATTCTATAGAACTTAATTTGTGAGTCCAACTGTAAATGAAGTGGATCACCATTAGGAATGGGATTCTAGAACCTTCCAACCATGTTCCCTTATTAATAGCAATTTCACTGTTGCAACCTTGAACATTACAATGCCACTTCTGTCCAAGGTGTGTATGTAAAAGCTCATACTATATCCATTTGGACACATTTTTACTGATGGCAGGATTTCTTGTTATTGAAAATATAGCATGGCATTCATTTCAGTAGTTAGCAGCTTCCAAATTATCATCATTTTGTACTGAATACAAATAATAAAAAAAAAAACAAATAGATTAGGAAATGGTGAAAAGAAAATCAAAAGGAAAAAATGAAAACTATGTACACTTATTCACTTAAAATAACTCAGAAGTAGAAGTAATGTAGAAATCACTTGGATGAAGCAAAAATGCAATTAAAATGAAGCTATTGTCAGAAAGAAATCTGGACAATAAGTGAAAATGTCAAAATATTAGAAAAAGACCATGTTTTGATAAAGAGAAGCACATTTTCATACAAGATCAGATAATATTGGAGGGTTTATTTCACTTAAACTTGATGTGATCACAAGATTACACATTTTTTGTGGATGTGAAGATGCACCATCTACCCTACATTGCAGGACTAATACTTAAATGTCGTGTTTTGTTTTTATTAATGCTACAATCATATATTTATTTATTTCTAATTTATTGCGTTATTCTTCTGTTGTCAACTTTTTAGTTAGTTTATCTAGCATTGTATTTTATATAGCATTTTCAATTAATGTAAACAAAATTGAGCTAAAAGCAACACTTTTCTAAATAAAGCACTCATCTAGTCAAGCGTTGTTAACTGAGAGGTCATCACAGCTGCCTTGCAAGCAAGTAGTTGGTTGCAGACGGTCGTGGGTTCGCTTCCTGGACGATGCTATGACATATGAAAAAAAAGAAAAAGAAAGCACTCATCTATCTATTTCTTCAGTTTTTTTCAATGCTTTTCATATTAGTATTATTTTTATCTTTCAACTATCTGAGATTTTTTTTTCAGAATTGAGAATTAACAGATGTACCAGCATTGTTCGATTTAAACAATGATTTTAATAATGTCTCTTTTTTACTTCTGAAATAAAAATGGAAATGATATGAATATTTAATCATCTAGAGAGAATTGATAGAATTTAAGCAAGTTTATTTTTTATTGTAGAAGTAACTATCGAAAAAATAGAACGTTAATCTCTTTATTAAAAAATAAATAAGCTTTCTACATTAAAAAAATATTTAAACCAAAGTGATAAAACATTGTATTTTTAGCTTATTTATTCTAATTTTAAAAGACTTGGTGTAATACAGTGTTTACCAAAAAGCTTGATTTACTGATCATTTTGTTTTACCTGATATATATAAATTGGAGCATTGGAAGATAGATTTAAATTGATTGATTGAAAATTTTTTGAGTATAAAGCAATCAGAATAAATATTGAGTACAAACTAAAACTAAAGAAATATTGTCCAGGTAGATTATAATAGTTCAAACAACAATGGAATAGAATTTTATCAACATATAATTCATTTGCATAAGAATGAATGTAAAGAGATGATAATTTCAAAGGTAAAACCAATAAGTAATTGGGAAAGTGAAATTTTCAGTGGTAGTCACATATTTACCTTGCTATGACATCATTACCCTGAAGGCATACAACTCTAACCAGCCAATCTTTAAGATAACATCACCTAGTGATTTGCAGACAAAGTTAATCGCTAAAATTTTTCTGCATATCACATGGTGATGTTATGTCAAAGATCGCAAGATTAGAATAGTATCCCCTCAGGGTAAGGACATCATAGCAAGGTAAAAATGAAGAAAAAGGCATGTGGTACAGGGTAATGGTGGTGCCATTTATCCTGAAAAAAAAAAAATAAATAGGACACAAAATAGGGGGAAAAGATTAAAGTACTGTATACATCATGAATAATTAACCAAACTAACTTTGATGCAAAATAAGAAAATGTACGATAAATATCACTACAAAATTAATACGTAAAAACTGTGAGTCCACAAATAATAAATCTGTCATCTTAAAAGTAGTCTATAAAGTTTTCATAAAGTGTAAACTGCGAGTCTACAAATAATAATTCTGTCGTCTTAAAAAACCTATCATAAAGTGAAGACTGCAAGTCTACAAATAATAAATCTCATCTTAAAAGTACTATATAAAGTTAATAAAGAGGACACTAAAAATACTAAACATCTTAAAAGGAAATTTTGGTAGAAAGATTCTTTTTTAAAAAAAACCTCTCAATGGTGTCTTTTTTCTTATTAATATAACTGCAAGTCTACAAATAATAATTCAGTCATCTTAAAACTACTATATAAAATGATGAATTTTTTTTTAGGATGTTGAATTTAACTGTGACTATACAAATAATAATTTTCTCATCTTAAAAAAACCTATCCTAAAGTGAAACTGTGAGTCTACAAATAATAATTCAGTTGTCTTAAAAATACTATCTAAAATTATGAATTTTTTTTTTTAGTGGAAATAACTATGATTTACAACTACAAAATGTATACTTATCCAAATAACGATTACTGTGGTGGACTGAACTGGCTTATATGTTGTAAAATTGCACCAAAATGATCATCTTTGTATGTACCTCTCCACATAAACTCCATCTAATAGGAATCTAAGTGTTGACATGCTATTCCTATGTGCTTTTTATTTTTCCATTTCACTAACCCCACAACCTTTCAATATTTTGTGTGTGAACACTGGTTGTAGGGTTTGCAAAATTATATGAGTGGTTCGCTTGATGTTGCTCGTATTCAGCCTGCTCCAATTCTTCACTTTTGTGTCCTTTCCAGCAATCACTGTAAATAGTAGATCCTTGGTGCCCATTGTCTAAAATGGTTTTAATGAGATTGTACATGCTTCTATCTGCAATGGCTATAATAAAACATTCATGTCTCTCTGCTGATACCATTAAATGCCTATTGCTGTGGAAGTGCTCTGCCAGCATTGTTTTTACACTTGGAGAATAGACTTTCGTCTATTTCCACAATTGTACTTGGGCCTCCAATTTACTGCCTTTTATTACCTAATAGCTTCCATGTACATACTTCATGGAGATAGTTGTTCCAGTCAATCACAGTCTTGTCCACCATTTCTAACTGATCTGCACAAAATATGATAGACATTAATTCTCTGGACCAACAATATATAAACTGTAGAGTCATTACGAAAGATATTTTGGAGCCTTCAAATCACGTGCATTTTCTTATAGGAGTTTTTTTAGACAATCTTTCAAATTGCTCTGTCACTGTTTTTTTGTACTATGGATATATTTTTTCATCTCATGGTTATTTTCACATAATTTCACTTGGTGTAAAATTCCATGTTGTTGGAAGAAAGTTATTGCTTCCCTTCACATTTTGGGAGATCCCACAACTTCAGATCTCTTGTTTCAACAGTAGCCATTCTAAATTGATGTCTAAAAATGGAAAATCCGGAAAATTAATAGAATATAAAATAAATCCACTTAATATCATAGAAGAAATAACATGTATAAACATGTAAATTACTTACAATTGTTGAAAAGTAATGTTTTATTAAAAAAAATTATTGAAAAATTAAAGCACTGAAAAATAACTGACAAATTAAATCACTCTGCAACAAATAGGAAAAAAATCACTTTTTAAATCTTGCGGGGTCACGACGAACAAAAAAATTTTGCAGGTCAAAAAATCAAATCTCTCGGATTAGTCATGTCAGTGTCTTCATTGCCATGACAATGTTCATGTATTCTTCTGACGATGCTTACCGGCAGAAACAATGTTGACCGTCATGACATCAGCTATAGAGGAATCTAAAGTTGAGCAAAAAATGGCAGTAGGATCAATAGATAGAAAGTGTCTGTCTTCAATAATAATAAGGAGCTAACCCAAGGAAACAAGTCTTGATAATAAATAATAAATAAGAAGATGTAAAACAAAACCATAGTTGGATTTGAAGAAAACATCAAAAATCTAGCTATCTTAAGAGATTTTATGTTTATATCAGAGAAAAGCTAAGTTCTCTAAAATGAGTTAAAAGTATTATATATAGAGAGGTTCTGGAAAAATTGAGAATCATATATAATTTATATGTAAAAAATAAAAACTAGTTATATGGATATTTTAAAAGAATTATTTAAAAGTGTTTGATAAACAAACTTTTGAAAACAATTTATTAAAAAATAAAAACAATTGATGAGTTAATTAATCAAATGACAGAATGGTGTAGACAAAAACAGCAAATGAAGATTAAAGAGTAGAAGAAGAAAATGATATGTAAGAAGTCATCATCTGATACAATGCAGATGAACTGAGTATTTAGCTGATTCTATCTTTGATAAAATAGACAATCTTGCTGCAATATACTCTCTTAAGTCCAAATGAGGTCTGTCCACATATTCATGAATATCTCCCTAGTAATCATTTTTATACTTTCCATAAGGTCACTTCTGAAAGCCAGATTTAATATCTAAAAATCAACCAAATAAAAGGGGGAGGGGGGTCAGTTTGGTCATTGAAAAGGAACTGTAGTGCAAAATCTGCTAATTTAATTCTCAAAAGTCTTATTATCTGAACAACAAGCAATACAATTATGTCTATACACACACGACAATAACCAAAAACATCCAGTTGGTTGATTTCCTCTTATTGTTTCTATTATTTCTCCAAACAGAAGAAATTACAGTTAGGAGGGGTTCTAATTCATCAATCTATTACTAATATTATTTTTTTATTCAAATCAATGAATTAAAACATTCCGATATCTTAATATTTTGAATCCAGACCATCAAACTATTTACATAGGAGTTACTTTTATTTAATTTATATATCCGTGAGAGTATGTGAATTTTAAAAGATAAGTATTATCTTATATAAAAATATTGCTCGATGATAAATTTGTTTCTTTTTTTTAAATGAACAGCAGGATTCTCAATCAAATATCGTTTGTCAACTGTAATTGACACTTCTAGTAGGAACAGAAGATTATTAATAATAATCTGAATTTGAAAAGGTTAAAACAAAACCGAACAAAAAATATTTTGAAATCACCTGACGTCAGTGTAGATTCTATCAGTTAAAATGATTAATAGTACTACGACCGTTTTGTTTTTTATAATTATAAAAAAAATTTAAGAATATAATAAAAGAAAGACGTGTGAGGCAATATATAATTATTTGTTTTAATGTGACAACCGCTGACATTCATCAATTATTTCCAAACTTACCGACCACCCTTTTAACAGTAACAAATATTATTTATATTTTCCTACAAGTATCATTATTTTTTATAATAATATTATTTCAAATGTATAATTTATAAAATTATCAAAGTTTGTAAGTCTCAATGGACAGTTAAAGAAAACTGAGAATGATTAGATTAAATATCTGACAGTTTCTAGTAAAGAAAACAACTGTAATCAGTAAGATTGTGGGGCAGTAAATCCTGGGGAGACAGTTACAATCAGACTTCATTTCATCGCTGGTCATTAGAGAAAAATGAAGATGAAAAGTATCAACTATTTATGTTGGTCATTTATCTATCCATCCATCAAATTTATTTGCTAGTCATCATATTATAAATATATTATTCTATATGTTTCTATTACTGTGATCTAGTTTGTAAGCCTATACCCATTTCTTTACTTGTCTACTTACCCATCTAAACACATATACAGTCTAATAAGCATATTTACATAAGTGGATTTAATTTCAATAACAATGAACCTATGAGCAATAGCGAATCAAAACTTTCTTGCCGTCATGTTTATCTTTTTAAGTATTTATTCAAATTCCTACCAGGAGTTTTAACATCTATTTATTTAAACATATAATAGTCTATTATATCTTATAAATAATCTACATTTCTAATGCATCTACTTTTTTTCCCATGTGTCATAGCATTAGCCAGGAAGTGAACCCGCTATCCCGGGACAACTGCTTGTAAAGCAGCTGTCGCTTTTTTATTCATATTTATTTATAAATTATGAATTGTGTAAGTTGAAACGCCAACTAAATTTAACAGTAAATGATTTTTGTTGATTACTGACAGTCAATATTGAAAATAATAACTAAGATTTTAATTAATTTGCCTTTCAGTATGTCCAGTTAACCATTAATCCATAATTTAACAAATCATATATCAACATTGTCTATTTACTTGTTCGTATTCAATTCTTTTCTTAAGGGTACTTTTGTTGTTTCAGTATTATTAACACTCATTGAAATGTATTTTTATTTTTACTTATCTATTTATAATATTTGACTACAAGTCTAATGTAGATATTGAACTTTAGATGTAATTAGAGGGGATAGGGGATCTGAACACAAAATTTCAAGCTCTCTTCAGCTTTCTATATAACCAATACACATGACCACATACATGTGAAAATAAACTGAGCACTGATTATATATGGGGGGGGTAGAGATGATGATCTGGACCAATTGATGAGTGCTGGTTCATTATGAAATAGTATATTAGAGATCATTTTCTTTTTCATATGTATGTGGTTATGTGTATTTGGTTACATAAGATGGAAAGAGTTAGCTGAAGGAAGTTTAAAAGTCTGTATTCAAATCCCCTCTAATTATCTATTTATTTATAAGTCATTTTAAAGATATTTTTGCAATATAAAATTCTATAGAGCAGTAAAGAATATTAAACATGCATTCATTATCATGTAAAATATTACATCTTTTGTGTATGATATGATATATATTAATAGACAGATATATCTTTAAGATAAATTAGTTTTTATAGTTTTCTGGATATAATTTTTTTTTATATAATTATTTTTACCTTTTTGTGTGTGTGTATTTAAGTTAATACAGAATTTTATTAAGTATATATTAAAAATAATTTAGTATTTTATGTTTATATTACTAACTTTTTTATTATTTATAAAGAAAATACTTATAGTTATATTAACTTAAATATATTGAAAACATTATATTAATTCACAAAGAAAGAAAAAAAATAATTCTATCAAGAAAACTAAAATAAATTAATTTATATCATATATAAATATAATAATATTTGATTTATAAAACAAAATAAGCGTATGTCACGCTTGAATGTGAAGCTATAATAAGTATGTCACGCTTGAATGTGAAGCTATAATAAGATACAGTAATTAAATACGCTAAGCACTTTCGAGGTCCTTTACCTCATATTCATAGCGAAGCTGTGAGCTGCGAAAATAAAAAAAATGGGGCGGGAGAAGTTGTATGCAAAGCATATGCAAATGGACTAAATAGTCCAGCGTTTAGAAATGTCGAAGCATGTGTCGCGTCTATTGATTGAGTTGTTATTGTTGTTGATGTAGTACGCTTCTCTGATCTTCCGCTTAATGTCGTTTTTCTCGATACAAACTATTTTAGGGTGGGAAGGTTCAAATAAATGTCCAGTTTTCTTGGAGTGTTCCAAAAACGTAGATGAGTTATCGTTGTTTTTCATAGCTCTATTATATGTGTATCTGTGTTGTGCTGTCCGGATGGTTGTGCCTGCCTTGGTTTCTCCAAAATAAATGGCGCGGCAGCCGGGTTGTGGGCAAGTGATGCTGTAAACGACATGGGGGGTCTGAGAAGGTTCTAATTTGTCCTTGGAGTTATTGATGAGACGGTTAGTGCAAGGGGGTGTATGAAAGCTGATTTTAAATTTATTGCTCAAAATCTTGATTAGTTGGTGGGAGATTTTATGTATGTGGGGAAGAGTGATATATGGAAGATTAATATTGTTTTTATTAATGGTGATTTTTGTATGAAACTGCTTGATTTTGTTGTTGATAGTGTGGAGTTTATAGCCTGCCTGTAGTAGGTCTTTAGTATAGAGGTGTATGTTGTTCTTTCGATCTGCTTCAAATTTGCACAACTGCATGTTTCTGTGTAGGAATGCTTGTTGTCCTGCTAATTTGTGGGAGTTAGGAACGTTAGAATGTGGATGTATGGATCTGTAGACAGAAAGCAATCTATTCACATTATCCAACAAGAACTCACCAATACAATGTCATCTGAACGCATTAATTTCATCATTACATTTTTAACTTGGATGGATAAGCATATATACACAACATTTGAGCACACTTGGTACAATATGAAAAGCGGATGGCCGATGGGCCTCCCTCTCAGCGGAATCATCACTAGCATTTTTCTTAATTACTACGAAAAATTAATAGTGCCTAAATACCAAGCTGATAACCCCCACATTTTATACATCCGGTACGTAGATGACATACTTATTCTAGCCAATCAACACACCACAAACAATATTATACAAGAACTAACGCACAGCACTAAGCTAACCATTAATTCCACATCTGAGGATGCATCCCAAAGCCTAAATTACCTGGATCTTAAGATAACGCGCGAAGAACCATGTATAAATTATTCAATGATTATAAAGCCTTTTGAAATCAGAGGCTTCATACATCCACATTCTAACGTTCCTAACTCCCACAAATTAGCAGGACTACAAGCATTCCTACACAGAAACATGCAGTTGTGCAAATTTGAAGCAGATCGAAAGAACAACATACACCTCTATACTAAAGACCTACTACAGGCAGGCTATAAACTCCACACTATCAACAACAAAACCAAGCAGTTTCATACAAAAATCACCATTAATAAAAACAATATTAATCTTCCATATATCACTCTTTCCCACATACATAAAATCTCCCACCAACTAATCAAGATTTTGAGCAATAAATTTAAAATCAGCTTTCATACACCCCCTTGCACTAACCGTCTCATCAATAACTCCAAGGACAAATTAGAACCTTCTCAGACCCCCCATGTCGTTTACAGCATCACTTGCCCACAACCCGGCTGCCGCGCCATTTATTTTGGAGAAACCAAGGCAGGCACAACCATCCGGACAGCACAACACAGATACACATATAATAGAGCTATGAAAAACAACGATAACTCATCTACGTTTTTGGAACACTCCAAGAAAACTGGACATTTATTTGAACCTTCCCACCCTAAAATAGTTTGTATCGAGAAAAACGACATTAAGCGGAAGATCAGAGAAGCGTACTACATCAACAACAATAACAACTCAATCAATAGACGCGACACATGCTTCGACATTTCTAAACGCTGGACTATTTAGTCCATTTGCATATGCTTTGCATACAACTTCTCCCGCCCCATTTTTTTTTTTTATTTTCGCAGCTCACAGCTTCGCTATGAATATGAGGTAAAGGACCTCGAAAGCGCTTAGCGTATTTAATTACTGTATCTTATTATAGCTTCACATTCAAGCGTGACATACGCTTATTTTGTTTTATAAATTGAATTTATCGAATGAGAAGATTTAAAATTAAATAATATTTGATGTAAATTTAATATTTTTATTGCTTTATTTTATTTTATTTGTATAGATTAAATGTCTACATTTTGTCTAATTCATTTTTTTTTTAAATAGAAATTATAGTTAAGATTATAGAAATTATAGTTTCAGAAATGTCAGAATAAAACATAAGTGATATCTCAGACAAACAAAAGAGTGAAAATTGAGTAGATTCTAATCCTACTTATTTAGACTATCCCCGAGTTAGAAGATTGGAATAAGTTAAATATCAAATTGATAGTGATATATTTTCGACTAAGAACAATATTTAAAAAATGTTCTAGTCTTGTTTTCTATTCCGCATGACCTCAAAATTTTATTTTTGAAACTGATAGATTTATTTTAATTAGAAAATTCAAATATTTAAATGATAAGTATGAGTACTTAATTTTTTTATATAAATTAAAGTCTATATCTTTGATATGTTAACTATCACTAGTATATATTCCGCCTTTATGGTTAAAAGGAGGTCAGTTTCACACCAGATTAAGATTGTTGAATGTTATTGATATCGGGATTGTCTAAGTGTAGACTGATTTTAATGATTACTTATAAACGCATTTAGCCTTGAGCTTTATTACACTTATTATATATATATAAATTGATACTAACTATGTTTAAAATGTTCTACTTATCACCCAGTTGATGAGTTGTGTAACAAAGCCAAAACATGAGTAGTCTTGCATTGGTGGTCGAGAGGTCAGCGTGACTGCCTTACAAGGGGTTGCCCGGGTTGCGGGTTCGCGTCCCAGCTGATATTATGACACATGAGAAAAAAAAACATGAGTGTATTGATTATAAAAATGATACACAGATGAACCTGCAAAGTATATCCTTTATGTATACTGTATATATAATGATATTATTATGCAATATCTGTATTCCTTCGAAGTTATATACATAATCTTATAATTAAATATTAATAAATATAGTAATATATATATAAAGTCCAACTTAAAATTTTTTTATCCACCTAGGAGCGCTTTCAACTAGCTTCATAGTCTTTTTCAAATAACATTTTCAAACACACTTTCAAAGTCTAATCTTCCTACAATTCATTGATTTTTACATTTGCTGCCTGTATGTTTATTTTCCTTTTATTATTGTTTCTTTCAATTTGTTATCTTTTCACATTATTATAATCAAAATTAAAACCATCTATACATAATCTATTAGGATTATAAAAAACTGATGTTGAAACACTATCATTTCCATTACAATTTTGTTTAGTTTTTTTTTAACACTTTGTAATAACTGCAGGTACTCTTTAATTGTTTTCTCCAATATACATCTTAATTCCTCTATATATTCACTACCACAATTACATCTCCATTTATATATGATGCAATTTTGATTTAAGAATGAGGTTTTAGTTTTTGAATTATTATTTTGTTTAATCCAGGAGATGCATAAAATGCAATTTCACATATATCTTTATATTTCTCTTATAAAATTCACTTGTTCATTTGAAATATATGGTACAGATAGCCATATATTTTTATTGGTAGTAGAATCAACTTTATTATTATTTTATTTTGATATTTCCTATTAAAATTTTTAATAGTATTATATACAAGATGATAATAATATCCAAAATATAATAATTCATTTGTTATATATAGAGATCGCAAAACAAACTCTTAACAAGCTTTATAGAATACCCCCAACCTCAGACTGGTTTCTGCTACTGGAATCCTCAGTGAGGTGCTAAGATATTCAATCATTAGATTAAAAATACCAGGTCAAGCCCAGCACTTTATCTAATGTATAACTATTAAGTAGAAACTCTGAAATTTTCAGACATCCATATGTCTTTCAATCTAACTATCTACCTTAAATAGCCATATGGGACTGAACTAAGTTCAGATACACCATATATTAATAGCTTTAGCAATATAAAATGGCCAAATCTATCATAGCAAAAAATAAAATTACAAAAAAATCAAATCAGATGTTACATGTCTTAATTTAGTAAGCTTGTGTTTACAAATGTTATATATAGTGCTCATAAAACAAACTCTTAACAAGCTTTGTAGAATATCCTAGCACCTCACTGAGGATGCCAGTAGCAGAAACCAGTCTGAGGTTGGGGGTATTTTACAAAGCTTGTTAAAAGTTTGTTTTGTGAGCTCTATATATAATATTTGTGAACAAGCTTATTCAATTAAATCATGTGAGATCTGATTTGATTTTTTTTTTGTAATTTTATTTTTTGCTATGATGGCTTTGGCCATTTTATATTGCCAAAGCTATTAATATACCGTGTATCTGAACTTATTTCAGTCCCATATGGCTATTTAAGTTAGATAGCTGGATTGGAAGACATATAGATGTCTGAACATTTCAGAGTGTCTACTTAATAGTTTATACATTAGATAAAGTGCTGGGCTTGTCCTGGTATTTTTAATCTAATGATTGAATATCTTAGCACCTCACTGAGGATGCCAGTAGCAGAAACTGGTCTGAGGTTGGGGGTATTCTACTAAGCTTGCTAAGAGTTTGTTTCATGAGCTCTATATATAACATTTGTAAACACAAGCTTATTAAATTAAGTCATGTGACATCTGACCTGATTTTTTTGTAATAATTCATTTGTATAAATTTCAATATTTTTGGCTTTATCTGACGTATACTTATAAAGATTGTTGTTTCTAAACAAAAAGGACTTCAAACCTGCTGTTTTATGTAATATTGGCACCTTTGACTTGGATGGAATGTACCCTCTTTTTTCTGTTGGTTTAATTATCATACAGTAATCTAGCTTACATCTATTTCTAAAATTCTTTTGATTATAATAATGAGAAAATATTACAAATTGAAAAAAACAATAATAAAAGAAAAATAAAGGCTATGTTAATATATAAATGTAAGCAATACTTAATAAACAGACAGGCAGTAAACAAAAATCAATGAATTGTGGGAAGGTTAGACTTTGAAAATGTGTTTGAAAGTGTTTGTTGACAAAGACTACAACTCTCTTAGGGGAATAAAAAAAATTTAAAGTTGTATTTTATATATATTTTACTGTATTTATTAATATTTAATTATATGATTATATATATATATATATGTGTGTGTAAAAAATTATTTTAACATGGTTTTTTTTTTAAATCTTTTATTTTATGAAACATTTTCTATTTTAATTTTCCGCTAATGTTTTAATCATATTAAATGGTCATATATGTTTTGTAGAAATACTCTTTGACAATGATTACATAATATGGTCAAAATGCTGGAGGAAATTTGAAATGAAAAATGGTTCACAAAATAAAACAAGATTTGGAAAGAAAAGGCATGTTAAATTAATTTTGTTATTTATATATATATATATTATAACAATGAAATTTATGCCGATAATAAAAGGTACTGTCATTATAATTAAAAATAAATTTTAAGAGTAGGTGAATTTTCAACTCACTCTTAGAAACTACAAAAGCGCTCAATATTTACAGCATATATCACAGTGTGTTAGGTTATAGGTTATAATATAACCTCTTATAATAAAATTTCTTTTATTATCCACCAATCCCCAACCCTAATATATAATCATACATCTCACAGCTACTATGCCAACATCTTATTGCCATGATCATATCCACAGTTCAAGATTTAGATAAAAGTAATCGTCTTCTTTAAATCTTATTTGTCTTTTGGGGCCCTTTTTCTTTTCACAATAATTTATTTTACATAAAGTATAGTTTTTTTTCATCATTAAATTATAATATTAAGATCTCAGGGCTCATTGTAAATATTCTTAATATTAGATTTCACAGTCTTTTATTTTACTTATAAGTTGTTAATCAAATGATTGGCATCCTAGTGAAACATACACTTGTTCCAAAGATAGTGTCTACCTATTATATAA
The DNA here is from genome assembly GCA_028023455.1 of Epiperipatus broadwayi. Taxonomy (NCBI): domain Eukaryota; kingdom Metazoa; phylum Onychophora; class Udeonychophora; order Euonychophora; family Peripatidae; genus Epiperipatus; species Epiperipatus broadwayi. Next base: position 4,676,854 of record JAQFVV010006210.1, read on the forward strand.
TAATATTAATAATGATGATGATGATGATGAATTTTAATAAAAAAATGTTTTAATAAAAATAAAATGCATAAAAATTCGTAATGTTGAATAATATAACAATCTCGTAGGATAACTTCAAATAAAGAGTGGAAAATGGATTTTATGGCGACTCAGAATATTCCATTAATAACCTACTACTTTTCTTAAATGAAACAGATAATATTCTATTATAAGATCAGTCTTTTTTAAATAATTGCAGTTAAATTACAGTGATCAATAAAATCTTAAGAAATGAGTAAATATTTTATTCCTTAGATACATTTTCAGCATCTGTCAATCATTCTAGCTAAGTGATTTGTTATCTTTAATTTATGTGAAAGTGCCTTAAATAATCAGAATGAAATATAATTGCATTATGAATTAGACAATGTTTAGAGTTCTGCATAAATGATTTGTGAATAAGATATAGGTAAGACTTTAAAACATGATTTAACAATAAAATATAACATTTATTTATAATAAACAATTTAATAACAATGATACTATAGGAAATCTACAAAATTTAAGAGCGCTGTTTTAAAAATAATCTAATGCATTTTGTCCCATTAGAGAAATACACTTTCCAAAACTTATAGCTTAAATTTACATTAAAAAAATTAATTAATTAATTAATGACTTAAATGATTACTAACTATTGTTTGTTTGGTGGACCATTGTACACCTCATGAACACAGATATTGCTGCAAGAAGGTTCACTTTTCTTAATTAATAAAACTGAAGTTACTATTGGTTATTATTATTACAAAAAACATTTATATTTTCCTAAATAATAAATTTTATTAACATAAACATTATTTCACCAATTCTATATCTTCTTAATTTGTAAAAATTTTACTGATCTGTGCATTATTTTAATAATTCTATAGCTTTCTAACTGATGAAGGTTTTATTTAACCTATGAATTATTTCAAGAAGTTCCACATTTTTGCATGCAATTATACCATCATATTGTTCTAAGCAATGATTAAATTTAACTATTATGAATGTCTTACCAATCCACTGATGACTTACTATTGGATGATTATGGTGATGTATATTTCTTATTTAGGCTAAGAAATGCAATTTTAAAAGTTTGAATAAGATAATTATCAGTTTTATTTTATGTATTGCTGGCAAAGCACAGCAAAACAGATTTATATATTAGGACCATCTCTATCCCCACTAAGAGTAGCTAAAAATGCTCCTGAAGAAGGGATGACACTCTCCAAAAACAAACAACTATATCAATTGCCAAAATAATAAAGACATATAATACACCATATGTGGTTGCAATATAAAATATGATACTTCCAAGGGATAAAGATACACAAAGGTGATGAACCTAGTGATAGCATAAACCCAAAATATGCACCTACATTCTGAGGGCAAATAAATATTCTAGGATGTTGTCTCTGAGCAGGAATGGACTATCACAAATACTAGGAACAATAAGCATTTCTTCAAACAAAGCATTTATACAAACACAAAATATAAGAATACATATCATTCAAGGAAAATATCCATGACAAGAGAGAGAGAGAGACCAGGCTCACATCTCTTTGTAAAATATATGGCTATTTAAATAAATATCATCAAGGGAGAGATAAGCCTCCTATCCCTTGGACACATTTGCAAGATAAGCTTATAGCAAATACACAAGAAACTAATTATAATCTCTTAATAAATATAAAAATTATTAATTTATGTATAAAATCAATAAGATAATTATTTTGTGACAAATATGACTTAATAAAATATAGCCTACAACGAATAATAAAATAAGAATATATAACGTCATTTCATGGTTTTCATATAAGTATTTACTAAAATAGATAAATTATTCACAAGATGGGACAAAGCAATACTCTTAAAATGATATAATACCAGTCGTTATCCAGCATATAAAATAATTAATATTATGTGTACTTCTGAATATTACTTAAAGCTATAATGCATAAAATATACTAAACAAGACTCCATAAAATAAGCAAACATTAAATTATAAATACATAAAATTGTAACTATAAATTATAACCAATTTACCAAAATTTTTAAAAGTATGAAAGTTATTTATCTTGGAAACTTCACAATTTGCTAGAAGACATATTTACAAGCAGATAATACTCCATTTAAAATAATCTGACATGGATGCATAGCATTGAAAGTTATTTTAGAAGATTTCCTTAAACAGAAACACACACAAGTACATTAAAAATGGTTTCTTTATTTCATGAACTATTTAAACACAAGTAAGTCAAATTTTAATAATTTCTACTTATAGTGTTAAGCTGGTTTTCCATTTCACATTTTTTTAGAATTATATTCAATATAGAGGTTTGAGAGCAAATATTTCTTTCTAAAATTAAATAGGTTTCTTTCCAGAGAGAAATAGAAAGAGCAAGTTCATATATTCATATTTTGAAGGATTAATAATAAAAGTCGTAAGCACATGATAAGTAAATTTTATCAAAATCAATGGCATTTATTTATACCTATAAGTTCTTTCCTCTTGTTCAGTTTTATTTCAGTATAAAGTTGAATTATAAATTTCTCTTCAGCAGAGACAATAAATAACTAATTACTAATGGCAATTAAAATGTTATTTTAATTTAACATAAATGTTTCATTCCTCTTGAATTAATAGTTCATTTATCATAAAAATAAATTTATCCAAAATAAACAGTTTCTCACCGAATATTGAATTAAAACTATTATTCAAATAAAATATTTCAAAAAGTTTTTTATAATCATCACTTTTCCCCCAGATAGTATAATATACATTTTTTAGAAAAAATATTAATGAGCTGTCATACATATTGTCAATATGAGCTTCCAGTAATTTGTCATAAAGTTCATTGCAACTATGAAATATAAAATAATGAAGAATTCTTACATGAGCAATACAAGCTAGAGATAATTCCTGTGATGTGTTGATATCAAATCAATATACTTTAGCAATTATGAGTGATTATCTAATATTTTCAACTCTGTTTTTCTACTTTTTTAAATATTGTTAACTTTAGGATTTCCAGTGATGTCAGTTTAAAACTCTGGTACCTGAATTTAAAGGTTTTTAAAGATGCATATTACTTAAAATAAATAATTTTAAAAACATTACAACCTGTAATTAATTCTATAGCTGAAATTTTTTTACATTTCTTTCTCCTTTACATGTTTGTTTCTTCTAAACGTTTAATTGTTTTTGTAGTTCAGATGATGTAGTTCAGATGTTCACTGTGCATGTGTGGAGCTTTTTATATACCTAGTCATGTCACTTTTTTATTGATGGAAAAACATTTTTTTACAATTTCCATAATCTTCCCTCCTTAAGGTTAAAGGTTTATTTAGTATCTATGGAGTTAAGCTAAAAATAGAAACTAATTTACATATTTTCCAGATGTTTTAATTAACATGTGCTGTCTGAAATAAATATTTTAAAAGTATAAAATTATTATGGTAAAAATAAAAAAATATATTACATACTACTTATAACTATTTCCAGAATATATTAAACAAACAAATCAGAAATTCACTATGATTTAATTTAATATCTCAGTTAAATTATAGATACTTAAAAATAATGTTCAACATTATAAAATAAAGTGTAAATTCAATTAATAAATGTAAGCATATTCACACATATGTATACTGAAGTTATTTCAATTGAAAATTAACTATTTTAATATTAATAAACCAATTTTTTGTCTTTTAAGTTAATTAATTCAGCTTTATCTTAATCTATTTAATATTAATGATATTAACTTATAAATAGTCTAGTTAATTTTAACTAAATGTTTTATTATAAGTACAAAAAGTCAACATTAACATCTGATATTAAAATTTTAGACCTAATTACTATTACTGCTTATTTAAAGACTAAAATTTGAGATGCTAAAGGATTATATTAAACCAATACTGACCTTTTAGTACTAATTTCTTGCTTAAATAGAAAACTACATCTTTGGTTAAACACTTAAAATTACTTCAACTATAAACAAGTTTAAAGTAATATAGTAAAAATATTAAAATGGACTTCAATTATGTCCAGGACTTACAAAATACTTTAAATAATTTATAATTTAAATTGACATATTCTTATAAAACTTTAATAAATTTAATTTACAAATAAGATTAAGTTAATGAAAAAATTTCCTTTATATATATACTTAAATACATTAAATGAAAATCTAGTTTTACTGGCAAATCCAAAGGTTACAATATATATATAGTGTAACGGTCAGAAAACGTGTGACTCGTAAACATAGTGCAGAATTCCACCACCATACAGAACAGCACCACCATCGAGTAGCGAAGCCACCCGTGGTACTGAGTTCGAACACAGTTTATCGGTTCCACAATACAATCCACGAAACAACGCATCTGATGCGACATTAGTAAATATTTCCTTAGGCACGGTGGTCAAGGATATGCAAGAGACTCATGATTTTATTCTCGAGTTAGCCAATAATCAAACTAATATTAATTAAACATTCATATTTACATAATCGAGGAAATAGTATATAGAATGGGTATCGAATAAATGAAACGTAACTGCAGACGTATAGTTTAAAATTATTTATTAATACATTTTAATAAAACAATCTAATAATATTTTATGGACTACCAGCTTCAGTAGCGGGATTTGCGACATGATTATATTTTAAAGAATACATTTATTTATTTAGACATTATTTTATATTGAGGATTTCAGTAGCGGTATTTCCGATACTGTAATGTTTACAAAAGGAATACATTTATTTGAAGGTGTAATCTAACTACCTAAAATTCTCGAGTGAGTATTTCTAATGCATGCCTGGAGGGATTTATATCTTTGCAATGCAAGAGTCTAAAGTATGGGTTATAATAGTAATGGCAGACATATATTTATTTAATTAAAATATTTATTTATAACTAAGGGCAAACATTTATTTGAGAGTGAATTATGCAGATAATGCAGAGGCGGAGTGATATGTTTAGAATAATAAAACTAAGTAAAGGAACACATGGTACGCTTTAGAAAGGCGATATGGAATGGCAGTATATCGAAACTGCAATGCCGTGAATGAGTTTATAAGAATGTCAGGCTGGCCTCTGCCATCGGCCCGACGAAGTAAGGTGTCACATAAGCATAACCAGGGACAAGCGGTCCGTGTCGCAGTTTTGCCGGCTGGCTGCATGCCATTGTCAAGTCCTACGGGAGCATTTATTATGTCCGCTTGTGTAGGACGACGGGGGTTAATTTCAACCCTGAAGAATCCGGAATATTTACGGCGGAATAGATCATCGCGTCTCTAAAACGTAACACATGTATACTTATAAACGATTATGATAAGATTTAAATGGACTTCCAATTCGGCCCGACATTATCAACATTTACTAAAGAACGTTGGTGACTCTCAAAGAAATGTAATTCTATGGAATTATTAATGATGATGATTAATATATACAAAACATATCTAAATTGGGAATTATTATAACTAATACGTCAGCCATTTGCGAAGTAGTAGACCCCTGCATTACAATAAATGAAGCATTGAATGCGTGTCGATTTATATGAAAGTTAAGTTATTAAAGAAAGTAAATATTAATGAAAATTTGACACGCATTCATTGTTTTAAGCGATGATAGATTTAAACTTTGAAAATTGAAATAATTATGAGCATGCAATAATTAAATAATAACTATAGATAGAAATGTAGATTATAGAAATACGCACCCAAGAAAGATAGAGTGAGGTAAGATAGATTATTAGATACATTTACACATTACATTAATTATTCAATTTAGTTATACAAATGGTAGTTTTTACATTTTATAATTTAGATAAGTAGTATGAAGAAGAGCTATAGCATATTATTAGAGTACTCTAGAGTTTGAACACAGACAGGTACCTATTTTATAAGAAGTTTTCTGATTCCATTAGTTTAGCAGCAAAAAGTTCACGAGTGGCAAGTCTTTCTGGTATTTAGATATTTCATTTAATTTCACAGCAGCAGCAGCTTTTTCATTATTTCAGGCAGCAGACCTTCATGGTGAATTTATGACGGGCAATGGAAAGTTCAGCATCCGATAGGCCATCTCCCGATGGAGAATAATCTAGGTGCTTTACTCGGTCATACCTTGGCAGGAACAAATTATTTTTATATTTTGGAGACTCTCAGTGATCGAGAGCAAAGCTAAAGTTTTTTGTGAATGTCTCCAGCAAGTCTAAGATGGCCTCTTTTTTTTATCTTGATCTCTCACATTTTTGTTAAGATATTTTTAGGTTCTACTTAATCTGCCCTGAGGATAATCAATGCATTTAGTTGGTTTTTAATTAAAGAAAGCTGCCGTTCTATTGTTTACATTTTACATTTACTAATTACATTTTTGGGGAATTTTTCTTTAATTAATCTATTATCTATTACTGACCGATGCTTTTAAATTTCAAAAACAAAAAGGGAACATAAGATTATCAAAAACAAAAAGGGAACATAAGATTATTTTAACTTTTAATTAAATATTACATCAGATATTTTTAGAATTATTATTAAATGAAATTTAAACAAAGCAATAAATACGAACTTTATAATCCAAAATAAATGATTAAAATTATACAAAATTATATAACTAAAAGAAATCTAAATTATACTATTTTATCCCTATTTATTGCCTTTAATTTGAGATCAAAATGTGTGCGTGTTTATGCTGAATTCTACATATATTTATACATTTTTAATAGTTACACACACAATTCGATATCAAAAAGTTTAAATTTGGGCGGGATAGACCGGTCAGTGAGAGATGACAGAAAAAGGTGAAACTTAAGATTCGAATACGAATCTTACTGTTTCAATAGTAATGGTCAGCTTTTGTGTCAGGGAATATATAGTGACATATTTTTTATTTATATATTTAAATAAAATTTGAAAATATTTTTTAATATGTGATGATGATCGCTACACAACCGCTAATAGAAATATCTGATTAGATCATGTGTGACATAAGGTGCTTCTGATGAAATGGACATGGAATAAATATGCAGATCACACACTGTTATATGTAAAGAAATTAACACACTATTTAAACAAATAACAAAAGTTTATTTACCAAGTATCATAATTGTCAGGTAATATATGTTGTTTTTGTTTTGCTAAATATGCTTACATTTCAGATTATATCATAAAAACTTTATTTTTTATAATTGGTTATTGCTTTAATAAGTCATTTCTCTTTTATCTTTTAACTTTTAGTTTACACACATGGTAGAAAACAGTAGTAGTTATTTATAAAGTGTTCAAGGGTTATATTGATTAATTTTAAACATTAATCTTTCAATTTCATATTATAATATTAACTTGATTATATGAGTGAGCACACTTGGTTTATTTTGATTATCTTTCAATTCTATGATTATATGAGTGAGCACCCTTGTTGCAGAATAAATATGGCCTTTAATACACCCTGGATATAATCCTCTATATGGTTGAACCTGACAATAAATTTATTCATATCATTAGCTTCATAGCATAGTCACACACAACCTAAAATGGGATTAATTTAATCATTACTTATTTCTTACAAGGATAATTCTAGGAGTAGCCACTTTAGGTCTGAATCCTGATTTAATAGTAACTCAACTTAATTACAGAAATGGTACTTTTGAATGATCTCAAATTTAATAGTTATCACTACTTAATTGAGTTGCCCCTTTGGATCCAATCCCAAATTTACAAAATAAATCCATGAATCAAACCAGCATATAGATATAGAATATTTTAACCATTCAACAGAAATTTAACAACTGCATTTACATTATAACTTCTATATTCATAAAGTTCAATTCATGTCAATCAGGGGGGGGGGCAAATTTACATATAAATGAACTTGATTGAAATCAAACCAGCATATAGATATAGAATATTTTAACCATTCAACAGAAATTTAACAACTGCATTTACATTATAGCTTCTATATTCATAAAGTTCAATTCATATCAATCAGGGGGGGGGGGGGAATTTACATATAAATGAACTTGATTGAATTTCAAAATAAACCTTTAACTTAATTTATTAATAATTATATTACACTCATTATTTTAATACTTGGACTCTTCACTTTATATTTTTCAAATATGCACACTTTTTGTGAATTTAAAATGAATATTGCAGCTTTGAATTTACACAATGTTAAAAGAAAACTTTTTAAGGAGATAAAATTTTAACAAATCCTATCATATAAAAAACAAGTTCAAAATGTAAACAATTTTTTCACTGCTTTAAAATGCAGCTAGAATATTTATAGATCTTTAATAATAAATGCCAACATTCTTTAAAAACATTCTCTTCCTCCTTCAATCAACCAATTAAATAATGTTATATAAGTATTTTATGCCTAATGAAATATCGGTTACAATTAAATATACACTAAAGGTCATAAAATAAAACTTAAAATGGTTATGTTAGGATAATAATCTAAACAGTTTTTTAACTTATGCAGCAATAGTTTTGAAACCAGAATTCTTTGCACTTCATTGTGAGGATTTTTTTTCTGTAGACTAATATTACAACCATGATGGCATGTATTGATTGATTCCATTTATAAGTTGCCTTAATGTTTTTTAATAATCTCCTGTCTTTGAAATTTGAGGTTTAAGCATATTTTTCTTCATTTTGAATAGAGATTTCTTCAAAATAGCTTAGTCAGGTTCATCAAAGATTTAGATTAGATTTCATGTAGTTGGCAGATTTTCATTTTTCTCTACTTGGTCATTCTAAAGAGTTTGATACAGCTTGAATAAAACAAGAAACCTGACTGATCAATTTAATTGATTATATGTAGGTTTTGATCTCTTGTTTTTAATGTCGAAAATCTCTTTTGACATTATATTTTAATTACATGAATTTTAAAAATACCGTTATTATTGGATTTAATTTTCAAAATACTACTGAATTATTTAAAACTTATTTCTTTTAACACTAATATGCTTAATTGTATTGTTTTGCAATACATTTTTTAACTTTGATAGGATTAACAGATTTAATGTAGTTTATATTATTTATTTGTTTCTGTTAAATTTAAAGTTATAATTAAACCTACTATTATATATAATCATTTTAAAATATGAATTTTAATAATTTATTTTACAATTTCAGCATTTAGATTACATTATGAAGGAGAATTGAAGTTGATTCTGTAAATGTGATTTCTGTTGAGATCACAACTTTGAAACACTGTGATGCAGAACCAAAGTACACCTGGGTCTCATTTTACACGATAGATAGGTTCCCCAGAAAACATGCGCAAACAAAAGCACGCAAAAATAGACATAACTTACCTTGAAAAAGAGGAGATACGGACTGTGATTTTTCAAAAATCGCATAAAAGCAAAGCACCAACGTAAAATTACTTTAAAAGTCGCGCAAAAAAAATAAGGAAATAAAATATGACTAATAAAAAATTTCAAATTTGAAAAAAATTGATACAAGACAAACTTTTTTTAACTATAATATTTAATTTTATTCAAAACAATATATTTTTATGCATAATTTACAGTAATTTACATTTTTTTATACACATTTTAATTATTATTGCTATTTGCCGTTAAACAGGTTCGTTTGCAAACTGGTAAAAAATCAGATTCACAAGAGGAAATACAACTAGTGCCAACATCACTCTCATGTTGTGTTAATGGTTTTTTCTGTTGACAACATAATTAGTAATTAATCTTTGAGATTATGATTTTATTAATTGTTTATGAACTTAGACTTATGACAATAAAAAGACATTTATTCACCACTGCTGGGAAAAATTTAATTAAAACTAACAACTAAAAATTAAATTCTTATTTTTGTCTTTAATTTTTTAATTTTCAATTCCGTTTAAAAATCAACTTTCGTTTTACATCACATTAATTTCAAGTCACTGTAAGTAATTTTTAAATTGTTAATTACAATTAAAAATCAGATTTTAATTTTTAATTGTCAAATTTAATTGTGCCCACTGCTATTACTCACCTTTTAAAAATAAACTTGTGGACACTAAATAATTAATAATTGATTATGTTCTTTTTTAAAAAGCAAAAACAGAATGTGATTTAAAATGCAAAATTAACATGCACAATGTTTGAACAAATTTACATTATAATCTTGTAAAATTTAATGTGTGTATACATAAAATGTGGAAATCATGATTTTAATTTCATTATTGTATAAAATCTTACTATTATAAAGCACTGAAAATATTGAAATTACTAAGATGAAAGTCGAATTCCAATAATGTGCTATTACTTTCAATATGAAGTAAGTGCGCGAAATTTATTATTTAAAGTAATAGAGCATTATCGGAGTTCGACTTCCGGAGAAACATGAATCGCATAACTTCAAAATCGCATTAAATAAATCCGTGTAAAAAGAGACCCAGGTGTATTATAAAACAGGGCAGAAATATTAAGAGGATTAACAGTGGTAAAGAAGTAAACAAGATGTTCTATCTCTTCAAATATTTTTGCAAAAAAATATTACCAAAAGCAATTTTTTAAGTTAAAATTGATAAAATAAACAATAAATGAAAATTATGTAAACTTATATTGCAAATGTTTTAATTCTTCCTAGTTTCAGGAAATTATACAAAAACATCAATATAAATATGTGAAAAGATGAAAATTATTTTGATACATCTTTAAATAGACAAAATGAAGATTAATAGAAACATTATGATATATTAGTGTTTATTCATAACTCTGAGATTTGAAAATTTAATAAAAAATCCCATTCAGAAATTGTTTACTAATATCAAAAGAAGTTAGGATATTGAAATCAAAATACTTAAGTGAAAAATAAATAGTATTAAGAAAGGGAAAATGAAGCTAATTCATGCAATCAGATCTTTGCAACAAATGAACAATGTAATAGTCTTAAAATGATGATAGTACACAAAAATGTTTACATAATAACTTTTGGATAATTTTATAACTTTGAAAATATTTTTTTTCATTTAAACAAATATGTTTTCAATTTTTGTAAAGATACAGTATAACTCACAGTAACTATAATTACATTTCTCATTGATATGCAATAATGCAAGCTTATCAAGATCCAAAATCTTTAATTTATTTTCAAGGCATCCTTTATGAATAAAAGGTGGATTTTATCTTTTAATCTGCTTTAAAATATTAATATAAGAATGAATTGTAATTTTGACTGTAACAGATTATATTTGTCTGTTCAATGGGATTTATTTAAACTTCTTGAATTTAAAAATCTCAATCTGTTACCATCAAGGTGGCAACTCTCCTATCTACATTAATATCTTACACCAGAGTGAAAAGTGGAATCTATATTTAATTTATAGAGGTTGCTTTGACAATAGATTTAAAATTTCTGGTGTTGATATACTGTACCAGTATAAATCCACCACGCTTACTCATACACAGTACCCGAGTTCAAACCCAGTCCCCGTTTAAGAATAAATTCCAAAACGCCAACTAAATTCAAACCCAAACCCCGGTATGACCAACCGATGATGACTTTATAACAGCACGGGGTTATCCCTTTACTAGCTCAACTCAGAACACAGACAGAATTACTTACAGTTTTATATATAGATCTATTATACTCTGGATAGGGGTACGGTCATTAATGTAATGTATATATTCAAGTTGCCAACACAGACAGTAGGTGACTGAATAGACTTCGAGAATAATGAGTTGGAAGACACAAAATTAGATTATATAAATTGTTTAATAATAAATATAAGGCATAAAATATAGTATTCAAAAATACGGTAAGACTTCCATAAATATTCTATTATAATTAGCTACTAGTCTTTAGTAATCATTTTACCTGGTAACAAACTCATACCAATATTCGTGTAGTGAAATGATTGACGGGTGGCTAAGGGAATCAGAGCGTTTGGCATTGAAAATATTTATCTACGATTTTATTAAGTTATTTTATCCGAATAGATTCGAGCCGTTGCGTGTACGAATAGTTGGAGGGTGGCTTCGTATAAATAGGATATCTAAGATTGATGTACTAGTGGTTGCCTAGATTGAAGAGCCCTACAGTAATTACTTGCGGTGCATCAACGGAATACCGGGCGGCTTGTTCTTTGACGAGGCTTAACGCCCTCAAGTAGATCCGGGACACTACAACCAGCCGGGATCATTTCGAAACCCGGTGATCCAAGAGATAATCTGGGAAAGAATTGCTTTCTTCCCCATATGGTAGTATGGCGAGACGCTAACTTCGGCGAAGGAAAGGCATTGCCACAGTCATCGAGGACGAGTGCTTGAAGTGAATTTGAAAAGGAATTACACAAAACCGGATAATCAATTCGTCTATTTCTACGCAACAGGCTGATATAACTATTCCAATAAAACATGGCGGAATCAAACTGACCGCGAAAGCAATAATTAATTAAGTTTACTCTGAAACCCCGAAACCCCCAGATTGTTCAGGCCGTAGCAATTATACCAAATTATACACTGAAAACTATTTCTCGTTTCATGTATGCAACTCAGATAATAACTTAGAACCCTTTACATATTTAAGATTGAAGTATCGGTTACAATAGTATGACAAAACTAAAAAAACATAATAAAGTGATTTAATATCTGCCAACTCAATATATGAAATAATCTTTACTTTAATAACGGACTTCCTTTTAAAATAACTATAATCAATATTATAAACTAGCTTTAAACAGAGTTGGAAAATATTTCTATTGGCATCGTTTGTTTATAGCATAAGTAATAAAAGAAAAAAAATATAAATGTCTTCATTTGAATTATTGTTAGTAGATACAATATTTATAAACTATTTTCTAAAGACTAGAGCAGAGGAAAAGGAGAAAAGAAAATTTACTGACAGGTTTGAAACAGTAGCATTATAAACGAAACAAAAACTTACATGTGATTCATTTGATTTACAGATTAACTTATAACATTAAGCTCGGGGAAGTTAAAAGTTCATGTAACACAGTTACCCTTCTTTCTTCATCCGGCTTGGCTTCATGACGGTATTTCTGACGAACGTAGGCGCGCATTTGAAATTTACTTGGAAGGCATAGTCAATTTGGATATTGGAAGCTGGAAATTGTGAAGCACATAAAACATGATCAGTCAGCGGCACGAAGGTTCAAATTGGCGGGACCGAGATCAGCTTCTGGCACTTAGCCCATCGACATTACGGTTTACTGGTGGACTTCTTAACAAAAGTTGGAGAGATTTCTCTAGCAACTGCTTTGCTGTTTTTTAGACGATCTACTCTCAGCCACGTCAAAAGTTAGAATCCTCATTTTTTTTAAAGATGGCCTCGGTTGACCTTTTTGTCTGGTTTTTGTTTTAGGCTCCACCTACTTTTCTCTAACCTCCAGCAATCCAGCCTGACCATACAATATCAATTATCCATTTCCATTGTTCCGTTTTCAGCTATCTCTAACTTTAATACGCAATTTTAACTTGACACAGTAATTACAAATATAAATTCCTTATCTAATTTCGAATACAGCTTAATTACTCTATACATTTGTACAATACAGATTTTAATTAAAAACACTGATCAAAGGAATGTGACTTTTGATCAGCATTTTTAAACGACTTTGTATAATTCTAAAAGGCTAAGATTTAAGCAAATACACCCGCAATGAAACTTTTAAATTAAGCTGATATAAATTCACAAACCACGCACACACGAATGTTATTTCATGATTTGTGACATTTATGCACGGAATCTTTACATATTTATTTACAAAACATAAAATATATATAACTCAATTTTTTTTTGACTTGAAATGGAAAAATCCCATTGCGGGCGAATAGTAGTTCGAATTACCGTACTTAAACACATGAAACTAAGATCGGTTCTTCGATCTGTCTGTTTCATTTCTTCTCACTTTAAAAAAAAATAACAAAAAAAAATGTTTATACATAATTCACTGGTTAACATTTTCTTACAGAATTGATTGACTTTGGAGAACAGTCTGGGTAAGGGTTCGAACCTAACATTTATCAAATTTGGGTGTATTAATCCGTTGTTCTTTTACTCATCACCATAGACATTTCACAGTAGTCGTTTACCGGGTTATCATTTATTATAGTTTCTACTTTCTCCCTGGGTCGGGAGGTATATAAGGTTTTAACGGCCTGGTATTGTAACTACACTGCTCCCATTCCCTTTTTGTTGGATACAAGTCCCCGTAGTCGATCTGGTTTAGCAGTTCCACAGTTTTTTCGAACGACATAGGGCAGATCCCCAGCATTATCCTTTGCACCCACGGTGGTAGGTTATGCACGACGATACGGGTAATGTGCTGCTCCATGTAGCTAAAAGCGGTGAGAGATTTAAGTATCATCGCTTGGTGCGTGAAGAAGGCTGCAAAACTCTGTCTGCTACTCTCATCGTATTTCAAATTCGAGAACTTGTGTAAAAGTCCCTCCTGCTTCTCCACACTCCAATACCTTTTCAAAATAGCTTCTTCATAGCCTCGCATAGTACTCGGTGGTTGTTTTAATAATTTCCACCACGCCTTCGCAGATTCCCTCAGATAATGGCTGGCTACCGTTATTCTCTCCCTTTCGGTCATCGGGTGGAAGCACAGAAATTCTTTGATGCTGTCCAGATGTACGGCTGGATTTTCCCCGGTGTCGCCTCTGAATGTCTGAATCTGGATAGATGATCCGAAGTGAGGGATGTTAATCATCCTTATTGGTGGGTGCACTGCCTGCTCTCTTTTTATCCCTTTTCCTTTGTTACTAGTTCCCATTGCCGCTATTAGGTTTTCACTTTGGCCCTGCGCATCAGTTTGCTTTTCCAACTCAACATTTTCAACATCTAGGTCCTGGCCTGTCTTCTCTTCAATGGCTACTTCGCTCTGAGTTTCTAATTCCATCGGGATGGTTTGGTCCTCTTCCCCCTTCCTTGCACTGGTATTAGCTTTATCTTCCCTACCTGTTTTACCGTCCGTCCCCATACGCCATTCTTCAATCCTTAACATACGCTCCATCATCGCCATCATAATCTTCCTGTCCTCTCTCATCTCCTCGAGGATCGCGTCAAACTTCGCATCACGATCGTGCTCCCTCTGTTTGGTGTTCCTATCTAATCGACCAAAACTTTTTTTTTTATCGGGAAATTTCTTGAACACAATTTCGTGATCACTGGATGTGTCAGATGTCTCTGCGCCAGTTGCGGATGAATTATTGTTTCCTTCTATTTCTGCCATTTTTTCTTTGTTTTTAATTATAAGTGTCTTCAGCATAAGAGTTAGTTTTGTAAAATAATTTGATTTGTATATATAACATAAAGATACTGATCCCTGATCCTATTGCCAAATCCTTCCCCGCTGCTGATACTGTTTGTGTGGCTTCCTTCCTTTCTCTTTTTTTTCACCTACGTTCCGACTGGTTTCTGTTATCTAAACTTTTCACTGTTAATATTTTTTTTTTTTTTTTTTTTTTTATTTAGGTATATACAATATGACATGCTTAAATCATTACTAAAAGAATAAAGGGACAAAAAACTTTATTCACCCAGTTCGCACTGTTCTCCTCAGTCCTATAATATAAACATATTAATAATGGGTATATAACACAATATTAATTTTGTACTACTGTCAGTAATTCTCTCTATATATATATGCCACCCTTCTCTCTTTTGAACCCAACAAAACTCACCACTGCTGTGTGGACAAACATATTTGCTGACAAATTTATTTGAAAGGCGCCAGCCAGCAACATGTGACCAATAGATAATTTACTCCACTGATCCCCAAATATATACTTTTTACATGACCTAATAATCATTTGATTCAAGATTAATGCTTTATATAGGGGACGATTAATATTAACTCTGACTCTGATAAGATTTTTATATTACAATATATATATACGTACATGTTTTTATTTTTAAGACCTGGAATTAACTCTACTTCTTTACTTTTTTCTTGAAAAATTTCAAACAACAAGAATGAACTCGCAAAAAAAATTATGAAATAACACTCGTTTCTTTTAATTAAATAAACGCAGAAAATCGCTTCCGCTCTCTTTTCGAAAAAATCTCACTCTGTTCTTAACGATATTTGGAAGTAGACTATTTACTGAAACTTGGTGTAAGGGAAAGAACAAATTTTATATCCTTGCTTTACTCAACTATCGTTTTAACTTGCGCATTTTAATACGCCTAATACATATCAATATTATGACGAACAAAAAAAAATCGAATATTTTTATGATTTAACTGTTTACTCTTGTTCACTCTGCAGGGTGTGGGAGATTTCTTCATCGGAGCACCACGGAGGGCGTCCAAAAATTATAACTGTACCGGTATAAATCCACCACGCTTACTCATACACAGTACCCGAGTTCAAACCCAGTCCCCGTTTAAGAATAAATTCCAAAACGCCAACTAAATTCAAACCCAAACCCCGGTATGACCAACCGATGATGACTTTATAACAGCACGGGGTTATCCCTTTACTAGCTCAACTCAGAACACAGACAGAATTACTTACAGTTTTATATATAGATCTATTATACTCTGGATAGGGGTACGGTCATTAATGTAATGTATATATTCAAGTTGCCAACACAGACAGTAGGTGACTGAATAGACTTCGAGAGTAATGAGTTGGAAGACACAAAATTAGATTATATAAATTGTTTAATAATAAATATAAGGCATAAAATATAGTATTCAAAAGTACGGTAAGACTTCCATAAATATTCTATTATAATTAGCTACTAGTCTTTAGTAATCATTTTACCTGGTAACAAACTCATACCAATATTCGTGTAGTGAAATGATTGACGGGTGGCTAAGGGAATCAGAGCATTTGGCATTGAAAATATTTATCTACGATTTTATTAAGTTATTTTATCCGAATAGATTCGAGCCGTTGCGTGTACGAATAGTTGGAGGGTGGCTTCGTATAAATAGGATATCTAAGATTGATGTACTAGTGGTTGCCTAGATTGAAGAGCCCTACAGTAATTACTTGCGGTGCATCAACGGAATACCGGGCGGCTTGTTCTTTGACAAGGCTTAACGCCCTCAAGTAGATCCGGGACACTACAACCAGCCGGGATCATTTCGAAACCCGGTGATCCAAGAGATAACCTGGGAAAGAATTGCTTTCTTCCCCATATGGTAGTATGGCGAGACGCTAACTTCGGCGAAGGAAAGGCATTGCCACAGTCATCGAGGACGAGTGCTTGAAGTGAATTTGAAAAGGAATTACACAAAACCGGATAATCAATTCGTCTATTTCTACGCAACAGGCTGATATAACTATTCCAATAAAACATGGCGGAATCAAACTGACCGCGAAAGCAATAATTAATTAAGTTTACTCTGAAACCCCTAAACCCCCAGATTGTTCAGGCGGTAGCGATTATACCAAATTATACACTGAAAACTATTTCTCGTTTCATGTATGCAACTCAGATAATAACTTAGAACCCTTTACATATTTAAGATTGAAGTATCGGTTACAATAGTATGACAAAACTAAAAAAAAACATAATAAAGTGATTTAATATCTGCCAACTCAATATATGAAATAATCTTTACTTTAATAACGGACTTCCTTTTAAAATAACTATAATCAATATTATAAACTAGCTTTAAACAGAGTTGGAAAATATTTCTATTGGCATCGTTTGTTTATAGCATAAGTAATAAAAGAAAAAAATATAAATGTCTTCATTTGAATTATTGTTAGTAGATACAATATTTATAAACTATTTTCTAAAGACTAGAGCAGAGGAAAAGGAGAAAAGAAAATTTACTGACAGGTTTGAAACAGTAGCATTATAAACGAAACAAAAACTTACATGTGATTCATTTGATTTACAGATTAACTTATAACATTAAGCTCGGGGAAGTTAAAAGTTCATGTAACACAGTTACCCTTCTTTCTTCATCCGGCTTGGCTTCATGACGGTATTTCTGACGAACGTAGGCGCGCATTTGAAATTTACTTGGAAGGCATAGTCAATTTGGATATTGGAAGCTGGAAATTGTGAAGCACATAAAACATGATCAGTCAGCGGCACGAAGGTTCAAATTGGCGGGACCGAGATCAGCTCCTGGCACTTAGCCCATCGACATTACGGTTTACTGGTGGACTTCTTAACAAAAGTTGGAGAGATTTCTCTAGCAACTGCTTTGCTGTTTTTTAGACGATCTACTCTCAGCCACGTCAAAAGTTAGAATCCTCGTTTTTTTTAAAGATGGCCTCGGTTGACCTTTTTGTCTGGTTTTTGTTTTAGGCTCCACCTACTTTTCTCTAGCCTCCAGCAATCCAGCCTGACCATACAATATCAATTATCCATTTCCATTGTTCCGTTTTCAGCTATCTCTAACTTTAATACGCAATTTTAACTTGACACAGTAATTACAAATATAAATTCCTTATCTAATTTCGAATACAGCTTAATTACTCTATACATTTGTACAATACAGATTTTAATTAAAAACACTGATCAAAGGAATGTGACTTTTGATCAGCATTTTTAAACGACTTTGTATAATTCTAAAAGGCTAAGATTTAAGCAAATACACCCGCAATGAAACTTTTAAATTAAGCTGATATAAATTCACAAACCACGCACACACGAATGTTATTTCATGATTTGTGACATTTATGCACGGAATCTTTACATATTTATTTACAAAACATAAAATATATATAACTCAATTTTTTTTTGACTTGAAATGGAAAAATCCCATTGCGGGCGAATAGTAGTTCGAATTACCGTACTTAAACACATGAAACTAAGATCGGTTCTTCGATCTGTCTGTTTCAATACAAAGTCAAGTTTAATACATATGTATAGCATTTTCAATCCTCATCTATTCTCTGCAGAATGAAGATCTCTATAAGTTCAATTCATCTTTTCTGATCTCTAATCTCTCTTCTTCACATCACCCCAGAACACTCCCTTATCTTCTTTTTATGGCTTTTATATTTTTTTAGAATCCAGTTTAAGATTTCAACTGTCCATCTATTACCAGCAATATGTCCAACCCAATTTCACTTCAGTTTCATTTTTCAATGAAGTCAGTAACACCTGTTTGTTCTTTCACCCATTTATTTCATTTTTTGATCTTTTCTTGTCACTCCTAACATGCATCTCTTCATAATTCTTGATTGGTCCATAGTCTCTGTATTGCCTTTCTGTTAAGCATGCAAGTCTCACATCCATAAGTAAGAACTAGTAAAACACATTTATGAGTTTAATATTTAAGTTTGAAACACATTTATTTAAAAAAAACCTTTCTTTTCAGGCACATAGACATATTTCTCTTTAATATTAAGTTATTTATACCAAAAGCACTCTAACCAAGTCTAATTTTATGATTAATTTTATCTATTATACATCTATAGTAATAATCTGAGGTATTTGTAGTTATTAGCTTCTTATGAGACTCATCATTATCAATCTGTATTATCTTTTGAAAAAATCCATTGAATATTACTTCAATCTTTTTAACTTATACCTTTAAGGTCCTATTTTTATCTGATAACTCTTGCAACATTTTCTGAAGCTCTAAACTCTAAAGCATGTTTTGTGAAAACAATTATATTATCTGCAAAATCTAGATAACAAGCTCTAAAGCATTATTTGTTAAAACAATGACATCATCTGAAAACTCCAGATGAATTAAATAATCTCCCAATTATTTTTACTTCCTTAGTTTCCCATTTCAATTCACAAAATACTTCTTGCACAGCTGCTGTAAAAAGTTTTCGCAATATGGAGTTACCTTGCCTTACATCCATCTCAATGTTAATCTTCCTAGTATCATTATGTAACCTAATTGTTGGTGTCGCATTTTTATAAATATTTTTCAAAATATTACTGTATTCTGGATATATCCCTTGATGATCCAAATCTTTAATCACTGAAGGAATGCTTATAGAATCAAATACCTTTTCATAATTTACAAATCTTAAACATAATGGCAACTCATGTTCATTGGTCCTTTTGATACTTCCCTCAATAGTTGGATATGATCCACTGTACTAAAGTCTTTTTTAAATCCAGCTTGTTCTTTCGGTTGATTTAAAAGTTCACTGTATGACGAGTTGTAATAATCCTGGGGAAAAATTTGTAAAGAACTGATAAAGAGTAATAGGTCTGTAATAGCTAATATCTTATCATCTTCTTTAAATGTTAATATTCATACTGCATTCTTCCAATTATATATATATGCATTATCTAGAAGTAAATTTTAATTGTATTAATTGGGCAAAAATGCCAAAAAAGAAAAAGAGCAAATTCAAAAATTCTAATTAAATGGCGCAAATTTATTTACTGTATCAAATTCTATTTGCAGAAATAGCTAACATGTATTATATATAGTTAATAATATTTGATCACTATTGATGGAAGTTTTTCATTTCCTGACAGACTTTTAATACTGTTCACTTTAACATCTCATATTCGAAGCAACATTATAAACCTTTATAATGAAATCTGATATTTAGTGCAAAATAAAAAAAATAAAAAAATGTTTTCATTGTGATGGTGCAGAAATTCTTTTTTTTTTTTTTATAGACACATTTTTTTTTATTTAAAATTAGATTGTCACTTTTTATATAATTTTATCTGAAAATATTTTTTTTACTTAAATAAAATTATTAACTGTAAAAATATACTGGTCAGATATAAATGCAACTATAAACAAATCATTAAGGCTTCTAGATATTAAATATGTGAATAATGAAATAGATGGATGACAGCCTTCCCATGATCCATTGCATGTAAATATTTTTTTTTTTGCATGGAAACTAGATTTCACCTTGTTGAACTCCTATTCAAAAATATAAGCTCTGATGATATTTATATATTGCTTATAACACTTCTTTCATATATATATATATGATTATATGAAGATATGCAAAGAAAGTTAAAGAGAAGAATAAGAGAATATACTCTGATGATATTGTCATGGATAAGCTACACTAGGACTACAGAATCTAGGCTCTTAAAATAGAAAATAATTACATGATGTTGGATACCATGCAACACGTCAATTGTCAGATATAGTCTTTATGGAGTGATCTTCTCTTCTAAAAACAATATGATAATATTGTCAAAATCAAAAATGGAGATCCTCTACAAATTAATTATTCAATATAACATTAATGTAATTGTACTCCAAGAGACTATCATTCTTCTAATAATAGATATCTTTTTAAACGTCCTGGACTTATATTGATTGTTGTTAGAATCTATTCTAAACATGGTATGGTTATTGTTTTCCTAAAGGTTTGTGATGATGATGTTTTAGTTGTATTTATATATTAGACTATTTCCAATATCTAATATGAGTATTGAATGTCTATAGAAAAATTTAACTTTATTTAAATATTCCAAATACATTCAAGTGTTAAATGTATTTTGAATATTTAAATAAAGTTCAATTTTTCTAACGACATTCAATATTCATATTAGATGGTGGAAGTAGTCCAATGTATAAATACAAATGGTATGGTTATTTTTGTTTAAAATCATCTTGTAAAGCAAACAACTTATATTGAAGATAGTTCATAAAACGTATGAAATATTTGCAAGCTTCCAATTTGTGCTACCTTTCTCTTCAAGATTATTCTACACTTTTTGTATTTATAGATTTTACTTCTCATAGTAGTGCTTTTTTTAATATACGTAAATGAGGAATAAGCATTTTGCCTCCTTTTAGGACAAATGTATTTAAAACAACACAAGGAGAATATTTTAATTAGACAGATATGGAACAAAGATGAACTCCTGATCTATGATTTTTGATGAAAAATGGATCACTATTATCTCCTGAACTATTGACATTGGATTGTTTTCTCACAGCCAACATAAACAAAGTCTAATCACTCTTGGATTCCACATTCCTGTCATCGAAAATTATTATTTTCAGAGAGAGAATTTAAGGAAGCTCACTGGTGCTACTTTAGGTTATGATGCAAATACTTTATGGATAGCCTTTTTAGCAGCAGAATATTCTTTTAGTGAATAATCTCTCTCTCTCTCTTTCTCTCCCTCTCTCTCTCCCCCTCTCTCTCTCCCCCTCTCTTTCTCTCTCCCCCCCCTCTCTCTCCCCCCTCTCCCTCCCTCCCTCTCCTTCTCACCTCCTTGTTTATATGTATTAATTTTTTTAATCAATCACTGTTTGTAACTCTGATACACCACTTGTTGTTTGTCTAATGAGACAGTGAATACTAATGTATTTTCCTTTGGGTGCGAATAAAGTTTGTTTTGAAATGAAAATGATAATAGTATAGTCATAAAACCATGCAATATTGGACTCAAAGCAAATCATAGGTTATGAGATTGAATAATTCAGTTAAACTCAACCAGTTTTTTTTTTTAAAACTAATTGTGAAATTTAGCTCTGAAACTTATGATTTTGGGAGCAATATTATATTATCTTGATCCAATTAATAATATGTTAGTTTGCACATCTCATGCAGACTCATAAAGGTGGATCATGTTAAACATTTTCCATGATTTCTTCAATCAATTAATATAAATAAATTGAACATCTGAACAACGTTGAATGATTGGAGATATTGAGATTCTCCACTAAGATCTATCGGAGAATTTAGACTTTTATCCCAGAAAAAAATTATTCAAATGATATGCAGTTATTGATTTTACTTCGCATTATTACAAATATTAGAGTTGTTTTTATTTGTTTGTTTTTATTGTTATTATTGTTATGTTTGTTTTTGTATAGAGGAAGGGGGGGTCATTTTCAATCCGTGCATTCACTTATATATATCCAAAACTTATTTTATGGTGTGTATGTTTTTCTCCCACATATTAATAAATTAGTAATTTTAAGAACGCTATATCTGCAAGACAAAAAAACTTGATTATATCATTTATCAAATTATATGTAGATGTAATAAATTATAAACAGATGAATCAAGATATTCTTTTAAAAAACAAGTAAATGAACAACATACTAATAAATATACTACAAACATACTAATAAATAATTATTCTACTACTGCTTCGGTTTTCATTGATTATGATAAATTTTGTAACTTTAAATTTAATTTTACTTTAAATAATACCGTAATACTACATAATGAAAGAAACTTTAGAAAAAGAAAGGTTAAAAGGGCAATATTTATTATTAATATCAAGATTCTCCAATAAATAGGCAGTGCACTGATATGCAATATACAGTGCTTGCAAACATGACATCTTTGTTTCTGGTCAGTATACGTTTAATGACATTTTAAGTAATTGAAATTACTTCTGTATAAAAAATTTTACATGTTATTATTATTTATTTATATTGTAACCTTAAATATATATATAAAATAAATAAAATATTCGTTAATTAAAAACAAAATTGTAATTATAATTGAAATAATATTTTTAACGGTTTACAAACAATTACAAATAATCTTTAAATCCGCAGAAGTACTTTCGGTTACTTTCTAACCTGCCTCAACTGCCATTAAATTCAAAAACTAAAAGCGAAGCAAACGTCATCAATTCAAATTCCATGGATCTCGTATTTTAATGTTAGAAGCTTGTCGATTTATTAAATGTGTTTTATTCCTGTTTATAAAAATTGCCTCTTTAATTTTTATTTTACTATGGTTTCTCTCTTCGTGAAGAATTTTAACATTTTCAAAATTAAATTTAAATTTATATTTACATGTTTTTTCATGATCGAAGAAAACTGAAGAAGATATTAAATCACCATTATTTTTATTTTTTACACGTTTATATAACAATCCGTGTTCCTTCAATCTTTTCTCAATGCTACACCTAGATTCACCTATATATGATAGCATACAATCACAAAAAATTTGATATATGACATTACTTTTTTGCTTGACAGGTATGACATCCTTAGAATTATTAACTAATTTATTAATATTGTTTGGAACGTAGAATGAAACATTAAATACATTCTTATATAAATCCTTAAAAAATTTTACTTGTGGATTTGAAATGGAATAGATATCCATTTTTTATTATTAATCTTCATTTCTTTTAAATTATAATAATTTTTTTTAAATTGACTTAAAGTATTGTTTATTTGTTCCATTTTATAACCAACATCAAGCAATTCCTTGGCAAATATCTCAATATTTTTTCAATTTATCACTTTGGTAACGACATAATTTTTCATTCCGAAACAAAAAAGATTTAAAACTTGCCATCTTATGCATCATTGGTACTTTTGATTTACAATTTATATATCCTCTTTTTTGCAATGGCATAATTATTAGTTTATAATTTAATATACTGTTATCTCTTGTGATCATTAAATCTAAATAGTTAATCTTATGGTCCTGTTCTTTTTCAATAGTCCATTTCAAGCCATTCAACTTATTTAATTCCTCTATAAGCAAATTTATACTATTAGTGTTTCCACAGACAAAAACATCATCCACATATCTTTTGTAAATTTTAATATCTCCAAAAATACACATATTTAAAATACTACTCTCATATGTAGATAAAACGAAATTGCAAACTTGTGCAACTACAGGCAATCCCATAGGCCAACCTTTGTTCATTTTATAATATTGACCTTCAAAAGATGCAACAATGTTATCATTAAAAAATTGTAAAGAATCAATGATAAATTTTATCATATATTTACAAATATTTTTACTTTTTAATGCATGTTCAATTATTTTTATGGAATTCATTCTATCAATAGATCCATACATTTCTGTAACATCCAATGAAGCAATAATATCATTTTCATCAATAATTAAATTTTTAATACTCTTTACAAAGTCAAACGATGAAGCAATAGTATTTTCCCCAAATCCTAAAGTCTTGTAAAAGTTTACCAATATATTTAGAAGTCTGATATATAAAGGAACCACCAAAATCTATCATAACTCGCAAAGGATTATCTTCTTTATGTAATTTTATATTTGCAAAAATACGAGGACATATAGCACAAGAAGGATATATCATATAGTATACATTATTATTTAAAACTTTATTTTTAGCACTTTTTAAAATATTGTTAATAAACTTTATTCTTTGACCATCCATATTATAATCTTCAATCAAAAAGAAACCAAGTTTGTCCATTTGCATTTTAATTTTATTAAATATAGCAAACCTTTGTCCTCTTTCAAACATATCATATCATCAATCTTCAATTTCCGTTTAAATTCCGAAATAGCCAATTGCCATGATTTATCATAAGATATTGTATCAAATCTATTGCAATTAATTTTCTTAATAATATCATCAGCAAAATTATCATTACCATGAATCATTTCAAATGTATTTTGAACAGCTGCAATTAGTTCCAAATTATAATCTTTCCAAATACCACCAACGTATTTAGCTCCGTGACTTAAAACGTATTTCTGAATTAAATGTATCCTATTATTTGATAAATTAACAAAGTTTAAATCCTTATAAGCATGTGGATATCGCTTATTAAATAAATAAAAAAATCAACTTTTTTCTCAAATTTGTTATATAATTTACGTTCAATTACTTTAAATCCATTTTCACACATAATTTTATATTCGTTCCAGCACACCATTCATTTAAAATTATTAAATCTTCAATTGCTTTCAAATATTTACGAATATCAAAAAGTTCCTTTTTACAACTCTTAATAATATTATTTAAAATAATCAATTTTAATTTATCCAAACATTTTGGTATTAAATTTATACAGCTGATCAATTTTATGTTACAACAATTCGGGAATATCTGAAAAATTTTACAAATCTTGAAAAAACAAAGTTTGCACTTCAGCTTAATAATCTTTTTACATTGTCTCCGCCATTCCTTAACGATCCACCGTTTTCTAAAATTACTTGAATCCATTGTGTTAAATATATGTAAAATAAATAAAATATCCGTTAATTAAAAACAAAATTGTAATTATAATTGAAATAATATTTTTAACGGTTTACAAACAATTACAAATAATCTTTAAATCCGCAGAAGTACTTTCGGTTACTTTCTAACCTGCCTCAACTGCCATTAAATTCAAAAACTAAAAGCGGAAGCAAACGTCATCAATTCAAATTCCACGAATCTCGTATTTTAATGTTAGAAGCTTGTCGATTTATTAAATGCGTTTTATTCCTGTTTATAAAAATTGCCTCTTTAATTTTTCTTTTACTATGGTTATGTAATGGATTGGGCTTCAGAACAATTACATTTCAAATAAAATGGTACTTATCCTTCACTGTAGATTACATATTGTAGCAAACTTAAAAATGGTTTATCAAGGTATATGGATAATGTATCTACTCTCACAGTATTAGAATGATGCTAAATGAGGCACTGTTTCTAAAAATTGATATTCCTGAATTAGAGACTATAACAGATGACTCTACTTATAAGATCTAACTAAATGCATAGATGAATTAATATTCAAGTCATTATTAAACAAATTCTATAAATCCCCTATAATTAATAAGTAATAACTAAGTAATTGCCAGGGAGTGTAGTTGTGAGAAATATAATTAAGGAAATAGAATACATAATTGCATGATCATAGTGATAAAATGATTCATTCAGGATAAAATCACATTTTTAATAAGGTTTAAAACCTCTACATTCTATTGTGATATACTAATTTGATTGCTTCTTTAATAAATGGAATTAAGTGTACTTATTGGTATGAATGCCTAAACATATATTATAGTAATTTTGTACCACTAAATTCCATTCATAACAAATCCAGATTGTCAATTGTTATTGGTATTAGTACTGTTTAAGTGTTGTCTGCCTTCATATATTTACATTAATAGCTATCTGACCTTGAGCATTATTTGTTTATTATCTATGTAATACATAGTTGGAGTGAAGTTTGAAAATTATAATTGACTATTTATTAGTCTGCATCAAGAACCGGTTGTATTGACCCATTTAATAAGGTTTATTCAAACTTCTTTGTATCAATAATTTCATTGTCTGAGATCAAATTGCAATGTTTAGTGTCTATATAAACCTATTAAATAATAGATAAAGATGGATTTCCATTTTTATTGTTTAAAGTAGGTTGCCTTGACAACAGATTGAGATTATTGATCTTTATAGATATTAGTATTATTTAAGTGTTGACTGCTTTCATGTATTTACGATGATTATTACGTTAGTTTTGTCAAGATCTCAGAAAGTACAAATACATTGTTAAAATCTCTACCTTTGATTCATTAAATCATTAAATGATATCATATAATGCCATGTGTGAGTTACAATTTGAATGTAAAACTAAATACTGTTTTGATTTATGAGCTATGAAAATTTTGAAAATATTTTTTTTTTTCATGAAAATGATAGACAAAGCTTAAATTCTTTTTTTTTTTTTTTTCAAATACAAATTCTTTTAATAGACAATTATATTGTTAGCAAATTTAATTCCATAATTACTTTTTTTTTTTTTTCATGTGTCATAGCATCAGCTGGGAAGTGAACCCGCTAACCCGGGACAACTAAAACAGTTGTCGCTGACCTCTCGACCACCAATGCTTGACAACTACAATTTTATTTATACTTAAAATAACAAAATTAGTGCTATAATTATCATAATCTGGAAACAATTATTCCTTTTTTGGCATAAATAAATTAAAGAAAGAATATAGCTTAAACACATGAGATAATAGTTTAAGGGGATATTATTTCAATTAATATTCACGTCTTGTAGATACATATCTACTCTGATATTTATCTCATGCATGCACAGAATCTCCCTTTTTATAATATATATAACAAAAATACCATTAATAATATTTTCTGTTATTCATTTTCCTATTATTTTTATAACAACAATGACTTAATAATATTTACAAATTAAGTTACATAATTGTTTTACAAGAGGATATGCATGAATATTTAATTTTTTTTCATGTTGGAATGTAATGTTACAGTTTTGGAGATTTTATTTATCAATCAAAGTGTATTGTGATATTACAATGTTTTATATAGGCAGATGGTAATGAAATATTCATTTCAGCAAGTTCACTCTTATATCTTTATTTCTATAATTATTATTGAAGATTATTTAAATATTCCATTAGGAAGCTTTTCTCTATTTTCATTACAGTTTTATTTTTACTGTATTCCAAATGTAAGTTTTCTTAGATTATATCATTTTTATTTTGTTGGTGATTACTTTAAAACTAGTTTAGACATTTATTTTAAATTTGATGCACTGTCATAAAATAATTCTATGAGTTAAGTGATTTTTGATGGCATTTCAATTATTTTTAAAATATTCTAATACAGTTGAATATTCATTTATATAATTTTTTGCTGTATGTATAATTTTTTTTAGTCATTTTTTTCATTACAAGTGTTTATTCTTATGTGTGACTATTTCTCCAGCAATTTCTTTCAAGAATAATAAATAACGAATTTGTCTTTTCCAAAGAGAGTTAAATTCATTAGGATCTTGTCCTAATTAATGCTGCATTTTAATTATTCTTTGGGACTATTAATATAATGATATAATTTAGCAGCTTTTTTAAAAAGAAAACAATCTTAAAATAAGGCATTACAAGTTTTTGCAAGATCATTTTTAGATATCTTTTTTACTAGAAAAATAAAATATATTCTTACTTTTAATAAAAATCCTAATATATTGACCAATCATAACTTTTTATTTTACATATAATTCGGTATAACACACTTGAAATTTGAAATTTGTTTCATTATTATACTTTAAAATGGAAGGGAAAATACTAAAAAATGAACAGAGCAGAATGAACAAATAAAAACAGTGACTTTATGATTGCTCTCTGGACTTATCCATAAGGCAGAGAATAGTTGATTTAATAATATAAGATAATTGGATTGATAAATTCCAAAATGCTAGATATATTAATATAATGTAAATGCTTTGTGAATTTATAAGCCAGTTTGAATGAAACTGTAAGAATATTTGTTAGATATGATGTTAGACTTAATAAAAATATCTTTGTCTAATAAACATCCATTCAAGTCCTTGGGTAAGCTGATGGAAATCATACATTTCTCATTTGCAATGTAAATTACTTAAATGCTAAAGGGTTTTGTATTACATATATGGATATGGATATGAAATTAAATATTTACAAGGATTTATTATGATGTAAAGAAAATTACATGCAAGGCTATTTCCATGTCAAAAACTTGAAAAATGTTTATCACTGGATGTTTCTAGGAAATCAACTATTATTGACAATTCTAAGATTAAATTACTTTTGGTTTAGTAACAACTTTTTTGTCTTGAGTTTAATTAAAAATGAAAGGTTTGACCTTTATTTTTAATTAACCCAAGACAAAAAAGTTATTATTAGCTATTAAGAACAAAGTAATTTTAGTCTCAGGTCTGTGATAGAAAATTGATGATTTCCTAACAACTTTGACTACAAATGTATTTCTAGATATTTACATGGAAATGGTTCCATAAATTATTTTATGTGTATGCAAATATATAAAATTATAAAAGGTTCATACTGTAGGCAATACATAGTATACAAATAAACAAGAAAATAATAATTATAGTGATTTAAGCATAAAATAAATTTATTAATCTGCTAAACCAGGCTTTTGATATGGAAGAAGAAAGCAAAATGTATCAGCATTTCTATCTGCATATAGAAATAATTAATCAGGGTATTAATTTTAATGAATTTGCATGTTTGCCTCTATAATACCTGTAAATTCAGATTGACAAAGCTCAGCCTGTGTTGTTAAATTGAACAACCAGTATTTTTGAGGGGAATACCATTGGCTCTAATGTTTATTGCATTGACAGAATTGATTATGTGTCAAGCATCCTTAACTTTCCATTTCCTGTGGTTGCTTTCAAGGCAAAAAAGCTTAGCAGCATTGGGATTAATAAAGTGCCCTGTGACTTCTCATGGCTAAAGAATACTGAGTTATATGAAGTGTTACATTTAACTCTGTTATATAAGTAGACATGGTGAGATATTCTAGATTTCAAATTCACGTGCATTTCATTGTAATATCTATCATTGCAAGATAGGTAGTCTAAGACATATACCAGCTGCACTTTATCATCATTACTGATTTTATCTTTAGAGTTGTTTATGAAACTGTTGGGGGATAGAGGGCATCTAAAGCTGATGTTAAAATCTTTAGATAGAATTCATCAGTTTTGAATATATGTTGGCAATATATGGCATATTAATCCAAGGTTTAATTGAATGGACAGTGGAAGAAGAGGACAATCAGAAGTCCATACTTCAACCTGAAATTGACTAGACAACCTATTATATTGACAATTCTATGATCATAAAGTATTATTGCAATATAAAATAGCCAGCTTTAAGGTATTTTTTTTAGAAACTCTAAACTCTGTAAATATATAATTGATGTTAAAAATTACTTAGAATCTTTCAGGACGGATTTTAAAGTTGGCTGTTCTATCACTATTCTGCATAAACAAATAAAGAAATTCAACAATAAATGTAAATATGATAGGCCTTCCATTCTGAACCTTGGATTAATATGCCATATATTGCCAATATATACTCAAAATTGATGTCAATTTGGCTTTAGATGCCTCTATCCCTTAATAGACTCATCAAGAACTCTAAGCATAAAATCAGTAACGATGACAAAGTGCAGCTAGTATACGCCTTAGACTGCCTATCATGCAATGGTAGATATTTTCAGTGAAACACATGCTAATTTGAAATCTAGAATATCTCAATACATCTATCTATATAGCAGAGCTAAATCTAACAATTCATATAACTCAGTATTCATTGATCACAAGAAAATATTCATTGATCACAAGAAGATTATAGACCACTCTTTTAAACCCACTATCATTAAGAATGTTTGCCTTTAAAGCAGTCATGAAATGAAATTAAGGAAGCTTGGCACATAATCAATTCTGGCAGTACAATAAACATTACAGTTAATAGCATTCTCCTCAACAAACACTGGTCATTTAGTTTGACAACATGGGTGGAGATTCATCAATCTGCACTTACGGCTATTATACATGCAAACCTGCAAATTCATTAAAATTAACAGCCAGACTATATCTCCATATGCATGTGGAAATGTCAAAAATACTCATAGGCAGATGGAAATGTCAAAGATACTCCATATTGAAAACCTGGCTTAGCATATTAATAAATAAATTTATTTTATGCTTATTTTGCCATAATTATTATTTAATTGCTTATTTGTATATTATATATGGAGAGAGAGAGAGAGAGAGAGAGGGGAGGGACTGTAGAAATATAGAAGTATATATTTATTAGTCATTATTTCAAATTCATTTGTGTTTCATCTGTAATACTATCAATTGAATACATAGCATTTTTAAAGCAAGATATGTACATAATCATAAAACAGACTTTGGTAATATATAACTACATTTTATATCTATGATATATATTTTTTTAATTGAAAAATTATTTTCATATCATAGATGCTTCTATCGCTGGCCCATCATCTTTGGTTCGCATGGAGCTTAATGATAATAAGGCTGGTATGGAAGGACTGGATAAAGAACGTATTAATCAAATAATTTTGAAAGCTTCAAAAGGCTCTAAATTTTATGATAATGAATTAAAAAAACAAAAAAGGATTGATGAAAAAATTCAAGAACAACATGAACAAATGATGAAAATAACAAAAGAAAAAATAGAATTTTCAGAAAAAGAAGTGAGTATATGATCATATATATTAGTATTTTAATATTTATACATTGTTGATGGTATCATAAAATGTTATTAATATAAATTATATGTTTTTAATAATACTTAGTAATAGCATTAAAGGAATTAGGGTTTTTATGTTATGTGTGTATATATTTGTATATAGTATGCAAATAAGATATAGAAGCAAGTACATCTTGTATAAATTATACTTGTTATCACATTTGTGCAATTCTTTCTGGCTTCAATAAAAATCTTTTCCAACTATAAAAGTTCTATAAAACTGTCAGCAAAGAAATGAAACTTATATCAATTATATTCTTCAGGTAAGAAAATCAATAGAAAGAACAATTCTAAAGCTAATATTAAAACTATGGCATATGGTAGTAACATTGTATACTGAATAATTATTAAAAATCTTTTCTACTAAATCAATTGGGTCAGTTGGTAGGTAAGTAAGTAGGTAGATAAATGCATGGATGGATGAGTAGGTAGGTAGGGCATAGGTAGATAGGTATGTGGGTAGGAAAAAAATGATGGAAGTTGGTCAGCCATTCAGTCTCATTCAATAGGTAAATAGATAGATATGGATATAGCTAAAAGGTTGAATATAGGTAGGTATATAGATAGATGTATAGGTGGATGGGTGGGCGAGTGGCTAGGTAGGTAGTTGGGAGGCAGATAGATATGTAATTAAGTAGGTAGTAGGTAGGTAGATAGACATGCAAACAGACAGAAATAGATAGGTAGGTAGGCAGGCAGGTAGGTGGATTGCAATTAGACAGATAGACAGTCATGTGTATGGAAGGATGGATATATATATGAAAGAATTGAGAGATAGATATATAATCTTGCAATCATACATAAGCATATAGGTGAATTCATTTAAATGTTTCCAATTTATGATGTACTTCTCTATCTTTGCTAAATATTTTAAACTATTGTTCATTGTAAAATCTTCCAAATCAATCTCTTTCACTAAGCATGTGTTTTTGGGAAACCTTCATTTATTATTTAAACTAGACTGGAAACTATGAACCTTCATTCATCATTTCAACTAGAGACTTGAAACATCTGAATATCCATATGTAAATAATAATAAGACTTTTCTATTTATATGGCTTAATTATACAACTAATTTATTATGAAAATTTAATGTTTAAGTAATTAGTCATATATACTTATTTAAGAAATTTAGACATTTAATTCTTCAATATTCATATCTTATTACAGATAAAGATAATATCTACATTATAACACATGTTTTAATCTCTAGCTCGCATCTGCCGAACAAATTAAGGTTTTTTTTATGAAATGCATTTATAGTGAGAAAGACAGTTTAAGATTTATTATAAGCTTGGTGGAGTTTGTCACAAATCAGTGAGAATGGATTGGTTGCAAATATTTATTGCATGCATGCATCAATTTATTGAGTTAGAATGCTGCATATCTGTTTCATTAGCTTTTATAATGTCAATATTGTTCTATCCCTATCTTTTGTAAAGTATGAAAAATGAAGTTATGTATATAACTGATTGCTAAAATTTTCAGTCTTTAAAATCATATCGATTGTAATTAAAGCAAATAAATGGAAAAGAATGTGTATTTTTTATGTGTGCTTGTTTAAGTGTTTTGAGTTTCTAGCTCAATGACAAACCAAAAATATTTATATATGGGATCCTTGAGTGATAGTTAAAGATTTATTACAAGCTTGAGAAGTATGCCATAAATCTAAAAGATTTGATCGATTACAAACATTTATCATACATATTTATCTATTTACTATATATACATTAAAGGTGTTGGGATGTAAGTGGGAATTGTGGATAATATGTAGTATAAATTTGTTATGTTTTAGTCCTCTACACTTGAGAAATCAGCTTGTAGCAGTGAAACTATTGGTTGTCTTTTAGAGTTTATTTCTTTGGCTAGTCTGGTTTAGTTGTGAATTTGTGATGATTTTTGATTATTTTATTGATTAGTTTAGTTTTAGACTTTTAATGTTTATATTTTTCTCATAGTATGTAATATTTTCTTTTTGCAAATTTCATCATTTCTTTCATCATGGCTAGATTTATCCACAGCATTGTCATCTTTCAATTATTTTCCAATTCTGATATGAAAGATCCCCCATGACAATTTTAAAATATTATTTGGTATGATCAAAAGTATTTTATACATCTACAGTCACAATGAGAACTTGTTGGGTTGTATACCTTAATTATAAAGCATATGTCATTGTTCTTTCACTTTCTAATTTTACACAGCCCACAATGACCAATCATTTTGCATTTCAATGTAATGTGCAGATGTAGATAATTAAATAAAAGGTCTTCTTCAAATGGCAGACTGATTTATAATCAGGGGAATCTTAATGCTCTCTGCCTTCAGTCATTAATACTGCTGTTTAGACTGATGATTTTAAAACTCCTGGGAATAAGGGTCATAATTTTATTTTGTTTTTTGATTATAAATATCTAAAAAAGATTATTTTCCTATATTAATTATACCTTCAAGAAAGGTCAATGGCAACTGAGAAGAAAAACCTTAGGTTTTTCATAGTCTTAAACTCAGTGGTAAAAAGCCAAAAAATTAACTTTGAAATACAGCTACCCATGTTAATTTACCATGCAAATAATTACTTAGTAACAATAGCTATAATGAGAAGATCCTATGGTATGGGCATTATAGACCTCAAAGATAAATAAAGGGATCTCTTTTTTTTTCCATCTTTCTGAAGTCCATATTGTAACCGTACGATTGTTGTCCCAACTACATAATATCACCAAAACATAAGTGCACTAAGAATTGTAACCTCGATCACCGATCAATTCCCGCTGCACATTGTCAGCTATTAAGAGCTGTAACCAAAAGCATATCATGCCATCTATATTATGCACCAAAGACCACAACCAACATCTGGAGCCACTTACCACAGACCAAACTAATGATATAACATAAACTTTTTATGATTTAATTTGATCGCAGCCAGGGTGTACCGAGAAGACCTATCATAGTAGTATGATAAAATACATTAAACAAATTATAAGTATGTAATGTTATTATCTTTCAAACCTTAATTTGCGATTTTCATTGTATGAGACCCGATGGCCGACCATGTACAAGATGGCATAATTTGTGGAACTACATAAGATTATGAAATTTTAAACCATCTATATGATTTTTAATACAAATGCTAGTCCAGGTAAAGCTTTGCAATAAATAAACATAAATACTTGGGTTCTTTTTTTATAGTTTACTATATCACTGAGACTCTTATTATACTGACAAATGACAATTTAAAAACGTTAAGTAAATATATTCAATCATGTCATTATCTGGTAAATCTGTTTACAGGTTTAATAATCAATTTATATTGTATACTAGAATCAACTACGCAAAGCTAAAATGATGGAAAAGGTAAATGGGATTTTATTGTACCTTACACATCATAAACTACCAAAGACGAAAAGCATCCAAATGTTTTCTCAAAATATCACTAAACTCTTATATCATGTTGACGATAGTATGTACTTCAATGTATGCTCTATCCAAGGTTTATGATTTCTGATTTTACGAATGACAAATAGCAACGGCACAGTAAGTTTAATTATAAATCAACGTTTATTTACAAATTTATGAATAATAAGTAATTAATTCTAATGTTATAATTAAAGACATAAATAAACAAATAAAATAAATAAATTATAATTCCATCGACTTTCTTCAATAACATATCATACGTACGGTTTTTAAAAACCTAATCATACCTTATATTTCAATTTGATATAATGAATGTATTGAGGAAATTATACTAAATTCAACATCAACTCATGAAACATCTAATGTCATTTCCAGATTCAATAAATCTATACCGTAAACTTATAATAATATAATAAATAATATTATATCTGTAGGATTTAGCTATAATGCAATCATTAAATAAAGTGAAAATTTAAACTTACATTCAGGTAAATAATAATCAACCAACAGTTAATTATTATGAGGTAACTTGAATAAAATGTCCTGCTACAATTTAATGATCTAACTTATAAATTATACTTACAAATGGAAGAAGATGATTTAGCAGAATAACTAAAATACTTTACCCAACTTATATCTATGAAGTAAAACCATATTCCTGTGGATGCATTCATCTACACATAGGAATTAAATAACACTAAACGCTTTGTGGATTTATACACCATCATAAAGTAATAAGTATAATTACACAATTCCGCGGATTAACCACCAGCGCAGGAATGAGTGTAAAATACAAAAAAATGACAATTAAGTAATCTGCGGATTAACCACCGGCACAGATTAATGCCTTTTAACATTATAAAACAACATTACTATTTACTTCACATTAAAGTGCAAAATCATCCTCCTCAGTTATTCTGACCATTCAGAAAACACTAACATTTTAGCAAATGTGGGTTCTTGCATAATAAAATGTTACACTAACCAGGACAACTAATGTACTAACTTATCTTGCTTAAAATAAAACATATGTAATATAATATAAGTAATATTAGTATAGGAATAGAAATCTGGAAAGACTCACAAAATACCTCATGAAAAATTGATACATCTCATAAATTCATTTAGTACTTTTCAAGCTTTTTCGCAAGCGCTATTCTCTTGAATAAGTATTTTATTCAACCCCTATTAATTTAAACTTAATAAAATATAACTTATGAACTTCACATGCAAGTTCATATAACGATAAAATTAAAGTAATGCATTATTCATCAAATACATAAAATCTAACAGGTGTGTGTGTGATATAAATTAAATGTATAGCATTTTATAGTTCAATACATGAATTCTAGCAGGTGTGTGTATCACAAATTAAATTGTATAGCATTTTATAACTACAAATATGATCCGTGAAATCCATGTACGATGTGTCGAACAATAAATATACGAAGTAATAGCTACAATTATAGTTGAATTCCATACATGTAATTTTATCCATTTGTATTAGTTATTATAAGCACTATTAGATTAACGATTTTACGTGGCTCCATAAACATGAAACAATTCCAAAACATGACACGCAGAGTTTAAATGAAAATGTTTTTTCATAAGTTATTAATTTCTACATTTCTCTATTAAAACTGTTCCAAGTTTATCACATCCATGCTAATATTTATTTATCCACGCTTAAATCTAGGAATACTAATTATAGCAATTAATTTAATCATTCCAAACTGACGATAAAATTAGAAAATAGCTTTGATTAATTATTTGAAGACTGTTTTTATTATCCAAATGGTAAACAAATTAACTAGCAAATATATTACTGGCATTGTAAAGTTAAATATCAATCAATACTATATTTTTTATTAAAATTATAAACGGAAATATTAAACTATGTTAATAACTTTAACATTTTACTTTAATTTAAACTTCTTCTTTTTTAAAAAGCAAATTTTCATATTTATAAAACTTCTGTAATTAAAATACTTATTTAATTTTTCCAAATTGTAGAATAATAAATATTTTAAAACATACCAAAATCTTACAATTAATTCTGCTTTTAAACTGGAAAGCTCCGACATATTTCAAATGTAATATTGGAAAATTATTATTAGCGATTTGATCCACCTGGCTAGCTGACTTGAACAGACTTTTAAATTTAGCAATTCATCTTATTATTAAATACCACTATGTTATTTTTACGTTTATAGAAAACTTTGTGGTAATCCGTTTACTTGTTAACTATTTTAAAATAAGCTTATCATATTTACACCATTTGCCTTTTACCATTTTCTTTTCTTTCTCCCTCCAAAAGCAACACTATCAGACGATCTTCTTTTAAATTCGCGCTCCTTTCTTTTTTTTTTGAAACGCATACGTAATTACTGTATTTATTTTTAATAATTAAATTTAGTTGAACAAATGGTTTTTTTTAATTCAATGGAAATAATTTTTAAGACCATTTTAAACAAATAAAATATTATTATTATTTTTAATAATATTTTACCAAATTTAATGTGTTGTCAAAATTTTTAAAAAGTTAAACATTTTGATATGAATTAGTATATGGAAAGAAGCAATTTAAATTTATTAAAATAATATAGACAACAAGTAAGGCAAAATATTACCCATTCTCTCTAATAAATTATTTTGAATATAAGAGAGTAATCTGTTCAAAGTGCAAATCAAGCCAATCAAATCACCAAAAGAAGAAAGAGAAATTTTTATACCAGTTACATCAATTATTATGATAGAGTGTTTAAAACTTTGTTAAGATGAAGTTAAAAGTTATAAAATATTTAAAAGCTATCATAAAATGTTAAAATTATAAAGTAAAAATTAAATAGTATAATTTTGTATGGTTGGGAGAATTGGCCATAGTGATAATAATGAAAATTATATATTAAAAGTCTTATTAAACAAGATGTGAAAACTAATATTTAAATAATGATTAAAAATTATATAAGTTATTAAATGTATTTTAATAAAAGTAGATTTAAATTTATATTATAACTGTTTATTGAAAGTTTTAGTATTTTGTGGGATATACAAGTGTATTCAATTTTATTGATTGCTTAAATAATGTCAAATTTTAATATTCCAAATGTTATCATTATTTTATTATTATTTATAATGTAATATTTTGTAGTTAAATATTTAATTAATCCCATTTCAGACAGTGAATATAAAAAAATTGCAACATTTTTTTGTCTTGAATTAAAGTCACGTGACTAACAATGCATATATTGTTTTTTGTGTGTGTGCTTGCAATGTTTTTAAAGAAAGTTTCAAAATTACTTTCAGAATTGTTTTAAAAAAATTGAAAACATTTGAATATCATAAAAATAAATATAGATTATTTAATTAGTTGTCTTTAAAACAGTTGTATTTAATAAAGATAAACTAAAAAATAGATACATTAAATTTAAGTATTGGTTAAATTGATAAGGCATTATTTAAAATATGTTGTTTTAAAGTGTTTAATTTGTTTAGGTATAATTATAAAATTAACTTAGAATTAAATATTATCAAAATATTAATATTATAAGTGGTGGCTCATAATTTTGTTGCTAAATTTAAAAAATGGGAAATTGACATTTATGTAAATTAGTTTTGTAAGCTGGGGTTCCAGTAACCAATCAGAATGTAAGTTAGAGCTGGTATATAAATGAATGCTCTCACTTCTTTAATACTATTATCACTATTACTATTACTACTTTTTTTTTATTATTGTTTTAAGATAGTACCCATTATATTATTAAAATAGTCAATTGATCTCAATTTTTAAATTTTTATTATTTTTAAAAAGTGTAAAGGATTATAAAATTTATTAAGTTAAAATAAAAATGTTTCCCTAAAACCAATTAGTTTCCTGCTAGTTTTTTCTATTTAAAACTTAAGTCAAGTTCATAGTAATTTGTGTAGCATATATCTGAATTAACTCTTTTCTGCACCATTTTATAAAATTTGAGATATTCAATCTTTTTTAATGCATCATTTTTGTATATCTTCATATTCCTTCTTTTCTTCATAAATTCTCTAATCTCAGAAATTTTATTGATCAATTGCTGCTTTTTTCTACAAGCTATCTTTGTTGCAGTTATTTTCATATTAATTTC
This sequence comes from Epiperipatus broadwayi, assembly GCA_028023455.1. Classification (NCBI taxonomy): domain Eukaryota; kingdom Metazoa; phylum Onychophora; class Udeonychophora; order Euonychophora; family Peripatidae; genus Epiperipatus; species Epiperipatus broadwayi. The sequence goes on from JAQFVV010006210.1 coordinate 4,716,099, forward strand.
ATTCAAATCTGAATCATGTTTAAAATCTATTAATATTTGAAACTGATTTGTAAGTTCTAATTTAAATTCATTACAATGTTTCTGAAGATTAGGAATATCAATTGTAAATATTGTTTTTCTTAGAAATTTTTATCTCTGTAGTTTTGCATTAACACGTATCTTACATCTTACTAATTGATGATCACTTCCTGTGTTAAATTTATTAAGAATTAAAAGAGTTGAATATGATATAAGAAATTATAACTGTGAATTAGCAAGGAAAGCTGTAGAAGAGAATAAAAGTCTCAAGAATGTAAAACAACATTTTGGTATTGGTAGGAAATTTATATCTGCAATAAGAAAAAAGATAGAATTATTACTAAACATAGAGATGACATCATGAAATGGGTAGAAGGCTTTTATCAAGAATTATATAGTAATAAAGAACGAGTACCTCCTATATCTATTACATCTTCTGAATTGCCCAGAATTTTAAATGAAAAGTGAGACATGCAATTAAATGTATGAAGAAAGGAAAGGCTCCAAGTAATGATGGAATTATAATTGATATATTAAAAGAAGCAGGTGAAGAAATAGAAAAAGTTTTAATACAGTTATATACCAAATGTCTAAATGATAAAGATGTACCAGATGATTGGAAGAATGCAGTATTAATATTAATATTTAAAAAGGGTGACAAAGAAGATATTAGAAATTACAGACCTATCAGCCTTTTATCAGTTTTATACAAAATTTTTACTAAGATAATTACAACTCATCTACAGGCAACATTGGATTTCCACCAACCAAGAGAACAAGCTGTATTTAAAAGTGGTTTTAGTACAGTAGATCATATCCAGGTATTGAGAGGAGTTATAGAAAAGACATGAATATGAGTTGCCATTATGGTTTGGATTTGTAGATTATGAAAAGGCATTTGATTCTATAAACATTTCTTCAGTGGTTAAAGCATTGGATCATCTAGGTATAGATCCAGGATATTGTCATATTTTAAAGAATATTTATAAAAATGCAACAGCAACAATTAGATTACATAATGTTACTATGAAAGTCAACATTGAGAAGGGTGTAAGACAGGGTGACTCCATATCTCCAAAACTTTTTATAGCAGTGCTGCAAGAAGTATTTTGTGGGTTAAAATGGGAAGCTAAAGGAGTGAAAATAAATGAAGATTATTTAAGTCATTTAGATTTTGCAGATGATGTAGTTGTTTATGCAAATAATGCTTTAGAGCTGCAAGAAATGTTGCAGGAGTTATCAGGTGAAAGTAGGAAAGTAGGACTAAAGATAAATGTTAAAAAGACTAAAGTAATGTTTAATGGATTTTCTCAAAATATGAAAATAAAGATTGATTATGATGAGTTAGAAGAAGTTAACAGTTGCAAATACCTTGGTCAGATTATTAATACAGATGGATACATAATGGATGAAATTAATCATAGAATTAAACTTGGTTGGAGTGCTTTTGGTAGAAATAACTTGATACTAAAAGGAAATATGCCTATGTGTTTGAAAAGGAAGGTTTTTAATAAATGTGTTTTACTGGTTCTTACTTATTGATCTGAGACTTGGACACTTAATAAAAGAGCAATACAGAGATTTCAGACCACTCAAAGAAGTATGGAAAGATGCATCTTGGGAGTAACTAGAAGAGATTTAATATGTAATATATGGATAAGAGAACAAACAGGTGTTACTGATCTCATTGAAAAAATTAAAAGACTGGAGGTGGGCTGGACATATTGCTAGAAGAGATGATAATAGATGGACAATTGAATGGATTTCAAGAGATTGTAAAAGGCCCAGAAAGAGACCACATGTGAGATGGATGGATGAAATAAGAAAGTGTGCAGGGGTGATGTGGAGAAGAGAAGCTTGAGATCAGAGATGGATTGAACTTGGAGAGACTTTCATCCTGTAGTGGATAATGGTTGATGATGATGATGATATCTGAATTAATGTGTGTTGGAAGGTTAGCAATGATGGAGAAACAGTTGATAGATGAAAGTATAATTTTTCTCATTTAAAAACTGTTATAATTTTTCTTATAAAATTCTTTGGATTTTGAAGAGGATATTATTAGGAAATATCACTTGGAGAATTAGCATGTTTATGTATAATATTATAAGAACTTTCAAAGACATTATTTGGATAATAAAATTACTCTGGAAAAGACTGAAAACTAAATGTTTCTTTAAAGTTGTGAAAATATTCAAGATGAAATTATAGTATAAAAAATGGTTCATTTTTATTATACTAATGACTCTATATTTGAAAAGTACAGCAATTTTTAAAAATATTTATTTGAAAGTTACTTAAATCTTTTGAAAAAAAGGATGAAAAGTAAAACAAATGTTATTACAGATATAATTACTTTGACAATTTATTGTCAAAATACCTGGATATTTTGATATAATTAAAAAAAATGGTTTTCTTAAATATAGGTAAAAAAGGGAAAATAAATGGATAATAAAAATAAACATTATCGGGACTAAATAAATAACCCATGGAATATTTAAATATAAAGTTATTTATTACTTCATAACTGCATTATGAGATAATAATATTTTAAGAAAAGAATGGAAAAATACCTATTTTCTACAAGTGTACAAACTGATTTTGAATGGCCATCGATGTTGCATCTTTAAGCTGATAGAATTTCACATGAATGGAAAACAATGGAAATTACCTATAGGAGATATTTTTAAAAGTGATATCACATTAATAACTGTTATTCTCAGAAAGCTACAGATAAAGGCTGTATTAAAGGACTTTCAAGAACAGGATGAACGGCAAATTTTTTAGATTTTCTGAGATTTTAAAATTCAACTTTTTTTTCTTTATTATTTTTTTTATTTGTGCATTTATGCACCAGGGGAGAAGAGAGAGCTTGGTGTTAGAAAAACTTTCAGACAATATTCATCGCATTTCAACCAGAGAGGTTCCCATTTATTAACATTGAATTGTAATGAAAGACTTTAGTTGAACTTTATTTGAAAACAGACATGAATTGGATTATGCAAATTTAATTTTAATTATTATGTTAAATATACTAACTTTAATATTAGAATTCATTGTATAGGATAGGAAAGGTTACATTAAAAAAAAATTTTTTTTTTATTGTTATTATTCTAACAACATAACAACATTAATATTTTTTTTTTAAAATATTTTAATATTTTAAAAGTTTTTAAAAAACATATTTAAAGTATAATAGTATTGTATTGGATGACTGATAGTTTTGATTAGTGTGTTTTATGCTGAATTTGGACCTGAAGACATCTAAAATAGTGACTTGCAAGTTGAAGTGTCACTAGGTAATTTATAAGTGTTTAATTATCATATGATGTACATTTTATTTATTATTTTTTCTAGAGTTACTTGGAGTATTTTTGAAATATTTCTTTTATCATATGTATGTGTGAACATGAGTATGTGTGTGTTAATTACACATATAGATTTGTTTATTATTATTGTGAAATATAAGCTATGATTTTAAAAAAGAGATATGCATACATTTTCTTTCTTATATTATAAAGTTTAGTATAATTTATTGATGCTCATAATTTTTCATGATTCTTTACTGAATGAACCATACACTATTTTTAAATATTTGAATATTGATTTTAATGTTTTAAATTCAAAGTCATTTGTATTTTTGTTGCTGAGTTTTAAGTGAATAAAACCTTTTTCTTATAGTAGTTATGGATTGATAATCTCATATGTTAACATTGTTTGTTATTAAGAGTAATGCTAGTTATTTTGTGATGTGGATTGTTAGATCTATTTTGGAATTTTAATCGATAGTGATGGGGGAAGTATATAAAGAAACCCTTGGATGCTTTATATGTAGGATATGTTAAGAAGATAAGAAAATAGCCTATATTTTATCATAGTGATTTTATGCAAGTACAATTAATATAGCGCTGTGTCTTGTATGTATTTTCCATGGGCAGTTTTGATATTTTTATATTTTAATATGATTTCTATGGAGCTGAATAAATAGCCTGGACATTATTTTGAAGGTATTGAACAAAAGTCACACCTATTCTTTCACACTGTTTCCATGTGGATTATAAAAATGTTTTATACTATTGAGTCCTTACTCTAGTCATTCCTTCATGTCCTATGCATTGTATTGCTATCTTACTTTCAATAGTTATTATATCGTATAGCATAGTATTTTATGAAAGAAGAAGAATAAATAATTTTGGATTGATGTATTGTTTGTCAAAAGGAAGTAAGATAGGTTTTTCTTGTTTGGATTAAGATGAAATACAAATGAAATTGAATGTAAATGCTGATAATAAAATAATAAAGAATCATAAATACTTTTTCATATTTTGTTAAACTATTGTACTGGACAAAAGATTCTGGTTTCACACATACTGATAACAAGGGCACCACTAGTGCAAAAATCGAAACTAGACATTTATTTTAAGCATGGACAGGATATATGAACCTGAATGTGCCAGACTAGCTCAATCAAACAAATGAAATCTTATGTTTTGTTCCGAAAGTTGGAAAGGTAGCAACAGAAAACAAAATCAACTAAGTAAAAATGAATAAATGTTTTATTAGTAGTATGATTAAATAAAAATAAATCTAGATAATAAACTTTAAAATCAACTTTAAAACATACTACTCATACATTCGTCAAAAAAAACTAAAATAATTTAATATGGTTTAGAGAGCGATTTCCTGTGCATGATAGTAGCACAAATACTAGTAAGTATTTAGTGATCTCACATAAGAAAAAGAGGGATTAGCTTCTTGCTTATAAATCATAGTAAAAGAATGAATCTCTGTATTTGAGATTTCTGAAAGCTTATATCGAAACAGGAGAAATGCGAAGGTAACTTCCAAAACATTAACAAAAAAAGAAAGAGCATTGAAAGCTATTACTTTCAATCAATTGACCTCCCTCTGAATGAGACAAGCTAGGAGCTCACAATCTACCTATTGAGAGGGTTAAAACAATTATATGTGCCCCTAATAAACAAATTGGAAGTTCGAAGGAATAAAACTAACGACTATTATATTTCATAATAGTCTATTATAAATAATTATAATTTCTTGACATAAGTAGGACTAATAACAAAATGGGTCATGAGCCAGAAGCTAATTAAAATACTCTGTAATATCCAGACTGCTTTCTATAACAAAAGGAATGTGAGATTACAAATAAAACTATACTATCTTACTTACTAAGACTTAAATGGAACGTACAGTACAGGTTTGAAACTAGCACTTGTTTAAGAGAAAAATATCAATGCACAGAAACCGACTTACACAAAATAAAATAAAAATTTGAAACACATGTATATTAAAAAAAGACAACAAATCTAAGACAAAATCATTTAAATTGTAGAATGTAAGGTACTTTAATAAAAGATAAATGCTAGTGCATTAGGCTTGTTGAGTGTGGTCCATTGACCTGGATTCACTGATGGTAGGCTTGGGCATTTCAGTTAGTGGTTTCTTTGTAGTTGGGTCTTATTGCATTATAGGCAGATCTTGGCAAAACCTTAGCAAATCATGATATGAGAAAACGTTTTTGTGGTAAGTTTAGTGTTCATTCTTAGTGAATAATAATTGCAGGATCAGTTTTCTTTCAGAATATGCAGGAATCGTTTTTCTCTCTTGGTTTTTGCAGGAATAGTTTGTGCAAATATCTCCCAGAGTTGATGCAACTATATCTCAGAGTTGGTATAAGCATAATACAATAATCTGATTAAGCCTTTTATAGAAGAATCTCTCATATATGAACCAATTACAAAACTTTCTTCTTTTTTTTAATTAAAATTCATAAAATTCTTCACCTAGCTATCAAGAGCTATCTAATTAATGCCTTTTACAGATCTAGGGATTAACAAATGAAAATTTTTTTTCTTTTTTTTCTTTTTAATTAATTATTTTTATCAATCTAAATCCTAAATCTGAAAAGCAATTTATTTGTACAATTTATTTTTACATAAATAAAAAAAAAGTAATCGTAGTCTCTTTTTTTTTTCAAAAGTAAAAACTAAATATAGCTGTGGTAGTAAAATATAATTCCCACACACTTACATATATATTTTTACAAACATAAAAAAATCAGCAAAACTTTTAATCAACTTTTACAAACAACCGAACTTATAAAAATTTATTTTCTTTTCCCCTATAAAACTTTAACTTTGTAATAGGGTTTGAAGCATCCATTACAAATGCTTCTCCGTCATCACAAAAAAAAAAGAAAAGCTTAGCTGACATTGCTCTGTCTACCACTAACAAGTTTTTCCTAAGTTTGTTTTTCTCTTTTTTTAAAAAAAAAAAATCTGTCCAACTAACCTTATGAATATATTATTTTAATTCATTTGTTACCAACATATAAATTTTCAGTAATATACTGGTGATCTATTAAAATAACTATTTATAACAAATTAATGCAATTATGATTTCCACTGTACTTTTTATTAAATGAACATACTTTAAAATATCAAAATGTAATATTGTTTACTACACACATATAAAAATTGTAATATATAATATTATTTACAAATTTCATACAGGCTTATCACCTATGTCAAAATAATTTTCTGTTCTCAACTCGTAGTCCTTGGGTTTTTTTTTTTAGCAGTAATGTCCAATCAATATCGCTTACACTTGGTCAGGTAGTTCTTTCTTATGGACAGTTTGGTCACTAGGAACTAATCTCTTAAACCTATCTACAGATTCTCTTGAAATATTGCCATAATCTACAGTCATTAAAAATTCTGCCATTTCTTCTATCGACCACCCATTATTACTTAACATCATTTGTTGTATATATGGTGGCATATTATGCCAGATAGTCCTTATGATTTGATTGTTTGACAATGGAAATGCCATTAATGCCTTGAGTTTTGCTACTTGTCTATAAAAAAATTGCATGTGGGTTTTACCGTGGATGCTGGGGTATCTCTCCTGGAATATTTTATAGAGTATCCCATCCTATCTGGCTTCACTCCAAAATGTTCTTAAAATGGCATGCTTATATTTCTCAAACATTCTTGGTTTAGTGAATAAAATGTGCCACCAGTCAGAGGCTGTTTCTTGAAGGTAGGTACTGGTGACTGTAACTTTATCTTTTTCTGGCCACTCTTGGATACAAAATATGTTAACTAAACTTCCTAAATGTTTTAATGGGCTTTTTCCCACCTCAGCCTTGAATGTTTCTATTAAGAATTGTTTTTCCAAGATTGTACTGGTGAGTCCCTCCTGTCTTTTACTTTCTGATTCTTCATATTCATTTTCTATTTCATACTGTTTGTCTTCAGTATAGAATGTCCTATGCTTATTCTTTATCCCAGCTAGCCTATATTTGAGTCCTTTTGTCATATCAATACATATTTGTTACACCTCTGTTTTCAAATTATCCTTACTTTCCTCTATGCCTTGAAAGACCTTGCACATCCCTTCCACCTGCACCATCTTCATTTCTAAACTACCTGTCCTAACACTATCTTGCTCTCACTCAACTTTTACTTCTTTCATTTCTTTCTTTACTATTTCAACTTCCTGAACCTCCTTATTCAAATCTTTCTCTATGGCTTTTATAGCTGCCTGATTTTTGTCGAACTTCTTTAATGTTTCCTGTCTCATTCCTTTCATTTCTGCTCTGAGCTCCTCCTGCATTATTTGTTGACTCTGTTTTATTTCTCTATTTTCTTTTATTATATTTTGTTTCATTTCCAATAACTCTTGTCGTATTTTCTTCATCTCGACTTTTATCATATCCATCTGACTTTGTTTCATTTCTATTATCATCTTCATCATCATCTGGATCTCACTCTCTTCTTTTTCTACCATCTGAGGGTTTTTAAATGAAACAGGTCTCTCTTCCAAACCTGCCTCCCTATCGCTTTCTTCTTTAGCTTCCATTTTCAAAATAAACTTAGCCCCGCTAAATCTAAATTTTTTATTCAAATAACAAACAAAACTTTTCTTCTAAATATTTATTAATGCTTTTTATCTTCAACTGCTAACTTTTTTTTTATTTTTAAAATGCAAATGTAAACTCTCATCTTTTTAAAAAATTTTACGAATGTAGAACTAATAAACTGTTTTGGACAGACCCGAAACTATCTGCACCTCTCCATTAACTTTTATCCTACCACTAACTTTATTTCACCTATTTTTGCCTACCATTTCTGTTTATTTTTTTCCAACCATCCAAACAAAACATCTCACATAAAGTTTTAATATTGGCTCCCACATTTGGGTGCACCAAAAATTCTTCACCTATGTACCAGACAAAAGATTCTGATTTTGCATATACTGACCACAAAAGCATCACTAGTCCAAAAACTGGAACTAGACATTTATTTTAAGGGCGGACAGAATATACAAACCTGAATGCACTGGACTAGCTCAATCAAGCAAATGAGATCTTATGTTTTGTTCCGAAAGTTGGAACGGTAGCAACAGAAAACAAAATCAACTAAGTAAAAATGAATAAATATTTTATTAGTAGTATGATTAAATAAACATAAATCTAGATGACAAACTTTAAAATCAACTTTAAAGCATACTACTCATATGTTCATAAAAAAAAAAAAAAAATATTTTAATATGGTTTAGAAAGCAATTTCCTGTGCATGATATATCAGAAAGAGTGCAAAATACAGACAGTAGCAGATATACTAGTAAGTATTTAGTGATCTTAGGTAAGAAAAAGGGGGATTAGCTTTTTGCTCATAAACCATAATTAGGAAAAGAATGAATCTCTAAATTTGAGATTTTTGAAAGCTTATGTCAAAACAGGAGAAATGCTAAGGTAACTTCCAAAACATTAACAAAAAAAGAAAGAGCATTGAAAGCTATTACTTTAAATTAATTGACCTCCCTCTGATTGAGACAGGCTAGGAGCTCATGATCTATCTAGTGAGAGGGTTAAAATGATCATACGTGCCCCTAATAAATGAATTGGAAGTTTGAAGGAAGAAAACTAATGACTACTATATTTCATAATAGTCTCTTATAAATAATTATAGTTTCTCGACATAAGTAGGACTACTAGCAAAATGAGTCATGAGCCAGAAGTTAATTAAAATAGTCTGTAATAACCCAGACTGCTTTCTATAACAAAAGGCAATGTGAGATTACAAATAAAACTATACTATCTTACTTACTAAGACTTAAATGGAACATACAGTACAGGTTTGAAGCTAGCACTTGTTTAAGAGAAAATTATCAATGCACAGAAACCGACTTACACAAAATAAAATAAAAATTTTAAACACATGTATATTAAAAAAAGACAACAAATCTAAGACAATAAAATCATTTAAATTGTAGAATGTAAGGTACTTTAATAAAAGATAAATGCTAGTGCACTAGGCTTGTTGAGTGTAGTCCATTGACCTGGATTCACTGACGGTAGGCTTGGGCAAGTTGGTTAGTGGTTTCTTTGTAGTTGGTTCTTATGGCACTATAGGCAGTTAATGGAGACACAGGGAGCTGAAACCTGTCCTCTCTTATTTCTATTACCATAACCAAAATTACATACAGCATTTTCATCTTTCATTTGTTTACCAATTCTAGCATTAAAGTCTCCCATAACAATTTTAAAATGTTGTTTACTCTGATCAAAAGTCTTTTGTATATCCATATAAAAATATTCTATAACTTCATCACTATGAGAACTTGTTGGGGCATAAACCTGAATTATCTGCATTTGGTATCTGCTATTAAATTGTAAAACTAATCTTGCCACTCTGTCCATTACACCATCAATCTCCACAATGTTATTCTTCTATTTTTTATTTATAATGAATCCTACTCCACTTGTATTTCAAATATTTGTGTCTTTATAGTAGAGTATATGTCCACTTTTTAAATCAATTGTTTCTTCACCTTTTTTTCTAACTTCACAAAGTTCAATAATGTCCCATTTAATATAAGACAGTTCTTCTTCTAACTCTTGCAATCTTCCTTCACTTAAAAGTGATTTGCAGTTGTAAGTACCTAAATAAAAAGTCATCATCAAATGGCAGTCTGAGTCTGCAATCAGGGGATTCTTAGCATCCTCAGCCTTCGGCCACCAACTGCTGCCTTGGTTGGTGACTTTACAGCCTCCTGGGAATAAGGGTCTTGATTTATTTTTGTCTGTCATGATTGTATATATTGGAAAAAATATTCTTAAACTTGGAGCTATTGCCATCATTATTTGATACCCTCACAACAATATCTTGAAAGTTTATTGAGTTATTTTTATTATAAATGAATAGATTTTTTAATATTAATTACATGTTTTGAACATCAGCCATATGCATTTATAAGAACATTTTGATGCACATGAAATGTAATTTATTTATTTACTAAAGTTCTTATTTTTTTCTTGGTAAAAGTATTCCTTTTCTTTTTTCTTTCGAAATATTAAATTCTAATGTGTATTTTTTTTACATCGAAATAAAGTAAAACAAATTATGTACTTTGCTTTTAAGTATATAATAAAGTGAAATGAGTTGAAGATTGTTATTTTGATCTTCATGGCTTAAGGTTTAATAATTATATATATATATATTGAAACAGATATACTGTTCCACATATATATTCAAAAGAACCCCCCCCCATTTAAAAAGACTAACATGATGTGTTGTTAAAAAAGAAAACAAATACATTTAAATCTGCAATTAAAAGAAAGTATAAATCTTTCTTTATTAAAATTCATCAATCCAAAAAAGAAAATCAATAAAGTAAAAAAGAAAAAAATATATTTAAACATTAAAAAAAGATAAGTTTATTTTTGTATTTCAGAAAAATAATCCCTGAGGCAAAATAATTTAGGTGTTAAGCCAATGCTCCAGGCAAGGAAATGTAAAATTAATTGGAATTCGAAAACACATAGCCAGATAATTGAAAACGGTTTTCTACCACCAAAAAGAATAGCCAATGAGCTGGGGGAAATGGCAAGAACGAGGATAAAAACACACACTAACACCAATTGAAGCAAGAGTGATGAAAAGTGAATTCATTCTGATGGGCAGAGAGAGTATAAATAGGCTGAAAAATTTGGATTATCAGACAGAGAGAATAGTTTTTTAATTATCAGTTTTATTAAGTAAAGCAATAGAGAGTAGTTTTTTTTTTATCAGTCATATTGGATAAAACAAGCAGAGAAAGTATAAAATATTTGGAAAACTCGGATTATCGGAGAGTGTTTGTTTTTATCAGTTTTACTAAGTAAAGCAAGACAGAAAAATCAAAACTTAACCATGAAGAAGCAATTTAACATGGGTGGTTAGCCTGCTTTTTTCTCTCTATCCATGATCATGAAGTAAGCTTCACCCTCTCTACATTGCCATTCATTAAGCCCCATTGGTATTGAAAGAGAACAAGTAAAAAGGTAAGAATTAAAAAATAGTAACAATTCAATTATTAATTCTATAATAAAGTTTCTAATAAAAAAATTAATGGAGAAATATGAAAACATTAATTGTGTTTTATATTTCAAATTATAAATGCTCTACCAACACAGAAATGCTGATAACAAAGTTATCTGTCTATGTTAACTGAAAAATAAATATCTGAGCTATATATCAGAACAAGTAAATTAAGATTATAAATGAAACTGCTGATGAATTTATGTATAAAAATATACGTCTGCAGCAGACCAAGTAAATATTTATGCTAGAATAATTAAATGTAAATTATAAATGCTTAATTGCATATTACTTATGTCTAAATAAAATAATAAAGTTTATGTGTATGAATATACATCTATATTTGACTAAATGGCTGCAGAAAGGAGTTTGCTATTAACTGAAAGGAGACTCTTTGATTCCTCTTGGAGGCCTTAAAGGAACCGAGCAGGGCAAATTCCTAATGTCCACTCCATACGTTCTTGTCGTTGCAGCTGTTATTACTATGTGATTAATCATATAGTATATGAACATGGATGGTCTGCTCATCAACATGCATTAGCCAGCATGGTGAGTTTATTGGCTTTTTACCTCTGGGTTTAAGATCAAGAAACACCATGGTCTTTCTTCTCAGTGCCTGATAAGGCAGAATGAATGTTTGTGTAAATGATAAATATTTTTCCAATACATATATACAATTATGACAGACAAAAGTAAAGCATGGCCCTTATTCCCAGGGGGCTGTAAAGTCACCAACCAAGGCAGCGGTTGGTGGCCAAAGGCGGAGGGTGCTAAGAATCCCCTGATTGTGGACACAGGCTGCCATTTGATGACGACTTTTTATTTAGGTACTTACAACTGCAGATCACCTTCAAGTGAAGGAAGATTGCAAGAATTAGAAGAAGAATTGTCTTATATTAAATGGGACATTATTGGACTTTGTGAAGTTAGAAGAAAAGGTGAAGAAACAATTGATTTAAAAAGTGGACATATACTCTATTATAAAGGCACACATATTGGAAATATAAGTGGAGTAGGATTCATTATAAATAAAAACTGGAAGAACAATATTGTGGAGATTGATGGTGTATCGGACAGAGTTGCAAGATTAGTTATACAACTTAATAGCAGATACCAAATGCAGATAATTCAGGTTTATGCCCCAACAAGTTCTCATAGTGATGAAGTAGTAGAAGATTTTTATATGGATGTACAAAAGGCTTTTGATCAGAGTAAACAACATTTTAAAATTGTTATGGGAGACTTTAATGCTAGAATTGGTAGATAAATGAAAGATGAAATTGCTGTAGGTAATTTTGGTTATGGTAATAGAAATGAGAGAGGACATAGACTTGTGGAGTTTGCAGAAAAAGAAAAACTTTATATTATGAATTCATTTTTTGAGAAAAATGTTAAAAGGAAATGGACATGGAAGCATCCAAATGAAGGTACAGCAGAATTGGATTATATTTTGACTAACAGGAAATACATATTTCAAGATTGTAATGTTCTTAATAAATTTAACACAGGAAGTGATCATCGATTAGTAAGGTGTAAGTTACGTGTTAATGTAAAACTAGAGAGACAAAAATTATTGAGAAAAACAATATTTACAGTTGATATTCCTAATCTTCAGAAACATTCTAATGAATTTAAATTAGAACTTACAAATAGGTGTCAAGTGTTAGGAGATTTTGAACATGATTCAGATTTGAATGAAATTAATATGAAAATAACTGATACACTTTTAAAAACTGCAACAAAGATAGCTGGTAGAAAAAATCAGCAATTGACTAATAAAATTTCTACTGAGACTAGAGAATTTATGAAGAAAAGAAGGAATATGAAGGTATACAAAAATGATGTATTAAAAAGAATTGAATATCTCGAATTTTGTAAAATGGTACGGAAAAGAGTTGAAAATGATATAAGAAAGTATAACTGTGAAATAGCAAGGAAAGCTGTAGAAGAAAATAAAAGTCTCAAGAATGTTAAACAACATTTTGGTATTGGTAGGAAATTTATATCTGCAATAAGAAAAAAAGATGGAATTATTACTAAAAAGAGAGATGACATCATGAAATTGGTAGAAGATTTTTATCAAGAATTATATAGTAATAAAGAACAAGTACCTCCTATATCTATTACATCTTCTGAATTGCCCAGAATTTTAAATGAAGAAGTGAGACATGCAATTAAATGTATGAAGAAAGGAAAGGCTCCAGGAAATGATGGAATTATAATTGATATATTAAAAGAAGGAGGTGAAGAAATAGAAACAATTTTAGCAAAGTTATATACCAAATGTCTAAATGATAAAGATGTACTGGAAGATTGGAAGAATGCAGTAATAATATTAATATTTAAAAAAGCTGATAAAGAAGATCAGCCTTTTATCAGTTGTATATAAAATTTTTACCAAGATAATTACAACTCGTCTACAGAGAACTTTGGATTTCCACCAACCAAGAGAACAAGCTGGATTTAAAAGTGGTACAATAGATCATATCCAGGTATTGAGAGAAGTCATAGAAAGGACAAATGAATATGAGTTGTCATTATGTTTTGGATTTGTAGATTATGAAAAGGCATTCGATTCTATACACATTTCTTCAGTGATTAAAGTATTGGATCATCAAGGTATAGATCCAGGATATTGTCATATTTTAAAGAATATTTATAAAAATGCAACATCAACAATTAGATTACATAATGATACTGGAAAAATCAACATTGAGAAAGGTGTAAGGCAAGGTGACTCCATATCTCCAAAACTTTTTACAGCAGTGCTGCAAGAAGTATTTTGTGGATTAAAATGGGAAACTAAAGGAATGAAAGTAAATGGAGAGTATTTAAGTCATTTAGATTTTGCAGATGATGTAGTTGTTTTTGCAAATAATGCTTCAGAGCTGCAGGAAATGTTGCAGGAGTTAGCAGATGAAAGTAGAAAAGTAGGACTAAAGATAAATGTTAAAAAGACTAAAGTAATGTTTAATCGATTTGCTCAAAATATGAAAATAAAGATTGATTATGAAGAATTAGAAGAAGTTAACAGTTACAAATACCTAGGTCAGATTATTAATACAGATGGAAACATAATGGAGGAAATTAATCATAGAATTAAACTTGGTTGGAGTGCTTTTGGTAGAAATAACTTGATACTAAAAGGAAATATGCCTATGTGTTTGAAAAGAATGGTTTTTAACAAATGTGTTTTACCAGTTCTTACTTATGGATCTGAGACTTGGACACTTAATAGAAGAGCAATACAGAGACTTCAGACCACTCAAAGGAGTATGGAGAGATGTATGTTGGAAGTAACAAGAAGAGATCGAAAACGCAATGTATGGGTAAGACAACAAACAGGTGTTACTGACCTTATTGAAAAATTTAAAAGATTGAAATGGAGTTGGGCTGGACATATTTCTAGAAGAAATGATAATAGATGGACAATTGAAATTTTAAACTGGATTCCAAGAGATTGTAAAAGACCCAGAAAGAGACCACATGTGAGATGGATGGATGAAATAAGAAAGTGTGCAGGGGTGTTGTGGAAAAGAGAAGCTAAAGATCAGAGAAGATGGATTAAACTTGGAGAGACCTTCATCCTGCAGTGGATTGATAATGGTTGATGATGATGATGATGATGATGATGATTTGACTAAATTACAAATGCTCCACAAACCTAGAATTGCTGAGTTTACATGTTTACCTACCTGTAATAATTCTCAAAATAATGAAATGCTGTATAAATCATAAATGCTTAACTGCATATTACTTATATCTAAATAAAATAATAAAATTTATGTGTATGAATATACATCTATATTTGATTACATTACAAATGCTCCACAAACCTAGAATTGCTGAGATTATGTGTTTACCTACCTGTAATAATTCTCAAAATAATGAAATGCTGTATAAATCATAACTGCTTAACTGCATATACTTTATTAGAAAGACTTGCAAATGGATTATTGTTAAATAAACTGCTTCTAAACTTCTTCTCATCTAAGTGAACTGAAAATAAATCTTCACATGGATACGCATGGACTTGAAAATGAATTGTTGTTAAATAAAATTGTTGTTACTTAAAACTACTTTTAGTTGTTCAGTTCTATTTTGCATCACTCGTCATTCATTGCACTTGTTCACGAGAATTTCATGCCTCCTGAGCTATGTCTGGCATAACTAGACCTAGGTAGTCAGGTTATAGTGAGATGGAACTCTAGTGGCGCTGTTTGGAAAACAAAACACAGAAATTTTTAGATGCTTCCAGTCTCTATGGTGCCACATCCTCTGATGATCAGCAAATATTGTTGTAAGGGGGGGGGGATAACATCTGCATTGGAGAATGCCAATCGATAGTTCCTTCCTGCAACATGCTCATCAGGAAATTGTTACAACTGAGGTAATAAAGGGCTTGTACGGATCTGGTTACAATATATATATATATATCACTATTTTGTTAAACAAAATAAAGTTACCATCTTTCCTTTTGAAATGTAAATACTTTTCACTTTTAAGAGAGTTGATATTGCATGACTTAAAAAGTAAAGGCAAGAGATCATAAATTCTGTATATTCTTAAATGTTGATGGTAAATCTTTTAATTGAAATATATAGAACATCAACTTTGAATCTATTCACAGATAATATGTACATATAAGAAGAGATCAGGGAGACATTCATTGGTGGTCTCAATGGTGAACAATTCTAGCATAAAATAATGAGTTAACATTTAGTATAAAATAAATTATAACTATTTTGTGATGGGGATTGAGATTTGAACCCTTTTACAAGGTTTGAAGAACTTTAGTATAAATAAACATTAGCAAGAAAAATATAAAAAGGACAATTTTGAAAATGTGTATGTAGATCGAAAGGTATTTACATGCATAATATAAATTATATTTTATTTTGGCATTTTGTTTTATTGTGACACAAAATTTTATTTTAAAATTAAGATTTTTTTTAAAGGTGTAATATTTATTTTATTTTATTTAAAACTTATAAAATATAAAGAGAAGAATGTCACTAGTTCATATACTATGTATAATCACCTCAGCATTTTGTTAATTAATATCCAGTAATTATAAAAGAATTTTGTTTAAGTGGTATATGAAATGTGATTAATGAGAAAAATTTATTAGTTTTTTAAATGGAAAAGGTATATATATATGATCCTATAATAAATTAATTAGTAAGATTTTGTTATTTTATTAATGTAAAATAAATTTTATACTGATTTAATGAGTAGGATTATGTTTGTTCATAGTCAAATCAGGCAATCAAACCTTATATAAAAAGTTTGTAATTATATATTATTTAAAGATTATAATATAAAGAAAATGGAAATATTTTGGTGTTATTTTTGTACAGGATAAAAAAGAAATGTAAAAATGTTAATACTGAACATCTGAATGATGAGTCAACATTTTCCTTAAGTATGGGAAATATAAAAAGAAACGAAAGGATTGAAATATATATATATACTTTTGCTTCATTCATGTTCTCAGAAAAGGAGGATAAAAACTTTTGTGATGAAAAATTAAGATTTTAATTGAATACCCAAGTAAAAACTTAAATTACATAGAGTTTGAAAGATTTAACTGGGCCTTTTTGATAAACAAAAAAAAAGTAATTATTGGGAATAAGTATTCTGTGCCTGGTGAAATATGTATATCATTTGTGAAATATATAATAACTGCCAAATAATAAATATCATGGAGTAGAGAAAACAGAAGTATACCAGATTCATCATTCATCTTAGCCATGTGCTTGTGTTATTTCTGCTACCATCTATCTTCTATTTGATGATCAATTTGCCAAAACAGAGTCTAACATAACATCTAATGAAAAACACCTTACAGGTTCATATAAAATGTAAACACATGGATTGCCTGTTACTGAAGGTTATCTTAGAATCCACCAAAAAAGGAGACTGAATTTAATTGCAAAAGATATGAATAGTCTATGGGTAAACAAGAAAGACCCTAAAATCTACATGTATATTGTTATAATTCCAGTGTTTCTCTAATGAAAATTGTATTATACAACAAATCAAAATAAATATTTTAGAATTATTATATATGACAAAAAAAATCACAATACCAATATTAATATTTATTCCACCATAAATTAAGCACTTTACACTACATTTTCAGTACATTACACTGGAAATATATATTTTTCATACATATCTTCTTAGTATAATATTACACGAATAAAAAGAACAAATATATTTGAAATATTAAATATTTATTTGTATTGTTTATAATTTACTATTGTGAATGCAGTAATGAAAATGAAACATATAACAAAACAATAATTTTATCTAAAGTGTATGCTTTATTATTCACAGATTCATTTTTTTTTTAAAATGAATAAAGTCAATTTACAGTCTTACAATAAAGTTTATAATAAACAATATTATATCAATCTTATTGCTGTCATAGCAACACAGTTCTATGCTTCATAAGTTAACATATTCACCATTCAAAAATCAAACAAGAAAGAAAGACAAAAAAAAATATGACTGACATCTTATCACATACTAAAATACATCTCAAATTTCAGAAGGTACAATATATATATATATATATATATAATCCAAAATATTCATAACTTGACTTAGAATAAGTTTTCATAAATATGAGGGATTATAACATGTGAACACATTTGAGTAAAAAAAATACTGTAATAATAATTTAGTATTTTTTTTTTTTTAAAAAAAAAGATAAAAATATAACTAAATTGTAACTACATAACCAAATATTTTTTTAAAATTATCAACACTTCTAAATTTATTTTATTGGAATTACATTTGTTAAATTGTATTTATATTAGTTTACTTTTTTTTTGACATTACTATTTTTTATTGTAATTATTCTTCACTATGTTTTTTATATTGTCTTTATTTTTTTATTTATAATCCTTTCATCCTTAATATCTTTTTACAAATTTCAGATGGATAAATTAATTCAAGAACTAGAAAAAGAGCGTAATTTTAGTCGAACTATTGTTCATATAGATATGGATGCTTTTTTTGCTGCTGTTGAAATGCGAGATGATCCAAGCCTCAAAGATAAACCCATGGCTGTTGGAAGTTTGAGTATGCTGGTAAAAAAATCTCTAATCAGTAATAAATAGTAACTTTGGTATTAGACTTGCTGTGAATAAATTTCAAGATCGAAACCTAACATTTTATTTTAAAAAAAAATAAAAGAACAAGCATGTGATTACCTTATAATGATGACCAGATTTATTCTGATCAAAATAATGAGAAATTACTGGAGCAGACTGAATTGTCTTATGTAGATGTCCTCCAAAATAAAACAAAAGTATCCATTTCTTTGTGCATTCTCTTCCACATAAATGTGGCCCAATAGGAATCGAGATGCTGACACACAAAAGGAAGATTTTCAGTTACAAGTTTATCCCAATTGGGAGATTATGTAATATTAAGATAAAAAATAATTTATTTCCATTTTTAAAAGATTGTAAATGTTTTTAATTCAGTATTTATTTACAGATTTTATTCTGAGATCGAGTTTGATTCACAGCACGTCTAATGCCAAAGTACCAATAGATATTATATTGTAATTTAAAAAAAAAAAAAACATGACAGAACTTTATGAATATTTTATATCCAAAAAAGATTATAAATTTTTTCTTGTATATCATATTTTTCTTGCAAGAATGCAATTATAAAAAAGATAATATAATAATAAATTTAGGGAGTAAGTAAAGACAACATAATAAATAAGAGAATGCACACTGATTGTGCAAGATGAGGTTGTATCTAATTGAGAGAGTTCACAACCATATTTACAGACAGGAGTAAATATAAAATGTATAAATTCAAATTTACAAATTTCTAATTTTTTTAATATTTTATTTAATCATGACTTATTGAAACTGTGAAGGTTTCAAGAATCTCTGGAATAAGATTAGGAACCCTCATCCTTTGCAAACATCTTAATTGTCTTGTATAATGCAATACAGTATTTTTTAAATAATTCTCTAACAGGTTCCACTGCTCATATAGTGATTTTTATTTTATCAGTTTATTTGAGGCAGTTAAGTGGGAATTTAAAGATATTATGAATACGTTAACACATATAAAACGCGTGCTTATCTTTTAGATAATCGTATATATATACTTTTTATATTCTACCTAATATTCACAGACATTTATGGATGCAATGTTTACTCAAACTGATTTTTGAAAAGCTAGTTTTTAAAATGAAGAAAATATATGAGTGTCTTTACATATATTTATATATAAAATTTGATTTTAATTAACGCTTACCAAACAAAAATTTCAAATAAGTATATAGATTAATATTCTAGAAGTATTCAGATTAGAAATTGATGAAAGTTTTTTATTAATCTTCACCTTTAATCTGTTTTCACTCGTTGAAAGCGCGCTCAGCCATTGTCTATATATATATATATATAATGATATTCTTATTCGATATCTGTATTTCTTAGAAGCTATATACGTAATCTTGTAATTAGATATTAATAAATAATTACAAGATTATATATACATGTAATGAATAAAACATTTTAACCAACATTCACAACGTTGAAATAAATCAATCACAATTAATTATATTATCTCTCTATTTAGAAGTAAAACTACTTTATTGAATTATATATATATTATCGAAGCATAACAGATCAAAGTAGAAAGATGTTTGTTTTTGAAAATTAACAGATACACAACCAAAAGATATAATAATAGAATATATATACGTTGTATGTGAATGTTATAAAAATGTGCAAGCGAAACAAATTTGCACATAGAGAAAGTAGTTTATTAGTTCATATTTTTAAAAAAAGTCATTTTAAATATTACATTCAACCATTATTGTAATAAATTATTTTAAATTTATTTAAGTGGTATAATTTGGCAGGATGTAAATTACGTTAGTAATTGGCAGTTGTTCTGCAAAACCGAATTTTGTTATTTATTTACTTCATTATCTGATTTATTATTTTAATCAGGTCGTCCTTATTTAAGGCTGCGTTTTTTGTTTTTTGTTTTTTTTAAAAAGTAAGAGAATTACTAATATTTGAATAGAAAATTTACAATTAGTTCTTGTTATCTTTAATAAAACAATTGATTAGCAAGCAGTCTTAACAGTTTTCAGTTTGATTTGCAAAGTTTTAACAAATAAAATAAATAGATAAAAACCAATAGTTTATTTGTCTAAAGATTTTATTTATTTATTTTTAATATAGAAAGAAATATATAATTTACATAAGAGTTGGAATATGAAATTTTTAAATTTTGTTTTTTTTTAGGATTTAACCTAATATCATTTTTGTTATTAATAGTTCCCAGTAAAAGAATAAGACCATTTTCATTCTTGAGGGATGAAAATGATAATAAGAATTGACACCAACTCAACAGTAGCGGGGGGGTACAAAAGAGCATTTGGACTCTCTTCTTAATACTACTATTCCTCCTTTAGTAATTGAAATTTGTTTATATGCAGCAATAAAGTTAACTAAACCCAGTCATCAGCCAAATATAAATGTACATTTTAGAATCGGTAGTTTTGCTTTTTAGTAATTAAAAAGTTAGACTCTACCACCGCCACTTTCGCACTTATATAACTAGCCGATATGATGTTAACATTGATGTTATTATCCATGATAAAGTACCATTTTACATAGTCTTGCATTGGTGGTCGAGAGGTCAGCGCGACTACCTTGCATTTGCAGGCAGTTGCCCGGGTTGCGGGTTCGCGTCCCGGCCGATGCTATGACACTTAAAAAAAAAAAAAGTACCATTTTACATAAAGTACCATTTTATCTGTCTTGCATTGGTGGTAGAGAGGTCAGCGCGACTGCCTTGCACTGGCAGGCAGTTGCCCGGGTTGCGGGTTTGCGTCCCGGCCGATGCTATCACACTTAAAAAAAAAAGTACCATTTTATCTCATGCACAATGCTAATCTAGCCAGTGCAAGTTATGTTCAATAAAATATGTAACTTGTATCATTTCATACATTTTTGAATTTTAATTCGGCATCTCTTGATGTTATTTGTACATCAACCCCTCACTAAATTTCTGCTGTTTCGACTGCTTTCGAAAATGACAGTCATCTGATTATTTTATTTCATAAGCTTACTTTTATTTCATTTTCGTTTCATTATTTTTTGTTGTATTTACTTTAAATATATATAAAGCTTCTATAATCTATGCATAAATATTTAAAAAAAAAAAATTGGAGAACTAAAATTGTCAAAAATAAATAAATTAGAAATTTTATTTACCAAAAAGGAACGAGGGGGGGTACAATATTAAATAATGCGTTTGACTAATAAGCTTTACATAGTTTTGGTCAGGTTTAAGTGTCAGATTCCGCAGCGTGTGCGAAGCCTATGATTCTCAGATTGATACCAATTCGGGCGCTCTCGACCAAAAAAGCCATTCGATCATTTTTTTGTTTTCTAATAAATTGTTAGAAGTATGTAATGGAAAATAAATAGATCATACAAGAACAGTTCATTTTCTGAAATGCTAATTTATATTTTAATAATTTTATTTTATATATATATATTTAAAATCCTCTCATTTTTTACTCACACCTTTGATCTATATATTGAAATATATATATAATAGTGTAATTATTTAGCTCACATTTATCGCACTTTTTTTCTGCAGCAAGCAAGAATGTATAATTTTAACTTGATTTTTTTATTAACGTAAAATACTATTACTATCCAAATATTTTAATTTGCTGGTTATTAAATGCTACTTAATTTTATGACTTTTTTAAAAAATTTATTTTTAATCTTTTTTTTTTTAAATTTCAATTTCATCATCAAACTGTTGCACATGCGCTTTGCAGATTTTAAACATCGCGCTATATAAAATAATTGATTTAATTTCATCATGTAAAATTGTTGTAATTTGAATTATTATACGAATTATTTAAATGATGAACTAGAAATTTCAGATTGCTGACAATTTGTCATCAATGATATTATTTAAAAATAAAATATAATTATTTACACATGCATTTCTATAATTTATTTAAAATAAATCCGAGTCAAATTACTTGGCTGTTGAGTTTATAATATTTTTTACATTCTGTTATAGATGTATTTGATTTATATAAATTAATGTAATACAAGTAATTATTATGTTATATAAAGAGCTCGCAAATAAACTCTTAGCAAGCTCTTTATATAACATTTGTAATACAAGCTTGTTAAATTAGGTCATGTGACATATGACTTTATTTCTTTGTAAGTAATTATTAAAGGTTTTTTTTTGTCTACGCATAAATTGCTTTGTTACAGTTTGAAATTTGGAATTCAAATTATAGTAATTTGTTACATGTTGTCCTGCCAAATATTGCATATATTAGTTATTAATGAATTACCAAACAAGCATGGATGGCATTTAATAAGTAAAATGTTAAAATAAGATTTAATATATAATAAAATTAAAATATAAAATTGTTTTGTATGTGTTCAATTTAAATAATAGGGTAATTTATTAAACAAGCATTCAGTCAGATATGATTAAAAAGACACTTCTTACTGCAAAAATCAATCATGTATTAGTGTAAGAAAGTACAGCCGTTAACGAATAATATAACCAAATATCAAATGAAAGGAGGATGAAACGTTTATAAACACATGATCAAATTGTTTCTGTTTTGGTTCAAAAAAATTACCAAATTCACCACTTTCTTTATTTTGCTATAATATCTTATATAAATGCAATTTATCCACTACTTTGAATATTTTTTAACAAAAAGCTTTTATTGTACTATACGCATACACAATCTTACATTTCGACTGTCCTATAGTCTTCTTCAGAACCTTTTTTTTTTTGTTTTTTTTTTTAAAGTAAAAAAACATTTTTAGCTTTTTGCTAAATAGTGTTCAAAGTAGTGGATAAATTGCATTTATATGAATATATTAAAAAGAAAGAAGTTTGCTATTAATTGAAAAGAGACCATTTGATTCCTCTTAGAGGCCTTAATTGAACTGAGCAAGGCAATATCCTAATATCCACTCCATATGTTCTTGTCGTTGCAGTTGTTATTACTATGTGATTATTCATATAGTATACAAACATGGATGGTCTGCTCACCAACACGCATTTAGCCAGCATGGTGAGTTTATTGGGGATATTTTATATTATTAGAAGTCAAATCTAAGCCTCTTAAAATTAAATGGCATGTAATGCTTTATACTATTTAATAAATGAGAACTGATCACATCTATTAAATTGGAGCAGTATCTTCAACATTACTTTGGGAATAAAAAACAAATTTTAATTATTTGTTCAAATGAGTCAACAGTCTTTAATGTAACATTTTTTTGTTTAACTACTCTGACAAAATACATTCAAACTAAATAATAATGGATTTTTTTATTTCATGGGAATTTGTAAGCTGTTTTTCATTTCATAAATTATCTTTGACTTTTAAATGGTATATGCAGAATTTGACATGAAACTGAGTAACAAAATACTTTTCTTTCCTTCATAGTGTAAAAAAAAGTCCCATGTCAATTAATTAATCAACAAAAAGAAAATGGTACACTTAAAATAATTAAAACTTTCAAAGAAAAGATGTATTAAGTCAACTTCATGGCAAATAGGCAAAAGAGTTCTGCTTTTAATTTTAAATGGATGCAAAATTTTATCTACTTCAAGATCTATTATCTAAATAAGGTTGTCATTTCTCTATTATTATACCAGCCCTGTGTGGTTTGGTGCAGTTGATAGAACATCTAATTTGGGATCGATTCTGGTACTCAGACTTCAAATGAGCTTTGGAAATAAAACTATTAGCCAATATACCATTTTTAATTTTAGAACTTAAGTTTTTGAAACTAAGAAATGTCTATAGAATTATGTATGGTTTTATTTGTGAATTGTTTATATGAAATTTTATCTTATTTGAATGAATATTGAATTTTATTCAAATAAAATGACTTATTTAAAATAAAAATTATTTGATACATATGTGTTGAGAAGTTGTACTTTTATAATATATATATCTTCACAAATATTTGATCTTGTATCTGTGTAAACATAAGTTAAATTAATCTTACTTTTTGTAAACTAAGTCATATTTAAACAAATTTTTGTTTTCATTTCTCAACTTCTTTACTACCTTGATGACTTTTCTTATCTCCTCTCATTCCTTACTATTATAAAGTGAGCATTTCATATTCCTCTTTTTCATGTAAAAAAGCAATCCTTCTAAGATTATTTAGTAATTTGAATTAATTCTTTGTAAATTATAAATAACTTTTATACTTATGAAAGTAAACTCAAGATAAAAAAGCTATTGTCAGTAGACAAAAAAGAGCTATTGAGGTTACTAGAACAAATTAGTTTAGCTTATAGTCTATCAGTAGCAAATAAGTTATGTAACCATTCACTATTAACCTTATTTTTCTAGTTATTACATGAAAATATCTTTGCTCATTCCTTTGTTTACTTTGTAAATAATTCATGAAAATATTATATATATATGTGTGTGTGTAATAAATTAAGTTTGATATCTGTATTCGTTCCACAATATATGTAATATACAAATCAATATATATATCAAAATACAGTAAAATTTACATAAATTATATTATTTTTAGAAGTACTTTCGACGATACATTTTGTAGTCTTTATCAACTATATAACATTGAATAATCAAAACGAGACAACCTTTAACAATACCCATAGTTCAATTCAGATTTTCCACAATTCTGTTATCTTAACATTTGATGATTGGTGATTCATAAACATTTGACGATTTCTTGAAATCAGTATAGCCTCTTTTATTTTACGTTTATTATGACAACGTTTAATTTGTATAATTTTCATATTTTTATAATCAAATTTAAATCCCTATCGACAAGATTTATTATGACCAAATATAACAGATGATGAAGGTTTATTTACATCTATTGCAGATTGTTTCTCTTTTTGAATTCTATTATATAAAAGCATATGCTCTTTTATTCTCTTCTCAAATGTACACTTAGATTCACCGATGTATATATATATATATATATATAGCGTACAAATATTGTCCTGTAGTGTGAATCTTAAATAAATACTTTAACAATATTATAGAACCATATAGGAATATCTAGTATGTAGGCACATATTTCTCAAGCCAAATCATTACCTTTTCTAGCATTATAGCAGTGGTGTTTCTCTTCTTAATTATCTTATTAATGTAATACATTTTTAAAGTATGTAAATCATTACTTCATATGATTACAAATTATACTATATTTAAAATAAATAATGTAATATCACCCAATTTTAGGATTAACATAGTCTCTTAATGTAATAAGTAACACTATTGGAATAAATGTTTATTATAATTATTCTAAGGGTATATTTGTATAATTTCTATATTCTTTACTTTATATTTTATTTATTTGTTTATCATTTATATTTTAGTCAATTCACAATTATATTGCTCAAAGATATTTGAGATTGTTTATTATAGTTAATCTAATATTGTGTTATTATAATTTTTATATTCTGGTTTTTTATTCATAATATTTTTTAAAATGTATTGTTTATTACTTATGATTTT
The DNA here is from genome assembly GCA_028023455.1 of Epiperipatus broadwayi. NCBI lineage: Eukaryota > Metazoa > Onychophora > Udeonychophora > Euonychophora > Peripatidae > Epiperipatus > Epiperipatus broadwayi. The sequence continues at coordinate 4,742,073 of JAQFVV010006210.1, forward strand.
TTTTTTTTATTATGTTTTAGTCAACTTCCAACTACATTGCTCGAAGGTATGGTGTAAGAGCTGCAATGCCTGGTTTTATAGCCAAACGATTATGTCAAGACCTTATAATAATTGCACCTAATTTTGAAAAATATACCAGTGTAAGCAAACAAGTGCGAGAAATACTTTGTGAATATGATGAAAATTTATGCTGTGCAAGTTTAGATGAAGCTTATTTGGATATTACTCATCATTTAGAAAGACGTATCAGTTTCTCTGTAAATGCAAGAACTTTTGTAAAAAACTGTTGCTTAGAAGTTAACCAAAATACAATGCAAGTGGAAGCAATTAAAAAAGATGCAAGGGAAGCTTTTAAGCATGGAAAAAATGTTTCTAATGAAGATAGGGACAGTGCAAAAATTTCTAATAAAACAAAAGAATTTTTGCAAAGTTTTGAAGGATTTGATGCATCAAATGAAAGTGAAGAAGATTTTAATGAACATTATAGACAAAGCACTGATTATGAAGAGAAAAAAATATATTGTGCTTTATGTAAGAAAGCCAAAGAATTTCAGACATTTGGATTCACTGCCGAAGATGCGGTTCAAGAAATTCGTTTTCGAATTGAAAGCAGAACACATTTAACATCAAGTGCAGGTTTGTATTTAATGAGAGTATTATTTTTATATATTTTATAAATATATGTCTGTTAATGGAAACATCCACAGAAAAAGGTACTTTTGTCAAGCATTGGTGGTCGAGAGGTCAGCGCAGCTGCCTTACAAGCAGTTGTCCCAGGTTAGCGGGTTCGCTTCCCGGCTGATGCTATGACACATGGGGGGGGGGAAGGTACTTGTTAAAAAAATATTCAGCTTTACTCCTGCCTAGCATGCTTTGCATGTAACATGTATATCATATTCATGGCTTAGCTATTCAAAATATTAAAATTTATTTAAATGGCCAATATCACACCCCTAATATATACACTACATCACATAATGACCATTCGTTAGGCTTGATTTGTACTGAGTGGTGCTACTGTGTAGAGAGTTTTGCCTCTGTAATATATACACTACTTGTATGATAGATTTTTATATTAATGGTGATTTTTTTCTCATTTGAAGGTATACAAATGTATTACTATAATGAAAATTGTCAATAAGTAAATATGTATCAATCCTCTGTGTCAAAGAGATTTTTTTTATTATTTTCTATTAGTTTGTTTATCTTTTCGTAAAAACCATATTAATATCATCAAAAAACTTTTATGATATATCATTGAATGTTGTTCTGAAAGTTTGTGATGATGTGATAATATATTGGACTACTTTCATTATCTATCATTAAATATTGAATGTCTAAAAACAATTAATCTTTTCCAAATACAAACACCTGTTAGTAATAATGCATAAATCAGCACAAGTTAGTAGATTATGCAATGTTTCAGGTGATGCTCTTCTTCAGACATTGCTGGCTTGACCAGTGGCCGTGATAGCACAGTAACTGAGTTTGTACCTTTAAATTCTTAAATATTGAATTTTAAGGCAATGTGCTAACAAACTGCAAAGTCATTAGAAATTTCATATTCTTATTAATGAGAGTTGGTTCAAATGCTCCTGATTCTTTCACTTTTTTCTTATTTAAATACTTTTTCCTAAGAGCAAGGTTAATTAGAGACTTCCAGACATTATGTATAGCCACACTGGGTTGCTTTATATGATTATTTACCATTGCCATTATGAGAAACTTCTTTGAACTTTCTTCTTTGTACCTTTTCCTTTTTATTCAGTATTTTTGTATTTTCACAATCATACATATATTCACTTGCACACCATGGGTTTTACTGTATCACATCTGCTTTTTTCCTTTTCTGATCATTAGTTTGTGTTCTTTTAATTGTTTCTCAGCAGGTTGACTGATCTCACCTATATATTTTCTTTCACAATTGCAGGCTATTTAATATATGCAGTTTTTGTTTTTCAATGATTCAAGTTTACACTTTGTAGATGTTAGAAGTTCTCAAAGTGTGTTAATACTTGCATATTTTTTTTAATTTGTCTGGTATTTATGATATGTGTTGATAAACTACAATGGCAATAATTGTTTTCCCTTTTGTTGTTTGTTTTTGTTATCTATTAGTAGTTTTTTTGATGTTAGTTGATGGATAACCATTCTTTGAAAAAGTTTCCAAATCATTGCTTTCCAAACAAACTTTCTTTTCTCTGTTCGATTGTGACAATATAATCCCATGCTTTGTTCTTCTGTTGTGATTGGATGTATATTTAAGTACTTATTGGTGTTTGTTGGTTTTCTATAAATTGTTGTTTTGACTTTGGAATCTTGTCAGAAGAATGACTAAGAATACCAATTTTTGTTTTTGTTCAGATTCCATTGTAAAATTAAATGAATTATGTTGTTGATGTGTATCCAGAATATTTATAACCATGCTTCAACATGTGATCATACAGTAAATGTATCATTAACATAGCAAATCCAAACTTTAGTTGAAAATGGAGTACTATTTATGGCCATGGTTTCAAATTCTCTCATGTAAATGTTGCTAATAATGGTGAAGTGGTGACCTTAACATCTATGGTTAGTTTTAGAAATTCACTTTGTCATAACTTCTCAAGATTTCTTCTTGAAACTCTTAGTCCTTTGGTGTATAGGACATAGTCCTTTGGCAGGGATTCTAAGTACTCTGCAAAATTAATCAAGAACATGGAAATTGAAGTAAGTAATATATTGATAAACTGTTTATTTACAAATGTACCATGTAATTATGCATTGTATATTGTAAGAAAAAGATTATATGATGATAATAGTCTACAAACCAGAACAGCTCTAACTATTGATAGTATGATGGAGCTATTAACATTCTATATAATAATAATTTAGTTTCAATAAAATTTCTGAATTCTTCCAGCAAAATGAAGGGATGGTTATGGTCTCACAACTGTTACCCTTGTTTAGCATTATGGCAAAATTTGAAACAATAACCATAAATGCTACTCTATTTTAACTTATAGTTTTGTTTTTGCTATGTTGATAATACATTTATTGTATGGTCATATGGTGAAGCATGTTTACAGATATTCTGAATCCGCATCAGTAACATATATCCTATTAAATTCACAATGGAATTAGAACAAGAACAAAAATTGGCAATCTTGGGTTTTCTTGTGATGAGACTCTTTCATGTCAAAGTGAAAACAACAGTGTGTAGAAAACCAATACACACTGGTAAGTACTTAGCATAAACATTTGAACATACTAGAAGCACAAAACATGGGATTATACTATTGTTATGGAAAGAAAAGATCTATATAGAACAAATTCTCAAGAAGAATGGTTATCCATTAGCTGTAATCAAGAAAACTTTTAATAGACAACATAAACAGATACCAAAAGGAAAAACAATTATTGGTAAAGTAGTGTATCCATACATACCTGGAATAGAATACATATTAAAGAAAATCTATAATCAATATAACATTAGAACAGCTTTCCAAAGCCATACCACACATCAATGAATTACAAAGCTTTTTTTTTTTTAAAGTAAGATTTATTAGACAACTGAAACAAAGATGTACATTGAAAAAGGTAAAATACAAAAGGACAAAAAAAACATGAAACTGTAAAAAACTGAATATTCAAAAGACTTGAGCAGGAAATAGTTTTAAAATAAATTATAAAAAATTGAATTCAATTTGAAAAGCAAGAACAATCAATAAACTATAAAAAAAACTTGATTAAGATGACATATCTTTTATATGAAGGATTTAAATAAAAGTAGTTTTTATTCAAATAGAATATGAATCTTAGCCAAATATCAATATAAAGAGATGCAGGTGACAGAGCAGAATCTCTAAGTTTGGCTTGCCGAAGAAGCAGTATGAATATCTGTAGAGTAGAAGATTTTGAGTGACCAAAAATAAGCTTACGTCTAGTCAACTATAAAGAGAATGTAAGGAAAATAGACAGTCTTATAGAAGCAAAAATTCCAAGTTTAATAGTGTTATGTACTGAAAAGGCATCTCTAAAGTCAAGCACAACATTGTAAATGACAAAATCTCTTAACAATTTAAGAGGAAGGCAGATATAAAGCAAATGAGCGATCATTTCTTCAGCAGAAGAACAGTGTTGACAACATGAAGAGATCAAAGTATATCCCCTATGAACCACAAAGAGCAGGCTTGGAGGAAGAGAGTCAAGGTTAAGCTTAATGAGGAAATTCACATGTTTAGATTCATAAATCAAAGAAGTGATTTATGAAGTAAGACTTTGTTATTTAAACCAAGAGTGCTAAATAGAGGAACTAGATTTTGATGTTTTAACTCATGGTTCCCAAAAAGATTTCTTAGTATCAACAGTTAATTGGATTTGAGGAAGATCTTTGATGACTTGCTTCAGATTGTTGCTTAGCCATTTGCTAGAAAGTGGAGATGTATCAGTAGGATCGATAATATTTGGAAAATTCAATTAAGGAAGCTTAATACAAGTGGAGTATAGTAATGAAATCGATTTTTGAAGAAGTGTAGAAACAGAATGCAAACCAAGGCCATTCATATGTTTAGGCATCTGAACCTTTAAAATACTGATTGCAACAACTCTGCCCTTCCATAAGAGTTTTGAACAGAGGGAGTTTAATGCTCATTCAAAAAACTTTGTAGGTTTAATAATCGGAAGGCAGTAGCTAAGCCTGGAGAAGACTAGAGTATTTAAGAGCATGGCTTTGTCTGAAAGAGATTAGAGAAATGTTGACCAATGAAGCAACTATTTTCTGCATTTTCTGTAAAATCATGTTTTGAATATGCTTAGTAATAGCTGTCTGGATAAGGCAACTGGAAAGCCTAAGAAAGACTGTGGCTGTGAAGTGAAAATAGAAGGAACTGGAGAACCAGATCTGAGATTCCACATAGAAGACTTAGAGAAATTTATATGGAGATTATAATTAGAATAAGGGTTTATCAGATGAAGAAGTGCCAATAGATGAGACTGATTAGGCAGAAGACAGAGACATCATCTACATATGAAATATGATGCACAGTTTGTTTAAAAGCTGGAATATAAAGACCAGGAAGCTCGGATTCTGTTTTAAGAAGGAGTGGATTGAGGTATGTGATAAAACATAGTGTAGAAAGAGGAGAGTCTTGCAGAACAGATAGATAAGGCATGAAGCCATCAGACAACTTACCATCTAATGATGTGAAGATTGATCTATTGAGAAGATTCCCAATAATATGGATATAAACCTGTGGAACCTGATTCGCCTGCAATGTATGAAGAAGAACTGGTGGAATGACATTATCAAATGCAGATGCAAAATCAAATTGGATAGCTACACAAAGCTTATATTTGAATTGCTGAAAAACAAAAACTGTATCTATGAAATACCATGTGAATGTGAAAGGAAATATATTGGTGAGACTAGTCACCTTGTTGAAAAGCAATTTAAAGAACACAAATTAATGATTAGAAAAGAAAAACCAGAGGTGACTATAGTTACACTTCACATGTGTACTAATGAACATATGTATGATTAGAAAAATCCAAAAATATTGGATAGAAAGGAAAAGATGCAAAGAAGAAAATTCAAAGAAGCTGCTCATGTAACAGTAGCAAATAATCCTATAAGTCAACCCACTGTTGTAATATGTAATGTCTGGAAGCCTCTAATTAACCTTACTCTTAGGAAAAAGTATTTAAAAACTGAAGAAGTAAAGTGGAGCAATCAAGAGGATTTGAATTGCCATCTTAGATTAATATATGAAATTACTTCTGATTTCTGCCTTTGACAGAATAGTTTAGTTGGTTAGAGCATTGCCTTAAAATTCAATATTCAAAAATCTAAAGGTGTAAGTTTGGCTCCTATGCTAGCATTGTCACTATCTGAAGAAGGATTTGTATTTGGAAAAGTTTAATAAAATTTAAAAGTTTCTAGACATTTAATGGTAGTTGTTAGAAATAATCCAACATATCATATTGTTCAATCTTTTTGATTTTTGATTTTAAAAATAGGTTTAACTTAATATTAAATAAATATTATTTGACTATTATAAATAAATATATTTAGTATTTTAATTTTATTTGTATATTCTCAGGAATAAAACTAAAAATACAACAATTACAATATCAAAAAAAGTCAAAACAATTACAATATTAAGATTTAATAGTTTACCATTTATGATATTTGAAAACGCATAATATAATATCCAAAATAAATTTTTGATAAGTTTTATAATTTGAGATGTAATATTTGTCTTCATATGTAGATATTGGAGTAGTCATATATGTATACAAATGATGACAAATTCTAATACATATTTTTTAAAATAGTAGTAGTGATTAGATGTGATATGTTGGACTATTTTTATCATCTATGAATGAATGTTGAATGTACAGAAAATTTTAAACTTTATTTAAACTTTTCAAATACCAACAACTTGTTAGTAATAACACACAATTAGACAACACTGGTAAGTAATTACTCAAGGTTTTGAGTAGTATTATTCTCCGCTTTTCTTCAGATGTTGCTGGCCTGATGTGCAGTGACAACAGTATTCACATAGAGGTTGAACTCACATCTTTATATCCTTGAATATAGAATTTAAGGCAAATACTCTAACCAACTGAGCTAAGACAAATGCTCTAACCAACTAGGCTATTCAGTTGGTTAGAGCATTTGTCTTAAATTCGATATTAAAGAATCTAAAGGTGCAAATTCAACTTCTATGTGAATACTGTTACTATGCATATTAGGCCGGCAACACCTGAAGAAGAGTGGAGAATAATACTACTCAAAACATTATGTAAATACTAACCTGAGTTGCCTAATTGTGTGTTATTACTAACAAGTTGTTTGTATTTCAAAAGTCTAAATAAAGTTTAAAGTTTTTTGTACCTTCAACATTCACTCATAGATGATGGAAATAGTCCAACATATCACATCTAATAATACATCATCACAAACTTTGAGACAAATACTAGTAATGATGTTATTTTTATAAATATCTATTTTTACAGGTATGTATTGTACTTGTGTGAATATAATAATTCATAAAGAGAGATAGTGTAAGAAATGCCTAAATTTTATTTTCCTAGGGGTGCCAGATATATTTACGCTGGCCCTGTCCTATACATATATAAACAAATTAAATAAGTAGTATTAAAACTGACAATTGTCAGAAATTAAATTTTACTTATTATTTATTTGTCTTATTTATTTTGAATTTATATTGATTTTTTTTTTTTTTTTCTAAATATAATTTGTTTACTCTAAAAGCATTAATAATTCTGTCTTTGTCACAAACATCTTTGTTTTCTTTTTTTTTTAAAAAAACTATCAGCAATTTGCTTTATTGATTATTTATTACTGTGTATTGTTTTTTTTAAAATAAAATGGCTTACTTTAAAACCTGACAGCTGAACTTTTACATTTATATTATTAGAAGATTTATATTATTAATAAGTTGGAGTTTGTCAGAAAAAAAACGCTAATGGGTTATATAATACTTTAAAATTTGATTTATTATAAAAAATACAAAGTATAGTTGTTTTTGAATATTCAATCTTCAAAAATTGAATTCTTGATGATAATAATATAAGGCAGTGTGTTTTCTACTGTAGAATGATCACAAAAACTATCAATAAAATTCTTATCTTAAATCTATTATCAATTGTATTAGTTTAAGATTAGATTACTGATGATTTTCTGTTTTAATTTTTGATTTTTTTTTAATGTCTCAATTAGGACTGCAAGATTCTGCTGTTATATCCTATTTTGTAGTCCTTACTTATATATTTTTATATTAAGCAATATCTGTATTAAAAGTTATTTTAAAAATATAATTACTTCATGCAATATCAATCCAAAATACAGTAAATAAATATTTCAAATATACTTTATTCAGAAGTACTTTCAATTAACTCAGTAGTCGTTGTCAACTATTCAAAATTCAAAAATAACATTACAACAATCCATCATATAAACATTTTCCCCACAATTCATCAATTTTATAATTTCCACAATTCACTAATCTTAACATTTGCTGCTTGTCTATTAATCAAATGGGTACTTGGGTATTATTCCTGCAACCAAGGAAAGATAGGAGGACTTTTTACATTCGTATCAATACACTGCTAACTTTTTACTGTTGTTATTTTGGCAACATCAAACATTAGAAAAACATTAGAAAGTTAGCAATGCTTTGATACGAATGTGAAAAGTCATCCTATTTTTCCTTGGTTGCAGAAACAATACTCAATACAGTTTTACAAAGACAAAAAATATTACATGAGATAAACATGTATTTATGAATTCTACATGGACGCAAGCTTTTTTTTTTTGACACTTACTTAATTTGATCAATTTCAACAAAAAAATATGTGGTCCGTGTTGCAGGAGGAAAAAAAAGCCAACATAAATATATATTTTTATAAAAGTAAATATATTCTATGAAATATATACTTACGCAGATGATTCTTGGATACAAAATGGCGATGGTCAGTAGCAACCCCCCCCCCCAACTGTCCTTCCTCCTCTGAAAAAGTTGTCGAACAAGTGATTGACCAGTACATGCTCTAAATGGAATACTACCAGACAATCTAATTTTTCGAATAAACAAATAAATCCTATCTTTTCTTGGTTGAAGAAATAATACTCAATACAGTTTTACAAAAACAAAAAAAAATATTATATGAGATATACACGTACTTTTACAAATTGTACATGGACACAAACTAACTTTTGATGCTTATTTAATTTGATCAATTTTAAAAAAAAATATGTGGTCCGTAGAAAAAAAGCCAACATAAATATATTTTTATAAAAGTAAAAAAGGAAAAATATTCTATGAAATATACACTTATGCAGACGATTCTTGCATACAAAATGGCGATTGTCAGTAGTACCCCTCTTCCCACAAAATGGCGATTGTCAGTAGTACCCCTCTTCCCACCATCCTTCCTTCTCCAAAAGATTTGTGGAACAAGTGATTGCCCAGTACATGCTCTAAATGGAATTCTGACAGGTAATCTAATTTTTGGAATAAGCAAATAACAAAGTCAACATCTTCATTCAATTACAATTAAATAATAAACTTTTAATTCAAAGATTCAAAAATGCAGAAGCCACTCAATAACCAAGTTGAAATTGGAAAAAAAAAAACACAGAAGTAAATAATGCATTTGAAATTTAAAATGTTAAACCAAATTCACAATAATAACAAATGGTAAATTTAAAATGTACAAACAACAAACTTTTGAATCAGAAAAAAAGTACCAAAATGTCCAAAAAAGCACCTATATAATAGTTTTGGTTGACACATTTCAAAGCACATTTTGTGCACATTCAAAAACACATTTTTTGACAAGGAAAAAAACTCAAATCGCAAGAGTTTATTTAATGTTCACAACATTATGCCTTTATCGCGTATGTAAAAAGTTGTCCTATCTTTCCTAGGTTGCAGGAATAATACCCAAGTACCATCAAATGTTGTTTATATTTATTAATCAATAAAGCTTTCCTAATTTTATGTTTATTATGGTTTCTTTTAATCCCCATAAATTAAAATCAAAATTAAATCCATAATTACAAATTCTATTATGATCAAAGAATACAGAAGATGAAATATCCCCATTTTTATATCTATCATAGAGATATTCTAATTAATGTATTCGTTCAGTATATTGAATGTTTACTACAATAAATATAGAAATTTGAACTCAGGATTTTCAGTCTATATTCACACTCCATCTCAACAACCAATACACACGACCACACATATTTGAAAAAGATTAGTGATCCCAATATATGTATTTTATGCAGAACTGCATTCATCCATTGGCCAGATCTTAATCTCTCACACATGTATACAATCAGTTCCTGGCGTATATTAAGATAGCAATTTCTTATACTTTAATGGATAGCCTTCAATCTTCTTACCAAGGGCTTTAAGCATTTCATCATTGGTTTCTCAATGAAATGAATGGTTGAATTGTTAGAAGGGTGAAAAGATTGAAGCCTGACCATTAAAGTATAAGGAATTGCTATTTTAATATAAGCTGAGCACTGATTGTATATATGTGTGGGAGATTGTGATGTGGGCCAACTTATGAGTGCTGTTCTGCATGAAATACATATATTGGGGATCATTTATCTTTTTCACATGTTTGATCATGGATATCAGTTGTTTGAGGTGGAATGGATGATGAATATACACTGAAAATCTTAAGTTCGAATCCCTCTATTTAATAAACATTCTGTTTTCACTTTTTTATATTAAGTTGTACTAATATTATGTATAGACCTAATCCAATAATATATATATATATGTTATTACTACTATTATATGGCCAATTAGGGCTGAAATCTCTAGGCTAGAATGTATTTCTAATTACCAAATTACTGCTGGCATGCTTTGTAATATACATTAATAGTTTCGAAGCACTTTCTAATCACACCAGCAACTTTTTCTCATCAGAAATCTCATTTATTTAGGGAATATTTAATAATATTTTTTTAGTGCATGGATTTTTTAGTCAGCTTAAAAATTATTGTATTACCCATTATGTCTGTAAACTTAAGTTATTTTTTTCCCCTGAGATTCGTTCTATTGATTTTTATATAACTTACTGATTTAATTATAATGTTATTTAATAATTTTCGATAAATTTTCTATGTGCGTTCAATATGTTTTTTTCTTTTTTTAATTTTAATTTCATTTGTTTTGTTTTGATTGATCTTTTTATTTATTAATTGATTATCCATGATGATTTTATTATAATGTTATTTTGTTCAATTATCATTCATTTTAATTGTATTAGTATTTCTAATTTTTTTCTATTTACTTAGTCAAAATTACTTTTCTTAATCACTTTTTTGTTTTAATTTTTGTTTCTTTCTGCTATTTTCATTTTAAGTATTCTATATTCTTTTTTTATTTTATTGATACTTTTGTAGATATATATATATTATTAAATATAATTATAATATATCGTTAAAAATTGTATTGATTTTTACGTGTTAAGCATATAATCATCCATAAAAAATAAAGAGATATAACTGATAAAATAACATGTTTGTGTTACGCATTCATCCACACTTATTTACATATAGATTTATTCTTCCAATATTGCTTCTGCGTTAATATCATTGGATGTAGTATCATTCTATTATAACTGTTATTAGAAAACCCATTTGTTCTTTAACTGGATTTTCTCTTCTTTATTAAGTCTTATATGACAGCTATTTTATTTACTTTTTTTTTTATGTTTTTATAATAATTTATTTTAACTTCAATCTTTTATTTGTTTGCAAGCTTAATTCTGTTCAACTTATTTGTAATGCATTTCATTATCTTACTAATCTTGTTTCTATCTAGCTACAAAATAAAATTACTTTTTAATAAGATACAAGAATTGACACTAATTGTATCGTAAGATTGTGAATATTGCCCTTTGAAATAAGATTTAAAAACTACTGAAAAAGGTAAAGTTGAAACTGATATATGCAATATATATATATAAATCACTGGTGATTTGAATACGGTAAAATGATATTAAAATTATATATATTTATTTATTTAAATAACTGACTTATAATAGGTTTTGATTTAATTTGGAAATATCAGTTTTATTGTGTTTTTTTACTCTAAAATTTTAACAATATAAATTTGTATTATATTGTTTATTTTACACTAAAAAATTATGATCTATAAACTGAATAAAATGTTGTTGTTTTTTTTATTCTAATTAAAACTTTATAATTATAACTATTATTACATTATGTCAAACGGTTTAATAAACAAATAAATAACATTGAACTTTTTTTCCAAGAAAATAGTAAATTCATTCATACTGAAGTGGTCATCATTCATGTGTATGTAATATATATTAAGGCTATAACCTTAAGACTTATGCGCCTAGATGCGACAATAGGGACCTCTACAAATCTTAACACAAGATTAACGACTGTGTATGTAATTTTTGTGAATATTATTTATTTTTACTATATAAAAAATATTCTGTAGCAAACTCTCATATAGTAGTGTCACTCAGTGCAAGCCATGATAATCAATGGATGCAAGAAAGTTTGGGCATAAAACCGCTATCTAGTGCCTACTTACCCAATATCCCCAGACTATTTTTTAGCTTGTGGCTTTGATCAATGAGGAGCTTTTGATGTGAGAGCACTTCACTTAGATTTTAGGATTTAATGCAACCCTCTAGCAGCCATCTTTTATCTTTTTAGTTAACTATAAAGCTGTGAGTCCAAAATGAAAGCAATAATGTTTTCAATCAAAGCTCATTCACTTATATAGTCATACAGATATGAACACTGTTCAATTTCTGTACATTGTGGGGTATGTGGTTCTTTACTAACCATAGTCACCATCATCTCATGGGAAGGAATGTTATTAAACCACCAAATATCACATGATCACCAATTTCTATGATTACACAAGCTGTTAAAACAATAGCAAACTCTTCATACAGTAGTGTCACCCAGTGCAAACCATCCTGTTCAACATATATGCTTTATGTGAGTGTAAATACATAAGTAATAGTTGGGTTCAAAATCAATCAAGAGACTTTCACAACATTATCATTAATGTAAGGGCATTACATATAATATGCTATTTTGTTTCAATCATATATATTTTTATTTGAAGTTTTATATCTGTCGATGCTATTTTGTTTCAATCATATATATTTTTATTTGAAGTTTTATATCTGTCATCAACAACAATAATAGCTCTCTTTTTATTATTATTGGGTTCAAATTCTTAGACCAAATGGTTTATGTGCTGATGTTTATTACAGTAGCATAAATCACTGGTGGCATCATCAGATATTAAATAGAAGTGAATAAATATGGATAGACTAATCAAACATTAATATAATCCTCCAATTTTTATCTACATATAACTGAACTACACTACATACCAAATATGATAATTGAACTAAATAGTGATAACTGACATAAATATGATCATCTTTCTCATATGATATGCATGGTTCTCACTCATTCATTACAGATTTGTATCTTCATTTTTCACATCCTGGAATTATGTCTCATTGTAATAGCTTCTTTTAGAATTCCTTGACCAATGTTAAGCATGTGCATTTTTATTAAATTCATCATTTCTGATACAATCCTTATTATACCCAAATATATGTGTATATGATGGTGTAGTCTTCCATTGGAAATGTAAGAAAAATCATATGCACTATTTTTTATTCCAATGTTCCTTCATTCTATTATATGATTTCTCCTTACTCTGTATTATTTGGAGATTACTAAGATATTTGACTAATTATCACAACAATGAAACATCTTTTTTTATTGAGTAATATCATACCAATAACTTAAATTGGGATTTATAATTATGGGTAATATCCATTGTTCTATATGGTGTATTCTGTATAATTTGCATTTAGACTTGTGTGTGTGTATGTGGTATGGGATATCTCTACTAAGATCACAACTTACATTTCTGAAACTTAACATATAAATACAACTGTGTGCTAAAACAGTATTTAGTACAATATAGCAAATTCTAAGCATAATATCATAAATTAGGCTATATACATTTTAAATACCTTAGCATAAGCATAAAGTAAATCAGTTTTTCTGATGCAACCATTATTTTATAAATAAGCATAAAATAATTTAGCTTTTCTTATACAGCCATTATTATATTCAAAAAATATTTTTTTTATCTTTTATAACCCATGAAGTTTTCTGAGTTTGTTAATTAGATAGGCTATTTACTGAATCATATCCAAAGGTTTCAGTTCATATAGAATTTATACCTAGGAGAAATTTTCGTCTGTAATATTTTCTACAAATACTTAACATTATGTGAATGTCAGTCTTATAATAATTTAAGTTATATAATAATTCTGTGCTCTAATCCTGAATTTACTGTTCATTATTTCTTTAATACAAAGTATATGGGCATCACATAAGAAAGGCTTCATTATCTGTCTGTACACTTTGGACTTCAAGTTATGACAATAAATTTATTTTCTATACATCATGCACTATGTTAAATGTAGCTAAATGTTAACACTGTATTCCATAAAATCACTAATAATATCTCCCTAACACCATTGTTTTATTATTTGCAAAAACTTTTTAATTTGAAAACCACAAAAGATTCTCTTACTCACATACTTATAATTCAAACCTAACTCGAAAACTTTGCATGTGAAAATATACTTGTAAAATAATATAGGCGCTATTGCACCTGAACGCAAAGCTACTTTATACTTAAAACAAAATAAAATATTATTCTGCAAGCACTTTCAAGAGATGTGCTCTCATCTTCATAGCTCTAAGTGAATTAATTATATGCAATTATTCAAAGTTCAAGGTTAATTGCTCCATTTTCTTGAGATCGTGAAGCATGTGTCCTTGCAGTTGATGGCGTTGCAATCCATCACTATGATTACATCGTGCCTTGCAACGCCATCAACTGCAAGGACACATGCTTCACAATCTCAAGAAAATGGAGCAATTAACCTTGAACTTTGCATAATTGCATATAATTAATTCACTTAGAGCTATGAAGATGAGAGCACGTCTCTTGAAAGCGCTTGCAGAATAGTATAATTTTATTTTGTTTTAAGTATAAAGTAGCTTTGCATTCAGGTGCAATAGCGCCTATATTATTTCACATACTTATTGCATAATAATGAAGAGATTTGTTTTGAACATAAGCAAAAAATCAATTTGAATTTATGCTCACAAACTTATTTCAATACAATTCCTTTCCTTGGACAATAGCAAAGGATAGTATTTTAATATTTATAAGTCTATGCCTATTAATTTATAGCATTTATTATTGAGGGTAATAATACCAGATATAATGAATAGCTCTTCTATTGAATTCACTGAAATCATACACACACATTTTGTATGTACATTGCCTATCAGTTCTATCATCATGGCATTTAATTTAATTGTTTTATCATTGCTTTTAAATTGATCTGCTTATATTTTAAGGTTAAAGGTTAGAGAAGCTGGTTTAAACTTGGAGATACCTTCATCCTACAGTGGATAAATAATGATTGAAAATAATGATGGTGATGATATGATAAATAAAATATTGGTATATTAATCTAGGAAACATGGTTTTTGAAATTTAAATGTTACTTTATAATTCTTTAAATTTAATTTTTTTTCTTTTGAATGAAAAGGCATATGGTTTTATTTCTCAGGAATTTGTAAGAGGTTTAAATGCTAGAACTGCAAGTACCAGAATCAAACCCAGGATCTCCCTATCTCAAGTCAGACACTCTTCCAACTGCTCCAAACTGTGCAGTGTCTTCTGAATATAGAAACAGTTCATGAAGAATAATATTAACATAATTCAACACAAAGGATTTACAGCAGATGAGAGCATATTTTAATTGATTTCATGTCTTTTAGGTGAACCATTTCAAAAAAAATCATTTACCAATGATTCCATTAAATAATGAATCTATTTTTTTAGTAGTAAACTCAATTAAAATATACTTGCTATGAAATGCCTTCAAGGAAAAGAAACACTTTTTATTTTCCATATGTCATAGCATCGTCCGGGAGTGAACCCCCAACCGTCTGCAACCAACTACTTGCTTGCAAGGCTGCTGCGATGACCTCTCGGCTAACAATGCTTGACAAAGGAAAAGAAAACACTTATAGAAGATAAAATGAGTTAACTATATTTCTATAAAAAAAACAATAGTTGATTACTATTGAGTTAACTATATTTCTATAAAAAAAACAATAGTTGATTACTATTGCAGGTAATCGAGGATTGTTAGAGAGAAATGTAAAAATGAAAAGTAAAAGAAAAAATGAGAATTGTCAGCAAATGATTAATGTTGATGGTCTTTATAAAAATAATGTTTAAAAATTTTATATTACTATAAACTTAACAAATTTGTGATTTTGATTTTATTACTGAAATTATTTGTTTTTTTCCTTATATTATTTAGGTATTGCTTCAAATAGTCTTTTAGCTAAAGTATGCTCTGACATCAACAAACCAAATGGTCAATATATGATTTCCTCAAACAGAGAAGCCATTTTAGAATTTGTGAAATCATTACCAATAAGAAAGGTAAAATATTTGGCCAAGCTATTATTAATTTACATTAATAACAATTTTTATTTCACCCTTACTTTGTAATTACTAATACGCTAAAATTAATTGCGTTACGGTGAAACTTTTAAGTTTATTAATTAGTAGGCTTTTTTATCTATTCTATCTTTTAGACTTAGCACTTTCAGAGCCCTTGCAGCTCCATATTCATAGTCCTTTTCACATTGTTAACTATATGAAAAGGACTATGAATATAGAGCTGCAAGGGCTCTGAAAGTGCTAAGTCTAAAAGATAGAATAGATAAAAAAGCCTACTAATTAATAAACTTAAAAGTTTCACCGTAATGCAATTAATTTACATGAGTATGTTTTTTAAAATATTTTTAATATATTTATTTCAAAATAACCTTTATTTGCACAAAAAGTCAAATAGACAGTGTTATACAGAGTTCTTGATTACAATCAGATGTGATCAATCCTGCACTATAGGTAAGTATGAATCATGAAGAATTGAACATATTATATAAGCAATGATCTAATAATGAGATTGAATACCAGAGCATTGTATAAATTAACTTGTGAAATCATGTTTGTCTAACAAATATCATATATTAAATTGAATTTATGATGATCAATAGATTTTAACAAGCGATAATACGATGTGAGTAACTTGTAACAGATCACTTTGTTTGTGATAAAAACTCATTTCAATCCATACTATGACATCATAGTGAAAAACTAAACATTCATTGTGAAAATAAATTATCATGGTAAACTGAAACCCATTTGTTATAACTGTGGCATGAATGTGTATTACATCAAGACTCAATAAAGACTGAGTGGTCAGTAAATTAGATGATAAGTAGAGGATTTAAAGTAAAATTTTATTGTATATTACATATAAGGTAGGATCTAAGTTGGCATGTAATCCCATGACATGCCATTGGTATGTCAGGAATTCATTATGCGCATGGCTATTGCTAAATCAGTAATTGACCCCATATTTTATCAGCAAGGCTAGGCCGGCAGGTTCTTAGATCACTTTCTTTAGCTTTGTATAATAACTTTAGGAAAAGCTCTTCAATGGAACTGACCGATTCTCAATTAAATAATATTTTACATCTAATCTTCCAGATGACAAAGTTTGTGAATGTGGCCAGGTGGATGCAACCAAACTTTCCATCTATTAGTGCATCACTAAGGTGTACATTCATTGAGTTGTAGCCTGTAATCCTCTGTACAGCAATATTCCATAGACATGTCCACCATTCACATTGATAGGGTATGTGTTACATGGACACATTGTATCTTCTACAAAGGGTACAGATGGTATCAATGTTGTGTCCCCTCTGGTTGCAAAGAAATATCCCAATTGGAAGGCTCTAAGGTTAACCTTCACCAAAAAGTCCACAAACTTTGGTTCCAATCTCAGGAACTTTATCAACTTCACAAGATGAAGGATTCCAACTGGAAGAAGATTCTGTGTTTTAGATTTACCAGAGTGAACTAATTGATATGAATTCCAGTAGGATAGTTTTTCATCAAACATGGAGATAGAGGTTTTAATGCTATTGATCACGATTGTTGTTTGTTGTTATATCCAAATATTTCTTTTATGAGGGTGTGAGCAATCAGTGGGGATTATTTTTTCTAAGGATATTGGATGTTCTATGTTTGCGTTGTCTTTGAAAATTTTAACAAGGATGTTGTAAGTCCTCTGTATCAGAAATTTTTAATCAAGTGCAGTGCTAATCCATTGAGTTGTCTTGGCTTTTGCAAAAGATTATGGCTAATGGCAGGGGTCTTGCCTCCCCAGCACAGCTTTCTGCATAGTGATTCAACCTTGTGTATAAAGCAAATTTTTGGTGAAAAACCGACTAAATATTAAGTAATTTTTGGTAATGTAACAGTATTGAGGAGTGCAATATTTCCAAGCAGGGAAGGGTAAATTTTTGATAGTGAATTAATAGTGTTTTCAATCTTTAAAAGTAATGAATTTTCAAGTTCTCTTCTCATGAGTGATGGAGAAGAAGCAAAACTAAAACCAAGAAATTTCATTGGAGGAGCTTTTAGTCTATCAGATATTTTTTTCCCTGTCAGGATGGACCACATTGCTGACTTCACTCCATTAACTCTCAGGCAAAATTCACATGTGAACTGGTCTAAGAGTTTCTCAAGTCTAGTGAACTCATCCCAAGATGAGAGAAACAACCACATCATCCATATAGGAAATGTGATATATGCTCTCTCAGCAAAGGAATGTCAATCCCAGGAAGAATAGATTCAATATGCAACAGCAATGGGTTCACCTAGACTGTGAAGAGTAGTGCACTTAGTGATGAGACCTGAGGGATGGATACACAGGCCTGAAATCCTGGAGCAACTCTTCCATCCAGTGAGAGAAACCCTCCTTGGTTAAGGATATGGTTCTCAATTATCTGAAGGTAGGCCAGGGGCATTTGGAGTTCCTCCAGTACACCAAGAAGCATATCAATCCTGACACCATCAAAAGCTCTGGCAAAGTTGAGTGGAACTGCAACTGGCTATGACATCCTTTTCCTGCGAACATGATTGACTAGGAGATGAAATCAACTGACTGTGTCAGCAGTAGAGCTCCCTTTCTTCACAACTGATAAGTAGATAATTGTTCAATAATGTTTGCTTGTATGTTCTCTTTAATAAGGCCTTCAATAGTTTTTACCAGTAGCAGCACCATGGAGATAGGCTGTAGATTATCGAGATTGTTGGGTCCCTCGGGCTTTTTAACAAGCAGGCCCATGCCTACTGGGAAAATTCCTGTTATTTCTTTGCTGCCACCTCCAAGAAGTCTCATTTTTATAATGTGAACTGTGAAGATGCATAAGTGAAGTAATAAGAAATTTCATATTTTATGCAATTCAGGGCATGTTCCATCAGGGAATGATGTAATCTTTGAAAGGATTCTAGCTTTAGTAATTTTATGTTGATCAGAGTCTTCAGAAATGAAAGTTTTACAGAAATATGAAATGTCAAATGGTTGGAATTTTCTGGTATAAAATTCCCAAATCCTGTAAAGCATGGAAGAGCTGGTATAGCAGTTGCCTTGTATATCAATGGACTGAGGTGTCTTCAGTTTTCTTCTAGAGCCAAAGGCCCACCTCAAATAGCCCCTTGTCCAGCAATGTTGGTGATGAAGATATCATCTGGCCCTTTTGATCGAGAGTTATTCAG
Organism: Epiperipatus broadwayi; assembly: GCA_028023455.1. Lineage (NCBI taxonomy): Eukaryota > Metazoa > Onychophora > Udeonychophora > Euonychophora > Peripatidae > Epiperipatus > Epiperipatus broadwayi. Next base: position 4,761,359 of record JAQFVV010006210.1, read on the forward strand.
CAACGGCTTTTTGTTTAGCTTTATATTTGGATTTTAAATTTTAAAATGTTAGTGATATTTTATGCTTCATATGATAAGTTTTTACATTCATATGCTATGGAGTTCATATGATAAGTTTTTACATTCATATGCTATGGAGTCCAGCTCACTGAGTAGGGAAACTGGACCTTTAGTTTTAGGAATACAGGAATTTATTAACTTGGTTAGTGTCTCTGTAAGAGTCTACCATGCTTCTTCTGCAGGGAGTGTTAAAAATTGTGTTCTATGGAATTTAATGTAAGCTTTGGAGATCAGTTTAATAGTGGCATTAAACTTTGTAAGCATGCGAATTGTTCTTGGCATCTCAGTGATGGGTTGTATAGTGTTTCTTCAAATGATTTTAATTTCCAGCACATAATGATCAGAGAACATAATAAGCCACAGATGAGCATCTATTTGTGATGATAAAGAAGGGGGGAAAATAGATCAATTAGGGAATGTGATGATTTGGTGTAGAAAGAGAATGCTTCATCATCAAAGAAGAATCTTCCACTACACAGAGGCTACTTTATGTTTCCAATATATTATTTTGAAAGGCTTGGTATGTATGATTAAAATCTTCAATAATAATTGTTTCAAATGGGCTTGTTCTCAGTGTGGAATTAATTGCATTGTTCACTCTTGTAACAGTGTTGGGAGATTTAGAAAGGTACACATTTACTAGATTAATGTATCAGCTTTGATATTGCATGATCGCAATTAGTCAATTAGAGCCAATGAATAGAATTTTGAACAATGTAATTGGTGAATTCTTACTGATTATGATCACCACCCCTCCAGAAACTAAATAAGAGAAGTAGTGAAAATATCCAAAACTATGTATCATGTTAATTATGTGTGAATTAGACTGCGTGTGCAGTTTTGTCTCACTAAGACATAAAATATCAGGATTATCACAATGAAAACAATATGACAAAGCATATGCTCTGTCATGAGAATTTAAGCCTCATATGTTAAATGATACTATATTAATTATTATCAGTTTGATTTAAATCACTAGCGGCCAGATAATATGCTTCAATCTGGAGTTGACTATCGAAATTCTGGTCATACTTGGAATGGAGGATATTATTTTTTGAGTCATGATTAATAAGTGTGGAAGTAAAACTGAATTTCTTCTCATTGTAATACTTCTTCAGAATCATTATGGTTGTACTGTTCTGTGGATATAGACTGCGAAAAGGTTTCGGTCATGCTCAGATAAAGTAAGGGTTCTGAAGACTGTGGCTTTCACATTTTAATTTTTTTACCCCAGGAGTATGGCCAAAATGAGGATTGTCATGAAGGTTAAGGAGATCCTCTGTAACCACCCTTTCTCCTGAAGAGGAAGAGTTTGACTGATGGAACTTATTCTTTCTAATTCTGTTCTTGTGTTTGCAGAGAGGGGGAAGGCATTGAATGGAGTTTTTAGCTTGAACTTCTATATTAGAGTCAATAAGTCTGTATTCAGACTCACTTAAGCAGGGTGATCAGTTATCTTCTCTCCAGCACAGTCTTCAGTTAGATTTGATTGTGGGATATTCACTGAGTTAGGTATGTGATTTACAGGCTCAGAGGGTTTGGACTTGAATAGGCTGTGCTCCAATTGCTGCATAGAATGCCTTTATAATGTATAGATGTTCTCTGGGGAAATAGAGTGGAGGATGACCAAGAAGGTACAATATATTTCTTCTTTATTAGACCACATTGATGGCATAAGCATTCTGTGCATGTTTTCATGATATGTCCTCTTTTGGAGCAACTCCAAGCATGATTATTTTAATGCACTTAATTGATATTTGTTTATCATTTTTAATGCAGTATATTCAGGAAGGAAGTACAGATCTTATTTTTAAAATCATATTAAACTATATTTGTGTGTTTGATCTTCATGTAAAAAGTTTAATAATAATAATCAAAAATCATTATATTCTACAATATGACTCTTAATAAGGATGTTAATTTAAATTGAGTTAATGCTATAACAAATTATGGCGTACTAACATCAATTATTATCAAGTATATAGATTGGCTTCATCATAATATTTTTTTCTTTTATTTATTGATTCTACTTTTGCATAAAGTTAAGAATCATATATACATTTAAAGAAAATATATAGAAAATAAAGAGATGTCACTGTTATATATATAAAAAAGATTAAAATCAATTAGTTGGTCACTTGGTATAGAAGTAATTTTAGCTTTATAAATCAGAAATAAGTTTTTACATTTATTGAATGAATCAATTTTTTTCCTGAAATAATGAATATTTTAATTATGCGGAATGTGATAAAAATATAATTTGGAGTGCTAATATAAAAAACATTTTTAAATCTTAAGAAAATTTTCTGAAATAAATAAATATTAAAGTATACAGTTACTCTTCAAATACTTTTCTGTGGGATATAGTGAATATTGTAATTAAAAAGTTGATTGTAATCATTATTAGATCATGATAAGAATACATTTTGAATGCCATGACTGACCTATTTTCAACAAATTAGAATTTTTGGTGCTTGCAAAGGCTTCCTTACACATATGTTATTTGCCATTAAAAATATGTTGTTTAATTTTATTAATCTTTTGGGAAATATGTCATGTTTTATTAATGAGACCATGTGAGACCATTTCTAAATCACAAAGTTATCAGATTGTCATTAGTACCTTAGAATAAATTAGTATTCTATTGCAAACCATCTGCTTTTATGTCTATATATTTTATTTTCTTGCAGGATATTTTTTTAGTATGGTTGCTTTAAACATCAGCTGTTAATATTCAAAAAAAAATTTTTTCCTTCTTAATCTTTCTAATTTTTTGGATTTAATTAGCTCATTAAAAAACAACTGGACACTTGGATTCAAATGAAATAGAATGCTCTTATTATTTAGGCTTTATTATACTACAAATTTAAAAATGTATAAAAAATGTCATACTCTACTAAATATAAGATGTAAAGTATTAGATCTTTTTTTTTTTCAATTTGACTGTCATCTATCTGTTGCCATTCTGGACAAAAGCATCATCTTATGTTTTAAAGCATGATTGTTTTTAAAATTATGTTGTATTTAGTCTTGTTTTGGTATAAACATGTATAATATTATAACTTTATGAAAGAGGACCCTTATTTGGTTACTTTCTATAAAAGCCTCTAATAATTTACAACTTTATAAATAATTGATGTTACATAATAAAATGTGAACAAATAAATCCAGAATGTTTAACAGTATATTAATATGTAACCATCTCTCTGCAATAACACAAATTAAAGCCATAGAGTGCTAGGAAAAAAATACACACATTTTAGAGTTGATCTTTAAAAAAGATTGGTATTAAAAGCAATCTATTTTTTTACATTATAGTCTAATTAAATTTATTCAATTTTCATAATGTATATTATATCACAATTTAATCTACAAGGGTCAAATTTTTTGCACTCACATCTTTGGTAATACCCACTTTAGACAAATATAGTAACGATTATTACTAATCATTTATTAGGTTAATAATTATACTATTTTTAGTCAGATATAAACTTAAAAATTAATTAAAGATTGATATTTTAACTCCTATTAATAACATAAACATGTGATATTAATTAAATTATTTTTCTAATGTGTAATATCTTAGATGTACTTAAAAATTATATTTCATCACAGATATACTTCAAACAGATTAAGTTTCTATCCTAAAAAGTAATCTAATAATATTTAATTTAATGTAGTATGTTATCAGATATATGAGTACATGAAATTTGGCACTTGTAAATAAGCACTTCAAACTAAGCTCATTAGCTTGTATAGTTGTATAGATCTGAACTCAGTTCAGCATCCATATTTTTTGGTGGCTTTGGTTCTTTAATAACCACAATTGTAATCATCTATATACTAAACAAGAAATAATAAAAATATATGAGAATTATGACCTAGATCAACTCAAGATTGCTAATTTATTGAGACATGCATCTTGGGGCTCGTGTGTTTATTTGTGTGTGGTAAAATAAATGTTTTAAGTATAACTGCTATTATCTAACATAAAATATTGTCATTTTATTTAAATATATAAAATTGTTTTTTAATAAAGTATTAGCTTATCAATTTTCTAGCTTAAGTATTACATTAATATAAGCATACGTTAGAATTTAAATAATAATTTGTTTTAGACATTAATTATATTCAAAATGTCTTAGTTTGAAGTTTACTTTTATATTTTGATTTTTTCACATATCTTTCACTTTATACTTAAATACATCTTCAATGCCATTCCAGTGAAATTATTTCTCAACTAAAGGAAATGATTTAGTTTGTTTTCTCTGTAAAAGAAGTACACAAATGTGCTATACTTAATGAATAATATTTCTGTAGTCTAATTTCTACTACATCATTCTCACCCAATGTAGAGACTGGTTTCTATCCACTTTTAACACCTTGTGGAAGTGTGTAATCCTAAACATCTGATCAAGGATATATGAAAAACAAGTGTGAGCCCCAAGCTACACATTTTGTGCTGATTCAGCACTCATCAGTTGGTCCAGATCACAATCTCTTACACATATATTATCATTATTCAGTGTATAAATATAGCAAATTACTACAGTTTAATTAATAAGTGTCAAACTTACTGCCCTCACAACTTTGACCTTAACTACTTGATGGAAGTATATTAATAACTTTTACTAGTTATTCATTAGACTAGAGATTATCCACTTAATGAATAATACTTCTGTAGTGTAGAAATATTATTTATTAAGTGGAAAATCTCTAGTCTAATGAATGACTAATAAAAACTATTAATATGCTATACATGTTAAATAATTATTGTATTCTATATTAGTTTTTAGTACTTTAATACATGCTTTGCAAATGAAAGAAACCAGAGAAGTGATTTCTTTTATTGAATTTGTTAAATATTATCTACTTTTTATGAAAGAAGTACATTCTTTTTTTATTATGGTTTTTATACTTACAGTTTTTTTTTTTTTTCATGTGTCATAGCATCGGCTGGGAAGCAAACCTGCTAACCTTGTGCTGACCTCTCAACTTCCAACGCTTTACAGTTTGCACTGCAAACTGATTGATATGCATCAATATTAACTAACAATCCTTTGTATTTTTGTTTTCAGTAATTTTATCATAGCTTACTGAGATTAGTAAAATGAATTTATCTTCACTTTTGAGATTTACAAATTCAATTTAACTTCAGTTTCTTAATATATTAAATATATATATTTAAAGAATATAAAAAATAGGAAAATAAATTGTTTGGTACATTTACCAATATTTGGGATATTAAAAAATTTCAAAATATTCAACTTCCCCAATCTTATTTGAGATTTACAATCAACTTACTATATGTGAATTATATTAACAAAACATGCTTGAATAAGAGATTAAATGTAAGTCTATTACTTATCTATATGTTCTAAGAAAATAGTGAACAAACTTTTTTTTTCTTTAAAGAATTTAAAGCTTTCAAGAAATTAAGACAGTTTGTTTGTTTTTGCACACAACTCAAAGAAATAAATAAGAAAAACAGAAATTCAGCCTACATAAAATTCTAATATTGATATATTAATGAAAACCATTTAATCCAATAGATGCAACTTTATTTTTGATTAAAGGAAATATAATAGACTGAAAAGCTTGAATTGTAATTGAAGCAGATATAAAGAACTAAAATGATTAATTGTGTATATTTGAAATCATAAATATTTATGATTGAAGTATTTATTTAAAATTAAAATATATATGTATTCCAGTTTAACAATCACCTAAAATCAATTTACCCATATTTGCAAAAACGTATTCATCAAAGTATACAAATAATATGAATTAATTCTATATTGCAGTTCCTAGAATTCCAGAGTCTTTATATACATAGTTGTAATTTTTTTGTTATAGATATGTGGAATTGGAAGGGTCTGTGAACAGATGTTAAAGTCACTAAATATTCACACTTGTTATGACCTCTTTTTAAAAAGGGGTATATTAAATCTGCTGTACTCTTCAGTGTCAATTCAGTTTTTCATGGGTGTGGCTTTGGGTATAAGTTCCAATTCTTCAACTGTAGGGTAAGTACCTAAATACATATTTTACGTAAGTTTTACACTCAAATTTAAGCTTAACATTAGTACATAACTTAGTTTTTAAAACTGAATAGTTTATTTTTAAAATGATCAAACTATTAGAATATTTATGATTTTTATTATTGTTATTGTTATTAAAACAAAGAGTTTTGTCTTTTAAGCCATATAAAACAGTTGACTGCAATTGTTCGTATCAATATGAAATGGAATTCTTTTGATATATGAACAAGGAATTTGTCAATATAAGTATTTCTTTTTTATTTTCAAATATGAACATATTTATACCAAATAATATTGAGCACTTAAAAAAACTAAATATTTATTCACAGAATTTTGTTAAAAATGACTACCAATGTGAAACTGTATTGTTCATTAATTATTTAATGCCAATGTTGAGGGGGGAGGGGTATAAATCTAAAATGAAAAATGTTAGATATGTTTTTATAAAAGTAAATCTTTATTTTAATATGATGTAAAATGCATAAATTATTACTACATACTCATATCAAAAATAAGAAAGAAAATTATATTAAAAATTATTATCATTATTTAAAGCATTAACAATTGTAATGTTCTGGATAACATTGTAGTTTTTTTTCTTACTTTATAATATGTGATTAGGTGTTTCTTTATCGGTATGTGATGCTAAACGTAAATGATGAATCCAACTTTAATTCCATTTTTGACCTCTAGTAGCAATTTATCATTGATCAAACTTTCTATAACTGATTCAAATATCAAGCTTTTATGACATAACATAAAATGCATCAAAAATGAATTTTAAAGTATGTTTTTTTTTTTTCTACATGCTTTATTTTAATTTAATGCAAGGATGAGCAACTTCTGGCGCAAGGGCCAATTCTAGTTCTCAAATGTCTGTAATCTAACTTACATATAGTTTTAAAATATATAAATTAAAACAATATTTCAATAGAATGTGTTTATTTATTTTCGTTTTAAAAAATCATAGCATATATCAATGTGAACCATTTTTTCCCAAAATAGCATTTATTAAAATCAAATCTAGGTCCCAAATCATTGACGAAAATAAATTTAGAGTACATTTTGAGTGTTATTTCCCCATAAAGTGGTTATGAATTCATTGATATATAATGAGCAATGGCAAATATCTCATTAAATTTGTGTATTAATGTTGTTAAAATAATTATCAAAATAAATAATTTTATATTTTTTCAGTATCTTATTTTGAACTTTAAAAATTTTGGTCCTCTTCTATATCAGATAAGTTTGAGCTGTTTTCTCCACCCACCCACCCCTATCTCTCATTGAAAAAGATCACCTATCCTTAATCATAATTCATGAAATTTTATTTTTGGATTATGTAAGAAGTAAATTGGAAGACTGTCAATCAAAAATTATAATTAAAAAATATATAGCTATTATAATGTTATTATATAGCCTATTTATCTATATGTTAGTACTTTTTATTAATAATATGCATTGTAAAATGATTATTAATTAATTATCAGTTTTTTTTAATTAAGCTTCATTTTTTTAATCAGTTTTTTACATATTTTGAATTTAATAAAGTACCAATTAATTTTTCCCCATAGGAACTAATTATAATTTCTTATTTTTTATGTGAAATTTTTGATCTACGGGGAATTTTGAGAAACCAGTTGAGCTTGCTAGTTTGGAGTCAATGTGTATATATATATATATTCAGTAAAAGATGTTAGTCTAAAAATTTTACTACAGGAAGATTTCTCACTAGATAACAGATGGCAATTGGAAAAGTGTGTTATAAAAATCTGAAATTTGTCTGAATACATTATTTCTTAAGCTCATTAGTTAATTATATATATGTTGAATTAAATATTTCCATGGATTGTTATTATAATAACGAATAGAAATAAGATATTTTATCCATGTAAACAGAGATAACTTTTAGCTTTTGATATTGTTAAGAAACTATCAATTACTTCTAATTGATATCTGAGGCTAAACAAGTTTTCTCATTAACCTATAATAGCTTTTTTGTTGGAGTTTACTGAAATAATTGTTTTATTGCAGCATTGAATGGAATATTTATGTTTAAAAATAATAATTAAAGAAAAGAAATGGAAAAGAGAATAGAACTTGTAATAATCGGGTAAAAAATGTATAGATCAAAATGGATTTTGTGGAATATATTGATGATGGTAATCATTTATAATAGCATACAGAACAGTAATTAGTACTGATTTTAACCCCTGTGTTGTTTAATAATATAGTATTTACTATTTGGATGCCACTATAATACAATTTCTAATTCCATTATTTAGAAAGAATTCACTAAAACATATTTCATAAAATGAAACACACATGCATGTGTGAAAAAAGATTCTTATTGGTTAAATATATGTATATATGCATATGTGCTTGCATGTGAAATTATATTTGTAAACTTAAATGATGTAGATGAAGAAAAAATATTCAAAATTAATAAGATACAATTTAAATATTTGGTAATATAATCTTGCCCAAAATTAAACATTATATGTTTTAAATAAATAATTATCTTAAAACTCATGTCCTGAAAAGGAAATGGAAATATAAAAAGAATGCAAAGTATAAACTTTGTTATACTTCAAAGGAAATGTATGTATAAAGAAATGCAGTTGAATTGCAGTATCTACTGTATCAACATCCACTAATTCAATTATCCACTATCTAAAAAATAGTTATCAAAATTAAAATTTGCAAACAAAACAAAAATATTTTAGCTCACATTTAAACTGCATTTAGCATATTCTACATATTTAATCAATTTAATATTACTTAGATGTATTTTGTGCATTTATCATTTTCAATTTTCATCAACCTATTATTTTAAAAATATATATGCATGCATTTTACCTTAATATATATAATTAAATACTGCATACATACAATGTTTTTGGCATTTTAATATTTAAAATTTCTGATTGACTTTTGTACTGCTTCTTATTTAAATTATTTTTCTTTAATTTTTTCATTGATCAAGTTTGGATAAGGGATGGAGAAGAACTCTGCCAAATTAAACTGAAATAAATTAAAAAATTACTTTTGGCATGTTTTTTAAATTTTAAATAGTAGCTATTGTATATAGTATTATAATGAATTTAATTTTTTTTTAAAAAAAAAATAAAGATTATGTTAATTCAATCATATGAAAAATTAGAAGATAAATTAATCAATAAAATTTTCACATAAAAAAGGATGTTTCTAAAAATGTTAATATTTTAATGTTATTTTTTTCTATTTTATTAATTATTAAAAATGTATATTCTATACAGTGAAACTGTGTAGTGCACTATATTTTATTTTAAACCTTTTGCATATAATGTATATGGTGTATAATAGCTCTCATTTTGTAGATAAATTTTGATTAGAATAGAATGCATATTGTTTATTGATCTGTAAATGTATAGTTTTTTAATATCCATATATATTGAACTGGATTGATATCCGATTCAATGGTTTTATTACCTAAAATTAAAAAAGTCTTTTAATTTTCATTAAATTTCTAATGTTAAAAATTTTTTTAATTATTTAAAAAGAGTATGTGTATTAAAACACATACTCATTTAAAATAGGTCATTTTAATTTTTATAGAATTGATTTTAAAATAGTTTTCTTTCACCATTTGTTTTTAATCATCAAATTTGATTAAAAACAAGCAAGCTTGTTAATTACATTCCTGTCACTTTTATGTTAATCATTTCTAAGTTCATTCTAAAAGTGGAGATTTAATTTTGTGATGTTGTTTTTGTTTAAAATAATCCCTGGTTAGAATTCTTCATTATATTGAGTGGGAAATTGATATTTGCCCTGCCTAAGGCATAGAATTCGAAAACAATGAAAATTTTCACAGGAAATGTAGTGAGATATAAATAACCCCACCAATTTTGGAACCATAGTTTTTTTTTCTTGGCTAACACACTGCTTCAAAGTGAGATTCAGTATTTTTTTTACACACTTTGATTATAGCCTGCTGAGATTCATAGTGTTTTGGTAGCAGTTCAGACATTTAATTCCTTTTAAAAACTTGCAATTGTTACAGGATGTCAAAATCTATTACTCTATGTTTTGTCATCATCAATATACCTTGCTAGCTTAACCCAAAAGACAGCCCACACCTGCCGACTCTTCTTCAGTCATGCCATAAAAGTCTAAGATAATCTGGATTCCAATATGCCTTGACACTTGCCTCTGTCAAAATGGATCATCTGAAATATGAACTGAAATAAAAGTGTGCACTCTATGTGAACTTTGCATTACCATAAGATAAAAATTTCCTTTTATTTTTTACAGGGTAAATTCTTTTAGTTAAATCTCCTCTTATACATAAATTTGTATTCTTAATCACTAGTTAACCTCATATTTATTAGCTGCATTTATTTTTCATTGTACTTTGTCGTGTGTCTTGGAATCTTAGTTTTAAGATTCCAAGTTTGCTTTCAATTTTATTTATCGGAGAGGGTCTAGTGAGTTTATATTTTTATATGTTTAATATATCTCTATTTTTCTGCCTTACTTCTCTTTGTGCTTTAGCAGTCTTGTGCAGTTTTAATTTTGCTCACCTGTATCTATTTTATTGTCTAATAATTGATTTAAAATACTGTGTTTGCAAACCGAAAAATCTTTTGGCCGGTGATTTATCGTGTTTACTGTTCTAGTTTTCTGTATTTGGAGATTTTGTTTTTTCTTTCCTTATGTCTCTGAAATAGGATACTGGAATTGTTGTTCTTTGTAATTTTATAAATCACTAGCAGGAAGATAATATTTATTGCCTTGTAAATTACAGGTGGAAGATAGTTTCTTTCTGCTAAAGCATTTAATGTTTTAATATTTTCTGTTCATATTCACTCTCTGATAAACTAACTTACAAAAAAATCTAGATCAGCATTTATATTTGCTTGCTAGATTTATTTTGTCTTTATGTATGGCTTTAAATTTTATCACAGCGTGTGCTCAGAACTTTGGTTTATAAGTTTATTTGTAATTGAAATACTTGGGCAGACATAACTGTTTTTTTTTATTATTTACTTGTCTCCCACTGAGACCTCTAATTATTATTCTCAGATTGGTTTTGTCCAATAGTTTGGTTGAGGATTCACCAGTTTTAAATGTCAGTTTTCCTTTCATCCTAGGTTTAATATTTATTAACTCTTCTGATGATGCTTATGAGACCTTTCATCGACGATCGATGTCACTCTAATTCCATTATTTTTAATGCTAGGATAGCCGTTTTATAGTCAATAGTTAGATTTTTAAAAGCTCTGTAAGATGCTGCCATCTCTTGACTTATTTTACAAGTAAAAAATCAATAAAACCACATGTGAACCTAAACAAAGAAGGAACCTTGTCGCTGATTGGTCTCAGCCACCAAAGACATTCTGATTGGCTGGAAAGAACAAAGAAACTGCCTAATCAAAGAAGAATGCTAAGATTTTCAATTCGAAAATGATAAATAAATGTTTTTAAGAAATTATAAAATATTTCTTGAGAAATTATGAATATATAAGTAAAATAATGCTAAAACCAAAATTATTTTAAAAAAATATTTAAGATTTTAGTAAAAATATTTAGGATTTTAGCAAAAAAAAATATTTACTTTTTCGTAACGTAAAACTGAAAAAAAAAACATTTACGTCAGCAAACTCTTTTTATTCGTTACTAAGTTTAGCTTTTCATTTTGCCACTATGAAATATTTCTACAATAAACAAATAGAAATTTATTTTTGAAAGAACTTTCGTTCACTTTCATAACCTGACAAATTATTAATATACTTTTTACAAACGAATCTAAAGTGAATATGATATTAAAAGATTGAATATATTTTGACAATTGATTTTATCTTGGCCAATTAAAAGTCTTGATTTTTAACTCACTCAGGCCAATAATATAATTAGCAGTTAAAAGGTTAATTTAAAATTATTTACATCAAAGTATTTTCTAAGTTTGTTATTTCATTAAACTGGAGATGTAACTTTCCTCCCATTTGTATAATTTATACTCTGACATATTCATCATATTTTTCCTTTGTTCTTGGGGTAAATTAATCATCTTTGCTTTGAGAATGTATAAGATGCAGCTTCTACCGGCAATATGACATTCTTGGTCCTGATGCATTTTCCGGGCCAAGAAATGCTCACTGGCTCTGGTTTCATTGATTTATTTCAAGAATATATTGTTTTCATACCTGTGAATGGGAAAACCAGTGTTGTTGGGGAATTCCCAGCTAAAATAAATTTATTTTCTTTCTTTATTATTCACTGTTAGAAAATTAGTCTGTCTGCCAGAGCTTTGAATTTTATACTTTCTGGTACATGCCTGATATAACCTTATTTGTTGTATTCTAAACTTTTACCTTATAATTTATATTTCTCTTAAATAAAATTTTAAAATGTGTTTAAACTTAATTTGGCTGACATTTGTCTTAGTGCTTTTATTTCTCAATTGTCTAAACAATATTTAAGATTTTTTATAGATAGATAATTTCCATATTTCTCCATTCTTTTTTTTTATTTCATAAATAATTTCATATAAATAAAGATACAATAAAAGACAAATAACCCCCAGGATGCATTTTGTGCTGAACCAGCACTCATCAGTTGGGCCAGGTCATCATCTCATATAAATCTTTATTACATGAAGATCATTTATGTAGAGTAAATTGTCTCACTTTTATTTTTAAGCATCAATTTATTCAACTCCCAACTTTTATATTATCAACTTTTTGATAAACACATAATGATTATTACTAATCATTTGTTAAACTAGAGATTTTCTCTAGCACAGATATAAACTTTAATATTTAAGATTTCTTGTTTCTCCCTGAATCTAGTCTGCACAAACCATCATCCTCATCCATTTTAATCACAGTAAATACATTTTCCAGATACGTAGCTGTCTGGTGGCACTCTCTGTGATAAGGATGAATTGAGTGTCTGTTACAATATATAACACAGATACTTATATATATACATATAGTATGAACAAATTTTTTTTAAAAATAATAATATAGTTATTATTAAATTGAGAAGTTACATTTACATATATTTCTGTCTATGAGTCTCTCATTCATTTAGTGGAAAATAAGACTAAAAAAATTTACTGTTTCGTATTTTTATATTTTAAATAAAATAAGAAATGTCTGACTTTCATTGGAGTTAAATATGTTCTGGGTGATATTATTTTTTCTAATAACTTTTCTTTTATAGAAGTAAAATAATAATCTTGTTAGCAAAAAACTATGATCTCATTTATTGTTTTGATGTTTTTAAGTCAGTACCAACTTTAAGTATGTTCTAAAATTTTGTAAAACTTTTAGCATTATTGCTAAAAATATTTTATTATGAAAAATAATGCACATCAAATTTGGAAAAGATAATGAAAAATAAAATGTATTTGCTTTCAACATAAACCAAAAAACTTTTAATTATAAACATGGTAAAAATGGCTGCTGGTGTTTTGTAAAATTTATTTATAATTTTTTTAACTTGATCACATATGGCAGTGGAGATAGAAAAATGGCTGCTTGAATAGTGTAAAATTATTACATTTACAAATTTAACAGGTTTAACGGGTTTTTTTTTAGTTTACACTTTTTTCTGAATAGTGTACAATTGAAGTTATATACATTGATAGAACATAGTTTGTGCCTTCACTGTACTAAATTTTAAATCTGTATAGGTATATGTGTGTATATAGATAGGTGTGTGTTGCTTTAAATGTTTTTATTTATATAATTTATTTCCAATTCTATCCAGAATAGTAACTAAACAAAATGTCACTATTCACAATATCTGCTAGAAATCTTGGAACATAATTTATTGAATGTGAGTTTTTCAGTACATAATTTTATTTGTCTTAGTTAGATATTATTATTTCATAAACATTGCTATCTAACTATAATTACTATTAAAAAGTATATATATATATATATATATATATATATATATATATATATAAAGAAGGGAATTCCTTTTAAGTGCAAAAAACTATTAACAGTTTATTATCTTGATTGGTTAATGTCTTATTAACATCTGTGGTTTTTTCTAAATACAAACTGTAAATAAAAATGTCCACTTATTAAAATATTTTCATCAATTACATCTGTTAAAGTATATATATAATTCAATGAAGCCTTTTATTTGGTTGTTCAAGTCATAGCAATGTATTTCTCTATATATATGTGGCTGTATTGATATCACACTCTATTAATAATGTTAATATATGTATAATTAAAATCCATGGGATAGCATGCATATGGTTATTTGTGAAAAGCTTGTTAGCATTATTATAAAATAACATTTGATATCAATTATAATTTACTAGTTTAGCATTTTTTAAGGCTTTATCTTAAAAATTAGTGAACTTTAATCATATAAAATAATACTCATGGTTGCTGTGGAAACTTATGCCATTTGAGCATACAAGTGGGATCTTGAGTGCATAGTTGAAACCTTTATGCATGGCTGAACTATTTGACCACTGTGCCAAACTACATAAAGCATGATGGGCTCTGGGTTGTAGGTTGATATAATTTAGTTGCTAACCATTTTATAACTTGAATTTTTATGTATGTGTGAATGTGCAAAAACAAATTTATATATATATTTCTTTTAGAAATATGGTTTTGATTTTATTTTACATAAGTATTTGAGATTATTAATTTAATCATAAAATATAAATATAATCTTCAATTTTTTTTAATATTTGCATTTTTAAAAAAAGTTTTTTGTTTAAATGACATACGAGTATGTGTTAATTGTGGAAACTGATATCTGTTTTGTTCGAGATTTAAATAAGTGTTAGCCAACCTATTGTTTATGCTAGCTCTTGGGATATTGATGGAAGTTTAATATAATGTTTATATAATTGACAAGAAGAAAAAAGGAAATCGGGAAATATGTTTTAATTATGTTTAACTTTGAAATCTGTTTTTAGTTTTACCTCAATAATTGATTATTTATATATGTATCTCTAGTTTGTTTGTTTGTTTTTTTTTTAAAATTTAATTGCAAATTTAAGTATTTTAATATTATAAAATTAAAAATAGTAATCGTTTTAGATACAACTCAAAATTTTGAGAAAATTATATTAATCAGTCATTCTCAAAACCGAAAATCTCCTCCCAAAATATTGCTATTAAAGTCTTTTAATCCCAAATCTATTTCATGTAAAAAGTTAATAAATTCAGAAATCTATTTCTCATGTTATATTTTTTACTTCAGAAACTCCAGATTAAAAATAATCACTATTTCCCCCTCTCTTCTATTAGTTATCTTAGTAGTTCATAATTATTAAAAACTTCAATATTAATTATTCTTTCCATTGATTTTCGTTTTTGTTTGCATTTCCAAGAAAATTTAAAAGTGTAATGCAATTGATAAGGAAATAATCTTAATGGGGAAAAAATTAAAATTAATAAGCAAATGTAATTAAATTAAATTAGATAATTATGCTTAGAATATATTAAAACCAATAAATGCCAATAGAATAATTATTATAACATTTGATACATTGAAAACTCACATGATTTCTTATCATCACATTATCAGATATTCACAATGGAATCTTTCTTTACAAACAAATGAATACAATGTTGAAAATATAATAATTTCTAAGATTGGTGAAAAAGCATCAGCATATATTAGTGTAGTCAGTGTACTCAGAACTGTAATTACAAACTGAATGGAAACATGTCAGACACACCAAAGAAAAATAAATAATATCAGTTTTATATCTTAAATGCCAGAAACAGAACCACAATGAAGTCAGAAAGTTTACAAAACCTTTTATTAATGGCTATAACTTTAGATTGTGAAACCTCCAATAATGCAGCAAAAATTCAATATTTTGATATTATTAGTCATAATATAATTTATAATGTTTTTGTGAGGTGTTAGTGAGTGTCATGAAAAGATATTTTCATTCTCCAATAAAAATGTTCCATTTCATTATCTGCATTATTTGATGTAGAGATAAATATTTGGACATGAATAATTGGTTGTTAAAAACAGTTTGCTTTGAATTTAACTGCTGTTCATTCTTGTATTGACTTATACCTAAAAACATTCTATACCAATTTTGCACTTTGAATAATCTCTGGACATGTTAATTTTATAACCATTTAACTTTCAAAAGTTATTTCAGAATATTTCATCTAATTCGAGAACACATTTCATTTTGTATCTTTCCCTTTTTTTTCAGATTACATCTGAATTTAACAAGGTATGGTCTTTGCTTTTTTTTGTATTAAGAATTTTTTAATCTAAATTATAAGTGGGAAGTTGACTAAAACTTAATTATGATGGATAATATTGTTTTATACTTGATGCTAATATTATAAAGAAGATTCAAAAATATAATTATTTGTCGCTGATTTTATTGTTATTAAGGCTAGTCTCAAATCCTAAGATTAATAATAATTGTACATGTCATTCATGTGTAAAACATTAATGCAAATGAAACATCTTAATTATTTACAGTAGTTAAGATGTCTATACATATTTTTCCATACTCAGTAAGACTCTATATATATATAGATAAAAAAGGTTTGAGTATCTTTTGAAATTAGATGGGATGGGCACATATTAATGGCTGTGAAGGTAAAGGGAATCATGACCTTAAATGATATAAATTGATGTAAGATCCTTGTAATAGGAAATGTAGCATTTTTAGAGAATATGATGGTTAATAAATAAGTTATGAAATGAATTCATAGAGATATGTTTTTTTGTGTGCAATTAGAATTTAATACAATGCAGTAGAAAGAGTTATGATAGTAAAGGTGTGCTTTTTTCTTCATAGGCAGATGTTTAAATGCAGTATTATTGGTAATATTGCTGGTATACATATCATTTAATGGACTTGTCCAAATTTCTGTTTAGATTATATATTAAGAAATTTCTAATTTACCAGTATATTTTACAAGAAGTGTCAAATATGGATATGGTAGAACCAAAGTGAATATGGAATAAATGTAAGAGATGTTTTTAACATGAATGCATTATTGTTACTTACATATAATATGCTATATAAAGCATATGAATGTAATTGACAATTTTATCCATAACAGTGTTTGATGCTAATTGTAGTTATATGTTTGATTATTTTGCTCATCTAATAGTGTTATTAAATATTTTAAGAAAAATTCAGACTTTATTTTTTCAAATGTATTAAACTCTTAGTAATACTACGTACAATATTAATAAAAGTTGAATGTGTTTGGAAAAATATAAGATTTGAATTTTTCTAAAAAAACATTTAACAGTTCAATTAGATGAGGAAAATAGTCCAATATATGATTACCAGTGAAATGCCACCATCACAAACTTTCAAATAAACATGTTTATATTATTTCTTTTTATAGTAGAGAATGGATTACATATAATAATAAACAAAATAATGTAGTCTAATCTCTCAAGCAATAAATAAATTAGAAATGGAAATTCAATACTAATCCCATGTACTTAATCTTTTTTTATTATTATTGTTAATATATTTTTTTTTCTCTGTTGAAAATATTATCTGTTATACCATTTTTTAAATAATAAAGAAATTAGTTTATGAAGATTTTTATTTATTATACTGTCTCTTGTTTTTGATATTTCTTAAGATATATAGCTGATATACTCATTACATAGGTAATAATAATGGAAAGATAGATGCCTGTGGGTATGTATATGTAATTAATGTATTTGTTGATTGCTGATATATACAGAAAGAAATATTACTTACACGCCATTATTGAAAGGTGAAAATCTCTAATTATATTTATGAATTATTTGATTCATAGATCATCAGACTGTATTAATTGTTTTAAAAGTGTTCGAATTAATAAGAGATTAATATTGGTGGGATAACTAATATTTTGCAAAATTTAATAATTATAGTACTGTTAGTCTGATAGCTTTGTTGTTGATTAAATGCACTAATAACTTTATTTTACATTATTTTACATAAAATTTGTTTTCCAACTTAAGGCCAAATGAAAATATATACCTTTTAGTAATCATCAAATCTTTCAATTCACATTTCAAAACAGGTATGTATTTCTGTTTTAAAATTCACGTTATAACATTTTTCCCTATTATCTGCAACGTTCAACGTCCAAAATGTGATTTGCAATTAAATGGGAGATACAAGGGTTTGACTGTATATATATGCATAAGTTAACAGCATTACTTAACTGCCTGCTAGATACTTTTTTATCTTTCAAGTATATCGCTGGATTCATTTATCAATGACAATTCATTATTGCCAGTGTGTCTCACACACGCGTGCATATACATATATATCACTGAATCAAATAATTAATAAATGATTACCATAGGTTTATGGAAACTTTGAAAAGAGAAAAATCGATGAGACCATTTCATATATATATTGTTATAAGAATTCCATTTTATAAAATATTAAAGAGTGTAGAAATATGATCACGTTATTTATTACTGATTTTAGTCTAGGCCCTTTTTTTTTTTGTTATACATTTTATTACTTTTTTATGACTTTTCTTAGTGCACTAAATCAAGAGGCCCTTTTTTATTTTTGACTGTAAAGTAACTTTTTTATTAGATTAATATGAACCATTTAGTAAATTGTTTGCAAGTGATCCATTTGAAATAATTTGGAGACTTAAAATATATATGTGTATATAGATTTTCTTTCCTTTTACTGTCATATTCCATCAACTTTTTAAAGATTTGTTAAAATAAAAATATAAGTGTTTTAAAATCTTTATTGATTTGTCAATCCATTTAAATTTATTTTTTTAATCTTTTTTTTTGTTTGAATTGTTACAATTTTTACATTAGTATCTGCTTGTTTTGAAAAAAGAAGAAAGAGAGAGAACAACTCCACTTATTTTTCTTTCAAGATGTCAAAAATCAAAATTCTAAGTTATAATATATTTATTAAATCATTAGCAAGTTTTTTCTATTAGTTATAATGTATTAAAATGCAACTTCTGTTTAAATGTAATATTTCAATAAATCATTCATTTTACTTATAATTTTTTTTAATGTAAGCAACTTCAATAGTAACATATTAAATGGGAACAATAATAAAACTTTTGATTAAACATGATAAATGTGAGCGATTGAATACAAGTATAACACCTACACATATATAATAAAAATATAAGTCGACGTAATAGTGTTAATTATACTTGAAGTATATCGGCTTAATTAATATATATAGACATATGCCTATGCATTTTATCTGTTGGTATACAATGAATCGTGATTAGCAAATGCTACTTATTTTTAGCATTTTATAAAACAATATAAAAATTATATATCTTTTAAAAAAATCCTTTTTAGGAATATCCTTTTGATTATTTTTAGTTCTTGTAATATGTTTTCAAGTGACAATAGGATTATTAAATAGCATGCCTTATATATATATATAACTTTTTAATAGCCCGAAATACATAAAATAATAAGGAATCACTGAAAACCTTCAGCAAGCTATATGTAACACTAACGGTCGACAAATGTAAATGTAGAATGAACCCAAATATACTTTAGCTTCCACATTATATATATATTGTACCAATCGGAATGAAAGTGAAGATCGAATCTAACCGCAAACACAATATCTGCTCTACAAGGGCGCCATCTAGGCATTTGAGCCTAGAAAAATTTATAGAGTAGGCAGATACGCGCTGTTAAGATTCCACTTTATTTAAATATTCCGATCGTTAGCCCAAGTCACTAGCTCAGCGGAGACGCATAGATAAAAATCTATAAATTTTATATCTTAAATATCAAAGAGTAAAAGCCACTGCCAGAAATTAACACATAAAATATTTATTTACGCACATATAAAATCATTCTAAACTCGAGGAATAGGTTTAACATTTTTAGATTTTTATATTCTTATTACTCTTTAATTTTACATTTATATAAATTTCAATGATTTTAATTATTTTTTTTATTTAGATTGTCAAGTATGAATAGACTACATAGATCTGCATTTGAAAATAAAACATTCTATCCCTATTTAACCCTAGGCTAAAATTCGCAGTCAAACTGGCATCAATCCATCCGATACATTTATGTATTCAATGTAGCATGAAAATACAACAGCACAAAGATACTATACTGTCAGGAATGGACATCTGAACAATATAGTTTAAGAAAACATTGACTCTTGTCTAATACAGGAATATGATGTCTGTATAGCAAGAAGAACAATAAAATAAAAACTCCATAGGAAGGGACCGCGATCCTTTTTGCCGACTTACAATCCCATCCATAGGCAAAGGGTTGGTGCGGTGTATACAGCGATTCTGCACGTAGCGAAACTCATACTACATCTACTAATTACACAAATATATCCAATCCATTGACCCAATTCAACAACGACACCAATAACCTAAGATTACCCTCCCCTAATATAACTTTACAAATCTATATAGCCATTCATGCCCGACTTAAGTTTAACATTTAGATACGTTCGCACAAATGAGTTTAAAAATGTTGGATATAGATCGATTACATAGATTCCACGGTCAAAAACATTTCAAAATAAACATAAATGATCAAAATACAAAATTATTGATACCGACAATCGCAGAGGGAAACTTATAAGTAACCCATTAGTATTCACCATAAGATACTTGCGTTGTCACCAATAACTTAAAAGACATCCGAATAAATACATTTTAGATACTCACCGTAAGGTATCATTATTTATCGAATGTCTATATATTTTGATCAAATATGAAAACCAAAATATAATTAACCGCAAACGAATCCATGCAAGCGTCTATAAACAACTTAAATTTCATGCATTTAAATAATCTTTACAACAAGAAAAAAAAATAATGGAAAAGATGTTTATCAATCGGAAAACATATAAAATTAAACATTATTAATTTGATTTAAAAACTTACAAAAGTCAGATAAGAGTCCGTTTTAACTTTTAAGTTGGCTTGTTTATCAATTTATAAAACTTGACGAAAGTTCTTAATTTCTTTTAATAATTGTTCATTTCATATGGTCCATGTTCCCGTTGGCAATTCCCACGGCGTCTCCATTGGAAGAAAATGTTCTGGAGGTAGCATTAGTTGGTTCCATTCTGGTATCACAGTCTTTTCATTTTTTTTTTTTAAACAAACAAAAAAAAATGAGAGAGAACGGCAAGTGCGTCTTACCGTTGTCATCAAATCAAGTTGGAAAAACTCTCTGACTGGAACTCAATATTTTTTTCTTTTTATAGTCCTCCTATGGATTCCATGAACAAAAACGTCACTGTTCTGTTTTTTCGTTATGGTCCGGGCCTTTATTTGGCTTCCATTGGTCAAGCTAAAATCCCTTTCTTCTCTTATCTAACTTTCCATCTGACTTTTTAATTAAACAGCTTTTAGATAATTAATAAACAATCATTTCCATTTATAGATTACAGGAATTAATTAATACCTGTTTTTATTTTAACTTACGTTATTTTTTTATTAAAATACTTTTATAAATCTTTCTTGTATTTTTTTATTTAAAAAAATACGTTCAAATACTTTTTTTTCTTGTTTATGAAAAAAATATTTTTAAAGTTTAGCATCTGTGCGAATATATATATGTTTAACAAACATTTTAATTTTAGTGTTTAGTTTTTTCCTTTTATTTGCGAACTTTTAAGTTTTTATTTTAAATAAATGTAACGACATATTTATATATCGTTACAATATATATATATATATGTGTGTGTGTGTGTGTATTTATAACTGATCAGGAAGTATCAGAAACTTCCAATGAGTTATATCATGCTTGCAACCCAATCACAATCATCCATCAGCCCAGAATAGTGAACAATCTGTTCTGAAATAGCTTACTGCTAGATAAAGATTTTTCTAGCATCTTTCCACGTTACTGAAAAGCTGCAACATAAAAAACTAGTCAACTATCAGTCATTTAGGATTTTTATGGATTTTCATTTTGTTTTATTGTCTAGCCATAAATAACTAGAAATCTGTTTATTATCAATAGTTGAATAGTTAGTTCGTTGTAATGGCATTTGTGCTAATTACTTGGGAAAAAAAGAATTAACCTTGCATTGAAATTCTCAGCTAATTGAAAAAGAATTAGCATCACCTGGATTCCAAAACCATAATGAATGCATCACTGGTAATGTGCTAAACATTATATACTGGTGCTGTTATATATCTATTTATGTTGAATGAAATGTGAACTGAGCCACAGTGAGTAATAAAAATGGTGAAAGCTAAATTTTATGTAATGAACAATAGTAGGAAAATTATGCAATGCATATGTAGTACTTATTTTATGTAATGGAACTAGGTAAACATACAATGTTGAGTAAACCATTTTTATATAGTGTAAAATGATAATGATATTGGAGTCATATGGAGAAGAAATATATAGTGGATGCCAAATTTATACACCAGATTAAAGAAATTAAGAAATTTTATGTGAATAAAAATGGTGATTCATCTTAATATGATTTCTGTATTTCTATTTAATTATATTATATAGACAGAATGTAGGTGACTTTATATGAGACAATCTATACCTTTGAAATGATTTTTACAGAGTAAATATATCCAAAATATGTTAATTTAGCTAAGAGTAGCTGTTTTTCATAACCTGGGCACACACAATCTTAACTGTCAAATAAGTTCAAGAAATATATCAACTAAATGTAAAATAATATAAAACTCTTATCTTACAAAATACATAATGAATTGTATGCTGAAGCGTTTTGTTGAGGACTATATATCCCAAAAAATAAGTTTGAATACCTCACAGGTTTTATATTTTTAGAGTACATGACTAAGAACACATCAAAAATGTGAATTATGTAGTTGCTTATATCTCTGCATTACTTATTTAGCTTTGAGAATGATTTTGTTGAACATCTCTTAACTCATAATCATTTCCCCTTTCCATTAAATGTATGCCAGCATACTATGCGCCACTTCAAGCATGAAACCTTTGGGTTAAATTAATTACTACTCATATAATTATGAAAGATTACTGATTTAAATTTTCAATAACCAATTTATTGACAAAAGTTAACAAAAATAAATAAACAATTGAAACATTAATGATCATTATTCAAAATATATGTTATAATTCTATAAAATGATCAAAACTATATTCTTTTCTTAAGAGACAAAATGTTAAGTTATTTAATACTTATGTATGTACATGCAGCAAGAAGTATTAAAACTTGCTCTTTTATAATATTAAACCCTCATTATTGACAGTTGATAGTGATAATAATAGCATTCCATTTATAGATAAACAGTAGCAAATTCTTCCTACAAATAGTGCCATCCTGTGTAAGCCTTACTAATTAATGGATGTGTCCATTGATTACTAAGACTTGCCCTACTGCATGGATAGTTTGCTACTGTTCTAACAGTTTGTGTAAACATAGGAAATAATATTATTTAATGCATTTATAGATACTGAGCATTCCAACTATATTTAGCTTTCATTGCATTTCATTTAGTATAAATAATAATGTCTGCCCAAAATGACTCTGTCTGGTGATTATTAGCTGCCATTATCATATATTTTGCTCATTCTGTTTTATTCTGTTGCAGTGTATATAAAAAAAATAACTGCAATGAAAAAAATTATAATAAATTACTTAAATCCCTCTAATGTGAATTTAATCTTTAATGTTGTTACTTGCTATCTGATATAAAATAATCTGGATTGATTTCTCACAGTACATATGTTTCAATTACTATCTAACACTATCATGTATGCTATAGATCTGAACACCTATTAATTAGTAGTCATCAAATAACTATCCAGAGATCCTCATACAAATAGATTATTGTGCATTTGTATTTAATTTTAAAATGTGAATGTTAATATAGTGTCACACTTTTTAGTTATGTTCAAATTTATTATGAAATATTAAACGCTCATTGCACAAAGACCAGACAGAATGGGGAGAGGGAGATGATCAGAAAAATGGAATATTGCTATATAATAATGATCTAAACATAAGAAACCAGAATAATATTTTAAAAGATGGTTTAAGGCTATGCCAAGCTTACTAATAATAATAATCAAGAACATCCTATCACACGATCATATCCTTGTTTGCAGAGTTATGCTTTGGAATCATAAAATTGATTTTTGACAATATATTCAGATAGCTATATGCAGTTATATGTTTATTTGTTTAGATGCTTCTGTATGTTAAATTTATTATTCAAGAAGTTTCAACAGTAAAAACAGATTAAACAATATCATTACTCTTGGAACCTTTTAATTACCTATATATTTTCATTACTATTAGTCAAATGTGTGGTCACCCCAATTTCCAAAAAAAAAAAAATTGATATGAATATTTAAACAAGCTTGTGAACCAGAAATATGGTTGCATGTATTACCCATTGAGCACTTAATGTATTTATTTGTTATCTTGTAATGCTTTTTATTTATTTCTGAAAAATATTGTCTCAGCCTCATTGCATCTTCAATTATATTTTAGTATACTTCATCCTACTAATGGAAATTATCAGGATCATATCACTTTAGAGTGTTTTAAAGTACACTTTATAATATAAATGGATTCTGTCTCCCCCATAAAAATTGTGATTAAATTTACCATAAAAACGTTTTGGAATTATTTTATCCCTCATTCTAGTCCACTTATCTGATCTTATGTTGATCCACTTCATCATATTCAAAAAATTAATGAGCATTCTGTTAAATATCATAATCTACCATATCTTCATTAACTTTCACATGTATTTTTATATTGTGTGAGCACAATTCCATTATGTCATTTTTATTCAATAAATTTAGCAGAATAGGCTTATGTATAACTAACTTAATTGAATTGATTATATCACTAATGAAAATCGTGAGTTATTTATTATATCTTTTCAAAATATTATGTGTATTCTGTAGAGCACACTTTGAGTTTACAAAAATACTACAATCATCTACAAACTATAAATCTAGAAGCAAAAAATCAGTTAAAATTTTATAATAATTTATATTAACAAACTCACCGCACATTTTAATACCAGTTTTGTGTAATCATCTACAAAATGTTTCTATGAGTATTACCTTAAAAATGGAAAACAAGTTGGAGCTAATACTTATTTCTTATTTAATATAAATTTTTATTTGAAATGCCTTGAATTATCATGAATAATATTAATGAACTTCTGTGGGTAATCAGCTAATATCAAACATTGCTAAACATTCTTTTCAATGAACTGAGTATAATGTCATGAACAAATAAAATATATACATTATACAATCTTTTTTGTCATTTTCTAAGATTACACTACTGTGTGGTATCCTCCAGTATTTTTTCCAAATAATGTACAACTATTCATTCCTGATTGAAATTTTTAAAATGTTAACAGCTTCTTTTAATAATTTCTGATTCTATTTAGGTTGTATGAGATAGAGTGGTTAGCTGGAGGGAGCTTGAAAGTCTACATTCAAATCTCCTATATCACATCTGGTCTCCAGGTATATAAAATATACTTGTATTTAAAATATTATCACTATTGCTAAAATGTATTTCATCAAAATTAATTGCATGTGTAGTTGATTTGTCAAATAATGAAAGATCAAATGTGTCAGCCATTTTGTTATATGATTGATCAACCAAATACACCCAGTTTCATTTGAACATATGGTTTAATAATGATTGAAAAATATCAGATTACCGAGGTAAGTTGCGATATAAAAGACGCAATATCTTTAACAAAAAAAAAGATATAAATTATTTTTTTCTAAATTGCACAATACTTTTTAAAAGTTATTGGGATGAAAAAACAGTTGTTTTAAGACCATCAACAAATAGTTGTTAGAAAAAGAATAACAAAAGAATAAAAATTTAAATAACTGCTTACATTTGTATCATCTTAAATTATTAAAATCTTAATGTTTGTGAAAATAGCAGTGCACATATTATTTTTTGTCAAACTGATGTTATGTACATAAAGATTCTTTAGGGCATTTTATGTGTATAGATTTTCAAATATATAACAAAGAATCTACAGCAATAAATTTCTTATTTAATTCTATTTGGATCCCAACATGGGTTAATCATAAAAATATCCACCTATAACCTTGATGACTTTATTTATTAATTTTGAATTGAGAGATATTAATAACAAACAGTCTCACACATGGACAAGGGTAAGATTATATTTACCAGATTTACCCATGGAAATCTTAGCATTAAGATAGATTGACAAATGATTAGATAGATGAATGAAAGAATAGATAGGTAAGTAGATAAGTAGAGTAGCTAGTTAGATAGGTAGGAAGGAAGATAGATTGGTAAATAAGCATTGAAGATAATTATATGCTGTATCATGCCTAGCCCAAATGTTAATGGTCCTTGGTAATGTATAACTCTAGTCTAATTATGTTATCAATTTAGGTGATAATACATGATGAAATTTTGGATATTTCAACTGATGATGACAAAATAACAGTATGTGAGACAATTGACAAATAACCAATACTCTATTAAGTCATTACTGAAGCTAATTTGTTGTGGTAGTATTCAGTACTGAGATACTGATTGGCTGTTCTAAATGGCATTAATAAGGAGTACTAATTTAAGGATCAATTTTACTTCTTTCAAAATTGTTTTTTTTTTTTTTGGCTCTATAGTGATCTATGTGGAATCATTATATACTTATGATGAAATATAAACCCATACAGAAAATGTTTTCTGATTCAGGGTAAGGATAAAACTACTGTGATCAAGATATTCAAATGTAGACTCAAACCATAAGCAAGTAACAAAATATGAATTTAATAAGAAAAGTAAAATAATGATCTAGAATTATTAAATTAACAAAACTCAAGAATAAATTTGAGCTTTGAAAATCTGACTGTAACCAAAAATAAATCCATAAATTAAAGGTAAATAAATAAAAGAATAAAACAAATAATTATTCCTTTTTCTCAAGAAGGTGTCACTACTATCATGTCCACAAAGACATAAAACAGCCTTATAATTAAAAGAAGATATAGTTTCAAAAGGCTTTATTGAACTATAAGTTTACAAAACAGTACTTACTACCACATACATAGGATAGAGTAAGACTATGATATTTTAAACAAAGGAAGATATGTGGTTTACATTATATACTCTATATCTTTATCCCATACTAGAGATGGGAAAAATTACAATGAGTAAACAAAAAAAAAAAGAAATACAATCTTGAAAGTAGCTTAACATTTTCTGACTGCTGCATAGGATTTACATCTTTTTATGTATACCATTGCATAAAAAAATATAGTTAACTTTTTTTCTATGCTCACCCTTAACTTAATTTTAAATGTTGATTTATGATCTACACTATGAAAGTATTTTATATTCATTACAAATATTACTAATATACACTATTGACAATTATGGAAAAATAATTCATTTGTTTTAAGTTAAATAAAACAAATTAGATCTAATGCTTGGGTCTGGCTTATTTATATATAAATTTAAGTAGAGAAAAAGTTGGGTTCCATATTTTTCTCATAAAGTCTTTGGCTTGTGTTTTCAATTGAGAGTTCCTTGTGCAGTCATTATTACTATCTGATTGGCTGTTGTTTAAGCATTTTTAAGGTGCATCTGTCAAAGTTTTCAATCTTTCATGTTATTATTATTTTATCTGCTTGCGCTTAATAAATTAATATATTTACATTTGTTACGATCATTTTATTAGATTTGAAAATTTACTGCATAGTAA
The DNA here is from genome assembly GCA_028023455.1 of Epiperipatus broadwayi. Classification (NCBI taxonomy): domain Eukaryota; kingdom Metazoa; phylum Onychophora; class Udeonychophora; order Euonychophora; family Peripatidae; genus Epiperipatus; species Epiperipatus broadwayi. The sequence goes on from JAQFVV010006210.1 coordinate 4,789,164, forward strand.
ATCGAAAGATTTCACATTGTTTATTTATATATAATATTTAGTGAATTATATGTGAAGGTGTTTAAAATTTCTCACTCTTAGTTCAAAATTTGAGTCTGGCTTATTTATATTTTGCCATTACAATTTAGTCATTAGCTAAATTTATAGTAATGTGCATGTAAGAAAATGTAAAACCAAAATCATCATCACATTTTTATATAACAATAAATGAAGCTGTAGGGCATCCAAGTTTAAACCCTATAAGATCCAGTTTTAAAAGCTTTAGACAGAAAGAGAGTGGGTCAACAATTATATTCTTTATTTGTTTGTGTGTTCATAAAACTCAAACAGAATGGTCCACACATTTAATTATTTAATATTTGATTTTTTCTGTTAAAAAGCAAAGTTGCACATATATAGGCAATGTATGTGTAAACTATTTAATTGTTTGATATTTCAAATATTCAACATTTTAACTTTCTTTAAAACTAACCTATGCTTGATCAATTTTAATATCTTATTCTATACTTCTATTTTTGCTTTTCTATAATTGTAAGTGGGAATTGAAAAAGTTACAGATTTAATTTTAAATATTAGGGTTATAATTTCTAAACTAGCATTCATGATATTTTAATGGACAGTTTATGAATGATTTGAAATGATAAAGTATGTGTGTACATCACATACAGAAATTTACATTTATTAAATATTGAAAGAAAAAGAAGGGTTACATCTGTCAAATTATTATTTTTTACAATTTTATGTTAAGGGAGTAAATCTGTTGAATCAGATATCTATTTTTGTAGCAATTTTGTTTTTGTAAATGATTGTTTGTCATTTTGGAGCTTAAGCTTGGTGGGAAGTCTAATTTTAAAATTGTCTCATCTTAAGATCTAAAGAAAGAAGCTCAAAATTTGAAATGTTACCTAGGTGTAAGAAAAAAAGGATTAAGTCTATTTTTTTTCAAGACAAAAGTGTCTGAAAACCAGGTGTGTGATTTTTTGAGTTGGTCAAAAATAGAAAGTTACACTATCACTCTAATTGGGTGAGTTGACTTAAAAATCGGATATAAAAGCAGTCTGGAAAATCAGTTGTTATTATGATTATTATTGTGAGAGAGACTTTTTAAAAATTATTGAAACTAAAGCAGACAAACATTTTAATTCTGCTAGATAATTTTTTTTAATCATTTTTTATGAAGTTTTGAATGTTGAAAATATAAGGATGGCAGGGTAAAAAAATTAATATATGTTCCGTCTGTCTAACAGACTCATCATCAACTAGCACCTCATATGGGAAAGAAAAAAATGTCATGTCTGGAAAATAATATTCTACACCTTTCAACTGACTGAGAGAGATAAAATGTTTTAAATAGAAGGAAGAAAACATTCACCTGCATTTGAAGGAGATCAAAAAGATGAATTAATATACTGATAAATATTAATCATCGAATCCAATTAATTGTTCCAGTAACCCCAGAAAAATTACAATGGGAAAAGAATTGCTGTATTTCATCCACGACGAGAATCATGCTGAACGGAAAAATTTAAAGTCAGTATAAGAATTTCTAAATTGTCCACTAAAGCAAATAACTGTATTTGAATCATCATCATCAAATAGTTATACACCTCAAGAAAGAGATTGTTCCAAAGTAAAATGGAAATGGTAGCTGCAGAAATATAGACATTATACAAGATAAGTTTGACTCATGTGAAGTTCGCCATAAAACAACGGATCGGTAATATGACTTTTTATATCTATTTTCTTTATGAAATCAGAGTCTTAATAAAAAATTTAGTAATAAAGTGGTATATTTTATTTAAAGAACTTTTAAAGATAATTCAGATCGATTAAAACCAAGAATTTCTTACTAATAATAACTTTGAGCTTCATAAATGATTCTGAATATATCAAGATTATTTGTTTATTAATTTACAGTTATGAAATATTAATGTGTAAAATAATTTTTGTATTATTATTTTGCTTTTAAATAATATTTTTGTTATTATGGGGATAAAATGCGCACATACATAATAATATTTTACATGTGTATACTTGCGAGTGAATGTGAATAAGCAGTATTAAAATATTAGATTATTTTGTTTTAGGAAAATATAGCATTTCAGTGCTTAGAAGAGAGGGGGAGAAATGATCTAAAACTTGTTTCTAAAACTTGCTCTTTCCAATTTTACTAACATTTATTTTTGTCATTCTACTTACATGTTAGATTTATAAAGTATGTGTGCCAATGAGTGAATATTTTTTTTTATGAAATACCTTTCTTGTGGATGGAACATTTTAAAAAATCGGTTACCCAATTTAATACAATATACTTTTGAAATACATTTACGGGAAAGGGGGAAGAATTTAAAATTTTAATGTTATGATTTTAAAACAGTCGATTATGATTATTGTTGTTATTGTTAATATAAATTTTCATGTAAATATAGAAATTTTGATGTATATGTTAGAAATGCAGTAATAAATATTAGTTTATGTCATTAAACGAGGCGTATATATTTCATTAAGAGTAGTCTTTATCAAGTGTGATCATTCATCATCAATGATTGAATATTAGTTGTTTAAGATATGATTAAATATGCTAAGATTAACAATAATTAGGAATTTCTTTATAAAAATTAGGTTTTATGTTTAGGCTTAGTCCTAAAGCTGTGGTTGAAACCATTGTCATTATCGTTATCATTATCGTCATCATCATCATCATCAATGTTTTAATTAAAGAGCTGTTTAAATGTTTAAAGGCCATAAATAAATATTGATTTCATAGTATTTAGTGATTTCTTAGTATTATTATAACCACCATCCCCTCATCTATTTCATGCAAGGATGAGTGAATTGCCATCTTAAATCAATAGTAATCTGAGCTAGTAAAACTTATTAAAAAAATATTGAAACACATTTGTTATGCTAAGGTCTAAGAAATGATTTATGTCGAATGAATTCCACTTCAGTTTAAAGATGTTTTATGTTACCTAGGTGTTTACTTAAATATTAGTGCATACAGTGTTATGGGTCTAAAATCAAAATCATACATTTTGTAAGAAATAAAGTACCAAAAGGGATTCAAACCCGGTACATGTGAAAAGGTTATTAGATATAACTGTGTCTAGATTCAGATAATCTAGTGGCATCCTGATAGACCCTATTCACTTGTTGTTCACTTAGACATGCACTTAACATCAAACCAAGAAATGAAAGTGAGTAAAATCTACAGTTAGATATATCTGAGAAGATATTTTATTGAGTTACTAGTGTACTCACTCACTTGATTTTCATATACCTGAGTTATAGTATTTTGTTCTGAATAGTTTGTTTATAATTATTGATATTGTGATATCTTGAGAAATCTAATTATAGAAATATGTTTAATTTATTCCTACTCATCATTTTAATATTTTTGACCTTATGGCTATATAGCTACTATCCAGGAGTATGTTTCATTTAATCCAATGACCCATAATATGATCGATAACTCAGTCTGATCTCTTTGTTTAAAAGCCACTACTCAGGTTAAATAATTCTTTTCTCTTTCATATAAAATAAAAGCTACAATTTCTTTTTGTTTATTAAGATAAATATTTATATTTGAATCTTTTCTTAATTATTTTATACATTTGGATCGTTTCATCATCTCTATTAAGTTACCATGAATATAATATTTGAATATTTGAGATTTTAATAATATTTGGATTTTTAACAAATCCAATGATATGTTAATATACAATTGAATTTCTCTTTGATTACTTTATTTAATATACTTGGATCTTATTGAATTTCACTTTATTTATGTTACAATATATAAATTTAAGTAGAGAAGAAGGTGGGTTCCATCTTTTTCTCGTAAAGTCTTTGGCTTGTGTTTTCAATTGAAAGTTCTTTGTGCAGTCATTATTACTATCTGATTGGCTGTCATTTAAGCATTTTTAAGGCACATCTGTCAAAGGTTTCAGCTTTTCAAGTTATTAATCCTAGTTAAACAAAAATACAAGTAAGGCAAAAATCTTTTCTTTATCTTTCTATGAAAAAACTTTTTCCATCATTCTTAATAAAATGTACTTTTCTAGTATTCATTGAAAATAAGAATTAGTAGTTAGATTTTAATAGTAATTCTTTATTATTTTTCTACAAAATAAAGTTTACTTGATAATTGGCTTAATGAATTTGGAATGGGGGGGGTTTGTAAAGTAAATAATCATAGATGTTGGCTTCATTAAAAATGAAGAATAATTTGGAACATAGTAGTTAATTCTTGATTTACTTTTTTTTGCAAGACATATTATAATGTGACTTCACAAAGAAAATGGCATATGCCCAATCATGCAAGTATTAGCAGATATTTAGAGGCATTTCATTACAGATTTGCTAACAACTTTTTAAAACATTTAATGCCTTTCTACTATGGTTTATAATACTAACATTATAAATTAAGTGAGGTCCAATTAAAGATCAATTAATATCTGTCTTCTGCAATTGTCTATTATACTTCTTTCACTATAACTTAAAGTGTTTTTTTCACTTCCAACTATAAAACTAACCTTGATTATTACTTACTATTTTTAAAGATGTTCCCAGAGTTCTTTTTAATAAACAAAAGTATATTTAATTTTCCCCTGCTCATTCATTATAAGAATATATTTTTTCACTAACAATTGTATAACCTTCCATCGTTTTAACTAGTTAATTGCTCTGGCACCATATTGATTTTTTTTAAAAACTGACTTGAGACATAATCTTCACAATAACTTCAGTTTTAATAATGTTAGAGAAAACAGCTTTACATTGATAGAAACTAGAAAAACAAAGGAAAATAATAAGGCTAAGACAAGTGTTGATTACCATTAAGAAATTTCTATATTCAAAATAATTATTACTTTATTGTTTGTTCATAATTTCTAATTTATCATTAATTAAGTTTAAATTACATCTTCATTGATAATTTCTTTATATTCCTCACAAAATTCTTATTCAAACCATATATAATACTTCTTGCCTGAGATAACCCATAGTTTCAGAATCTCCAAAACTAGTCACATAAGAATTCTTCATTTGTATCTTGTACCCCAAAAGTTAACTAATCTCAAAGGCATCTATAAGAAAAAGATTCATCCTAATAAAAGATTCAAAACAAATCATTTCCAGAAGGTAGATATGTATTTGTCATTTTAGAAATTGGCTTCTTGTCTATCTAAAACTAGAAATTGTAGGATATTGTCTGTGTCAATGAGTTTCATCTCTTCATTTTATACTTTTTGTGTATACCAGTGATGTTTATATTCTTTATTCACACCAGTGATGCTGTCTTGTTATATTTATTACCCCACAGAGATATAATTGATCTGCATATAGCTCATTTGCTAGTTATATACAGCATGAGTATCAAGGCATAGGCAAGAATCAGAATTTAATTCTTTGCCTGCATACAATTCCATGTGGATGTATATAATCATAGTGGCTATTACCACATACACCATTTGAACTCTCTATTGGTTTTAAGTGTTTATATTTTCACATGGTACTGTGCCCAATAATGTACATCTGATAATCCGTCTTAAAATTTATATTGTACTGCTCTATATATGTAAATACCTGTTATACAAACACAAGTACAAATACAAATATAAACACATTAATAAATTATTAAACCTTTTGAAAATTATTATGTCTATAAAATGAAGTTGCCTCAAACTTGGATCAGAGACCCAAAATTGTATTGTACATAAATCACTTTTGTTATATTTGAATACAAATTTATATACTGTATAATTAAAAGCATAAATGATTTAACATTATATAATTTATATACTACACAGACATACAAACACATTAATAAATTATATCATTTATCAAATAATTTTAAAAAAATAAATAAAATATTTTTCAAATAATTAAAAAATTAAAATTGAATACTTATGACAGATATTCCATGATTACATATTTATTGTGTTGAAGGCCTTGAAATAAGAATCATCAGCGTAGTTTTAATCCATTTTACTAATGAATCTGAATGATAAAACAATTCTGCCTTTGTTATTTTCGTGTAATCTAGTAAACTGACCAGAAAAGAAAAAAATTAAATGCACCTATTAATAAAAATATTAATAAAAAAATTAAATTTTATCCTATTTCAAATTATCATATGCCATTTTAAAGAGGAAATTAAAAGGCAATAAATGCCAGGATTTGTGAATCAGCTGCCACAAGCATCTGACATGTTACAACCACACAACCCATTAAAACTAAAAAAACAATTAATGAAAATTGTGCAGTTAATTCCAATGTTTTGTTTTGGTATATATTATTTTGTCTGATATTAGCTGGAAGATATGATAGTTTACATTTAGTAAAACTGGGAATAAGAGTAAATTAAAATAATAGTAAAAAATAATATGTATATTTTAAAATAGAGTATGTCTGGTTTTACTTTAAAAGAATTAAATTTAGATAATGATCAAATGGAAAATGAAGCAAGTTTTTTTTTAAAATTATAAAACATTAATTTCATTACTGATTTTCTGAAAGTTTGTGATAATGGCATTATATTTATTATTTATATGTATGACTACTTTCATCATCTAGTTGAATTGTTAACTGTTTTTTAGAAAAATTCAAACTTTCTATACTTTTCTAAATGCATTCAACAGCATGTAATAATGTACAGGTTTGTATGCATCACAATATTTTGGGTGATATTTTTTTTCTCAAACATTGGTGGCTTGATTAGTGGAAGCTACTATGAGAATTGATTCAGTCATCTTTAGATTTGTGAATGGTAAATTTAATGTTATGTTCTAATCAGCTAACCCATTTTGTCAAAGGCAACAGCCAGTAAAAATTTTATATGATTATCTGTGAGAATCCTTCAGATATTATTCCATTTTTTCTTTCAAGTGAAAATTGACTAATGATTGATAAATATTGTAGATTATTACATTATGTTGACTTATGTGATTATTTGCCATTGTCATATGAGTTATCTACTTTTTCCTATCTAATCAATGTTTTTGTAATGTCACTAATTTCTCCAATAAATAGTTCACATTTTTAGGATATTTCTTAATGCAGTCCTTTTTTTTCAGCATTTCAAGTTTAGGTTTTGTAGAAGTTGCCATTTCCACATTATTCTATGACATGATTTAGGAAAGTTGTTTCAACATTATGTTGATTGCAGATTTTTTTTTAGTTTGTCTGTCAATTTTATCAATATATCCTCTTTCTCAAATTTCATTATATTTCAAATATCTACCAGTGCAACAATTCAGACCACCTTCTCATACTGTACTTTGAATTTTATAAACATTTACTCATCAGTTGCTAAATTCAAAAGTGTGAAAACGAGATCTAAAGGTGTTAAAAACAAGATCGGAAAACCTATATATAGTCACTTTTTCTTGAAATTTGGTAGTCCGGATTCTGGGTCTATTCTTAGATCAAGCTGCAATGATAGGATGACTGAGTAGAGAAAAGAAAAAACTACCAACTACTGAAATATAGCCTGGATCTCTGATGGATATTAAGCTCTTTTCAAAGATATCTAATTACAATGAAGAAACAATGTTTAAGTCTACAATTTTAAAGTCAAGAAATACATAAAGTACATTACATCAAATGGAAGAAAAAGAACAGGATTATACATGGAGTCAATTAATGGGAGTCATTGTGGAAGAAATATTAATCCACAAAAAAAAATTCTTCCCATGACTATAGAGAATTCTGGCTTCAGAACTTTTGCTTCATAAATTTAAAAAAAAATGTTTAGATTCATAGCAATACATTAACCACTTTGTGTGAGTCCATTTGTTTATGTATTAGCTCTCATTTTTATTACCATGAGTTAAATTCCATGTTTATTAGAATTTATTATGTACATGCAATTGTTAAATCACTGTTAAATGGTTATTATACACTATATCTATAGAAATGTTTATTCATGATTTTCTCTAGTAATGTGGGGTCAGATTCAAATAACTGCCTTACAGAATAAGTTTATATTATTGTTAAATCAGAATTTGGATCCAAAATGGACACTATCTAGAATTATCATTGGAAGTATTAGTTATAATTAGCCCTTATTAGATATGTGTTGTGTTACTATGCTATGAAGTTTCTGATATAAATATATACATTTGTGAGGGTCGACTATACATGGATTATATCCAGTGTTTTAGAGGCCAGGGATGGCAAATACACTTGATCATAAAAAAAATAAGTCATATTATAAGATGTAATTGAAAGATTAATGTTTAAAATTAATCAAAATAAACTTTGAATACTTTATAAATAACTATTGTTCTCCACCATGTGTGTGAACTAAAAATAAATAAAAGATTGGAGACATTGCTTATTTAAGAAAAACAACATTATATTTCGTCTGACGATCATAATATTTTGTAATAAACTATAGTTATTATTTGTTTAAATAATGTATTAACTTTTTGTATGTAATATTGTCAGGTCTGCATATTTATCTCATGTCCATTTCATCGGGAATAGCTTATATTCTATGTGACAGCCAGGTATTTCAAATGGTGACTATGTAGTAGTCATCATCGTTATATTAAAGAAAATATTTTCAAATTGTATTTAAATATATATAAAAAATATATGTGCTCTATTTCCTGATGTTTAATGTTAGGTGATAGCATTAGAGTAAATGTAAATAATGTAAACATATACATAAGCTGACCATTACAATATTAAGATTCTTGGTATTGTTTGGTATTTAGGTGTTGATTGTTTTCATGTATTGATAAATATGTGTGTGTGTTCATTTGTTGCTATGCTTATGATGATTATCAGTCAAAAGTATGCTAACCATACTATTGTTAATGTTAATAAAGCTTTGCTCTTAATACAGTTTTTGTATTTGTATATACTGTAGATTACATTCGCGGAGATAAAGCATTCATAAATTTTACTCATTATCTTTTTATTTGCGTTTTTTCGTACTTAGATATATGAGTCGGTTGTCAAAAATACTTATTAGAATATTTTGAAATAAAACATGTTATTTCATAACCAATGTTTATTGGTTTATCTGTTCATTTTTAAATAAAAACTTCAAATGCAATAATATTTGCATTTCTCCATAACATTTTATTAAAACTTTTTTTGGTTTACACATAATAATATATTTATGCAAACACAAATAAAGGATATCTTTAATTATAAAAATTAAAACAAAATATTTAGTCATATTTAATTAAATCATAGCAGGTGAAATTGAATGTACTTCAAATTTAACAAATTAATTCAGATGCAGCATCATGAATCCTCTAAAATTTGAATTTGAAAGGCTAGAATCTGAAAATAATGATACATTCTTGTCTAACAAATTGAACAGTAACGTAAGTATCAAACTAAGACAGGATATCAATATTTAATTAAATGAATAAATGGAAATGAGTCAATAAAGTATTAAAAGCATTATCATTGTCTTTTTGAATGTAAAAGCCAATCTTACTATATGCAAAAAATGCATACTAAATGGTGAAGTGAGTAACAATTGGATAAGAGAAAATACCCAGTTAACTTCACTACCAGAACTAGTAAAAGTTCAGCAAGAAGCGATGTGTTGGATGATGAGCAGTTAATTTTCCAAAACATATTATAGCCCAAGGCAACTAAGCCATGCTGTCAGATCCATAGGGACCCTTTTAAGTCTATAAATTTTAATAACTTCTGATATTTATATTCCTAATGGAAAAAAACCTTCCACATTAAGAAATATAAGTGCAGAGGAAATGATGATTAACGGAAATGTTTTCATACCAATGTATGCAACATGATTTTTCAAAGCTAGGTGACTAGTAGCCAATATCTAATTTGGATAGCTTTCCAATTATTGTTTTGTTATTAATATTAGCTATTTTTATCTTGGAATTAAATCAATATATGTGAAAACCTTTGATCATCAATTTTTGGAAAGTGACAAATCTTGTGAAGAAACTTTATTCAATAGGTTATATATGCATAAGTACTTTATGGCAAACTTTGGGAAGGAGATGGACTTTATCTTTGGTATAATTATTATTATGAAATATTTATTGTTTTTACTGGAAGGATATAAACAATGGGGTGGAGAAGATAGACTTGATCCTTGGTATAATTATTATTATGAAATATCTATTGTTTTTACTTGAAGGATATAAACAATGGGGTAGAGAAGTGCACTTAGGCAAGATATTGAAAATATTTCAAAAAGAAAGGTTTGTGAAAAGGGGGTTCAAAAATAAAACATCCCAAGTTGTCAAATAAATGGTGTGTTTAAGATTTACTGATTAGGTCGTATAGTCATTGCAAAAATCACTTTTAATCTTTTGTTCTTTGTACACCCTGGATGCATTTATTTAATAATGGCTGTTATTTGATGTTACATAACAGTGGTTTATTCAAGTCGTAAAATGTCTGTGGTATTACAATTGAGGGTTCAAATATATATATATATATTCATTAAATTGCTACAATAGTAAACTATTAATCTTGTTTTAAGAAAAGTAACTATTAATATTATTCCTTGGCAAGAAAAAAGTTTTTTGATAAAAAAAAACTATAAATCAAGTAAACTTTTTTTTTATTATTTAAAATAGCGAAACTTTTTTTTTTCTGAGCATACTCGAGCTTGTCTGCATAATAGATTTTTTTTACTCAACCGTAAATCTTTTTCTTTTTTTTTTTATCAATATGTCTAAAATTCTTCATAATAAGAATATTTAGTTTGTTTTAAGAATCTTGCAGAAAATCAGACTTTACTAATAAATAAAATATGGAAAGTCGCACTATTAATAAATTATAGATTATACTGAAAGATACTTCATTCTATAATGAAGATTGATAAAACTGATATTAATATATCTGTAGCACAATATTTATAAAAAAAATAACATAGCATAAATTCAAGAATTTCATATTATATAATTCAAGAATCCTAGTCAGTCTGTAGATATTTCTAAATATTAGTAATTGACATTCGCAGTTTCAAACTCTAATTCTAAACTGACGGTAATCAACCGCTACACATGTGCTGTATGTTATGTTAAATCAACATTGCTTTTATTGAACATGAGGAATTTTTTGATCCAACCCCCATGTTAGAAATTTTGAAAAGATAAGATTAGCGCTCAATAAATGTTAAAATTTTGTGAGTGTTAATACGTATAATAAAGAAAGTGGAAGTAAAGTGAATAATATAAAATATTAATGCTCTCAATCCAAGGTACTTATTACTTACCTATATAATTGCATTTAGGTACAAAGATAAGGTAGTCTCTCTTATCTTTTCAAAGTCTCTATCATGTGGCTTAGATTGAGAGTTTCCTCATATTCAACAAAAACAACATTGATTTAATATAACAATACAACAAATGTGTAGTGGTTGATTATCATCTAAAGATTATTAAATAAATTATTTTTGATACAAAAACCTAAAATACATAAAAGTTTAAATGAATTTTCTTACTGAATCATACAGAATTAGGATTACTCATCTAGTTTCAATGATATGAAATGGTAAGAATGTTATTGCAAATCAATTTTATTATGGTAGCTTCATTACTATAAAGAGCATTATATATTAATCCTTTTGCAGGATGATATTTGCATTGTTTTCTTGGTAACACTTTGGAATCATTCAACATTTGACTTTATTATTAAACCATTATTCTAAATTAGAATTCAGTAAATTGAACTTGATTAGATAGAAATGTATGTTCACAAATGAAAAACATTTTACAAAATCATATTTAAACTTTGAAAATATTGAAAAAATAATAATAAGCAGAGAAATATTACCAAATTCACCACTTCCTTTATTTTATTGTAATATCTTATATAAATGCAATTTATCCACTCTACTTTGGATCATTTTTTAGCAAAAAGTCTTTTATTGTAAATATATGCATACAATTGTTTATGCATACATGTACAGTAAAAGATTTTTTGCTAAAAAGTGTTCCAAAGTAGAACGAATAAATTGCATTTATATAAAAAACAGAACATATTTTCATCATTGAATGGTCTGCAGGAAATGGCCAAACAGAGTCATTGCAATAACATTTTTTTTTATTTGGTGAATCTTTTGATAATTAACATTATTTCCATTTATATTGTAATATTTTAATTATATATATTTACTAAGACAGTGAAGCTAATTACTTAAGTCTTTAGGCAGTTTTGTAAATGTAGATGATAATAAAGTCCTTGGTCAAGTTGCAATCTTTAGTGTCTATATAAACATATCAGACCATTGATAAAGGTGATATCACCTTTATGGTTAAAGTGGTTGCCTTGACTACAGGTTGAGATTGTTGATAGCCCAAGAGTTGAATGTTTTCCTATATACATATTAATGAAATCAAGTCATACATCACATGACTTATTTAGCTTGAATTATATATATATTGTTTTTGTGGTAAGATACTTTTACAAAAAATTCACATTGAATAAGTCATTATTTGCTCTAATGTATTAGAGATTATTTTAAATCCATGTGCAAAAATATTCTAGTGTGTCACTACTTGATAAATGATTTACTTGTATTAAACTATTTGTATCAAAGGTTGCTTTTGTTAGCAGTGCATATTTTTAATATAGTTATTAGTGATTTTTTATTTATTTATTTTTATTATATGGTGATGTAAGTTAATTGTAATTTCAGATATTTCTTTACTTCTTCATTTTGAAGTATTATTAAGCATTCAATTTAAAAAATAATTCATTATTTTCTAGAATGATGTTGTTAATATCTTTGGAAAAAATTAATCCATTCTTTATTATTTGTTACACTTAAAATATAGAGATCCTTTTTAAGATGTAATTACAATTTAATTTTTATAAATTTAACATAGCAGTTAGAACTCCACCTAATTCTAATAGATTGCTTAACAACTCTAAAGACCACATTGATCGATCGTTCACCCCACACGTGGTGTACTCTATTGCCTGCCCTCAGGCTGGATGCCTTTCTATATATTATGGTGAAACGAAAGCTACAATCAATACTAGACTGGGCCAACATATTTACACATTTAACAGAGCTCAGAAAAACAGCAACACGTCCTCTGTATTCTTGGAGCATGCTAAACAATCTGGACACAACTTCACATGCGCCAATCCCATAATATTGTGCTCAGAATCAAATGATCACAAAAGAAAAATAAAGGAGGTATTTTACATCAATGGAAACATCCATGCCATTAATAGAAAGGATACTTGCTTTGAGATCTCGAAGAAATGGGCTACATAATACTAGCTTATTTGAATATTTGTATTTGCATATTTTATTATACATTTTATGAAGGCTATGAATATGAGGCATGGATCCTCGAAAACGTTAAGCCGATAAACTTTAATACTAATTAATATCTTCTCTAATTAACAATTATATATTTTACATATAGTGAGAAGTAAAGCTATATTGCATATAATGATGTTGGATGCATGAAATTTGTGATAAAGTTCTAAACACAATATGCTGGAATAATTTCTTTGAGCAGATGACAGTCAGTAGAGAAGCATCATCAATAATATCCTAGTGTTCTTATTTATTCATGAGTTTATTCTTAGCTAGCATCATTTTTTCTATTACTTGTTGTTATAAAATTTACATCTCTTTATAAATATATTATCATAGATTTGAATTTTTTATGAATTTATGATGAAACAAATTAAACTTTGGGATCATTTTCATATAAATAATATATAAATATGCTTTAGCACTAATGTTGCTAGGGTAACCATTAGTCACCAATGATAGTTACCAAAGCTAAAGCACTTTTACTCTACTGCCCATTAATAGGTTTTTTATCATTTTATATGTAAATAAAATTTGATGCATTGAGAAATAAATATACAAAACTCAACTCACTTTATATGGAGAACTTTATAAGCTTCTATTAATTAGATATAGACTATGGCTATTTTTATGTGTTGCATTCTTAACATTACTTTGCAAGATAATTGATTACCTATAATAGTAATTCATGAAATTCTTAATTAAATACATTGCCAAGTTTTATATGAACATATCTTCTTCAAAAGAGTAGAAAAAATTCTAAGACTCTTGTTTTACTCTATTTAGAGACCACTGTTTTTTTTCAGTGCTGGCATTTAAAATTCATAAGAGATGTCTCTCTTGATAGTTAAAAGAGCCAAGGCAGATCTTTAAAGAATTAAAATGGCAATCATAAATTTTTACAAAAAATGTCCTGCGCCAGAATTTGATAGTAATTCTCCATGATATTTTTTTCATTTTGGGGTATTTATTATTCAGAAGCTATTTTCTATATTTAGCAACTGAGCAAATCAAACACATCTAAAATCGTAGGTTGGGATTTATATTACAAAATGTAAATAATTTATGGTTCTTCCTTTATATAAAAACTATATGGCATCATAAATTTTCCCAATGAATATAAATATGATTCTTCTGCAGTGTGGGATCTAAGAACTGCTTGAAAAATATAATTGACATTTATAAATGTTTATCCAATAATACAGGCATCAAAAGTAATATTCTTAACATTATATATATATATATATATAATAGCAAAAATCAGTCATATATCACATGACCTATATAGCTTGTATTACCAATATATAATATATAAAGAGCCTGCTACTAGCTCTAAACAAGCTTAATTTCAGTGATGAGAGCCATAGCTCGAAACCAGTCTGAGGATGGGACCATCATAGATAAAAGCTTCATGTATTTTCTCTTGTAGCATTTATCATAAAAAAAAAAATTAAGCTTGTTTAGAGCTAGTAGCAAGCTCTTTATATATATATATATTGAAGCCAACATGAGCAGGCAGGGGAAGTGATAACCAGGTAGACTATCTTTATAGCTTTAACCATAACAATGAGGTCAAGGTTTAAGCTAATTATAATAAATAACTTTCTTATATATGCTGCTTTAAGAGAAAGGCATCAAGATAAAAGCAAGCATCAAATCAAAAGGAGAGTTCTAATACTCTGCTTTAATAAACAATATACACTCGGATCTCATTTTATGCGGATTATTTTAATGCGATTTTGAAGTTATGTGATTCATATTTCTTCTTAATATCTTTGTATGCAGTTTTTTTTTATGTGATAAAAATTATTAGATCAGAAGTCAAGCTTCAATAATGTGCTATTACTTTAAATATTATAAATTTTGCATACTCACACATCATATTTAAAGTAATAGGGCATTGTCGAAGTTCAACTTTCATCTAATAATTTCAATATTTTCAGTGCATTATAATAGTACTGTAATAGATTTTATGCAATAAAGAAGTTCATCATTCACTTAAAATCAGGATTCCCATTTTATATACACGCATTAAATTTTACAAGATTATAATATAAATCTGTTCAAAGGTTATAGATGCCTATACTATGCATGTTGTTGTTTTTGCATTTTAAATCACATTCTATTTTTGCTTTTTTTAAAAAAGAGTACTTAATCAATTAATAATTTAGTGTCCACGAGTTTATTTTTAAAAGGAGAGTAACAGCGGTGGACACAATTAAATTTGACAATTAAAAATTAAAGTCTGATTTTTAATTGTAATTAACAATTTAAAACTTACATAGTATGATGTGAAATGATGAAATTTGATTTTTAAACAGAATTGAAAATTAAAAAATTAAAGACAAAAATAAGAATTTAATTTTTAATTGTTAGTTTTAATTACATTTTTCCCAACAGTGGTGAGTAGGTGTCTTTTTATTATCATAAGTCTAAGGTCTTATTTTTATTTTAAACTTTTAGTTTACCCTAATGGAGAGGAAAAAACGCCTAAGAAAATGAATTTATTTGGAAACAAAAATTTCAATTTTAGATCAGTTAGTGAAATGGGAAGGATCAACAGCAATTGGGAAACATTTTAGTTTTGGCGAGTCCACTATAAGAGCAATTAAAAAAATGAAGTTGGCACTAGTTGTATTTCCTCTTGTGATGAATCTGATTTCTTATCAGTTTACAAATGAACCAGCATATCGTCAAATAGCGATAATAATTAAAATAGTGTACATATATGAAAAAATTTAAAATACTGTAAATTACGCATAAAAATATATTGTTTTGAATAAAATTAAATACTGTAGTTAATAAAAAAAGTTTGTCTTGTATCAATTTTTTTCAAATTTGAAATTTTTTATTAGTCATATTTTATTTTCTTATTTTTTTTATATAAATTTTAAAGTAATTTTACATTGTTGCTTTGCATTTATGCGATTTTTGGAAAATTACAGTATGTATCCCCCATTTTTCAAGGTAAGTTAAGTCTATTTTTATGCAATTTCTTTTGTGCATATTTTCTGAGGAACCTATCTACCACATAAAATGAGACCCAGGTGTATTCAGTAGGAGAATGTTCAAATAATCTCTCTTTAAATCAACAACTCTTAAAATCTTATGCCGCACATTACACAAAAGGTTACTTTCAACATCTTTCATGTAACACATCTAAAGTAAAATTAAATCTTACTATCACAATGATTTTCTAAATAATCAGATCTCAGGCATAACAATTTTTGCTCAAAATAACTCAGGTCTTCTATACAACGTAATTCTTTCTTAAAATATTTTATCTCAGGCAGTCATGTAATTCTTTCTTAAAATAATTGTGATAATCAAATCTCAGGGTTCTTTCAGTAATGAATTCTTTAATAATCTTCTTTTCTAGATGATTTGATTACAAGAAAAAGTGATGAAACATTATCAATATCAGTTTACAGAAAATCCACTCATACAAACAGATATCTTAATTTTAATTCTCATCATCATCCTGTACAATTTTTTTCTGTAGCAAAAAATCTGTTCACTAGAGCTTATAATTTATCTGATAAAGAATATCTTTCTCAAGAAATAGAACTTACAAAAAGTATTCTACTTTCTAATAATTATAATAAAACATCATATGTAAGGCTTTACATAACACTAATACTAAAAAGAAAAAAAAAGGATAGAATTGACAATTCCTCTTTTTATAGAGTAATTTTACCTTATATTAAAGGGGTTACTGATAAAATCAGTAGAAGACTATCTTGTTTTAATATAAAGACTACTTTTTCTACTGGCAAAAAAATGGTGATTTTTTGTATAAACCTAAAGACAAAATATTTTTGGAACACCAAGGAGTTTATGAAATTCCATGTTTTCAGTGCTCAAGAGGCTTTGTGGGTCAGTCTACTAGATGATTAATTGTAAGAATTAAGGAACATAGAAATGCTTTTAATCAAAAAATTAGCAAATCAGTTTTTACTTCCCATTATTTATAAACTGGTCACAAACCTGATTTTGATAATACAAAAATACTTGCTAATTTAGAAAAATATGATTTAAGAACCATGAGAGAGTTAATTGAAATATTAAAGAGACCTACTGGTTTAAATAGAGCTGATGAAGCACAATGTATTCCAGCTATGTGGAAATCTCTCATTTTATATAATATTAACTTAAAATTAATAGGTGAAAATACTGGGGGAAATAAACATTTTGATAAGCCTCATATTGTGAATGCTGAACTACTTCAATTTGAATCTCGTTTCTCATCTCGCACACAGTCACGTTATTATTTAAGATCTAACGGTTTTTCTTTCAAAAGTTAACCTTGATAATGGTGGATACTAGTCCGTCGAAATATCGGTGTTTAATGAAAAATAATACACGGTACAGCCCAAAAAGTTATAATTTTTCTACATCATACAACCGTGAAAACGTTAAATATAATATATATATATATATAATGAATAGAACTGTTTGCTCTTTTATATAATAAAGTAATTGTATTTTTACTATGAATATAGAGTTCAGCGTTAAAAATATACTTAGAGATGTTGTTCTAAAGTTATATTAGATTTGGTTTTATTATATATATGTATGTGTACATGTGTATACATATATTTATAACTTTAATTGATATTTTAAGTTTTTCCTGCCATAGTAGATTGAGAAGGTTTCTTTTTTTTTTTTATCTGTAAAATCGTGTAGTCGATAACTGGTTAAAATTTCTCCTCTTGTTATCTTCAAGTATTTCCCTTTATAACATTTATTTCTAGTTCCCTTGAGCATTAAAAATAATAAGATAGTTGTAATATATTGCAAAATTTCTAAATTGAATTTAAAAAAATGACGTTTCTTTGATTTCTCATCACTCAATAAGTTTCTGACATCAGGTTTATAATTTGACAGAATCTGTTGTACATTTATTAAATTATATTTTCCTTGTATTATATTGCCAACTTTTCTTTTTTTATTTATATAAATCTAACGTCTATACAATACCAGTCAGTGACAGGTAGTATTAAATTAAAATTATTATTATTACACCATTACCAATGCTGTTGATGCAATTGTATATTATTAATAATACCATATATATATATATCAATTTTTTTAATACAGTATATATATATATAATATTGATTTAATTCAAAATTTTCTCAAAAGATGGGGCTTTATTATTTGCTAAGTACATGGGTGTAACGAGAATCTCGGCCTCAGGGTGGTCTTTGAGCGTTCCATCATCAGATTTTCAATTGGATGGACGGTTGAAGAGTTAGAGTGTGGAGTGGATTGAAGCCTGTCCATTAAAGTATGAAGATTGCCTATCTTAATATATATATATCTGAGCACTTATTGCATATATGTATAGAGATGATACTGATGATGATTGCTGGTTTAGCATGAAATACATTTATTGGTGATTATTTATCATTTCAACATATATGTGTTCAAGTGTATCAGTGTTATGAAATAGAGTGGAGAATCGTGAGTCATATTAAAGTGCTCCTATACCCTATATATTACATATATTGATACAGGCATACAATAAGCCTGTATTTCAGTTATTTTAAATTATTGTAAAAACATAGTTTTAATAAAGTGACATAACTTTATTTTTAATTGATGATGTCAATAGCATTTAAAATTTATTATTTAAAATTTGTTTAAGAAGATTCTCATTACTTCCAATCTCCTCAGATTAGTTTCTGCTTGTAGAATCTGTATATTTTTCAAAATTATAGAAAGTTAAGGGTGATTGTCGCTATTCCAAACTTGGGTTTTTTTAAACATGAATAATTAATAAATATAAATGATTTACCTAACAGATGTGATTGAAGTCAAGCAAAAGATATATTGTTATCAGAATGAAGATTAAATGTTAACTAAAGTCGATTATGATATAAAGTGATCAATATTTTACTATTATATTCTACAAGTTCTTGTTAAAATGTTATCAAATGTAAATCATAGATACATGGTGATTTTGGAAGGAAATTAAATAAAATTTAGCTAAAACATGACTAGAATATATGGAAAAACTATAGAAATAAGAATTGAATAATATTTGTGTGTTCAGAATATTATAAATTGAAATAGTAAATACATTTTCACTCTAGATAAACATGGCTGCAAAATAAAAAGAGTTTAAATTGCTATTTGATTTTTTATTAATATGATAAAAGATCTATTTGTAAGAAAGGAAAAAGGAATATATCGTGTCTCTTTCAGTATTTATTAATTGTTAGGATTAACTTCTATGATAAAGTGACATGGAGAAGTTTCTTGGATTGCAATAAATTGAATGTTTATAATGATAATTAGATTACTCTGCAAATTGAAAGCACAAAATACTTCTAAGAAGAAACTGATAAGACCAGAGTGAACAATTATTTGAGGAATATGAACTTGTACTAAACAATATGAATAATACTATTGAGATATGTTTTGGTAAATATGAGAATATTGTGAAACACATATGATGAAATAAATAAATTTCTAAAATAATTAATGTTTTACCGAAGATTTGTGATGATGGTATTTTAGTTGTATTTATATATTGGACTATTTCTATAATCTAATATGAGTATTGAATGTCTTTAGAAAAATTTAATTTTATTTAAATATTCCAAATATATTCAACCATTACTAATGGCATACATGTTAGTATATGCACAATGTTTTGAGAGGTATTATTCTCCTCTCTTCTTCAGGTGTTGTTGGCCTGACCAGAACCTGGGCCCTTAGATTCTTGAATATTGAATTATAAGATAAGGCTCTAACCAACTAAGCCATCTAAGAAGTATATTCAAGATATTGTAGATGTTGTTGATCACAAAAATAAATATCAGAAATAGCACAGAAAGATTAAAGTAAAATAGTAGAAAAAGGGATTAATAATAATATGGAATATATCCATAATAATGAGAAGTGTAGATTAATCATTGATATGAAAATTAATTAGGTCCAATAACAATTACTATGATATTAGAAAGAAGAAATAAATAAAATATTTGGAAAGTAATGGATTCATACATCTATATTGAATTGATATCTAGAGAATAATTAAAACAAGTGATATAAAAAATTGGCTTGTTTCTTATGGATTCACTTTATATAACAAAACAGAAGGAATAAACATATTATAGGACTAACAATTTCTTTTTTACTAGGAAATCATACTCTAAAATTCTTAATGATTTATTGGAAAGAGAAATGGTGGCTAAGATAAACCACTACAATTGAGTTGGTTTGTTTTACTTCAAAATATATTTTTATTATGTTTTTGATTTTACATTTGTTATATATAGAGCCCGCAAAACAAGCTTTGAGAATATCCTTAACCCCAGATCAGTTTCTGCACTTAGTTCAGTCCCATATGGCTATTTGAGTTAGATAGCTGGATTTTTAGACATATGGATGTCTGAAAGTTTCAGATTTTCTTCTCAATAGTTATACATGAGGTAAAGTGCTGGGCTTGTCCTAGTATTTTTAATCTAATGAATATCATGGCACCTCACTGATGACACTAGATGCAGAAACCGGTCTGGGGTTGAGGATATTCTCAAAGCTTGTTAAGAGCTTGTTTTTCAGACTCTATATATAACATTTGTAAATACAAGCTTTATTAAAATTAGGTCATGTGACATCTGACTTGATTTTTTTATCAATTGATTTTACATTGGATGTTTAAGTTAACACATTGAATCTCAGTAGCAGTTATCTCATGCTGTGTTTGCCTTTTTTGGCATTATGATGGTACTATGATTACTATAACTTTTCCATGTTGTTTAAGCCTATCTATAAATTTATACTATCATGTGCAGTTTCTTTGGTTTTGCAGTTACAATTTAAAAAGTATTAGTTGGAAAAAAAATTTAAAGATGTCAGTATAATACTGACTTTTTTAACAATGACAATAGCCTTTTTTATTATTAACAATAGTCTATTTGCATGATAATGTCATGATAGAGATGTCTTATATGTCAATAGTAATGAGAATACCTGATTGGGTGATTGTTTTAGCCTGAGGCCAAATAACAGAAAAATTGGAATATTTAGTAATTTGTTTGTAAATTAAAGATTAGTTATATAATAATTTTGTAATATTATTTATTTTAAACCAAAAAATTACTTCACCACCAAAAGATATTCGTTAAAAATATTTATTTTAAAAAAGATAACTCTTAAAAAGTTCATTATGGCAAAATGGAAGCAGTTTCTACTTACCAAACTAAAATGGAGAACTTTTGTCAAATAGTAAAGAAACTTTTTTTAGTCAAGCGTTGGTGGTCGAGAGGTCAGCACGGCTGCCTTACAAGCAGTTGTCCCGGGTTAGCAGGTTCGCTTCTCAGCCGATGCTATGACACATGAGAAACTTTTTTTACAAATTTTAATAACAATAAATAATATCTTTAATTTTAATATTTTTCTCTTTTTTTGATGATAGATAACCCTAAATTTATCTTCATTTTAAAAATATGGAATGTAAATATCTAATATTTCATTTTACTGACTTTTGAATTGGTAGAATTATCCAATGATCATCTAATATTTCTTCTATTAACTTTTTGGATAAACAAATTTGGCCAGTAATACCAAGCACCATTGTTATAGATAACTCCATTTACTAATTTATTTTTCTATTTTTAAAACATTAAATATTAATTTTTAAGATGTCTATCCTTTGAAAGTTTACATTTATAATAAATAATGTTAAGATTATCAATATATTATAATAGACAAACGGTTTAATTATAAAAGTAAAATGTTCAAATATGGAGGAATGACTACAAATTTCTCACTAGACCCTATTCAAAATAGAAAGAAGAAGCTAATTGCGAAACAGATTAAGAAATAAATGTATTATATTAAATTTTACTTAAGTAAAGTTTTTTTTCCCAATTTTAATTAGAAATATTCTTGCATAATGACTTTATGTATGTAATTAGATTACTTATTACCTCAATATGAATATAGAAATAAATAGTCAAGGTACATTGTGCTCAAAGGATTTATTATTTTTTGCAAAGTTTGTATATTAAAATTTGAAAATATGAAATTATATTTTTGTTTTAGTTACAAAATATTTGAAATGCAAGCACTCTTCATATATCTGGAGCCTATGGGATTTGAACTCAGACTTTCAAGCACCCTTCAACTATCCACACTATCTCATACCACTGATACACATGACCACACACATGTAGAAAAGATAAATAATCACCAATATATTTTGCGCTGAACCAGCACTCATCAGTTGGTCCAGATTATCATCACCCACACATATATATATAATCAGTGCTCAGTTTATATTAAGATAGCAAACCCTCACACTTTCATGGGCAGGCTTCAATCTACTCCAACCTCCAACTCTTCAGTCATCCATACCATTGAAATCTGACAATGGAATGCTCAAATTCCATGTTGATGCCAACATTATTGGCATGCCCATGTTGACCTCAAGTCAGTCTGACCCCTCATGTATAGGATCTTATCCACTTAAATACATAGAAGAGGAATGGACAGGATGCAGGCTTAATGTGTAAATATTTGAAATACAGGCACTCTTCATATATATGGAGCCTGGTATATGGGGGTACCTGCATTTTAAATATCTACAACTTAGGCCTGCATCCTATCCATCCCTCTTCCTAGGTATTTAAATGGATAAGGTCCTATACATGAGGATCAGAGTGACTTGAGGTCAACATGGGCATGGCAATAATATTGGCATCAACATGGGATTTGAGCTTTCCATCATCAGATTTCAATGGAATGGATGGCTGAAGAGTTGGAGGTTGGAGTAGATTGAGGCCTGTCCATGAAAGTGTGAGAGTTTGCTATCTTAATACAAACTGAGCACTGATTATATATGTGTGAGGGAGATGATAATCTGAACCAACTGATGAGTGCTGGTTCAACACAAAATGTGTATATTGGTGATTATTTATCTTTTCTACATGTGAGTGGTCATGTGTATCAATGGTATGAGATAATGTGGATAGTTAAAGGGTGCTTGAAAGTCTGAGTTCAAAGCCCCTATATTTTAGTTACAAAGGAAATGTTTTAGTTGAGATATAATGATTGCCATGGCAATAGAAATATGTATTTATAAAATACTGGCAATTTTATGAATGTGTAAAAGGTAATATATTTTATTAAGTCAATATATAATTCATTTTATTCACTGCAAAATGGTCAGGGAAATGTTGCCATAGATTTACTTGTTTTATGTATTGTATAAGTCAGTTGTTCAAAAAAATCAAATTATACTTTTTACTTTTCGTTTGATCATATGGGGATTTTTTCACTTACCTTAGTTAGGAATTAGTCAATGAACTATTTTATTAACGTCCAATGTCTTTTATTTTTGATCTTATTTTTCAACACATGTATTGTACTAAATATTAACATCATGTATGACATATTCATATATAAAAAGCTACAAAAAAGAATCAAACTAAAAATATAATAAAATTAAATAATTGCATAAAATAATGAAAAACTTTATCCATATTGTGTAAGTTTATTTACTTAGTGTAAGAATTTTTTTAGTCAGCTTAACTGTTAACAAAATATCATAAAATAATCTGTAGAGATTCTTTTGTGGCTTTATTAAATATTTTAATTCTGCCTTTGTAAATTATATAATTGATGGCCATTAACAAGTTTTTTTGTCTTTCTTCATATCTATATAGATCAGTGACTGTTAAATTCCATTTATGAAGCAGATGAGCACAATGACTACATATTGAATCTATTGATAAGACTCTACTTGCATCTTGGAAAATCAAATCCAACTGGATTTATTATTGGATCTGGAAAATGAAATTTGTATGGAATTTCAAATTTCATTTTTATACAATAACTCTTGAATTATAAATTTTTGCTTGAACATTCAAAAAGAGAATCCTGACTTGAGATTATTCTTTGGTGGTGAAACTATATCCTAATTATTATCAAGTTGGAAATGTCTGTTGTAACATTTTTTGTGAAGCATCTTTTCTTCTGATGTTTAGTAGAGAAATATATGAAAGAAAAGGAAGCCATTGCAAAAGAATAGATTTGAATGTGCTGTTGATATTCCTCATAGTAATATTTAATTGTGTATTCAGAAGTTTAATATAATATAATGGTCGGGGATCTGGAGATCAATTCGTCTTACCGTATCTGCTGTACAGGGCGTCACTAGGCCATTTGAACCTAGAAAATTTATAAAGTAGACAGATATGTGCTGTTAAGATCACGACCACCAGCCCTAGTCACTAGTTCATGGAGTAGCAGAGGTTTAAAACATTTATTAAATATATTTCTTTTAATAAAGAATAATAAAAACAATCACTAGATCACTGTCAGTACTAATAACACAAAAAGTAACTTTATTTATGGATATATAAATAATAACAACAAATTTGAAAAGTAATTACTATAAAAAAAATTATGCTTTAGTTTATTCCAAAATCATTATTTTATTTACTTTTAACTTTAATTTTTAATCTTGGAATGTCGAGTATAGATAGACCACCCAGATGACGCCTTTAAAAGATCTTCAAGGCACTTGACTCCAGGCTAAAGGTCTGCAACCACGCCAATGCTCACTTTCAGATATATATCCACAACCAATGCAATGTGAACATGTTAACATCAAACCATGCTAACAGGAATGTGCATCTGAACAGTGTGATATTATTTGAAGAAACATGACCTTCGTCCAGTACAGGAATTTACGTCTGTCTCGCGAAGGAATCGTGCATGTAATATAATAAAGAGAATAATGCTACATATGGATGGGAAAGCAGTCTATATTACCAGCTTATCATCCCAATCCATAGAGCTGGAATAGGTCAATGACGCAGGAAATACATCTGCATCCATTGCAATGGTATGACTACCTCTTTGGGGGTCATACATTTAGTTGACTCGTCGCCCTTATGTGCTAACACACTTCACATTACACTGATGTAAACATCCATATATCTCTCCACCAGCATTGACATAACTATGAAACAAATAGTCTGAAGTCAAAACCCCTAATTTAAATGAGGCTAAACAGCTACCCACACTCAACTTACATTTAAATCAATTTATTAATTTAATTCTAAAAAAAGTATTTAGTTTACAGTTTTAAAATCATTTTATGATAACACATTATATTTAACTTTTTTTTTCCACAAATACTATTTTAACCTATTTTTAAAATTTAATAATGCACAAATACTGATGTGTATATCTTTCAATTTTATGTTTGCAATTGCAAACCCCTACCCTTACAAACAAACCTTATACTAAGCATAAATAAAAAAATAAAAAACAATACATATTTTAAGATATTATATTTAAACTTTAGATAAGAATTTAAAATGGCAAAGTTTATAAAAAAATAAAGTACTGGTTTGATTTGGAAAGAAAGTCTATAGTTAATATTTAAAGAAACTTAAAGTTCAGAGATTTTAAATTGAAGAGTTTATATTTCATATTTATAATTTATACTTTCCTTTCTCCATGCTCGTTCCTTTGTGACGAAGATCTGAGTTTATGCAAGGGCCATTTCTTGCAGATGATGACAATTTTATGAAGATTACTGAAGACGTTACTAGTGGTTCGATCCTGGGATCCATGGAGATGAAAACTGCTTTCGGCTGGCCGAACCGTAGGAAGCGATTAAAATCGATTACATTTTTGGTAATGGTGATAATAGCTTTTTAAATTTTTATTTTTACTTTCAGCAAAGACGAATGAATTTTAAACTTTAATTTTCTAATTCTCCAATTAATTATTTCTTTTGAATTCTTCCTTTTATAGTCCTGAGGCATCTTATCTCTGGAATGCATGGATCCATCAAACATATTTCATATCTATATTTCATTGGTTCATTGAGTTTGTGGCCAAGTAGATTTTGGGTTTGTGGCTAAGTATATTTTGGGTTTCTGGTTACGTGGATTTTTCCACTGAGGTCTGTGTCTATATCTTTGGGTGGGAAAAGCAAGTCTTTTGTTTCTATTCCTCGACTCTTATCTCTTTCATAATCATCTTTTCAATGGTCATTTTGCCCTAAGGATCTGTTTGTAATTTTTTTTATTTTTAAGATTAAAAACTCTCCTCATTATTTTTAAAATTAAAAGGTTTTTTTATTATATTTTATTTAAAGATTAGAATCTTTGCTTCGATTCTATAATTTTTTTTAAAGCTTATTTTGTTTTAATATTTAAATCAAACATATTAATAAATTAATAATTCGTTATTTGTGCATTTTGAACATTTGTGCTTTTAATTCAGTATTAGATATTTACAAAAACATTAAGTATTAGAATTTAAATGTAACGCATATATATATATATATATATATATCCCATTACAATAAGGACTTTTTGTAAACCAGTAATCGACGTCATTGTTTGTTAGTTTTATATAGTTTTTGTTAAAAGTATTTCAAACTTGTAATTTATGATTACATTTAAGTTTCTGATGAATGTACAATAATATGTGATGAATTTAACAAATGTAACATGATGAAACAATATCAATAATATATCACATCCAGAAAAATGATTTGTATTTAAGTATGCTGAGTTAATGTTTCTACTTGTTTCATAAATGTACTACCATAATTTGGAAAGGAATGGCAAACTATATACTATGAACAAACTTATTGCTTGATCTTGTTTTACAATAATTGATAACTAACATACATATACATATAGAAATATTACTATTATCTACTATTATGTTATTTTAGCAGTGCTACTGTGAAACAAACTTTAAGTCTGAATAAATCATTATAAATAAAAGGTAGCACTGCTGAAATAATGTAACAGTAGGTGATAATAGATTTCTACATTTGAATTTCATCTAACAATGTGCAACTCTATTTATTTTTATGTGTGTGTGTTTTGGAAAAACTCTGTAGCATAATGGCCAATGCATCTGTCTTCCATACCCATGATCTGAAATTCAAATTTAGATGAGATAAAACTTTGACATTTTTTGTTTTAATTAAAGTTTAGTGTTTTGGTATTAGATTATCAGTCCATAGCCAACTTAAGTAAACATCCATTTATTGTTTGCAAATATATACCTGACTATTCTTATATAAAAAGTGAAACATGAAAAGAGAACTGTTAGAAAATGTTCATAATTTGGCTATTTGCAGCCCCTTCTCCATTTGGAGAGAGTATTGCCATGCAGTGGGCTATTTAAGATTTATTTTGCTTGCCTTTATTTTTATATAAGTTTTCTGGAGTCTTGATTCTATAATTGTACTACTTAACAATTATTATTAGTTGCCACAGTTATTATTAGAATGTCCTCAATGTATATTTTATTTCTTATAATCTTATTTTATTATTGTTTTCAAATTAAAATTAATATTAATATTGCTTCATACATAAAGAAAATATTGAAAACATTAACAATTTGCAGAACACTTGATTAGAGAGATAAAAAAAATGATGGAGGTATTCTATGACAGATATATATATATATATATATATATATATATATATATATATATATATATATATATATATATATAATTAGTGAAAATCAAAATTTGTGTACATTGTTGTGAATTGGGAAAGCTTTTTGAAATTCGTTGAATTGTTTTTTAAATTTTAAAATTGTATATTGTTTATTGTATACAGACTATAAAGCATTATAATTGAACAAGGCAGTAGCACTTGATAACAATATATTTCTTACTGTACTCATAATAGTTTAATTGTTCTGTGATAACAAAATTCAATTACATGAATAATTTATTCTAATATTTACTCTGGATCATTTTGTTCCCTGGTTTACTTTGTGCCCTGATCACTATAACATATGTTTAAAAGATCCCAAAATACATTTGTGATGTTGTGACAGCTATATATTAATAATGCCTAGCTTTGCTATTGTTATTTGCTTATTTTCAGTATAGATTTTATTATGTGATAATCCTGAGTTGTTATACTTTTGACTCTGGATTTATATCTATTTTACTTTTGTTTTAAATCCCTACTGTACTTTTTGAAATATTGCATTAAAGAGCCTTATGGTATGGTGATGGCACAATTGTTCACCATACTCTTAACTTGGGTTCAAATTCAGATGAAGTAAGCTTGAAATGTTTTTCATATTTTGCTCAGATTTTATAATTTGTTCAGATAGACAACCTCTATCCAAAGCAGATAATCATTTAATGTTGATCAGTAAATGGATATCTAACAACTCTTAGCTAGAGAATAAAACTAAGGATAGGAAAACACTCAAACTTTTATTATCTTTATATTGTAAATTATTAGAGAAAAAAATATATAGTTAATAATAAATTTGGCTGAACGTTTTCGAGGAACCGTGCCTCATACTCATAGCCTTTGTGAAAATGTACTTAATATATGTAAATGAGAATATTCAAATGAGTTACTGTTACGTAGCCCATTTTTTCGAGATGTCGAAGCACGTGTCTCTTCTGTTGATTGCATGGATGTCTCTGTTAATGTAGAATGCCTCCTTTATTTTTCTCCTGTAGTCGTTTGGTTCTGAACATAAAATAACGGGGTTAGTGGGAATGAAATTGTGCCCTGATTGTTTAGTATGTTCAAAAAATGCAGAAGATGTACTGCTGTTCGTTTGGGCTCTGTTGAAGGTGTACCGATGTTGAGCCAATCTGGTGTTAATTGTGGCTTTCGTTTCACCATAGTATGTGGCGTGGCATCCGGCTTGAGGGCAGGAAATGGAGTACACCACATGTGGGGTGAGCGCTGGATCAATGTAGTCTTTGGAGTTATTGATCAACCTATTAGTGTTGGGTGGAGTTCTGAATATTATGCTGAATTTGTTGCTCAAGGTTTTCGTTAGTTTGCTGGATATTTTAGGGATGTAGGGGACCGTTATTCTAGGTAGATTGGTGCGAGGCAATTTATCATATATTGTGCCGTTGAATTTCATGACTTTTCTCCTAATGGTTTTGTATTTGAATCCTGCTGCTAATAGGTCTTTAATATAATTGTTAATATTTTCCTTCCTATGTGCTTCATATTTACACAAGTGATAGTTTCTAAACATAAATGCTTTGAGACCTGCGAATTTGTGCGATGCAGGTGATTTAGAATTAGGATGGATGCAGCTTCGGATTTCGAATGGTTTAACAATCATTTTGTAATCTATTGAAAGGCTGTCTCTTGATACGGAAAGGTCAAGATATTTGAGTTCATTACTGTTTTCATATGTAAAAGAAAAAGATAATTTAGTTGTGCTTTGTAATTCGCGTTGTATATTTAAAATATTATTTTTAGATGCTATAACGAAAATGTCATCTACATATCGTGTATATATGAAGTCTGGGTTATTGTTGAAATATTTTGGAATGATGGATTGCTCATATTTATTTAAGTATATACTGGACAACACGCCACTGATAGGGAGGCCCATGGGCCAACCATCTTGCATTGTGTACCATTTATCTTCGAAAAGAGTGAAAATATGGGAGTCAAGCCATGTCAGGAAAGCCATAATAAATTTAATTCTCTCGTTAGGACAAGATATTCGCAACAACTCTTCGTGTATAATTTGGATGGATGCTTTTCTATTGATTGATCCATATAATTCCTTAACATCCATCGTGGCCATAACGGAACTATGAGAGATTTGAGTGTTTTTAATTTTGGAGATGAATTGAAAAGATGAATTTATTGTGTATAAGCCAAAATTAAGGTAATCTATAATCAATTGATTAACCAATTTGGCTGTATCAAAATAATGCACGCCAGCGAAATCCATCATCAATCTAAGCGGTTCGCCTGGTTTATGTTGTTTTGAATTGGCAAACATTCGGGGAGGTCTGGTGGCAGAAGGATAAATCCTGTAATACTCGGATTTAGTGATCCCTTTGTCCTTGAAAGTCCGAAGCACACCATTAATAAATTTATCTCGGTCGAGTTTGATGTTAAAAATGTTATCATGTACCAACTTTAATATTTTAATTTGGTAATGCATTTTATCTTTGTAATCGGTATTATTTAATAAAACAAAGCGATTGCCTTTGTCTTCTTTAAGACAAATAATGTTGTGTGTTTTGAAATATTGTTTAGTATTTAACACACTTTTATTCCATGCTTTGTCTTCTTTATCAATGAAATTGTTATTTAGTAGTTTAGCTATGTCTGTGATGATAGCGTCTCTTTGTGTGTTGTTAATGAGAGATGCTTCAATGTCTGCTATTAATTCATGCTTAGGGGATGTCCAACTTCCTCCTACATATTTAGGTCCGAGAGATAAAATTTTCTTGATTTCGTATGGCGGTGTAGTTGAAGTTTTATTAACGAATGCGTCTATATTAATGCCGCGGTGGTTTTTATTTTGTTTAATAGATAAGAAATGTATTTTATTTTCAAATTTTACTATTAAAAATCTCTCAGTCTTACGCAACTTATCTTGCATCCACTGAGGGATTATATAGTTCGCCGTCATTTTGTTCCATCTAATTGTTTGCTTTTTAAAAGCATCACTGCATCCGCGAGTTATATGTGCCAACAGTTGTTTCTGCAAATCATTCTTAATTTTAACATGATTATAAATTGTTCTATTAATTTTCACCAAACAGGAGTTGGGTATGACATTATAATCCTTGCATTTAGAAAAGAAAGAAAGTCGTTGCTCGTATTTAATCATCGAAATTCCGCAATTTAAGATCTGTTTTTCTTGACCTCTATTCAATAACTCCAAAGACTACATTGATCCAGCACTCACCCCACATGTGGTGTACTCCATTTCCTGCCCTCAAGCCGGATGCCACGCCACATACTATGGTGAAACGAAAGCCACAATTAACACCAGATTGGCTCAACATCGGTACACCTTCAACAGAGCCCAAACGAACAGCAGTACATCTTCTGCATTTTTTGAACATACTAAACAATCAGGGCACAATTTCATTCCCGCTAACCCCGTTATTTTATGTTCAGAACCAAACGACTACAGGAGAAAAATAAAGGAGGCATTCTACATTAACAGAGACATCCATGCAATCAACAGAAGAGACACGTGCTTCGACATCTCGAAAAAATGGGCTACGTAACAGTAACTCATTTGAATATTCTCATTTACATATATTAAGTACATTTTCACAAAGGCTATGAGTATGAGGCACGGTTCCTCGAAAACGTTCAGCCAAATTTATTATTAACTATATATTTTTTTCTCTAATAATTTACAATTAAGTATTTTTATTATTACAAATAAGGAGAAATTAAAACTACATTTATCTTTATATTGGCAAGTCTAGTGGTAATGTCTTTTTTTCATTGTTATTTTATAAAGGCTGTTGAAAGACTTATTCTATAATGAGCAATTTAAGGATGGCATATATATCAAACAATGCATTCATTGGATATCTACATTATTTATTGCTTATTAAACAGTTTTGAGTAATTAAAATAATGGAAGTCTTCAAATTCGACATATTCATATTAATGGTAATGTATTTGCATAAGAAAATGATTCCTTTAATTATTACTATTTATAGTAATATTAATGGAATAGTGACTATTCTGTCTTCAAATCATCAATAACTACAATAAATGATATCATATAAGCAAGAAAATTATTATATTCTTTTAACAAAAAGCAAAATTTTTCACTGTCAATTTAGAAACTATAGACACAAGATACTTTCCCTACCTACAACAATTATATTTTATGTTTACAACCAATGCATGGGATACCCATTTCCCAACCATTATTTGATGACTAGTTGGATTGTCTCATCAGATCTAGAATCGAACCTCAAGATGAAGACCCACTAGGCATATCTACCAAATATTTATTTATAAAAAAATTGAGAATAACATATTGTTTTGCTGAAAAAATGAACGAAGTACAAGAATCAAACACAATTCGTTTATTAAAATATTTGATTGCTGTCATACGTGTATGTTATGTGCAAATAGTTTTAATCTTTAAGAGAACTACATCAAGTTTATTACGAAGTCTCTTTTGAAGCTTATCATCTTATTTTCTGTCAGTGATGATTTATAAACAGTCAAATAAGAATAAAATGATTGTACTGTTACTTTTTAAAATCCCATTAAAGTGCATTAATTTTTTAAAAAGATAATAATGATCTCATTAGAATGCAAAAAGAAATTAATGATGCATGAAATTACAATTTAATTGTTTTTGATTGTAAAATAAAATAGGTTACTTTCTAATTATCTAAATCGGAATTACTTTAACACTATTATCAAAGGTATTATTAGAATAATATTACCAGATTTTTTTTTTTTTTTGACATTAAAAAATAGTAGAATATCCTGTGGTAAATGACAGAAAAATTCCCCCTTCCCAAGCAAAAAGATAGAAGATTCAAGTTAACTCTTTAATTCTTAAAGCGTTGATAATTACATATTAATATTTTAACAAATAACTTTAAAGATATGAATTGTGATGCCATATTTAAACTTTGCATTCCTAATTAATTCATTTGGAAAATAATGAAGGATTAGTGATTGTCAGCAATTGTTTCTGCTTATTATTGTACATGTTTTGTTCTTATCTAATTTTAATAAGCTATTTTATGTTTATAGTATGAGAAATGAGTAGGAAGGTGTATTAAGATGTCTACCTGATCATTTAAGGTAATTGTATAAGTCATGGACTGAAGATTATAATTGTCTGCTACTATCTTTTAACACATTTATTGTAATTTTTAAATACTTTTATTTCACTTAAAACTTTGCATGTTTTCTTTGTTTGGTTGTTGAAGATTAATTTTGTAACTGATTATTAATATTCTTCTATCAAGCAGATTATCTTAAAATTTTGAACATATGTTCAAAATTGATGACAACGAAATATTTTAGGTTGCTCCCTCATGTATTTAATGTAATGATATTTCCAGGCTGAATTTCAAACCTCTTGATATCATTTCAACAAGTTTTTAGTAACATCCTTGAGAGAATGGTATTACTTTTTTTTTAAAAAAAAAAAAGCTTACACTAAAAAGAATTTAAGACAAATGTAAATAGAAATAAAAACCAATCATAATATCTATTGTTTGTAGAAACTTGTTTTCTTAAACGCTATCTTCATAAACAAATTATTTGAATCGAATTTTAATGATGAAATATTACAATATTGTTTTTATTTTTCATTTTAATTATAAGTGGAGTAATTATGAAAAAGATTCTAAAAATCTAAATATATATAATATTTTATAATAATAATTAATAAAGCAAGTCATATATAACGTGACATTACTTTTGTAAGCTTGTAGTTACAAAAATGCAATACAGAGAGCATACCAATAGCTCAAACAAGCTCTTAATAAGTGCAGTATGTGAATATATTTAAAATCTCTATCCAGAACACTCTCATCTCCAGACCAACTGGTTTCAAGCTTATGGCTCATGTCAGTGGAGAGTTAGAATATTCGGACACTAGATCTAAAATATAAACTCAAAACCCAGCACTTATTTCAAACCTATATTTAAGTAGAAACTCTGAAATTTTCGGACATGAAAATGTCTTTAAATCCAGCTATCTAACTTAAATAGCTATATGGGACTGAACTAAATTCAGATCTACCATATTTTAATAGCCTCAGCATAGCCAAATAATAATTAATAAATATTAATATTTTATAATAAATGCTTTTATTACTATGTACTGAAAATAATCGTTTTCTTCAATCACAATTGAGATTTTTATATTTAACTTGGAATAAAACATAAGTTGTCAAGAAATTAATTAATTCAATCACTAGTAATTGAATTAATTAATTTCTAGATACCCATACTTTTATTTTAACTCTTTGCCCGCCTCTTACGAGGCTCCTCGTCGACATCTGACATCACTCTAACTCAGCCAGTTTTTATACGAAAATATTCGTTAAACACGTATTGAATTCATTTTTAAAAGTTCTGTAAGATGGTGCCATCTTCCGATTTATTTTACAAGTAAAAAATAGAAAAAAAACGCATTTAAACCTAAACAAAGAAGGAACATTATTTGTGATTGGTTCTTAGCATGCTCTCAGCCGAAAAAGACATTCTGATTGGCTGGAAAGAACAAAGAAACTGCCTGATCAAAGAAAATAAAGAAAAACGCTGAGATTTTCATTTCGAATACGATTTAAATTATTATAAAAGAATATTTTGAGAAATTAAAATTATTTCAGAGAGAATAATAAAAAAACAAAATTATTTTCGAAAAATATTGAAGATTTAAGTAAAAATATTGAAGATGTAGTAAAAAGAAATATTTACTTTTCTATAACGTAAAAGTCGATCTTTTTGTTTATATTATAGCTTTTATGTTGCCGATATTGAATATTTTAGAATAAATAAATAGCAATTTATTTTTGAAAGAACTTTCGTTCTCTTCATAACCTGAAAAATTAATAATATACTTTTTATAAACGTATCTGAGTTGAATTTAATATTATAGGTGAATATGTTTTAACAATAGGCTTTGTCTTCAGTTTGTGAGTTGGCCAATTAAAAGATTTGATTTTTATCTGATACAACCAATAATAAAATTAGCGGTTAAAAGGTTAAGTTAAAACTAGTGATTGAATTAATTAATGTTTGAACATCCTATATTTTTATTTCAAGTTAGTTATAAAATTTCCAATTGTGGTTAAAGAAAATAATTATTTTTCTCTTTTCAGTGCACAATAAATAAAAAGCATTTGTTATAAAATATTTTTATATATTATTAATATTTAGAGCTACTTTATAAAATTTAATGTGGTCTTTAAATTTAGAATAATCACATTTGAATCATTTATAACCATTTCAATTTAACTTACTCATTTTCATATTCATTTAGAAGTGGTGAATGTTTTCCTCAAAAAGAACATCATAAATCTATGGCTTTAGAACACAGTTTTACTGTCATGATAACTTGAAATAGTGTAGGATTTTATTTAATATAGTAAATTCAGCTGTATTGATTTTATTGATTTTTTAATTGGAAAAAAAATCTGAAGAAGTCACTATCTTATGGATAGTTTGGGAAAAGATAAGGGTATTTAGATATGAAGGTCATGGAGTTGACAAAGATTATGTTGTAGAAATGGGATGGAGCAGATTATGAGAAAACTTAGGGTGGACAATGGAAAGGCAAGGTAAAGTGGCTAATAGGTTTCTCTGGACATAGCTGCTGAGAGATTCCTGACTCTGTTTAAGAAGTCACAGTGCATCACATCACATCAAATATCAATTGCCTTGCTTCTATTGTTCTCTAAAGAAAAGATTTATTTTAAGGCATTATTTTCTTCTTGATGATGCTTTATATAAAACTTATCATTAACATGATCACTTATCAAAAGTGACATGGTGTCAGAATTTTTTCAAATAGTTTAATAATTATAAAGTAGATATCATATTTTAAAACAGTGTTTATACCAATTTAATTGATGGTGTTTACTGTACATTGTTTTTATTTATAAGTCAATTTTAAATATTTACAAAAGTCATATGTATTATTTAGAATATAACTTGTTTATAAAATTAAATTAAAAAGAAATCAAGTCCAATTTATCAAGTTTTAATATAAAATAAAGATTTTATAGAGAAGTGAAAAGTTAAATATTTTCAAAACCTCTCACTAGGTAAACTATAAAAAATATACAGTTAAAGGGTTTAAAATTTTGGAGCTATAATATACATTTTGTATTCTATTTTTATTATGGATAATCAATCAAAAGGTTACAATATATATGTAATATAAACAAAAGTAATAACAAAATTCTTTGAACATTTATAATGTAATATGCAGAAAGAATATATATATATTGTAACAGGCACAGACGTTGTTACATTATTTTTTTTATTAAACACGGAAAAAAAAGTTCGCAAATAAAAACTTCTTTTGTTTAAGAATTAAAAATTGAAATTAAATATCATCTAAACTCAAATATATATATATTCTAACCCAATATTTATTTATTTAGTTTATTTACTAATTTATTTATTTATTTTATTTCTAACCCACTATTTTTATTAGTTTATTTTATTTGCACCCATGACACTAATTTTTCACAGGTTGTTGTTAAGGCAACCCAAAATAAAGCAACATATCCATTAATTTTCCAATATGATCTAAAATACTTTTCATATAATACAATTGTACATTCAATTCTCTTAAGCCATGCCACGATTGTAATAACAACAATAATTGATCACTTATTAATTTAAAGAATAATTATAATAATATTAATCTCAGGGTTCTTTGTTTCATGTAAGGAAATGCTCGGCAGTATTGTGTTGTCGCATATGACTGGCATTCTGGTCGGCTATAGGAAACATTTATTTTACTTAAATTCAATGTGTCTTCATCTCTCATATCAAATGCTATATTATTTAAAGAGATGATAATTCTATTCAATAATGACGTATAATTTTGAATAACACAGCTTTTTTTTTTTTTTTTTAGAATCTCAGTCAGAATAATAAAAAGACAAGGGTGCTTTTTGTGTCCTTCCATCATCCATGACAACACAATAATATAACTAAGATTTATTACTTAGACAATTTAACTAAATGGGAATGGAATAATGTGCAACCAAAGTTAATGGTTTGGGAATAAATTCATTTTTTTTTTTTTTTATACAAAGGTGAATGTTTAGTCTTAAGTTTTCAACTCCATAAATAATTATCATTAAACTAAAATATAATGACATATTCCGATCTGCTTAACTTTATTTATCTGGTATATTAAGTTTTTAAGAATTTGGAATGATTTCGGACTCAAGAAAAGGTTTTGCAAATATTGTGCAAACACTTATATTTAGCATATAAAAACAAAAAAAAATGAATCTACAACAAATTTTAACAAGACTATAATTTATTATTATCACAAAAAAAATATATGAACATTTATTCAATAATCCCATAGTAATACAAAAATATAAAATATAACTGACATTAATCTGTATATTCTTTTGGTTATGGACTAGAGGTTACTACTTCTCCTGTATGCAATCATATGGATTGATTAACTAAAAGTACATTTCATTACCAATACATTGTTTATTAAATTTTGATAACCTTGTAGAAGCTTTTATTCAAAATTATTGACTAACTATTTTTTTGTTCATTTTTTTTTTTTAAATGATTAATCCAATCATATGCAATACGCAAAATATTAAATTTATTTCTAATACATTTACTTTATTTATGGTCTTTAATGGGATAACCTATTCTAATTATAGGCCAGCTATCAGAAGTTACACTTACCATCTTACATTTAACTTAATGCTAACTTAAGTTATGATACAAATTTTATTCATACGTATAATTTTAAATATGAGTATTATTTAATTACTAACCAGAATTAAATATTGCATTTGAATATTCCTTCAGTAAATAAGCGTTTTAAAACTACGCAATTTTAATTACTTTCTCCATTGATTTACTTGTCAAATACTAGCAATATTTAGCAGCACAATACAGATATTGATCTTAGTTACTAACGCACTATTTATACTAAAGTGGATCTTGAGGAACTAACCCCTCCAATATAACCTTTATCTTGCCCGAACTTTCAAAATTAAGCACAACAATCAACACCTTCCATGGTGGAGCTATCTTTATTTTCACATGAGGAATATGGAATAACCACGAAGGTCTGTAGAGTAATCTACTACATTAAAATATTTTGGTCGTTTCTTGCCTCTTACTTGGGCATACAATGAACACACACCAAATACAATCCTCTCCTGGGATTTAAACGAATGAAGCATACTAAATGCTAGATAAATTCTTGATCGTCCTATCTATGAGAATCGATCACTTGGGCTATAAACATACCCGAACATTATATTTAAAATCTTCCTCTCATGGAAAACAAAGCTTTTGGGGAGATCATTTTTCATCTCACAAAATAAATACATTATAATTATTACCTATGCGAATATTAAGCATATACCAATGCTATATCTGGGCAGGATAAGTAAATACACTGATTATAATAAACTTATGTTACCGTGTATACTTTGATCAACATCTGAAATCAATGGACATCATAGAATAAAAGTATAATAATTTTAATTTTAATAAAGGAACATTCAAAATAGTTGGTAGCATACTATCTTAAACTAAATAAAGTGGATGTGTTTAAGAATAATTAGGAATAAATTCCTCAATTAATACAGTATAAATTCATTTCAAAACTTTAACAAGAAATATTTTGTTATAGCATTTTTTTTTTTTTTAGTTACTTCTGATAATTTTCAATATTTATTTTACCCCTTAAATATCTAAATATTTTTCTTTTACGTATCTAACATACAAAATTTCTACCTACAATTGTATGTAATAATTAAAACATTTTATAGATTTTTTTCTTTCGTGTTAAATATCAACTTAACCTATAATAATTATATTAAAACATACCTTTGTCATTACAAGGCTATTAAATATCACTTGACCATACAGACTTTAACCTATGTGATATAACAAAAATACATATCATTTATAACTTAGTTTTACACAATCATTAATTAACAAGTGCATATTCTCTCATTAGAAAATGTTTTTCTGTTGAGCAATTGGTCCAGGTGAAGAGCTTTATCCAGTCGTATTTCATGAAGCAAGTTTAAAAACAATAAACGCATGGTATTATTTCCTTTAAATAAAAGTTTTCTCTTATTTTGTGCGTTTAATAAATTAGGTAAAGAAAAATATAGCAGAATTGAAGATTAATTCTTACTTGAATTAAACTACTACAATTTTGGGATCCAAGAAAAAAAAATAGACTTCTAATATAGACGAATATTTGACTATAGACGATAAACATACACAATATTTTTTTTTTATTGATGATACGTATACTTATTAGCTAGCTTACTTATGGACGAAAATGTGCAATTTTCCGAGAGATTATTATGATAATAACTGCAGTCAATTTACGTGTACAGGAAGTTTTAATAATTCCAACTGATGTATAATATAATATATCATTTATTTTTATCATTAAGTCACTAAGATATTTGGTTTTGTTCATACTTTAGGAATTATAATTTTTTTTTTTTAACGGTAACTTCTCCGTAAGAATGCCCCTATATAACTTTTCCTATATTTACTCTGAGAAAGTTTATATATTTTTTTTTTAAAAAAAAAAAAAATATACAGGTGCATAATTTAATCTTATTTATCATTATTATTATTTCCAGACAATTCTTGGTGAATAAAACATATTTTAACGTATGTAACTACATTACTTGTAAAGGCAGACAATATTGAGAAAGAGTGCAAAAATGTTTCTAGTTGATTTTCCTTGGTTTCAAAATATTTCTTTCAATAATTTTTTTTTTTTTACTTTCTATACCAAGAAAATATCAATAAATGACATAAAGTTAATAAATAATTATTTCTTTCTTGGAAATCATTTATCTTCCTTAATTTAGACATAATAACACTTTTCGTGATTCCCTTAGTTAATTCTGTCATTTTTAACTTTAGCGTGAGACAATAAATTTTTAAGTATAAAAGGTCTTTAAATAGGTAGATGGCAAAGAAAATCAGGATATCTTATCAAAAAAATTTAGCCACACATTATATTATTAAAATTTTACTTTGATTACATTTATTTCTGCAAAATAAAATGAAAAAATTGAGTTACCAAATTTCAGCACTGTTCCTTCCTTGAAAACTAAAAGCAGACTATTTTTTTTTTTTTTACTTTAGTGACCTCTTCCAGAAAAATAATCATTTGATTATAACATAAACAAAAGAAAGGAAAAACCTATTACGATCATATAGTTTTAGTATTATTTACCTGGATTACAAAGTAATTTGACAATATAAAAAATAATAATAATAAATACATTAAATTAACAATCAGTGATGTATAATTCTTTAAACATTATTTTTTTTTAATTTTTTTTTTTTTTTACAAAAAGAAATTACCAGAAGTTATTGTGCTTTATGATAAGACACTCATCCACTCCCCTCTCTACCCATCCAAAATCAATTACTGTTTAGCTTTTATACCATATTAATTTGCTCTAATTATTAATATCTCAATTAAATTATTCATGTTCTCTCTTTAAAAATGACATTGAGTTATTAAATCTATTAGTTATTCACCCAAAACATGCCAAAGTGAGTGAATAGCATACTTTATTAATCAATTATTACTATTGTTATTTTATCTTTTTATTTCTTTAAAGAATAGCATTGTTTTCCTGCAGAAATAATGCCAAGTAAACCAAGTGTCAATAACACTAGGTTACAATATATATAATCACACAGATAAAAAAAAATTATTAAAATAAAACTTTATTAAAAATAGAAAAGGTATTTTAAAAGCAAAAACTTAAAAAGATTTACAGATAAAAATATATCTTTAAGTTTGGAAAACAAATTAATTGATGTTATTGAAAAATGGAAATGATTGTTTTAATTAGTTAAATATAAACTAGCCCTTGGGCATTTAAAATGTATAAGCAAAGGTCAGATAGGAGAGAAAAACAATGGAATCATACCTCAGCGAAAGGACCATCACATCGATGATGTAATGTCAATTGAATCCTTAAAATTAATATAAAAGAAAAAGTTTGATAATAAAATTTTTAGTGAGTAAAGAAAGTTTAAAAGAAGATGGAGATGTGTTAAGTTGGAGAGTTGGAGGTGAAGGGATTGAAAGACGCACTTTCAATTCCTTCAGTCATTATAAAAAAAGGAAAATGAACATAGCTTTTCTTATATTGAGGACCATTGGATGATCGGGGGATTTTAACGCTAATTCCAAATGGCAAGTAATAGATAACTAATGAACATTTCTAAAACAGTAAGCACATTATGAACTTAAATGAATATTAATTTGGAAACACTAAGAACTTTAAAATATAAACTTTTCCAGTATTTAAAAAATAGAAATAGAATCCTATCTGACCAAACTAAATTCTTTATTAATTCTTTTTATTTGATGTATTTTTTTTTAAATCATTTCCATTTATTTTTTTTTTTTTGTTCTTTAAGTTTTATTTATGATTTTTGTTTTGCGATAAATTAAATTATATAAATGTTAAACTTAAGTCGGGCGTGAATGGCTATATAGATTTGTAAAGTTATATTAGGGGAGGGTAATCTTAGGTTATTTGTTTCGTAGTTGAATTAGGTCAATGGATTGGATATATTGGTGTAATTAGTAGATGTAGTATGAGGTTCGCTATGGGCAGAATCGCTTTATACGCCACACACTCTCATTTTGCCTATGGAGGGAATTATAAGATGGAGACCGCAGTTCCTTCCTATGGAGTTTTTTTTTATTGCTCTTATTGTCAGATAGATGTAGTATTCCTATCTGATGAGAGGCAATTTCTTCTCTAACTATACTGTTCAGATGTCCATTCCTGACAGTATAGTATATTGTGCTGTTGTATTTTCATGCTACATTGAATACATCAATGTATCAGATGGATTGATGCTGGTTTGACTGCAAACTTTTGGCCTAAGGTTAAATAAGGATAGAATATTTTCTTTTCAAATGCAAATCTATGTAGTCTGTTCATACTCGACACTTTAAATAAAAATATATTAAATTTAAGTTGGGTATAGACGCTTGCATGGGTTCATTACTGGTTAATTATGTTTTTGGTTTTCATATTTGATCAAAATATATAGACATTCGGTAAATACTGATACCTTACGGTGAGTATCTAAGATGTATTTATGTCGGATGTCTTTTAAGTTATTGGTGTCTCTGCGGCATCTTATGATGAATGCTGTTGGGTTTCTTATAAATTTCTCTCTGCAGTTCCACCAATGATGTTATATTTTGATCGTTTATGTTTATTTTGAAATGTTTTTGACCCTGTAATCTATGTAACCGATCTATACTCAACATTAAAAACACATTTTATAAATCCATCTGTGCGAACTTATAAAATTTAAAATGTAAAGTTATAATAGTATAAAAATTTAAATGTAAATTAAAATCTAAAAATAAAAGTTAAAAATAATGTTAAATGTTAAAGTAAACATACTAAAAGAATAATGTTACATTTTATATATATATGTGCATAAATAAATGTTTGTGTGTATAATTACTGGCAGTGGCTTATTTTATTCTTTTTTAAAAATTATTCTTAGATAAGAATTTATAAAATATAAATCTCTGCTGTTCCACTGAGCTAGTGACAATGGGCTAACAACCGGAATCAACCAATATAATTTTTTTAAAACTTATGAATCTGCCTACTATATAAATTTTTCTAGGTTCAAATGCCTAGATGGCGCCCTTGTAGTGCAGATTACATTAAGTCCTTTCTCCAGATCATTATAATATATATATATATATTGTAGCCTTTCTATTTGTTACATTATTGCATGGATGCTGTTAAAGGTTAATTTTAGTAAAAAAAAAAAAAAGATTTTATGTAATGACTGATAAAAAAAACTTATTATTTAATTTATAGAAGAATTTAAATTAATTGTTTCATTAGTACTAAATTTGAGTTAACTTTCTTTAGATAGTTATAATTTATATAACTTATAATTTTGAGTTATAAATTACTATTTATTTTTTAAATAAAAAGTAAATAATACTTAAAATAATGTAAAGTATTTTTAATCAGTAATTATGATAATTAAAATTAATATTTCTTATAGTTATTAATAATAAATTTGAAAATTGTTACTTATTTGTTATTTTAAGCTTATTTAATTAATGATAAAATAAATGGGGAATGAAATGTGTATTAATAGACATGTGTACACATTTATTTAATAATAAAGAAATTTACTTCCTGTTAAATCAGTCAACTCGTTAATTATATAAATAATAAATATTACTTTTAATCATATAAATTTTATAAAACTTCATAAAATCAATAATTAGAATAATAATGTAAATTATAAAACTTAGATGTTAAAATTTGATTTTAAGTAAAGATTATTTTCTTATTAAAATATAATTTAAATTTTGTACTATTAAAATTGATAAATATTGATTTAATAATATTAGTTTTAAATCATTTTGAAAAGTGTCAACTGTAATTAATATTTATTTTAGCTAGAAATCTGAAGATAATTAACTAATCTGATATTGTCAAATTTTACCTATAAACAGAAAGTAAGCAGTCGATAAAAATAAGATAATCAAGAAATCATTGGAAAAAAAACTATATT
Organism: Epiperipatus broadwayi; assembly: GCA_028023455.1. Taxonomy (NCBI): domain Eukaryota; kingdom Metazoa; phylum Onychophora; class Udeonychophora; order Euonychophora; family Peripatidae; genus Epiperipatus; species Epiperipatus broadwayi. The sequence goes on from JAQFVV010006210.1 coordinate 4,832,550, forward strand.
TTCCTATCAATTTAAGTGAAAATTTATTAAAAAATTTAATTTTTAGTAGTAAAGTTAAATGATAATGTTTAAATATGTGGAATTAATTTTAAGAAGTTTGTTAATAAATTTCATCATGGAATAAGAAATAAACTATCCTCATTAAATCTCTACATATGCTGATTATAAACTTGTGGTAATGGTTGGGACAGAACTTTATTCACTTAAATAAAGTATACTTCAACAAAAGAAACTGCTTACTACTAAAACATTTTGCTTAAAATGAAAGGAATATGTAAAAAAATTATTTCTTAATAATTTTTATATGCCATACATTTTCTGCAAAGTCTTATCTTTATTAATGATAAGGGTAATTATTTATATTAATTAAAACTATTAATATTTAAAGATATAAATTTATTTATGACATTATTAAGATGATATTTGCATAAAAGAAGAATATGATGCAGATTAATTATTATTCAAAGTTTATAATTACTAATTTTAATATCAAAGGCAAAACTCTCCATACAGTAGTGCCACCCTGTGCCAACCAGAGTAATCAATGGATGCCAGAAGGCTTGTACATAAAATACCTATCTAGCGCCTATTCATCCAATATCCCCAGACTAGTTTCTAGCTTGTGGCCATCATCAGTGAGGAGCCTTGGATCTGAGAGCACTGCACCTAGATCTTAGGATCTAATGCAACCATCATGTAACTTTAATATCATTTAGATATTTATAATTTATTAACTATTTTAAATATTGATTATTCAAAGGAGTAATATTATAATTTCTAATTTTACAAATATGTCAGGAAATGTAAAGAAAAAATGAAACATTTTTTTTAAAAATAGTAAAATCTATTTAATAAATTGTGAAAAAAACTGTATATATATCATAGGAGAAAGGATGAACTGATGATATAAGAAACTATTATTGTTGATAAATAATTCTAGTTTGGATTTTTATTTATATTTTCAAATTATGATATAAAATAATGGTGAAGAGCATATAGGGGAGTGAAAAAAAGGAAAGAAATTTGTCTTCTTTAAACAACAGATGGCCATTATGTCATCATGGAAACTATACTTGCAATTAATTGTTCTGATTTTTTTATTTATTTCAAGGAGTTGAAAACTTTTTGTTTGTATTATTTTATTTGAGTTGACTATAATATTAATATAATATTAATTATTTAAAATTATTTTATATGTTGTTTTAGATTTAAGTATTTAAAATTATTTTGTATAAAAAATTTCTTGATTATAATTCTATAATGTAGAAGAAGTGATAATTACAAGACAGTAAGTGATGATAATCATAAATTATTATGATTAAGATAATATTTTTTAAAAATATAAGATATTGGTATCTGTTTTTAAGCACAGAATCAGATAAACAAATGTGTGATATTTACAATATAAATTTAAATGAAAGTATATGGCAAAGAATTGAATACATTTATTATAATAATAGTCTGTTTGTATAATAATGTCTATAATTGATCTCTTTATTAATTAAAGCTAAATCATTTAATAAATTTATGATAAATTCTATCATAAAACTACTTGTTTGTGTTTAGTCTTCTTGGTATGTTAAAAGTATTTTAATGGATTAATGATAAGTTTAGATACTATGAGAGTAATAATATATTTTATATGATGTAAGTATTTCATAAGGAGTGTCAGATTTTTAAGTATTGGTATGGAAAAGTATATCTATTAGAAATTCTATAGTATTGTAGATATGTTTATTTATGTTAAATATGATAAAGCATTGAGTTTCATGATATAATGGATAGTGACATTTTCTATAATCTGTAAGAGCTTGAAATAGTAGCCATGATAGAAAATTAAGGTCAACACAATGTGATATGTGACCTTACATTACATTTATTCCATGATATCAGTCTTATAATTTTATAAGATATCCATTCCACACTTTTTATCACAAAAGGTCACACTGGTATAAACATCATATAAATGAATTAAAGATATAAGTAATGGTAATAACTAAACTTTCAAATGGTGATAAGAGAGGCTAATTTATTGCAAGAATAATAAAATACAAATCAAATACAATATAAAGAATAAACTAATGATCAGCTTTTCAAGATAATGCACATGCACTTTATGAATCTTAATAATAAATGAATACTCTCACTTCCAACACAAGATAAAGTCTTTGTGAGAGAATAGAATGAATCCACCTATTCTTTCAACCCAAATGCTTAAGTAAAGGAAAATCTTAAGTACTGGAAATGAGAGTGTGAAGATATTAACCAATCACTTTAAATTACTTTTACTATGTCTGAATGAATGACACCTGTGAAATTTACTAGAATTTGCAATACGTCATTCTTAAATGAAATTAAACATATGTAAATGAGTTATTTATTTTTATATAGCATGATGTTTATTGTAACGGGATGGGGTGGATGATATAGAAAGTGGAAGGAAAATGAATCTGGGGTGATGGGAATCAACTCCAGTAAATACAAAATCAAATATCAATAGTTTACAGAAGTGTATCTATAAATAAATTAATTAATTAAGAATAAAATCAGATTAGAGAAGCTCTGAGAACATTGAGAGATCAGCCAGCTAACTTAGAAGAGCATCTACAAGCATAATTGACCACCAGCATTATTTTAAAAATAAGTACAAGTAAATACTCAAGAAATAACCATCTATCATCATCATTGATGTGAATAAACAAACCAGTACAATATATCAACAGTCAATCTTGTGACTGGATTGAACAATAAAAAATATAAATCAACAGTCAACCTTGTGACTGGATTGGAACTGGGTCTTTTTTAGACCAGGCTAACTATTGAGCCTTTGCCAGCTTGGGCAATTATTTAAACATAACTTGTATGCACCATTTAAGTGCCCATACACCAAAATACACAATAATAAGAAATCTAAACCATAATGCTGGGACATTAGAACATGCTGATCATCATCAATGTTCTGGCCACTTGTATTGGCCAACTATAAATGTAAATTTTTAATAAGACTAAAGTAAAATAAAAGGTAGTGCATGGGCTTTAAAGAGTATCCTCTTTTGCACCAACCAGGATGATGATTGATCATCTCTGGATGCCCCAAAGCACTAAGTACACATCCTCATTTATCCGTGCACTAATCTAGCTCAGAGAACACAATATCTATTACTGTATGTGATCAGGAGATGATGAAAACAATTTTTAACAATTAAATACAAGTTTATTAATAACAAAAACAATGATATTTAAGGTCTTATAAGGGTTCTGATTTTGAAAAGTATTCAATAATAAAAGTCATTACACTATAATTTACAATATTACTACAAAATTCAAGTTATTACATCAATTGCATTATTTCTTAATGGGTATTTATAAACACATACATATATCCATACACAGATGTGCATTTTATAATACATGATGAAGACATTGCAATTAAACATAAAATAATTATTACATTTGTGATTTGCATAATTACTATTCAAAATTTAGATTGTTACATTAATTTACAAAATTACAATTCACAACTCATGTTATTACTATGGTTTAAATATATATGCACACAGACACACAATTTATAATATACAATTAATATTTACTAACAAAAAAAATGATTATAATTTTACATATATGAGTGTGCATGTACAATGACTTTTATCTATTTCAACTTTTTACAATAATATTATAATTTTCTAATACATAAATTTCCTACCTATACGTGTGTATAAACAAAATATAGATACAATTTAAAATTAGTTTCAGTTTATAAGTTCTCTCTCTTTTTTTAAAAAAAGTATAGTCAATTTTTGACAAGTACTTGTTGGATCAATTATCAGCATTTCTGGACCAATTTAAAAGATTTGCTTTTTCGATTTTAATTCAAACAAAATTATGCTTGCATTTAAATTATATATTCTTTTTTTAATGAATATGAAAATTATTTCTTAGCAAAATATATATAGCAAATTGTCTCTCTTTTAGACATTTGACTCGAGCAAATTTTACTTTAAGTTACGAAGTTAAAATGTCTTTTATAAGAATATTTAAAAAATACAACTCACTGTATACACACGCGATGTATTTATCTGTGGTTTCCTGCTTGCATAGATGAACAGCAGCATCAATACACCAATTTCTTCAAGATTTCTCATGGTAAGCTTGGTTTTTGGTCCATCAGAAAAATGTATCCAGGTTTGTTGTCATCATCAGGTAAAAGTACATAATTCCAGTAATTTGTTGGCATACCATGAGATTTCTTTTGTAGTCCAAGCAATTTTCAAGCTGTCTTCCAAAACATATTTAAGCAGCTAGTTGGTGCATTTGAAGTGACCCTGGCTTCATGAATCAAAACTGCAGTAAACTATAAGGCAGCTACTGGACTGTCCTTAGATCTTCATAGGAGCTTTGTATAACTCTGCTAGTTATTTTGTCCTCATTTTTTTTCAGGCTATTGATTCAGAAGTGACCCAGCTTCAAGTAAATTGAAACTCCTGTGAAGGAAAATAGTAGCAGCTCCTGCCTTCAGCTACATTACTTCATGGTAGCTTTTCTGCCAATTCTCTGCTATCGCCAACAACATACTGCTTTCTTCAAAATCATTATCCAAACTTTTCTCTTCAAAAATCACTCTCCAGACTGGAGCTAATTTTGTTATCAGCTTTTTTATAAACTCATCTAAGGTGATAACATCTTGATTAAAAACAGAGTTTTTATTTTTAGCTCTCTAATCCCTTTGAAAACATACATGTTTTAATTAATTAAAAAATTTTGAAAACAATATTGTGTTTTTACATTTCACAATCAGAATAATAATAATAATAATAATAATAATAATAATAATAATAATAATAATAATAATAATAATAATAATAATAATAATAATAATAATAATAATAATAATAATAATAATAATAATAATAATAATACAATATTTATATTTATTCAGACCTTTTAAAAGTTTAATTTATAAAACAATTTCTATTTTAAATCAGAGTTATTATTACCCTTTATTTATTATTATTTTTTATTTCAATGAATATAGAAAATATCTACTATAATTTTTGTCTGTGTTTATTTCTACTTTTCCTTTACACTTTATATATTTATGCACACACAGTGTGTGCTATATATTCCAACTGGTTACATTATGAATTGTAATAAACTAATGATCAGCTTTTCAAGCTAATGCATATGCGCTTTATGAATCTTAATAATAAATTAATACTGTCACTTCCAACACAAGATAAAGTCTTTGTGAAAGAATAGAATGAATTATGAATGTTTTAGTTGATATATAACATCAAAATACAAAATAAGAGTATAAGGTATAAGTGATATAATATTGAAAGAAAACCTGATATTTTATATAATGGAATAAAATGTCATATTTTAATGAATATCTACAATAATCAAATACTTATTTTATAATGAAATAATAAAATATAAGGAATAAATATAAATTATAGAATTGAAATTAAATATTAATATTGTATAAACTTTAGAGATAAAATGAGTTACAATGTAAATGAATCTATTCATGAAATATTCGTAATTGGTGACAATACTACCTGTTTATATTTTTAAAATATATTTTAATACAAAGTAGTAAAAAATATTTTAATGATATTGGGGTTTTGGAAAAAACTGGATCCTAATTGTAAATTACTTTAGATTAAAGTATGAATTATTTTAGTTTTATAATTACTTATTTTAGTTTGTAAAGTTTTGTCATAGTATTTTAAATATTGTTCATTAGATCTAAGATATTTGTAAATTATTTTTAAATTTGTGTAATCGTACTATAATAAATGTTACTGTTTGTTTTAAATTAATAAAATGATGATCATCTCATGTCTTGATCCCAAGTCATTGCTCATCATCATTGCCACGCATATATTATAATGATTGGATATATTTGGTATTGTTGCACATAATTTCAGATAAGATAATAAAAAAGAAAAATATGATTATTCAAGATATTGATTATAACTTAAATTTTCTACATCATTCTCAATGATTATAATGAAGAGTGAGTAAATTAGCATGCCATATAAGAATAGGAATAATTGAATCATAATCTACTCTAAAAGCAAATTCTTTTGGAAATTAATTTGTTGTAATTAATAGTGTTATAAGTATTGATTAATAATATTTATTTATTTTTAGTCAATTTATAAGAAAAATTAGTTCATTTGTTTAAAAGTAAAGTGATTATTATATTTATCCTGACACCTCTCTGAGGAGTGCCAAAGCACGAAACCATGGTCATGGGTTTGGGGAGGGTTCTTGACAGAGATATTTTAAGTGCTGGCTCTGGCTAAGCATTTATCACAAGGCTTGTAGAGGAATTGGCAATCATTGTTTATAACTTACAAGCTTAAGAGAATAGGGTCATGTGATCTATGACTCTTATTTTGACTGATTATTATATTTGTTTGTCAATTATTTTAACTGTAGCTGGATGTAATTAAAACCTCTCTCTCTCCATTTGGTTATGCAGATTAACTTATCTATTTAAGAAACAATATTTTCCTGAGATGTTTATTTATTTAAGAAATGCTATTAAACGAATGATATAAAATAATTTCAATAAGTAGATGAGTATTATATTACATTATTATTAAATTTAACATAGGAATTTTTAATATTAGATATAATTTATTGGAGTATCATTGATATTTTTTAGTGGAGTAGAGTTATATGGCATTCCTATGCCATTGAGGGCATGCTTTTGATATATGCCCAATGTTAAAAAGGATTACCTTACTGGATAATTTGATAACAAGTCTCATGGTTATTGTTTTATTGTTAAAAAAATTTATTTAATATTGGTGGAATAATATATTAGACATGGACTGATTGATTTAGATTTGTATTATTAGAATTTTTATATAAAAGAAAGAAATCCAGTACAACTGACCTAGAATTTTTTTGTTTATATCTACCATTAATAGTTAGTTGGTTGGTCGTCCGATCAGGTCACAATATATATATATATATATTGTAACGGAATATATGCCGTTACATTATTTTAAAATGAAAATAAAAAGATCGTAAATAAAAATTGATTTATTAAAAAGAAAAAAAAACTTAAAAACTGAAAATTAAAAGTTGTTTAATATATATATATATATAGATCGCATGATGGTCAACTTTAAAAACTTTTAAAAAAATAAAAATATTTGAAAGTAATTTTTTTGTAAAAAAGTAAAGATATAAAGATTTGATATTTTTGAAAATAGAAATAATGTTGATTTCTATAATCTTAGAAAATGGAGATGATTGTCTTATTAATTAAATGATTGTTCAAAATCAAACTGGCCCTTGAGGCATTTAAAATAAATTAAAGGGTCAGATAAGAGAGTACAAAGAAATTAAATGACCAATGCAAACACCAGAAATGTCAGCACGGACCGTAATTGAAACACCAGAGGATTAGTGATGTCTTGCCGTTTGAATCTCAAGATCTAATGATAAGAGACTAATAAAAATATAAAAGCCAAGTTATTATTATAATTGTTATCTTAGAACTGACTATGAATAGATCATTATAACTAGCTATATTGCAGATTTTCACGATGTGGAAGTCTGCAATAAATTTAATTTTCCGGACAAACCAGCTGAGGCCTCTGGATGACAGTTCCTGACCAAATGCATGGCAAGTCACAGTTTCATTTCAAAGAAGGACAAAATCTATGAAAGTGATCATGAAGATGGACTTCTCAATCTATTAAATCCGTAAAGTATGAACTATTGTGTCTATCTAATAAGAACTTTCCTAAAATTTCAAGTAATTAATAACTGAAAATAAGAACTCTTATCTGACTTAAAGAATGCAAATTCAATTATTGATAATTTTTTATGTAGATGTTTAAGCAATCATTTCCATTTCATTTTTTTGTGTGTGTATTATGTTTTAACTAAAATGTATTAAATTTAAAGTTGGGTGTAGATAGCTGCATGGATAAAGATTAATAACTATGTTTAAATTCGTTTATGTTTAATTTAAGGGATTTTAATTTCAGGCTATTTGTTTCATGGTTGTGTCAGTGCTAGTGGAGAGATATATAGATGTTTATATTAATGTAATGTGAAGCGTGTTTAGCATACAGGGCAATGTGCCCACCTGAATGCATGACCCCAAAGAGGCAGTCATACCGTTGCAATGGTTGCAGATGTATTTCCTGCACCATTAACCCCTTCTAGCTCTATGGACAGGGATTTATAAGTCAGCAGAAAGACCGCTCTCCCCCCATAAGTAGCACTCTTTAAAAATATATATATACATGATTCCTTAGTCTGACAGATGCACTTTCCTGTTCTAGACACGGATCATTTCCTTCAAATAATATCACACTGTCAGATGCACATTCCTGTCTGCGTGGTTTTATGCTAGCATCTTCATATTGCATCGATTGCGACTATATATCTGGAAGCAGGCATTGGGTTGACTACGAACTTTTAGTCTGAGATTGAATGAATGTTTTGATAAGTTTTTAAGTGAAAAAAATCTATGTAGACTATCTATGCTCGACATGCTAAAGTAAAATATAATTTAAATATCCATCTGTGCGATCTATTTAAAATAGTAATTTAAATTTAAAAAAATATATATTAATGTTAAAATCTAAAAATAAATTTATTCCTCAATTTTAAATGTGCGTTAATAAAAATCTATTTGTGTGTTAATTACTGGCAGTGGCTTCTTTTATTTTATTGTTCTAAATATTTAATATATACTTTGAGAATAGAAATCTATTGAAACTTATAAATGTTTAAAATTTCTGCTACTCTATGAGCTAGTGACTTTGGGCAAACGGTCAGAATAATATATATATAAGAAAATTTTTTGAACCTTAACTTACGTATCTGTCTACTATATAAATTTTTCTAGGTTCAAATGCCTAGATGGCGCCTGTGTAGTGCGGATACGTTTAAAGCTCTTTTCATTGACCGTTAAAATATATATATATGATAAATGCAATTTTACCTGGTCATAATTTGCGAACAATCTCAGCCAATGTCATACACTATAAAAAGTCACAAATGTAAATAAATTATACAATTATATATTATATTTATTATTATTGTATATATATTCTTTCTCTATATTACATTCTACATATTCAAAGAATTTTATTACTTTTGTGTATATTTTGACGTAAGTTGTACAAACCCAGGTAATATTTTTCTTAAAAGATGGCAGGATTTTAAATACGGTAATGTCTCTCAGCTATTTAATAAAATATTTAAGAGCTAACTTCAAAATTTAAGTTAAAATCTCCTGCCATTAATTTGATCGGTCTCACTTTTATAAAATGAAATATTATACAGCAAAATAAAGTATTAAAATATGTGGGAGAGAAAAATATCCAGTAGATGTTTTATCTGATCTTTTGCAAATCAAATTTTTTGAAAATAGAATTTTTTTACAAGATGACTTTTGAGAATTCTTAAGTTTCTATGCTCTTTTCCTGGGGTTGATACACTAAGTTTTCTTCAGTAATTCTGACAAAATTCCTTAAATAGTAGACGCAAGCAATTTACTGATATTTTTTCCACTTCTAATTCTCAGATGAACAAACAAAAAAATGAATTAATATGTAGGTTTTTTTAAAAAAAACAAACGACGAAATAGTGATAAATATATATTTACATATTTTATGATGGCTAAAAGGATAACATATTCTTCTATTTCTGTTAAAAAAACAATAATTAATATTTTAAACAGTTTATATATCAAATATTTTAAATGGTTAATCTTAATAAAAAAAATCTTAATCCTAAATTATAATTAATTTCCCATTATGCTAATTTGATTTTATTATGCTTAAATAAATTTAATAAAAAGAAGAAATCAACCTAAAAAAAACTGTTTGAGATTTACATATAAATTATCTCTTGAATTTAATGGATTTTCTTTTTAATTTTATTATTTTTAATTTCACATAAACATGCAAATATTTAAATTATATTCATATAAAAATATTTTTTGTGCGCGTAAAAATTCTACATAACTGTCTTCAATCTGCTTGGAATCAATATAACTTTCTTATTCTGCTTTTCTTATGTGTTTTACTTTTTTGCTAATCAAATCCTTTCTAAAATGATATTTAAGCTTATAATTATACATGATTAATCAAAATTCATTTATTTTTATTTAATTCCAAATTCATTAGATCACTTTTTCCTCCCTATTTCTAATAACTTAGCATTTTTAATCTTGACTTTCTAATTTATCTTTTTTTGTGTTTTTGCCTAAAATTACATTGTAAAAACTTTTTTTAAATTATTGAAGTTTCACTGTTATAATGTACTTTATATAAATTAATCCTATATATAATTTTTTTCTTAAATAGATTGACTTTTTCAGCAAAATTTATATATGTGTGTGTGTCTTCCTTAAGCATATTACAAACGAACAATTGTAATAGTAAAATCAATTTCTTAACGTAATAATAAAACAAATTATTTATTTATATGTCTTTTCACATATTATCAACAGAATTCTGTAGAATATTTGCTGTCAATATTAATCATATGCATATTTTCCTTACTGCCTCTTCATTTCATTTTACTATCTCCATCCTTTTCTTTGTCTGATAATTTGACAAAAATATGTACTTGTTATATACATTTTCATTGTAATGTTAATATTAAAAATCAATAACATCAATCATATAAAATATTTCACATAAAATAATATACATTGTAAATCTAGTTAAATATATATATATATATATTTAACTATATATATATATATATATATATATATATATATATATATATATATATATATCACAGATTTACTCCTGACTCAATTGTTACTCAAAATGTCTTGTGAATCAAAAATCTTGCATAAAAAACAAGCAAATACAATGAATTCCTATGGCAAAAAAAATTAGTTCATTATTTTAAATTCAAAATATATAAAAATACAATTAAAAAAATAAAACTTGAAATTAAAAAAATATATAATTAAAGAATAAAGATTTTACTAAGCATATTATTATTAACAATAATTCATTCAAATTTTAGAAATTGAGTTAAACAAATTTTCTTTTGATTATGAAAGATGTTTATTGATAATTGTCAAAAAAGAGCATGTTATAAGTTAGTAGTGGAAATGTCAATACTGTTAATATATCTACAAAAAGCAATTCTTTTATTATTTGTAAATTTAATGCAAAATTTTTCATCAATCTAGAGACAAATATCAATAGAACATACAAATTTTATAGGACATTAAATAAAATATTTTTTTATCATCTTAGTATATTTAAAATAAATTTCATGAATTATAGTTTAATAATTTGAAAAATAGTGTATTAAAATGATGCAGATTTACATATTTCAATTAAATTTTTACATCATTACATCATATTTTTCAAACATAATTTTTCACTTTACATATATATGTTAAATATTTAAATTCAATTGTGGCTGATATCAACTATCAACACAATGTAGTGATTGGATAAACATCATTAGTTTAATATAAGATTTTTCAGTTTTAATTCTATTAAAGAATCATTCTCAGTCTCTGTAAAAAGAAGAAATGAACTGATATACATTTTAATTCTAGAAATAACATAAAACATATGTAAGCTGTCATGAATTTATATAGGATATTGAAATATTTAAAGATAAAATGTATAAATCAATCACAGTTAATAACTATCTAGAAAAATAATGGTAATATACATATATATATATATACACACATTAAAACAATCAGCAGTTGGATAATCCCAATATCAATAACAATCAACAATCTCAGACTGCTGTCAAGGCAATCTCTCTCTCTCTCTCTCTCTCTCTCTCTCTCTCTCTATATATATATATATATATATATATATCTTTTATTAAGTATATATATATATATATATATATATATATATATACTTAATAAAAGAGCAATACAGAGACTTCAGACCACTCAAAGAGGTATGGAGAGATGCATGTTGGAAGTAATAAGAAGGGATCGAAAACGCAATGTATGGGTAAGAGAACAAACAGGTGTTACTGACCTCATTGAAAAAATTAAAAGACTGAAGTGGAGTTGGGCTGGACATATTGTTAGAAGAGATGATAACAGATGGACAATTGAAATTTTAAACTGGATTCCAAGAGATTGTAAAAGACCCAGAAAGAGACCACATGTGAGATGGATGGATGAAATAAGAAAGTGTGCAGGGGTGATGTGGAGAAGAGAAGCTACAGATAGGAAAAGATGGATTGAATTTGGAGAGACCTTCATCCTGCAGTGGATTGATAATGGTTGATGATATATATATATATATTATAATGGGACGATCCTTTTCAGGACTCAAGGAAGTCGCATTTATGCCATGGATGATGTGATTTAAAATATAATCCAATCCACCCCTCTATTAATAACCTCGTTATTCTCAGAATTCGAACTCAGAGTAGAAATCACAATTGACTCTCTTCGGGCATTTCCACAAATATCCCATAGTAATGATAAATTTAGTATAAGCTATATATAACTTTTTTATAAATATTAAATCCCTAAGTTGATTCAATATATATATATATATATATATATATATATATTCGTGAGTATGTATATTTATAATTATTGGTTTTATAAAATGAGTAAATAAAATAAACAAACGAGACTTGTTTAATTTTAAAATCAAGTTTAACACATTTTAATCTGTAATAGAAACAAAAATATCACATAAATAATAAAAATATTAAAATTTAGAATTCTAATCTGTGCTTATATATATACAATAATAAACTATTTAACATTCAGAAAAAACGTAATGTAATTATTTACATATATATAATTTAAAATCATGTGTACAATAAATATTACCACCATACATTATAAATCTACATATTGTGTCATTAAAATGATTCAGTGTGTGTTATATGTCTATATAAGATAAAATCCATTCACACTAGATTAATAATAAAATGTATGCTGATATTAATTATGTTATTGTTTAAAAAGAAATTATGATAATTGTCAGGTAAGATTCAATTTGGAATATAATAAAATTTGCTTCCAAATTGAAATAATTTAAAAACTTTTACCTTAGTCAGCTGTCACTTTCATCAGAGCATATATCAAAATATCAACATCTAGATTTTATTAAATAAATAAAAATAAAACATGCATCTTATCAGTTCTCCAATTTAATATACGAAGTAATTTTTCCGTATAAATATAATTATCCCCAAAGGAAATAAAGTTTAAGAGTTATTAAAGTGCACAACGAAGTATTCCAAGATGTGAAAGAATAATGGTTTCATATTCCTCCTTAGACGAAATAAAATGACGAATGTTGAAAGGTAAAGTTCCTTGATCATCCTTCGAAGAGGTAATCCAAATATTCATTCTTTTAAATATTTGCATAGTAAAATATTTAAAATCTTCTTCAATATAATACTCCATTATTAAGGCAACTTTTTTAGTGGAAATTATAGTGATTGATTATACTTTAGGTATTAAGTAGGAATAAATTTACATGTTCAGGTTTAAAACATCAGCAGAAATCCTTGGCATAAATTGTCTAGCCAAAGAATATCTTTATAAATTTTTGTCTTTTTAAACATATTTTAAAAACTCATTTCGAAGATGTTGATAACTCTTATAACCTTGTCAATTTCAATGATTATTTTTTTATAGTTCTTTATAATATTAAAAGTAAGTAAATTAATTACTTGAAGACAATTTTAAAATAGTGAATCTTTTTTTTTTCTTAAATGTGTTTTAAATTTGAACACATTTAAATTTACAGACGTAGTTATTGCCTTGATAACTAAATAGAAGATTATTATATAACAATATTAGTTCATTTTTATACTGGATTAATTTCTGCAAGCATATCACATAATCATGCTCATGCTCTCTATTGTTTAAAATATACAATTTGTAATGAACTCCAAAGTTTATTTTCTTTGTTTCAACTGATAAAATGCAATGATGACTTACGGCTTTGTCAATGTCAAGTTTTGGTTAATAAAAAAATACTATTAGTTAGAAACATTTATTTATGTGTGTGTATAAACAAATTAGAATAATTCATTTTTAGAATTATTCTTTTAATATTAATTAATTTATGTATATAACTGATATATGAAAAGCTTAAGATAGGTGTATGTTATTTATATTTGTTGATTCGATATAAGCACAGTTAAATTCACAAAGAAACACAAATTGTTTTAGATGAGGCTCATATGGTACTCTCACAATATATATATATATATATATATATATATTGTGAGCCTATCCATATATATATATATATATATATATATATATATATTATCTATACTAAACAATGTAATTATAAGGGATTTCACTCAAACTTTTAAATTCCATACATCAATCCTATCTATCTTATATAACTAATACCCATGACCACATACATGTGAAAATGATAAATGATCTCCAATATACATATTTTGCACTAAACCAGCATTCATCAGTTGGTCCAGATCTCCATCTCCCACACATACAATCAGTGCTCAGTTTATATTAAGATGGCAAATCTTTAAACTTTAATGGGCAAGCTTCAATCTTTTTCACTCTCCAACTCTTCAGCTATCCATTGGTTAGAGTGCTGGAGAGTGGAGAAGATTGATGCTAGTTCATTAAAGTTTAAATATTTGCTATGTTAATATAAACTGAGCACTGATTGTATATATGTGTGGGAGATGGTGATGTGGACCAACTGATAAATGCTGATTCAGCACTAAACATGGCTATTGGAAATCATTTATCTTTTTCACATGTATGTAGCCATGTGTATCAGTTGTATAAAATATATTGAATAGATGTAGGGATCTTGAAAGTTTGAGTTCAAGTCCCTTATATATATACATGTGTGTAGGTATGTATCTATGTGTAAATTAATTATTAAAAGCAAACTCCATTACATGAATGAAGCCGAATCTGCAGACAAGATGTATTGATATGCAGCAACCAATAAGAATACAAAAGTAACAAAATAAATTATATAAACTTCTGCTCTTCATAGATAATCAAGTATAAAAGATCAAAATTCAATGAGATCTCTAAGATATACATAGTCATTAGAGTTATGAAACCAGAATGTTTGATTTACAATGAAAAAGACACACCCAAATTTTATTTTAATTTAAAATTTACAATAGTTTCCAATGCATAATAAATTTATTTCACCAGTTTTTCATTATTAGTACAATACGCTTCAATGTATAAAGGCAAAATTATAAAATTATAAATTTTCATATTGGCTAAGCACTTTCTGAGCCTGTTTGCTCCATATTCATAGCCGTAAAATGTATTCAACTTGTTGCAATTTCAAAAAAAATGGATGGTCTGGGTTGTTTTGCATAAATTTTCATACAAGTTGAATACATTTTAAGGCTATGAATATGGAGTAAACATGTTCTGAAAGTGCTTAGCCAATATTAAAATTTATAATTTTGCTTTTATACATTGAAGCATGTTGTATTAATAGTTTCCAAGAAAAAAAATTATCCTAAGGCCATAGATTAAATTGCAGAAAAATTTTTGTTATCAGTACATAGTGTAAAAGTTAGATAGCACATATTTTTTGCTAAGAAAGCAAACAACAACAAATGAAAACAAAATATCTATATAGTTATAAATATTTTAATCTGTTCAAGTTTCAATTCCTTAACTTCTTATTTGAAAAGACCTCAGTCAAAACTTGATCCATATTTGCAACATTTTTACAATGAAACCTTTTTTATATATCATATATTGATAATACTTACATTATTTATTACAAATGTAAGCTTGCAAATGACAGACATTGTAAAAGTTAATATCGGTACTTTATAAAATATGAAAATAAAGTATTAAACAAATTTCTTAATTATAACTATGATATTTTTCATTATTGAATGTAACATCATCTATTGATAAAAATTGAATCTGAAATATTTCATATTTGAATTCCATTTTTAAAATAAAAGCACATTTTAGTTAAAAACATCATAAAAGAATGAAAATATATCTTAACCTTTTTCATTTAATTTATTTTCCACCCATAGTTAGATTTAAGTTAATAGTCCAAGATTTTAATGATTAAAAACTTTATTTAATATTATGACTCAGTAAATTGTGCTTAATTTGTTACAAATTTAAGTTTACAAATGAAAGAAGTATAAAAAAAACATATCTGAACTTTACCAAAATTAAGAGTATATAAAAATGTGAAATATTTAATGGAAACAATGATTTTATATTTGCTAGTTCTTTACCATAATGTTATAGTAAATAAGAAATGAATGAAATTATTTGTTGAATCAATTACAATTTTTAAAGTTGAAAAACTATAATAAAGTCTTGACAAATCTATGAAATACTTATCTAAAATTGAAAATTGCATTTATATTTATTAAATTATCACAAAAAATTAAAATTAGTGTTGTTTCACAAAATATCTTTACTGTCATTATTGCTGTTTCCAATATAACCTAATTTCAAGTTTCTGAACTTGTATTTTTAAAAGTAAAATATATTTTTAAAAATCTAAGCTGAAACATAAATATATTTTATTTTTAATAATTATAACAAAAATATTTTGGAAAAATAATTATAAATAATTAAATACAATATCAAATTATGTAATTTCCTCTGTCATTGTTTAAAAAATAAAATAACAGGTTCTTCACATTCTTTTTCAAAAATTCAACCAATCAGCAACATCTAGTTTTGTTGGAGTATTTTCATCTTATATTTAGTTGACTGCTCTTATTGGTCTATTAGATATAAAAAATCTGAAGATGTCAGTCATCCACAAAGCAGTTTAATTTGAGTTTTTAACATAAAATGACATTTAAATAATAATTTTAAAGGCTAAAAAAGCAATTTGAAGCTGTAATATGGTGGTACCTTTACAATACTCAATAAGAAACTTACTATATATATATATATATATCAAAAGATTTAAAATTCAAAATTAATTATTACTAAAATTTTACAAAATATGTCTTTATCAGTAGTGATGTATGCCATTTTTATTATCCAGTAAAAACAGCTTCCAGTCTGCTGTTACTAAGCTTTTGTGACTTGTCTTCTTAAAAACAAATATTTTCAAATAAAGATTACTTATGCAAATAAATTACTAAAAATTATTTTTTTTTTCCAAATTATTAATACAAAAGATACAATTAAAATTGCCCTTCTGACCAAACTATCTACCAATCAGAAATTGTCACTTGTTTTAAAATCCAAATAAGGTATTCATCAGATTGTTTTATATGCAAATTAACATTCTAATTTTCTAGTGATCTATATGATAATGACATCTTCAATTTTTTTGAACTAATAATTTTAATTAATAAATTCTACACACAAAAAACTGCATATGTTAAACAAAAATTATAGATAGCTGTAAAATAAGAAAGAAAAGCCAAATGTTATAACAGCACCAACATAATGCCCAATATATTTCAAAATAAGCAATTTTCTAACTACTAAATAAGAACATGTTAAATAAAAGGAATTTTAATTTCGATTTTATCTGAAAACAAAATGCTGAAGAATAAAATTGACTAACCATCATACTAGAAGAAATAATGAACATTCTTAGATGGTAAACATTAATTATAGTTTACTTGCTCTGACAAATGATCATGATCTATAGTCATTCGGGAAAGAGATTTGAAAAAGGTTTGAAATTGATTTTTATGTTTAAATGAATGTTTAGCAAGAAGAATTTGCCAATATCCATGACCTTCAAAATAATAAATTAATTACATTTGCTTGATCTATAAAATCAGTTTTATACAAAAATTATTTGATCAGAAATAAAAACTTAGACTTATTAGCTAGGTTGGAATTTTTCAGGAGAATAATACACACTAAATAAGATAGCCCATGAGCAAATGCATTTTGCTATAATGTATCAGGCAAAAGTTTATGAATCCCTAAGATCAAGGATACTGAATTCCTTAAATATCCTGAAGTTACTTCACTTGCTTTTCCATAAATAGAATGAAATGATTTTAAACGTCTTTTATTCATAAAACAAGTTCATTTTATAAATATCTAACCAAATAAAAAAAGTGAAGTTTTATCAAATACTTTAAAAAAATGGAACGATTTATTTTTCTGATTATTTTTTCTTTTTCTTTCTTTTATTGAGTTTAAATAAAAAATTAAATATTCACAATTTTTTTTTAAATATATATATATTAAGAAATGCTATATATATATATATATATATATATATATAGCATTTCTTAATATATATATATTTATAAATATATATATATATATATATATGTATGAAAATAAAAAAATAATATATATGTAAATGAATTGTGATACATTGTTTAAATAATGGAGAAAAAATGCTTGAGAAATATTCATATGATGGCTAGAGAAAAACAAACTTTAAATAAAATAAATAGAAAGATTAATTAAACTACACAGAGGCAAAAGTGTCCATATGGTAGTGCCACTCAGTGCAAAACAGAACAATCAATGGATGCAGGAAGATTTTTGCCCAAAATCCCTATCTGTTGCTTACTCGTCCAATATCCCCAGACTAGTTTCTAGCCTTGTAACTTTCATGTGTAAAGAGCCTTGGATCCATTGATTACTCTGGATTGCACTGAGTGGCACTACTGTATGGTTAGTTTTGCCTCTGTGCTTTTTAAATAGAATAGATATAATTATGTAATAACAGCTGGAAACTAAATGAGAGAAAACTTAATCCAAAAAATAACAAGAAATATAAATACATGTAGTACCAACAGGAACTCAGATTTTAATGGGTATAATAATATGATGCAAAGAAAAAGAACTACAATTGTAAGTGTGCAACTTACATCTGACTCATCATGGGAAGTGAAAAGAAGTAGAAACAGTAAGCTGAATGATATTAAAAACCATCCTGGGTTCTATTATTTAGTGAGCCTTTGTTATTGTTAAACAGTATTACTAATCACACTGCATAATTATTAAATAAATGTAATCAAATCAAGCTGAAGGATTCTTAATCATGACTTTTATAATCAATTCCTCCAGGCTATGACATAACAGTTGGTACAGTTAACAGAAACATAAGCTAGAAAGTCAGGTGAGAGAGAGGATGTAAAAAATAAAATTAAAATGATTATGAAATATATATTAAAAATATTTTATGAAAAATGCTTTTATTTAATTAGATAAATAATGCTGCTAAAAACTAAAATAAAAATGGGGACAGTTTATAAGTTAATTAATTTAATCACCTTGAATTGATTAATTTTATAGATGTCATCTCTCATTTTTATTTCAAGTTAAATTTACGAATCTAAATAGGTGATTGAATTAATTAATTTATGGATGCATTCTGATTTTATTTCAAGTCAAATATACCAACATAAATTGTGGTTGAATAAATAAAATATTTTTGGGTTTGGACATTATTCTAGATTAATGATGGATTTATGGATGCACTCCACTTTGATTTCAAGTTAAATATACCATCATAAATTGTCAATAAAAAAATTTATGGGGGGAGGGGGTGTTAGTATATTATTTATCTTCTTTAAAAAATATTTTTTTGTTTATGATTTTGTTAATTTTTAATATTCAGATGTTTAGCATTAGACTTTTTGCAACTATTCATTTTCATCACATGACCACCTCCTCTTTTGCTTGTGTATAACTGTTGTTAAAACAGGCAAAACTCACTATATATATATTGCCACACACAGCAAGCTAGATGGGGATTTTATGCACAAGCCTTCTGGCATTCATTGATTACTCTAGCTTGCTGTGTGTGGCAATATATATATATATATATAGTGAGTTTTGACTGTTTATTCATTTTCAAGTTGAAAATAGGAAATGTAAACAATATTGGCATCTTTTTAATTTTGAAATAAAATTCACACATGCATTCAAAATCATTTACAATGTTGTTGTTTTTTATTCATGAAGGTAACATTTAAAAAAGGCATGTTTTAGTTGACCAATCAAAAGAGATTAAGATTTTATTATCCATTTCCTTTTCTTTCTGTTTTCATTAACTCTATACACTTTTTAATACATTTTCAATGAAGGATATTTTTAAAAAATATATCACCATTGAGTGCACATTATTGAAAACTTACCAAACTGATATTATGTATTTTGAAATTCAGCAAGCTGGAAAACTTTGAAATATTTCAGGGTCAT
The DNA here is from genome assembly GCA_028023455.1 of Epiperipatus broadwayi. NCBI lineage: Eukaryota > Metazoa > Onychophora > Udeonychophora > Euonychophora > Peripatidae > Epiperipatus > Epiperipatus broadwayi. The sequence goes on from JAQFVV010006210.1 coordinate 4,852,705, forward strand.
ATTGCATTGTTCCCAATACCAAATTTGTGCACAAAGTTTGAAGGAAATTCATTTGATAAAAGTATATTAAACATTGGTTACAAGATTTGACAGACAAATAAGTGTTTAAAAAGAAAGGAGTGATTTAAATACCACATCAATTCAAAATTGCTCTCAGTTGATGATTACATAGAGGTATAAATAAGTTTGTGTTTAAAAAAATACCTGATGGGACTAGATTATATAACAGAATTCGATATACATAATTTTGTCTCTTAATGATAGAAAGAAAATAGCATCATAATGCTTTGAAGACCAAAAAGTTATTAGAGTTAGATTGTGTGAACTCAGATAAGCCTGATGATCTTTCTTATTAATCTAATAATAAATAGTTAACTATTTTAACTTCCTTCACCTAGACCATTGCTACACTGCATATCTATGATTCTGTAAGAGCATGTAAGTATGGAGATAATGTTCAAATAATTATTTGGGGGAGAAAAAACTTCACCAAGAAGAAGAATGACCAAAAAAAGCAGAAATTTTGTATTATTGCTGTGGCAAAGTCAGGTGTACAGTCAAAGATTGTCAGAAAACTGACAAGATCTATAGGATCTGTGGGTTCAATGGCAAAAAGACTATTTTTTTTACCAGATCAAAATATCATTCATAGAGAAAATACTGATTTAGTAGGATTATCATGATAATTTTTCTAAGTCACTTGCTAATTTTAATACAAAAACATGATGGCAAAATAATCTAATCATGATTGCACCCCCTCTCCATTCTCTACATTTTTCATCTGCCAATCATTCTAATTTTTTTTTATAATTCATTCAAGCAAGAGAGTCTCCTTTTTACAAGCAGTTGTCCCAGGTTAGTGGGTTCACGTCCCAGCTGATGCTATGACACATGAGAAAAAAATTTTTTTTTCTTTTTAGTGAATCCTAGAACGGATAAATATATGCATATCAACAATAATGCTATAAAAAAATTTCATAGCTCAATAAGTACCATTCAATAGCTGTTGAATCTATTTGTAAGTAAGTTTACTTCTGGGAAAAACACTAAATTTCTTATAATTATAATGCAAAAAGTACTTAATCAATGATGTGTTCAATAAAATGAAGCTGCAAGTACTCAGAGCCATATTGAATCCCCAATGGTTCATAATGTACTGGTGCTGGCAACATGCTCATTGATACTTCCAAAAAGAAAAATAACACTCCAATAAGAAATTTACCCTCTTCTTCCTAAATTTTAAGAATGTAATATTAAGACATAAGACTAGTAAAATAATAAATTTAGAAATTGTAAAAAGGATGTTAGAACTTTTTTACATGGCTTCAGTTTACTCTTTGCTGTTTGCAACTGCACATTTTTTTTCATACCTCTATGCCACCTACTGTAAGCTCCTAAAGGTCAAAATGCATTGTTCCAAAATAGTTTGATGATATTGGATATGGTAGCACTGGATAAGAACTTATTAAGGAATATGATATGGGATCTATTAGTTACCAAAGCTTGCAGTAGGTGGCACAGAGATGTGAATAAAATAAGGAATTTAACATTAGTCACTTTTTATTCACTCAATGAAGTATCCTTTTAAAAGACTTATTGTCACTTACTTCCTTAAGTAGATGCCCTTTTTTTGTGAGATAAGTTTTACTAATATCCATCCATTTTAAATCTTGACAATTACTTATCTGCAAAAATTTTCCTCCATTAAAGTTTTGAAGATAGATTAAAGATATAAGTAACCCAGAGAAATTTCAGTTTGATAATCTAATGATTTCACAGGGGATAATAGTAACTTAGCTATTATTTGAGATAAAAATGGTCAGTGATTTTTTTTTCCAAAAGTCAATACTTTTTATTAGAAACCAGTCATTACTTAGACAATCTCAATATAGATAACAAGCAAGAATTTCAAACTGTTGTCAAGGCAACCTCCTTTTAGTAATAAAGGTGGAATCCCACCTCTAGTAATGGTCCCATATATTTATATAAACAATAAAGATTGCAACTTGACCAGAGAGATTGAAATTATTGATAGAAAGAAGTTTAAATAAATCTCCTTAAATAGGTAAATATAACCTGTTCTGAATAAAGCTACTATAATATTACAAATTACAATTTTCAAATTGCACCCACTTATTACTTAAATAAGTGTAACAATGCTAAAGATTAAATGGATTTATAAGCAACCATTAAAAACCAGTCAACACTTAGACATTCCCAATATAGATAACAAGCAAGAATTTCAAACTGTTGTCAAGGCAACCTCTTTTTAGTAATAAAGGTGGAATCCCACCTCTATTAATGGTCCCATATATTTATATAGACACTAAATATTGCAACTTGACCACAGAGATTGAAATTATTGATAGAAATAAGTTTAAATCAGCCTCTTAAACAGGTGATTATAATATGTTCTGAATATATAAATAAAACTGACTTTATATATTTGAAAACAACTGTGTGATTTTTTTAATCAAATTGATAAATAAATTGAAAAAATAGTATCATGATATAAAATAAACTTCAATTATTTTTTACATTATTAGACTAATTATTTTAAAAATTCTCTAATTGAGTCCCTAAAGTCTAAAACTATTGTTTTCAATAATGTGATAAAATTTAGTAGACTGCAAAAATAAACATCCTCAAACTTAACTCAGCTCTGGATAAAAAAAAAATCATATTCTCATTTCTATAAAATATTTGTGAAACAATAATAAGTAATCTAATTGAGGGACTAATAAATAGCTAATGCAGTTAAAAATAACATCAGAATTGGTTGTTTTCAGTATCTATACAAAATTGGCCACTGTGATTGTAATCAAAGTTCATGGTACCATATTTTATAGTCTACAGTAGCATATTCTTTAATATCATGAGTTTGTCGGCAAAAACTAATCATATTTAAATTTACTAAGTTTAAAAGCTAATATATATATATAGAATTGTAGTAAATAAAAGAATGAACAATTATTGATTACAAGATAATTTATTTTAAAATTATCATAATAATAATATTATTTAAGTATATTTATTATTAAACTTTCTATTTAAAGTCAATTAATAATATTATATATTAAAAATATAATTATATTTAATATTTCAGTTTTAAAGAAATGATTTGAATTGGTTTTGTTTGTAAAATATTTATTGTTTTTAATTATTTTAAATGTAGACATAAAAATATTTATTTAAAAGTAATAATAGTTGATTTGAGATATTGACCAATGAACTTTTTATTAAGTAGTTTTCTGACATTACTTTGTCCCAGGGTTTTTTTTAAGAGAAAGAAAGGAGCAGATGAGCAAGGTATTGAATTCATTAAAAATAAAGAAGACAACTATTTCAATTTTTTTCTCTATAAAAATTATAAAGATTTTAAAGATATTTTATGTTTTAAACAGTAAAAAAATAATATTTAAAAGCTATCTAAAGATATATTTTATAGCAATCATTAACATCATGGAATGAGTTTAAACCAGTTTCTTTATTATGACCTAATTGCAATCCTGAATGTCGACTCATAACTAAATGACATCTAAAGGAATTCTAAAAGAAAAACTAAAGTTATTATTTTTGTTTGGAATAACCATGAAAAAGAAAAGATAACTAGATTTACTTAAAAGGAAATATATCTATTATAATGTAAAAAAATGTTTATTTATTTATACCAAATTAAATACTTTTATTAGTCATATATTAAAAATTAGGAATATGCCTAAAATTCAGAGATACGTTTTTAAAACTTGTAAAGTTATAGATAGATAGATAGATAGATAGACAGACAGACAGACAGGCAGGCAGGCAGGCAGGCAGGTAGGTGGGTGGGTAAGTGGGTGGTGGGTAGGTAGGTAGGTAGGTAGGTAGAGAGATAGAGAGAGAGAGAGAGAGAGAGAGAGAGAGAGAGAGAGATAAATAGATAGGCAGGCAGACAGACAGATAGGTGAGTGGGTGGGTGGGTAGATAGGTAGGTAGGCAGGTAGGTATAAACAGAAATAACTTGTAGCTTTTGATGTTGTCAAGAAACTCAATTACTACTAAATGACAATTCCTAAGATTAAGCAAGTTCTCTTATTAATCTGTAATAGCCTCAGGAATAGTCAATACTAGTAATTGATAGTTTCTTGGAAACATCAAAAGTTACTAGTTATATCTGTTTACATGGATATAATCTTATTTCTATTCTTTATTATGTTAACAATCCATGGAAATATTTAACTCAATATATATATATATATAATGACCAACTATTGCACCTAATATTACTATAAGTAAAAATACTTAGTGAAAGAGCAGTGATTAGTAAAGATAAGATACAAACCATATCTTTAACCATACTGATTTCCCAATTCAGACTTGACAAGTTTTCTTTCTGTAATTAAGCGTCTATATGGGTAAGTAGGAACCTGGGAAAATATTTTTTAAAAAAAGCTTCATTTATCAATTTTTGTTAATTTTTTGCTATTCTTTATAAAATAGCAAATTAAGATGAAGTAAAATTTATGATTAAAATCAATTTTAAAAAGTAACAATTTTTAAAATTATCTTAAAACTTTGTTATCATTATCTGAAATTAAAAGAAGAATGCATATCTGATTATATCTGAACTTGTTAAATCTATTCGACATCTTTCTTTCAAATATTTGCACAAAATTTTTAAGTCTTCAGAATTTAAAAAATGTTTATCTAAACACAGCATCCACTTTTTAGAGATTTTTTTAAAACTTAATTCTGATGGAACAGTATTAGAGCATTTGAAAGTTACTTATAATAAGACCTTCATTCTTTTATTATTTCCAATCCACTGAAGATTTTTAAAATTAATTTGTAGAGAAACAAATTACCTTTGATCCTTATAATTAAAAAACGAAAATAAATGACAAAAAGAGAAATGAATTTGATCGTATTTGTTCAATCTTATCATTAATAGCAGAAAAAAGGTAGTTTTATACTTTTTAAAATTATACATTTACATATTACTTAAATATTTAATTATTTTTTCATTACTTTGAAATTTTAATTTAGTGTGTGTGCATCCATGTGTGTTTTTCTTGTTTGTTTAAATTTGTTTGTGTTTTATGAAATTAGTACAATTTCTACTTGTTAATGTTTTTATCAAGGTTATCAGTGTTTTTTTATTTATATAGTGCAAGAGATTACACCCCCCCCCCCAAAAAAAAATTTGTAATAAAAAATTGTTTATTTATTTTTAGGTATTATAAATTGAATCACCATCAAAGTACTGTTTATTTCCACCTTTTGAAATAATCCTGAAACTCTTGCAAAGTGGTAGCTCTTAATGCCCTAATTTTTTTCTTCACCCCTTCCAAGTTCACAATATATTTTTATTTGAAGCATTTTTTTCATTTAAGAGAATAAAAAGAAGTCACATGGAATGAGATCACATGAATATGGCAGATAGATCAGCTGTCGAATGGTATTTTTGGTTAAAACTTATTTTTCAACTTAAGGTTTTGTGTGCTGGTGCATTGATATGGTGAAGTTATCACTTGTCATTTTGCCACAACTCTGGATATTTTTGTCTTACCATATCAAGCAAACATTTCAGAACTTGTAGGTAAAACACCTAACCATTCTGAATAAATTCTTAACAGACATTACCATTTTCAGCAGAAATATCAGCAATGTCTAGACATTAGACATCACTTGCCATGCTTTTTTGAGATGTGGGAAATTTACACTCTTCTATTAAATCACTCATAAACAGCTTGCTTGTATGCTGTTTCAAGCATTACAACTGTTTTCTTTTCCATTTTCTTTAACAGAAAACAGAATTTCACATTGTTTCATTTTTTCAGTTATCACTTTAAATCGACCATAAATGAAATGCAATTAACAAAAAAATTACTATATGGTGTAATGACTTTATTTGATGATGCCAGTCAGCATACTGATCCAGGGTCCTCCATAAGAAGCATATAGTAGTATAAGCATGTACTATAATGCACTCCCATACCAGAAAATCATTTTGGCTTTTTTGGAATGCATCCTCATTGAATGGCTTTAATGCTAAGGAGTTCATAAAAAGATTGAAAGCTGGAAATGAACAGTGTTGGGCATGAATCATTGATCTAAAGATCCAGATTCCATCACTCTAACACTGTATCCAGAACAATATATTTTTATTAATAATAATAAATTGATTTGTATATGTATCCTAGTTTTCAAGAAGCATTAACTTACTGCCTATTTCTTTATAAAAGTCTCTTGTAAATTTTTTTTTTTTTTCAATAATTCTACAAATGTTTTGATATCTTCAATCTTAAATTATATCTTTTTCCTATATACTGTTATCAGTTGTTTTTCATTTGTAAATTTTTCTTAATGTTGGGTTCCTTTGCACCAAACTTTTTTCATTTAAGTTTATTAATTGTAACAATAATGTGACTAACTCTTGCTTGTTCTCAAAATCATTTATTTCATTTCTCTTCTTTTGTTGTTGTACCCTAAATGTTTTTTTTTTTATTATCTATGTGTTATTTGGCATTTTTGCTACATTTTTTAATAATAGCCATAAATTTAAAAAATATGATACAGATAGTCAAAACTTCTCTTTTTAAATGCAAGAGTGAAGATTTAAAGGAAAATAAAACACTGAGTCTGACAAAGAGATTCTATTTCATTTTTATTATTTTTTTTATTTTTTTTATTCTATTTGATATTTTATAATTTAGCACACTAATAGAATGGTGACCCTAGACCTAATGATTCCTGTATCAAACTCAATCTGTCATGTCTAGTATTCAAATTGTATATGACATTCCTAAGTGATTTTACTACATTTAGTTGAATACAGTAGTGGAATGATAGATGTAAAAGGTAAAGACTTCTTGATGAACTTATCTATGTTGGTCTTCAAATATCATTTAATTTCCTGAGCAACTAACCATTTAATTTACTCTATATGTTTGTTTTATTTATAAGTATTTATTTTTTCATTTCCATTCTGTTCACTGCATTTTTCTTAATCATTTTTTTTTCTAAATAATAATAATTCAACAGTTTGTTGCTGGAGCATTCATAAGAATTTAAGCACATAAAGTGACAGTGGAATCACATTCCATGATACCTGAGCTCCTGAGTTTACCACTAAATCACACAAAATGATTTTACTTGAAGCCAGTATTCAAAATGGCTTAATTCACAAATTATTTACTGCAACTTCTTAGTCATTAAAACAATTTTCATTTTCATGGATATTTAATGAGTTGATGGTGTGAAATTTGATAATATTGTTATAAGTCATCATTTTACAGTTTTAATATCTTATTACATCTACTATTAATGATCTGTAAAATCTAATACAAAGGACATTTGTTTGCACTTCTAAATTTGTTTTTTTGACCATGCATAAACCACCTTTATTATAATTACTCAAACAATATTTTTGACATTTTTAACAGTTTTGTTTAAAGTTATTATTTCGTTCTTAAACTTTAACCAAACTTAATTACACTCAAAAAAGTAAACAAAAATTACTTTAAAAACGCTACCTACTGAATTCACTCAGTGAAAAATTTTCTTAGTCATTTTTCTAAAAATATGAATTATTATTAGTTAAAACCGGCAACCTTTTTAACATTTTCTAATTGGATAATATTCAAAACTGTTAAATAATAAACAAATAAGATTTTGTCTTGGCTCATTGACATCAAATTCAAAGAAATGATTATGCTAAGCCTGTTTGTTACTTTAGTACTTGAAGCCAACGACTTTTTTATCTACTAGCTATATTATAATAATAGCAATAATAATAACAAAGTCTCATGCGTAGCCTCGTCCTGGAAATGGAATATGTAAATTACTTATTTACATATCAACTAATAAATTACCTATTTATGTGTTATCCAGCAAATATCAAAATCATGTTTTCTTCAATATTAACACCAGTTGGAATGACAAGCTGAAGTGTTATGATTATGATCCCCTTCCCACAGGTGGGTCGAAAGCAATGCTCAACAAATTATTTATTTAATTGTCTAACAGAATGTAATCTTTTTTTGCACTAGCGTATTAACGTTATTTATAAAATAATAATTTATTGGTCGAGAGTTCATAAGAAGTTGGAATAATAATAATAACAATGAAATAAGTTTACATTTAAAATAATTGCAATATCATATCTGCTTTAGAAATAAACAATTTATTTAAAAACAGTTTTAAAAAGCAATTTTAAAAAGATAATATTTACCTTGATAACCATTAGTGCTAATTATTCAAACTAGTTATTTTCAAATTGATCTCAAAAAGCTTCGAAGAAAGAAAAATAAAACAAGAGAATATATTTGGCGAAACAAAATTTTCAAAATTAAATAAGTAAGTGCTGTCAATATTTTTTTTAAAAAAGCTATAAATTTAAGAACTAATTTTTTCACAGCAATATCATTAATGGATACCATAAATATTTTATTATCTCACTGATTTTTTGTTTTTAATTTTTCAACATAGAATAATTTAAAAGTGCTTTATAAAATTAAAAGCAGTAAACCATTTGGATTAAAGGAGCCAAGAAAGTCTTTGAAAGTCTTCTATAAAATTAATTAAAATTATTATAAAGTCGTTTGATGGCAAGATTTTGTATATATCATTGTGGGTTTTTTTTATGTTTTAGTAGATGCGATGCGATGCACTGTGGCTTCTCCTTTTTCGGAGTCAGGAATCTTTCAGCCACTATGCCCAGAGAAACCTGTTAGACACCTTACCTTTTCTTTCCATACCCCACCCTAAGTTTTTCCCATATTCTTCTCTATCCTGATTCGTCTAACAAGTTTTAAATAGCACTGTGTACTTCATGTAGCCAATCTATGCTCAAAAAAAACAAAATTGCATTTTTGCAAAATTAATTGTGAATTCTCATAATCCTGTAATTACTAATTTTAAAAAAACTAGCTTATATCCACAGTTTTTATAATGATTTACTTGTAGCATTATTATTTGCAATGATGCTAATATACTTTATATGGTTCTGGAACTCCATCTCAAATTAGTTTCTAATTCTTTAACTTTTATGCAAACAAAATATTTTATGGAATCTATTCATATAACAACCTTTTCAGCCTAAATTAAAATCATGAACCTATTAACTGTTCTTAAAAGTATATAGTCATGACCATAAAGAGTGCTCACTGAATTGAAGCTTCTATTGTTAAGAATAGATAGAATTAATACTTAATGTACGAAAATTAGATAAACTAGATAAGTGATCTGAAGCATTTTTATTAAAAGTAATGAGTATGTCAACTCTTTTCCAGAGTGAATTAGATGAAAAAAATAAGAAAAACATTTATTTATTCAATCAGAAAATATTGAAGATCGTAAAAATTCATTTCTATGATTTCATAACCACAAACAGTATGAAAGTCACTAATAAATTAGCTTTATTAAATATCTATTTTATGTTTTTGTAACATTCTAGACAATGTACTAGCAGTAACTGAAAATTAAGTAAGTCTTAAACCAACACACAAAACCATTACTATCATTCATCACTTTATGTATCCACAGAGCATCATAATAAATGTGTCTTCAATTTTAATAATGAATTTTTATCTTTATTGCAAATCATATTTACAACTTTAAAAATTCTCCTAATCTGAAAAATATTATTATAATTTTAACTTGTATCATTTTCTGATGATTTTAAATATTTTACAATAGTTTTACTGAAAGCTTAGCATTGTATGTCATCAATGATAAATTTTTAAATATCATCTAATGGCATTTCAAATCTAAATTCCAATAATCATTAATTTATTCTTTAGTAACACATCATTTTGATTTTACACAATAACTAATCTTTTTTTATCACTACCAAGTTAGTTTAAACTTTTGGTTGCTTGCATCTTTGTGTAATATTGAATATAAAAGAAAATTGTATACTCTTTAAATTGATACTAAGACTGTATTTTAAGGAATAATGAATGCAAAAATATCCATCAAGAAGTACTATAGTCAAAAATAATGAATTTAGACACCACTCTTTTGATATTAGTAGTGGAATATTGAAAGAATAGAAAACTATTATAAGAGGCTAAAATTAAATATGTCAATAAAACTACATGATAATAATTAATGTAATTTTTAGAAATTTAATATGAACCCTTTTTCTTTTAAACATGACCAGTATTTATAAATAACCTGCTATTGCTAAGGAAGCTGTTTTTAGAGTATTTGCATGATCATAAATTCAAGTAGTGACCATCAGCTTTTCAAGAAGAATATTTTTAGAAATTATTTTGACCCTGCTGTATTCTGACAGATTTCTTTGTTCTCATTAGATTTAAGCTTTCAATTTTTTACTTTAGTATTAAACTATTATTATTTATCAGAATATAACAAATTTGATCTTATTCAATAGATATTTTTGTTAGGAAATTAAATAAATTTTAAAAAACCACATTTGATTTTCAGAATTATTTTTTTAATTATATTTTAGTGCAAACAAAATGCTGTCACATCATCAAATTTCAGGTGAAGCTGATTCAATTTGAAAAATGAACAAAAACTTCTTTGTTTCATGTTTGATTTAAAAATCTGAATGCATTTTTTAATAACTACTAAATCTATTAATTTATGCTTTAATAGTTTACAATTTTTTTATAATTTTTATATCACTAAATATAATAACAATCAGGTCAGTGGCCTCATTTATAGAAACCGCTGTTTGCTTTAAGCTTTCAATTTTTTACTTTAGTATTAAACTATTATTATTTATCAGAATATAACAAATTTGATCTCATTCAATAGATATTTTTGTTAGGAAATTAAATAAATTTTAAAAAACCACATTTGATTTTCAGAATTATTTTTTTAATTATATTTTAGTGCAAACAAAATGCTGTCACATCATCAAATTTCAGGTGAAGCTGATTCAATTTGAAAAATGAACAAAAACTTCTTTGTTTCATGTTTGATTTAAAAATCTGAATGCATTTTTTAATAACTACTAAATCTATTAATTTATGCTTTAATAGTTTACAATTTTTTTATAATTTTTATATCACTAAATATAATAACAATCAGGTCAGTGGCCTCATTTATAGAAACCGCTGTTTGCTTTAAGCTTTCAATTTTTTACTTTAGTATTAAACTATTATTATTTATCAGAATATAACAAATTTGATCTCATTCAATAGATATTTTTGTTAGGAAATTAAATAAATTTTAAAAAACCACATTTGATTTTCAGAATTATTTTTTTTAATTATATTTTAGTGCAAACAAAATGCTGTCACAACATCAAATTTCAGGTGAAGCTGATTCAATTTGAAAAATGAACAAAAACTTCTTTGTTTCATGTTTGATTTAAAAATCTGAATGCATTTTTTTAAAACTACTAAATCTATTAATTTATGCTTTAATAGTTTACAATTTTTTTATAATTTTTATGATGTCACTAAATATAATAACAATCAGGTCAGTGGCCTCATTTATAGAAACCATTGTTTGCCCATGAATATAATCTGTCAGTAACAATATTCAGAAGAAAATATTCTTTTATATTTAATTTAAAATAAAACATTTGTGTAAAAAATAAATATATTATAATATTTATTTTTTATTTTTAATAATTATTACACAGTTACAATACAAATATAATCATAAACTTTCCAAAAAATCTAGTTTTTAGATCATTGAATATTTTCTCGACGATCTTAATATTTCAGCAAAATATACTTGACAAAGTGCGTGATTGTCAAATAAACCATGTCCACTCATCAAACCAGAGTTTTGGTTCCTTTTGGATATCGATTATTCGATTTTCCCTGCCATTTTTTTATTTATTTTTTGTAACTAAAATATTAGAATATAAATACACATGAATTTTTAAAAAAAGCCTTACTAAAAAAAAGTTTCACAAAATTTTCACCAGGGAAAAGAAAAATGCATTTCTAATTTCTAGGAATCTCAAACAAAGCTTCATTGTGAAGATGAATGGGAAAGTTAATCTTCAATAGATCAGAGAAATCAATTAGATTGTAGCCCAAAGTTATTCCTATGTAATACGAGAAAAGATTTTGTTTCAGTATATTGTTGCAAAGAATTCTATTCAGTGTACAAGATATTTATATGTTGTTTACATAAAAATTGAACACATTGCCATTATGGGATAAGACCTCATCAGTCATTGAAAAAGACTTTCAAACAGAAATAGCAGTTTCTTGATGAAACCTTTTTGTTAAAGCAACGTAATATAAATGAACTTTGTGAAATCCAAACAGATGAATATCTCGCATTATATTTTTGTAAGATTACCTATGAATATATTAAATAAGGCTGTGAGAGATTTAATCATGTAAAAGACCTTATATCTGCTATGGTTATTATTTAATGCCATTTGAATTTTTCTGATTGGAGAGCATTTTATCAAGCATATTAATTATTTGTTTTACATTTAAGGATTCTAGAGACTTTCAGAAGAAGACTACCTTTTTCAGAACAAAATCATAATGTGAGGTTAAAGCAATAAAGATATCAATTTTTAGTTCACTTTGAGTTGTTATAGATAAAATTTGTGCAATTATTACTAAAATATATTACCTTTAAAATGACCATTATGAACAATGTGCCCATTATTCTAGAATCTCTCAAATTTTGGCCATGGGATAAATTTTTTGGTGGTATGTTTGCCAATAACTGAAACTCTCTGCATGTTTTAAAATAGAATCCAATGTCTAAACCAATTCTACCCACAAATCATAACTATAAGCAAATTCTTTTATTCTCACTATGCTTAGATGAACATTATAATGTTATTCCTGTAGTCCTGAGAATCATTGAGATGATATTAGTAATTTAATGGCCGTTATCCTCCTAACCTAATTCCAGAATATTGTTAAGGTAGATAATTTTCAAGTGTTAGCATAATTCTTAAGATTATTTTTTTTATGAAACAAATATTATTAGATATTAGTTTTTTAGATTATTATTAGATTTATTAAGCTTTAAAAGTAATATAGTTTTGCTCATATACCAAATTTTTGGAATAGTTTGAAAAATGTTGTTGAATATTTTTATCAAAAATTGGGCTTTAGATCCTACATTTTTATAAATTCTGAAGCTTCTGTCTACTCTTGGGACTTTTCATGTTTTAAGAATTTCACATTCACTATTATTTATCAATTGTATTAAATTGGAATTACTTATTATTCTGAAAAAAGAAGCTCCTTCTTCTTTTCCAATGACACTGTTTAACTCAATACAATTTTGAGTCATAAAGTCTGATATATGAGATTGTCAATCTCATTTACATTGCCAGTGGTAGTTATTTTAGTAGTACTTCTTAGCTTACTTAATCTTCATTAAAGTAAACAGATCTTTTGTTTAGTTAATGTAAAGTTTTATTTTCCCATATTCTCTTTATACTTTTTTTTTCAATCATCATAAAGAAATTTTATTCTTTATAGATAAATATTGGTTCTAAGAACCAATGTGCTAATTTTATTTTATTATGGGATAAATTTCTTTTGATATTCTTGCTGGATGGAACTTTTGGCAACTATAATAATCTATCATAACATGAGATATAGGTTTTATTTATATTGCTTTTAATATACCCAGTATATTCAATTCAGTTAGGTTTTCTTGAATTTCATTTTATTTATTGGATGGCTATCTGAAAATGGAAATGTAAATTTCAAAAGTGATAAGTCTTGACTTTTTGTTGCCTGTAGCAATATTAGTGAGTCAAATGTTAGTGTTGAACCTTTTTTTTAGCTTAAATAAAATATAAATCAAAGGAAGTCTCCATTCTCCCACTTCCTGAATGGAATGTGTTTTTCTTGATTGGCATTGTAAAGTATGTGAATATTCTTTAAAGCTTTCTATTCTAAAACCTGAGAACTTACTTTGTCATCAAAATTCAAATCTATAAATGCAAGAAATATAAGATGCTGGGAAAAAACATTTTATATTGGGAGGTTTGTGTTTAGTGCATACATTAAGATTATTTATCTGAAAGATAATTGCTATATCATTTGAGCTATCTTCAATAGAAATTGGTTGAATTTCTAAACGAACTAGTTAAAGACAATAAGCTATAATGTCAACTTGTATACATAACTTTTTTTTAGATCTCAAGTTAATTCTTTTTGTAACTAAAAGTCTATATTATGATTTTACCATCTAAACTCTTAATAAAAGCTTACTAAAAAAAAAAATTCAGTGACTTTATTCATTACTGTTTTCAAGTTAATTTATAAAAGAATAAGTAGTACTTAGAAAGTGCGTTAATAAATATGTATAAATAAATGATTTATTTATACTAATAAGCATAAAAATTGTAAAAATAAAAAAACATTATAGTTGGCATTAAGAAAAGTAAATAATGGAAATGGTAATAGAACGACATAGCTTACTAATTTATGTTTGATTAATGCATGAAGAAATAATATATAGATTAATAAATGAATGAATAATAATTATAAATAAATAAATGATTTATTGATTCTATATGAACAGTTTTAATGTTTTATATCTATTAACATGTTACATATGCAGACAAATATAACATTTTTCTTTAAAGGTAATAAAAAGATAACATAGTACCATGCATAAAATTGACACGTCAATTAATAGAACATTTGATTTTCATTTTAATGGCAGTAATTGCATTTCTGAAAGTCTTGTAATTTTTTTTTATGAATTTTTTTATAAAAACTATTTTTTTAAATACAAAAAAAAAAATCACAGAAATGTACAGAAATTCTATATGGAATTGGTTAGGTATTTTCACAGTAAATATTCATTATATTTTATTAATAATATTTAATTATCATACTAAATTATTATTTCAAATTAATTTTCAGAAAATTTTATTAAAACAATCAATTAGAAGTTTGTCAGCAGTTCTCACACTTATATAAACTTGCTACAGTACTTTGCATTCAATTTAAATCTTTGAGCCACAGTCAAAAGAGGTAATCCTTTTAATTAAATTATATTACTGACAGTTTTATTATTTTTTCAATTTTTAATTGACTATTGCTTTGAAAGATCATGATTTCAGATTTTAACTAGAATTAAAAATGGAATCCCCATTTATTATAATATTTTTATCGTGTACATGTGTATCTATATATATATGGGTGTGTGTGTGTGTATAAATTGCCTATTGCAGATACTTACGTATATTAGCAGCTCTAATTTATCAATATTATTTTTAAATAAATATTTGAAGGCAAATTATTATATAAACTAATAATTATTTTTAAAAAAAGAAAGACTCGCAGATCCCTAAGTATATGTTTTTACAGATATATTCCTGCTTTAAAAATAGAATATCAAACTTTTTTTTTTGAAAGTGAGTAGCATGGAATATAATATGTAAATATTTTCTATGCCAATTTAATTATAATTTTATGAGGAATAAGATAAAAAAAAAAACTATTATCAAAATGCTTCATTTAAAATGTATATCAAAGTTCACAATTTATGAATAAATTGTAATAATTTTTTAAATATTTAAATTCTTTACTATTTTTATAATTATTATATTTTCTCAGCTTTATTGTTTTTATGTTATGTTATCTCTGTATAACATATAATATTTTGTTGTCAACAGTATGTAAACTGAAGTTATTGTGACAATTGCTTCTCCAATCAAATATATATAATAAAAAAATAATATGGTACTTGTGATAGTAAATAATTAATCAAATAGTCAGTGCTTTCTAAAATGTAAATAAATCAAAAGCAGCACACATTAATAAGTTATAATAATAACTTAATAAAAATAATTATATATTTTTTTTATGAATAAATATAACGGATCTTTTTTCAGACAATTAATGTGTAAAAATTTTGAACATTTTTGGTTGTGCAAAATTTTTAGTTTTTGTTTGTTTGTTTTTTTATTTCTCTGAATAAATTTTTAATTTTGTGATACAAAATGATTTTTCATTACTAATTTACAATTATTATAGTTATATTTCTATGTATATGGTACTAACAGGTTCAACATTAGCATTTAGAGACAAATCTCTTAAAGATAATAAGCTGTAACAATTCATGGACATCATACAAAAAAAACTGATGACTGTAAATTGTTATTCAAATATTATTAATGTCTTAAGAATTAATATATGTCAATAGTTTGTTTTAAACAATGGTATATTTGAAAATTTAGACAACAAGGTGGCATTAGAAAACTTCTAAAACACTGGTTATCAGTAATAATTTGTTGCTTTTCAATCTTTTCTGCATTTCATATTTACAAAAAAATCTCAAAATGATAATTAAGTATTCTTATAAGATCGGTATCATTACAAAAAAAATAAAAGGAACATGATGATAATCTAAAGCACCCCTCACTACTGGTAGTAATAATAATAATTTTGTCAGCTGCTTGTTTACACTCTAGCTGATAATTTACAATTACATGCTTATTGATCAATATTGTATGATTAACTAGGTTGAATTATAAGCCAGTTATTTTAAAAAAATTCAAGCCTATTGAAAATAAATTTCCCAATATATTATCTTAAATTCAATCACAGTCATTTGCATAGTGTACCGGTCAAAATAGTATGCTCACTTAACAAGATTCAAATCCTAAGCAAAAGGACCTCGAATCCAATCATGCTCGAGATACACAGGTCTGGAGCAGTACTGAATTCTAACCTATTTGCCTATTCTTCGAATCTCTGACTCAATGAACAACAATTCTGATGACACAGTAAAATTATTTTAAATCCGTGCCCAGAAGCAAAGCAAAGCGGTAGAGCATAAGATCAGAATGATGATGATGATCGAGGACGGAGTAGCCCAGTTATTACATTATCATAGTTATTTACTAATGCTAAGCTCTTAGCTAAAGAAAATAATTCTAAATATTAACTAGAAACTAATAATTCAACACAAACCAGGATTAACACGAAAATATATATATTTAATGAATGCAGAAAACGCATATATATATGTTACAAAATTGTTTCACGCTTGGAGTGATTTTATACATTATGAAAACTTGGGATTTGTTTTATAAAATCCCCATTACATCAATTATTTAATAGATACCATTTTATAGAATGTGTTATAAGTTGTGCGAGGTTAATATGCCAAAATGTGGATGTACAAAATAATCTACAAGATCGGAACAGATTCGGATTACAGAAAGATACACGATAATTTAACGTTAATCATTTTGACAAATAAATATAAATTTACGGTCTCAATCATTTATTTACAATCTTGAAATCATTAGGCATTGTTTGGACCTAGCGTCTTTTGAATAAGTATACATAAAAAACAAACAATGCGCATTATTTACGAGAATAAATTATACAAATTGATTTACGTCTCTGGGAATCGATAAAGCTTTTTTTTAAAGGAAAGCAGTTTAAATCAATGGACTAAAAGTATTTTTACGAAATGAAACATTGTTTTTAACACATCATTGCGACTTACTAAAGGTTAGGCGGACGGTGATTAAATTAAAGACAAAAGTAACGGTACTAGCATACATTAAAGGAATCTGACCTTCATGGCGATTGTGGATATTTTATCATTTAAAGGAATACTTGGAAACAAACTTAAAGTGGATATATCCGCGCATTTCTGGCGGAACGATATCAAAGTAGAGGCTGGGAATGAGACCCCAGATCATTATGTACGGCCATCCGCAGCACATAATCCTCTTAAACTTTATATTTTAACAGAGAGCGATATCAAAGTAGAGGCTGAGAATGAGACCTCAGATCATTATGTACTGCCATCCGCAGCACATAATCCTCTTAAACTTTATATTTTAACAGAGAGCGTTGTCTCTGGTTAAGAAGGACGGGAGCTTCATGCTTTCGATGTCCCCAATAATAAAACAATCAAGAAAATGGAAAGATAAAATATCAGAAAGAAAATGTATGCCAGCAACATTATTGGACATGAATATAAATTTTATAATATAATTTTCAAACTTGGAAATTGTCTAAACTCTTGCGCAATAATCTGTTTCCAATTCTGAGTCATTTAACTGATCATAATGAATAATAACGTTACTATTTACAATATTATTAAACTAACAACATTTATATTTAAAGGATCGATTCCCAAATACGTATTAACTGGTAGGATTTTCCCTTCAGGCACCAGCAAAAAAAAAATGAATTAATTATATGAAAGTTGAAAGTTCACGATCTTTTTTAAAATAGAAAATTAAAGCAAAATTCATCCACAGTAAAAGTTTTTAATTTACTTTAAGAATCATGAATTTAAAATGAAAGCAAATTCGCGAGCAATTGGTATTTAATATAAACAAATCTTTATTGATAAGTTTTTAAATAAAGCCCACCCTTTTCCAAGTAAAACAATTATTTTCCCCTTGACTCGCGAACTTAGCGATTTTGGCATATTAAAGAAAATAAATCATATTTATACATTAAGCAAAATACATAAAATCTTAATGGAATCGCACACATTTATATATATAATTTAATTAAGCGTGAAAGGTAAGTTAAAATACATGATATGGTACTCACGTATAATTTGCCTGATGACGTATTACCCTGAAGGCATACCGGTCTAATGTTGCGATTTTTAAGATAACGTCTCCAAGTGATCTGCAGACACATCTACTCGATAAGATGTGTCCGCATATCACATGAACACGTCACGTTAAAAAGCGCAACATTAAATCGGTATGCCTTCAGGGCAATACGTCATCGGTTGACCATGTGATAAAAAACAAAAGGAATGTCACGTGATACACACCGACTGAACACCAGCATGTTTCTTGGTCCTGAAAAAAAAATACAAAAAAAAAAATTAGTGAAAATTTAATTCTGTGAATACAAAATATAGTACCCACAAAATTATTTAAAATGTACATGTATGAAAACTATTCAAAAATCTTAAAAATGTGGCCAATTATAACAGCGCGTAGCGCTGTAGTTGTTGGGGGGGGGCCCTGGGTGTTTTTGACAAGCGAAGCTTGTAGTACAAGATATAAAATACAAAACCCAAAAATACAAAAAAAAACCCAACAAATTAGTGAAAATTTAATACTGTGAATACAAAATATAGTACCCACAAAATTATTTAAAATGTACATGCATGAAAACTATTCAAAAATCTTAAAAATGTGGCCAATTATAACAGCGCTACGCTGTAGTTGTTGGGGGGGGGGGCCTGGGTGTTTTTGACAAGCGAAGCTTGTAGTACAAGATATAAAATACAAAACCCAAAAATACAAAAAAAAACCCAACAAATTAGTGAAAATTTACATGCATGAAATACAAAATAATGTCAATACAAAATATAAAAACAAAAAATTATGGAAAATGTGCCGTTAATGGCGATCACATAAAAATGTGCCATTAATCGCGATCACATGCCCTACTTTTACATACATTGGCTAATGAATTTACGAAAAATAATTTGATATTTGTAGAAATATTAACCCAAAAATACAAAAAAAACCCAAACAAATTAGTGAAAATGTACATGCATGAAATACAAAATAATGTCAATACAAAATATAAAAACAAAAAATTATGGAAAATGTGCCGTTAATGGCGATCACATAAAAATGTGCCATTAATCGCGATCACATGCCCTACTTTTACATACATTGGCTAATGAATTTACGAAAAATAATTTGATATTTGTAGAAATATTAACCCAAAAATTATTTACAAATTAAATGTAATTAAGTGGAAGTTTGATAATTGAAGAAATATAAAAAAAATTTTTTTTTTGTAAATTTAAAAAAAAAAAAGTTAATGCGAATCTACCATTAATCGCCATCTTGTATAAAATGTGGTATAAGACGCCGTAGTTTCAAAAAAAAAATTGGTAATTTTAAAAACGGACTGTATATTGGTAATTTTATTAATAAAATTATTGAAAATTAATTACAAATTAATTGAAGAAATATTAACAAAAATTGTTTGTACATTTAAAATAAAGATTTAATGCGAATATGGCATTAATGGTGACGTTACTTTTACATGCATTTGGATTACTTATTGTCTATATTCAATAATATAATTAGTTCTAAAATTATAATTATTATAAAAAAAATTAAAATTACTTACAAATAGCGTTCACTGTGGAGGACTGAATTGGGATATATGTTCTAAAATTGCAGCGAAAGGATCAGCTTTGTATGACTGCCTCCACATAAAAAAATCACTGTGATCAAGTGGATAGCAAAATCACAAGAGACAGAAAAATCAAAAAATTTCCCAAACCTCTCTCCGAATTTTAAATCTCGCGGTTTAAAAAAAAAAAAATTGACTCTCTGATGGATTAATCACGCCAGTCACTTCGTTGCCATGACAACGTTGTCATACAAAGATCGTCGATGCCTACCGGAAGGGAATACTGAGAGAGAGTTTAAAAGCAAAATTAGCAAAATATCATAAAGGATCTATGAATTAATTTGGCTACAAATTATAAATCACCTGTGAATGTTCGTATCAAGGCAGCTCTAAATTACATGATTTTACCGAATATATCAGCATAGCGGCAGGCAGGACGGTTGGCAATTCTATGTCATCTCATATGGCCAGTCAGATGGAAGTTTGACGGCTGGTAGACAGTCCTCCGAGAGGAAAGAGAGGTGGACGGCTCCGCTACTCACGCCCCATTTGCTGAACTTGTATTGGCTTCTTAAAAGTAATTCTCGATTGACTAAAAACTGACAGTAAACTCCAAAGTAAAACTCAAAGTCTAAGTGAAGTCTCTTTTGTTCACTGGTTCCTTTTATAACCTTTCAATACTGCCCAGAATTCAATTTCATACCCCACCCTTATCTCTGTAATCCTTTTAAAAACAACATTTAATTAGTAACATATTTTCAATAGATAAGGCTTGAAATATCCCTTTTAGCTGTTTTGAAAGATTTGAAACTGATAAACGATTTGTTTTTCGATTGTAATTAAGATTTATAAGTTTTAATTATAGACAACGATCTGACTAGTGATAAAGATAATTTCAATATTTCAAGCCTTCCCCATTTTTCTTTGTTGTTACATTGAATATACACAGATATAAAAATAATTACAAATATCTAAGCAAATGTATTTTTATAGCAATAAAACTATTGCTTTAGTCATAATATATATACGCATCATTCAAACTACTGTTTCATTTTTACTAAACAAAATTAATTTTACTCATCTTTAGAATGATTCGACATATAGTGTGTGAGTGAATAGCATATATTTATAGCAGGGTCTGAATTGCGGGCCCCATAGGAGGTTAGTGTAGATGGTTAAGCATGAAGCTCAATGATGATTAGACATTGACTGCTTCAATAGAAAATGGTCATTCTAACATTGTCCATGAGGCTGTGTTATTGTCATATGAGCAGTTGGGATTCAATGTGGAAAGTAATACTTTTGGGCATCTAGCAACCATTTTTAATTCCATAATTATTATTCACGTTGAAAGTTTGAAATGAGAGTATTCTAAGGGTAGGCCAACTCATTTGAACAATTACATAAACAATTATATAAAAGTAAGAACTAATATTTTTATCTTACTCGGCAGGAAAATGATCTATAAGCGCAGTCAGCTTTTCATTTATACAGCCTATCCTTATATCAAATCTTATAGAGAAGAAAAACACATACCGAAAAACAAGAATGTTGGATGGGAAGAATTGAATTAAAAAACTATAATTAAAATTTAATCAACTGTGATATTTCGAACTAGATTATTTAGATCATAAAAACATCATATCATTATGTAAACTATAATAGTCGTTTATTGCATATTTTTAGTTTATTATAACTTTTGACTACCAAAAATTTGTCTTGCGTTGTTAGCCGAGAGGTATCGCAGCCGCCATGCAAGCAAGTAGTTGGTTGCAGACGGGTGTGGGTTCGCGTCCCGGCAGATGCTATGACATATGAAAAAAAAAAAAAAAATTTATAAAATTTCAGGATTTTTTTGTGTTTTTGTTTACAGAAAAACTGTATTAAAATAGATTTTTTAAAATAAAAATAAACAAACAATAAAGAAAACGAAAGACTAAAAGCTTTTTTTTATCTGATACATTTTCTAGACTAAAAAGAAAACAGCCTCTTTATTCTACTTTATTGAAAAGATGTTTGCTTTTTTTGTATTCTATAATTTTATTATCTTTTCTTTAAAAATAAATAAATAATAAAATTTCGCTAATCTTGCAGTGTTTTATAAATCCTCACCATATGTTGTATGTTTTACTGAAAATGAGAGACTTTTTTTTGCAAGTTAAAAAAATAAATAAATAAAACTGTGCAGAATCGGAATAATGTTGTAAGCTGATCTTGAAATTGTCAATTTAAAAAAAAAACATTTGAATAAATACATCAAAATTTAAAGCAGATTTTTGATTTATTTATTTTAATAATTGAGTTTCAACTGATTTAATACTTTACACGGTCTACATCTCATATACTCAGTAAAAATAGATTTGTTAGTACAGAAAAGTTTACCTAAAAGGCATTTTCATTAATCAATAAAAGTACTTACTTTAAAACTATTTTAATGATAGTTTATATATATAAACTATCAGCAACAAATTAAAAAAACCTAAACATTTCTCTAAAATATATGCATAAACGTGTAGCAACAAATTATATAAATTAAAAATCATTTTCCTTCATAATTTGATTTTTTTATGTGTGTGTATATATATATGTGCACACATGAGAAAATAAAATGTAAAAAAATTATATTAGGAAATCAAGTTTAATGTTTTATTTATGTAGTTATTACTGTACATGATTATCATATTTATAACCTGAGTTTGAAACCCAAGTGAAGTATAGAAACTTTTCAGTGTACTCGATTTTAGTCTATAACTTTTTTTTTTAATTAGTCAGTCCATATTCAATTCAATTAGCCATCCAATTATTGATCAATAAATTACTATCTTTTTTTTTTCTCGACAGGGTAAAGATCTCACACGAATCTGCATTATTCAGGTATGCATTAATAATGCACTGATCATAAATTAAAATTATGCTTATAGTATGTTGTAGCCTTCATCTTTGGCAAAAATTGCATCATTCTTCTATGGATGCTAAATCTATTTTTTCTGTTTATATTTTATATCAGATTTGATGGTTACTTTATTTCAGCAGTGTTTGGTAAATAACTTACCTTTATCTAGTAAGTTTATATTAGAAACAATTTTTTTTAACAAACAAAAAATCAGTTGATTCCACAGTTCACATTTAACATCTGCATTGTTGCTAATAACCCAATCTTTTATTCTAATTTAGATCTATATGTGTAAGTATGACTAATTAATTGACACCAGATGACAGAACTAATATATCAACATATGTGGTAGAACCAAATCTGGAGATGGCTTTTATTGGCCTTAGTTATTGAAATATATTGAATTGCAACCAATAACATTTCTATACATACTTATAGATATAGGTTGTTGTAATTCTGAAGTTAAAATAATAATGCATCACGCAGAAGGTTGCATTGAAAGGCACTACTGCATGGAGAGTTTTATCTCTGTGTAAACAGCTTGTGTAAGCATAAAAATAGTGATCAAGTAATACTTGCATCAGTAAATTTGATGTTGCTCTTTAAAAGTACCTTCTAGTTGTGCTAAATTTAAGCAGTCAAACAAAAATTGTCAATTAACATTTTCAAGATTGATATGTTATTGAGATATGGAATCAGCTTAAAAAGCGGTTGTCAGGAAAAAATAGACATGTATGTGTTCACTAAAAGAACAAATCCTGACTTGCACATTAACAACAACATTATTAATGACTTGATTGAAAGGTTAGTGATATCGTTGTTAAAATAATAATTTTAATGTGGAGTTACTTTTTGAAAATAATTGATAGATTAAAGCTATAAAGAAAATAGTCATTTACTGGTGCTATTAATGCCTGTCACTTATTGAATGTCAATGACTAAAAAAAAAAACTAATCAATAAGTTTCAGATTTTTGTATAAAAAAACAATCAAAAACATAAAAATAATTTATGTAAAAACATAAAAATAATATATATTTAAAAAACAAATTTGAAAATAATATAGTATCAATAATATTGATGCATAATGGTTATAACTTAATTCAACAATTATAATTATTAAAAATTATTTAAGAATTCAGTTAACAATGAAGCCAAATTTAATTCCATAAGAAACTAAATTACAAAATTAATCCATGGATTAGATACTAGTAAAAATTTAACAAGCACAGCTATACAAAAAATAAACTATGTATTCCATAAGAAAAGGATTGATGGCAATAAATCCATAAGAAATTAAATTTCATAAAGGTATCCATAGCCAAGGAAAGTAAAAAACACAGATACTATAAAAAAAAATTTACAGTTAAAAATAATCATTAAAAACCAGTCAACACTTAGACAATCTCAAAATCAATAACAATCAACAATTTCAAACTGTTCTCAAGACAATTTCCTTTTAACAATAAAAATGAACATTTACAAACTTAAAGATTTAATAGTTCTATAGTACAAAAAATTAAGTTATGTAATCCATAAAAAGTAATTAATGGAATAAATCTATAAGAAATTAAATTCCAAAAAAGCCATTTATATTTGGAAAAGACATAGATATTATTATAAATGTACAATCTTATTATTTGTTTCTGCAGTTATATTTTATTCAGCTATTGTTATAAATATATGTATTTGGCAGTGTATTTTTTATGACATCCAAAAGGATTTTCATTTTCTCCAAACAAGGATAGCTTTTGTGCAGTTAATATGATGAACTTTTTATATTGTTATGTTTGTTACATTTTTGTTTAAATTTATTTAAGATTGATTTAATATTTTAACTTCTTATAGAGTTAGTTGTATTTGGTAATATTATTAATTTAACTTTTTATAGAATTATTTTATTGGTCACACTTTTTAAATGTATATTATATAATCATTGTTCATTGCTTTGAACTGTTAAATTTATTATTTTCAAGTTTGGTTTCTAAAAGTATCTTCATGTTTTTATGAAAAATATGAAATTTCTGGATTAATTTTTTCTTTGATCATTAATATGTAATTGGTAACTCCATCCTATGGGTAGAGCTCTAGTAACATTCATTTGCTAATCTTTTTTGATACTTTAAAAGAAACACATAATCCTGAAAAATTATTTCATATTTCTATTAACTCCATAAACATAATATACAAAATGGTTGATCATCTTTTGAATAATAATATCAGAATTGAAATGAACTTTATTAATGATACATCTATTTTATCTACTCATTTAGATGTTTATAAAGATATTCAAATTAGAAAAGTTAAAACAGCTCTTTAATATCTTAAAAACGGAGATGCTGAACATCCTTATGAGATACTTAGAGAAGTTTAAAATATGATGATGATGTGTCAGTTTTAAATGTTTTGGGAATTTTTTTAAGAAAAAAGTCAATCCAAGCCATCTTATTTTAAAAACATATTTTTAAAGTCCAGTTTATAAAAATAATAGAGATATATAATATTTTTGTTACTTATATAACAAAAGTACTTTCAAAAATTTTATTGAATTAAATTTTTTCTATCATTAAAAAAAGGCTATTTAGAGACCACTGTAATTTTGAAGAAGAAAGAAGTACTACAGATATGAGTTTTGTTTTTGACAAAGGCAAAAACATGTCAGGATTAAAGGTGCCTTTTATATATTGACTTGGTCATGATATGTGACTTAGATTAATCATGCATGTAATGATCAATGAATTATACTAGTGCAATATCAGATTGAAATTATATCTAGATGGTAATAATCCTTCTTCACTTGTACCATATTATAATATTAAATCAGTGGTGTTAAATGTCAGAATACTCTCTTTCCAGCTGCAAGACAGACTTTGAGAAAATAAGATTAATGTAGTTATATAGACCAAATTTAAGGGTCTTGGAACAAGAGTATGAATATATTAAATCATTCACTTTACATCTATTTATTTTAATGATCTTACTAACACTTATAAAATATTAAAATGTATTTTATGCTAATATTAGAAAATATTGAACTGTGTAATGATCAATAAATTTTACTAGCACAGTGTTAGATTGTAATTATATTTAGAAGGTAATAATCTCTCTTCACTTGTGCCATACTGTAATATTAAATCAGTGATGTTAAATGTAAGGATGCTCTCATTCCAGCCACAAGATAAAGACTTTGAGAAAATAAGAATGACCATCTATTTTCAAACCTAAATGCACTTCTATAGACCAATGTTATGTGTCTTGGAATATGAGTGTTAATATAACATTTAACATCTCTGATTTAATATTATAGTATGGTGCAAATAAGGATTGATTTTTATCTTCTACATTAAACTACAATCTGACACTATCCTACTAAAATGCATTGATCATTACATAGTTTAACATCTAATATTAGCATGAAGTAAATTTTAATATTTCATAAATATTAATAAGATTATTAAAATAAATGAATGTAAAATGAATAATTTAATATATTCATGTTCTCATTCCAAGACACTTAAGATTGGTGTATTTAAGCACTTTTAGGTTTGAAAATAAAATGGCTATTCTTATATTCTCAAAGTCTTTATCTTGTGGCTGGAATGAGAGTATTCCTGCATTTAACATCTCTTATTTAATATTATAGTAAAGCACAAGTGAGGTAGGATTATTACCTTCTAAATATAATTACAATCAGACACTCTGCTAGTAAAATTCATTGATCATTACATAGTTTAACATCTAATATAAGTTATAAAGTGAATTTTAATATATCATAGGTATTAATAAGATTATTAAAAGAGATAGATGTAAAGGGAATGATTTAATATATTCATGCTCTCTTTCCAAATATTTCATAAATATTAATAAGATTATTAAAATAAATGAATGTAAAATGAATAATTTAATATATTCATGTTCTCATTCCAAGACACTTAAGATTGGTGTATTTAAGCACTTTTAGGTTTGAAAATAAAATGGCTATTCTTATATTCTCAAAGTCTTTATCTTGTGGCTGGAATGAGAGTATTCCTGCATTTAACATCTCTTATTTAATATTATAGTAAAGCACAAGTGAGGTAGGATTATTACCTTCTAAATATAATTACAATCAGACACTCTGCTAGTAAAATTCATTGATCATTACATAGTTTAACATCTAATATAAGTTATAAAGTGAATTTTAATATATCATAGGTATTAATAAGATTATTAAAAGAGATAGATGTAAAGGGAATGATTTAATATATTCATGCTCTCTTTCCAAGACACTTAAGATTGACCTATATAAGTGCATTTATATTTGAAAATAAGACTTGTGACTGGAACGAGAGTATCCTTGCATTTAACATCACTGATTTATTATTATAGTATGGCACATGTGAGCAGGGTTTATTACCTTCTAAATGACAATAATTGAAATTATCTTGTTATCCATTATAATTTAATCATGTCACACAGTTTCTATCTGAATGAATTGAAAGTATTACAACTGATTAATGGAAAAGTCTGTACATCTGACATAATAGCTGGTATTAAACAAAAATGGGTACTAGCTCCAATTTTGTTTTCCATTTTTATAATAGTGGTCTTTGGAACAATTTATAGCAGGTTTATGAATCAAGGATCAAAATATGCTTCATGTTATGTTGGAGAAGTTTGGACTGATTAAAAGCAAATTCATAGGTTTTTTTATGAACATGCTGATAAATGTGATAATTTTGCAATTCAAAAAATGATATGGGGGATGTTTTTTAAACGTTTTGAATACAATTTATTAAAATCTCTGTACAAATCCATATTCATAACAAATTCTTTTATCAATTATGATTAGAAGATAAATTTTCAGAAACTTTCAATTTAAATGATGAAAAATGTGAAATACTTTTAATATAGGTATACCTTTTTAAAGAGAAAGGTATTTGGGTTGCAACCAAATTCCAGATGACTACTGCCACTTTTTAAAAGATAAGATATTTTATCATTATGATGTAGTAATGACATTTATTATATGGGTTATTTTATTTTTATTATATTAAAGGCACTAGGAAATATTAAATTAAATGTGTTCATAAAATTTCTAAAAATGCAACAGACAAATTATAAAATGAGTACATATTTTTCATCTTTTTGAATGTGATGCTATAGAATCCATTATTGTAAAGTCACTTTTATTAGATTGTGCATGTGAATTGAATGAATGGTAACAGACATTTTTAAAACATGTTTTATGATAAAAGTGAATATGGCTTTCAATGGAAAGACAAATCCCATTTATATTATGAAGATTACCTTTAAATCACCTTACTGAACTGCAATATTAGTTATTTTTATTGGAAAATATATAGATAATGATAGGATACATTGGAGGACTATAATTAGGTATGATTTAGAATTGTAACAAAAAGAAATGGTACTATGAAGGCTAAAAAAATAGCAACCCAAGATATCCAATAGCAGACTAAAAGTATAGTATATGATATGTGTATATATTTATGTTTGTGGATTGGTTTGTATAATCACAAAATGTATTAACTTCTATTTTTCTATCTGCTTTGTTTGGGGGATGGTGGTAAAGTAATTGTAATCATTTGTGAATTGCTGCTAATTGTTATGATGATTATTTGATTTTTCACTGATTACTTATGCTTACATAATCTGCTTTTGATTATCATATCTTAATAATCATACATAAAGCAATAATCTACTTTTTATTCTTTTTTGCATGATTTTATCAATGATAACATCAGACATGCTAATCTGAATTATCAATTTATTTATATCATATGGTAAAGAAAAAATGAATCTGGTACTCTTAATATAGTCTTATAAGAAGCTACAATATGTAGATCTAGTATGCAATTGAAATTTTCTTTTTACTCCAAAATTGAAGATGTTGATCTGCATTTCAGAACATCTTGTCGACTGTAAAGCCATGTTATTAAGAATGCAACATTTAGAGAGTGGGCTGTGAATTTGTTCACATAACAACATAACTGTATCTTTTATACTAACCTTGTACATAAAAGATAATGAAAAACATCAAAAATTAATGACTCACGTGTAAAGAATCTAATAATTTATGTGTATATATTTTCTGAATATAACGATTTGAATAAAGGTACTTTTAAAAAAAAAAAAAAAAAAAAGAATGTGTCTGAGTGAAAGGGTATTGTTTGTTTATTTATTTTTTGTATAAAATACTGCAGAGCTAAATAAATTTGTATGTTAAAAAACAATTCCAATTGAAGTAAACAGTTGAGTTTGACAGCACTAATAAACAACAATGTACTAAACAAATTGTAAGTCATTTTGTACTTGTTAACAGTTGACTTGAAACTCTGCAGCACAAGAAATTAGTACATGTACTGTTAACCCATAAGCTCAGGGGCAATATGTTATCTGTATCGTGTTTGCTTTTAATCAAAAGACTTTTCAATAACTGTTTTTAATAGTAGAAAATATAATTGTAAGTCATTATCTTACAATGCCTATAGAAGT
Source organism: Epiperipatus broadwayi (assembly GCA_028023455.1). NCBI lineage: Eukaryota > Metazoa > Onychophora > Udeonychophora > Euonychophora > Peripatidae > Epiperipatus > Epiperipatus broadwayi. The sequence goes on from JAQFVV010006210.1 coordinate 4,882,152, forward strand.
TGTTCACTTATTTTACTGTTGGTGAAACTTATGATAATATTTATATTTTTACAGCCAAGATTACTTTTCTGAAATTAAAAAACCCTTATTAACCTGAGACTGCTTTTTTTTGGATTCATAAGCGAAGATTCCAAAATGGATTTTCAGCGCTGGATAATATAATTTTAAAAAAAAACTTGGTTCAGATTAACTGAATGCTCCATCTGCTACTAGGTTTGCTTAGATATCGCATTATCTTCCTAAGCAATTAATTATAAAATTACTATTGCCAATCTAGGACCTTTATTCTGAAGCTCTTAACAGCGTGGCACGCATTTAAAACAATCGGCTATGGGTTGACAACATATATAAAATATTTGTTTCATGCGTATTAATAATTTCAGTAGATGGGGGGGGGGGGAATATTAATCAGATGTACAATTTTATTTAAAAGTATTTTAACAAATTTTTAAAATTTTAATTCATTGCTTTTAATTGTTCATGAATAAAAAATATGTTAAAGGAATTATTTACCAAAAAATTAAAAGTAAATATTTTTAAAAAAAATTAATACTTTTAAAAACTTTTTAAAAAACTAAAAATTTGTTCAACCGAATTTATTAAATATGTTAGGAATGCTTATTTTAAAAAGTCAAAGTATACTGTAAATATTTTAACAAGACAACGATTACTGTAAGACAAGTAAAAATTAAAGACAATTACTATTTAAATACCGTATTTAGTTAAATTGTGAACATAAATGAACAGTATTAATGAATAATATTTCTGTACTGTAATTTTCACTACACCACTCTCACACAAAGTGTGGACTGGTTTCTAGCCACTTTTAATACATTTTGGAAAAGATGTATGATTCCCAAAGTTCACATTACATGCTGAACCAGCACTCATTAGTTGGGCCAGATCACAATTTCTTACACATATCCTTACCATTGTTAAGTATATCCATTTACTACAGATTAATTGATAAGTATCCAACTTAACTCCTCTCACAACTTTGACACAAATCACTTAATGAATAATATTTCTGTAGTGCAATTTTCACTATACTTTTCTCATGCAAAATAGGTACTGGTTTTTATTCATTTTTAACACTTTATAAAGGGGTGTGATCGTAAACATATGACCAAAGACGTGAAATGTGCATCTTTGGGATACATTTTTTTCATATATCTTTGGTCATATGTTTATGATTACACCCCTCTGCAAGGTGTCAAAAGTGGATAGAAACCCATTCCTATTTTACATGAGAATGATATAATGTAAATTACATTACATTATGTTTCATACGAATTTTCTATGAATTCATAATATAATGTTGACATGACTTTTAAATGTTATTAAATTTACATAATGTTTTAAATAATATGAGTAGTGTGTATTAACTGAATGGTTTATTTACCACTTGCATTTAAATAATAAAATAACTATTTAGAAATATATAGTTTTAGGATTATTAGCATAAAATATGAATAGAATAACCCATTTTAATCACCTTTTTTTAGATTTTTTTATGACATTTGCTGTTTTGAAGTAAAATAATAGGTAAAATGACTGGTAATTTATCTTCCAACTTAAAAAAACTAGATATCTTTGTACTAGTTTTTGAAATAATTGGTGTTTCTATGGACTTAAAACGTTCTAAACATGATTGAAAATTAGCCATCCAAAAAAAAAAAACTCAGATTTACTCTGTGTTCTCAGTATAGCAGACTAATTGTATTATCAACTATACATTAAAGATTTTCTCACCAGTTTAATAATAAACTTTAAAAGCTTACAACTGAGAGAATGAAAGAAAAATAGAAAGTAAAATTTGATAGAGTACAGAAATAATATAAAGTAAATAATATAAAAAGAACAGATATTGAAGAAGTTAAAAAAAATATTAAGTATATGGATTGAATGTATCATCAAATGTATGTACATACATGAATTCAGTCAATACTTAAACAATACTAATATTAACTATATATATATATATATATATATAGTTAATATTAGTATTGTTTGGTGCTATATATATATATATATATATATATATATATTGTAGCACCATAGAGGCTGGAAGCATCTAGACATTTATGTTTGGTTTTCCAAACGGTGCCACTAGAGTTCCATCTCACTACAACCTGACTTACCAGATCTAGGTATGCCAGACGTAGCTCAGGAGGCATGAGATTCTCATGAACAAGTGCAATGAATGATGAGTGATGCAACAAAAACAAAATAGAATTGAACAACTGGATAACTAAGATTAATTTTAAGTAGCAATAAATTTATTTAACAAATTAATTTGCAAGTTCTTCTAATAAAGTTCCTTCATATCCATGTGAAGATTCATTGTTTTATTCATTTCTGGTCCATTGGGTTTCTTTGGTATACTTTAGTATGACTTAAAGAATGTAACTTGTTGAGAGTATAATAAAGTCCTTTCATAGTTCTTTTAACAACTTACATCTTTAGTTACATAATTAATTCACAGAGAGGAATGTGTCAAATTGAGATAACAGAGAGAGTAATGAAGACAACAGATAGCATCTGATGCAGAGTTCCACTTAATTTAACAAATATTTTGTTTGCAGTCCATTGTGTATCTTAGAATACATTCAATAATAGTACAATAGGAATTAGAGAATGCAAGTTCTTTAACAATTTACATTTTGTGTCTAATTCAGTGTTCCAGTTAACCTTAAGTTATTTTATTTGCAGTCCATTAGTATTTCATTAAATTTATTAAATCCAGTAATGTGGTTTAAATTACTCCCACAAAATCAACATTCAGGTAAGTATTAAGCATTTGCAATTTTATTCAATATGCAGGTAAGCATTTATAATTTAGTCAAATATAGAGGTATATTCATACACATAAACTTTATTATATTATCCAGATAGAAGTAATATGCAGTTGAAGCATTTATAATTTAGTCAAGTATAGAGGTATATTCATACACATAAACTTTATTATATTATCCAGATAGAAGTAATATGCAGTTGAAGCATTTATAATAGTCAATATAGAGGTATATTCATACACATAAACTTTATTATATTATCCAGATAGTAGTAATATGCAATTGAAGCATTTATAATTTAGTCAAATATAGAGGTATATTCATACACATAAACTTTATTATATTATCCAGATAGAAGTAATATGCAGTTGAAGCATTTATGATTTATACAGCATTTAATTATTCTAACATAAATATTTACTTGGTCTGCTGCAAACGTATATTTTTATACATAAATTCATTAGCAGTTTTATTTATACTTTGAAATATAGAATATAATTAACATTTTCGTATTTCTCCATTATTTTTTTTCTTTTATTAAAATTTTTATCATAGCATTAATAATTGAATTGCTACTATTTTTAATTCTTACCTTATTACTTGTTGTTCTCTTTCAATACCCATGGGGCTTAATGAATGGCACAGTAGACAGGCTGGAGCTTACTTCATGAGGGTGGATGAAGAGCAAAATGCAGGTCAACCGCCCATGTTATATTGTTTTTTCATGGTTAAGTTTTGATTTTTTTGTCTTGCTTTACTTAGTAAAGCTGATAAAATAAACACTCTCTGACAACCCGAATTTTCCAAATATTTTGTACTTTCTCTGCTTGTTTTATTCAATATGACTTCTCAAAAGAAAAACTACTTAACCGTCGATAATAATAAAAATTATTCTCTCTGTCTGATAATCCAAATTTTTCAAGCTATTTATACTTTCTGCTTATCAGAATGGATTCTCTGTATATGACGCCAGCCTTAATTGGTGTTGGTAGTATGTTTTCGTCCATGTTCGTGCCATCTCCTCCAGCTCATTGGCTATGCTTTTTGGCAGTAGAAGACCGTTTTTAATTATCTGGCTATGTGTTTTCGAATTCCAATTAATTTTACATTTCTTTGCCTAAAGGCATTGGCTTAACACCTAAGTTATTTTGCCTTACAAATTATTTTTCTGCAATACAAAATAAACTTATCTTTTTTAATGTTTAAATATATTTTTTTCTTTTTTACTTTATTGATTTCCTTTTTTTTTTTTGGATTGATGAATTTTAATAAAGAAAGATTTATACTTTCTTTTAATTGCAGATTTAACGTATTTGTTGTGTCTTTTTTTTATTTTTAATTTGACCAAATGATGAATTTTAATAAAGAAAGATTTATACTTTCTTTTAATTGCAGATTTAACGTATTTGTTGTGTCTTTTTTTTTATTTTTAATTTGACCAAATTAACATTTTTTTTTCATTGCTGTCATTTTTCATGATTCCTTTGTTTCTTTAAATTTTTAGTTTTCCTCAACCATTATTAAGTCTTTTCTCGTCTAACAACAAATCATGCCAGTATTTTTAAATGAGGGGGTGTATCTTTTGAATATATATACATGGAGAACAGTATATCTGTTTCATTACCACCCACCAAATTTTGGGATGAAATCCAGTACGATTTTATTCCATATAATATACACTTCATCTCTCATTACCACATCTCTTCTGGTTTTAGATGTGCTGATGAAATGGTAAGATGAGCTGGAAAAGTGAATACATGAACTGTAGCCTCCAATGCCAGGACAAGTAGATGGCCAAGCACAAACTACCAGTATGCACTGCCCCATGATGTCACGAGAAAATATCTCATTTTTAAGCACTACCTCTCTTGTACCTAGAAGGATCATCCAACTAAGGGTAGGAGCCAAAGAAAAAAAACACAATTTGGCACTCAGCCAACCCTGCTCAACTTCTGTGAGTCTTAGGGGCTATCATTTGGTCTATTCATGAGACCAAGGCCTATACATGAGGCCCATATATACACATTGCTGGACTACTCTCAGAGCACAACATCCAGGTCTGGATAGTGCCGAGCATATACTTTGGAGCATCCCAAACACAATGCATCCAAGCAGCCCTGCTCAATCATCCACTCACCTCAACATGAAAATCACAAATCCATGCATCACTACATCACACTCGCAAACTTCTTCCATCAGCTATCTTTATTTTATTGTTCTGTATCATAACTACAGACTGAGGATCATGATCAGTTCTCCTAGCGCATCTTTCTTTGTTTTGAGGTGATACACTTCTGTTTTGTTCTATTTTTGGGCGTTTTTCAGGCCATACTTTATCATGATGGCTTGCATTTCTAGCACACTTTCTTGCAGGTTATGATCACTATTTGATCTTTTTATAACCCGGGTTTGGTAAGGGCTCTGTGCATTGCCTGTTGAATATCTTCTTTGCCTTTTCCATAGTGTTGTCTGATTTCTTTGGTGCTGATACCATGGTGGTGGGTCATAGTTGCTATATTGCCGAGGAGGCATTTTCCTTTTGTATCTGATGGCTCCTATTCTAGGCCCATCATCTCTTCTATAAGGAGGTTTGTTTTGTGGTTGCTTTGCCCCTCCTTCCTTGGCTGCTGATGCACAACAGCTATCATAGGCTGTTAATAGTTCAGCAACCTGCTCAATAGATCGATGATCAATCCCAATCAGCATTCTTTCTATGTAACTTGCGAAGCTGTGCCATATCGATCTAATAATCTGGAGTTCAGATAGAGGGTCAGCTGTCAAGGCTCTCAACCTGGCCACCTGTCTTCTAAAGAAGGATGTATAAGGCTCTCCAGGTGGACATTTCTCCTGGGACACCTTATATTTAATCCCCTCCTGATAATCATCGCTCCAGTAACAGTTCATTAGTGCTCCTTTAAACTCATCAAAATTTGTAGGTTGGGTAAACAGTGAATCCCACCATGCTTGCGCTGCACCTTGGAGATGACTACATGCTATTGCCAATTTTGCCTCTTCTGTCAATACATTAATACTAAAGTATCTCTCCAAACTTTTTACATATTCTATAGGTGCTTCATTACAGCTCCCTGAAAAAGTTCTGATTTTTAAAAACTGGTTTACAATTCCAGACATCTGGTTGGTTATAGGGACTTCATGACCAACTGGATAATTCTCTTTTTGACTTTCTTTTGGGACTGTTTCTGCTTCTTTTGTTTAGGGAATATATTGCTATTTTTTATTTCTAACTCTTTCATCTGGGTGGTCAATATATCTACCTTCTCCTGCATGGACTCTTGAATTTCTTATTATTTTTGTATCCATGGCCTCACATATCTGGGTCATTTTAAATTCTTGCTCTATTAATGAGCCTTTAACTTCATCCATGACCTCTTCCTTTATTTTCACTATTTGATCATTTATCTGCTTAATTATTTGTTCAAACTTTTCATTCTGTTTTTCTATTGCTTCTATGATTTGTTTTTCTATTCTTTGGTTTGCTTCTATTGCTTGCTTCTTATCTTCTCTTTGTTCATCTCTTTTATTGTCATCTTCTCATTGTTTGTTATCCTCTTCTCTTTGTTTATCTCTTTTTTGGTTATCTTCTTCTCGTTGTTTGATATCATCTTCTTTTTGTTTATCTGTTTTTTTGTTATCATCTTCTCTTTGTTTATCTCTTTTTTGGTTATCTTCTTCTCATTGTTTGATATCATCTTCTTTTTGTTTATCTGTTTTTATAATTTCCATTAACTGGTCTAACGTGGATGTCTCCCCTGTTTTCTATGATTGTTTTTGCTCATCCGCTTTGGCTTCTTGTTTATCTTCTTTTTCAGGCAGATCCTCTATGCTTTCTGTATTCATCATTTTTTTTGTTTTGGATCTGGTTATCATCAATATTTTATTCTACAGTTTATTTGTATTTTTTTTTATTTCAACTTTGATAAGCTTCTCTCTCCATCCACACCATGATTTAACTCCATCTTCTTTGAAATGCCTGTTTTATTCTCTATGCCATTCATTTTTGTGTTGTTTTTCTTTTAAACTTTTATTTTTCCACCCTTCTTGAATAAATCACATCACTACATCATATGTACTGTTCATATCACAGAATCATGATCTGCTTATGCCTATGGGTAGGCTAGCTAGATAAGGCCTCACAGTGGGGTGACAAATGTAACCGGACCCCCATTCAACCCTTTTATTACTTCAGTTATAACAATTTCCTGATGAGCATGTTGCAGGAAGGAACTATCAATTGGTATTACCCAATGCAGATGTTAACCCCCCCCCTACAACAATATTTCCTGCTCATCAGAGGATGTAGCACCATAGAGGCTGGAAGCATCTAGACATTTTATGTTTGGTTTTCCAAACGGTGCCACTAGAGTTCCACCTCACTACAACCTGACTTACCTAGATCTAGTTATGCCAGACGTAGCTCAGGAGGCATGAGATTCTCATGAACAAGTGCAATGAATGATGAGTGATGCAACAAAAACAAAATAGAATTGAACAACTGGATAACTAAGATTAATTTTAAGTAACAATAAATTTATTATAACAAATTAATTTGCAAGTTCTTCTAATAAAGTTCCTTCATATCCATGTGAAGATTCATTGTTTTATTCATTTCTGGTTCATTGGGTTTCTTTGGTATACTTCAGTATGACTTAAAGAATGTAACTTGTTGAGAGTATAATAAAGTCCTTTCATAGTTCTTTTAACAACTTACATCTTTAGTTACATAATTAATTCACAGAGAGGAATGTGTCAAATTGAGATAACAGAGAGAGTAATGAAGACAACAGATAGCATCTGATGCAGAGTTCCACTTAATTTAACAAATATTTTGTTTGCAGTCCATTGTGTATCTTAGAATACCTTCAATAATAGTACAATAGGAATTAGAGAATGCAAGTTCTTTAACAATTTACATTTTGTGTCTAATTCAGTGTTCCAGTTAACCTTAAGTTATTTTATTTGCAGTCCATTAGTATTTCATTAAATTTATTAAATCCAGTAATGTGGTTTAAATTACTCCCACAAAATCAACATTCAGGTAAGTATTAAGCATTTGCAATTTTATTCAATATGCAGGTAAGCATTTATAATTTAGTCAAATATAGAGGTATATTCATACACATAAACTTTATTATATTATCCAGATAGAAGTAATATGCAGTTGAAGCATTTATAATTTAGTCAAATATAGAGGTATATTCATACACATAAACTTTATTATATTATCCAGATAGAAGTAATATGCAGTTGAAGCATTTATAATTTAGTCAAATATAGAGGTATATTCATACACATAAACTTTATTATATTATCCAGATAGAAGTAATATGCAGTTGAAGCATTTATAATTTTGTCAAATATAGAGGTATATTCATACACATAAACTTTATTATATTATCCAGATAGTAGTAATATGCAATTGAAGCATTTATAATTTAGTCAAATATAGAGGTATATTCATACACATAAACTTTATTATATTATCCAGATAGAAGTAATATGCAGTTGAAGCATTTATGATTTATACAGCATTTAATTATTCTAACATAAATATTTACTTGGTCTGCTGCAAACGTATATTTTTATATATAAATTCATTAGCAGTTTTATTTATACTTTGAAATATAGAATACAATTAACGTTTTCGTATTTCTCCATTATTTTTTTTCTTTTATTAAAATTTTTATCATAGCATAAATAATTGAATTGCTACTATTTTTTAAATCTTACCTTATTACTTGTTGTTCTCTTTCAATACCCATGGGGCTTAATGAATGGCACAGTAGACAGGCTGGAGCTTACTTCATGAGGGTGGATGAAGAGAAAAATGCAGGTCAACCGCCCATGTTATATTGTTTTTTCATGGTTAAGTTTTGATTTTTTTGTCTTGCTTTACTTAGTAAAGCTGATAAAATAAACACTCTCTGACAACCCAAATTTTCCAAATATTTTTTACTTTCTCTGCTTGTTTTATTCAATATGACTTCTCAAAAGAAAAACTACTTAACCGTCGATAATAATAAAAATTATTCTTTCTGTCTGATAATCCAAATTTTTCAAGCTATTTATACTTTCTGCTTATCAGAATGGGTTCTCTTTATATGACGCCAGCCTTAATTGGTGTTGGTAGTATGTTTTCGTCCACGTTTGTGCCATTTCCCCCAGCTCATTGGCTATTCTTTTTGGCAGTAGAAGACCGTTTTTAATTATCTGGCTATGTGTTTTCGAATTCCAATTAATTTTACATTTCTTTGCCTAAAGGCATTGGCTTAACACCTAAGTTATTTTGTCTTACAAATTATTTTTCTGCAATACAAAATAAACTTATCTTTTTTAATGTTTAAATATTTTTTTTTCTTTTTTACTTTATTGATTCCCTTTTTTTTTTGGATTGATGAATTTTAATAAAGAAAGATTTATACTTTCTTTTAATTGCAGATTTAACGTATTTGTTGTGTCTTTTTTTTATTTTTAATTTGACCAAATTAACTTTTTTTTTCATTGCTGTCAATTTTCATGATTCCTTTGTTTCTTTAAATTTTTAGTTTTCCTCAACCATTATTAAGTCTTTTCTTCTTTAACAACAAATCATGCCAGTATTTTTAAATGAGGGGGGGGGGGATCTTTTGAATATATATACGCGGGGAACAGTATATCTGTTTCAATATATATATATCCTAAATTGGCTAAATGAAAATAAAATAAGGGCAAAGGAAAAAGAAATAATTTCAGGATGATTTCCATCTTCTCTATACTAACAGAAATAGAGATAATGTTATCTGATATGATATGTATTTTCTCTGATAATTTCAAAGTTGTCTTACATACAATATTTTTGTCTGTATATTTTATAAGCATTATAAGAATTGTTCAAGCTAATTACATATGTTATTAGAAACTCTTAACAGATTACAAAAGCTGCTTTCTAAAATTAAAAAAAAAATTTATTTTAAAAGCTATACCCTTGACCTAGTATTCACATCTACATTAAATTACAAATATCAAATAATTGTAGTATTTTTTTACGTGTCAAATAACTATAGCTTAATCTACCTAATTTTCTTATATTTTTTACTAAATGTTAACTAATTATTTTAGGTAAAGAATTTTAATACCTGTTTTATTTTAAATGTCCTGACTTTTACAAACAATCCCAAAAAAATGAGAATAGCTAAGACATATTCATGGACCAAGTGGAGCAAAAATTGTGATAAATATTATTATAGCATAGTTAAATTACTAACCAATCATAAAGAGCTTGCTTAAAAAAAATTTAATAAGCATCATCAAGCATTACATGATCACCATTTTTTAAAAAGTAAGAGGTGGGTGCTTGAGGGTTGCATTAGATCCTAAGATCTAGGTGCAGTGCTCTCAGATTCAAGGCTCTTCACTGATGAAAGCCACAAGCTAAAAACTAGTCTGGGAATATTGGATGGCACTGGATAGGGATTTTATGCACAAATCTTCTTATATTCAGTGATTACTTTGGCTTGCACTGAGTGGCACTACTGTATGGAGAATTTTGCATCTGTCAAAATCATCAAGCATTTCGTAAGCAATCATTATTCACTCCATTTTTTTTATTGGGGTCTGCGTCATAGATCTGCATACAAATGCAAGAATAGGATAATAACTACTAACATGGGTGGATAGAGTTAGTATTCAGCTTGTGATATTTATTTTCTATTTCTATAAAGATGTCATTGAATCATATTATTTTAAACAAAAGTAATATCATACAAAAAATGAAAATTTTACTTTAATGGTCTTCGCAAAATTCTTCGCCTTCTCAAAATATTTTTATAACTTGTTTCAGTCAATTTTTAAAACTAAAGATGTTTTTACATTTAAAATAATATGTATTTATTATTTTGCATATGTTTAATCACAATTAAGCAAAAAGAGTTAAATCATAATATAATCCAAATCATATTAATTTGAGAGATTTCTTTACCTGCTTAAAATCCATTAAGATAATTCAGGTTGTCATATACGTGTAGTACTTCAAATATTACATGATATTTTAAATTTAATGTTTTTAAGAAAAAAAAGACCTTTTATAAAATAAATGCTTTTATCAGAAAATAAATTTTAAAAATAGGTTTGTTTTGATTTATTTAAAATGATTTCCATTCAAATTTTGAGATATTTATTTATAGGTCTTTTTCCTTTGAGCAAATTTCAGAATACTAATTTATTTTTTTTCAGCTTTTAAATATTAATAATTTTTTCCTCAAAATTCAGTTCTACTTCTGAACTGAAATTTTTAATGGTGTGTTAGACATTTTGTTTTGAATTAACGCGTAGTTTTAATCAAATTTTATTTTTAATCAGCAAAATTTATAATAATATCACTTTTTTCAGTTGATTTGAAATGAAGATGTCTTTTGTTATAATAATACTGCAGCTGGTGTACAGATTTTCTTTTTTTAGTGCAATACATAACTTTCTATCAAAACTTTGACATTGAAATGTAGGAATCTAGACAACTACACCATATAATCACCTCAAAAGTACGTTTATAATTTGTTATGATTCCCAGAATGCATTTGAACTTTTATTGTTATACAGTTTTGAATGTGTAATATATAGGGTATATGAACACAGACTTTCACAGAACCCACCACTCTATCTCATAACACTGATACACTTGAACACATATGTTGAAAATATAAACAGTCACCAATATACATATTTCATGCTAAACCAGCAATCATCAGTTGGTTCAGATTATCTTCTCCCACACATATATACTGTAAGTGCTCAGATATATATTGAGATAGACAAATATATATCTGAGCACTTATAGTATATATGTGAGGGAGATGATAATCTGGATCAACTGATGATTGCTGGTTTAGCATAAAATACGAGTATTGGTGATTATTTATCTTTTCAGCATATATGTGCTTGAGTGTATCAGTGTTATTAGATAGAGCGGAATGTGGTGGATCGTGTGAAAGTCTGTGCTCATATATCCTATATATTACATATATAGACACAGGTATATAATAAACCTGTGTTTCAGTTATTAGTTTTGAATATGTTAAAAATGAAATACAGCTCATCCTAATGTAACTTAGTTATTGATTAATTGATTATTTTATTGGTTGATTATGGCAGGGGTGATCTTATAAATATTATAAACTTAAAGAAATGATTACATTCTATTTTTGACACCTAGTCAATAGAATGTTATTTATTCATAGCCTGAAGGATATAATGTTTTACACACTCCCTCTCATTTTATCTCCCTCCTTCCTACTTTTTTCTTCCTCTCTCATTGCCTTTCTCTCTTGTTCTCACTTCCTTTCACTTTTTCTTGCTCACTCTCTCTTTTGCTGTCTCTTGTTCACTTTCTCAATCTTTCTGTCTGTCTGTCTGTCTGTCTATGCTTTTCATTATATTAATCTTCTATTTCACCACTGTTATATCATCTAATAATCAACAGATGATAGGTGGTAATGCTTAATAAATTCTTATCTGTGTGCACTCTTTTTGCTCACTCTCACTTTCTCTTGCTCACTCTCTCTTCTCCTCTGTCTCTTGCTAACTTTCTCACTTTTTCTCTCTGTCTATGCTTTTCATTGTATTAATCTTCTACTTCACCACTGTTGTACCATCTGGCAATCAATAGATGCTAAATAATGGGGCTTCATAAATTATTATCTTGGTAGTCCTATCCAAATATCCTCAGACTACTTTCTGCTATATAACTTTCATTAGTGAGAAGCTGTTTGGATTTTTTTTAATGGCAAATAGACCCAGTGTTTTTCATGTCTGCAGGGAGCTTGGTATTATATTCAAAAGATTAAAAAGTGATTGCTAGAACAAAGATGCATTAGATTCAAATGTTCAAGTGTGCTGTTCAAAAACTCCAGAAACCTCCTCACTAATAAATTCCACAACTTAGAAAGCATTATGTGGTTAGTCAGATAGGACAGCACTAAATAGGGATTTACTAAACACTACTATTTGGCATTTATTGATTACTAAATCATACTCTAGAAGACATAAAAGCGGTAGGAATAGAAGATAATGAATAGCAAGATGTAAGGGAAGGTAATATGATGACTAGTTGATATTGTGAGGTCTTAATGACATAGAACCAATTCTAGCCAAAGAATAAGATCATCTATGATTATATTTTAGAGAAAACCAAAGGACTATGTAAACCAATGGGTTTGGATCAAAAAAATGATATATTTTCATTTGAGCTGGTAGCTTGATAGTATAACAAAGAGGTTTAAAATGGTTGCTAGATGAAGGGTGTGTTAATTCAAAAGTCTAAGTATACTACTCAAACCATCCAAGAAGATTTTCACTAATGAATGCTATAACATAAAAACTAGTTTGGAGATGTCTGGATAGAACCAAACTGGATAGGGATTTATTAAGCATTATCATCTAGAATCTATTGATTATTAAAGTTTATCGTAGATGGCATAAAAAGGGTGAGAATAGTAAATTGTGCTAATGAATAGTAAGATATAAGCAAAGCTAATTGATGACTAGTTGAGTGTGAAATATTATTCCATTATGTTACACTGACCTAAGATAGTAATTTTTTTAAATCACTTGATGATGAATTATTATAAAAAATGGATACTTAACTTGCTTTTCTTATATCATTTGATTTGGTCATTCATTGTGGTAGTAATAAAATAAATCCCTTTTATCATTACATTTGACTTTTTAATGAATGGCTCAGTACGTTACTTCACATTTAGTACCTTAATAATGTCAATTAATAATACTGTATGCATTCACATAAATTCAACATTCAAGAATCTTAAAATCCAGATTTGATTTCCACGCAGGTACAGTCACTGGCCTGGTTAGAGTATTAGCTTAAATTCAATACTCATGAATTTGAGATTCGGGTTTGTTTTCCATTCTGGTACTGTCATTGGTCAAGCCAGTTTCATATGAAAAAATAGATTTTAATACCTCTCAAAATGCTGCTTAATATACTAATCTGTGTGCTATTACTAATATTTGATATTAAGAAATGGAAATAGTCTAACAAATAATTATTGGTAAAATGCATGTAAAGGTATTCTTGATGTTAAAGCATTGTGATTTTAAAAAATTGTTATGATGATGATCTTAGTTATTTGGGTAGTCTTTAACCAACATTTTTTTTCCTATTTTGTACTTAATCTATGTAAAGCTTTGGAATTTTATTTAATTGGTAATGTTAAGGTAAATTAATTTTGATTGCTTAAAGTAATGCACTTTATCTGAAGAAATTCTTAGCGATATATTTTAACTTCTATAAATTTTGTACTTTTCTAATTAGTAATCCAAATCTTGATTAAAATTTTAGATCTTTTAAAGACATTTTTTCCACTTGATTAAGTAGAACTTCTTTGAAGCTGCATTACAAGTTACTCATTAAGCTAAATGTTTTAAGTACAGTCTAATTTTTTTAGTAATGTATATTTTAATACGTTTTTTTTATTTCAACTTTTGCCAATTTTTTTAATTATTTTTACAAAAGTTTTATATTGATTTTTTTTGACAATTTATTTATCATTCTGCTTTAGAATATATAATATTATAATATTTTAAAAGTTAAATAATTAGATGAAAGAACAAATAAGTATCATTGATATCATTGGAAAAAAAGTAAGATTGAAATGGAACGCCCCAGATGCCAAGAGATTGTGAAAGATATAGAAAAAGATCACATGTGAGATGAGTGAATGAAATTAATGAAATTTGTTAATGTGATGTAAAGAGAGCCTGTAAATAGGAAAAACTGGCTTTAACTTGGAGATGCTTTTGTCACGTGATGGTTTGATAATAGTTAAAAATGATGATGATAATGTAAATAAAAACGTGATATTCTATAAAGAAAAACAATCTAACGGGATAATTCTTTTAAAAAAATGTTATACAGTTTAAAAAAGAAAGAAATGTTGTAATATTTCTCAAGATGTTCACATGGACAACTGAACCAAAGGCCTTGATATAATGAACTTATTGTTATTCACCCTTCTTTTTAATTATCAGCTTATAGTAACAATGGCGTCTGTTATTCCCCAACTTTTCCTGAAATCTATTTGGTTACATTATGTTGTTATTATATCAATGCAAGGTTCTTACCTGTGCTAGATTAGTTTTATTATAATCCTATTTTCATATGATATAAGAAAGATTGTATGATAGTTTGCACTTTGGGGTAATTTTTTTTAAATAAAATCTATTGGCTGGATTTTACAGATTAATTTACATGTAATTTTATCTGCATTTTACTAATCTTTACTTTTTCCAAATATCTCAAAATATTGAAACAAATATATTGTTGATATACATAAATTGATTAAAATCTTTTCCATCTAAATATGTGACTTTATATTTCTATGAAAATTATAGAAAAAAACTGTTTTTAGTATGATTGCACAAACTTAAGCTCATATGAAGTTTGCTTGTGACTGCATGTGTCTATTATTCCTAAACCCCAAATAAAATATATGTGCTTCTAAATAAACTTCACTTAAGTAGGCCTGCTATAAATGTTTACTGGGACATTTTAACTATAGTGTTTCTCATGGCAATGCCACATGACTATGCTAAACATGTTTTGCTCCTGTGCAGTTTGCATTGTCATACACTATTGGCATTCATTGAACTGCTTGCTAAACATCAATGTAATTTGGTAGCTCATACAATGGTGCAATATTTTTTTTTACTCTACTTATTTATTAATAATTAAAAAAATCTAACAGACTAAAATAAAATATAACTAAAAGGGGAAACTGGCACAATGTGCTTAGTTTAAGAAACTGGGACATATCCTAGTGTATCAGGACATATTGGCCAACCTACATTGAAGTTCTGAGGCATAATGTGTGTGTGTGTGTGTGTGTGATCTTATTGAAATTTTAACTTTTTTGTAATCAGTGTTTTCACAGGAATGTTGATTGGATTTTTTTTTTTTTTAATTCTCAGTGACATAACTTGACCTAGACTCTTTAAGGAAAATATTGTAGGCATAGCAAAATGTTATAATTGTAACCTTTTCACTGTTTGTTAAGACATCTGTTATTTTCTTAAGTTGGAAAGACTTCAGTATTCTAATTAAATTAACTTTGCATATTTACTTTAAAGTTATAAAGCAAGGAAAAATAGACTAGTCATTTCAAAAAGATTAGAATGTAGAGAATAGCTTTTAATCTTTAAAATAAATTTTCTTGATTAAAAACTAATACACAAATTTCTTTTATTTTTGAAAATGTATAACGAAGCTCACACATACATGTTTATCCTAATAAAGATAGAATGATTTAATAGTTTGAAAATTATTAAAATCACTATTTATTAACATTTGATATGAAAAAGGTAATAGGCAAACACTGTTCAAAGTCATCTAGTAAATCATTTTTAATTTTAAAGAAGCAGTATAGAAATATTCACTTTTCATGCAACATATCCATAAAGCCAAGAAAGTTAAAGGACCAGGTCTTTATAATTGGCAAGCATCATTTTATTCCTCTTCCATATTCGTTAATACTTATATATGAATTATAACACTAATTATTGTTGTATTATTGTCAGTTAGTCACAATATAAAAGAGATGATAAAAAGTCCATATCGAATAGGTCAATGTGTTACAGAACCAATGAAAATGAAAATAAAATCTGTAATACAATTGTTATGAAGGCACTTTTTTTTGGTAGATTATTTTAGGCCAAACTGCAAGATCTGTCAGTTTAGAATGTAATCCATTGATGTACAAAGAGAGGACATATAGATCAAAATGTGTAATATTGAACTTGGAGAGACCTTCATCCAGCAGTGGATTGATAATGGTTGAAGATGATGATGATGTAATATAAAAATTATAGTCAATTAACTTTAAATTTGTGCACATGAAGTAGCTACTGATTCCTAATCATTTGCATAACACAAAGGGCTACTCATTGAAAGAGGTTAGTCAAAAATAGGGTTTTAAGACTAGATTTAGTTTAAATGTCTTCCTCCAATTGTTTTCATGATTGGCAGCTGTTCCAATATTTCTTTTGGTACGCATATGAGAAAGATAGTCTAAAGGCTAATAGGGTAATTTTTAACTATGGTAAGTAGTGATTAAAGACTTTGCCATACTTATTTGTTGTGATACTTAATCTTAGCAATGTTTTATTGATTTCTCCGAGATATTTGATACTTATGCAGTTTTAATAACCATTTATCAATTAAACTATTACTGGCATTATAATTTCCACTGCTACATCGGAATTTCAACAAATAATCTGACTATGATTGAGAATTGAAAAAAAAAAAATTAAAGAACTTTTCTATGTAGACTTGCGTAATTGGCCAATTATTACGTATAACATTGTTTTGTATTATTTTTACGCATTTTGATGTTGTTGTGTGTTTTTTTTTAATTTTAGGTTTTTTTTTTTTTTTTCACAAAAATGTATTTAATCTGTATTGTTTGTTTTATTAACATTGATGTTTGCATACAAATGAATTTTACTAATATAAAAGCTTTTGTTTATTTATAAAAGTTTTTATCTTTGGATTAAACTAAATCCATCATGATGCAGTTTGCACATTTCATCTCTTCTTTTTTTTTCTGTAAATTTACAATCAATACGTTTCAGCAAAAAAAATTGTCATTAAATAATTTCAGAATTTTTTTGACGTCTGACTGCTTTTTGAAATTAAATAAAACAAAATAACAAAGGTGACATTTTTAAAAACAAAAGAAAATAGTTTTAGAGTTGTTTTTTTTTTTACTTGAAAAATTAGCAAAGTTTTCTACATTAGTGAAAATGTATCTGAGTATATATATAGAAAAGTATATACCCAAAATAAACTCTAAGTTTAAGGAAACTTCAAATGTCAGTATCATCATTATTTATCTGACAAAAGAAAATTTAATAACTTTCTTCAAACCTTGACATGTCTTTCTTTGCAAAAATTTATAACTACTCATTTCCTTAGCAACATTGAAATAACTTTTCCCCCCTTTCTTTATATGCCACAATCTTACCAACTAGGGCCAATTTTGCTGACTGTGCAATCCAAGCATTTGCATCTGGAAACAATTTGGGGGGGGGGGGGCAAAATTGTACTAAACTATACCAAAAATAAATTATAAAAAAAGTTATTGATTCCATCATTTTGAAACAGGACTTCATGATGATGTTAGTTAATTTTTTTTATAGAATTGTTATATCTCACATTACTTTCAACTAATGGACTAGTCCAAATCCCTATTGGTTCGTGACGATGGATGCTCAATGTGATTAAGATAAGATGGATTCTGGGCTATTCCATTATTTGAAGGTAAGGTGAGATATAACAAGAAAAAAAACTTCATTATATCATTTTTTTAACAAATATAAACCATTTAAAATAATATGGTATTTTAACAGATGTATTTAATGTTAATTATCAGTAGTGATATTAGAAAAATTGATAATAACAGAACACCTTTCTTTTGTTTCTTTCTGATTCCATTTTTGGCCATAAGTTAATCTTGTCCTGAGATTAAAATATATACATATATATCAAATTTGCTTAATGAAAAATAGAATAACATATTTTGAATGAATGTATAATTACAGTAGCGTAGAATTACAGAATGACTGAAGTCATTTGAAATTTTGTATCGTGTGATAACAGTCATTTTGTCCTCTATGTGAGATTCCTATTGTTACCTTATTCGTGTTCTTTGACATGATCCCATGGTTGGCATCTCATCCTAAAATAGTCATCAGTGATATTTTTAATGCAGGTGCAATGTAAATGTCTGGTTTATAAATTTTATATAAAATATTTTTTTATATTTTTATTGAAAAAGATTTCCATAATGATAAATATATTTATGAAAATTTACTTTTTATATACTTTTTGGTTCTAAGATTCAATCAATGAGAGTAAATGCACTTAATGAGATAATTAATTAAGTGTAAATCTTTTAAAATAGCAGAATCGAAATATATAAATATTTTTGTGCAGTGACTTTTAACAATACTTTTATATATATATATATTTTAAAAACAATACTTTTTTAAAAAATCCATCAGATATTTAAATTGCAATACCGTTATTTCTAATTTTGTGAATATGAACGCAGCAAAACTTTCAATTTAAATAGTAAAAATATTCAGATATAAAGCATGTTCTAAAATGGTAAATAAAATTATATTTACAATAATAATATGTTTGGGTTTTGACCACTATTTATTTTACATATGATGAGCATTTTTTACATTTAAATTAATAGTATTAAGTTATTTTCTTTCTTTTAATTTAAATTGTCTCTGTCTTTCTGTAAAAAAAAATATTCTATGATCATTTTTTATTAGTTTATAAATTTTTATTAGCTAACGCTACTGTTTAAAATATATTATTAGACCTGTTGAAACTAAGATTAACATTGTGGCTTTTAAGTTATCCTTAGAAAAAAAATTTAGGGGGAAGAATTATAATGGATGGCAAATTTCTTCCAGTCAACTCTCCTGATAGCACATCGTTTATATCTTCTTTGCCATATACATAAATAATTCATTTTTATATTTTTCTCAGCAAGTAATTTTTTGTTTTGCTTTATTTAATACTTCTCTATTGTCATCCTGAAGCTTTGTGATGATGGTATTTTAGTTGTATTTATGTATTGGACTATTTCCATCATTTAAGTATTGAATGTCTTTAGAAAAATTTATCTTTATTTAAATATTCCAAATACATTCAATGGTTAGTAATAGAACACAGGTTGGCATGTGCACAATGTTTCAAGGGGTATTATTATTCCTCTTCTTCAGGTGTTGCTGGCCTGACCAGTGACAGAACCAGCATGGAAATTGAACCTGAACCCTTAGATTCTTGAATACTTAATTTTAAGTTTAAGTAGAGAGTTATGTTAAAATTCAGTATTCAAGAGAGTCCAGGTTCCATTTCCATGCTAGTACTGGCACTGGTCAGGGCAACAACACCTGAAGAAGAGTGGGAAATAATACCTCTCAAAATGTTGTGCATATATTAACCTGTGTGGTATTACTAGCAGTTAAATGTATTTATAATATTTAAATAAAGTTATTTTTTTATAAAGACATTCAGTAGTAATATTAGATGGTGGAAATAATCCAATATATAAATACAACTTCTCTATTGTCAATCTTATTTTTTTCAATGTCCTTCTTTGTTATTCTAATTTTTTATATCTTTGCTTTATATTATCAAGCTTTTTCTCTAAAATCTAATTGTAATGAATCACAAAATATTGTAATGTATCACAGAATAACTTTTTATTTAAATGTTTTATTACTACTTTTTATCATCAGTTATTCAAATTCAATATCATTATTAATATCATAAACAAATATGGATATATAAGCCCAGGAAAGAGAGAAATGATGTAAAAACAATTAAAAATAAATTTTGCATTGATGATTCAAACCAATTAATGAACCACCACTTATATGACTATATGTAGATATAATTATTTGCAAGCATATGTGTGCATGCTTTACAAAATGAGTTTTTATTTATTTCCTTTTATTTTACTGAGTACACTTTTGATGATGATTATCATAACTCTTGCATTTCATAATGTTGCTGCTTTATTTTTAATCCATCTTAATTATTCATATTGATTTAAATATTCTATTTGTGTGATAAGTGAATGCTGTTTTCTCTTTTATTTATCACAGTTTTGTAATTAGCTATGAACCATGCTTCTTTCACTTTCTTTTTTTTTGTCATTGTGTTCTATGCATATCACATTGATAGATTGTGGATCAAACTTTGACCATTGTCTTTCATGGTTCTAGAATAGAACATATTCTATATTCTGGGAAAGTGCAATCAGCTAAATAAAAGAAAGAAAACTAGCTTTGTAAAGCTTCATGATACATATGCAGAAGAATTACATATACAATGAAGAGAAAATTAATATTATATATGTTACAATTAAATTAATAAATCTGGTTATTATTAATAATTACCATATCTTTAGGCCAAAATGATAAAAAAAAAAATACGTAAAAATCATGTTGACCAGGTTAATTGTTAAAAATTGCCAAGGTCCTTTGATCATAATGATAAATAATACATATAAATCACATTGTCCAGGTAGTTATTAATAATTACCAGTAGGAGTCTATTAAATGTAAAAATATATATTATATAATATTTTTTATTTATTAATTTTAATATTTAGTATTTTTTTTATTTATTGTATTATTTATCAAATTATGATAAAATTATACAAATAAGGAATATGAAACAAATAGAGAAAACTTTAATTAGGTAAAAGTTTTACATTTTTATAAAGATTTAAATACAGTGTAACATTTTCTATGGTAATGTTCTTATGCTTTACCTTAAGCTCTTTCATCATTCTGTTTTGCCTGGCATGATCAATTGCAATATAAATGTCATGAATCAATTGAAAATTCTCGTCCAAAAAAATATAAAATATTTAATTGATTAAAATAAGAGTCATAGATCACATGACCCTACTCTTAAACTTAAGAAACAGGGTCATGTGATCTATGACTCTTATTTTGACTATTTATAGTCTCTGCCCAAAACTTTATGCAATTTTATATTGATAGGACTACTAATATATGGTATGGCTGAAGATTTATCAGCCCCATATAGTTATTTGAGTTGGATAGCTGGGTTTGAAGACATGTAGATGTCTGAAAATTTTAGATTTTCCACTCAATAGATAACTTTTAGATAAGTTTTTGGCTTTGGGTTGGTATTTTTAGATCTAGTGTCTGAACTACCCTGACACCTCTCTGAGGAATGCCAAAGCACGAAACCATGGTCAGGGGTTTGGGAAGGGGTTTCTGACAGAGATATTTTAAGTTCTGGCTCTGGATAAGCATTTATCATAAAGTTTGTAGAGGAATTGGCAATCCTCACTGTTTATTTAATTGATTCATTTTCAATGGGTACAATGAGTTTTTCAGCCCCTTCCAATTTGTACAATATCGCATCATTGATAAACGTTGGTATTCTGTAAGTGATTTGGTGAAACTTCTGTTTGTTTTCTTTAACTTTTAGCAAAAATTAATAATACTCTTTTCTTATAAATAACTTGTGGTTTTTTGTGTCTTTTTCGATTTCAGATTATTCATTTGATCATTAAATTGTATTTTCATTATGCCTAAATCCTCCATTATGCTTATGGGTAATGTAAAATTAATGAAACTGTAAAAACAATGTGCTAGCTTACACTAGTGATAGTTTTAAAACACAACACTGATAGGACTTCTTTCCTCTGAAATATGAAGATGCTTTCAACCTAATGTATCGAAATGTATTACATTTGCTGTTGACAGTCATTAACCTAATGGCATTGAAATGTATTAAATTTACCATTGACAGTTGTGAACTTAACATTATTGGAGTTTATTACATTTACTGTTGATACTCAAGAATTATAAATAACTACTGATTCATGTGATGAATTTCTTAAAATTAATCACTTTGACCATCTTATTTGGCTATTATTATTAATAACCAATAATTATTAATACTAATTAATTAATCACTTCAACTGTAACATCGTCATCATCAACTATTATCAATTCACTGCTGGATGAAGGTCTCTCCAAGTTCAATCCATCTATGATCTTTAGCTTCTCTTCTCCACATCACCTCTGCACACTTTTTTATTTTATCCATCCACCTCACATATGGTCTCTTTCAGGGTCTTTTATAATCTCTTGGAATCCAGTTTAAGATTTCAATTGTTCATCTATTATCATATCTTTTAGCAATATGTCCAACCCAACTCCACTTCAATTATTAACATATATATATAGTGAACATATATATATAAAGAGCCTGCTACTAGCTCTAAACAAGCTTAATTATTTTATTTTTTATTTTTTATGATAAATGCTACAAAAGAAAATACATGAAGCTTTTATCTATGATGGTCCCCATCCCCAGACCAGTTTCGAGCTATGGCTCTCATCAGTGAGGAGCAAGGACATAAGATTCAAAATATTAACTCAAGCCAAGCATTTATCTAATTCTTAAATATTAAGAAAAAGATCCAAATCTTCGGACACCTACATGTCTTCAAATTCAGCTCTTTAACCAAAGAAACTATATGAGCCTGAACTAAATTCAGAGATCCCATATATTAGTAGGCTTAGCAAGTTAATATAGCCAAAGCCCTAATAGCAAAATTATAATAGTAAAAATCAGTCATATATGACCTATATAAAAAATAAAATAATTAAGCTTGTTTAGAGCTAGTAGCAGGCTCTTTATATATTACATATTGGTAATACAAGCTATATAGGTCATATATGACTGATTTTTAATATATATATATATAATTGAAATAATAATTATTTTACATATATATATTAAATATTTTTTGGGTAAAATTTTCTTTCAAGAGTTTACCTTGACAATGGCGGATGATAGTTCTTTGAAATATCAGTATATATCATATTAGTTCTTTAATCTATTTAATAATTTGTCAAGCTGTCTTTTAATTTCTTTAATAAATTATTTTCTGAAAGCCTTCAAATCTGATATGATTGTAGCTCTTTACTGTTATTCTATCTTCAATCATAAGATCCCAATGAAAGCAGTCAGTATTGTATCACTTTATACTGTCTTTTAAGACATTTTTATGTATAAGAAAGACTTATTTTCCTATCAAAAACTATACTCAAATTTACCATAAAATTATTGTTTGAAAGTCTGATACATTTTATTTGTTTTATATATACAAGCTAATGAATATGTACCCTTGGTAGTAGTATATTCATAATCATCACATTCAGAGACCTTAAAAACATAAAACTTGATCTGATATTTTTGACATCATATTTTCAGAATAATTTAGATCATTCATTCTTAAATTATTATTTTTTTCCATTACCTTTATATTATGTTGATGGAGAGGGAGAAACTCTACTTCAATAAATTTGGAAGAATAACAATCCTATTTCCAGTTAATGTTATTGTAGTTACATAACTTTGATCAACTATCCTACATTTTAATTTGTCTAAACTACATATCAGTAACCAAGTCAACATTTATAACTTTATAAAAGCATTAACCTGTTTCATAACATTATATTTATTATTAATTTTTTATCTCACTAAATATTTTACTTCTTTTTCACATGTATTTTTAGAAGTGTTTTCAATTTTAATTATCTACCAGAAATTCATTTAGCAAACCTGTCTTCTTCTGATATTAAGATTGCTGTTACCAAAATAATGATCACTTAACATTCATCATATGGAATAGATATATCTAATTTATATTCTTTCTATGTATCTTTTTTAGAATGTAAGAAAACAATTTAATCTGGTAAATATTGTTTAACACATAAACAAATTTCCTAATACTATTGATTTTTCCCTTTGTTTATATTTGTAATTTAAATTTGCATACATTTATTTGGCTATGTAATGTAATGGTTTCTTTCTTCTTTATAACCTAAAGCTTGAGGTTATATATATATAAAGGAACTACTTTGTTATATAAACGAATGAACGTATGCAAATTTGAAATTTCCTAATAGATATTTTTATTCATATGGCGTTTTTTAATAAAATTTAACAAATTAACCATTTATTCTATTAATTTATTTGTGAAGCTCAATGAAATATTCTCTCTTTATGTATATAGTGAGTTAGGCATTATTATTATATATGTGTGCATATATCTCTGCAATGTTAGCCGAGAGGTATCGCAGTCGCCATGCAAGCAAGTAGTTGGTTGCAGACGGTTGTGGGTTCGCGTCCCGGCCGATGCTATGACACATGGGAAAAAAAAAATAATAATTGTTTTTTAAATTATATCTCTTTATCTTTTGTTTTTTTGTTTTTTATCCTTTCTAAATCTAAATTATTCTGCTGATAAAAGGTATGTCTAATCTTTTGGAAGTGTATCTCTTTGAGACTTCACTAACACTGTAGCTACAAGTGAAATTAAATGAATTGTCCTAAAATATTCTCATTTAATTGTTTAAAGAAAATCACGAGGTCAAAGTTGTATTATATATATCAACTAACTCCCAAAATCTCATTCAGCTGAAATTTCATCAGTTTTATACTTGGCATTTTCGTATCAGTTAACATCTTTATAATTTCTATAGTATCCAGAATTTTTTTTTCATATAACTTAAATGAAGCCTTTTTCTATTTCTCTTGTATAAAACTGTTTTTATATTGCTCTCATCTTTTTAGTGCATGCAATTTATTTCCTAATAGTTTACTATTCCTAGCATAAATATCTGTTTTATTTTAACTTTTTTATTTAAATAGTTCAATTAAACCAATATATTCTGTGCATATGTTTATAATTTTTATATTTCCCATTACTTCTTTTCTATTTTTTTTATTGTTAAATAACTTCACATCAAGTTTATTTTAGGCTTTTTCTGCAAATCCGTATTTGTCACTTCTCTCTATCATTTTATTCTTCATACTAATGTTGCATAAATATATTTACTATTAATTGAAAGAATATTCTTTTATTTTTTTGTGAAGCCTTAAAGGAATTGGGGAGAGCAAATTTTTAATGTCCATTTTATATGCTCTTGTTATTGCAGCTATTTTTATTATGTGATTGTTCCAATGATTTTCAAATATGGATGGACTACTCAGCAATTTACATCAGTTAGCAGTATGACTTCAATTGATATTTTTCTGAGTTTAAGATATCAGTAAATGTCATGGCCTTTCTTCTTGGATACCTAATAGTTTATAATTGAAATATTAGTTGAATTTTCTTGAAGGCAAGATGAATGTATGTGTGAAAGATTTTTATATAGATATTTACACTCATGACAGTCATAGATATTTACAATCATGGTGGACAAAACTAAAATGTGGCCTTTATTCCCAGGAAGCTGGAAGTCACCTGATAAGACAGAACATTGGCAGATAAAGGCAGAGAATACTAAGAATCCTTTCATTGTGTTTTTAGAGTGCCATTCAATGATAAGTTTTTATTTAGGTATTTACAACACTTTCAAATGAAAGAAGATTGCATGAATTAGATGGGATTCTGTCTGATATTTGCTTACATTCTAAATATTATGATGCTTTTAGTTTTTTATAACCTTTGTCAACTTTACTTTTTGACCAGAAGTGGTACAAAACCAATAATATATCACATGGTCAACAAAACATCATATGGCCTTAGCTTCTACATATTGCAATTCATTAACAAATATTTTTAGTCTCCCTATTATTTTTCTATCTTAGTTTAAATAAGCATTTATTTTATATAGCGTATGTTTACAATTGTATACATTCAAATATCAGCCTTTTAAGCTAATTGTGCATACACTTTGAGAGTGTTAATAATAAATGAATACTTTCTCACCTTTACAAGATATAGTATTTATGCAGGAATAAAAGGAATCCTCTTATTCCTACAACTCAAATGCTTATATATGAGCAAATCTGAAGTACTGGCAAGTAAAATGTGAGGATAGAACCGTCACTTTAAATTACTATATACAATGTCTGAATGAATGACGTGGGTGAAATTGTCTAGAATTTACTAAACGTCATTCCAACTGAAACTTAATCATATGTAAATAAGCATTTATTTTATATAGCGTATGTTTACAATTGTATACATTCAAATATCAGCCTTTTAAGCTAATTGTATTGGTGAGAAAATATTCATTTATTATTAACACTCGCAAAGCGTATGCACAATTAGCTTAAAAGGCTGATATTTGAATGTATCTTAGTTTAAGTTTTTGTAATCTACAAAGCCTAAACTTGAATGCTGAAAAGAAAGAAACTGCATCTATAAAATACCATGTGAATTTGGAAGAATATATATTGGTGAGACAGTCATCTCTTTGAAAAGCACTTTCAAGAACCCAAACTGATGATTAGAAAAGAGAAAACAGATGTGTTTAAAATAGCAGACCATGTATGTACCAATGAACATATGTTCAATTGGGAAAATACAAAATATTGGATGGAGAAAAAAAGGTACAAAGAAGACAATTTAAAGAAACTACTCATATGGCAATGGTAAATAATCTCATAAGTCAACCTAGTGTAACTACACATAATGTATGGAAACTATTAATTAACTTTGCTCTTAGAAAAAGGTGAAAAACTCAGAAGGAACCTTATGGATAAGTATATGAAATTTTTACTGACTGTTGCCTTTGGCACAATGCCTCAGTTAGAGCATTCTCTTAAAATTCAGTGTCAAGAATCTAAGGGTCTAGGTTCAATTCCCATGCTAATACTATCAGGCCAGCAACATCTGAAAAAGAGGGGGAAATAATGCCTCTCCAAACATTGTGCCATGTATTTGGAATATTTAAATAAAGTTACATTTTTTCTAAAGACATTTATAACTCCTATTAGATGATGAAAATAGTCCAACAAATACCATCATCACAAACCTTTAGGAAAACACTTTAGATGGTAGTGCTTATTAAATCCTTATACAATGTTGTCCTATTCATTTCCAAACTAGTTTTTAGCTTATGGCATTGGTTAATGATGAGTTTTGGGGTTTTTTATTTTTTATAACTCTATCAAGCTACTAGCCAAAATTGAAAACTTTTCATTGTCATCAATCCAAGTCTATATACTTGCATATTTTATATAGATCTGCAACCCATTTCACTTTCTATATATTATGATAATCTTAGTTTTTTAATAATCTTTGTCATTTTATTTTTTGGCCAAAATTGGTAGAAAACCAAAAATACATCACATGAATAACAAACATCTAGTATCAATTGATTACTAAAGCTTACATAAGATGGCCAAAGAGTAGGGAGAATAAAATTATTTGCCAATGAATAGCAATATGTGTAACCTAAAATTATGCAATGTTTTTCTGATCATGTGATGTATTACAGTTTTTGTACTAATTCTGTCCAATAAATACAGGTGACAAAAGTTATAAAAATCTAAGGTAATCATAATATATAGAAACTGAACTAGTTTCATATCTATATAACTATGCAAGTAAATAGGCTTGGATTGAAAAAATTAAAAAGTTTTTTTTCAATTTGGACTGGTAGTTTGATCACATAATAAAAGTCAAAAAATAACTGCTGGAAAAAAGATGCATTAGATTAAAAATGTCTAAAGCACTGTTTAAAAGATATCCTAAATGTTATTCACTGTTGATAGCCATAAGCTAGAAACTAATCTAGGAATATCTTGATAGGATGGTGCTAGATAAGAATTTAATGAGTACTATTAACTACCATCTATTGATTACTAAAGCTTATACAAGATGGCATAAGAATGGAATGAATTTTAAAAAATAATTACTTTGGTCAGTTTGTATTTCAGTTGCAGCATACATTAAAACTTAACTGTAAAAATTGTTTCTAAAATATGTTTTAGCAGTTATAATCAATACTGTTTATTGTTCATGGTAACATCCAAATTTGCATACTTTATATTAATTTTATTATTTATTTGTTATTTTCATTTTTTGTTTTAAAAAGAGGTGGGTAAATTATTGTTAAAAATAATAAAAGGTTTTGTGCTTTTCTAATTTTATCAGTTTGATTTTTTTTTAAAAAAATTATAGTTGTGTTAATCATATTTGTGCAACTAAAAACTTCAATAATTGTATATTTCTTCTTTTAAATGCAATCCCTTGATATTTATAAAGTGTTACAGTAAAAACATACATGTTTAAGGAAACAAATTCTCCCAACTTTCCTTGATTTTTTTATTATAATAATAGGTTTTTCTACCAGGAGTCGAATGTTATAAATTAAAAAATTTTAACTGATATTGTTGAAATATTTTAAGAATGTGGAAATATCTGCTCTGTTTTATTTTACAAAAATTAAAGTAAAATGATATTTATAGTGATCAATGAAAAGGAACCTCTTTTAAATGCAATCCCTTGATATTTATAGAGATAAAGTATTATAGTAAAAATATACGTGTTTAAGGAAATAGAGTTTCGGCAACTTTCTCTCTTTTCCTTATTATAATAGAATTTTCCACCATGTATCTTTTTACTGTAGCATTTTATCTCTATAAATATCATGAGACTGCATTTAAAAATGATCCTCTTTTAGATGCAAAAAAAGTGATCATTTCATTGTGGTTTTGCAAAATAAAATGGAACAGATATTTCCATATTCTTAAAAATATTGCAACAATAATATTTGTTAAAAATTCTTATATGATTACAGTAGCACTTTATATTTATAAATATTAAATTGCATTTAAAAGAGGTCCCCTTTTAGATGCAAAAAATGATTAGAGTTTACTATTATCATTGGTCACTGTCTATATCATCTGACTGGTTTTTCTAATTTCCACATTCTTATCAATATTTTAATAATAATATCTGTTAAAAATTATTAAATTATAAAATTCAATTCTTGGTGGAAGAGTCTATTACAATAAGTAAAATAGGAAAAGTTGTGAGACTTTTTTAAACATGTATATTTTTACTATAGTACTTTATCTCTTTAAATATCAATAATTGCCTTTAAAAGAGGTTACCCTTTTAGATGCAAAAAGTGTTTTCAGGTTACTACTTTCATTGGTTACTGTCTATATCATCTGATTCATTTTTTAAAATAAAATAGAGCATATATTTTCATGTTTTTAAAGTATTTCAACAATAACATCTATTAAAAATTATTGTTATACATAAATAATCACAAACAGAAAATTTATAAATTTCAACGTATTTCCATTTTTTTTGTTTTAAATCCAATTACTTACTTTATATATGAGGAATCTACATTTATTTTAAATAGTGTCCCATATCATGTGTTGTTTAGTACCACATATTAATAGTTCAAAACCATATAGTTCCAAAAGATAAATATAATATCTTTACATGGATATTCGTCTAAACAGCGAAAAATGAATTAACGTACTGTAAAAAAGTTAGCATAATAGTAAAGAGAGATAGAAAAGGGCACAATTAAGTTTCAAATTAATAAAGTACAGCCCTGAGCAATTATTAGAGTGATAAATAATTTGCTTAATAATTAAAGATTTTTAAATCAATTTCCAATAACAAAAAAGACTAGATCTTAATCAAAAATTGAAAAGAATTATTATGTTCAGTCCATTACACTTTGGTACTTTAAAATTACTTGTTATCCTAAGCTATTGTAATATAATAAAATTTATAAAGAAAATACAACAAATTTAATTACAATTAAAAAAATGAGATTTTTTACATTTCATTTCTGATTGTTTTTTATTTTTTATATTATCCTTTATGTATATTAAATTTTTTTCCCAGAATGAATGGATAATTAGGTAATAAGTACTATCAATAAAATGTTACAGTTTATCATAACACCCTTTCAACATACTTTATTTTAGCATCTTAATATTTGCTACATCCTGAACTTTAATATTCTTTTTATATCATATGACTCAAAACGTATATGTTTTAAACTTTTATATAGATTTTATGTTCAATTTTTAATAATGTTATATTTTGTATTTACTTGTTATTGAAGTATATGTTTTTGTAAAGATTCCTTCTCACATGTAAATTGATTTTCTTAGTTTATTTGCCTACAGTCTATTGGATGTGGGGCTGACTTCTTTAGTTTTTGTTTTGATAGCCTAGAAAGCCATATAATTTTTCAATATTAATAATTATGCCTTAAGATTCTATGCAGATAAAGGAATTGATAACAAATATTAATAACTCAATACTTGCCAACATTTTGTTTTGTTTTCTAAATATAAAGAATTGCTCTTTGTTTATTTTCCATTACTTATAACATTTTAAAAATGAAATGCATTAGTGAAAAAAAAATTGTTCATTAAAAACTGAAAGAAATTAATTTTGATTTATTATTTAAAATAATATATAATAAAAATATAGAAAGGTTCTCCATAATTACAAATTATGTATATATTGGCTTTTTTCTCTTTTTTTCACCAAATTTTATAATTTTTTTAATTTTATCTGGAAAATTTTATGTGAGAATGATTAAAATTTATAAAAACACATGCATATATATTAGTAGTTTTTATGTTGGATTATTTTATCATCAATATTAATTTTTAAATGTCTTTGGAAATTTTGAAACTGTATTTAAACTTTGAAAAACCATTCCACTATTAGTAATAATGCACAGGTCCGTATATAACACAATGCTTTGAATAGTATTATTCTTTCTTCTTCTTTGACTTCTACTAGCCAGACCAGTGACACTGCTAATAATGGAATTAAACCTGAACCTTTAGATTCATGAATATTGAATTTTAACATGGTGCTGTAACCAACTATGCGATTAAACCACAGAACATGCATTTAATGGCATTACTGTATGGAGAGTTTTGCCTGTTTAATCAACTAGGCTATTCTGAAAAAATATTCCAACATGTATTTGTTATTAAAATATCATCACCACAAGCTTTCTGACTAACATGCATATATATATATATATATTTCCATTCTTGCTATTAAAAGGTGTGAAGGTTGCCTTGACAGCAGTTAGAAATATTGGTTGCTATATTTACTGTGAATGTTTAGGTGGTTACTGGTTGGAAACTAATATATATATATATTGAAGCAGTCAATCTTAGTTTAAGATTGTGCTTCATGTTTCTACTTACTAACCCGTGTTCAAACCCCTATATCCCATCCTGCTCCTTTTGTCAGTATATATATTTCATGTATATATTTGAGATGCGCACCTAAATTTGTAGTTTAACTTTCAATATTTGTTATTATTGATTCTTTTTATTAATTATTAGTTCTTCTTATTAAAATTATAGTTGCAGCTCAAATATATACATAGGAGCAAAATTTACTAACAAAATATTGATGTTTTAAATATTTCTTATATGTCATTTTTGGCTTTTTCTTTTCAAATTGCTTGTTTCTCTATAAATTATACATTTTTTTTTTTTTATATATAAAATCCAATATGGAAGATGCAAGTGTTGTTTAATTGTCTAAAAATAATTAGGGGTTGAAAGCACTATTATTTTAATCTGGGAAAGGTATTTTTTAATTAAAATTTTACTGAAGATAAATGGGATTAATTAGATTAAAGATTTACTTGTGTTAAAAACATGTTGTTAAATTTATTTCTAATCTAGAAATAGATTTGAATTTATTTTTGGCGTTATCTAACAATTGCATCTTCAAAAACAACTGATAAGAGAAAAAGGTATAAAATGGCTAAATTTTGAATTAGTTAGGATTGAGTTATTAGTTACTATTGATTGAGAGATTGTTAACGTTGCTGTAAAACTAAAAAAATAATGTAGCAGTGAATCCACCAACTTGCTCGGCCCTTTGGGTCATCATCTGCGCTACCGTAATATCCTGCTGCCCTGCAATGAAGAAAAGCCAGACCTAAGAACTTTAATGTTAATAGAAGCTTCCAGAACTTTCATTTTCAATTTCCGTGCACGGACAATATTTTAATCGGACTCTTAAAATTGAAAGGTAAATTTCAAGCCGCTACCTAATAGTCAATTTAGTCTAAAGAATCTCTCAAGATCTGTTCTCATGTATTCTTTAACTTTGCATTTTTATATATAAATAACATGTAATTTGCTCTTAAATAATTTATTTAAATTTAATTCTCTCTTATATGCTTTTTAATTTTGGTAGGGTCATTTATTTATATTATTGATTATTTGATTTATATATCTGCTTGCTTATTAATATGTCAATCTAAAACAATCTGACGAATTGAATTTTCTAAAAAAATCTTTTCTGTCTTTAAGTAAACTTTCATGAATCAAGTTTATTAACGTCCCCTTAAATATATATATAATGCATTGTAAATTAATACGTTCGCCAGATTGTTTTATGAATCAACATTTTAGGTTCGTTTTTAATATAAAAATTGATTTGTTTAACTCTGAAAATCCAGAACTTAAACTAATTAACGCTTTGAAATCTTATAAAATATTATTTATTTAATTCTAAAATAAGGCGACTTAATTGTATACTATGTTATACGTATGTGGAATTTTATTAAATAAGTGTAATGAAAGGGGGGGGAGGGGATTTAGAACTTTCGTTGGTATTTAAAAATACTTTTTTAACAATATCTTTAAACTATGTTTAATAAATAAGATCATACCATTATCTTTGATGTTATCATTATAGGTTATATGCTTAATTGTAGTTATTTGACTAGTTATTAGTCCACCCCAAAGCGTTGTTAGCATAGGACACACTCATGTTATTAAGCTTTATCTAAAGACGTGCGTCGGAATACCCGAGCACGTCTCCTCTTCGTTTCAGGTCGCAAACAGGGCGATGAATGTCCCTGGACCATATATATGCTCACGTAGCAATGCATGGGAAAAGTCCGGCAAAGTTCGGCCCATTGCAATCCCTTTGTCAACCGATTCCACAAAATGTGGGGTGGCAAGTCGGCTAGACTGTTCTATAATATGATAAAGCACCTCAAAGTATTGGATTCCGCAAATATTCGGTCATTATGCTAACACCGCGTCACTTTACATTAGATCCCTCTTTTCAAAAAGCTCAAGCCTATAAATATCTGTATCTAATGTTATGTTCTAATTAAACGTATCTCATAAATTTAAATAACTTTTGATGTGTCAAAGCGTTAATAGCAATTTTGTGTAACTTCTTTCTAATACTGATTGGCATTTTAATACTAGACCCACCAAAGATGTGTGTTTATTTGTAATATATTATTTAGCTAATAAAGAGCATATGAGAACTTATAGCGTGAATGACACTATGTAACCGCTTGCTCATTCACGCACACACTAATATGTATAATTTATTTATAAATGTATAATAATTTTCCATTATATTAAACTATCTTTTATTGTTTAACTTATTTGAGTAGTTCGAATTCCATTTCCTCCACTTCTTCCACATATTACAGTAATGCTTATGTAAATTTTAATATAATCATAGTTAATAGATGTTTCATTGTCTTGCTCAGCTCTGCTAGTCGGCCGAATTAAGATTAATTCTCATGGGCCATAACTATTATGTTATTCATTAGGTGTTTGATCTGGGGCTTAGAAGGTGGGTTCGAATCCAGGCTGGTTCCTGACCTAAATCTTGGGCTTGACTGGGTTTGAAGTACATTTTGTGAGTTCCAGCTCATGTTAGATGGATAAACGTATTTTTACCGGCACATAGGATTTTTTTTTTTTTCTCGGGTTTGGCTGCCCAACTGGGGCTTCGATATAAACACCCACATACCCTGAGTACTGAATTCTGTTTATATATATATTCTTTTAAAGAAGTTGTTATATAATTTTTTCCATGTTTGATATGTTTAAAATAATGTGTTCAAAGTGTAAAATTCATTGTTTAAAGTTAAAACCCATGTACTACAACCATAGTACACATGTATTTTTTCTTCAATGTCATATATAAAGGTTTTTTTGTTCTTGAGACATATATGAAAAATGTGTAAATAAATCATAAATCATTTATCACTCTGTCTTAGCTGGCGCCCTTATAAAAATAAATTTTGCTAACCAGTAGTGAGTCAAATGCAAACATATTGGAAGTGGAGGGTTCGAACTCAGAGTAAAAAAAAAAATTATTGAGAGCAAATTATTTTTTAGCTTAATACTATGATGTATCAATTTTAAACATGTAATAACCAGACTATGAGTTTTCTTTTAGATGCATGATTTTTTTTTTTTTTCAACTTTTTCTCCAAAGTTTTTTGTCTCTTTTCCAATGGTATGTAGTATTGTGTAGTATATATAGAAGTGTATGTGTGTGTAAAATTTATGTATTTGTATATGTAGCGCTGCATATATATGTACATAGGTATGTATGTGCGATGTGTAGGAACAGATGTGTTTGAAAGTTTTATATGTATTGCATTACTATATATTTTCTTGGAAACCCCATATGCCTGGAGAAATTGTGTTGTAGCCCAAGCATAGAAAAAAAATTTTTTTTTTCCATTATATAGATGTGCATTGATATTTCATCTATATAGTTTTATATAACAAGAGTGTATATTGAATTTTGAAAATTTTCGTCGTTCTTTTGGTCGTCACTTGAAAACTCCTAGTCAAGGCATTTTTTTTTTTTAATGTTTTTGTTTTTTGTTTCATTGTATGTCCGGAGAAATGAAGCAGTCAATCTTAGTTTAAGATTGTGCTTCATGTTTCTACTTACTAACCCGTGTTCAAACCCCTATATCCCATCCTGCTCCTTTTGTCAGTATATATATTTCATGTATATATTTGAGATGCGCACCTAAATTTGTAGTTTAACTTTCAATATTTGTTATTATTGATTCTTTTTATTAATTATTAGTTCTTCTTATTAAAATTATAGTTGCAGCTCAAATATATATATAGGAGCAAAATTTACTAACAAAATATTGATGTTTTAAATATTTCTTATATGTCATTTTTGGCTTTTTCTTTTCAAATTGCTTGTTTCTCTATAAATTATACATTTTTTTTTTTTTTATATAAAATCCAATATGGAAGATGCAAGTGTTGTTTAATTGTCTAAAAATAATTAGGGGTTGAAAGCACTATTATTTTAATCTGGGAAAGGTATTTTTTAATTAAAATTTTACTGAAGATAAATGGGATTAATTAGATTAAAGATTTACTTGTGTTAAAAACATGTTGTTAAATTTATTTCTAATCTAGAAATAGATTTGAATTTATTTTTGGCGTTATCTAACAATTGCATCTTCAAAAACAACTGATAAGAGAAAAAGGTATAAAATGGCTAAATTTTGAATTAGTTAGGATTGAGTTATTAGTTACTATTGATTGAGAGATTGTTAACGTTGCTGTAAAACTAAAAAAATAATGTAGCAGTGAATCCACCAACTTGCTCGGCCCTTTGGGTCATCATCTGCGCTACCGTAATATCCTGCTGCCCTGCAATGAAGAAAAGCCAGACCTAAGAACTTTAATGTTAATAGAAGCTTCCAGAACTTTCATTTTCAATTTCCGTGCACGGACAATATTTTAATCGGACTCTTAAAATTGAAAGGTAAATTTCAAGCCGCTACCTAATAGTCAATTTAGTCTAAAGAATCTCTCAAGATCTTTTCTCATGTATTCTTTAACTTTGCATTTTTATATATAAATAACATGTAATTTGCTCTTAAATAATTTATTTAAATTTAATTCTCTCTTATATGCTTTTTAATTTTGGTAGGGTCATTTATTTATATTATTGATTATTTGATTTATATATCTGCTTGCTTATTAATATGTCAATCTAAAACAATCTGACGAATTGAATTTTCTAAAAAAATCTTTTCTGTCTTTAAGTAAACTTTCATGAATCAAGTTTATTAACGTCCCCTTAAATATATATATAATGCATTGTAAATTAATACGTTCGCCAGATTGTTTTATGAATCAACATTTTAGGTTCGTTTTTAATATAAAAATTGATTTGTTTAACTCTGAAAATCCAGAACTTAAACTAATTAACGCTTTGAAATCTTATAAAATATTATTTATTTAATTCTAAAATAAGGCGACTTAATTGTATACTATGTTATACGTATATGTGGAATTTTATTAAATAAGTGTAATGAAAGGGGGGGAGAGGATTTAGAACTTTCGTTGGTATTTAAAAATACTTTTTTAACAATATCTTTAAACTATGTTTAATAAATAAGATCATACCATTATCTTTGATGTTATCATTATAGGTTATATGCTTAATTGTAGTTATTTGACTAGTTATTAGTCCACCCCAAAGCGTTGTTAGCATAGGACACACTCATGTTATTAAGCTTTATCTAAAGACGTGCGTCGGAATACCCGAGCCGTCTCCTCTTCGTTTCAGGTCGCAAACAGGGCGATGAATGTCCCTGGACCATATATATGCTCACGTAGCAATGCATGGGAAAAGTCCGGCAAAGTTCGGCCCATTGCAATCCCTTTGTCAACCGATTCCACAAAATGTGGGGTGGCAAGTCGGCTAGACTGTTCTATAATATGATAAAGCACCTCAAAGTATTGGATTCCGCAAATATTCGGTCATTATGCTAACACCGCGTCACTTTACATTAGATCCCTCTTTTCAAAAAGCTCAAGCCTATAAATATCTGTATCTAATGTTATGTTCTAATTAAACGTATCTCATAAATTTAAATAACTTTTGATGTGTCAAAGCGTTAATAGCAATTTTGTGTAACTTCTTTCTAATACTGATTGGCATTTTAATACTAGACCCACCAAAGATGTGTGTTTATTTGTAATATATTATTTAGCTAATAAAGAGCATATGAGAACTTATAGCGTGAATGACACTATGTAACCGCTTGCTCATTCACGCACACACTAATATGTATAATTTATTTATAAATGTATAATAATTTTCCATTATATTAAACTATCTTTTATTGTTTAACTTATTTGAGTAGTTCGAATTCCATTTCCTCCACTTCTTCCACATATTACAGTAATGCTTATGTAAATTTTAATATAATCATAGTTAATAGATGTTTCATTGTCTTGCTCAGCTCTGCTAGTCGGCCGAATTAAGATTAATTCTCATGGGCCATAACTATTATGTTATTCATTAGGTGTTTGATCTGGGGCTTAGAAGGTGGGTTCGAATCCAGGCTGGTTCCTGACCTAAATCTTTTCTTGACTGGGTTTGAAGTACATTTTGTGAGTTCCAGCTCATGTTAGATGGATAAACGTATTTTTACCGGCACAATATATATATATATATTGTAACTTAAATAAATGGAGAACATAGATCCATTGTAACTTAAATACTGGTAGATCAAATGAATTAAGATTCAAATATAAATATTATCATTTTATACCTGGATAGTAGCTATAATAGTCATGGAACAAATATATTAAAACATCATTGGATTAGATGAAACATATTTCTATAATTAGAATTCTCAAGATATCATAATATTAATAATTAGAAACAATAATGCCTGGAGACTAGTCATTTAAGGTGTCTGGCCTATTTCAAACCTTGGTTAGGCAGGCATTGTATCATCAATAAACAAGTAGAAACCATAAACAATTTTTATTAAGAACAAACTATTATAACTCAGGAAATAACATCAAGTAGGTGAGTACACCGGTAACTCAATAAAATATCTTCTCAGGTATACAGACGATAGATTTGATCCCCTTTCATCTCTTGGTTTGATGTCAATTGCATATTTAAATAAATAACAAGGGAATATGGTCTAGCAGGGCACCACTAGATTGTCTAAACCTAGACACAGTTATATCTTATAACCTTTTCACATGTACTGGGTTTGAATCCCTTTTTGGTACTTTATTTTTAATAAAAATGGAGGATTTTGCTTTTAGACCCATATCACTGTATGCAATAACATTTAGGTAAACATAAAACATCTTTAAACTAAAGTGGAGTATATAAAATTCATTAGACAGAAATCATTTCTTAGATCTTAACATAATCAATGTGTTTCAATATTTTTTTATAAGTTTTACTAGCGCAGATTATATTATTAATTTAGGATGGCAATTCACTCATCCTGGCATGACATAGATGATGGAATGGTGATTATAACAATGATTCACAAATGTCAACTAAATACCATGAAATCACTATTTATTTATGGCCTTTAAACATTTATCCATCTCATTAAGTTAAACATGATGATGACGATGATGACAATGATAACAATAATGGTTTCAACCATGCTTTAGGACTAAGCCTAATCATAAAATTTAGTTTCAGAAAGTAATAATTAGTGGCTAATCTTAGTATATCTAATTGGAACTTAAATAGCTAATATTCACCTTGATGATGAATGATCACAACTAATAAAAAAAAATACTCCTAATGAAATATATACGCCTCATTTAATAAAACAAATTCACATTTATTACTGCATTTCTAATGCATACATAAAAATTTCTATATCTACATGAAAATTGATATTAGCAATAACAACAATAATCATAATCAACTGTTTTAAAATCATAACATTAATTTTGAATTCTTCCATCTTTCCCGTAACTGGTATAAGTATATTAATTGGATGTCAAATTTGCTAAGATTCTCACTCCACCAGAAAATATCTCAAATAAAAATAAACACTCTTTTTTTTCTCTTTTCTCTTTTGCACATATACCCTTATAATCTATCATGTAAAGCAGAATGATTAAAAATAAATGTTAGTAAAATTGGAAAGAGCATGTTTGTTAGAAACAAGTTTTAAAGTACCTTTTTCTCCCCCTCGCTTCTAACCTCTGAAATGCTATACTTTAACTTAAAACACAATAATATAATATGTGTAATACTGCCTTTTATTTTACATTCAAACACAATTACATATATGCAACAAGTATTATTATGTATGTTCGTGTTTATCCCCATGAAAACTAAAAGATTATTTAAAACCAAAATAATAATACAAAAAATAATAATATTTTACATATCAATATCATTTCATCACTTTAGGTTAATAGACAATCATAATTTTAGTACATATAAAATCATTAATGAAGCTTATGGTTATCACTAGTAAGAAATTCTTGGTTTCAATCGATCTTAGCTGTTTTAAAAGTTCTGAGAAAACAAACAAAAATATACAACTTTATTGCTAAAGTTTTACTAAGTCTGATATCATAAAGAAAATATATACAAAAAATTCATATTACCAGTTCTATTCTTTGGTAGCGACTTCCAATGATTCAAATTTATCTTGTTTAATGTCTATACTTTGGCAGTAACAATATCCGTGTTTCTTTGGAACCGTCTCTTTAAGTTATAATTATTTGATGGTGATGATTCTACTGAGGTTATTTGCTTTAATGGAAATCATATGGGAACTGGAACTTTTCTTCCCTTCCTGTTAAGCATGATTCCTTTAATTGATTAAGTATATCAGTTGTCTTCAGGTTTATACTTTTTCTTGGGTTTAAACTCAGCCAATGGATGCAATTTGTAGTAGATGATTCAATTTGTACTAGATGATTTAATACTTATCAATCGATTACTTATTTTCCTTCAGCTTTCAAATGCAGGTGAATCTTTTCTCTTACTGAAAATATCGCATTTCTTTCAGTCATCAGGTATATATTTTAATTTCAGACAAGACTTTTTTTCCTTCCTATATGATGTGCTAGCTCTGGTGGCCAGAAAAGCCCAAGTGGCCTATATATTTTTCCTAGCCTGACATTCTTATATTTTAATCTTCAAAAACCTTATATAAAAAAAATGATTTTAAAATTGATATCTGATGAATCAAACGTTTGTCTTTTAGTTTCAATATTTTTTTAAAATCTCTTCCTGATTTTTCCCAGACAGGTTTTATATCTTTTTTTTTCTATTTTTGACCAACTCATTTATGTATATTTATAGCTTATTTTCAGCTAACTCGTTTTTAGCTGGATAGTGCGATCTTTTTTTCAGCTATTAGTTAAGGAAAAATATGAAACTTCACACTATCATGATTTTTAGACAAACTTTTGTTTTGAAGGAAAAAATAGTCTTAATCTTTTTCTGTCACAAAATGTAACACCTAAAGTTTGAGCTTCTTTTTTTCATCAAGCGGATGGGAAACTTTTAGAGCTAGACTTCTCACATAGTCTAAGTTTAACAGAAAAACAATCTTTAAATAAAAAATTAATAATAGGTAATTTAACAGATTTTCCTCTTTCTTTTTCAATATGTAATAAAATATATACTTATGTATGTAATGTACACACACACTTACTCAACTCATTTATAAATCTGGCCTATAAAATAATTGAAATGCTTTCTAGACATTATAATTTTAATATTTAAAATCAAATCCTTAACTTTCAAATCCCAAACTACAACTCTTAAACCCCAAATTATAATTATTTTGAAATCATACTATTACAATCATAGAAAAACAAAAATAGATAGATAAAAATAATATATTAGAATTTAGCAAATGTAGGTTAGCTTAGAAGAGAGTTTAATATTTGAAATATACAATGGTAATTAAATAGCTCACACACACTTCCTATATATGGGTTATTACTCTAGTTTTGAACAAAAAAATTAAGTACTGAATAATTAACTGAGTGTACTACTCTTTTTGAGTTTTTTTTATCAACACACAAACAAATAAAGAATGTAACTGTTGTCCCACTCTCTTTCTGTCTTAAGCTTTTAGAAATGGATCTTGTAGGGTTTAAACTTGGGTGTGCTACAGCTTCCTTTACTATATAAAATGTGATTTTTCTTGCTTAAAGACAGGCAAAAGAGCACCAAAACCATGCCTTGATATTGGATCATCATTAGTTTAACATAGTTTGTCACTTTTTTTCTAGCATCTCACTTTTAAAGAAATACTTAAACTTTAATGAGCCTTATCATAATGATTATTTATATTACATCAAAATATGCTCTAAAAGTGTTATTAGAACTGAACAATTTATTGCAAATATTACTTAATGTTTTTTTTAATTATTGTTTTGTTGTTGTTCAAAAAATAATTGGAATATAATATAAATTTTACTTCTTCCTTTTTAGATACTTTCACTTAAGTTAGAATCTCTGTTTGTTTAATTGGTTAGTTGGTTTGGTTGAATTTGTTTGGAGAAAATATTAAAATCAAGTTTTAATATATTTATATTCAATCGAATTTACTCAAATTTAGTACATTTGTTATAAATCACTGGAAATGCAATATGACCCTAATATATTTTATGTAGGTTTCCTAGTTTCTTACCTCTAGGGGGGTTGGTGGATAAAGCTTCAAATATGTTGGCCTTCAATTTTAAACATGATGATATCAATTTAATAAATTTTCAGCAATGCATGTGAGAAGATGGTATATATATATATATATATATATATATATATATATATATATATATATATATATATATATATATATATATATATATATATATATATATATATATATATTGTGCCATTACAATTTAGTCATTAGCTAAATTTGTAGTAATGTGCATGAAAGAAAATGTGGAACAAAATCATCATCACATTTTTCTATAGTAAAGGAAGCTGTAGGGCACCCAAGTTTAAACCCTACAAGATCCAGTTCTAAAAGTCTAGGACAGAAAGAGAGTGGGGCAACAGTTATGCTCTTTATTTGTTTGTGTGTTGATAAAAAACTCAAAAAGAATAGTATACATGGTTAGTTATTTAATATTTAATTTTTTTGTTAAAAAGTAGAGTAATAACATATATAGGAAGTGGGTGTGTAAACTGTTTAATTATTATTGTATATTTCAAATATTAAACTCTCTTCAAAGCTAACCTACATTTGCTAAATTCTAATATATCATTTTATATGTCTATTTTTGTTTTTCTATGATTGTAATATTATGATTTCAAAATGATTATAGTTTGGGATTTGAAAGTTAAGAATTTAATTTTACATATTAAAATCATAATTTCTAAAAAACATTTAGATTGTTGTAATAGGTCATTTTATAAATGATGTAAATGATAGAGTGTGGGGGCACATTGTACAAACAAACTTACATTTATTACATATTGAAAAAAAAATTAAAACTGTTAAATTATTTGCTTCACCATTTTGTGTTAAGGGAGAAAATCTGTTAAATTAGATATATATTTTTGTAACAATTTTGTTTTTATAAAGATTGGTTGTTTTTCTGTTAAGGCTTGGTAAGAGCGCTAAGTTTTAAAATTGTCCCATCAGTTTTATCAAAGAAAGCAGCTCAAATTTTAGGTGTTACATTTGTGACAGAGATGTCAAGAAAAAAGATTAAGACAATTTTTACTTCAAAACAGGATTAATCTGAATAATCGAGATAGTGTGATTTTTTTATATTTTTCTTTAACCAGCAGATAGAGAAAGTCACACTATCACTTTAATTGGGTGAGTTGACTCAAAAATAATATAAAACCTGTCTGGGAAAAATCAGAGGGAGATTTTAAAAATATTGAAACTAAGAGACAAACGTTTGATTGATCAGATATCAATTTTAAAATCATTTTTTTAATATAAAGTTTTTGAAGATTAAAATATAAGGATGTTAGGCTAGGAAAAATATATAGGTCATCTTGGGCTTTTCTGGCCCCCAGAGCTAGCACATCATATAGGAAAGAAAAAAAATTAAAAAAAAGTCTTGTCTGAAATTAAAATATACACCTGATGACTGAAAGAAATGCAATATTTTCAGTAAGAAAAAAGATTCACCTGCATTTGAAAGCTGAAGAAAAATGATTAATCAATCGATAAGTATTAAATCATCTACTACAAATTGAATCCAGTGACTGAGTTTAAACCCAAGAAAAAGTATAAACCTGAAGACAACTGATATACTTCATCAATTAAAAGAATCATGCTTAACAGAAAAGGAAGAAAAGTTCCAGTGCCAATATGATTCCCATTAAAGCAAATAACCTCAGTAGAATCATCACCATCAAATAATTATACACTTAAAGAGACGGTTCCAAAGAAACACGGAAATTGTTGCTGCCAAAGTATAGACATTAAACAAGATAAATTTGAATCATTGGAAGTCGCTACCAAAGAATAGAACTGGTAATATGAATTTTTTTATATATATTTTCTTTATGATATCAGAGACTTAGTAAAACTTTAGCAATAAAGTTGTATATTTTTGTTTGTTATCTCAGAACTTTTAAAACAGCTAAGATCAATTGAAACCAAGAATTTCTTACTAGAGATAACCATAAACTTCATTAATGATTTTATATGTACTAAAATTATGATTGTCTATTAACCTAAAGTTACAAAATGTTATTGATATGTAAAATATTTTTTTTTGAATTATTATTTTGGTTTTAAATAATCTTTTAGTTTTCATGGGGATAAAAATAAGAGGCAGTATTACAAATATTAGATTATTGTGTTTTAAGTTAAAGTATAGCATTTCAGAGCTTAGAAGGGAGGGGGAGAAAAAGGAACTTTAAAACTTGTTTTTACCAAACTTGCTGTTTCCAATTTTACTAACATTTATTTTTAATCATTCTACTTTACATGTTAGATTATAAAGGTATGTGTGCAAAAGAGAAAAAAAAGAGTATTTATTTTTTCTTTGAGATATTTTCTGGTGGAGTGAGAATCTTAGCAAATTTGACATCCAATTTAATATACATTATCCCAGTTATGGGAAAGGGGGAAGAATTTAAAATTAATGTTATGATTTTAAAACAGTCGATTATGATTATTGTTGTTATTGTTAATATAAATTTTCATGTAGATATAGAAATTTTTATGTATACATTAGAAATGCAGTAATAAATGTTAATTTGTTTTAATTAAATGAGGCATATATATTTCATTAAGAGTATTATTATTTTTTATTAGTTGTGATCATTCATCATCAAGGGAATATTAACTATTTAAATTCCAATTAGATATACTAAGATTAGCCACTAATTATTAATTTCTGAAACTAAATTTTATGATTAGGCTTAGATCTAAAGCTGTGGTTAAAACCAGTATCATTATAATTATCATCATCACCATCAAC
This sequence comes from Epiperipatus broadwayi, assembly GCA_028023455.1. Lineage (NCBI taxonomy): Eukaryota > Metazoa > Onychophora > Udeonychophora > Euonychophora > Peripatidae > Epiperipatus > Epiperipatus broadwayi. The sequence continues at coordinate 4,926,357 of JAQFVV010006210.1, forward strand.
ATTTTAATTAATGAGCTGGTTACATGTGAATAAATAGTGATTTCATAGTATTTAGTTATTTCTTAGCATTATAATAACCAACATTCCATCATCTATATCATGCCAGGATGAGTGCATTGCCATCCTAAGTTAACCATATGAGCTAGTAAAACTTATAAAAAAATATTGAAATGCATTTATTATATTAAGATCTAGAAAATGATTTCTGCCTAATGAATTTTATATACTCCACTTTAGTTTAAGGATGTTTTATGTTTATCTAAATGTTATTGCATACAGCGATATGGGTCTAAAAGCAAAATCCTTCATTTTTATTAGAAATAAAGTATCAAAAAAGGATTTAAACCTGGTGCATGTGAGAAGGTTATAAGATATAACTGTGTCTAGGTTCAGATAATCTAGTGGCGCCCTGCTAGACCATATTCACTTGTTATTTACTTAAATATGCACTTGACATCAAACCAAGAGATGAAAGTTAATAAAATCTACCATCTGTATACCTGAGATATTTTATTGACTTACCAGTGTACTCACCCTCTTGATGTTATTTCCTGAGTTATAATAGTTTGTTTTTAATAATTGTTTAGAGTTTCTACTTGTTTATTGATGATGCAATGCCTGCCTAACTAGGGTTTGAAATAGGCCAGACACCTTAAATGACTAGTCTCCAGGCATTATTGTATTTCATTATTGATATTGTGATATCTTTAGAAATCTAATTATAGAAATATGTTTCATTTAATTCAATGACCCTTAATATAATTGATAACTCAGTCTGATCTTTTGTTTAATAGCTTATGCTCAGCAAGTTGCATATTACAATTATTTTCTCTTTGATCAGTTTATTTATGTTACAATCATATATTATTCAGTTCCATGCCATTTGACTCGGGTAAAAATGTTTATATTGGTAATATTTTATTTGGATCTTTTGATCAAGTTTATTTAAGTTACCATTTTTCGTTTATTAAGTTATAATATTATGATCTTATATATTGTAGACTACTCAGATATATTATAATTCTTTTGATCTGCCTTTATTTACGTTACAATGGATCTTTGATCTCCTTAATTTAGTTACAATATATATATGATTTTTTTAAAAAAAGCAAAAAAAATATTTAAAGGTCTTTTAATATTGAAATAAAACAAATATATATATTGTAAAAGTTAACAGTTTTTCTTTTGATTGGAAAAGTTGATATTTTTTAAATACTTTTATAAGCAAAACTATTTTTTAATCTGATCTTTATTTAATATGCATGATTTTACTTTCAAACATTTGGCAAACATATGGAACGCTAAAAGCTTAAAAATAATAGATATATATAATAAATGTTTTTATTTACTATCAATTAAAAACTCAGGAAATAATTGTTTCTTCAACCACAATTGTGTTTTATATTTAACTTGAAATAAAAGTGTGGAGTGGGCAGGAATTAATTAAGTTAATCTCTTGTTATAAAAACTAAAGACTGATATAATTACCCCCCCCCCCTATGCATTTACTTCATTTAAATATAAAAAGTTCCATTTGTGCTTGAAGAAATAATTATTTTGAGTTTTTCCAGCTGGCAAAAAATAAAAGTGTTTATTATTAAAAAAAAATTATCTCAATTAAACATAATTTTATAAAGCCAAAATTTTACTTAAAATTCTTTTCATAATTAAGATGGAAATATCATCTATATTGTTATAAATATGTCGTTACATTAATTTAAAATAAAATCTTAAAGTTCGCAAATAAAAATAAAATCTATTAAAAAAAAACTAAACGCTAAAATTAAAATGTTTGTTAAACGTATATATTCGCACAGATGCAAAACTTTAAAAATATTTTTTTAAAAAACAAATAAATAAGTATTTGAACGTACTTTTTTATAAAAAAGTACAAGATTTAAAGATAAATTATTTTTGTAGATGGAAATGATTGTTTATTAATTATCCAAAAGCTGTGTAATTAAAAAGCCAGATGAAAAATAGATAAGAGAATAAAGAGATTTTAGCTTGACCAATGGAAGCAAATAAAGGCCCGGACCATAATGAAAAAATGGAACAGTGATGTTTTTGTTCGTGGAATCCATAGGAGGACTATGAAAAGAAAAATATTGAGTTCCAGTCAGTTTTCCAGCTTGGTTTGGTGAGACGAACGATAAGACGCACTTGTCGTTCTCTCTCATTTATTTTAAAAATGAAAAGTCTGTGATATCAGAATAGAACCAGCTAATGCTACCTCCAAAATATCAGACTGGTCTTCCAGGAAAGTCTTCAGGGGAATTGTCAACAGGAACCTGGACTCTTCTACCGTAAGCTATATGAACTAAACAATGTTTAAAATCATAAAAAAAAAAATAATAATTAAGAACTTTCATCCGGGTTTGATAAATTTAATAAACAAGCCAACTTAAATGTTAAATGGACTCTTATCTGACTTTTGTAAGTTTTTAGATCAATTAATAATGTTTAATTTTATATGTTTTGCATTTGATAAACATCATTGTCATTTTTTTCTTATTGTATAAATTATTTAAATTGAGAAATTTAAGTTGGGTATAGACATTGCATAGATTCGTTAGCAGTTAATTATGTTGCTGTTTCATAGTCGATTGGAATATATAAGTCAACCATGTCACTGTGGCATCTTACGATGAATGCTATTAGGTTTTTTTGTATTCCCTACTCAATTGACATTATCGATGATTTTGTATTTTGATCAGGTGTGTTTATTTTGAAATGTTTTTAACCATGGAATCTTTGCAGCTGATCTATACTCAACATTATAAAACAAATTGTATAAAATTCATCTGTGCGAACGTATCTAAAGGTTAAATTTAAGTCGGACGTGAATGGCTATATAGATTTGTAAAGTTATATATATAGTTTAAGGGAGGGTAATCTTGGGTTATTTGTTTCGTAGTTAAATTGGGTCAATGGATTAGATGTATTGATGTAATTAGTAAATGTAGCAGGAGATCCACTATGGGCAGGATTGCATATATATGCCACACACCTTCTGTTTGCCTATGGATGGGATTGTAAGTCGGCAAAAAGGACCGCAGTCCATTCCTATGGAGTTTTTTGTTTATTGTTCTACTCACCAACAGATGTAGCATTCCTGTTGGTTGAGAGACAACGTCTTCTCTAACTCTACTTACTGTTCAGATGAACATTCCTGACAGTATAGTATTTTGTATTGTTGTATTCATGCTGCATTGAATACATCGATATATCCAATGGATTGATGTTGGTTTGGCTGTAAACTTTTGGCCTAAGGTTAAATAAGGGATAGAACATTTTCTTTTCAAATACAATCTATGTAATCTATTCATACTCGACCCTCTAAATAAAATATTAAACTCATTGCAATCTATTTAAAATGTAAAATTAAAAGTTAATATAAAAATATAAAATATTAAATTTATTCCTCAAAATTTCAAATGATTCAAAATTTTATATCTGCATAAATAAATATTTTTATTTGTTTGTTATTTACTGGCAGTGGCTTTTATTTTCTTATATATACAAACTAAACAAGTTATTTCTTATCTCTGCATCTCCATGAGCTAGTGACAAAGGGCTAACGATCTGAATATTTAAATAAAGTGGAATCTTAACAGCGCGTATCTGCCTACTTTATAAATTTTTCTAGGCTCAAATGCCTAGATGGGCCCCTGTAGTGCAGATATCGTAGATTGCGGTTGGATTCGATCTTCACTTTCATTTGGATCATTACAATATATTATTTGTTATACTTTATTTGGGTTATAAAGTCTTGGCATAATTTGCAATATTTTTATTTTTTCCAAAAAAATCAAAATCATTATATTTTTTTTAACTTCTTTTTTCCATCATTTTTATTAATTGCTGGTTTTTGCTTCAAAAACGATCTAAGTGTCATAATTTGTTAATAAAAAAATTCTATGATCATGTGAGTGTGTGAATATATATATATAACATACAAATGTATATTCTCTAAAATAAAATATATTTGTTTCTTTATTTTCTTATTATAGTAACATTTTTTTTATAATCTTCAGAAATTCATTTATAAATTCTAAGGAGCATAATATTTTGACACAATTTGAAATTGCACAATACGGAAATGGAAGCTTCTAGCTGCTGTGTATTGTGTGTATATATATATATATAATATTCAAATATAAGTATATTGTCTATGCTTTCTTATAATATATATATATATTCATTGTAATGTTCATACCTTTTATGGCTATAAGCACCAATTATACAAGAAATAATTTACGTTTTTTTTTTATTAGAAAGAAAATAATTTTTAAAATGTTTTTGTAACATTTGGCTGGAAAAAAACGTAATTTAATTTATAAATTTATGCGGGATTAGAACTCAGACTTTACACGACCCACTACTCTCAGTGCCATCTCATACTGCTGACCCACCTGATCACACACATGTTGAAAAGATAAATAATCACCAATATACGTATTTCATGCTAAACTAGCAATCATCAGTTGGTCTAGATTACTATCCTCACACATATATATAATCAGTGCTCAGCTTTATATTAAGATAGCCAATCTTCATATTCTAATGGACAGGCTTCAAACTATTCCAACTCACAACTCTTCAGTCTTCCATATCATTGAAAATCTGATGGTGGAACGTTCAAAGCCCTTGTTAGTGCCAAGGTTGTCATCCTACCCATGTTGACATTTTAGTCATTCTGACCCTCATGTACAGGAGAATAATTCATTTATACATACATATGTGAGGGATGGGCAGACCTTTTACACACTGAGAGTAGTGGGTCGTGTAAAGTCTGAGTTCGAATCCCGCATATATTACATATATAAATGCAGTTTTAAGCCTGTTCAATGTATTAATTTATAAATTTATGTAAAATATTATACTATTATTGTAGTATATTGGCATTATTTCATATTGTGCTAAAAGTTTTTATTTATTTATCATACATTTATTTATCCAGTCAAATGACATTCAATCGCAAAGATGATAGGAAATAGCAGTTTAGAGTAATTTATCCAGCAAATTCCCTCCACCTTCTTTTTAACATCTTCATTTGAGAATGAATCCAGAAAGCTTTAATTTTTGTGTCTTCTACTCTCCTCCTTGAAAATTTATTAAGCACATTTAAAAAGCGACAAAGTATTAAATACTAATCGGTTAAAAGTGCTTAACCTTAATCTGTAATTTGGTCTCTAACATTGGCTGTAACAAATTCATCATGCTTTTCACAAAGTATGTTCATAGCATTATATCATCTTATGTTCATCTGAATTTTTGTTTAAAAATAACAGTTATTTTAATTATATTGATAGGCAAGAATCCAAACTCATACTAGACTGAAAAAATGTCTTATAAAACTATTATTTCAATTATCTATTTAATTATTTAGTAAACAGTTTTAACTCATGCTTTACAATTCATAATATTAATGTTTTGATGGCCATTATAGATGATAACATTTAATAAATGGGAATTCCATTTTTAATAATAGTTAAAAATCTATAGCCACAATTTTACTAAATTGTTAGCTGCAATGTTCAAAGTCAAGCAAGGAATGGCAATAATAAATGTATAATAATTGTGTAGAATAAAAATAATAACTTTGTACAATAATTATGTATAATGATTGTGTAATATAATTGTAAATAGTGATTATATAAATGAGTAACAATAAATGTGTAGCAATGTAACTATCAATGTGTAGCAATGTTATTAAGTCCTAGAGTTGCATACCTGGTCTAATAAGGTTAGAGAACTGTAAAAAATGGCATATATGGTAAGGTGTGTAAAAAATAATGTGTGTGTAAAAAAGCATCATATATGGTAAGCTATGTAAAAAGCTCCGTATTTTGTAAAATTTGTGAACACTCCAGAAGTTTTGACAGGTATATAAATTCCAGGATCTGGTATATGTATTCTGGTATTTATGTAATTCAGAGACTTCTGCCTCTGTGCATCCAAAAGTGTGATAGGGTTTATTATGTCCAGATCACTATTCCCTTTTATTATTTTAATGTGCCTTAAATATGTTATATACATTTGTAAATATGCTCATATGTTATTTAAATTAAGCTATTCGTTTACCATCTCAATTTTGCCTTTGTCAATTATTTACTTTCTGCTCACAGAATACAGCTAGCCAATCAAGATTATCTGCATACAGCTGCTAAAAATAATATATTGACAGCACTCATGTTGCAGCCAAGGGGATACTTTTACAGCATCATAAGTATTGTCATTGTACTATTTTTTTCAAAATCAATCTTGATTGGCTGTGAACCTGCAGATTTTCAACTAGTATTAAAAGTGAAATCCTCAATTATTGAAATGTCTTTCATATATATTCTAACAGTATATATAGGCAAATGCGATGCCCTCTAGATTCATGTGCCAATTTTTTATAATATGGATTTATATGTTGAATCTCTCTTAATATTCTATTTGAACTTTATGGAATGAAACTCAGTAATGTATTCATAAATATTAATTGAAAACAAGACTCTACGATAATATATATTTAAAGTTAAAGGTAATTTTATTAACTTCAAATGTATTTAAAACTATAAATGATTAATGATCTCAGGGTTTAAATTAATAATAACAATAATGTGACTTTGAATTGATGTGAGTAAACAAATAAAATAATTAGCACAAACTGATTAAGTGAAAAGTCATCCAATTTTATTTACATCGCTAATAATACTATTAACAAGCAAATGGTATTGATTTTTTAGACGGTTCCGATCAACTTATAACATTCACTCACAAAGCTGTTACAAATAGTTTTATAAATAAATGTTGTTACATTAAAACTTTGATGAAATTCAAATAAATCTTTGGATAACTATAATAGGCAAAAGAATATTATAATACCAAACATTTGATTTATATAAAATGATGAGATCCTTTAGTTTATTCTCATCAATTGAAACAAATAATATAATGTGTCCTAATTATCTAAATGTTCATACATTTGCACATGGTATTGTATGTGCACATAATGTATATAAATAAAATAATATTATGAAAATTGTTTTACTTAGCCAGTAAACCCTATTATCTTCGATAGCTCTAAAACAAAGAAAAGTATGCATGCATAATATATATATATATATGTCCACAGATGGCGTCCTACCAAGACTGCCAATCAAGCGTGTTTTGTTTACATAAACGTCAGAGTAGTTAGTATTCACTATCTCTAACTATAATTCCACTTTCAGATCATGATTTCAAGCTATTTGCTATCGTCAGTGAAAGACAGGAATAAAGAAACTAGATCTGAATACAAACTCTGAGCGTTTATGAAACAATTTCTATTCAGCTTGCAAGCGTGAATATTTTAGACACGTAATGTCTTCAAACTCAGCATAGCAAACCAGATAGCTACATGGGTCTGATCTCAGTTCAGCATCACCACATAGTAGAAGCCTCTGCAATCTATATCATTGCAAGAAAGACCTCAAAGGTACATTTATGATAAACAAAAATGCAAGTTAAAAAACTTGCTAACGCTTGTATTTATGTCCACAGATGGCGTCCTACCAAGACTGCCAATCAAGCGTGTTTTGTTTACATAAACGTCAGAGTAGTTAGTATTCACTATCTCTAACTATAATTCCACTTTCAGATCATGATTTCAAGCTATTTGCTATCGTCAGTGAAAGACAGGAATAAAGAAACTAGATCTGAATACAAACTCTGAGCGTTTATGAAACAATTTCTATTCAGCTTGCAAGCATGAATTTTTTAGACACGTAATGTCTTCAAACTCAGCATAGCAAACCAGATAGCTACATGGGTCTGATCTCAGTTCAGCATCACCACATAGTAGAAGCCTCTGCAATCTATATCATTGCAAGAAAGACCTCAAAGGTACATTTATGATAAACAAAAATGCAAGTTAAAAAACTTGCTAACGCTTGTATTTATGTCCACAGATGGCGTCCTACCAAGACTGCCAATCAAGCGTGTTTTGTTTACATAAACGTCAGAGTAGTTAGTATTCACTATCTCTAACTATAATTCCACTTTCAGATCATGATTTCAAGCTATTTGCTATCGTCAGTGAAAGACAGGAATAAAGAAACTAGATCTGAATACAAACTCTGAGCGTTTATGAAACAATTTCTATTCAGCTTGCAAGCGTGAATTTTTTAGACACGTAATGTCTTCAAACTCAGCATAGCAAACCAGATAGCTACATGGGTCTGATCTCAGTTCAGCATCACCACATAGTAGAAGCCTCTGCAATCTATATCATTGCAAGAAAGACCTCAAAGGTACATTTATGATAAACAAAAATGCAAGTTAAAAAACTTGCTAACGCTTGTATTTATGTCCACAGATGGCGTCCTACCAAGACTGCCAATCAAGCGTGTTTTGTTTACATAAACGTCAGAGTAGTTAGTATTCACTATCTCTAACTATAATTCCACTTTCAGATCATGATTTCAAGCTATTTGCTATCGTCAGTGAAAGACAGGAATAAAGAAACTAGATCTGAATACAAACTCTGAGCGTTTATGAAACAATTTCTATTCAGCTTGCAAGCGTGAATTTTTTAGACATGTAATGTCTTCAAACTCAGCATAGCAAACCAGATAGCTACATGGGTCTGATCTCAGTTCAGCATCACCACATAGTAGAAGCCTCTGCAATCTATATCATTGCAAGAAAGACCTCAAAGGTACATTTATGATAAACGTTAGCAAGTTTTTTAACTTGCTAACGCTTGTATTTATGTCCACAGATGGCGTCCTACCAAGACTGCCAATCAAGCGTGTTTTGTTTACATAAACGTCAGAGTAGTTAGTATTCACTATCTCTAACTATAATTCCACTTTCAGATCATGATTTCAAGCTATTTGCTATCGTCAGTGAAAGACAGGAATAAAGAAACTAGATCTGAATACAAACTCTGAGCGTTTATGAAACAATTTCTATTCAGCTTGCAAGCGTGAATTTTTTAGACACGTAATGTCTTCAAACTCAGCATAGCAAACCAGATAGCTACATGGGTCTGATCTCAGTTCAGCATCACCACATAGTAGAAGCCTCTGCAATCTATATGTTAGCAAGTTTTTTAACTTGCTAACGCTTGTATTTATGTCCACAGATGGCGTCCTACCAAGACTGCCAATCAAGCGTGTTTTGTTTACATAAACGTCAGAGTAGTTAGTATTCACTATCTCTAACTATAATTCCACTTTCAGATCATGATTTCAAGCTATTTGCTATCGTCAGTGAAAGACAGGAATAAAGAAACTAGATCTGAATACAAACTCTGAGCGTTTATGAAACAATTTCTATTCAGCTTGCAAGCGTGAATTTTTTAGACACGTAATGTCTTCAAACTCAGCATAGCAAACCAGATAGCTACATGGGTCTGATCTCAGTTCAGCATCACCACATAGTAGAAGCCTCTGCAATCTATATCATTGCAAGAAAGACCTCAAAGGTACATTTATGATAAACAAAAATGCAAGTTAAAAAACTTGCTAACGCTTGTATTTATGTCCACAGATGGCGTCCTACCAAGACTGCCAATCAAGCGTGTTTTGTTTACATAAACGTCAGAGTAGTTAGTATTCACTATCTCTAACTATAATTCCACTTTCAGATCATGATTTCAAGCTATTTGCTATCGTCAGTGAAAGACAGGAATAAAGAAACTAGATCTGAATACAAACTCTGAGCGTTTATGAAACAATTTCTATTCAGCTTGCAAGCGTGAATTTTTTAGACACGTAATGTCTTCAAACTCAGCATAGCAAACCAGATAGCTACATGGGTCTGATCTCAGTTCAGCATCACCACATAGTAGAAGCCTCTGCAATCTATATCATTGCAAGAAAGACCTCAAAGGTACATTTATGATAAACAAAAATGCAAGTTAAAAAACTTGCTAACGCTTGTATTTATGTCCACAGATGGCGTCCTACCAAGACTGCCAATCAAGCGTGTTTTGTTTACATAAACGTCAGAGTAGTTAGTATTCACTATCTCTAACTATAATTCCACTTTCAGATCATGATTTCAAGCTATTTGCTATCGTCAGTGAAAGACAGGAATAAAGAAACTAGATCTGAATACAAACTCTGAGCGTTTATGAAACAATTTCTATTCAGCTTGCAAGCGTGAATTTGTATTCAGATCTAGTTTCTTTATTCCTGTCTTTCACTGACGATAGCAAATAGCTTGAAATCATGATCTGAAAGTGGAATTATAGTTAGAGATAGTGAATACTAACTACTCTGACGTTTATGTAAACAAAACACGCTTGATTGGCAGTCTTGGTAGGACGCCATCTGTGGACATAAATACAAGCGTTAGCAAGTTTTTTAACTTGCATTTTTGTTTATCATAAATGTACCTTTGAGGTCTTTCTTGCAATGATATAGATTGCAGAGGCTTCTACTATGTGGTGATGCTGAACTGAGATCAGACCCATGTAGCTATCTGGTTTGCTATGCTGAGTTTGAAGACATTACGTGTCTAAAAAATTCACGCTTGCAAGCTGAATAGAAATTGTTTCATAAACGCTCAGAGTTTGTATTCAGATCTAGTTTCTTTATTCCTGTCTTTCACTGACGATAGCAAATAGCTTGAAATCATGATCTGAAAGTGGAATTATAGTTAGAGATAGTGAATACTAACTACTCTGACGTTTATGTAAACAAAACACGCTTGATTGGCAGTCTTGGTAGGACGCCATCTGTGGACATAAATACAAGCGTTAGCAAGTTTTTTAACTTGCATTTTTGTTTATCATAAATGTACCTTTGAGGTCTTTCTTGCAATGATATAGATTGCAGAGGCTTCTACTATGTGGTGATGCTGAACTGAGATCAGACCCATGTAGCTATCTGGTTTGCTATGCTGAGTTTGAAAGACGGAAGATTACGTGTCTAAAAATTCACGCTTGCAAGCTGAATAGAAATTGTTTCATAAACGCTCAGAGTTTGTATTCAGATCTAGTTTCTTTATTCCTGTCTTTCACTGACGATAGCAAATAGCTTGAAATCATGATCTGAAAGTGGAATTATAGTTAGAGATAGTGAATACTAACTACTCTGACGTTTATGTAAACAAAACACGCTTGATTGGCAGTCTTGGTAGGACGCCATCTGTGGACATAAATACAAGCGTTAGCAAGTTTTTTAACTTGCATTTTGTTTATCATAAATGTACCTTTGAGGTCTTTCTTGCAATGATATAGATTGCAGAGGCTTCTACTATGTGGTGATGCTGAACTGAGATCAGACCCATGTAGCTATCTGGTTTGCTATGCTGAGTTTGAAGACATTACGTGTCTAAAAAATTCACGCTTGCAAGCTGAATAGAAATTGTTTCATAAACGCTCAGAGTTTGTATTCAGATCTAGTTTCTTTATTCCTGTCTTTCACTGACGATAGCAAATAGCTTGAAATCATGATCTGAAAGTGGAATTATAGTTAGAGATAGTGAATACTAACTACTCTGACGTTTATGTAAACAAAACACGCTTGATTGGCAGTCTTGGTAGGACGCCATCTGTGGACATAAATACAAGCGTTAGCAAGTTTTTTAACTTGCATTTTTGTTTATCATAAATGTACCTTTGAGGTCTTTCTTGCAATGATATAGATTGCAGAGGCTTCTACTATGTGGTGATGCTGAACTGAGATCAGACCCATGTAGCTATCTGGTTTGCTATGCTGAGTTTGAAGACATTACGTGTCTAAAAAATTCACGCTTGCAAGCTGAATAGAAATTGTTTCATAAACGCTCAGAGTTTGTATTCAGATCTAGTTTCTTTATTCCTGTCTTTCACTGACGATAGCAAATAGCTTGAAATCATGATCTGAAAGTGGAATTATAGTTAGAGATAGTGAATACTAACTACTCTGACGTTTATGTAAACAAAACACGCTTGATTGGCAGTCTTGGTAGGACGCCATCTGTGGACATAAATACAAGCGTTAGCAAGTTTTTTTTAACTTGCATTTTTGTTTATCATAAATGTACCTTTGAGGTCTTTCTTGCAATGATATAGATTGCAGAGGCTTCTACTATGTGGTGATGCTGAACTGAGATCAGACCCATGTAGCTATCTGGTTTGCTATGCTGAGTTTGAAGACATTACGTGTCTAAAAAATTCACGCTTGCAAGCTGAATAGAAATTGTTTCATAAACGCTCAGAGTTTGTATTCAGATCTAGTTTCTTTATTCCTGTCTTTCACTGACGATAGCAAATAGCTTGAAATCATGATCTGAAAGTGGAATTATAGTTAGAGATAGTGAATACTAACTACTCTGACGTTTATGTAAACAAAACACGCTTGATTGGCAGTCTTGGTAGGACGCCATCTGTGGACATAAATACAAGCGTTAGCAAGTTTTTTAACTTGCATTTTTGTTTATCATATATATATATATATATATATAAGTGAAATTTTATTATTTCTGGGAAATTCTTTTTTTTTTTAAGTTTTTGTATGAAAATGTGTTATTCTAGATCCTATAATCTGTGAAGCTTAACAAGCTTATGGATGAATTTGCTCCCGGCATGTGATTTCTGCATACTAAATCAATTGTCTTTATAACTTGTAGGATGATGCAATTTTCCAAAAAAAGTTTTGTTTGGTTACTCTAAGTCATAAACAACTACTCTAAAGGAATTATGGTATGGTTGGGATAAAGGAATAAATTTCATAATTTCTTAAAATTTCATGAAATATATACTTTAGTGTCAAAATTTTGAAATAAAATTGATAGATAGAATTATTTTACACTCTATGCCCAAACTTCTAACTGGATGTAAAACCATGATCATCAGACTTATAGGCAGGAAATGGAAGGATCAAACAGCATTTGACCCCTTATCTACTTGACTTCTAACAAGGCATTCTGTTATTCGAACATCAACTTAAATGTTTACAGGAAATACATCCAATGTTATCAGCTGCAGATTTAGATTACAAGTCAGTAAATTTTATTCTATACTAAACTTTTCTGCTTCCTTTCTTGTCTTGTAATTTCACATAACATTGTTATAGGGATTTTAGACTGGCTTAATTAATGATGCTTTTATATAATTTTTGGAAATTAATAAAATATAAATCATTTAATATTCATAACATAAATATAATATGCTTTCCACTATTTAGTATGAATTCATATATATATATAATATAAAATAAAATGTCTGTTAATTAAAACAAAATTGTAATTACAATAAAAATAATAATAATAACGGTAACAAACTATTATAAACAATCCTTAAATTCGCAGAAGTACTTTTGGTTAATTTCTTGAACCTGCCTCAACTGCCATTAAAATTCAAAAAAAAAACAAAGCGTAAGCAAATGTCATCAATTCAAATTCCAGGAATCTCGTATTTTAATGTTAGCAGATTGCCTATTTATTAAATGCATTTTATTCCTATTTATAAAAATTGCCTCTTTAATTTTTCTTTTATTATGGTTTCTCTCCTCATGAAGAATTTTCACATTTTCAAAATCAAATTTAAATTTATATTTACATGTTTTTCATGATCAAAGAAAACTGAAGGAGAAATTAAATCACCATTATTTTTACTTTTTGCAAGTTTATAAAACAATTCATGCTCCCTCAATCTCTTCTCAATAGTGCACCTAGATTCACCTATATATGATAGCATACAATCACAAAAAATTGATATATAACATTACTTTTCTGCTTGACAGGTATGACTTTCTTAGAATTATTGACTAATTTATTAATATTGTTTGGAAAGTAGAATGAAACATTACACACATTCTTATATATATATATATATAAGAATGTGTGTAATGTTTCATATCTACTTATATATATATATATATATATATATATATATATATATATATCCCTAAAACATTTCACTTGTGGATTTGAAATAAATGGAATAGATATCCATTGTTTATTATTAATCTTCATTTCCTTTAAATTATTATACTTTTTTTTAAATTGACATAAAGTATTGCTTATTTGTTCCATTTTATAACCAAAATCAAGCAATTCCTTGGCAAATATCTCAATATTTTTCAGTTTATCATTTTGGTAATGACATAATTTTTCATTCCAAACCAAAAAAAGATTTAAAACTTGCCATCTTATGCATAATTGGTACTTTTGATTTACAATTTATATATCCTCTTTTTTGCAGTGGCTTAATTATTAATTTATAATTTAATATAGTGTTATCTCTTGTAATAATTAAATCTAAATATTTAATATTTTTGTCCTGTTCCTTTTCACTAGTCCATTTCAAGCCATTTAACTTATTTAATTCATCTACAAGCAAATTTATAGTATTATTTGCACAAACAAAAACATCATCCACATATCTTTTGTAAATTTTAATATCTCCAAAAGTACCCATATTTAAAATACTACTCTCATATGTAGATAAAACAAAATAGCAAACTTGTGCAACAACAGGCAGACCCATAGGCCAACCTTTAGACATTTTATAATATTGACCTTCAAAAGATGCCACAATGTTGTCATTATAAAATGTTAAACAATCAATAATAAACTTTATCATATATTTACAAATACTTTTACTTTTTAATGCATGTTCAATTATTTTTATGGAATTCATTCTGTCAATAGATCCATACATTTCTATAACATCCAATGAAGCAATAACATCATTCTCATCATGCAAACTTCCTTTTTTTAAGAACTGTAAAGTTTTTCAGGTTTTCCCAAATTGTTGTAACATAAAGTTGAATAGCTGTATAAATTTAATACCGAGATGTATGGATAAATTGAAATTAGTCATTTTAAATAATATTATTAAAAATTATAAAAAGGAACTTTATAATGTTCGAAAATATTTGAAAGCAATTAAACATTTAATAATTTTAAATGATTGGTGTGCTTGGAACGAATATAAAATTGTTTGTGAAAATGGATTTAAATTAATTGAACTTAAATTATATAATAAATTTGAGAAAAAAATTGATTTTTTTTATTTAATACACATTATCCACAAGCTTATAATAAGTTAAACTTTGTTAATTTATCAAGTAATAAGGTACATTTGATTCAGAAATACATTTTAAATCACGGAGCTGTCGGTGGAAATTGGAATGATTACAATTTGGAATTAATTGCAGTTGTTCAAAATTCATTTGATATGATTCCTGGTAATGATAATTTTGCTGAAGATATCATTAAGAAAATTAATTGTAATAAATTTAATACAATGCCTTATGATAAATCATGGGAATTGGCTATTTCGGATTTTAAATGGTGATTGAAGAATGATAATATTATTTGTTTGAAAAAGGACAAGGGGTTACGTATGTGCTTGTTGACAAAATGTCAATATATTGATAAAGTTAAAATGCAATGGATAATCTTGGTTTCTTTTTGATTGAAGATTATAATATTGATGGTCAAAGAATAAAATTTATTAACAATATTTTAAAAAGTGCTAAAAATAAAGTTTTAAGTAATAATGTATACTATATGATCTATCCTTCTTGTGCTATATGTCCTCATATTTTTGAAAATATAAAATTACATAAAGAAGGTAATTCTTTGCGAGTTATGATAGATTTTGGTGTTTTATTTATGTATCAGTCTTCTAAATATATTGGTAAACTTTTACAAGATTTTTTAGGATTTGGAGAAAATACTATTGCTTCATCGTTTGACTTTGTAAATAGTATTAAAAATTTGGTGATTGATGAGAATGATGTTATTCCTTCATTGGATGTTACAGAATTGTATGGATCTATTGACAGAATAAATACCATAAAAATAATTGAACATGCATTAAAAGTAAAAATATTTATTTGTAAATATATGATAAAGTTTTATTATTGATTGTTTAAAATTTTTTAATAATAATATTGTGGCATCTTTTGAAGGTCAATATTATAAAATGTCTAAAGGTTGAACTATGGGTCTGCCTGTTGTTGCACAAGTTTGCAATTTTGTTTTATCTACATATGAGAGTAGTATTTTAAATATGGGTACTTTTGGGGATATTAAAATTTACAAAAGATATGTGGATGATGTTTTTGTTTGTTCAAATAATAATACTATAAATTTGCTTGTAGATAAATTAAATAAATTAAATGGCTTGAAATGGACTATTGAAAAGGAACAGGACAAAAATATTAAATATTTAGATTTAATTATTACAAGAGATAACACTATATTAAATTATAAATTAATAATTAAGCCACTGCAAAAAAGGGGATATATAAATTGTAAATCAAAAGTACCAATTATGCATAAGATGGCAAGTTTTAGATCTTTTTTTGGTTCGGAATGAAAAATTATGTTATTACCAAAATGATAAACTGAAAAATATTGAGATATTTACCAAGGAATTTCTTGATGTTGGTTATAAAATGGAACAAATAAGCAGTATTTTATGTCAATTTAAAAAAAAGTATAATAATTTAAAGGAAATGAAGATTAATAATAAACAATAGATATCTATTCCATTTATTTCAAATCCACAAGTGAAATGTTTTAGAGATATATATAAGAATGTGTGTAATGTTTCATTCTACTTTCCAAACAATATTAATAAATTAGTCAATAATTCTAAGAATGTCATACCTGTCAAGCAGAAAAGTAATGTCATATATCAAATTTTTTGTGATTGTATGCTATCATATATAGGTGAATCTAGGTGGACTATTGAGAAGAGATTGAGGGAGCATGAATTGTTATATAAACATGCAAAAAGTAAAAATAATGGTGATTTAATTTCTCCTTCAGTTTTCTTTGATCATGAAAAAACATGTAAATATAAATTTAAATTTGATTTTGAAAATGTGAAAGTTCTTCATGAGGAGAGAAACCATAATAAAAGAAAAATTAAAGAGGCAATTTTTATAAATAGGAATAAAATGCATTTAATAAATAGGCAATCTGCTAACATTAAAATATGAGATTCCTGGAATTTGAATTGATGACGTTTGCTTCCACTTTGTTTTCTTTTTGAATTTTAATGGCATTTGAGGCAGGTTCAAGAAATTAACCAAAAGTACTTCTGCGAATTTAAGGATTGTTTATAATAGTTTGTTACCGTTATTATTATTATTTTTAAATAAGCATTTATTTTGTATAGCGTCTGTATACGATTGTATTAAATTCAAATATCGGCCTTTCAAGCCGATTGTGCAAACGCTTTGCGAGTGTTAATAATAAATGAATACTGGCAAAGCGTTTGCACAATTGGCTTGAAAAGCCGATATTTGAATTTAATATTATTTTTATTGTAATATATATATATATATTACTCACAAACTTCCACAAATCATTTACACCAAATCTTAAGCTTTATCTTTTTGTTTTTCTAAATACAGTTTTAATTGCATGATAATTAATTGTTTATTCAATTTCATCAATTTTATAAAATTTTATTTAGCATTTTATTTGTGGATTTTTCCAAAGTCACTAACTTTTAATATAACATATAAATTAAATTTTTATAGCACGAATTTTTTCAGCATATGTATATACTTCTAAGATGACTACTTGGTTTATGTTCTTAAAATAAATGCAATTCAACTTTGTATGTATTTTTAATATATGTATTCAACAATCAAACAGTTTTTCTTATGAAACCCTTTCTTCTACTTTAGACCACTGACAACACTATAATACTGGCATCCTATTCCTCTACTAAGATTAAAGATTTTTAGAAACACTATTTCTCTGTTGACCAATGCACATACAGAGAGAAAAAATGTGATCTACATGCATACCTGTCATAACTTTGCTAACAAATTGTTAACAACTTTAATACATTTTTGTTTATGAGCAACTCTCTTGACTTCAGGATGGATGCCATAGAATAAAACCATATCAAATGCTAAAATTGTGTTTAGTCAGTTAATTGGTAATTTTTTTTGTTTTTAGTATAATTCTCATCACTGAATTAGATTATAACTCCCTTATATTGCTCATAATATTTGCCGTTTATACTTAAATCTCTTATTTCACAAGTTTTACCATATGCATGCTTAATGTATATGAAAAGTAAAATCCCTAAATGCTATGTATGAATAACACTCATATGTCAATAAACAATAGAATAGACTACCTACTCTTTACATTTTCAAGTTCTAAGCTTTTATTTATTGATAATGCTAGAAATAAAGAGTAGAAATTACATATTAGCATGATTTAAATATGACTTAATTGATCTGAAATTACAATTGAATATTCTGAAGATAAAGACAGTCTTATTTCAATAACTTTGTAACATTAATGAAATAGCAATTTGTAAATGTAAATATAAAATATGCATAACTTGATGCATATGAAATTTAAACAGAAATAATTAAATCCTGGTAACTGTGTTTAAGTAACAATCATACATCAATAAATGTTAAAGAATGGAGCTATTGATATAGGAATGTTATTTATGAATAGCTTCTGGAAGTGTTGTTTATGTTTAAATTTCATGTACATTAAACTATGTATGTTTAATAGTTACATTTCAAACTGATATTTCACCAATAATATGGAGTTGTTAGAAATAAGACTTTGTCTTTTCCTTCTAAATGTTCAATTGTAATTTCATAATTATTTCTGTTGTATTTAAATTGTGCTGATATATAATTTTCATTAATTCCAGCAACATCAGTAAATGAAAGCTTGTAACCACTGAGAAAGCTTAAAGAATCATTGATACATTCTAGTTTCTATCATTTATTAATATAAGTGTTAATTATATATAGCTATTGGAAGTATTGTTACTTTCATTTAAATTTTATAAGCGTCCATATTTGATATTTTTATTTACAAGTTGATATTTCATTAATCTTATGAGTTTGTTAAAAATAAGATTCAATCTTTACCCTCTAAATGTTTATTCATAATTTCAGAATGAATTTTGCTGTCTTTAAAGCAAACTAATATATAATTTCCAATCTTTATTTCCAGCAGTGTAAATAAATGAAGGCTTATAACTATCAATAAATGGTCCATTCTGCTCTTTATCATTTATAGATATATGAGTGTTATTTATACATAACTTTTGATATTGTTGTTGCTTCTGTTTAAATTTCATACAAATATAAACTTTCCCAGCAATAAATATTATTTAATAATCAAGATTAACACACCACCACTGCTTTATTAAATAAATAAAATACTCTCAATCCAAATCAAAAAATAAAACTTAGATAAAAAATCTGACCAATCTTTTCTCTCAAAAAGTTTTATCTTGTGCTTTGGATTGAGAATATTTCATTTACTTACTTAATCAACCAGTGTTGGATCATATATTAGTCAAACTCTGATAAAAGTTGTTTATCCCAAATTCTATGTCTATCTAATCAGTTTTCTAAAAAAATAATTTTAATTGTCCGATAATTAATCAAACAGTTTAATTATTTTAATATATGTTATTAAATTTTATTTATTATTTTATCTTTAATTTTTTTCAAGACAGATACCTTTTAATACAACATAGAAATTATGTTTTTATCATCAATTTTTACAACATATTTAAATGATTTGATGTTGGCTTTTTGATTTACATTCTTAAAAGTAACTATAATTCAACTTTGTTTAAATTTTTACTACAATTAATTTGTAATTCATTTATAAATTATTTCTTTCTTTTCTGAGCTAAGCTAACATAATAAACGACTGTTAATGAACACATATTCAGAATTTTTTTTTTTTAAATATTCAGTTTTATTACTATCTAACTAAGAATATAATATACATGATATATCGAAAGCATGCTAGACTGTAATAAGACTGAATACTTTTTAAAAATCTACCTTTTCTGCTATTTTCATTAATAGTCGTTTATTACAGATAATTTGACATTTTTTCTGATGAACCTCTTCTCCCTATAATGAACCATTAACTTTTATATAGAAATACTCTTTTATTCTAGCCAAACCAAAACTTTTTAGAAAATACTACTCCTTTATTCACGGGACACGTTTATAGGAAAAAAAATATGACATACAAACACATATCTTTAATAATTTAGCTGACAAAACATTTAACATTTATATATTTTTGTGGGATGAGAAATTTCTTAATTTAAGACGGTAGCAATTCATTTCATTGGGTCATAATATCAAATGTTAAAATTGCTTTTAATTAGTTATTTAAGAATTTATTTTAATTTTTAATACTAATACTAGCCAATGAAATAAATTGTAACTTTCTTGTATTGTACTCATTATGTATGCTATGAGGCAATCATTTTTTATCTTTTTTTTACAATATTCACGATTTAGTTTATAAATTTATGAACTGAACTGTTGATGTAATGCTCTAAGAACCTTTTTTGTTTTTATTTATATATATATATATGTGTGTGTGTGTGTGTGTGTGTGTGTGTGTGTGTGTGTGTGTGTGTGTGTGTGTGTGTGTAATAATGCAAATAATGATTTAGAAAATGGTGAAATATTCAAGCATCATTTTTATTAAATTTTAATAAAACATCCTTCACATCATTATTCAACAATTAAAATGGAAACATATACCCATAAAGCAATCGTTGTATTTTTAACTATCTAGTTAATATACAGCATTTCTAAAAGATTTTTTAAAGTATAATTCTCAAAAAATTTTCTTTCCAAGACCGTTTTTTAAGAAAAAAGTGTCTCAGCTTTATATAAAAAATATTCAGTTAGAGTCTATAAACAGCACAATAGTTTTGACAGCATTTATCAAATGTGATGCTGCATGCTGGATTAAACTGTCATTTTATCAAAAATGTTTTGTGTGGATGGTTTTAGACATTTTATATATACTGTAATAAAGTCCATAATAAAGTATATGAAGAATGTTAGAGAATTATACTTTACTGAAAAAATCTGATTTAATAACTATTATATTTATTTAAAATATAATATTTAAATTATTATATATATATAGATCACAACAAAAGAGCTATTATAGGTAACAGAGAAAACTTATTAAGCCTCAGAAGATTATCAATTAATACTAATTGATAGTTTCTTGGCAACATCAAAGGCAAAGGTTATCTCTGCTTACATGGATAAAATATGTTTGTTTCTTTTCTTTATTAGAATAATAATCCATGGAAAATAATTACTTCAATATATACTATAATAATGTGAGGAAGGGTATAAAGAAAGAATAAAAATTAAAATCAGATCTGATATTTGTGCACCATTTATAATTGAATGAATGTTTTGACCAAAGAATCAGCAAATTAGCATTAAAAGCAAATGTATAATAATAAACCGAGCATTATTAATACAAGAAAAATCAAGTGGAAAATGTAATCATCAACAGTTTTCATTAGTTGCTGATTTTATTAAACAAATGCTAACATTGAACCCTAATATTATAAGAGAGTAAGCATTAATATTCCTTATTGCATACACATAACTACTAAATGACTATAAAACTAATCATATATCAAAAATTCTAGGATTCTTCAATGTCATCATCAAATGCAGATCAAAAAATTATTAATGTCAAAACCATCTGGCATCCTGTGTATTATGACTATACATGACATAGTAATAATTGTCATGAAATTGATAATAAAATTATGGACTATAAAGATATTCATTACTTTAGGATTATCAAAATAATTCTGAAAAGAACTATATAAATATCCACATACAAATAACCCAAATTTAATTATATCTAGAGCTAAGTGAGAAGCAGTAGATACTATTAAACATAGGTCAGCAAGAATAAAGACACAAATATTCTATCTACTATTTCATAAATTTACTGAAATAATTTAAAATAATTATTGTTTAATATTTAACTACTAATAATAATAATAAAACTTTAAAGGTCTGATATAAGTTTCAGATAACATGGATAAAATATTTCTGATTCTGACTTACACATGGATATTAATCAATTATTTTATTAGATTGAAACAAAATAATAAATAGTCAAAATAAGTCATAGATCACATGACCCTATCTCTTAAGCTTGTAAGTTATAAACAATGAGGATTGCCAATTCCTCTACAAGCTTTGTGATAAATGCTTAGCCAGAACTTAAAATATCTCTGTCAGGAACCTCTCCCCAAACCCCTGGCCATGGTTTCCTGCTTTGGCACTCCTTAGAGAGGTGTCAGGGTAGGTTCAGGCACTAGATCTAAAAATACCAACCCAAAGCCAAGCACTTTCCTGACATAGATATTTTAAGTGCTGGCTCTGGCTAAGCATTTATCACAAAGCTTGTAGAGGAATTGGCAATCCTCATTGTTTATAACTTACAAGCTTAAGAGATAGGGTCATGTGATCTATGACTCTTATTTTGACTATTTATAGTCTGCCATAAGTCTTATGCAATTTTATATTGCTAAGATCACTAATATATGGTATGCCTGAAGATCTATCAGCCCCATATGGCTATTTGAGTTGGATAGCTGGGTTTGAAGACATGTAGATGTCTGAAAATTTCAGATTTTCCACTCAATAGATAACTTTTAGATAAGTGCTTGGCTTTGGATTGGTATTTTTAGATCTAGTGTCTGAACCTACCCTGACACCTCTCTGAGGAGTTCCAAAGCACAAAACCATGGTCAGGGGTTTGGGGAGGGGTTCCTGACAGATATTTTAACTGCTAGCTCTGGCTAAGCATTTATCACAAAGCTTGTAGAGGAATTGGCAATCCTCATTGTTTAAAATAATAAATGTTTAACTCATTGTTTACAGTTGCACTTATAAATGAAAAATGATCTTAAGTAAAACACCCATGTGCAACAAATACATATGCTTGACAGTATAAAATATTTTAATAATCTATAAATAATATATGGAAAGTTTTTTTTTATTTTTAAATTTAATACATTATACCCACATGGAATGAATATGAACATAGGCACTATCGCGTTTTAAAATTATCTCGTTTTTTAATGCATTTTCAAATTGCTTAAATTCCTAATGAGTTTTTTTATTATCTTTTTATATTTATATGTGTACATTAATTTTTAATTATTTGATTTTTTCTAATGGATTTTAGATATAGTACAGATATCATATATACATAGGTCTCATTACAATCAACATTTAATTGTTGATTGATTATTGTTATGTATATACATTTTAATTTGTGTTTTATATAATATTTACTCAAGGTATAAATACATTTTATACAGATTTTATTTAAGTTTTGGATATGTATGCATCTGTATATATGCACACACACGTTTTTTTTTATCAATCATATATGTGTTGGGGGTTTATTATATATATATATGTTTGAATTAAGTCTAAAAACTTTTGTGAGGTTTAATAAGAAGGTAATGTGGGGGGTTTTTTTTTGTAATATACACTGTAACAAATCAGCCATTGGGTCATTAAATTTCTTGTATAAAATATTTTAACCAATAGGAATTTTTGTCTAATATGTTGTATAAAATTTGTAATTTTGAACCCTGACATTTTACTGCATTTTTTCTGATGAAAACAAGTCCTCTGGTTGAAATATTAAAGTTAGCAGTTTCACATAGATTATACATATAATTAATGAATATTACATACATATGTATATAATAATGATCTAAGAAAATATAACTATTTTAGCAAGAAAAGATAGAAGTGAATAAAAGCTTAAAAGTATAAAGGAACATCTTCATATTGGAAGAAGTTATTTTAATAATAAGAAAAAAAGGATGAGTGTATTATTAAAAAGAGAAATAATATTGTGAAAGTTTAAATAATATTAGAAAGTTTAAATTATGTCAATGTAGACAGAGTTTTTAGAGTAATAAGATAACTTTGAATAAAGATTCTGATATTATATTAAAATGGATGGGAAAATTAAAATAAAGGGTAAGTAAAACAAATAAATATTTTATTATATCAAGTCACAGTTGT
Organism: Epiperipatus broadwayi; assembly: GCA_028023455.1. Classification (NCBI taxonomy): domain Eukaryota; kingdom Metazoa; phylum Onychophora; class Udeonychophora; order Euonychophora; family Peripatidae; genus Epiperipatus; species Epiperipatus broadwayi. The sequence continues at coordinate 4,950,185 of JAQFVV010006210.1, forward strand.
GCATTTCTAAAAATGGAGGGGGTGGTGATACAGCACTTGAATAATGTCTACTCTTACATTTTTGGCATTAAGACATTTGATTCTGTCAAAAGAGATATTTATGAAAAGTTTTTAGAATTGTTTAAAGTTAAAAATTGAAATATTTTTTATGTATTGATCAATTATACATATAATGTAGATAATTTTGTAATGGAAATTTGTGAAAATTATTTGGTTGGAAATTCTATCATTTTTACTGTAGAGACCAGTATTCATAAATATACATAAGCTTAGTTTGTAAATGGAGTTTGATCAGTCAGAAAATGCAATAGTATATTTTGAAAGGCATTTAAAAAATTATAAAAAGCAATCAATTTACATTATAAAAATTTACTTGATCACAAAATTGGTAAATGTAAAACACATATAAATATTTATATATTTTTTTCAATTTTTTTTTATCAGTTCATTTTTTACCTTAACTCATGTATATATTGTACCACTAAGGGATAGCGCTCCATGAAAAATTGGGTTTACAATTATTATGAATAAAAATTTTCATAAACAACATAAAGATATTAAAATTAAAATTCTAATAAATAAAATCACTGTGAAATAAGTTTCCTAAAAGGAAATGAAAGTTTTAATAAATAAATAATGTATAAGCCAGAATAAGTTGAGAGAGTTGTTGTCTGTAAAAGTTTAAAGAGTTTCTTTGTATAAACACAGATCGCCAAAAGGCAAATATCATTCATTTGTATAAGTTTTAATAGTTTGAAAAATAATAGTAAAAAAAAAGGGAAATCAGAAAGTTTAAGAGTAATTCAGGGGAGAGAATTTGGCTTAGAAAAATTAAAACTATAGGGGTTTAGAAATAAATCTTTTACATGAAGTTAATAATACTCTCTTTTCATTTAATTTAAAGAGAGAAAAAAAGAAATCTTAAAAACAAAAAAAAGTATCTTTCCATTTTTTAAACATAAAATAGATACATGTGCGTAAATAACAAATTGATTGTAAACATAAAGAAATAGTAAAATGTGTGCATGTTAAAAAAATAGATAATAAAAATGAAAATTAAATATTAAAATAAATGAAAATTTATAAGTAAAATTTTTTTCAAATATTGTATATACTCATAAGCTATATAAAAACAGGATTAGCATGGCTACTAATTAAAATTCATAAACAACAGAGATTAGCAATGGCTACTAATTAAAATTCATAAACAGCAGGATTAATTAAAAGGCATCTTAAGAATTTAATCAAAGCAGTGGTTGAATTTAAAAATTAAAGAAATGACAGCAAGCTCATCATATAAATAGGGCTGAAAATTTCAAGCAGTCATTCACATATCTAGAGTCTTTCACATATTTGTTAATACAGATAATGCAGTGTTGATCAGTTTTCAGAGCATACGATGGACTTCAGCCTCAGTCTGATAGAACATCAGCAGACTGCCCAATAGAAGCAATGCCCATTTAGTAATTGGAAGCTGCCAGGAATATCTAGCTGCCTGGAATAGAAATAGCACTGAATAGCAATCATTAGAATCTCAACAGAAACCTAAAATCCAACCAGTTGGTAAAACCCACATGCAGCAGTAAATAACTTAAAGCCATCACATTCCAAAAATTCTATACATAATAACATTTTCTTATTCCACTTTTTGATATTAATCAATGTAGCCATTGCAATTTTTGAAGTCTCCAGATTCAGTTTAATAAATGAACTCTATAGCCACATAAAATGAAGTATTTGTGTGCGTGTTTGAATGTTTGTAATTATTTTAATGTTTTATGTTAAATTATGTTACTACTGTATGTCTTATTATAATATGTGTGTGCCTGAGATTATTATAAATCATTGTTTATATTTAATTAAAATTTTATAATTAGTTTACAAATTATAGAAGCAGTTTAGTTAAAATAAATGATCTTTGAAAATTAATATCTTGTAGGTCAATTTTTTATTATACTACTAAAAAGCAATTTAACAGAGAAGTTAGAGCAGCAATTTATTATATCATTCTTTTGATTGAGCTAGTTGGGATTTCTTAGGTGTTGAATTAGTTTGCCATCATTCAGGGCACGTTAGTTGCTTTGGTAATTAACTGGCACTTGGAGTTTACTCTGAAACAAAAAAGTGCTTTGAATGATAAGTACTGAATTTTGCAGCCAAGAATATCTGTGGCCTTGAAACATAGTTGTAGTTATGTATCTTATATATAGTTCTGGTTTGGTCACAGTTACCCTCCAGGTATTATGCTTTTCTGCCTAAGGGGACCAATGTGGAGCAATACTTAAATTGCAGTGGAGTAGATCGAATGTTTAATAAATAATTGTATCATATTTTTTGGATAAAAGTAAGTCTTATAATTTTGCTTTCACAAGTTTCTATTTTATTAAAGAGTAAAAAATTCATGTTAGATTTTGTTTGTCTTATAATAGCAATATTCCCTTGTTGGACAAGCCAAAAATGTAATGGAGAATTAATAAAATAATGCATGAAAAGCTGTCTTACCTACAAATGCCCATGTATTTGGACAAGCTAGAAATGTAATGGAACAATAAAATACTAGTCATCAACAATAATAAATAATATGATAAGTGAAAACCAACTGACAGTACTATGGATAAAATAAAACTAACAGTTCACTGAATAGCTTGCAGATTTGGGTAATCATAAATGTAAGAGAAAATATTATAACTGAGCATGGCTAGCTGACTTGCTTGTGCCTCGTAAATTTTCAATGATCAAATGTAATAAATAAAATTATGTAGCAAGTAGGTTTCTCCAATTATGTATTACATGTTTGGGCAATCTAAAATATACTGAATAAATGTTGTACTTAAGCAACTAATAAATAAACAAATAAATGAATTAATCCACAAATTCCTCTATGATAGATTAGATGCACATCTGCAATGAACTCATGATTTGTAAGGCACCAATGAGTCCAGAGATAAGTGTTTTTGCTTGGCAAAAAAAAATCAGTAAGTAATGATTTATTTCTTAATAAAGTATAGTGTGGGATGTACAATTAAGTATCTTAATAATGAAATAAATTGTGTAATAAGATGATTTCACATAATAGAATGATTTGTGTGCTAGGTCTATCAACAAATACTTAGATTAATAATAAATATAAATTTATTAATGTAAACATTAACTCCTTGAGGTAATTAAAACAAATGAAATAATTTAATTAATAACTGCAAACTAACATCATACAATGTATATGTATAATTTGACCCTATCATATTACAATTAAAAGATGCGATCTATAATTAAAATTATTAACACATAGAGTCAAATCATAAAAGGTAAATGACATTCAAAATCAAACAATGTTTTTACAATAAAAGTTATTTTGTAACTTTGAACTAAATTATATGAAATATTAATTAAACTGTTTAAATTTTGATTGGTTTTATAAAAGTAATATGTTAATAAATTAATTCAAGCCTAACTTGCTTGCTTTGTCTCCCTTTTTTATTGAAGTGCTTATTGAATAATTAAAAATTTTATAGATTGCCTTATAATTAAGATTATTAATAGAAAAGAGAGATTTTTTAATATTTATCAAAAGTTACTATTGTATTTTAACTATTGTTCATAAGTGAAAGCCATCTGAGTAAATAATTCTAAGAAATTTATCTATAAGTATCTGTTACCAAGTTAAGCATATATGTAATTTCAATTTAAACTTCCTTATCTTGCAGTGTATTCTTTGGCATCCTTATGCTGGCAGATTCAAATGTAGGGATCCATAAACATTTTTAATCATTAGGTAATATTCAATTATTCCTCCTGTCAATATTATAATCAATAGTCAATTTAATGATCTTACCTCTCTGACAGTTAAGCATAGTGTTTGTTGTTAATCATTTCATTTTAATCATAAAGATATCAAATGAGGGCAAGTTTATGTTCTTTTGCTCCTAAGTAATTTTTTTATTCACAATATATTATTTCTTTGCTACAAATCCAAAATCTATTGATCAAAATATGTGAAAGTAATGCATAAGTTTTAAAGAAAAATGTATGGATATTTCCTTCTGAATTTGTTATATCACTTGGCAACCAACAAAAAAAATGACACAGTTGTTTTCCTTTTTTTTATAAACATTAACTAATGAATGCATGATTATATTTTTTTGAATCTTAATAACGCATTGTTATTATTCAATATAACTTAGTAAAAATATTTCATTATTTAATAAATAAAGTATCCATTCACTCTACAGTTATCCAAATTAATAAATACATTTATTAAACATAAGACCTTTAATTGTTTTCTTTATTTAGTTATTCATAAACTATAAAGGGAACTATAAATGATGACATGTGTATATCATAATATGTACAATCATTTAAATACATTGCTAAATATTTATTTTTTATCAAAATATTTAGATTTTAAATTATTATACATTAATTGCAGGTGCTTAAAAATGAGATAAATTCTCTCTCCTGTAATATTTGAATTATAATTGTACACTTTGAACATCATTGAAAAAAATCAGACATATAATAGACTTAAACCCTGAATAATGTACAGTAATCAAAGGTTGGCTTTTATGTAGATAAGCTTGAAGGACAAGTAATTCACTTGTTCTTTAAAATTTTTGCTTATGGGTGAGTGTTTGTCAATTTATATTAAACAGCCCATGTGTGAAGATTAATTTACTTACAAATATAATCATTTAAATAGCAAATACTGTTATAGTAAATTATATGCATTTGATAATATATATAATGAGAAAGTGATCCATTTTCTTACTTTGTTCTCTTTGGTTGTTTATAAAAAATATTGTCTTGAATGTCTAAAGCAGGAGATGTGAATATTAAACAATCTATTTATTTATTATATAATATTTATTAAATAGGTTGATTTTTATTTAACAAAGGAAACTTTGTAACAATTAAATGATAAATATTGATAATACAGTGAATTGTAATGACATACACTTTCATTTTAACATTCAACAATCAGTATAACAAGGAAATGGTCCATTTCTTTACTAGGTGCTTTTTGACTATAAAGAAGATTTAGTCATTCAAGACAATATTCTTTATAACCAAAGAAATCTCTTTAAGGAAGTGAAATGTGTTCTTATTATATGTATTATCAAAAGCTAAATGGGAGTATATGTCTTTTACTATAAGAAAATTTACTTTTTAAATAATTGTATACAACATTGTATATATAGTTGCATTGTAATTAATTGTATATATTCATCTAATTTATATATATATAATTTGTGTAAAGTTTTAAAATTTTTTTTTTGCTATTATAAAATATTAATTTAAAGAATAAACAATTTACTGTTCACAAAAAGCCATAAGTAAATAATATTAAAGAAACAAAATATTGAAATGGTCATATGTGGGCAAATTAGGTTTTGAATTCCAAAAACATGAAGTGAAAAGAAGTTTTAGTAAGCAACATAAATCAATTTAAAGAATTAAATTTAAAAATTTATTTCATATTAGCAAATAGTCACACAGACTGCAACTTTCAATGAATAAATATCAAGCATTGGTGGTCGAGTGGTCAGCGTAGCTGTCTTACAAGTAGTTGTCCTGGGTTAGCGGGTTCACTTTCCGGCTGATGCTATGACACACAAAAAAAATTTTCAGTAACATTTTCCAGCTGTTACTTGTAATAAAATCAGACCATTAGATAAGCAAGAAAGCCAGCTAACAGTGAAATAAAAACTTGTTAGCATGTCTCCAATGCAGTATTGAGTGACCAAATTTATACTTAGAGCTTTCATAAGATTTCTGTTTAGAGTAACAAAACATGTTCATCATTTTTTAGCCATGTAGTATCAAAGAGAGAGTGTCAACCTGCCTGAAACTAGCATAGAATTTGAAATTTTATTTTACTGCCTGTGATGTCAAAGAAATGATATCAACTAGAAATAATTTGCCTTACTGCCTAAATGTTTGCCTGCAATGATTGATATCAAACTTTTCTGGACTGAAAATTAAGCTGTAAGTTAACTTGTTTAAATTAAATCAGAGACAACCTCCTGGAGACAGTTAAATTGGAAACTCGTAATAAACATTTGAAGTCAAGCAAAGAAGCAGAACAACTAAAGTTTTGAAATAACATCCACTTCAAATTACATATGAAACTATCTTATAATATTTATGTACATTTGAACAATTAAATACCATTAAGAAATTTATGTTTCGGTTTTAAAAGCTTCTGAAGTAACATGTAATTATTTTTAATTTTGTAGTATATTTACACTGTGTTATATATATATTAAGTTTGTTTTTATTGTTCTTTAAAGTTTCTCTCTTTTTGTTGAAATTGTGGCAAAAAGGAATATTTTTATTTCTTGCAGAGATAAATAAAAGAGGAAATCTGAGTTTTTCTTTTATTATTATTGAATCTGTAGGTGGATGGATTTGATTCATTTTTCAACTATAATCATGAGACACCAACTTTTATATTCTGAAGCAATTTTAAGTAAAATTTAATCTGGGGGGGGGGGGTTTAAAAATATGTTTATTGCTTTCATTTAGATTTGCTTCTGGAAAGAAGTTACGATGTTAAGTTGAACATTATAATTATTTAATGTTCATATAATTAAAGAGTGTAACGGTCATGCATACATTTGGAAAAATTTCAGAAAAAAAAGATATATTTAAATAAATTTAAATATATATACAAATTGTAATAATTTCATGTTTAATAAGTAATTATTAAAATTTGACTTGTCACTGATGTTAATATCTAAATATTTAAGATTTTGCAATTTGAAGAAATGATGTTATTCATAGAGATATAAAAATGTAGATGGTAAGATTTCATACTTTGAGGTTTAAAAAAAGCATTGTAAGAGAAGAAAATATCAGTTATACTAGAAATTTAATCAACATGTAAAATTTGCATCTTTCTAATTAATTTACAAATCTTGATGTTTTTATCTGTTTGGTATTTCTTTTGAATACTATGTAACTTAAGTAGCAAATGTTGATACAGAGTTTGTAGAAATTATTCCATATATATTAAAGCAAAATTTTTTTTGAATGAAAGACGTAAACATATATTTTGTATGTGCCCGTGTATATAATTGCTTGTTGTAAAAATCAACATTTTATTGACATTTGATTAGATAGCAGAGATTATTTCACAGTTTCTTTTTTTGTGTGCAGCTATACATATATAGAAAGAAAATATATTTTTATATTAATATAAGTTTAAAAAATTGTATTTGTAAGTTTTTTCATTGAAAATTGACTTATTGGCATGATAACAGTAATCAAGAATAAATGGTAAGAAATATATCCCTAATTTTTTTTAAAAAATCAGTTTGTTAACCAAAGTATATCAAATAAAATTTTTGACTTAAAATATAAATTCCACTTAAATAATTTTCAATTTAAAACCTAAATTTAAAGCAAATAAAAAATATAAACTATAATGGATTTTTTTAAAAAAAAAACGATTTAACATTAGAAGAAAAAATAGTGAAACCCAAAGTTATCATTTTTTCAAAGAAATTTAAAAAATAATTATTTAAGAATTATTTATTAAAAAATACACACTCTGTGAAAATAAAGTTATTAATTTTTTTACAGTAGAAATATATACCATATTTCTTACAACACAAATAAATCTTTCATCGAAAAAGTTAGGAGTATATTTTATTAATTTTCATCGTCATTTTCAACCATTACCAATCTACTGCAGAATAAAAGTCTATAAGTTTAATCCCATTTTTCTGATTCTTAGCTTCTGTTCTCTATATATTATGTCACAAAACTTCCTTACATGTGATCTTTTTCCTGCATTTTGTAATCTTTTGGGATTCAAATTAAAACTTTAACTGTACATCTACTATCATCTTTTTTAGCAATATGTCTAACTCTGTTCCATTTTAGTTTCTTACTCATTTCGAAGATGTTAATGATAACTGCTTTTGATATTTTCTATATTAAAAATTGTAATATGATATCTAATAAACATCACATGACCACCACTTCTTATGCTTGTGTATAACTGTTGTTAAAACAGGCAAAACTCACTATATGTATTGCCACACACAGCAAGCTAGAGTAATCAATGGATGCCAGAAGGCTTGTGCATAAAATTCCCATCTAGTGCCTACTCATCCAATATCCCCAGACTAGTTTCTGGCTTGTGGCCTTCCTCAGTGAGGAATCTTGCTGTGTGTGGCAATATGTATAGTGAGTTTTGCCTGTTTTAATATAATATCTGATATAATTTGATAGGTAATTATGATGATATAATATTTTAAAAGAGGAAGATTTTAAAGTTAGGATTTATTCAACAAAAAATCAAAGTCATATATCACATGACTCAATTTTTAAGCTTGTAAATAAAAATTTAGTCATGTGATATATGACTTTGATTTTTTGTTGATTATTTATAGTCTTTGTTTAAAGTCTTAAGCAATGTTATATTGCTAAGGCTATTAATATATGGCTTGCCTGAAGATCTCTCAGCCCCATATAGCTATTTAAGTGAGATTGCTGGATTTGAAGACATTTAGGTGTCTAAAAATTTCAGATTTTCTACTAAATATTTAACTTTTAGATAAATGCTGGCTTTGGCTTGGTATTTTTAGATCTAGTGTCTGAAACTACCCTAGTGCCTCACTGAGGAGTGCCAAAGCATGAAACCATTGGTCTGAGGTTAAGGAGTGGTTTTCAAGATAGAGATTTTTTTAAGTGCTTTGTTTAGCTGGCATTTATCAATAAAGTTTGTTAGAGCAATTAGCAGAGCTCTTTCTTTTTTATGATTAATTCATTTGTCACTCTTTTCCATGACCTAGAGTTACATGCAAAAGAAACTTGTTATACATTTTTTATGTTTATATTTTTTTCATGTAATTAGTATTCAATCTAGATAACCAAGCAATATCTAACTATTTTAATTCAATGCTTACTAAGATGAAATAAATAAAAAAAACTTTGATCAACTGGCAGTTGACTAGCTATATAAGTAATTTTTTCTTCTTTATAGTTTTTTAGTAGAAAGATTTTGAAATTGGCTTTTGACTGCAAAAGATTATATAAGACCATTTTACCTTTCCAAATTTTGAAATACATCTTAATGACATAAAAAGGTTATATACAACCACTTTACCTTTCCAAATTTTGAAATACATCTTAATGACATAGGAGAGCTTCATTATTTTATGATGAAAGTAAGAACGTATTAAAATTTGCAGTATAACTCTAAATATGAGCTGCTAATTACATAAAATAATTCAATTGTTTATCACTCCTGGAATTATGTGATGTTGAAGTTCAAAAAATGATAGAATTCACTTTCTTCTTCGGGACCTTCTGCTCTTGATTTATTATTCACTATTATACTAAATTATGTAGGGCAGTGTATAATTGATTCATTTGTTTCTTGAAAGATCATGTGATGATAAAGTATCAGAATTGTTAATTTGAGCTTTGATCCAGATACTTTTAGCTCTAAAGTTCATCACTCAACAAATACATTCTATCACACAGGGAATAATTGAATAATAGTTACATGTAAGGCCGTGAGATGTTTAACAATCGTAAGTGACAGATTCAGCTTTGATCCGGATATCTTTAGCTCTCAAGTCCATTACTTCACTATTATATTCAATCACACAGAGAATAGTTGAATTTTAGTTACTTGGAAGGTCTTGTGATATTCAACAATCAGAAATGACAGGTTGAGCTTTGATCTGAATAGTTTTAGTTATCAGTGTCATTTTCTGTTTCTATTTATTATCACACAGGGCATTAAATATTATTACTTAATATATATAATATTATGAGTGATAATTTACTAATGTCAATACTCAGATTAGATCGTATTAATGGAATAATGATCTTAGCACTATACCATTGACAATATATTAGTGACATGATTATATTACTGATGCCTGTCTCTAAGCAAAGAACTTAACATACTATAAAACCAGAAAATATCTTAATATTTGAAAGTGTGTTATTAGTTTAGCAACAATGATTTCAAAATATGAACTTTTATGCATTGGTACCAAAAATAATTAAAACAGTTTATTGAAGTCATTAACACATTTCATATTGTAAACTAGATTTAAATTTGTTCTTTACTTATTTGGACAATTAAATTAATGTTTCAGATTTTTCAAAGATTACTAATAAGCTTTTTTTTTAAGTAATATCTTCAATCATGTGCACTTATATTTGAAACTGTGGATTTTGATTACTGTTTTGATGAAATATAACTTTTAATTTCCCACAGGAATTTTATAATAAAATAATTTTCACTCATAAAATTTTAAAGTTTTCAAAATTCATGTATCCAATGGAAAAAAATGAAACATTAAGTACATCCTCCTGTACTCTGACAGATTTATTTGTTGTCACTAAATTTAAGCTTTCAACTTTCACATTAATATTAAAACATTATTATTTATCAGAATATAATAAATTTGACCTCATTTGATAAATATTTTTGTTTAGAAATTAAATAAATTTTTAAAAAATCACATTTGATTTTCAGAATTATTTTAAAAATTACATTTTAATCAAACAAAGCACTTTCACATTGTCAAATTTCAGGTGGAGCCAATTCAATTTGCAAAATGAATGAAATCTTCTTTGTTTGATGTTTGTTTTAAAAATATGAATGAATTATTTTTAATATCTAGTAAATCTATCAATTTATGTTCTAAATGTTTAAAAAAATTTGTAATTTTTACAATATCACTAAATGTTATAAGTCTGTTTAGTGATGACATTTTTAGTTAGTTATATTTTCCATGACTGTAACTTTATGGTAACATTATGCAGAAGGATATATTCATTTATATTTAAAAATAAATCATTTCTGTAAAAAATAAATATGTAATAATATATATTTTTGATTTCTAATAATTATTACAGAATTATGATACAAAAATAACCATAAACTTTCCAAAAAATCAAAGTTTCAGACTATTGTAATAATTTCTTAAAGTAATCTTGCAAAGTTCAAGATCACTAAATGCACAATGGATACCAATCACCATAGAGTTTAAGAAACTTTGAAATTCCTGCTTATTCAATTATCCTGATGTCTTTTGAATATTTTTAAAATTAAAATATTAGAAAAATATATATGTGTGAATATTAAAGCTGTAAAAAAAAATGTTAGCAAAATTTCTCAGCAGGGGATGAAAAATTCTAGTTTTCTCAGGTTTATCTCTAGATGTTTAATAGAAAGATATGAGAAATTATCACAAGTTTATTATAATACAAAGAAAGAAAAGAAAGTAATATTGGAAACAAATAAATGCTTAGGTGTGTTGTAGTTAGCTTTAAGTAAATCATCAGTAAGATAATAGCTATTATCTGAAAAAGTATGGTGTGTATGTGTGTACTGACTTTTATGATACCTGTTAATAAAGAATCACAATATCTAAACAAAAAAATGTGAAGAAAATATTATTTTCTTAGATCAGATATTATACAGACTAGCTTTTTGTCCTTGTTGATATTGATATGCAAAATAAGTTGATAAATATTTGATTTCTAATTTTAATTAATTTTACTAACTGGATTGTATGAAATGAAAAAGAGAAGATAATTAAAAAAATATTTTATTAATAATAGCTTTTCTAAACAATATTCTTTTATTAAATATTGTGATGATGCATGTATATACAGTGTTGATTATACAATAAGTTAATGCTAGTATATTGGAAATACTGAACTTTAAGATATAATTAAAGGCGATTTGAACAAAAACTTTTAAGCTTCTTTCAGATATCTTCTCCATTTTATATAACCAATACACATGACCACACACATGAATATGATAAGTCATCTCCAATATACATATTTCAAGCTGAATCAGATCAGTTGGTCCAGGTCATCATCTCCCATATTGTGTTTGATATATAAATATGTCGTTATATCAATTTAAAATAAAAACTTAAAAGTTCGCAAATAAAAGTAAAAAACTAAATGCTAAAATTAAAATGTTTGTTAAACGTATTATACATTCGCACAGATGCCAAATTTTAAATTTTTTTTTTTTAAAAAACAAATAAATAAGTATTTGAACGTACTTTTTTATAAAAAAAAAAAAGTACAAGATTTAAAAATAAAAACAGGTATTAATTAATTCTTGTAATCTGTAAATGGAAATGATTGTTTATAAATTGTTTGAAAAGCAAGCTAGCCTTGGGCTCTTGTATAATTAAAATGATCTGATGAAAGATAGATAAGAAAATAAAGAGAAATTAGCTTGACCAATAGAAGCACTAAGCCTTGGCTTGGACCCTAATGAAAGTGATGGATTAGTGACCTTTTGTTGATTGAATCCATGTGGATAATATAAAAAGAGAAATACAGTTTTTTTGGACAGTTCCAGTGTTTTGTGTTTGAGAGATGTGGTAGGACGCACATACCACACTCTCTATAAAAAAAAAATGAAAAGACTGTGATACCTTGAACCAGCTATTGCCATCTCCAGAACATTATTTTCCAATGGAGGCATCGCGGGAATTAAATGCAGAAACCTGGACTCTTCTACCATGAGCTATGAACTTTACAAATTAACAACAACAAAAAAAAAAGTAATTAAGAACTTTCGTCAATGTTTTTTTTTAAAGATTCAGCTAATTTAAATTTTAAAATGAACTCTTATTTGATTTTCAAATTAATAATTGATTGTTTAAATTTATATAGTTAAATTTTGCTAAAATCATTTCCATTTTATTATTTTTATTTGTAATAATATTTATTGTAGAAATTATTAAATGCATTACATTTAAGTTGGGTATAGACGTTGCATAGATTCGTTAGCAGTTGGTTATGTTGTGGTTTTCACAGTCGATTAGAACATATAAGTCAACAATGTCACTGCAGTGTCTTATGATGAACACCAAAGGGTCCCCTGTATTCCCTCAGCAATTGACGTTATCGATTGACTTTGTATTTTGATCGTTTGTGTTTAATTTGGAATGTTTTTGACCGTGGAATCTGTGCAACCGATCTATACTCAACATTATAAAACAAATTGTATAAAAATAATCTGTGCGAACGTATTTAAATGTTAAATTTAAGTCGGGCATGAATGGCTATATAGTTTTGTAAAGTTATATTAAGGGAGGGTAATCTTAGGTTATTCATTTCGTAGTTGAATTGGTTCAATGGATTGGATATATTTGTGTAATTGTAGATGTAGTATGAGATCCGCTACAGGTAGGATTATATATATACGCCACACACCTTCTGTTTGCCTATGGATGGGTTTGTAAGATGGCAAAGGACCGCAGTCCATTCCTATGGAGTTTTATGTTTATTATTCTACTCACCAACAGATGTCGCATTCCTGGTTGGTAGAGAGACAATTTTTTCTCTAATTCTACTTGCTGTTCAGATGTACATTCCTGACAGTATAGTATTTTGTGTTGTTGTATTTTCATGCTACATTGAATACATAAATGTATCAGATGGATTGGCGCCGGTTTGATTGCGAAATTTGTTGCCTAAGGTTAAATCTGGGAAGAATATTTTCTTTTCAAATGCAGATCTATGTAGTCTATTCATAATCGACTCACTAAATAAATATTAAACTCATGGTTGTAATCTACTTAAATGTAAAACTAAAGATTAATAGAAAAATCTAAAATGTTGAATTTATTCTTCAAAATTTAAATGTTATTTTATATGTGCGTAAATAAATATTTTTATGTGTTAATTTCTGGCAGTGGCTTTTATTTATTTATATTTAAGATATAAATTAAGATATAGATTTTTATCTCTGCGTCTCCACTGAGCTAGTGACTTGGGCTAACGATCTGAATATTTAAATAAAGTGGAATCTTAACAGCACGTATCTGCCTACTCTATAAATTTTTCTAGGTTTAAATGCCTAGATGGCGCCCTGTGGAGCAGATATGTAGTTTGCGGTTAGATTCGATCTTCACTTTCATTTCGATCGTTATAATATATATATATGGGAGATGATGACCTGGATATATATATATATGGGAGATGATGACCTGGACCAACTGATGAGTGCTAGTTCAGCATGAAATATATAATCATATATATGAGTGGGAGATGATCTGTACTAACATGAAATATTTATATTGGTAATCATTTTTTCACATGTGTGGTCATGTGTATTGGTTATATAAGATGGAGAGGATAGCTGAAGGAAGCTTAAAAGTCTGTGTTGACTATACAATAATTCTTGCTGTAAATGAAAATGTTTTACCAATCAATATTTATGAGGGAAGATTTTGTTAAGAACATTAACTTAATCTTGAATTCGTCATTTAGTTTTTCTGAATCAAAGACAAAATGTAAAGGTAAAATAGAAAGGTATAAAACTTGTTTCAAATTTAAAGGTTATAATGTATAATTTTAGACTTTCTTGTTTAACTGAATGACGCAAATATTAAATAACTAAAGAAAAATAAAACTCAAGTATAACTCTTCTCATCTTGTAATTTGTATTAGCAAATATTTATTACCATTAAAAAAAATGGGTGTGTCATTCTCAATAAATATTTATATATATTTGTTTTTAATTAAAACTTTAATTATGAATATTTAGTATATCTTGGATGCTCTATTATTGAACATTTTGAGTTTTTATTCGATGATAGGCTCTTCACTTTTGCATAATAAGAATTTGATCTATCTTTTTTAATTGTTGTAATTTTAAAATTCTGATCTATTAATATTATGAGAAGAATTGTAATTTGTTAAATGCCGTGTTTATCATCTTGTTATTTGTTTTGTTTAATGATTCATAAATATTTATGAATTATTATGAAGGTTTTTCATTTAGATCTTTATTTTGGTTATTCAAAGTTCAATTCAGCTAAGATTCTTTATGTTTAGAGATGGTAACATAGTTCCACTTTTCATTATACTTTAAGTGTAAGATCTTGTATATTGTAGAGCAATTAGTATCCGGTTATTGTTGTTTTTTTAATTCGTAAAAAACATGACCAAATCTACCAAATCATATATATTTGGGATATTTTTTTATGTTCAGTTGATAATATTTCCAGTTCTATTATATCTGAAATTTAATATCTTTCATTATCTTATGATAGGCTTTCATTTTAATCAATGATGTAATTAGAATATTAACTTTTTATAAAAGTTTTCAATTTGAATAGCTTCTAGAAATTAAAGGGAATTACATGCAGATTATTGGAAGTTCGTAATCTTTTTGCATTCCACAATTCTGACAATCCTTGCAATTTGTTTTGGGAAATAAATTTGGTTTAAGGCCAATACATTCTCCATGAATCATTAGAGACATAATAGTTTTTTTAAATAGCATTCAATTCAGCTACAGTTGTAATAAACTGCAGTAACTAACAGCATAGCTTTAAGTTTTTCTAAGCAAATAATCAAATAATATAATGCCTATAAAAATCTGTGCATTTTGATTTTTAATAACTTTTTTGTTTATTTATTAATTTTATTTTATTGTTTTATAATGAAAAAATATATAATAAAATTTTCATTAATTCAAATATCCAAATTGTTCTCCATTTATACCCAAATGTTTATAATATTACCAAGAAAATGAAATGTATTCTGTTGATATTATATTGTGTTTCAATAAATTGCTGCAATTCAATGATATTTGTTGATTTTAGGTCATAAACATTGTCTTTTAACTATTTCCATAAAAAAAACTATCACAATTAAATATAGTGAAAGATACTCAACACTGTTCTTGTGTTTAATCTATCTCATTTGGAAAATGGCATCCCAAATAAATCCTAATGTTGTGATAATAACGAAAAGTGTATCAAAAATACATTTCCATTTTTTAATATAATGAACATGTTAATAGCTCTATACAAATTTTATTGATAAATGCCACAAGAGAAAGCATTTAAAATCTCTATCTAGAATTTATCCCCAAACCAGTTTTGAGCTATGGCTCTCATCAGTGAAGTGCTAGGATATTCAGACACTAGATCTAAAATAGGCTAGCACTTATCTAACTATTAAGTAGAAAATCTGAAAATTTCATGCACTTATATGTCTTCAAGTCCAGCTATCTAACTTAAATAGCTATATGGGTTTGAATAATTTTCAGCTATATCATATATTAATAGCCTTAACAATATAACATCACCAAAGTCTCAAAAGCAAAATTATAATAGTAATTAAATCAAGCAATACATCATGTGACTTAACTTAATAAGCTTGTACTACAAATGTAATATAATGAACATGCTAATAGCTCTAAACAAGCTTTATCAATAAATGTTGCAAGAGAAATAGAATTATCCCCATTTCTCAAACTGGTCTCTTGTGGCATTTATCGATAAAGCTTGTTTAGAGCTATTAGCACATTCATTATATTACATTTGTAATACAAGCTTATTAAGCTAAGTCATGTGATGTATGACTTGAATTTATTACTATTTCCATTATCTATAAAATGGATTGAATTGGCACTGTAAGTAAATTGAGGTATTAAAACAGAACTCACCATTTTCCTATATCTGGTAAATTCCACTTAATGTTCCTCTGAGGTGTCTGTTTTCACTTTATCAGTATATATGATATTCATGATTAAATTTTCCATTCACTTTGAATGTTGCTTCATTTGTCCAAATAATTTTCATATTTACAAAATTTCTATCACAAAATTCAAACCTACAGCCACTATCTTATTTGTTCAATGCTTGCATCAGTTTTGATAAGATCTTTTCTGTTTTGTACAATATAAAATGTCATGTGCACTGATATTCAGGACCCATGTGTCATAGGTGATTCAACAGGCAGATTTTCTTGACATTTTTTAAAAATATTACAGCACTTTTTGTGATCTCATTGCATTGGGGTGGGTTATCTTCCAGGTCATTCTTCATGTACATTTTGAGTGTCATCTGTTTTAAGCTTTTCAATAATATACACAAGTGTAAGACATAATTGATTACTGAGTGTAAGGAGGTTATTTATTTTCAAATTGTCTTTATTACAAATTTTTGCTTTAAGCTTTAAAATGAAAGTTTTATAGTAGCTATTATTATATTTAATTTGTGTCTGGTAAAGAAAATAAAACAGTGTGATTAAGATTTATCTGTTGGTTTATCTTGTTCATATTTAATATTGTCAGTGTTTGGTAATCAACTTCAATTAACCTGTGTTTTTTGTTGTTGTTGTTATTGCTGAGGCATTTTTAAGAGCTTTTTTTTTATTGATAGATTTAGATTTTATTTCAGCATCTTTTAATTATGACTCTTATTTATTTATTTTGAGTGACATCTTGTTCTTTTATATTAGTAATATTAATATCCATATAATAATTTACAAAGGAAAGGTGGTGAACTGAGTACAAGTTTCACTCAATTGACCATCATGCTAAAATGAGAATCAATTCATGAATTTTTAGTTTTCAAATCTCTCACCAAAAGGTAGTTATCATTATCATCATCAATTTCAACTACCATCAGTCCACTGGAAGATGAAAAACTCTCCAAGTTTAATCCACTTTCCCTAACCCATAATCTCTTTTTTCCACATTACAGAACAACCGTCCTTATTTCATCTATCTATTCTGCGTGTGATCTCTTTCTGGGTCATTTACAAACTCATGTGATATGGCTTAAAATTTCAACTGACCATCTATTATCATCTCTATCAATTTGTTTTTTATGTTGATAACTTAAATATTGCTTTATGTGATTTAGAGCAGTGGTTGAGTGACAAGCTCTGAAACTGAAAGTCCATTTCTATTTCATTTCTTCTGGTGCTCCATAAGGAGTAATAAACTATTTGATTATTTGCTTAAATGTTTGATTGTGTATGAGATCCGTTTGCTTTTTGATAAATATATTATTAACAAGTCATCATAATTGCTCATTCGAGTGACTATTAACTGCTCAGATTTTGAGTTTGAATTTGTATATTTTGAGTCTTTCTTTGAAATTTTTTGATTTATTTTTCATGAAGTCTTGAATTTTTAATTTCAATCTTCATTGAGCCACTTTTTTAAATCTCATTTTTGAATCTCATTTTCATATTTTTTTAAATTGTCTCCTATTTACTTTATTTACTATAATACCTCTCTCACTCTTCATCTTAACTTCGCTAAAAGATGAATTAAACGTAGCTGATATCATACGTATTTAATATAATTTCATTTTATTATAATTATTTAACTTAAGATTATTTTTGTTTACATTCTTTAAAATTTTAAACTTTTAAAAACTTTAAATATTTATTTTTGCTTTCTTCATCTTTAAATTTATACCCATTTTTACACACTGATTTTTCAATCATAATTAAAACTGTTTATATGTGTTGTGTTTGTGGCATGGAATCCGGACTAGTCCATTAATTGAAGGGTGAGATATAATTAATATACATATATTAATTTTATCGATATTTGCGTTAAAATAGAGAGGATGAATCGGTAGTTATGAATGACTCAATGTGTACTAATGATTATTAAATATGGTTTGCATGCCTTAGTGCAATGATAAAGATTCGTGGATTATAATTCACCTCTGTCGCTTCCGTTGCTCGAACTTCATATGACTTCCGGTCAAACCATGTGACTACTTTTTTATTATTAAATATAATCATACTATTCTCTGCAATAGAAAAATATATATGTAAAGATTAAACTAATTTAATTTGGCTTAATTATTACGTATTTCTATTGTGAATTGATTCCAGAATGGACCACGATAGTTCCTCAATTTTATATCTGATTAATTCATTTCCAAAGTCTATATTATTATCTATGCAAATTTCCATTTAGCTTGCTATGACTTATTCTTTTGTTTAAAAAAATAAGTTATTTTCAATTTGACAATTCAAATATTAAATGTAAACGAAGTACATGCATAACCGATTCTTCTTTGGTTTTGATTTATGAGTCACTGGTTGTGGTTGCGCACTGTGCATCAAATTCCAGAAATATGTAAATTCTTATTCTTATATATCATTTTTGTAATAGTCTTTCTGTTTCAATATAAAATTTATGCTCTGATGAATTTGAAAGAAATGTATGTAATATTGGAGGAAGAGATTAATTATTGTTAGTTATAATAATATTTTTTATTATTACTATTATAACTCATAACTTTTTACATTTGTTATACATATATGTGAGTGCATTTAAATATAAGAATGTAAGCAAATGTTCGTGTAGAATATTTGTGTGTACATGTAATGATATGTCATCATTCTTATTTCAGTCATTACCTTCCCATACCAAATGAAAGTCTTTCAGAGCTTACTAATTCACTTTCTCCAATCCATATTTCCCTTCTCTTCATCACTCTAAAAAACTTTTTTTTTATTTTAGCCATTTACCTTACATATAGTGTCTTTTTAAGTCTCTTAAATGTCTGGAATTCAATGTAAAATTTAAATTTTTTTAAATTATTATCATATTTTCTAGTGACATATTAAATCCAGATCGATTTTAATGCTGTCAATGATATTTTTTTCCTTTCACATTCATATATTTCATTTTCCATCTCTTTTTATTAATCCCAGTATACATTTCCTCCATTTTTGATATGTGATTTGCATTCTCTCTAATAATCTTTTGTTATATGTCCAAATTTTATGGCCATAAATAAAATCTGATAAAACACTTTAAAATTCTTTATTTCCAAGCTCATAAATGAATTTCATTCATCAATAAATTATTTCTTCCACCATTCAAGTTTAATTTTAAGATTAAGTTCATTCATTATGATTTCATCGTTATTAATAATCTTATAATATTTATAGTTGTTATATTAATTTTTATTTTTTTATATTTGTAAATCCATTAAATATCATTTTAATTTAGTTTTTTTGCTTGTTTGTTTTTTAGCATTTTATATTTAGTTCTACTTTCTTGCTCTCAGCTGTCATTCTTATAATATTTCTTGAAACTCCAAAATGTTTGTTTTCTTTTGTTTTGTTTTAAAACAACCACATCATTAGAAAAATTAATATAATATTTCTCACAAAGTTCCTGTAAAAAGTTTGAAGATATGGACCCAGTCATACACTCTTATCATTTTTAATTTATTTACCGATGTATTTTGATATATATTCCTATTGACAATATTACTGGATTACATCTTAATATTCTAAAGGTTTAATTACTGAAAAAATTATGTAGCCAAATGATTTTAATCATCATTCTCAAATCCAATACGAAATGATAACTCCTATTTATTGATTCTTTCTACAACTTCTACAGAGTTAGAACTTATATTAGATTTACATTGAACTTTTAATTTGTTTGAATTCAATGTTCTATATAGCTAATTTATGATAACCCTAGTAATGAACTTATATTGAACTGATAACTGATTAGGAAATTTATATCTTCACCTTTTTAAATGTTAATATCACTACTGCATTTCTTCAATCATCTGGTAGATTTTTATCATTTGGACATTTGGTATATAGTTTCACCAATTTTTTTTATTTCTTCATTTGTTTTCTTTTTTTTTTAATATCTATGGTATGCTATCATTTACTAGATCTGTTTTATTCTTTATAAAGTTAATTCCATGTCTTGCTTTTTTATTTAAAATGATTGGCATTTTAAAAGATGTTATCTTAATTGTAAATATTGCTTTGTTTCTCATTCCTTATCATTATATACTTCTTTTGCATATTTTTTGTTGTCATCTTTTTTTTTTTTTTGTAATAGTAACAGTTTCTTTTCCAATGCCAAAATGATGTTCTATACCTTTGATAGATTTATGCTTTTCTATAACCTTTCTTATAATTTTTAAATATTTTTAAATTTTCTTTTTTTTCTTGCATGTTTTTACAATAGAAATGCTACTTTTATTGTTCCTACTTGTAAGTCAAGTTCCTGTTATCTTTTTATTAACCTTATTCATGTGTGAGCAATTTTTAAACTCGGTTAATACTTTTGAATGATTTGTAAGTATTGGAGGATTTTGATGTGTCATTTTATTATCTGATGGCACAATCTTTCAATAATAGCCTTTGCCTCTCTAGATTAACATTATTTTATATTTTTCAATTCATTAATTGATCATCCGTTTCTTTGCGGAATCTACTAAACACATTCTTCAATCTTTAAATACGTACTTTCTGTTAGTCAAAATATAATCCATTTATACTGGACTTTTATTTGAATGCTTATATGCTCATTTCTTTTTTAGATTTTTCATTTTAAAAAAATCATGATATTCATTTTTTTTCTCATAAATTTCATAACTCAGTGTTCTTTCTTATTTTTATCTTCATCTTTTAATTATTTTTCACTTTAAGCACTAAAGTCTTTTACGACCATAAATATTTTTAATATTATCAAAATAATTCTATACATTTATAATTACATTCATATCGGCCTTTCAAGCCAATTGTGCAAACGCTTTGCGAATGTAATTACAATTATATACAGACGCTATAAAAAATAAATGCTTATCTATACATTTATATAAAAATGCTCTATTTTTTCACTTTTTGTTTATGATGAACTATGTAATTGGGACTTCAACAGTTGTTCATTTATAACAAATTACATATCTGCCTTTTAAATTATTTCTTTACCTTTTTTATAATTTTATAAAGTCTTACATGTCTCATTTAATTTCACAGTTTTTTTTTTCCAATTCTTGTAATTATTATTTATCTGAAATGGATCTACAATTATAAATATATGCAGGCTTCGAACTCAGACTTCCACACGATCCACCACTCTCAGTGCCATCTCATATTGCTGACCCACCTAATCACACACATGTTGAAAAAATAAATAATCACCAATATATGTATTTCATGCTAAACCATATATTGCATACATAAATGCAGGTTTAAGCCTGTACAATGTATTAATTTATATAAATAGTATGTAAAAGGTCTGCCCATCCCTCACATATGTATGTATAAATAGATTATTCTCCTGTACATGAGGGGTCAGAATGACTAATATGTCAACATGGATAGGATGACAACCTTGGCACTAACAAGGGCTTTGAACGTTCCATCATCCGATTTTCAATGAAATGGAAGGCTAAAGAGTTGTGAGTTGGAATAGTTTGAAGCCTGTCCATTAGAGTATAAAGATTGGCTATCTTAATATAAAGCTGAGTACTGATTATATATGTGTGTGAGGATAGTAATCTAGACCAACTGATGATTGCTGGTTTAGCATGAAATACATATATTGGTGATTATTTATCTTTTCAACATATATGTGATCAGGTGGGTCAGCAATATGAGATGGCACTGAGAGTGGTGGGTCATGTGGAAGTCTTAGTTTGAACCCCGCATATATTACATATATAAATCCAGGTTTAAACCTGTACAATGTATTAATTATAAATATGTAAAAAAAAAGTAGTTATTCAATGACAATTTGTAATCTGATTATTTTTAACTTCCTCTGTCTTCTCTTAAGAATGATTGGTAGGTTATAATTTAATTTTGTCTGTTTTAAACATAAATATTTAAAAAAAGTTTAATCAGTTGCTTGCATATAAACAATATATATTCTGCTTTAAAAAATAAAACCAATCAACTTATCATTTAAGAACTATTAGACATCTGACAAAGAATACCATGATCTAAATTCTAATAAATTTTAGTAAGTTTACAACACTGATTGATATATTCTGGTAAGCAGCCTATTTATATTTTATCTACTATGTGGTACAATCATATGGTAATAATAACTGCAACAACAAGATGTAAGAATTGAACATCAAGTAAAAGTCAAAAAGTCTTTTTTTGTAGCTAAGTATATATATTAGCTTGTTTAGAGCTATTAGCATGCTTTTAGTTTATAATTACAAGCTTATCAAATTAAGTCATGTGATATATTACTGGATTTTATTTACTATTATAGTTTTGCTTTTAAGTCTTAAGCAATGTTATATTGCTAAGGTTATTAATATATGGTGTCACTGAAGTTTTTTCAGACCCATATAGCTATTTAAGTTAGACAGCTGGATTTGAAGACAAGTAGGTTTCTGAAAATTTCAGATTTTCTACTTAATAGTTAAGTATCAGATAAGTGCTGGCTTTGAGTGTATTTTACCTCTAGTGTCTGAAATATCCTAGCACCTCCCTGAGGATAGCTAATAGCTTGAAATCAGTTTGACGATGGGGATAGTTTCTAGTTAGAGATTTTAACCAATTATTGACAAAGCTTGTTAAAGCTATTAGCATGCTTATTATTTTAGTTTATAATCGTCAGTGATATATGACTTGATTTTATTTACTAATATATATTTTTTATATTCTTCATGTATGTATGCATAAAAATATGGTGAAAGTTTATTCATACACGTGAAAATATTAATATAATTAAGAATTACTTATGTAAGTAATTACTTGTCTAAAGATTTGTGTTGATATTTTATGTGCCATTATATGAATGACTATTTTTATCATTTAGATCAATTATTAAAGTTTTTAGAAATATAAACTTTATTTATATGCTTTTAAATACATTCAACTAATAACACACAGATTAGTATGAAATAAATGTTTATTAGAGTATTCAGTAAAAGGCAATAATCAATAAAACTTTTGTACACTTATTTCTGAGGGTTTTCCTGATTATCCCTTTTTTTTTTCTTTTAATGCCAGAGTGGTTTACAAACAGTATGGTTTATCACACTAAGTTAATTTGTGGAGATTGTTTGCTAATTTTGTATGAGGAGGTGCTTGTTCCTATCTGCCCAATATTCTTGCAATTTCCATTTAAATATATATATATATATGTGCATATATGATTATCTGTGAGGATCCTTGTGATTTTTCAATTTTTTTCCTTTTTAGGGAAAAGTTAGTGAATGATTTCCAAACAGTGTGGATTAGCCCACTAGTGTGATTTATGTGGGTATCATGAACATATGAATATTGGCAAAGAGGAAAAAATACAAACATAATAATTTAAAGAAACTTCTCACATAATAATGGCAAATAATCTCATAATTTAACCTATTGTGATATTTAATAATGTTTAAAAATCACTTATTAATCTTGTCTTTAAAAGGAAAATATATAGAAATTAGAAAAACTCATAGAATGTCTGTTGTCTTTGTCGAAGCATCACTCTTATCTAAAGATCACTACTTTAATTTCTACACTATCTATCACTGTTCAGGCCAGTATCATCTGAAGAAGAGAGAATAACATTATGCAAAATGTTGTGTTAATAGAAATCTCGAGCTATTACTAATAGTCAGATGAATTTTAAAAGGTATGAATAAACTTTGAAATTTATAATAAAAAATAATTTTTATTTTAACTAATTATTGGAAATTGTTCAACATATAACTGCATATGTAATTAATTTATTTTCCCACAAGTTTTTGATTAATGCTAGTGATCGTAAGTTTTCAGAAATCTTAAAAAACTAATAACTACATTTTATTCATATTTTAGAATACAGTACATATTTATCTATTTTGAATTATAATTTATTAATTATAATTGTATTGATGCATTTTTTGTCTTTAGATTTTTAACTTTTATATTAGATACAAAATAATAAACAAAGTAATCAAAAAAGCGAAGAAAAAAAAAGAAAGAAAATACTGACGTAATTTTGTTTATTATATATCAAAATTTCCATATGTAAATAATGCAAGCATACGTTTAATTGTTCTTACTAGCGTTAAGAAATGAATAGAAATTTACTCTTATTTATTGACATTTACTTTAATAGCTAGTATATCTATAGAAGTAAATAATATATATATATTACTAACAAGCAATTAAATTATACTTCTGTAATTTAACAAATTTTCAATACATATTTAGTTAATATCGTAAAATAAATACTGTATATCAAATGGTTCATTATTCGAGTATATGAGTTTGAGCATCATGAATTTTTGAACCCATAATCCGCCATTATAACACTCCACTAATTTATGCACAACATAATGATAATTAATAAATAGATTTAAAAAATTAAAGAAAAAAAATGTATTTGCTTTCTAAGGGGAGTTCTCATTTTCCCTCTTAAGTGATTTAATAGATTGAGTTTTTAACTTTTTTGAAGTTTAAATTTCAAAAATAGAAAAAGACAAAATTCTTTTGGCTAATTGAATCATCAATTTTACTAGTACTTTTAACTGATTCTATTTTTACTTTTACATAAAATAAAAGTCACTACTGTTTTATATTGAGGAATAAGATGCCCTCCCCCGCCTCACGGATACACTTTTAAGACATTATTTCTCAGCCTATTTCTGTAACACTTCTACTTTATTTTAAAAGCTTTTAGTTTTATATATGTTAACAATAGTTTAACTATTCTGTAGACTTTGTTAAGAGAGTTCTATATGTTCAGTTTTCCTTTTTATTGTATTCTTTTTTACTAACTTTTTAACACACAGTTAAGTCTGTTAAAGTCATATTTAATAGACTGCTGAAAGCTTCTTCCAGATAGTGTCTATAATGGAAATAAATTCTGCAAAATGAAATCAAGTAGAGAATAATTTTATAAGATTCAAATATATGTTACTTTTTTAAATAATTTGAATAATAACTTTATTATTTAATAACAATATCACATGCTTTACCAGCTCACATTTAATTTTTCTGTGGTGACATCTCCCTTTTTCTTCAGTCATATAGATTAGGGTTTAGTCGCTAGTTTAACTTTTTAATTGTGATCACCAAGATAATTCCAGAGTGTGTGATGGTATTGTTCTACTTCAGCTTTATTTTATTCTTTTGCAGCTAACTTTAGTACTATTCGACTGGTTTTGTATCCTCTTTTCTTCCAAAGTGTAAGCTTGTGGTTAAGACCTGTAGAGGTTCCTACCTTCGCATTTTCATGCGCATATTCTTGAGGTTTACAGCCTTAATAAATATTACTTACTAATACTGGAACTAAATTTATATTGATTTATTAATTCAAAAAGATTACTCAGGCTGGTGGTGTTGTATAGTAAAATTTATTATAAATGAGCTGATAGCCAGCCATTGCTGATTGGTAGTTCTCAGTTCTCTTTATATAAATGTATTTATGAAAGCTTTGAGCATATTCATTTTTTTGTTAGATTATGAAAATCAAAACATATATTTTCCATAGTTTTTTTATATATTTAGGATGATTTTTTATAAAATATTTGTGAAATATTTGTTTTTTAGAAGAATAATCTGATTAGATTCAGATTTTATTTGAAAATATTTATCTTGAGAAGAAGACAAGTTCAAAAACATTTTGATAGAATTGATTAGTTTTAAATAGAACACTAATTTGTTTGGACTTTAGAAATTAAGTTAAAATAACATTGATTTTTTTAATTGAAGATTTTTATCAGTGTTATAGTAACTACCCAATAAAAAGAGGTATTGTTTTTTTATATATAAATCTTACTATATAGTCAGTTTAATACTTTTTTTAATTTACAAAATTGAAATAATATTTTTAAAAAATAATTTTTATTTTTAAGCATATAATTCTAACAAATAATTTGAAATTTCTGAAAATGTAATAAAGAATAAAGGTAAATTTCTTCAAATGTAAAGTTTGAAATTTATTTCAACCATCACTAGAGACTTGAAAAAAATATAAACTACTAAAAGATTAATAAATGATTAGTAATAATTATATTTGTATTTATATGGAATGATTTTTGTCAATGTTTTGAGTGTAGAAAGTTTGGCACTTGGAAATCAAATGGTTAATCATTTGGTATTGATAAATACTGAACAAATAATGAAAACACATGTAAGATATTGTGATATGAATCAACTAATGAGTGGTGATTCAGCATAAATTATATCTATCATAGAAGTCATATAATTCAAGCATGAGTATGTGTGCGGCGCAACTGTTCCCAAAAGCTATTAATATAAAATAGATAACTAAAAATAATAAACTAGCTGAGCACTTTCAAAGGATTTTGCCTTCATAATCATAGCTTGCTAATACATTTAATGATATGCTTTATCGAAGAAATAGAATTAGCATATTTGCATATCATTAAATGTATTAGCAAGCTTGATTATGAAGGCAAGATCCTTTGAAAGTGCTCAGCTAGTTTATTATTTTTAGTTATCTATTTTATATTAATAGCTTTTGGGAACAGTTGCGCCACACACGCACTCATGCTTGAATACATATATTGCCCAAAACTAAAAAATTATTTGACTTAAGAAGTCATATAACTTTTATTAATATGTTTCAAGAATTATTTTGGAGTGAAAATTTATGTATATGTGTGTATTATTTATTTATAGCCTGAAGGGGGTAGTTTGTTCCCCTTAATTATGTATATTTTAAGGTATACTAAATTTGTGTTTATAATTAATAACTTATGCTTGATTTTAAAAACAGACTTATTAAAAAACCATTGAATTATTATAAAATCAGTAAGGTGTATATGTTAAAAAGTGAAATCCTCTCTCTCTTTAATTTCATATGATCTATGTGCTTAATAAATAAATCTGACTATTATATAAATTTTATTAATTCATAATATAACATGTAGTAAATTGAAAAATTGTATGAATGTTAACTATGTAAGAAAATAATGAATGTATAAGTGAACAGAGTAACATCTTCGTCTCTCAAGCCAAGACACTTCAAATTGGTCTACATAAATCAGAATTTAGGTTAAAGATAAAACAGCCACTCTTATCTTTATAAAGTCTCTATCTTGAATTTGGATTTGAGTCTCCTCTGTACTCAACATGACAATATTGAGTTATTATAAATCAATTAGGTGCATATGTTACAAAGGTGAAATCTTTTCTCTTTAATTTTTTTGTGATCTGTGCACTTAATAAATAAATCTGAATGTTATATATATATATCAAAATACAGTACAATTTATATAAATTATATTCTTTTAGAAGTACTTCGACTATACACTTTGTAGTCTTTATCAACTATATAACGTTGAATAATCAAAATGAGACAACCCTTAACAATACCCATAACTCAATTCAGATTTCCCACAATTCTGTTATCTTAACATTTGATGATTGGCGATTGAATCGCCAGTCATCAAATGTTAAGATAACAGAATTGTGGGAAATCTGAATTGAACTATGGGTATAATCGCCAGTCATCAAATGTTAAGATAACAGAATTGTGGGAAATCTGAATTGAACTATGGGTATTGTTAAGGGTTGTCTCGTTTTGATTATTCAACGTTATATAGTTGATAAAGACTACAAAGTGTATAGTCGAAAGTACTTCTAAAAGAATATAATTTATATAAATTGTACTGTATTTTGATATATATATATTGATTTGTATATTACATATATTGTGAAACGAATACAGATATCAAACTTTATTTATTATATATATATATATATATAGTGATGATCACACATACTGCGATCCCACATGTGTACATTTAATATGTAGTATAATATTAAATGTGAGTTTTATGTAAACTAAGTTATAGAAATTGGATAATAAAGTTAGGAAAATAAAATAAATTTATTTTAAGTTAAGTTTTAATTAAAAATCAAAATGGCAGTGAGGAATGCAATTAATGAAAAAAAACCAATTATGGTAATTAAAGAAAGTAAAGGAAGGTAAGCAGCCAAGATCCTTATCTTTCACCTTCCAATGTTAACTTTTTTAAATTTAAAATTAGTAAAGTTTAAGGAATAGTAAAATAAGTTCATCGAAGTTGATGATTAAATCTTAAAGGGAAAAGTAAATAAAAAAGGGTTAATGATTGTAGAATTAGCAATCATAAAATTTCCGTCATAATTATAAATAAAAATAAATAGATTTACAAAAAAAAAGATAAAGATCATCTCTTCAAAATACACATGTAAATGCATGAAATATATATGTATAGGTGTGTAAAATAAAGAGTGTGTAAATAAGAAAATTACTTTATTAAAAAGAAATGGAAGTAAATAAAATAAAAATAAATGGATAAAAAACAAGAAGAAAATTTTATGTATTTAATGAAAGTAAAATAAATGTGTGAAATGTAATTAATGACATTCCAAAAACAATCAAGAAGATAAGTAAAGGATTGTGGAACAATTAAGAAGAAAATTGTAAAAGAAGTAGCCATGTTTTGGTTGTTCTTGAGTCTGCTGAGCTGACAGACAGAGTTTGAGAGCTGTGAACAAAAATGTACCAAGAAGTTGAAACACCGAGAATGCAGGGCTAGGGGGCCACAAAGGGACGCCAGTTAATCCACACTTGCCTTGGGTGTAAAGTCATCTTCCCCATGAAGTAGTAGTAGAGATAGTGCCTGCCTGATGGTTCACCTTCCCTGTCATCGAAGCCTCAAGAATATGACTTAAGTAAGCTGCAAGAAAGAATCCAGCTGGAAAGAATTTCCATCTCTACAAAAGAAGTGGAGTAATCCACAGGATGGATAATAATTCCCTCGTCAATATCTAGAAAACCTAGGTAATTAACTTTAATATAACACCCGTGCACACACTTTCATAAATGGCCACATTAATTTAAAAAAATGCAATTGCAAAAGTGAATCTGAATGAACCAAAGAATTAATATTTTTCTGTACCAAAGAATACGTGAAGAAAAGACTATAAGCTATAAAATATCTACTTATAAATATTTAGTATCAAAGAATTAACATTTTAGGTGAAGGGTTAATTAAGTTAAATATAATTTATGTTATTTAAATGATTGCTTGTTTTATGTTGAAGTATTATATTTTAATGTTTATGAATGTATTATATTAAACAATATTTATTTATGAATAGCTCTTTACATCTCGTCTTTCCTTCTTCACCATATCAATTATAATGATATACCCGTAGGGTTATAAAATACTAATTAAACATTTATTTTAGTAAAAGTACACGTGTCAATATGGTACAGTAATATTAAATCTCGAAAAAAATTATAAATATTTTAAGCACTGGATTATTTTAAATAAATCATTCTTATGAATGAATATCCAGCAGCCGAAGAAGCGTTCTGATCGGGAAAGATAATACTGAAAAGTTCCATTGGTAATCTCAGTATTCGATCAGGAATATAGACTTAATTAATGAGTCTATATTTGCTTCTTTGCTTGATGTGACAGTCGTCTCGATCGTAAAAAAAAATGTAAACTAAACATTTACAAACGGTCGAAAAGGTAATTCTGTTACAATATATATATATATATAATGGCAGTTGAGGCAGGTTCAAGAAATTAACCAAAAGTACTTCTGTGAATTTAAGGATTGTTTATAATAGTCTGTTACCTTTATTATTATTATTTTTATTGTAATTACAATTTTGTTTTAATTAACGGACATTTTATTTTTATATTATATATATTGTAACCCAATGGAAACGGGATGAGGTCATGATGAAATATAGCCAGGTAGAGTATTTCTATAGTAACAGTAATAATAATAAGCCTCAATGTATAAGCTAATTATAATAAATAGCTGATAGTTTAGGCTAGCTGTTATATATGTTGCTTTAAGAGAAATGCATCAAGACAGATGCAAACTTCAAATCATAATGAAAGTTCTAATATTCTGCTTTAATAAACAACAATTCTGAAGGAGAATATTCGGATACTTTCACTTTACAAAACAACATCTCTAAAAATCTTATGCAGCACAATACACAAAAGTTTAGATTACTTTCAGTACTCTTCATCTAAAGTATCTTCTAAAAAAAATTAAATCCTATAATCATAATGATTTTCTAAATAATCAGATCTCAAGTATGTAGTTATTTCTTAAAATAATTATGATAATCGAATTTCAGAATTTTTTCAATAATGAATTCTTCAATAATCTTATTCTTTCAATTCTTCAAACCAACCAGGGATGTGATCCTAGTGAAATTAACAATAAGAAGATATGATCTTATCTTTAAGAAGATAACTTTAATAATTATTAAATTTTAAATTAAACTTGAAAAACTCTTACATTAAAATGATTATAACATTCTATAATGACACTTATAATGTGAGTAGGAAATGGATGTTTTTACTACCCAAATGTCAAACCAACAAGTTTTCTTCTAGTCATATACTAAAATGAAGTAAAGTAATCTCATCATCTTAACTCAAGATGAATAAAATAAAGTGATTTTATTGTTTTATTGCAAGATAAATAAAATATTTTAGCAGATGAATAAAATGATCTTATTTTAATTTAAAATAAATAAAATAATCTCTATCGATGTTATCTTGACATTAACAATATAATTTAATAAAGTGTTTTTATACCATATTTTCTTGTACTCTTAATGCCTAAATAAATATGTATGGGATTGTTAGATTTCTGAGAAGGCAGATGATAATGATAAAGATAAGGAATTGTAAGATAATAATTAAAATAATATTCATTGAGATTTCTTCATGTGTCATAGCATCGGCAGAGAAATGAATCTATGGAAGTTAAGTTATTTAATAAACTTCATAAATTACAAAATTCCCCAGATGAAAAATAAAAGTAAAGTTTACAATTTAAAATACTAACAAAAATAATCAGTAAATCAGAAATCTTAATGTGAATTTCATACAATAAACTCTAAATAAGATAAAATCTTACGATTCTTTGGTAATGATGAATTTTGAAGATGTATAAATTTTTATGACCATATGAACAATTATACATTTAATAAGAAACATATTTTATTAAGATTTAAAACATATGGATATGCTAACTAGGCATATCAACAAGATCTGCACATCAAAACCACTCTGATTTATCAAGAGCACAATTTAAGGCATGGATTGGCATCATGCATCCCCTTCAAAACATATCAGAAAGCCAGCTGAGCATCACACATGACTTTAAGTAAATATATCATCATCATCATCATCAACCATTATCAATCCACAGCAATTAAAATATAAAATAAACAAATGAAATCATTGACACAAATAAGATATAGCCATTATATATGATAAGCAGTATTTATTTAATAATAATAAAGTATATAGTAAGTGTTATAGATATTTAAATGTAGCACATTTATAATACTTAAATGGTAGACATTTAAATATATATTGAACAAACGAAAATGATATTTCATTTTGTAAAATATCCAGAGCCTCTTGAATATAAATGAAGAGCACATATTTTAAATAGAGCACTGTGATGGGCAATAAATCTTCTTGACGAACAAATATCCTTTAAGTGTAATGATTTGGAATCATCAATATAATGCTGAATAATTATAATAAATTTTGAAAAGAGCAGAAATCATCTTTTATAAGCAATGTACACATTATAGAATAAATAGCCGGTGTTTTTTTTCCCTATGTCAAAGCATCAGCCAGGAAGTGAACCCACGACAACTGTCTGCAAGCAACTGCTTGCTTACAAGGCAGCTGTGCTGACTTCTTGGCTACCAATGCTTGACAAATAGCAGGTTTTTCTGGAATTAATTATACATAATATTTATGTTGTATTAATAACAAATATTCTTTTAAGCAACACCTAAGCATGTTTAACAATACTAATGTTT
Organism: Epiperipatus broadwayi; assembly: GCA_028023455.1. Lineage (NCBI taxonomy): Eukaryota > Metazoa > Onychophora > Udeonychophora > Euonychophora > Peripatidae > Epiperipatus > Epiperipatus broadwayi. Next base: position 4,982,553 of record JAQFVV010006210.1, read on the forward strand.
ATATTGCTAAAAACATAGACTAAATAAGTATTAAATACGGTTCAATATTATAATTTATCCTTTAGGATAAACAAAGTATTCAGTGGCACAATAAAAGTTATTCAAGCATAATATCTTAACTTCTAGTCCTATGAAAATAAATATTTTATATCCGCATTCGGCATGCAGACATCATTAGAAATAAATGCATAATAATGTATATTTCCTTTACAAAATATTTTTGTAGCAAACAATTTATAATACTTTAAATAATATTTGGCTTATTGTTGATATTCAAATCTTTAAATTAAATACCATACCATTCTCTCCAATGGAGTGCTTTATTTTTGCATCACATGTGATACATCTCACAGGTGGTTATTATTAAAGTGGCATGTGTTTATTAATTATATTATTACAATATCAGTCTGTATAAAGAAATAAATAATTTTGATTTTTCTTCTCATGCTCTAGTTTATGTGTTCTTATTGCAATTAACCATGCTTCCATATATATATTTTCAATATATAGGATGAGCATTGATCAATGAATAGATTAACCATTTTGCTCACTCATTTTGCATCTACTGTTATTATATAGAACTCTTGTTCGGCCAAATTTATTATAAGGATGTTAAACATGTATTTCCTATTGGGTTAATTAAAAGTTATAAAAAGTTTCATTAGAAGATACCCTACAATATTTTGAAAATATGATAGCAACATTATGAGATTTATCAATTTATTGTTCATGATGTAGATATGATGATACTAAATCTATAATTTTAAGGATTTATGCACATTGAACTGAGCTTATAAAGCAAGTGAAGTTTATAATGTTTTTTATAATTATTGTATAATGAAATTGAGCATTACTGAAGAAAAATCAGATCTTGTTTATATTGTTAAGAGTTAATTCATTCAAACGAAATTAAATGACTGTTGCTTTTTTTAGAAAGATGTAATGGAAGAGACAATATAGCAGAGAACTGCAGTTAGGAAAAGAGTTGAAGTTCAAAAATAAAAATCTGTTGTAAAAATAACCAAAAGATCATCATAAGATGTCATAGGTAAAACTTCTTCCTCATATCAGCTATGTCAATATCCATAGTATCAATTTTCTGTGACTGAAACAGGAAAAAAATAAAATAGAAATTTTGATTTTTTTACATTTTGTTGTTGTTGTTGTTGTTGTTGTTGACAGCGTATGTATAGTGTGTATGCACAAACACGTATGTTTGTGCGTGTTGTATTAAAAACATAATATGATTTGCTATTATCCATGTATTTCCATGTCTTCAACATAGTTTAGAAGTGAACGTAATAAATATGGAGGAAATATTGTACAACAGAACAAATGCTTTGTTTTAGTTTAGTTAGAAAAACTTCTTAATTCTTTTTTGTTTCTTTCTCATTTTTCTGTAATCACAGTGTTTACGAGTAACTGATGTTATATATATATAAACACATTATTTATGCGTTTGGGTTGTTGGTTTTTTCCAATATAATATAATACTTGTTTTGGCAATATAAAAAAAAACTTTGCCTGAATAAATAAGGAAACCATTTTACAAATCGAAATATATGGCCGTTCACTGCTCATTAATAAATGATTTGAAAATCTTAGAATTTGGAACATTTTAAAACGTTTGTATATGTATCACTATAAATATTTTAAAACATTTACATATGCATTGCTATAAATGTTTTAATAATTCAAATACTTGATCTTCAATATCTGATTCAAATGCCATACCATTAATAGCGTCAAAAGTGTTTCTAACATTTATAAATAAATGTGTAGTTACGTTTATAAAACAAGGATTATCAAAAACTTTAAATGTACAAAGTATTGGCAAAAGATTAACTTGTTTGCATCTGAAAGTAAAAGTTTAAATTAGATGAGCATAGATTGATTTTATTTATCAAAAGTCAGTGCTGGTATATATATATATTGAAACAAAATATCGAGTGCCCCGTCGATTATCATATAATTGCAAGAAAAGATACCAAAACGCACTCGCGGTGGTTTCCTGGTTGAGACAGAGAAAGTACGTCTACATTAAATCTCTTTCATTTCGACTTCAGTTATTCTAGACTCTAATAAATTATAACTATTCTATAAAATAATGTTCTTATGGTAGTAATAATAATAGTAGTAGTAGTAATAGTAGTAGTAGTAGGAGGAGGAGTAGGAGTAGTCATAATAGTAGTAGGAGGAGGAGGAGTAGAAGTAGGAGTAGTAAGAGTATGAGTGGGAGTAGTAGTAGGAGGAGGAGGAGAAGTCATAGTGGTAGTAACAAACTGTACACTTTTACTCTTGTTTTCTTAATCAACAAAATCTTTACAACTATTGTTTATTTCAAAACTTTAACCAAAAATAATTTAATATTTGTGATAAAATATGGCTAGCAAAAATTATATAAAAAGGTTGAATAATAATTTATCTCAGGGTTAAACTAATAAATGCATGGATATCAAATATGTGTATGCATTTCCGGATACTATAGTATAAAAGGGTTTTTATGTACACCACCTTATCCAGTAGTATTTGATATTTCAGATTGCATTACTACAACAATGATGTACTGAATCCAGCAGAGTTTTACAAGAAAATTTGTGTTTTCAAATATGATCTTTAATATTGTGAATGCGAAATGAAATGACGATGCTTTTTAAAAATAACAAAGAGAAATTATTAAAATTAATTATTATTTTATTACATAACATAAAAGTCAATAACAAGAACAAATAACAATAATAAAAGCTATATAATGCTTTTAAATAAAATATTACTATTTCCTAATTTAATTTGAACTCGGGATCGGTCAAATGTTTATCATACTGTGTTACGAAAACAATCACATTTATAGGAATAAAGCTGTATCAATATTTCATAAAGATAATCCTCAATTTAATATTGGAAGGTAGAGATTATTATAATCACGAAAGTTAAATGTCTAGTGAACATTTTTAATTGATCTATTTTACCAACCAATGAATTATTTATAAACTGTATTTACAAATAATAGAGATATTTTTTCACTCTTTTAAAAATAAGCAACTATAATTCATTGCTTAGCAGACCTAAATGATAATTTACCACAGCATGCTTATTTATTTTTACCTTAAGATTCTTTTCTGGATTCACTTTCAGACTTCAACATCAAGATGGTGCTACTTCGTCAACACAAAATACAATTAAATCATTAGGCTGCTTTATTATACACTAGATAACAGTAAAAAATTAATATCAATAAGTATGAGTGATATATAAAATATTATTTGTAGATTTATATATCTACATAAGGGTAATTCTATTTAATTTTGAGGTCAAATATTAAGAAGTCATAACCATTATTATGTGCCTAATATTTTTCCACGCTTTCCTTACATAACTTGCAGATAAATTGTCCACATTTCTCCATTTATGTCTTACCTTGCTATTATTGTAAATTAACTCACATCTAATGTTCTGTTTACTTCTGTATATATTTAAACTTTTTATTCTCCATACTAGTTCTCCACCTCCCTATTTTTTATTAATTCATCTATTCTTCTATTCCATTCTTTGACCTATAACACTAAATTCTTCTAGAACAATTATCCCATCTTTTGTACAAGTATACTGACATAAAGTCTTCATCCAAATCTTTATACCATATTGTCTTTCTCATCCATCTTGTTGCCTGTCCTTTACTCGTAACCCAATTCAATATTATTTTGGCTATTCTCTTACTATTCACAAATTGCAGTCTACTAATCATTTTCATTTTGCATCTCTCATATAAAAACTTGATTATTCCATTTCTCCTTGAATTGCCTCCTTTGCCATACACACATCTGCATCTAATGAAATGTCTTTATATTTCTTATTATACTTTTTTAAATAATCTAACACCCCTTTACTAACACATTGATGCATCATTGCCATAAGTTAACCCTGCTACTGCCACTGCCTTCCATACAATTTTTGCTATATATTTATTATATGAAAACACCGTTAATTTTTTTATCAGTCCCTTTCTTTTCTTTGCTTTATTTATTAATTTTTTTCTTCCATTCTTCTGAGAAATTTCCCTGATTACTTAAGATGATTCCCAAATAGTTATATTTATTCACCACATTTAACTTTATAACCCCCAATAAAAATTCTCATCTCTTTCCCCAGCATTTGTCATCATTACTTTTGATTTTTCTTCACTAAATTTCATCCCCATCTCTTTACCCACCCTTGTGCATGTCTTCAGTATAACTTTCATATTTTTCCTACTTTCTGTGCACAAGAAGATATCAGCAAATATAAGACCTGTTAATCTATACACTCCCTTGCCATCTAGTAATGGTATCTCTATCATTCTTTCTAGTCTTTCTATGGCATCCTTGCCTTAGTCCCACCCTCATTTTTACTCGAACTGATTCTATATTTCCTAATTGTATGTATAGTAATTATTTTCATACAATTTCTTAATAAGATCCACTAAAGTTCCATCCATTTCCAATTTTTTTAAACCTACCCATAAGCTATTTCTATTTACTCTATCATATGCTTTCTCTATATCTATAAAGACTCTATATAACTGTCTACCTGTATTCCTACTCATAGCTATAGGTTGTGTGACTCCAAATAAATTATCCTATATGCTGATGCATTCTAAAACCTTCTTGCATTTCTTTCACTATATTATTTTCTTTTATTGATTTTACCATCTTTCCAGTACCATAAATGCAAAAACTTTATATAACAGTGACATTGCCACTGTTGTTATATATATAATTGTTTATCTTTTTATGGTCCTTACCCTTTCCTTTGAAGTGCATTCATGCCCCTGAAACAGCTAAAGTTGTAACTAAAGTAAGGGTTATTTTTTTATTAAAATAGAAAAAGCCTTAAATCTATCATTGAATGATATGAATTGTAAGAGTGATCTTATATTGCATTAGAATGTCTTAAGTTACTGAAGAATGTATTCAAAAATCTGGTTCGCACATTTCCAACCTATTCGCTGCAAATAGGGAGTGATTGCATAGATTCTGAAACCATTTCAGTCTTAAAAATATTAAAATATTTGATAAAAGTGCATCTGCTAATAATGAAACTACTGCTACATTTTCATTACAATTTTAAAAAATTATTAAAGGAAAAGAATATCCAGGACATGTATTTAATTGTGATGAACAGAGTACACAGAGTATTGTAAGTATATATGAAAATGTGCTCTCTCAATTTATTATTAATAATATTATTAGTTTTTAAAAATTTTGTTTATACTAGCCTAATTTACTTATGTATACTATACACATAAAGCAACTGTATTATATATGTGCATGTTGAAAAGGACTGTACTGTATACACTTACAGCACAATAAACAATACTTATTGTATTATTATCAAGACCCATTAACAAAATGTGAGCTATTATATGCTATATACATTGTACACAGTAGGGGCTTGGAACAAAATTTAGCATAATTTGTGGCTTCAATGTACTTTTGTTTTTAAATAATATTATGTAAAAACTGTGCAAATATAATCATACATATTTAAATAAACTATGAAAGCAAGGCAATTTTCCTGGCTGGTTACTAATAAAACACTTGAGTGTTCAATTACCATCATAACTGCTCTCTATAAATCTGCTGCCTGTAGTTGTGATTTTATATGCTTTGAAGTTTTATTTTGACTGTTGGTTTCTGTAGACTTCTGCCCTCTTCAGGCTTTTTGAGCTTATAAATCAAGGCAGTTTCTACTGTTAAAATGAATGAAAAACAGACAAAATCACATAAGCATTAGCTGTAAAAGAGTGAAGGGAAGCTGAAGGTTGATCAACACTCTCCTCAAAGATCTTTAAACAAAGTACTTTGTAATTATTAATAGCAATGTTAAGCTATTCTAATACATTACATTTGATTTTTAAACATCTTTCATTTTACAATTATAATAACAAGTATGTATTTAAGTAACTTCATTGATTTTCAAAAACTTCACATATCCACAAAAGGATTTGAGAAAAATGTTTCAGAATAATCGAGTGCGATCTGTATAATTAACTTCATGTGATATATTTTATTTTTAAAGTGTGAATATGTTAACTCACAACTTTAAATTTTATATAAATACTTACTTTGAGTCAACATGGGTGTGACAAGAATCTCAGCCTCAGGGTGGCCTTTGAGCATTTCATCATCAGATTTTCAATTGGATGGACAGTTGAAGAGTTGGAGTGTGGAGTAGATTGAAATATGTCCATTAAAGTATGAGGATTGGCTATCTTAATATATATCTGAGCATTTATAGCATATATCTGTAGAGATGGTAATCTGGACCAATTGATGATTGCTGGTTTAGTATGAAGTATGTATATTGGTGATTATTTATCTTTTCACCATAAGTGTTCAAGTGTATCAGTGTTATGAGATAGTGTGGAGAGTGGTGGGTCATGTGAAAGTCTGTGCTCATGTACCCTATACATTATAAATACTTATTTAAATGAGATATTTATTTATATAGCATGATGTATATAAATTGTAATAAACTAAAGATCAGCATTTCAAGCTAATGTACATGCGCTTTTTTATGAATGTTAATAATAAATGAATATTTTCATTTCCAACACAAGATAAAGTCTTTGCGAAAGAATAGAATGAATCCACCTATTCTTTCAACCCAAATGCTTAACTATGGGCAAATCTTAAGCACTGGAAATGAAAGCGTCATTCATTCAGACATGGTAAAGAGTAATTTAAAGTGATTGGTTTATCTTCACACTTTCATTTCCAGTGCTTAAGATTTGCTCATAGTTAAGCATTTGGGTTGAAAGAATAGGTGGATTCATTCTATTTTTTCGCAAAGACTTTATCTTATGTTGGAAATGAAAGTATTCATTTATTATTAACATTCATAAAAAAGTGCATGTACATTAGCTTGAAGTGTTGATCTTTAGTTTATTATAAATACTTATTATGTAAGGCAAAAATAATTATAATCTCATTTTAAAACTTAGATGCATCGAGAGTTAATATAAAATGCTAAATTATATATATAGCGTTTATTTATATGTGAGTGAAAGTATGCATATATATATATGTGTGTGTGTGTGTGTTACAAAATAATAACAATATGTCAGGTGTCACATGACCTAATTTAATTTTGCGAGCTCTATATATAATATATATAAATATGCACCTTTTGAGATACACTTTACACATAATTGATATTTTTCAATGCTTTTTATATTTTTGCTTTCAAACTAATAAATTCTGTCAAAAATGAAGAAGTGTTTATTTGTCTGTTTATTTTGGAAAAGGGATAAACAAGATTTATGATAGTATTGGAAAAAAACTTGAATTCATAAAGTTTAAAAATAACAAGCTTAATAGAACGTGTTAGCTGGTATATACAGAAATAGAAGATAGATTTATCTAATGGCTGAATAAGAAAAAAATCTTATCAAATGGCACATCATTTAAAAGAAAAACTTTTTTTTTTTAATAATAAACGTAAAAAAGTAACAAAAACTAAATAAGTATTTATTAAAATGATATCCATCTTACAACAAAAGTTCTGATGACTTTTAAGTGAAACTGTTTTGCAATTAAAATCTTTCAACTCAGAAGGACTATTTTTAGTGTAAATCGCTGGTGATGGTTTACTGTTGCTATCTAATTTTTTATCATCTAGTTATAATTAATTTTATTACCATTGTGTTGTCTATAATGTGTCTGAACAGTAATTATTCTTTTTGTTTTGGTTGTATGCAGCCATTTAATTTTTATAAAATATAAAATTTTATTCAGAAATTTAGTTACAATATATGATAATAGTTAAACATAGGATATATTACATGATAATCAGAGGGATGAAAGCTCAATATTGATATCTTGTTTGACACCAGCTAAAAGGACTAATATGAAGCATATCAGCAAGGAACGAGTCCAGAATAGTATCTTGTTGATATAGATGACCACGCTTGCATGTCTCATATAGTTCAGCGATAGGTCTAAGCCTTTGTCCATGCTCCACATGACCAAGTTGATCCTTCATACTGGAGGTTACTTCCATAACAACTCAGGATCTGGGCAATAATCATGCAGAGCAAGGTAAGTTATCACAAAGGGATGCAGGCCATTCAGCCTCAAATTACTCTCCAGGGAAGGAGATTTCTATTCAGGAGTGAAAGGGATCAGCTTTGGGGGCCAGATCAATAACCTCCATGTGGAGTCATAGATATAAGAGGGGGCCAAATTCTGGTCCCTTCTCCGAATTTTTTCCATTTTATTAATATAGAGTTCGAGCGGATGCTCTAGTGCATGATTAAAGGTGAGCCAGCACCGTGTGAACCATAGTGAAAACAGTACCAATGTTTTTATTCATATCTCTGGGATGGATCCACATAGTATATTGTCAACACTGTTTTATTGCATTTTATATTTGGAAATTGCATTTAAAATTTAAATAAAAATATTGTATGTTTATTTTGCACTTTTGAATAGTAAAGTCATGTTTCTTGTTACTTATATAATATTATCTGTACTAAAACAATAAAGACAATTACTTATGACTTTAATAGGTTTATAAATGTAGATGGTAACAATTAACCTTAAGCAATCAACAATCTCAACCTGTAGTCAAGGTTGCCATGACTACCTGTTGAGATTGTTGATTGCTTAAAGATTGATTGTTATCATATAACATTATTTGTAGAAGAAACATTGTCTGCAAAAAGTAAAACTATTATAACGAATATACCAGGCCAGATATAGTCTAATGCCCTTCATCATGTCATATGACCAAAATTGCATTGTTTGTTAAAACAAGTAATCCTATGCTTGCCCTTCCAAATTTAATGCAACAATAGAAAGGTAGATTCTGTAGACCAAAATCATAAATCATGGTTCCAATTTTGTCACTTTCCAATATTTGAACTTTTATAACTATAAAGCAATAAACCATTGGATTATTATTATTAATAATCCTAAGATTTAATAATGAGCAGTTGCTTTCAAGATATTATCATTCTGAACATCTTATCTAATTATATCTAAAAATACTATGGATGTTACCAAGTTCTGATCTATATTTTCAACCACATGTTATCTGGCTTTTAAGCACAGTCTTACTTTTAAGCATAAGATGAAACATTTTTAGGTAGGAACAAGCAAAGAATATGTTACACTTGAAAAGAATCATAATCTATATTGTCTGTGTAATAATTATGCATACAATTTTTATTTGATGATAAATCGTAGTACTTATGAAGTGGCCTGGCAATAGTTTAAAAGTTACTTCTCAGAATATACTTCCAGTTTCTAATAGTTAAATTTAAAACTCTATTCCCATAAAATAGAAAAATATTTTTCATTGTAATTATTATTATTATTATTGCATCAACAATTTAGTAACTTTTAAAATGATTGGTTCATCTGATATCTCATATTCAAATACAAAATGAATTTGATTGTCAAAAATATATTTGATTCATCTTCCCTATTCTAATCAAGATTTGGTGCCAGTTGACATGAAGATTATAAACAGTAAAAGTCACAGATTTTTTTACTATATCTTAGTGGTTTTCCTAAAACACAAAACCAACGTGATCTTGGTTTGGAAGATTGTTTAAAGCAAATGTCATTGCTATACAGCAGAGCCATCTATTGTGAGCTTGAGAAATGAATAGATAGTAGATGTTAGTACTATAAAATGCCTATTCAATGCTATCCTATTCAAATGTCAAACTATCTTTTGGTTTATAATCTTCATCAGTGAGCTGTTTGGGCTAATTCATCTGGACCTCCTGGAATAAATGTATTTCTCACTCAGAAATCTTTTGCATTTTTTAAACAACTACCAGTTTGAAGTTCAAAAATTTGTTAAAGTTTTAGCCCCAAACCAATATGTATTAGAACCCAATATTGTTATTAATAAAGGTTAATGTGCAAAAAACTAACTCAGAGATGTGAATAGGATAATACTGGATGGTATCTTAACAACCCTACTATATAGTATTTATTGATTTTTAAAACACAGTATAGTTAATGGCCATATAATGTTTTATTATTCTTTGACAACTATTAACAATTCATTTATATAAAAATGAAAAAAGTGAAATTTTTGTGATTTTTAATTTAATCTACTTAAGTTCCAAAAATAACTACAGTAAAAGCTTTTTTTTTCTAAAAATACCATTTGAAATATAAATCATTCTTCATGTATTAACCAAGATAGAAAACATAGAAGTCCTTAAAAATGACAATTCTCCATGCTGAAACATGGTAAGTAAATATCTATTTTTATAAAAATATATTTCATAAGTGACAAACATATAAATACATTATTATAGATAGTAGTGCTAAAATGTATTAATGACAAGTCTAAAATTGAAAAGATTTATGTTTCTGAAACCATTTTCTAAAGTTTTTTTATGACTCAAACAAGCTTTATCAGTACTCAGTTTAAATTAGAAATAAATTTCAATTTATGAATAGAAAATGTACTTGATTACAGTCAGTGAGAATATGAATCTGATAAATATTACAAAAAAATAATCTACGGCTTATTTAATCTCTTTTAAATCCTTAAAAAAACATTTACAATGAAAAACTTAAGATCCATTGACTATAAGTAGTCAAAATAAGAGTCATAGATCACATGACCCTATTCTCTTAAGCTTATAAGTTATAAACAATGAGGATTGCCAATTCCTCAACAAGCTTTGTGATAAATACTTAGCCAGATAAAGCATTTAAAATATCTGTGTCAGGAACCCCCCCCCAACCCCTGACCATGGTTTCATGCTTTGCTACTCCTCAGAGAGGTGTCAGAGTAGGTTCATACACTAGATCTAAAAATACCAACCCAAAGCCAGCATTTAACTAAAAGTTATCAGATTTTCCATTCAATAGATAACTTTTAGTTAAATACTGGCTTTGGGTTGGTATTTTTCGATCTAGTGTCTGAACCTACCTGACATCTCTCTGAGGAGTGCCAAAGCACGAAACCATGGTCAGGGGTTGGGGGGGTCCTGACAGACATATTTTAAATGCTTTCTCTGGCTAAGCATTTATCACAAAGCTTGTTGAGGAATTGGCAATCCTCATTGTTTAAGATCTATTGCTTTTCTTATTCGTCTCTTTCACTTTCTATTGTTTTTCATAGTAAATCATATTCTTTAATTTTCAACTTATAATAATTATCTAAATGGTTCAATATCATAGAACAAAAGACCAGGATAAGACTTTTCAATCCACTTTTTTTTTGCTTGAAAAATAAACGATGAAATGATAATGAGTAATTAATAATTCTCTTAGTATTGCTGACATTCAATAGTAATATTTAATAAAATAATCTTAAGATTATAAGTTAAGCTTTAAATAAATTTAAAAATGCTAATATTTACAAAAATGTAACTATTCAAAAATTTTAAAGAGTTTTCTGGAAAAAAAGCTTATTTTGACGTGTTAATTATAAGATTTATTTTTGTTTTTTGTAGGAAGATCCTATATTTTTTAGCGTCAGTTATTAGTGGGGTTTTGTTGACATACAACCAATCATAATAATATGCCCTCAGATCGCATTTACAGTTCATTTACTTTAATAATGCGAACAAAAAAAAATTTTATTATTGAGTCACGTGGAATTTGAGTTTTTATTCAAGCTACAATAAGGGGCTCTCCAAACTACAATAAGGGGCTCTCCAAATCATTGTTGTCATCTGATGAATATACTCGATGACAATCTGGAAGTTAAAATGGATCAATAATATAAGGAAGTGTTTTGAACTGATAAGGAGTAGAGAATCTATAAGACTGGAGAAACTGGATAATATACAATGCTTGCATACTATTTATATACTGTTCACTAATGATTATTATATATATTTCCATAATAATGTCAAGATATTTAAGTGCTCTGTGCAATTTGATACTTTTGGTAGAGTGTCCAACTTGAGATCAGGAGGTCCCAGGATCAATTGTGATGCACTCAATGTCTAGTGCTTGAACTTTTTATGAACTCCTGATCAATAAAGCTATATACCTTTTTAAAGTCAATTTTATTGTTTTTTATATTTGTTTTTTACTTTACGATGTTCAATTTATAAAGGTATATAAGACTTTTAAATTTTACTTGACAGAAAACCTTTTTTTTTTCTTAAATAAACAAAACAGAGTTGGGAGTTATCTTACAATTGTAGCAAGATATTTAAGTGACCAACTATTTAGCCATATAATTATTAGTTGAGATTATTAAAATGGCATCCACATTTCATAATGTTGATTACAAAAAAAATACATATAACAGTAATAATATACCCAAAATATAGAATTTTAAATTTGTATATAGTTTTAAGTTTTATGTTTTTATTCTTTCCAAACAAAAATAAATCACATCATCAGCAGATGATTTGAATCAATCAGACCATTATAATAGAGACCCAAATCTGACATTGTTCCTGAAGCAAAAAATAACTGTCTAATAATTCCCAAATGATACTGTTCAATTTTTTTATGAAAAACAATATTAGCATATTGGAGATCTCTTACATAAAATGGCATCAACTTATGAATTCAATAAATAAATAATCATATGGCTTTTTTCCTTAAGACTTTGTAGGAAATTTGAGGGCTGGAAGTGCCAAAGCTAGAATCAACTTGAGGACCTTATTCTCAAAACTCTGAATCTCTATTACTGCACTAGAAGTCACACAAGGCATGGATTTAATGACCATTTACTATAACTTTTTACCTTCTGCAAATACCTAACCAACTGCCATATCAGTGTCATTATTAATAATACTACTGTTTTTCAAAACCATTCATGTTTGTTATTTGGTACTACATATTTGTCTAGAGAGCATGCAGATGAAAGTTAATCTTTAATTACATCTACATTGCACTCCACCAGAGAAAAAAAGATCATTATATGATTCAGATAAAATAGCTATCAAATGTTTTGCTTAATGGAGTATATAAATTGCACACAATATACAGAAATGCTTAGCTTTACATCAACATTACTTTTATAAAATGTTAGTTTTGCAAATTTTTGGTGTGTTACATATTTCAGAATGTAATAAGAGTGGGATAAATATTACCTTTTAAATAGTATTATTCTTAGTTAAAGATATATCATATTGTTTGCATTTTCAGCTCATTGAATAGATATATATTTTGGATCTTGCATTAAATTTTTATTTATAATCTAGTTAAATAATAATAGTATTGTTATAACTTATTGTAAAACATATACAAAACAAGTATACAAACTAATCATGGATAAAAATTATAGATTCTTTTCTAAGCAATTTTATGTATTATTCTTTACATGCTGCTATTATTTTATCTATTATTGCCATAACTGGTTGCTCTGTTATTCATCTGAGATAGATTAGGATCTATATTAATATGGATTATAGATTTATTATGATGCATCTTAATATTAATATTTGTTATGCAACTCTATAGATTAATATGTGTAATAAATTATGTAGCAAAAGTCACAAGCATGGGAAAACTATAAACTAATGGTAGTTAAATATTGTTTCTTGATTATAGTGTCTTTTTGTCTAGTAATTTTACTTGATATTCGATAAAGAGAAATTTACATATAAAATGATTATTGTAAGAAACTTTGGATGTGTTTCCCTACAACAAATTCCATAAGCATTTTGGGGTTGATTTGCATCCCATGTTTATCAATCAGAAGGTTTTTAAAAAGCAAAAAGTTGTAGAATTCACAAAAACTAGTAAATGTTCAGTTATTACTTTTATCTTTGTAAAATTCATGATAAAGACTAATGAATGTCTGGAATAAACAAATTTTATTTTAAAAAATGTTTGAGCATTAAGCTATTCATGTATTGGATGCTTACATTTTCAGAGACATTTTTTACCATGTTTTTGCTACTTTTACTTGCTAAAAGAAAACTGTATGAAGTCTATAAATCTTCAGTGCTAGAAACATATTACACAACTTCATATTTAACTTGTTGTGTTTGGTGCCAGTTATGATCATATGATATTTTGAATATTATCGATATTATGTATGTTTTTGACATATTTAAGTACATTATCAAATGATCCATAGTTTTATCTGGTTTTAATAAACCATTTGTTATCACCAAAGAAATTAAATGATGCTGTTGTCTATTCTTAACTACTATAAGATATATAATGAAAATATACACTTCCAGGCATGTCCGTATGCCACCAATAAATAATTAACTTACTTGGCTATCACTAGCTCAGCCGAGCTTCTCTCAATCCATTGTAAGATTACAGTATATATTACTATAATTTAATCTATAAGCATGAAACTTCCTTCACTTACAACTTTTTTACAAATTAAAAATGAACATTATTGATATAATTATATGATACAAATTAATGATTATTCTAAGCATATTCACATCAAAATTTCTTCTTTAGAAAAATCTATTAAATATTCCAAATTTCAATAGTTATTACATGCTAAAATTGCTCATCAAAATATTCAGCTCTTTCATATTACTGAAGCAATGGAATTATCTTAAGGAGTTGATTATGGATGTGAGTAAATCTATTTTGGGTTCATTAAAAAAAAATTATGACTAGTTTTCTGGCAGTAATTTGATTAGAAGAAAAATGTATCATTTTTTGCTTAGCAGAATAGTAGATTAAATGTGAAACTCCATAATAAATATAAAAGATCTGAAGAAGACATTCAGTGATTGACAAGAAGACTTAAAAATGATTGTTGGTTTGAAACTGCTAAGAAAATATAAACATTCACTGATCTTGTCCAGTCTAGATTTTATTTGGTGCACTGAAAGTCACATATGGATCTGAGAAATTGAATCACAATCCTATAGCAATAGTATTTTCTTATATCTTGATGATGACATTTAAATAAGTGGAAGTATTTTGATATCTGAAGTTTTATAATATAATGATATGTTAGCTTTAAAAATATTGGAATTTTTAGAGAATGTGTGAACCTTGTTCCACCTGATTTTAAAAATACTTTTATTGTTTGAATTTTTAAAATCAAAAGAAATAGACAAGATTGCATGGAATATTATTATTATTTACCATAGAAAGGTATTTTCAAGAATTTTTTGAATAGGTTGCTTCCAGTCAAAAATGAATAATTATCAGACACTCAATGTAGTTTTAGAAAATTAAGAAGCACTGTAGACATGGGTTTTGTTGCCAGACAAATATAAAACAAGTGTTAGGAATAAAGGAGTGATTTACATACTGCTTTTATTGATTTGATTCAGTTAATATGGCAGCTCTATGACATTGTTTGAAATTAATTAATAATACACTAAAATGTATTCATCTTATACAATTTTAACATGATATCATGATAGGAAGTGTTATTACTAAACGTAGAAAATCTGAGGCATTTGAAATAAAAATCAGTATTAAACAAATATGTATACTTGTTCCAATACTTTGAAATTATTTACAAATGGCTTAATAAATAGGAGTTTGTTGTTGGAATTTTTAATTTGAATTGATGAAAATCATAAACAAAAACTTCACTTTCTTAGATTCTGAATTTACATTATGCTGATGATTATGCTATTTTTTCCAATTCAAAAGATGATTTACAGAATGTTTTTAATGTTTTGAGTGCAGCATATAAAGACTTTGGTTTAATAAATGATGTCCAAAATACTCAACTTCTTTATAAGCCAGTGATAAAAGAAATCAACAACTTCATCTTGGATATTTATCAGTTTGAGAATATAAATCAGTTAAAATAACTAAATAACTTAGTAGTGTTATAGGTAGAATGATAGACTTAAATTCTTAAGTACAATACAGACTCCAATGGCTGCTGCTGCTTTTAACAAGTTAAAACATAGACTAAAACAGTAGCAAATTCTCCATACAGTAATTCCACTCACTGTAAGAAATAGTAATCAAATGTTAGAAGATTTATGCAAAAACCTTTTAGCATCCATTTATTACTATGGATTGCTTTGAGCAGCATTACTTTATGGATAATTGCCACTGTTTTAACAGCCTGTGCAAGCATAGGACATGGTACCCATGATGTTTTAATGGTTTTAAAAGATAGTGTGTTTCATCACAGCAACTAAATTAGCTGTAGGTAGAGCTATTATTTTACTTAATTTATTATAAGAACACCCTATCAGTGTGATATAAAGATAATAAATGGGCATCATTTAAAAAAGCTTCCAAAAATAGTAAAAATGAAGTGGCAAACTCCTAAAACCAACCAGTATCTTTTTTCGTTTGCGGGAAGTGATATTATAGAGTCCCTTATTTTAAAATCACATCTTTCCTTGGAATGGATGTGTGAAACAAATGAACAATGCAAGACTTCTTAAAAGGATGTTTTGTGGTGAACTTGATGGAAAAATTATCTCAAAGATATTCTAATGAAATGCCATGTCAATTGTTTCCATTGGAAAGATATGCCAGTGATCTGAATGCAGTGGAGAGATATAATTAGGCATAGTGATGACATAAAGTTGTCTTCTGAAGAAATTAAAAGACAACATCATAAAAAATCAAGTAGACAGGAAAATGGATTACCAATTTATGTGTGTAGGCATATTTGTGTTTTACAGATTGGTGTGTATAGTTAATGCAAATCCCATTTCTAAAGTAGTTTCTTTTTTTTTTAATTGGAATGGCCATACTTGTTTATGAGTGGCCGTTAACTATTAATATTATTTATTGCAAATGAATAATATAATAAAATACGTAATGTTTTTGTTATTATTTTATAGTATTAAGAATAAACAGAACAAACAAAAAAAACTTTAATTACAAGATAAAAAGATGAAGGTATATCAAGATATAGTAGCATATTTTTGTTTATGTAAAATTGTTAAAACAATTAATAATATTTTTTGTATAAAGCTACATGACGATATATGGACATCAAAATTTATATATATATATATTGAAGTGGTAAATCTGTGGTACATATTTAACTTCACTGCCTGATGACATGACATATTTCAAAGTAGGGTTTGAACCAGTTTATATGTTTATTTGGTCATCCAGGAATGTTAAGCACACACATATACACATATCACTTCCACCCTGTTTATTTAAGAAAAGGTTATGTGTAACCAGTTAAATTATTATTTTAGCTTAAGTATATTTTATTTTCAAACTTGTAAATTCCCTTCATTTAGATAATTGTGTATGTGCGTATATGTATTATAGATATAAAAATAAATACAATTAATGTAGAGCTAAAGCAATGCCAGAAATTCTAAAAAGTATTATTACAATTTAAAAATGTCATTCTCATTTCAAGTCAAACCAAAAATCATATTTTAAAGTTATTTGCAATTTTAAAAATACGTTTAAATAATCTGCTTTCTGGAACGTATTGTTTACATCTTCCAATATTGTTAAATTTCAAGTATAGGAGGAGCAGAAGTTATAGGAACGCACGGAAGGAGTTCAAATCACTCTTCTCTCTGGTATTTGTGTAGAGAGTGGTAATAAAATGGATTGTGAGTAAAAGGAATTTGCCTCCCTGATCTTAAATCGCCTTTGTCCTGCCTTCTGCCATGCCATCGCTGCTTGAGAACTGTTATGTTTAATTGTAAAGAATATTGGAAGATGCCTACCATTATTTTATTAATATTGTGCCTTGCTAAACTTCGCATACGTTATTATAAGTGGCCACCATAATTTCTAAAGGTAATCCGTTTTGCCGAAGAATGAACTATTAATTCTCCTCACTTCATTTCTTTCCTAAATCTTAATTGTAATCAGAATGTAATCTTTATTTATTTTATAACTGATTATAAACTTAATTATCGTTAAATTTATGATTTTCTCTTTTAAGTTATTAAACTTGTTTTTTTGAAACGCTAAGCACAGAATTATGTACTGTAAATTTATTATTAGTTTTTTTTTAAGTTTCACACTCTAATTATTTTATTTCATGCGGCAAAACTTATTTTAAATATATATCTTATTAAATTAGTTTTAGTGTGTTAATGTTTTAATCTAGCGAACTTATATTATTTTAATCATCATTCCGATATTTTGGAATATTTAAATAGTTTAAACGTAAAATTTCTTATTGAACGCTGTTCGCTCGGTTAAATATTTTGAAATTATGGTTAATGGCGGATTGTTTAAAAATCATATCACTATCGATATTTAAATGCAATTTATGTTCTTTTAATAAGTTTGATTATTAATATACTTTAATAACTATTTATTATTTATACGCCATTAAGAGTTAAATTAATTATAATATATTGTCATTTAAGAATACTTGGGCTTGTTAAATAGGGAAAATAATATTTTTCCCTTTTTTATATTCGACATCCTAAATTTATTAAAGTTATAGGTACGATGCTGAGTGGGTTATCATTTTATTATGGCGTTATGCATGATATTATTGCTTTATTTAAGCTTAAATTATTTCATTAGTCACTTAAGACTTAAGCCATATTCGCGTTGCTTACTTACGATAGCATTTTAAAATACTTATATTTTGCTTTATCATATTTATCATCCGAACTCCGGATTTTCTTCACGTAACTCGTCTAGGAATGAGGTTTGGTAGAACCGATCTCAGGATAAACATTAGAGTATTAAGGCTCTGCATGTGACACGTTGGAGGGCGTGCCATGGAATCCTTACCACTCATATTTTCGAATATCGCCTTGTGATAAATACAAGCGGAATCATATATATGATAAAGCCTTCCAATCCAAAGACGGACATCTCCATTTTAAACGCTGTCATTATAGTTAGCACTGCGAGTTCATTTATATGTAGTTCTCATTTTATATGTAAGATGTGGCGCAGTGATGTTTATAAACCACTCATTTTATCATTAGTCGAATATTTTAGGGTTGTCACGGTAAAGCTAATTTAGGCTAACCCATTTCTCATTTGTACAGGCCCAAATATGCTCATAAATGATAAATTATTAATTATCATATCAAGAGTAAACCTCTCTTTAGAGATGAATTTGTAAACGTCCAAAAGTAATGATCACCGCATTGATAACATTAATTTATTATTATACTATAACTCATTAGCATACTAAATCAGTTGCTTATAGGCAAAGTAATAACCGCATTAAATCTGTGCTATGTTTTCTAATGTAAATTAAATTGTTTATATTTATTAAATTATTATGTTTTAATAATTACTCATGCATTGTGTCTTACTGATTCTCACTCATTGAATTCCATTAAATATTTATAATAATGTTAGTAATATTTAGAAGTTATAACTAATTACTTTAAATGGACATTTATCTCTGGGTTGTTCTGTCTTTGCTCATTCTGGATAGATACTATTTTATAATTCATGTTTCTTTTGCAATGCTAGCTGTGTGCAGTTCATTTAAAATTTATAAATTGTCCCTTCACATAAGATATTTGATTGAGCCAATATTTGATATTATTTATTTACATTAATTACCCTATAGATCTCATGTTTCTCTGCTGTGTCTCTGGGACCAGAATGAATAAAATTTCATGTTATCATCAGAAGTGTTGTTTATAATATTATAGTTTTAGAGAAGAGCAAATAGGGCAGAATTCATGATTGCTCCTGACCTGTGTATCTCGGGCATGAGTGGATTTAGGGTACTTTTGCTTAGATTCTAAACCTTGTTAAATGAACATACAATTCTGACTGGTACAATATATATATATATAATTTTCAGTGTGTTTGGAGTCATTAAAAAAGAAAACAAAATTTCAATTGTAATAGAAAGAGTACAATATGAATTTTAAAAAAAAAAAAACATTACAAATTATTTATTAAGATACATTATGACAAATCAAAAGAGTCATTTTTGCAGTGGTATTGGTAAAGAAACCAAGTTGCAAATCACTCACTAATATCAGCAGTTACAAGGATACAATTTCATGTTTTGATATTTGATAGCTTATTAAGGAAGAGAATTTTTAATTTCCAAGATATAGGGTTAAAGGTGAAATGACATCTCATGAACCAATGTTAAAAAAGAAGATACAATCTTTATGGATGGAAATAGTTCTTCATTGAATATTTTCAGTGAGAATCAGTGATCCGGCAATATATTTATAAGAAGGGACACTCAAATAAAAAAGTTTCCACTGTTTCTTCTTCTTTACTATATAAGTAGATTGCATCTAGATTTGTAGATTTCACTTTAATACTCAG
This sequence comes from Epiperipatus broadwayi, assembly GCA_028023455.1. Classification (NCBI taxonomy): domain Eukaryota; kingdom Metazoa; phylum Onychophora; class Udeonychophora; order Euonychophora; family Peripatidae; genus Epiperipatus; species Epiperipatus broadwayi. The sequence goes on from JAQFVV010006210.1 coordinate 5,002,685, forward strand.
GTAAACATTAGTAGGTAAGACTTTTATGTTTATTTTAATTCTTGTTTTTGAGTTTTAAATACTAATATCTGATTCTCTGAATAATAAATTTATTAGTCTCAGTAGGAAAAGATTGAGGAACATCTTTGGGATCTATATTACTAACCAGATTATGGGCTTGCAAATATCTAATCTTAGAAAAAATGATAATTAGGGACATAGATTCATGTGTGGAGATAATTTAAACTTTAATGTTACCTGATTCACAGACTAGTCCGACAATATAATTCAGTTTAATCGTATCTACACCATAAATTGAAAAAGTAATATATATTAAAGTGATGTTTTTCATGGATAAAAGATCTAAACCTATATATCTAAATTTGAGTAAACCTTTGAGAGCACAGTTTTCATAGAACTATACTTAAACACAGAAATTTGTATTCAAAATACATTATTACTTTGATCTCATCTCGTAATATACGATTATAACAGAATAATGTCTCCTATCCCAAATAATCGCGATTGTAGAGTTATTTAAAATTTATCAATATTGTAATGAAATAGAAAGTTTAACTTGCGGATTGTTTCTAATCTCAAATATTCTATCTAAAGTTTGACAATAAAAAAAAAAAAAATTAAACAAGTTTCAGAGCTTAGAAATAAACTGCATGGTTGGATGGTTTGTAATTAAAGAGTTCAAAAGATGTTGAAGTTTTTGTCTTTGTCAGCAAAAGCAATCAATGTTTTGAAGAGTTGCCCTTTCAATTTCTTTCTATTTGTCTTTTTCATTGTTTTCTTATAATTTTAAATTTCTATATATTTCTATATTCCTTTAAATTAATTCTAGTTCTGAAATAAACTACACTTCTAAACTTTATCTAAAACAGCAATCAAGATTGTCAAAAATTCCAACTACACTCAATATATTAGATCAAAAAGGTTATAGATTTGTCGTGGTAGCTAACTCATCATTGTTGTAAAGCGAACTCTTTTTCGCATCGTAATTACACACTCATTATAAATCAGCATTTTTTTTGCTTTTTGCCCGCAACTTTATTTCTGAATTGAATTTTATTTTTACAATATTTACATCCGTTACATCAAACTAACGCTCATATTAATACGCGTTTCTCTATCATATATATGTATATGTGGGTGAACATAGATTTCCGGTTTTCCGTATGCATATTTGCCTATTGTTATTATTAATATTATAGTAACTTTCCTTTGATAATAAATATGGCATCTGAATGGGATTTTGATAGTAATATATATAATTATAGGGGATTTGAACCCAGACTTTCAAACTCCGTCAACTCATACAATCGATACACATGACCACACACATGTTTAAAAGATATTTCATGCTAAACCAGCATTCATCAGTTGGTCCAGATCATCATCTCCGACACATATATATAATCAGTGCTCAGTTTATATTAAGATAGAAAATCTTCAAACTTTAATGTACAGTCTTTAATCAACTCCACCATCCAATTCTTCAGTCATCCATATCATTGAAATGCCCAAATCTCTTTATGATGTAATATTATTATCATGCTCATGTCGATCTTAAATCATAATATATATATATTATGATCAATGCCTAAAACACAAAGAGTGAATGCTGAGGATAGACAGGCAAAATTCTTCAATGACCAGACTACTTTAGTAAGTATGATAATTCAATTATCTTCCCTCGTTAAAAACTTTCAAAAAGAAATATTGGATAAAAAATGCCTTGAACTTTAAACTCCAGTTTATTATTTTCCAGTATCTCTCTCCCTTACTTCTGAACCATTATTAGATTTTTAATAAACAAAAAACTATCATGTTGTTTTTCCATGAGAACAAATAAACTTTCTCAAATGAAAATCTAAAATGAATTACACCTAGACACAACATAGAACTACCCATAATTCAAAGATAATTTTCAATTATCATTAATGTTAAAGGAAATCCTCATCAAATTGATGACTTCAAATCTAAAATAATAAATTTAAATTGATTTCTCTGACTTTCAATTCCATAAAACATAATTTTTGTATCATGAATAGCATTTTATGGCCAGTTGCATGTTTATGAATGTAATTTAGATTTTTTATTTTTAAAAGTAAATTTATTGACTATGAATACAAAGTAGAAATAGTAAAGCAAATACAAAGGGAAAAAACAAATAAATTGTCTTGAATCATGATAAGCATTTGGACAGTTTGAGCAACATGCACTCTTTTCAGCAGTCTTGTCATTCTTCTTTCAATTGAGAGTTCGGTATCTTTAACTGAAAAAACATAGGCAGGGAACCAAAACACATTCCCCGGCCTTATGACTATTATAGGAGAGCTGATCCTTTGGCTCTTAATTGCCCAAAATGGGCACACCTAGCCATGTCTAGAGACATCTTAGTGGTTTATGTCGAGTACCTCTTGGATAGACCATTAGGGAAACCTCCCAGCGCTGACACGAAAACTAATCTGGCAACACCACAAGCTTCCAGGTATCATTATAGATTCTTTCTGATGAAATCATATGATCCCTCTTTTATACATTTATAAAAATGTTATCTTTTATATAGATACTGGAATTAAAAGAAGAGACAACGATTTTTTTTTGATTGAATGTTTTCATAATCTAAGGCTATTAGTTTAATGAGTATTACCTTTAATATTAAAGGCAATTGGAAACTATCTTTCAATTATGGGTAGTTTTATATTGTATACATGGATATTTCCTTATTTTTTATATATGTTTTTATAAGATAAATCTGTCAATATTCTTCCCCCTTTCCATCTTATTATTTATCAATAACTTTTGATGCTTTGAAGCAGAGATTTTATTTGATTGAACAGTATTTAAGAAATTAATTCAGAATAACTAATGATCATTTTCGTTTGATGATGTTTTTATTTGAGAAGGTTTGTTTGTTTTTTCTAGGGAAACCATGTCATGAGTGTTTTTTATTAAATTCACTTTTACTAATATTTTATTTCTATTTCATTTTTCAGTATATATTCTAAATGATATTTAATTCTCTTTGTTTAATTATTTTAATTATTATAACCTTGTTATAATTGAGTATTAAGATAAGGTAATAATTAATATTCAATATTTATACATTGTACTAAGCATACTTTTGGCAAACCACACAGCACTATGATTCTGACAGAGATCTGCTAAAAGCATGCTTTGTGCAATGTAAAAATATTGATTATTAACTGTTACCTTTTTTTGAAGATTTTCATAAGCTTTGAGATTTAAATGTTAATATTTTATTAGACTTTCTTACATTTATTTTTATAGATGAAATTAATTTAAATAAAATACCAATTAAAAACAGGATTGTAAATTAAAATCATGTCATTTATAAATAATGTTTGTCTAAATTATTTTAAACCAAAAGTGAATTCACTTCATCATATGTATGAAAATAGAAAATGTCACAATTTCTTAAATATTTTTACAAATATGAGGGGAGACTCAAAAATAACTGGAATCGTTTTCTGGTGTGTGCACCTGTTGTAATACATACTTTTGCTGTTACATACATCTTTCAGGTATACTTATGCATTAATCTGCCCAATGACATCACTGTGTGAAATTATGGAGCTATGTAGCACATTGTTTTGTAAAGTGAATTTTGTATTTTTATCAATTTTTTACCAAGGCTGAAATGTGGAATTAGCACTGTTTTTTTTTTAGACAAATGACATTTTTCTCTCAGATTTAGCTCATAATGGTTAGACATTTCATCTGCAAGTCTTAAAATATTTACATGATATGGTAAAATGTAAAAATTCCATTTTGGGCAAAGAAAAGAGTGTAGACTCCACCCCAATAGTGTCATCTCTCAAAACCTCGAGTGTGAAACAGTTTTAATGAAATTCAGCATGACTCAGCTTATCTATCAGCCATATTTACTTGATGACACTTTGTGCAATTTTTTTTTAATCTCTTGAATGAAAAAATGCCTCATTTTTTTTTTTTTTTTGCAGACTAGAACTGGCAATAAAAAAAATGACAGAAGTATTAAAACACATCACTTTGCAAGTGTTTCTGGATGACATCAAAAAGTGATGAACTGGTTTAGACCTGTGTATTGCACTAAATAGACTATACTTTTTAAAGCCATTCAATTTGCAGTACCCACAAAATAAATATACAAGTTTTTGTTACAAAATTCCAGTTATTTTTGAGTCCCCCTGTGTATATTAGATTTTCCCATAATATTTTACAGATATTACTTAAACAAAAAACACTTATTGTTTAATGGAGAAGAAGATATAAATTAATATTAAAGTTTATAGGCTTAACATTTTCAAGGATCCATGCCTCATATTCATAGCCATCATAAAATGTATAGTAAAATATATGCAAATATTTAAATTAGCTAGTGTTACGTAGCCCATTTATTGATAGCATGGATGTTTCCATTAATGTAAAATGCCTCCTTTATTTTTCTTTTGTGATCATTTGATTCTGAGCATAATATTATGGGATTGGCATGTGTGAAGTTGTGTCCAGATTGCTTAGCATACTCCAAAAATACAGAGGATGTGTTGCTGTTCTTTATTTAAAAGATTTAGGCTTTTTGATTTAAATATTAATATTCTACTTATATACGAATGTCTATAATTGAGAAAATGTTTCAGAAGTTATCTCATTTTCAGTTTTTACACATGTAAAGTATTGAATTCTGATCTAAAATCTTGAGTAATAAAGGAAAAGTATCTTTACTTTAGATTTAAAGTAGATCAAAATGATTACCTGTTGGCAAGATTTCAATTTGATACACCTGTTTTTAATTAGAATTTTTTTAAATTTCATCATAATTAAAATTCATATATAAAAATGCATGCAAGAAATCAAATTAAAAGTCTCTCAAAATCTTCTAATTAATGGCTGTAAGGTTTTGTGGAAGAGTCTAATTCAATTACGGAAATATTTAGGAAATTGTGGTATATACTTTCACAAATATAAAATATTAATGTCTGGTTCATGACCCTTTATAAAATCATGGATAATAAATTAAAAACAGATTTTCTTTTGGTTAAAGTAGTTTAAACAAACATTGTTATATGTTGATGTGATTTCAGTTGGCAGTGCCATTTTCTAATTGATAATTTTCTTATAAAATATTAACGTCTGAGCCAGACTTTTATCAAGACTCAGGTTATACACTAAAAGTAGATTTACTTTTGATTTAAAATAATTTAGAAAAATACTATTCTTAGATGACATAATTTCAATTTGCAATTTTCTTATTGGTTTTTTTTCTGTTCCCATAGCTTATATATTTATTTAATATTTCTTTGCAAATAATTAGGATTTTACTATCTTTTTATATTGCAAATACATGAGTTATGGTGGTGTTTTTTTCACCCTCCACTTGCAACTGAAAAATTAAATACAAGACTTCAGATGTAATGTGATGTGATACACTGTGATTTCTCCTTTTTTGGAGTCAGGAATCTCTCAGCCACTATGCCCAGAGAAGGTTGTTAGACAGCTTAACTACCCTTTCCATTCACCACTCTTAACTTTTTTCCATATTCTTCTCTATCTTGCTCCATCCCACTCAGACAATGTAATTTTTGTCAACTCTATGGCCTTTATATCTAAATCCCCCTTATCTTTTCCCAAACCCAGCTGAAAATCAAGAACACTTTCTGTATCATTACTTTGTTTATATTTATTCTACCACAACTTCATTATTTGTATACTTTCTGCTTGTAGGCATTAACATTCAATTAATACATGCCTAATATTTTCTATGCCTTCCTTACACATTTTGCAGACTAAATCATCCATATTTTTCCATGTATGTGTATATTCTCTTGTTGCTAAAGATTATGTTTGAGCCTTAAATAGTAAACTACTTTCCTTGCTATTATCATAAATTAACTCACACCCAATATTTTGTTTACTTCTATATATATTTAAACTCTTTTTACTCTCCATACTCATTCTCCATCTCTCCAACTTCCTATTTTTATTAATACATTTATTCTTCTATCCCATTCCTTGCCACTATAACACTCAACAATTCTCCTAACACAATCATCTCACCTTTTGTATAAGTAGACTGACATAATGTACTATCTTTGTCACTCATCTTGTTGTTTATCCTTTATTCATAACCCAATTATATATTACCTTGGCTATTGTCTTATTATTCATAAATTGCAATCTACTGAACATTTTCATTTTGCTTTTTGCATCTCTCATATAAAAACTTGACTATCCCATTTCTCCTTGAATTGCCTTCTTTGCTGTTCATATGTCTGCATCTAATGCATGAATTTCCTACTTGTCTTTGTACTTTTTCTAAGTAATCTAAGACTCTTTAATAATACATAAGATATCATTACCATAAGTTAACCCTGCTACTGCTACTACCTTACCTACAATTCTAGCTGTATCATATTTATTATATGAAAACACTGCCGATTTCTTTATCAGTCCTGTTCTTTTCTGTGCTTCACTTATCAATTTTTTTGCCCATTCATCCAAGCAATTTCTCTGATTACTTAAGATGATGCCCAAATAGTTGTACCTATTCAACACATTTAATTTTTTATTCCCCAATAAAAAGTCTTTCTCTTCTCTTTCCTTAGCATTTATCATCATTACTTTTGATTTTTCTTTACTAAATGTAATCCCCATCTCTTTACCCACCCTTGTGTATGTTTTCAGCATAGCTTCCATATCTTCCCTACTTTCTGTGCACAAGAAGATATCCACAAATAAAAAACCTAATAATGTATATACTCCCTTGTTACCTATTAATTGTATCTCTACCCCTCTTCTTAGTATTCCTATTGCTCTCTCCATTTTTCTCAAATATAATAAACAAAATAGGTGACATAGGGCATCCTTGCCTTAGTCCCACCCCATTTTTAACTTTAACTGATTCTATATTTTCTAATTGATACATATAGTAATCATTTTCATACAATCTCTTAATAAGATCCACTAAAGCTCCATTCATGCCCAAATTTACTAAACTTACCCATAATCTATTTCTATTTACTCTATCATATGCATTGTCTATATGATGTGATGTACTGTGATTTCTTATTCAGAGTGAGAAATCTCTTAGCCACTATGCCCAGAGAAATCTGTTACCTATTTTATCTTCCCTTTCCATTCCCAACCTTACGTTTCTCCCATATTCTTCTTTATCCTGCTCTATCCCATTTTCACAACATAATCTTTGACAGTCCCATGACCTTTATATCTAAATCCCCCTTATCTTTTCCAAACCCAACATAAAAATCAAGAAGCTAATTTCTGCATAATCACTTTGTTTATATTTATTCTTCCACTTATTCATTATTTGAACCCTTTCTGCTTGCAGGCATTTACATTTAATTAACAGATGACTAATATTTTCTATGGCTTCCTTACATAATTTGCAGACTAACTCACCCATATTTTTCCATTTATGTGTATATTCCCTTGTTGCTAATGATCCTGTTCAAGGCTTAAACAATAAACTATTTTCCTTGCTATTATCATAAATTAACTTGCACCCAATATTCTGTTTATATATATTTAAACTCTTTTTATTCTCCATACTAGTTCTCCATCTCTCCAACTCCCTATTCTTTATTAATGCATCTGTTCTTTTATCCCTTTCCTCACCACTATAATACTCAACAATTCTCCTAAGAATCATTCTATCTTTTGTGTAAATATACTGACATAAATTCTTTATCCAAATCTTCTGCATGCCATATTACCTTTCTCACCCATCTTGTTACCTACCCTTTACTCATAACCCAATTAAATACTATTTTGGTTATTTTCTTATTAAAAATTGAATCAACTGAATATTTTCATTTTGCTTTTTGCATCTCTCATATAAAAACTTGACCATCCCATTTTTCTTTGAATTGCCTCCTTTGCCATCCACACATCTGCATCTTATGCATATCTTCCTACTTATCTTTCTACTTTTTTGAGTAATCTAACCCCTTTACTGGCAGATAATGCATTGTTACTATATGTTAACCCTGCTACTGCCACTCCCTTCTGTACAATTCTAGCTACATCATATTTATTATATGAAAACATTGTTAATTTCTTTATCGGTCCCCCTTTTTTTTTTTGCTTCACTTATCAATTTTTTCTGCCATTCATCCAAGCAATTTCTCTGATTACTTAAGACAATTTTCAAATAGGTATACCTATTCACCACACTTAATTATCATTACTTTTGATTTTTCATCACTAAATTTAATGCCCATCTCTTTGCCCATTCTTGCACATGTCCTCAGCATAACTACCATATTTTGTCTTCTTTCTGTGCATAAAAAGACATTATCCACAAATAAAAGACCCAGTAATGTATATACTCCCTTGCCATCTACTAATGGTATATCTACCTCTCTTCCTAGTTTTTCTTTTGGTCTTTCTATTTCTCTCAAATACAACAAAAACAAAATATGTGACATAGAGCATCCTTGCCTTAGTCCCATCCCATTTTTAACTTTAGCTGATTCTATATTCCCAATTGATACATATCTCTACAGCAGCGGTCAGCAACCTTTTAAATATTGTGGACCACTAACATAATTTTTAAAAGTATGACTTAATATGAACATTGACTATGGTATACATATATATTTATTTATATATTAATAACTTTAACACAGGAGTGCCATAGTCAAATTTGATGACTATTCCATTATACAGAATTCTGTATTCTTATTTTGTTACTTTTTCTATGCCACTGATTGAGTAGGAGTTAATTAAACACCTTTGAGATGAATATTTTGCAAGTCACAATAGTATTTTGTTACAAATAAATTAGCAATACAAAATTCTTGTTCTATTTTACATATAATAAATACAGCTTAATCAAAAATTATTTTTTACTTTATAATTTTATTAACTGAACTTAGTGAATTTAAATAATATCTGAATTTCTTTGTGGACCATTAAAATTACATCATGGAGCACTAGTGGTTCGTGGCTAACCAGTTGCCGACTGCTGCTCTACAGTATCAATCAGTACGACTACATTTCAAATTATTATAAATCACCAAGTATTTAAAACAATTAAATACCACAAAGCAAAAAATTCATAGCCTATAAAATTTCTCCACAAAAAAGAAATAAAATTATGCAAGATTCATCAAGATTGGTGTAATGTTTGTTGAGTTGTAAAATAAACAAACTTTCACATTTATATATTAATATAAATATAAATTACAAGTTTATGTTCTCATTTTGTATATGATTGGAATATTTTTGTCTCATCACTGTTTTGTTAGTTGAATACAAATCATTCTTTAAACGAATATCGCTGTGATTTAAAATTGAGATATAATATACAAAATGTATCAATTAAAACTTTATATAATTTGACAGCTTTGGGCATGTGTTATAAGCATTCAATATTGTACTTGTAAAAAATAAATAAATAAAATACTTCTGTTCTAAAATACATCAGAAATATTATATGAATAAAAAGCAAACATTTAATTTCAAAAGTCAATTAAAGTCAAGCGTTGTTAGCCGAGCGGTCATCGTAGCCGCCTTGCAAGCAAATAGTTGGTTGCAGACGGTTGTGGGTTTGCATCCCAGCCGATGCTATGACATATGAAAAAAAAAATGTTAAAATTAATTGGTAAATAAGCAATTATTTTGAAAGCCAACTAAGCTACAACAGAGTTAGGAGTAATTAGATTTCTTATCAAAAAACATAATCTGGAGGCTAATGATAATGATGCAATACAAATAAATAAATCCACGTTTTTTCAGATAATAAGTATATAAAGTTTCACAAATAATCAGTTCGTAAATGTTTTTGAAAAGTCAGCTGAGTAGCCATTAAGAAGTTAGCTGTTGAAGATGAAAAAGATTGATGTCAATATATAAAAAACTCATATTAAAACAAACCAAACGATAGATCACAAAGAATATTGTAAGCATACTTATAATCTTTCTATAAGCTTAAAATAAATTCTATATTACACTGTTTATGCATTTTTAAAAGAAACGTTTATTTATAGACAAATGAGAATGTGGTGAGCCTGTTTCAATATTTTGGTAGGTTTTTAATAAAAATAGAGATTCAAATGATATAATGCAAAACATACCAGTATGTTGTTGGACTTAACAAATTATATATTGTTAGGGTTTCAAAATAAAATAAATTGCTGGATAATCACTCCAATTAGTCATCTATCTGCCATGTTTTACTGAAAATATGACTCACCATAAAATAAGCCCTAGCATGATTTTTCAGAATGCTTGTAATATAACCCATATGTCAAATATAAGCCCTAGTTAAGATCATCAGGCTGATGAATGGATTTCTTTTCATTTGCTAAAGCACATGAATATATAAATAAATAATATTATTAACATTAATGCTTTAAATACTTTTAAGACAGACTTTAACCTGTATCAAATGTGCCTTCAAATTTATAATAGTCAAGCAATATCTTTATTTTGCCAATAAAGGGACCTCTCAAGCCATGACACAAGATAGTGATTTTTATAAAGACAAGAGTGACCATCTTATCTTTAACCTAACTTTCCACTTATATAGGCCAATCTGAAGCATCTTGATTTGGGAGGGTGAAGCTGTTATTCTCTCCACTGTTTAAGTCCACTATTTCCTTTACAAATTAACATTTGTGAAATCTTGTGATTTACAATGCTTTAGATTGGCCTGTATACGTGGGAAGATAGGTTAAAGATAAGATGGCCACTCTTGTCTTTATAAAAGTTGCTATCTTGTGTCATGGTTTGAGTGGTCCCTCTCTCCACAAAATAAAGATATTGCCTATTATAAATTTCAAGATGCATTTGATAAAAGTTAAAGCCTGTCTTAAAAGTATTTGCATATACTTCTGTCACTTAATAAATAATTACAACATTAATGCTTTAAATAAATGATGATGCAAAATTCAAATTCTCTTTTGATTTGTGCTATTTTGGAAGAAGTATTACAAAATAACTTTTTGTTTGAAAGTGTAATTTTAGAATATAGCATTTATACTGTTTATACATTTTTAAAAGATACATTTATTTATAGTTGTATGAGAATGTGGTGAGCCATCAATATCTTGGTAACTTTTTAATAAAAATAGTGACTTGGGTGATAAGATTCATTGTGTTTTCCTGAATGTTTGTGATGATGGTATTTTAGTTGTATTTATATATTGAAGCTATTTCCATCATCTGAATATTGAATGTCTTTAGTCAGATTTAATTGGAAAAAAATCCATGGTCTGCTGGAGATTAACTGATTTTTCATCAAATATTGGTGATAAAAATTCCATAATTTTTATAGAGGAAATAAATAAGATTGTGTTAAAGTATTACATATTTATGTGGTGTTTAATTAATAAATATTTTATATTTAAATGTTTATCTTACACAAAGTTATTTACAAGTGAATTTGGCTCTAAGATTTGCTTTATCAAATAACATTAAACTGAAAAGGAGACTTTAGAGAGATTTTAGTTAAATTATTGCTAAAATTCACTTTCAAACTTTATTATCAATTGACTATATAAAAATAAATGCTTATTTACATATGATTAAGTTTCAGTTAGAGTGACGTTTAGTAAATTCTAGACAATTTCACCGACGTCATTTATTCAAACACCATAAATAGTAATTTAAAGTGAGTGGTCTATCTTCACACTTTCCTTGCCAATACTTCAGATTTGCTCATATATAAGCATTTGAGTTGTAGGAATAAGTGGATTCATTTTATTCCTGCATAAATACTATATCTTGTATTGGAAAGGAAAGTATTCATTTATTATTAACACTCGCAAAAAGCACTTGCACAATTAGCTTGAAAAGCTGATATTTGAATGTAATACAATTATAGGCATAGCGCTATATAAAAGAAATGCTTATTTACATATGATTAAGTTTCAGTTAGAGTGACGTTTAGTAAATTCTAGACAATTTCACCGACGTTATTAATTCAGACACCGTAAATAATAATTTAAAGTGAGTGGTCTATCCTCACGCTTTCCTTGCCAGTACTTCAGATTTGCTCATATATAAGCATTTGATTTGTAGGAATAAGTGGATTCATTTTATTCCTGCATAAATACTATATCTTGAATTGGAAAGGAAAGTATTCATTTATTATTAACACTTGCAAAAAGCGCTTGCACAATTAGCTTCAAAGGCTGATATTTGAATGTAATATCAATTGACTGTAACAAGTCTATTTAAATAAAAATTGTCAATATGCTTGATGCTGATGACATCAGGTTTAAATTACAGAAACATGTGTCCTTCAAGAAATTAGATTTTTTATCAAATACTAATGATACAAAAAGGATAAATATATTTAAATTTCTATAAAAGGTGTAAGTAAACTAATATTAACATATAACAGAGCAAAGAAAATACTGAAAATAAGTGTGTGTTTTGGGGTCATAAAATGTATATGGACATGTATTTAAACCAGAGAAGGTCAAGCTTGTATGTGTTGAGTAAGATGATTGAAAAATAAAAATCAAAAAAACCTGGCAGACTGCTTAAATAACGATAATGTTATTGAAAAAAAATGAAACAGCATCCCATTTAAATTTAAATATTGTCAAGACAATCTGGATAAATAAATAATGTAGTCTGATGAAATTATAGCAATTAAAAGCCATAAATACAAAATGCATGGCACCAAAAATGCATAAATTTTCATTAATACATGTGCACAATTCTGTTATATATAATAGAGAGAGATGGATGGATGGATGGATGGATGGATGGAAGAGAGGTAGAGGGAAGTTGCCTTGACAACAGATTTTAGATTCATGGTTTGAGTTGGCTTTAGCTGTCATCATATGAATCATATTTATTTGCAAACTTTACCAGTTACATAAATAAGTCTAATAAAGATTTTTTTTTAATTTAAAAATAAATGTATTTATTGATAAATTTAAAGTTATCAATATTTTTTCATCCACAAATATTTATAATAAATAGTCATTCAGGCTATAAATTAATTTTTTTTTTGCTATTTTACTTAACCAAGAAAACATTTCTAAAATAATTATTAAAAATTATCATTAACAGTAATTTTAGTTGCTTAATACTGAACTCGCATTCTTACTAATAACAAATGAAAGTATATATTTGCAATATTTATCAGGAATCCTAATGTCACCAAGGAAATCTCTCACTGAAGGTTATTAAATCTATAAATACACCCACTATGATAATAAAACAGGCAAAACTCACTATACGTATTGCCACACACAGAAAGCTAGAGTAATCAATGGATACCAGAAGGCTTGTGCATAAAATTCCTATCTAGTGCCTGCTCATCCAATATCCCCAGACTAGTTTCTGGCTTGCTGTGTGTGGCAATACATATAGTGAGTTTTGCCTGTTTTAACAAGTTATATACAAGCATAAGAAGTGGTGGTCATGTGATGTTTATTGGCTACTATGATAATGTTTTAGCAATTTAAAATACAATTTCATTAATTATGTAACCATATCTAATGGCCAAGTTCTGCAACAAAAAAAAATTAAAGTGTGTTGAATTGTTCATAAATTCATGCAAGATAATCATTTATTATGCAAAAACCAGATAATGTAGATATACCTAAATATGGTCAGTTTAGAAATCCAAATAAAAAAAAATTAAGTAAATTAAAAACTGAAATGATGCTGTTGCTCATATCTTTGTAAAGACAATGAAATAACTGAATAATACAAACATGATTTATTTAGTACAAACATGACAATCACAGTTAAAGGCTACTATGTAAATTGGATCTGACATATAAATAATTGACTTATATAACTAGGTTTAAAAAATGAAATAAAGTACTAATAACAATTCTTATACTATTTAAAAATCTAGCTTTGGCAATAAGAGTAATTATTTAGTAATTATACACTGGACCTTCTCAAAAATAACATGCCGTTTCATGTAAAAAATATGAATACTTATTTTTAGAAATAAAATGCAGAGTTTTGTATCAATTGATAATTTATCATTTCAATGTATCACTAAATGTTGATGTACAACCACAAAAAAAGTAGTTTGGTGAAACCACTTTTAATCATTTATGTTTTCAGAAGTGACGAAATGTGACTTTTTTAAAAAGGGAAGCACACTTTTTTATATATTTTTATTTTACTTGCCACAACAATTTTTATGTAATAGTTGCCTAATATATAACTTGCTAACGCTTGTATTTATGATCAATAGATGGCGTTTTACCAAAAACACCGTCAAAGCGTATGTATTGTTTACGTAAACGTCAGAGTAAGCATTCACTATCTCTATCATTAGTTTCCACCTTCAGATCATGATTTCAAGCTGATTTGCTATCATCAGTGCAGGACAGGAAAAAATAAACTAGATCTAAACACTAACTCTGAGGATTTATGAAACAATTTCTATTCAGCTTGCAAGCGTGAATTTTTTAGACATGTAAAGTCCAAACTCAGCATAGCAAGCCAGATAGCTATATGGGTCTGATATCAGTTCACTATCACCACATAGTAGAAGCCTCTGCAATATATATCATTGCAAGAAAACCTCACAAGTACATTTATGAAAAACAAAAAAACAAGTTAAACTTGCTAACGCTTGTATTTATGATCAATAGATGGCGTTTTACCAAAAACACCGTCAAAGCATATGTATTGTTTACATAAACATCAGAGTAAGCATTCACTATCTCTATCATTAGTTTCCACCTTCAGATCATGATTTCAAGCTGATTTACTATCATCAGTGAAGGACAGGAAAAAATAAACTAGATCTAAACACTAACTCTGAGGATTTATGAAACAATTTCTATTCAGCTTGCAAGCGTGAATTTTTTAGACATGTAATGTCCAAACTCAGCATAGCAAGCCAGATAGCTATATGGGTCTGATATCAGTTCAGTATCACCACATAGTAGAAGCCTCTGTAATATATATCATTGCAAGAAAACCTCACAGGTACATTTATAGAAATTGTTTCATAAATGCTCAGAGTTAGTGTTTAGATCTAGTTTTTTTTTCCTGTCCTTCACTGATGATAGCAAATCAGCTTGAAATCATGATCTGAAGGTGGAAACTAATGATAGAGATAGTGAATGCTTACTCTGATGTTTATGTAAACAATACTTATGCTTTGACAATGTTTTTGGTAAAACGCCATCTATTGATCATAAATGCAAGCATTAGCAAGTTTAACTTGTTTTTTTTTTTGTTTTTTATAAATGTACCTGTGAGGTTTTCTTGCAATGATGTATATTGCAGAGGCTTCTACTATGTGGTGATACTGAACTGATATCAGACCCATATAGCTATCTGGCTTGCTATGCTGAGTTTGAAGACCTTATGTGTCTAAAAAAATTCAGCTTGCAAGCTGAATAGAAATTGTTTCATAAATGCTCAGAGTTATTGTTTAGATCTAGTTTCTTTTTTCCTGTCCTTCACTGATGATAGCAAATCAGCTTGAAATCATGATCTAATGATAGAGATATTGAATGCTTACTCTGACGTTTATGTAAACAATACATATGCTTTGACAGTGTTTTTTGGTAAAACGCCATCTATTGATCATATATATATATATATATATTACACACATCTAGAAAAATCTGAAACTCTCTTATCTGTAAACCAAAGAATATATTATCAATATATTTTTATCTTCCAAATTCTTTTAACATTCTTAAAAGTTTTAACTGTAAATTAGATGCCATCATTGTTTGAACTTCTTATAATCTATGGCAGTGATAGTCAACCTGGTCCTTACTGCCTACTATTGGGTGTTCCAGCCTTCATGATGGGCCTTAGGGGTTTTGTCCAATACTGAAGCACATTCTTTTTTTTTTAAATTTAATTAATTTTAAAAAAATTTCATAGTATTATTTACAAACATTTTCACTAGGTTTTCATAAAATTCTCTATGACAGTTTAAATTTCTGAAAATATACTATTTGTATCTCCCACGCATAAGTTTTGTTCACATTACATAATTGAAAGTAAATGGAGCTATAGTGTGACTGCTAACAAAAGAGCCTTGTTCCAGAATAGCCAGCACATCTCTCCCTTCCCCAAACCCAATCCATGATGCATGAGAAACATGTGCAGATGATGATTTATGGTGCAGGCTCTTTTGTTTGTGGCTGCATTGGTCAGTACACAGATTTGTGAGAGTGAGCATATGCCTACAGCTTCAAATAAAATATTATAAAAATATTGTGAGCCCATGTCTCAAAAAAAGAAATGCACTATGGCTATTTATCAGAGCATCTAAAGATGGATTTCATAGAATCTGTTGTAAATAAACAACACCCAATGTGTTTATTGTGTCATAAAACATCCAATGAGGCAATGCAACCAAGTTGATTGTGAGAACATTTTTCTACAAAGCATCCAAATGATAAGAACAATCCCATTGAATATTTTCAGGAAATATATATAAAAAAAATTAAAATCGTTCAACAATTGTTGCATCATTTAAGAAACAACATGCAGTGAATGAAGATGGATTAATTTCCTTTTATTGCATTTCACAATTAATTGCAAAAAGTGGTAAAAGCTATAATATTGGAGAAACTATATTAATATCCTTTATAAAAGAATTTATCTCAACAGTAATGCATCAAGATATACCTGAAATTTTAAAAATGTTGCCTCTAAGAAATAGCACAGTAAAGTGATGAATTGAAGAAATGGCAGTTAATGTTGAAAAAAACTTATAAGTATTCTCCAAAACTCTTCATTTTCCATGCAGTTGGATGAGTCTACCATTGAAGATAATAAGGCTTTATTCATGGCATATGTACATTATTTTGATGAAAACAATACATTACAAGAAGAAATGCTATTCGCAATAAATCTCATTACAGATACAAAAGGATTATCTATATTTAATACTGAAAAAATCATACTTTACAAAAAAATAATATTCCTTTGAATAATATTATTGCATGCACTACTGATGAAGCACTATCAATGGTAGGCCACTATTGTGGATTTGTTGCTTATTTGAAGGAAGAATTGCCCAAATGTTTTATGTATTCATTGTGTGGTGCACAGACAACATCTTGTAGAAAAACATCTAAGTACAAGTCTCCATTCACCATTAACTATAATAATTCAAGCCATAAACAAGATCAAATCCAATGCAAAAAATGATAGAATGTTTTGACAGCTTTGCCAGGACAATAATGAAGATTTTAATACATTACTTTTGCACACAGAAGTTTGGTGGCTGTCAAAGGGCACATCTTTGGCTCATTTTGTAGCATTATATGATAGTCTCATACAATTTTTTGAAAGTAATTATGAGACCAATCTGTGTCAACAGTTAAAAACAGTAAAGAATGATGCCTTTTATTTGGCAGATATTTTCAAGAGATTTAATGATGTCAATTTGCAGCTTCAAGGAGCTAATAAAACTCTTATAGGTTGCCAAAATATTGTGTCATTATTTATTGACAAACTTGAATTACTTTTTTATAATCTATTGAAGACAGAATTTCATCAGTTTCCTGAATTATCATCTATAAAAGATTATGTAACTCCAGATGATATTGACAGATTTAGAAGCCACCCCAACAAACTTAAATTGGACGTGGAAAAATGATTTGAAGATATTTTGAAATTGAAGGTGTAAGCCCGAATGAAAAATCCTTTTACTGCAAATATTGAAGAGGCTACTACAACTTGCCATGATAAACTGTTAGAAATTAGATATGATGAAGAAAGTAAACATAAATTCGATAGTGATGGATAGGAAAACCTATGGCAAAATTTAAAAAAATGCCAGTCTTATATCCAAATATGTGAAAAATGATATTCAGTTTATTGATACCTTTCCCTACCTTATATCTTGTGCAATCAGGCTTTAGTGCTGTTAATCATATTATGACCAAAAAAAGAAACCACCTGAATATTTCTGAAAGAAGAGACCTTTGTTCCTTACAAAAATTGAGCCAGATATTCAGAATTTAGTTTCACAGCATCAGCCCTCAGGGATCTTATTAATAATTTAATTAAATGTAATTTCATCAGACTTCATGCTTCTATCTATACAAAGTATAAATAAAAAGATAGATTTAACTACAGTAAGTTGTTTTATAAAGATTTATTCTGCCAAACTTAGCGAAAGTCCAACATAAAGTATTTGGTAAGTAATTATTATTATATGCTTTATCTTGCTGTAACTCTGCTTTATAAATTTTATAAAGTAAAATTACTTCCCTACTTTATAAATCACCATTACTGTGGAACTGGTGGGCAGTTAGAAAATTTTACTACTAACAGAGATACAAAAGTGGGTGGTGGGTATAAACAGGAATGCATTAGTCAAATTCATTCTTTCCATATATAAAAACAATTCAACTGTTGATAATAAAAAAAATTGAAAGTGAGGTTTTTAAATTGAATTTTATTTAAAGCTTTTGAAAGTTTTAGTGAAGAAGCACTCATTCCCTTCAATACATGATTGCTTCATCCCTGGTTCTCAGAATAATAATAACTAATGGTCACATGATTATATATTTGCTTATTTAGTTTCTGGATTAAAATATAATGATTTAGCACAAACATCAATTGCTTTCATATAAATTTTTAAAAATATATTTATATGAAAACAACTGGTGTTTAATCTAAATCAGTAAACAGTATATTTTCAGCTGTTGACTTTTTACCAATTTGAACAAGAAATAACTTTCAATGTGAAACAAAACAGTCAATAAATTATTCATCATAATTCAAAAGAGCAATAAAGTATAACTAATAGAATAATTTGTTGTTCAAATGTTAGTACAAAATATGAACACCAGGGGTACCAAAGCAAAACTACAATCATTGGCCTTGAGCTTCATAATTGATCTCTTTACGACTGGACCAAATTATGGAAGGAAAATAAATAATTAAATTGCTTATCATTTGGGGCTTATAAGAAGTTCAAGAATTGAAAGTTCTGGGCTGGATTAAGTTCTGAGACTGTCACCCCATGTGTGAAAAATACTTCTCACACATGAATAGTAATAGCAATCAAGACATTAACTCATACAAGTGACAGAATAGTTATTCACCATCAGAAACTGAAGACTTTTCTTGATAAAAAAAAATGTATCCAAATGGTTATTATAAGGTTAGGGGTGAAATTCAATTTAACATGTACAAAAAGAGTTCATGAATATATCTTGTGGCATAGTAGTTATCAGTCATAATTCAAGTAACAATTTTTAGGTTGAATCTGGGTAAGTTCTGGCAATCTCTTTTAAATCATAAGCAGGGTTGTGGTTTTGTTTCCTGATAGCTCTCATATAGCTAATCTGATAACCATTTATTATTGAGCTACAAATGAGTAAATGACTCTTATTAGATGGAAAGGAAAAGTTTTGATGTTGGTCTGATGGTTTTAAATATAAAAATATTATTGTGATATAATGCAGCTCTCATATTAATGGAGCGAGAACTTAAAAATACCAATCCCTTGGTTTAACTTTAGTCAAAAATAAAAATACAGTTTGATTACCAGCTTAAGCAATAACCAGGAGAAATTAATCAATAATTTTGCAATTTTAGTTTTTTTCTTTAAGATCTATATAAAGATAAATCACTATTAGAGGGTGTTTTTAATTTGCAAGAAAGAAGAAAAGTTAAAGTATAGATCAGACTTCCATTGGAAGAAGAGAAAGAATTCTTTATGATAAACAAAAAAGAAAGAATTTTTGTTAGCATTTTGTTTTTTTGTTTTCTGATTATAAATTATTTTACATTGTTTGATTTTATACAAAATTTGATTTATTAATGTAAGCTAGCAATTATAATTGCTCATTTGTTATAATCAGAAAGGGCATTAAATTCGCTTTTTATTTTTTGTTTTTTTTTCCCCATAATTTGGTATTTTTTATTAATTTTGTTGTTTCTATTATTTTCTTTTTAGTTTCAGTTATATTCAGTTTGGAAAAGATGATATCCTTTTCTATTTAGTCAATGTATTGCTATTAAGAGAGTATTCCTTTTAAGAGCTTTTGTTTCCTTCTGTTCACACTTTTAAATGAAATCATCAACATTAACAGTGTGGCAAAAGCAGCTAAGTAAAATACTCTGCAGGTTACATTGATTTTCTTTTTTCTCTCTCTATAGTTAGAAAATGTATTAATTTTAGAGTTGTAGAAAGTAGAATTGTTTTTTGTTTTTTTACAGAAATAGGAAGCATAAAATCGTTCTGAGCTATGCTAAATACATATATATTATACATTTTATATGAATTATCGTTTTATTTTTAATATATATTTTTAAGTAGCTAAAGCATCGGTTATATATATATGCAGCACTGGATGCAGTTCATAGGAATCAAATTGATTACTTACATTCTCAGCGCCCAGATATGGAATAGTATGTCAGCTTTATTATAACGAGCATAAAGTACTGCAGATTTAGGAACAGATTTTTTTTTTTTGAAAAGCTCGTGTTATTAAACTTGAAGTGAAGATAATAAATAAATAAAAAAAACTTTGTCAAGTATTCCTAAATACAATAGATCATAGCAGTCATTTTGAGTAAGAAAAAATTCCAGTGAAATCAAAATGGAATAAGAAGATACAATAGAGATTGCAAAAAATAGAAAAAAGCCTAAATTAAAAAGATAAACTTCTTATTAAAAAATTGCAAAGAAATTGAAAAAAAAAAAAACATCGAAGATAATGAACCTGTATTACACTAATATTTGCAAAAATACCAATGAAGATAATGAATCTGTATTATACTAATATTTGCAAAGATAATGGAAATAAGTTTAGAAAATAATAATGGTTTTTAAGATAATTCATAAGGACAAAAGGAGACTTCAACCAGAATCAAGATTTTTGAAAAATATCAATGAGCAATTATAATATCTATAGATAAAACTAATATAACAAAGACATCAACCAAAAACCAAATTGTTTTTAGTGAAGTATCTTATATTGAAAGCTTTCATTAATAGAAAATGAGTTCAGATTAGTCTTGAGAATTTTTATGACAATTAAGGGTACTGGAACTAGTTGGGTCAAACATTTTTCAAGAAATTAAGAAAAAATCAAAATCATGTCAATTAATCTGGAAAACTGTTCAATGGTAAACAGATTGAAAGGATACCAAAGAAACAAATTTTGACAGTGTGTGAAAACATTTATTTCAAGCAAAGAATAGTAAGCTTAAAATGGAAGAAGGTCTAGGAACTAAAAACACTGTTACTATACTAATGTATATTCAGTAATAAAAGTGGCCAGAGAATTTCAGAAAAATAAATCTAAGCATGGTTTTTTGAATATAATGAGGCCTTTGATTCAGTTGACCATGGTAAATTTGTGAAATATTTCTACGAAAAATTAATCTACTTGAACATTTGATTATTTTTGTGAGAAATATTTGTGTAGGATTAGAAACTACAATTAACATTAGATGTAGTAAAATAGATTGGATTCACATTGGAAAAAATAATTAAAACAAGGCTATATTTTGCCCATTAATTTATTCATTTTGTGCAGCAAATATGATGGAAGAAAGAAAGTCAAATTGACTGAAAGAAAATATAGTCTCAAGATTTAGAGAATAAACATTACCAATCGCAGATAATGCTGATCACATCACTCTTATGGGCTTAAAATGCAGAATGTGGATTCTGGATAAATATGAAGACAAAGTGTATGCCAATAGAATCAGCAGATAATTTCATAATTAATAATGAAATGCATAGAAATAGTGACCAATTTGATCTATTTGAATCATTCCTCAACAACTGAGGTTCCATCAGTCAAAAGATTTGTCACATATGAACACTGAGAAAAATCACAAAAGATTTGGAAAATATTTTTAGATGTAGAATTAAAAATGAAGATCAGTTATTTTCTATGACTCTCTGTTTATGAAAGTTGGTCACTGAATTGAAAGGAATGGAACTGTGAGATATAAAACAAATGAAAAAGCAGATATTGATCAGATTAAAGATGTATTCTCATTCAATGCACAAATGACTCATTTGAAATTATGCTATTTTGGCCATACTATGATATGATTAATTCATTAGAAAAGTGTAGTATGTTTGGAAAGATTCATTGCAAATGATGAAAAAGATTTCTAATAATGAGATAATTGTACTCCATCATCAGAGCAATGAAAGTACCTGTTAAACACCCTGAAAAGTCAAAAAGATCATTTATTTTAGGAAAATGCTATTTATATATATTCCAGGCATCAGTCTAAACTTATCAACACCTAATTGTAGTAGATGTAATTGCAGTAATGATAATTTAATTATTCTGTAATTAAATATTGGGTGGTGGTTGCAAAATTCCCTGCCTTGCACTTATTTTGTATGACAGATTATTCATTC
Organism: Epiperipatus broadwayi; assembly: GCA_028023455.1. Classification (NCBI taxonomy): domain Eukaryota; kingdom Metazoa; phylum Onychophora; class Udeonychophora; order Euonychophora; family Peripatidae; genus Epiperipatus; species Epiperipatus broadwayi. Next base: position 5,025,006 of record JAQFVV010006210.1, read on the forward strand.
ATACGCTCACGCTCGATCTTTCAATTTACAATGGATTAAAAACAAAAAAAAGTAATGTCCATTGATTTTGATTTTTTACAATTCTCTTCCAAAAAAAAAAAAAACTCAACTAATTTTAATCTTATTTTACATAAATTATATATAGCTTTTATTAATGACAAGTTTAAATCTACCGACTTTAACAAAAAGAAGTATATTGTCGAGAACATCCTCCCTCCACTTTGTTAATGATCATTTCCAAGTTGTGTATTCAGTAGTAGAGATTATACCAAAGTTTATAAATTTGAAATTCTTTCACATCTACAATGTAACTCCAATCTTTCCCTAGGCAATTTTATTATCTTTAGCTCAAGTGATGTTTATATAGGTAGTGTAGTGATTAAAAATTTTTTGTATAGTTTCAGAAACGCCCAAGATTCAAAAAGCAATACAAAATATATAGATAACTTAAATTGAAAAATGTTAAAAGCTTTCATACTACCAAATATTCTTTTCGTTGTCTTTGAATGATTTTAATTGTATTTTTTTAAAGATTTAGTAAATTTATAAGTTCACCAAGATGTAAGGAGTGCTTTAATTAAAAGGCTCCCCATTTGTCACTTATGAAAGCAGTCTTTTTAAAAAAGATAACTTATTTAGATTAGCCTTTAGCTTTGACTTATAATTAAAGACATTTAAAAATAACTAATTTTTCCAAATACAATCGTTAGTTAAGACTAATAAATAAAACACTATAGTTTTCCTTTTGGTCAAATTTTTATTTTGGTAATATTGGTGCATAATTCTGTTATTCATATTTTAATATTGTTTTACATATTTTAGAAACTCTGGAAACATATTATTTTGGAAGGTCTTGATTTAAGTAAATCAAAAGCATATTCATTAAGTACTAGTTTTTATCAGGTTTAGATTAATAAACGATTTTAGAAGTAATAACTAATATTATATATATATATACATATATATTTTCTGACAGTTCTAACAATTGAAAAATAAAATTATTGAACTCGGACTTATTTTAAAATGTTTTTATACCATTCTAGCCTCTGGGATTTTTATTCAATTCTGGGAGTTATTTTTTATTAGTGATTTATTTTAAAAATATATTTATTGACATAATAAAATTGTACAGATGAATAATAAATGCACTTTGTTAATGTTGGCTCATCCATTGCTGACATTGGTCTGGTAGATGTATGCCAGAGCCATTCTCTGCACTAGCAGGTTGATAAATGAGTACATACATTCCATTTTGTTGGTATTGACCACCCCTTTTAAGGTTGGCCCAATAATGCTAACTTATCAGCTGGGATACATGTAATGTGAAATCAATGCCTCTCTAGTAGAATCTGGCATGTTGCATTATAGACTACTTCATTTACAATACACTACAATGTGGATATATCAGACATGCTCTATTGGTATTAATCTGCTTGCACTCATCCATCCATTAATGTTTTAAAAGCATAAGTGAATTATCTATGCTTGGAGTTTATTATTATATAAACCAACATTTATTATCTGTGCTTAATTCAGGACTTTATTCTATTATCAGCATGATAATTCAAATGGCAAAGTATTTCTACAAATTTAATTCTATTTATCATAGGAAAGAGATAGTATCTCATTTTTAACTATCCATGACTTTGAATTATCTTAATTTTGAATATCTGTAATTAATTTTTATTAGTAATTTATATATAATCATGTAGCACCATGAAGTATTAATATCATATAAACTATATCTGGATTTTTAACAAACATAGAATATCTTAAAAGATTTTCCAATTGTTTTGAGATGAATATTTTAATTTACTCAATAAATTGATTTTTTTTTTGCCAGATGTTATTTTTAAGTTGTTAAATCATTCACAATAAGAAGAGATGGGAAATATTTGATTGATATTTAATTGAGTAATTACAGCAAAGATTATTATATTCCAAGGATTATAAACTTGACTTACTTGTAGTAAAAAAAAAAACTATTAGGAAGATCATCAAACATTAATTAATTAATTAGTTAGTTAAAAGATATCTGGTCATGTCTGTGCCTCATCTGTCTACATTTTTTCTACTTTGTTTGGTATTATAAAATATGTGCATTTTGCAAGCCATTTATCTAGAAGCTTTAGCTTATTTTGCATCTTGTCAGAGAATATTAGATAAAATGACTTCATGTTACAGTGGCAAGTATATCTTCCTGTTATGACTTCTCCAGGTAAATTTCTAAAATTTATTCAGATTAAAAGCCAAATTTAATTTTTTTCTAGTAGCTAACCCAAATAACATTCATTATTGATTGATATATGAGCAATTGGATGTTATTTTCAAAATAGTATGGGCTAGGATTATTTAAAGTCAGAGAAATGAGTATCAATGCACTGACTATAAAAACAAAATAGGGATTAGAATGTTTGCCAAAATTGAAGATAAAAATCTAGTAATCTTTTAATAGATTTGTTAGCTGCCTTCCAAGCAGCAGGACCTGGTTCACTTCCTGGTCAATGCATTTGACATATGAAAAAAAAACTATAGGAAATGTTTTTGAGGGAAAGATAACTATGTTAAGTGAAATCTTGACAGATAGTGAAAAATATCTGGAAAGTGGTGCTAATGATTTTACCAGTTCAAGACATATGTTATTTTGAATTTAAGTTTTTATGGCATTATAAAACAGATGCAAATAGAAAACTAGAACATTATAGTGAAGAGTGGGACAATGCAAAGAAATTGTTTTATCTATAAAAATACTCCACATTGGTGGTTTGTTTCTGTTACTTTTAAGATAGTCCTCTCCAAAGTAGTTGTCTAGTATATTAAAGAGTTGTGTGAGGCATGTTTTGGAGGAAACAAGGATTATCAAATAATCCATAAAAATGACATGTATGATTATAAATTCCAGAGATTTCTTCCTTCTATTTCTAAGGGTAAGGAATTAATATAGGTAACAAGTAATAATAAGCTTACAAGATTGCCCTGAAGGATGGAGTTGTAGCATATAAATCCAAGTGTCATTTTGCATTCAGAGATATGTGAATTTGCCTCTTTGAGAAGAGATTTTATGCAATGTACAGCTTGGTGGTAGCAATATTGGATTGCTGAAGAATCATTGGAATTTGCTAACTAATTCTAATTCAAGTGCAGAAGTGATACCTCATTGCATAGTAACAGGAACTGATTTCCTATCTTGACATATTTGGTTTTTCTACTTACAGCAACTAAATTCTGTAAAAAATATTAGAATAAGCAGGTCATCTCTAATTAAGATATATTTTAAAACCTTTTGTAATATTTATATACGAGTATTATTTATATACTTTGGAGTTTACATGTAATATAAAGGATTTAAACTCAGACTTTCAAGCTCCTTTTAGCTATCCACTATCTTGTACAACCAATACACATGATCACACACATATGAAAAAGGTAAATGATCTTCAATATATTTTATGATGAACAAGCACTCCTCACTTGATCCAGATCATCATCTCCCAGACACACACACATATGTGTATGTATATATATATATATATAATCAGGGCTCAGTTTATATTAAGATAGTAAATCTTCAAACTTTAATGGACAGGCTTCAATATACGGCACTCTCCAACTCTTCAGCCATCTATACCATTGAAAATCTGATGATGGAATTCCCAAATTCCTTGTTAAAAGCATTAGCAAGGGATTTGGGTGTTCCATCATCACATTTTCAATAGTATGTATGGCTGAAGGGATTTGAGTATTATATCATCAGATTTTTAATGGTATGGATGGCTGAATAGTTAGAGGATGAAGTAGATTGAAGCCTGTCCATTAAAGTTTGAAGATTTGCTATCTTAATATAAATTGAGCCCTGATTATATATGCATGTGAGAGATGATGATCTGAATCAACTGGTGAATGCTGGTTCAGCATAAAATACATATACTGGAGAATATTTATAACATTTATCTTTTTCACATGTGCATAATCATGTGCATTAGTTATATGAAATAGAATGGATAACTGAAGGGAGCTTGAAAGTCTGAGTTCAAGTTTCCCATATTAAATATTATTTTTTTTAAAAAATCTAACTATTATATATATATTTTAAAAGTCAAATATTTCTCCTGTTTTTAAAATATATTTTTTTGAAAATACAATTACCCAATGTGTTAAGATAATAAATACTTAAACCACTAAGCATCACATGATCACCATCTCTTATACTAACACATAATTGTTATTAAACAAGGCAAAACTCTCTCATACAGTAGTGCCACCCTGTGCCAACCAGAGTAATCAATGGATGCCAGAAGGTTTGTGCATAAAATTCCTATCTAGTGTCTACTCATCCAATATCCCCAGACTAGTTTCTGGCTTGTGGCCTTCTCACTGACGATGGATGAGTAGGCACTAGATAGGGATTTTATACACAAGCCTTCTGGCATCCATTGTGGTTGGCACATGGTGGAACTACTGTATGGAGAGAGTTTTGCCTTGTTTAATAATAAATACTTCAATTATTTTTAATAAATTCTTATTAAATACATGGAACATGTTTTAAAACTGAAAAAATGAATAAATTTTAATAGAACAAATACAACATAGATTAGTTTTAAATAAGATATCAATGATTGTAATAATTATACTCTATTCCTAATGTATTCCATAAATTGTAAAATTTGGATATAGTTAGTATTCAGACATGTGCATAATGATTTTTTTGATAGCATTATTGAGTCCATACAATATGAAATGAATAAGCTATACACAAACATAGGACATACATAATATGGACTTCAATGTTATTGATTGATCACAATTTATTCAAAGGAAATATTAATTTGAAAATCTTAATATGATGGATAAGGATTTTGAAGAATTATTCAGAATATTAAAAACATGGTCTTCATGACGCAGTGGAATCTATCAGTAATGGTAAACAACCTTAGAAGAATTAACTCATAAATTACCAATAAAAGATCCCCAAACTTAGCACTGGATTTTTATGTATTTTATATTTTTCTTAATCTTGGATACACTTAACCTGCTGTTTACAAGATTGATGGTAGCTAAATTTCTGAGAGGTGTTTGTTTTAAAACCAGCTCTAATATCAGTAAAATGATTATCTTATCCCCAAACCTTGTTTCTACATAATTGATGAAAACTATTGACTTGATTAGCCCTATGGATCTTGCACAATAATTATATCATTAACAATAAAATTAGCATTTAATGTATATTTTATATTTACACTATAATAATTTTACGAAATCCATAAATAAATCACAGCTATTTGAATATATTTTGTATAATTGAAAACACAAATATAATTTTATAAGATTAAAAATGTTTAACTGTTTTATAATATAAAATTGTCAACCTTTATAATTTAATAATTCTGAAATCTCTAACAAACAAAAAAAATAATCATAAACTTTTGTTTAATGATTGTTCTTATGATTAAAAAAATAAATAAAAGTAAGCAAAAACAGGATAATGCAAAAAAATAATAAGTAAACATAAAAGAAATTAATTAACGAAAGTAATATATATAATAAAGAACAGAATAAAATGATAAAGAACATCATAAATTAACAAAAATACATAAAAATCATAATAAGATATTTAAAAATCACAGTAAAATTGATAAAAAATAAAAGAAAGATTAAGAAAAACCAAAACAAAATGCAAGCAACAAGCAAATAAATAAACTATAAAAATTTATTAATTTTGCAATATTATTTTTGATTAATATTTAACTTCTTTGATTCAATTTTTAAAATGTTTTTATACTTTCAATAAAAGTGGCTTTGTTTGATTAATTTTAAAATTTCCAGTTTAACAAACCATACTAAAGTATATAAATTTTAATCAAGTTATTTTAACGTAATGCATGTTTAGCAAATGAATAATTTAAAAAATATGAATATTTACTGCAGAGTGCTTTGTAAAATCATTTAAAATTTTCAATATATATGTATATTATTATTATTATTATTATAATTAATTTTATGAACCTTAATGTAAATATTTTTTCTGATAATAAAATGAATTACAAAAAAAAATATTAAAAAATATATTTTTTAGATGATTTTTCTGTTTCATATTTTCATTTTCTGATTTACTTTTCAATGAAAAAAGCTTGCATTTATTTTATAAAATGTGATTGCAGAAGTGATTAATATTTATTTAATAGGAATAAGTTTACAAGAAAATACTTATTTTATTGCGAGCATAATTTTTCTTTTATTTAATCTATCATATGTTTAATAAATATTAAAACTTTAAGGTTTGTTTCATAAAAATTGTCATTTCATTCACAATCTAAAATATTACACTATAAATTTAATTTTTCATGGAAATAATATATATTACCAGGTATTAATCACTGGATTTATAAACAGAATCCAAATCATCTGCTGATCCGATTTTAAGATGCAGGACATTAAATGAAAGATTTTGCATAGTTCATTCAGAAGATCTCATTTTATATTAAATGAAACATCATCTTCAGAAAATAAGAAACAAAACTGCTAAGGAAACCTTATTATTAACTCTAATTGGAATTAAACATGTTTTAAAGGTCAGTGTTTGCAAGACTGTTTACAGCTATTCACTTATTAGTTCAATTAATCCACAATCATCTGGATTTCAAGAATAACTTAATATATGAGATCTCATAATTAAAGCTTGCAAATTCACCTTAGAAAAATTGCTGCATACTTCATTGTTAATTATTATTAAGATCACCTTTGAAACATTTTTTTTTGGAAGCTCCACCCTTTAAAGCTATTTTGGAACTCTTTTTCTGGAATGGTCATCAGAATTATCATCATATTAAGCTTGATGTCCTGAATGATTTTAAAATGTCTTTTTCAATATTTCCTTTATTTACAAATAAAGAAAAAAGTCACTGAGGACCAGATCAGGTAATTAGGGAGGGTGATCTAATGCAGTTCTTTGTTTACTGGCTAAAAACTCTCACAAACAGTTGTCATGTGAGCTGATGATTTGTTGTATTGCAAGAGTCTTGAGTTGTTGGTGAAAAGTTCAGGTCATTTTCATCTAACTTTTCCTCACAGACTTTTCAGTATTACTGAATAGTAAACTTGATTAACTGTTTGTTCACTTAATAAAAATTTATAATGAACAATCCCTCCGATATCAAAAAAACATCATAATTTTGAAGGTTCTGGAAAAAGTCCAACTTTTCATCAGTGAGTTTCTTCAGAACTCTTTCTTAACACTCCTTTCTTATGATAAGATTTTCAAATAACATTTTGTTAACTGTTTCTCTATCAATGCATATTTAGTTTGCTATGTTTCTCACAGTCAGCCAGTGACTTTGACATGTAATTTAATAATTATTTATGTTTTCATCAGTTCTGCTCATTAGCTCACCTGATCTTTCTCCATCAGTAATGATTTCTTTTCTTTCAGAAAAGCATTTAGCCCATTTATCAACTGCCACTTTCTTCATGACATTATCACCATAAACATGGATTAACATGTTCCTGATTTCACTTCCATTCTTGTCAAGCTTATCAAGAAATTTGATATTTGTTTGTGCTCTAATTTAAGCTCCAACATTCATGTGATTATGCACAAATCACACAACAATAATGAACACTCCTCAGGAAGGCACTATTACATGTTAGCCTGAACACAACTATGAGACACTGGTGCAAAGTCTATGAAACCTTACTGAGTTGTTTCTATAGTACTACCAATGTAAGTTCATATGAGGAAGGCCCTTATGGAATATACTCTTGGCCTAGGATTTAGATAAAATGGATATTATTAGCCAAATGAAGCAATATTAAATGCTCAAAGTGGCATTTAATAACATGTTTTTATTTTATTATGTATAAAGCTACATGGATAAAAAAAATTGAACTAATCTCCATAAAATTTCTACCTACCATTTTCAATTACCTTTGAAGATGAATGATATTTTCAGCAATGTAATCGCATCACCCTTATTTAAATACCATTAATATCCTCCATTTGATATTAAAGTGTGAATTTATAATTTTGTAATATTATTTCAATGAAGCCCATTTGCACTATCTCATTAATATACTAGGCAGAGTTTCATAATACTTAGTATTTCTCAAGGAATCCTGCTTGAATAAATAAATATCTAAATATGTATTAAGTGATCAGCGCCACTATACGAGAAATAAATTGTACAACATTAAATCTGTAAAATATATCAAATGGACATATTAGTGGTATTTAAATAAAAACGGCATTGTTACAATGGTAGGGATTTTGATCACTTTCAAGACAATTGGAAATGGCAAATAACCAAAACACATTTTTGCAGAGATTGATTTAATTTTTTCGTCATACAGTAATGTTTAAAGATGAAGCTTTGAAGATTTAATGTAGTTTCAATATATTTTATATATACAATACTACTAATTATTTATTATATATGTTATTATATCTTTTAATATGTTCAAATGTGCTAAAACGCAGAAAATGGTGAAACAGAATAGAAATTGTAATATTAATTGGCTGAGCGCTTTTGAGAAATTTTATCTTCTCATAATCATGGCAAATGGGTTATATGAACACGATAGAAAATAATGCGACAAATATTTAAATATATGCAAAGTGGATACATTTTCTATCCTGCTTACACAACCAACTTGCTATAATTATGAGGAGATAAAACTTCTCGTAAGCGCTCATCCAATTGATATTACAATTTGCCCTTAGCTTCACTATTGCTTGCGTTTTAACGCATTATAGACATATTGCCGTACTTGTTTAATGGGAAGTCTACGTTTTTCTTATTTTTATATTATATCTTTTAGTAAGTAGTTTTTTCAGATCTAAAAAAAAAAAACAAAGTCATTAAATTAAAATTAAACTTAACATTAAATTGTATTTGAAATGTTTTTTGGAATAAGATTTTAATTCTTAGTATTAATTTTATATTTCATTTCATGTAAATAATTGTTTCATTATTGCTTCTGGTCGTTTCTGATTCTAAATCGAAGTTGCTATTTGGAGATTTATTTATTATATACTTTCATCTCAATAACTATATCATATGACTTTTCATATACTTACTGTTGAAAGACTTTGAAATTATATAGTTTTAAACTATGCTAACTAAAATGAACGATAAACATTATTGGAAAACTATTATAAATGAATAAAAAAAATTATATATTAGTTTAATTGTTTCCTATATAAATTTTATGCCTGATGTTCAATATTAAAAATAAAATAAAAAATTTTAATATAAGTGTATTTCAAATGCGATTGGAACATTACGATTGATTGTGCGTGCATACGTGATACTTTTCTTTTGTCCTAAGAGTGATTATTTTGTGCAATGATAGAGTAAAGGATTCTGGGCGTAAAGTTCATGACCCACAGAATATGATTCCATTTCACTTTCAAGCATGCAAAAACTCCTGAACAATACACTATTTATTTTTATTAAAGATAATTTACTATTGCTTGCCATCTTGTCACCATGAACTACTATATTATCAAGAATCATAAAACCATTATTATTGTTGTTGTTGTTGTGGTTATTGTTATTATTATATTTCATTAGTCATTAGCTTGAATAATACAAGTAAAATTGGTTTTTGAATGACTATATGCAATCTGGTACTTTTCACTGATAGGGGCCAACAGTCAAAAACTAGTTTGGAGATCTACTATCATCTGATGTTAATTGATTACTACCATTTACATCGATGGTTCTAGAGTAGAGTACAGAGTAAATTAGTATTTTTAATGCAAGACTAAATAAAATCTTATTTTACTGACAGCCTAAGTTTTCCTAAATTTATTTATTGCCTGGGTAGGAATTATTAGTATCAGAACATTTGACAACAATTTTTTTTATCACAAATTTCATTAAGGCCTTTTTTTTTTACTTTATTTGATCGTCACCCTCTCTCCTTTTCATCTTCGTTCCATAAAAAATGAAGTCAGACTAAGAATTTGAAACATCATCTATTTCTGAAGGTTTGTGATGATGGTGTTTTAGTTGTATTTATATATTAGATTATTATCATCATCTAATATGAGTATTGAATGTCTTTAGAAAAATTTAACTTTATTTAAATATTCCAAATCAACTACTAAATAGTTATAATTATACATTGACTATTTCCATTCTAATATTTGTTAAATGTCTTTCAAAAAAATTCAAACTTTATTTAAACTTTTCGAATACACTCAACTGTTAGTAAAAACACATGGGTTGGTGTGTAACACAATGTTGCAAGTAGTATTTTCTTCTGTTCTTGCTTACCTTATAACACTATTGGTAGCATTGAAATTGAATAATAGAAATTTTAAATTCACAAACATTGAATTTAAGGTGACACTTTAATCAAGTAGGCAACTCTGTCAAAGGCAGCAGTTTGTAGAAATTTTTATATATTTTATCTATGAATGTTCTTTTTTGTTGTGAAAACTGCTTGTGCTTTCTTTTGGTGCATTAACCTCATTACAATATGTTATTGCATTTGCAATTTTGGTTATGAGCTAGATGAAATCACAGATGACTTCAAAATATATGCTCATGTCTTTTACCCATGAAATTTCCTTTAGTTATTTAGTATATTTATTATATATAATATTCAAATAGAAACAAATATTATCTATACTAAACTTAATGTAATTAGAAAGGATTTGAACTCAGACTTTCAAGCTCCCTAAAGCTATCCACTCCATCTTATACAACTGATAAAAGACAAAGGATCTCCAATATATGTATTTCATGCTGAACCAGCACTCCTCAGTTGGTCCAGATCACCAATCTCCCATACATAGACACAATCAATGCTCAGTTTATATTAAGATAGCAAATCTTCAAACTTTAATGGATAAGTTTCAATCTTCTTCATCCTCACAACTCTTCAGCCATCCATATCATTGAAAATCTGATGATAGAATGCTCAAAGTTTTTGTTGATGTCAATATGATTATCATGTCTATGTTTACTTTAAGTCATTTTTACTTTAAGTCATTCTGCCTCTTCACATATAGGACCTTAATATGTACAATTGAATATGCAGAAGAGGGATTGGCAGAATACAGAATGAATATGCAATAATCAAATATGAGTATTGTATCTAAACTCAATGTAATGAGATAGGACTTGAACTCAGACTTTCAAATTTCCTATAGCAATACACTTCATCTTGTACAACCAATGCACATGACCACATACATATAAAAAATATAAGTGATCTCCAATATATGTATTTTGTGCTGAACTGGCACTCATCAGTTGGTCCGGATCACCATCTCCCACACATACATACAATCAATGCTCAATTTATATAAAGGTAGAAAATCTTCAAACTTTAATGGACAAGCTTTAGCCTTATTCACTCTCCAATTCTTCAGCCATTCTTGTCACTGAAAATTTGATGATGGAATGCTCAAAGCCCTTATTGATGCCAATATTATTGTCATACTCATATTTTAACTTTTAGACACTGACCCCTCACATATAGGACCTTAATACATCCATTTAAATACACCGGAGATGGAGGGATAGAGTACAGGCTGAATATATAATATTCAAATACCAAGTATATTATCTATACTAAACTTAATGTAATTAGTAAGGTCTTGAATTCAGACTGTCAAACTCCATACAACTATCCACTCCATCTTATACAATAATAGACATGTCCACATACATATGAAAAAGATAAGTGATCTTCAGTATATGTATTTCATGCTGAATCAGCACTCATTAGTTGGTCTATATCTCCATCTCTCACACATACAAACAATGAATGCTTAATTTAAATTAAGATAGCAAATCTTCAAACATTAATGGACAAGCTTTCATTCAATTAAAGTTTGGAGATTTGCTATCTTAATATAAACTGAGCACTGATTCTATGTATGTATGTATGTATGGGAGATGGTGATATGGACCAACTGATGAATGCTTGTTCAACATGAAATATATATATTGAAGATCATTTATCTTTTTCATATGTATGTGACCATGTGTATCAGATATATAAGATGGAGTGGATAGCTATAGGGAGCTTGAAAGTCTGAGTTCAAGTTTGTTTTAAATATATATTAATATATAGAAATATGTTACATTTTTATATTAGAAAAATGACCATCCGATTTTAATAGACAGTAATCAATGAATATAGTAAACTATACATATTTCCTGCATTCAGAAAAGATACCTCTTCTAAATGCAATCTCTTAGTGTTAAACTATAAATAAGTACTGTAGCACTTTAGTCTCTATATAACATCAATAAATTGCAATTAGAAGAGGTACACTTTTGAATGCAGGAAACATTTACAGTTTATTATTTTTATTGATTGCTCTCTATTATCATCTAATGGTATTTTTTCTAATATGAAAATATATTTCTACATATTAAACGATTAATACTAGTATGGTGCTATCAAGCGTCCTGTACCGGTTATCATACTAGTACCAAAATATTTAAACAATTATATTTGATAAAAAATTGTTGATTTATAATATATATATTATTATTATTATTATTAATTTTAGAAATCGTACAAAAAATTGTAAATATTGATTATTAAATGTGTGGCACTGAGAATACATAATGTTTCTAATATCAATGATTAATCATATTATAGACTAGATAGACTAGATGAAATAAATCACTTTTTATCGCTTAGCTGATTAGGCACAAGAGATCAAGATTTGCATGTTTATTAAAATGACTTTTAGAAAATCTGACGTATAAATATGTAAAATTATTTTTGATAACATTATATGCATATAATATCAAATCAAAATTGAAACTAAATAAATCTTTTGCTCATTATCGTACGGGTGTAAAATCTACTTAAAAGTTGACTGTATTAAGTGTCAAAACTTAAATACTTAAGTTGGCTCTTTAAAAATATTCAAAAATAAATTATGTCAACTTTTTTTTCATAAGCATATACATAATTTTAAAGTTCCAAAATTTGAAATATAAAAATGTCTTTACTTCATATTTAAAATTTAAAACTTTTAAGCTTATTTTTTAAAGATGACATTTTTTTTTTGTTTTCAAAATCTGGTCAAGATAAAAAAATTTAAGTAAGATTTTGCAGCTATTGGTATAATAATTTGTTAAAAAATTATATAATTTTAATTTTTATTTTGATAATATGTGTATAATTTTGATTTTCAGTATTATAAAAGAAATTTATTTTTCTACTAAAATTGGTTACTCTATTAAATGTAGATAGACTCTCTAAGTTTGCAAATATTTATGAGGAAGATATCTTAAAGGCTTACAAAATAATAATTTAGTTGTGTTATTATTTGAAAGGGCTGCAAAGTGAAAATTTTATTAATACCAGCAAAACTTTGATTCCTCTTTGAAGCCTTAAAGCAACTGAATAATATAATATTCTAATGCCCACTCTAAAAATATTCTTAATATGACTATTATTGTTGTAATAATATTAAATGAACATGTATGGAACCAGCATAGTGAGTTTTCTGGTTATTACCTTTGAATTTAAGAAAATTATACAATCCTCTCTCTCATATGATTGGTTGTTCATAATTAAATACCATGCAGTTTCACAAAAGCACTATGAATCAATGCTGATTTCCTTCTACATTTAAATAATGTTATACAAAGCTAAATTATGGCTCTTATTTTCTGGAAATTATCATATAATCAAACAGAGCAATAAGTATTGATTGAAGAAAGGAGGTGCTAAAAATTACCTGCATGTGTTGATTTAACCTTCTACAACTGTAGATCACTTTTAAGTGAAAGAATATTGCATGAATTGGAAGAATTGTTTAATAGTAAATATAATATTAAAACAGGCAAAACTCTCCATACAATAGTGCCACTCAGTGCCAACCAGAGGAATCAATGGATGCCAGAAGGTTTGTGTATAAAATCCCTATCTAGTGCCTATTCATCCAATATCCCCAGACTAGTTTCTGGCTTGTGGCCCTTCATCAATGATGAGCTTCGTATCTGAGAGCACTGCACCTAGATCTTAGGATCTTAGGCAACCCTCCAGAAGCCACCTTTTATCTCTACTTAATTACAAAACTATGAGAATGAAATTGAAAACACACTATTTTCAATCTAAGCTCAATAGCTTATATAGTTATATGGGTCTGAACCCAGTTCAGTACCCATACATTTTGATGTCTTTGGTTCTTTAACAACCATAGCCACCACTATCCTATTAGGCAGGATTGGTATTAAACAACTAAACATCACATGATCACTGTTTCTTATACTAACAAAATTCTTAACTGATGAAGGCCACAAGCCAGAAACTAGTCTGGGGATATTGGATGAGTGGGCACTAGATAGGGATTTTATGCACAAGCCTTCTGGCATCCATTGATTACTCTGTTTGGCACTGAGTTGCACTACTGTATGGAGTTTTGCTTGTTTTAATAACAGTAATGTGCTAGCATAAGAAATAGTGATCATGTGATGTTTAGTGGTTTAACACTAATCCTACCTAATAGGATAGTGGTGGCTATGTTTATTAAAGAGCCAAAGACACCAAAATGTATGGGTACTGAACTGGGTTTAGACCCATATGACTATATAAGCTATTGAGCTTAGATTGAAAATATTATTGTGTTTTCAATTTTATTGTCATAGTTTTGTAGTTAAGTAGAGATAAAAGGTGGCTGCTAGAGGGTTGCATTAGATCCTAAGATCTAGGTGCAGTGCTCTCAGATCCAAAGCTCCTCACTGATGAAGGCCACAATCCAGAAACTAATCTGGGGATATTGGATGAGGATGCACTAGATAAGGGTTTTATGTACAAGCCTTCTGGCATCCATTGATTACTCTGGTTGGCACTGAGTGGCACTACTGTATGGAGAGTTTTGTCTGTTTTAATAACAGTAATGTGCTAGCATAAGAAATAGTGATCATGTGATGTTTAGTGTTTTAACACCAATCCTGCCTAATAGGATAGTGGTGGCTATGGTTGTTAAAGAGTCAGAGACACCAAAATGTATGGGTACTGAACTGGGTTCAGACCCATATGACTATATAAGCTATTGAGCTTAGATTGAAAATATTATTGTGTTTTCAATTTTATTCTTATAGTTTTGTAGTTAAGTAGAGATAAAAGGTGGCTCCAGGAGGATTGGATTAAATCCTAAGATCTAGGTGCAATGCTTTCAGATCCAAAACTTCTCACTGACAAAGGCCACAAGCCAGAAAATAGTATGGGGATATTGGATGCACTAGATAGGGATTTTATGCATAAGCCTTCAGGCATTTATTGATTACTCTGGTTGGCACTGAGTGGCACTACTGTATGGAGAGTTTCGCCTGTTTTAATAACAGTAATGTGCTAGCATATGAAACAGTGATCATGTGATGTTTAGTGTTTTAACACCAATCCTGCCTAATAGGATAGTGGTGGCTATGGTTGTTAAAGAGTCAAAGACACCAAAATATATGGGTACTGAACTGGGTTCAGACCCATATGACTATATAAGCTATTGAGCTTAGATCAAAAATATTATTGTGTTTTCCAATTTTATTCTCATAGTTTTGTAGTTAAGTAGAGATAAAAGGTGGCTGCTAGAGGGTTGCATTAAATTCTAAGATCTAGGGGCAGTGCTCTCAGATCCAAAGCTCTTCACTGATGAAGGCCACAAGCCAGAAACTAGTCTGGGGATATTGGATGAGTAGGCACTAGATAGGGATTTTATGCACAAGCCTTCTGGCATCCATTGATCACTCTGGTTGGCACTGAGTGGCACTACTGTATGGAGAGTTTTGCCTGTTGTAATAGCAGTAACGTGCTAGCATAAGAAATAGTGATCATGTGATGTTTAGTGGTTTAAATGTAATATTGTTAGACTTTGTGAAGTTAGAAGAAATGGTGAATAGACAATTGATTTGAAAAGTGGGCATATCTTTTATTATAAACGTCCAAATGTTGAAAGCTCAGATGGAGGGAGATTTAAAATAAAAAAGATATAAAGGCAACATTGTACAGGTATATCAGACAGAATGACAAGATTAGTAATTGAATTTAATGGAAGATTTTTAAAATAGATAAATTAGAATTTGGTTCCACCAAGTTCACACTATAATGAAGAATTAGGCAATTTTGGTATGACATACAAAAGGAATTTGGTTAAGCCAAAAAATTTTAAATTGCAATGGGGAATTTTACTGCTAAAATTGGTGCTGTAAATATAATTTGATTATGGAGACTAGAATGAGAGAGGATATTGACTCATAAAATTTTCAAAAATGAATACTATATACAATAAATTCATTTTTTGAAAAAGAAAATCTTAACAGACATAGATTACATTTTGACTAAAAAATATATATATATGGTCAAGCCACAGACTATGCCATATTTTGTTCCATGGTTCCCTTTCATATACCTCTTTTTTGTTGATAAACAATAATTAGATTAAAATATGTATTGTTCATTGAACTGGTGCACAGTACTTTTCTACAACCATTTATATATATATATATATATATATATATATATATATATATATATATATATATATATATATACTGATAAATAAATATTAGAAAATACAGTAATTAAAATTTGTTAAAAAAGAACAAAACATATAAACGTCACTTAGCAATACTTTCAACTATCATTGTAGTCTTTGTCAATTAATACTTTGAAAGGTCAACTTTCCCATAATTCCATGATCTTAATGTTTGTTGCCTTTCTATTGATTAAATCTTGCTTGTATTTATATATTAACATAGCTTCCTTGATTTTTTATTTATTATTTCTTTCAGTTTGCAATATTTTTACGTTATAATAATTGAAATCAAAACCATATATATATGATTTATTATGGTCATAAAAAACAGAAGCTGATAAATTATTATTATCTTTAGAATTTTGTTTTGTATTTTGAACTTTTTTTAATAATAAGTGCTCTTTTGTTCTTTTCTCCAATTTGCATCTCGACTCACTTATATATTTACTACCACACCTACACATTCATTTATAATGATACAATTTTTATTTGTAAATAAGGTTTTATCTTTACAGTTATTTATTAAATTATTTAATGTAAGTAGTGCATAAAATGCAATGTCACATATATCTTTATAAATTTTCCTTATGAAACTTGCCTGTTGGTTTGAAATATCTGGTATTGATATCCAAATATACAAACAAGACCTAATCAATAGGCAGGCAGCAAATGTTACAATCATGGAATATGGGAAATTTGACCTTTTAAAGTATTAGTTGACAAAAACTACAAGGATAGTTGAAAGTGCTCCTAAGTGACATTTATATTTTTTGTTTTTTTTAACAAATTTTAATTACTGTATTTTCTAATATTTATTTATAAGCTTACATATATTATTTCGAAGAAATACAGACATTGATTTGTAGTGTATATATATATATAACATGGATGCTTTTTTACATTTATAATATGCATATATAAATTAAAATTATAATATAAACAAAATGTTTAAATAATAATAATAATAATAATATAGTTATTGATGATAAATTGAGGAAATTTATCTACATATATTTTACTGAGAGTGTGTTTATTCATGTATTTTACTATTGCAATAAGAGTAAGAAGAAAAAAGTAACTACATATTATTTTTAAAATAAATAGCAAAATGTCTGACTTTTGCCACTATTAAATATGTTCTAGAAGTTATTCTTTTTTTTTTTTTTCAATAATTTTTTTTCTTATAAAAACATAATAATGGTCTTGTCATCAAAAAATTAGAATCTCTCTAATTGTTTTGGCATTTTTAAAATCAATAGTATGTTCTATAATTTTGTAAAATTTTTAGCATTATGTACAGATATTTTTTTACACAAAATACTGCACATCAAATTCAGAAAGGATGATAAAGGAAAAATAAAATGTATGTGCTTTTGGTATAAACAGAATTTTTTTATTAATAAACATAATTATGTATGACTACTGGCATATTATAAAATCACATGCAATGCTCAGAGAAATAAAAATGTCTGCTTGGATATCATAAAATTTGTGAATTTTAATGTTTTTTTTTGTTTATTTATTTATATTATTGGTTGTTTGTTTACATTTGTCTTTGGATAGTATATAATTTGAAGTCATGTTTTTAGATAGAGAATAATTTGTGGCATACATTGTATTTTAAGATTATATGATTCACATATCCAGCACAGGAAACATTTCTTGTTTAGTGAAACATAAGATACATTTCAATCCAAAACTAAAGATACAAAAATTATTAAAAAAGAGTTCCAGCAATTGATGTACTTACACTTCAGAAATAGTCCAATGAATTTAAATCTAAAACTTGCGAATAACTTTAAGAGATTAAAATATTTCACAAATGGCTTCGACATGAATAAAATCAGTAATTAGGTAACTGATAATCTTCCAAAACCTGATATGCAAATAATTAGAACAAAACAGAGCATTAATTCACTATTAAATTTTCAACTGAGAAAAAAAGAATATGAAAATTAATTTTAGTGACTGATTTAGCAGAACTGAATATCTGGAATTCCATATAACGGAACAAAATAATACTGACAGAAGAAAAGCATAAGGAAAGTTGTAGAATCTCCAAAACATAAAAATTATCTTTTCTTCCAAAGCATAAGCTTGTGGTTAAGACCTGTTGAGGTCCCTAATATCGCATTTTACACGCATATTCTTGAGGATACAGCCTTAGTAAAAATTATCTTAGTATTAGAAAGAAGGTTGTTTCAGAAATACAAAGAAAAACAATATTGTTTCTAAAAAAAGAGATGACATTAGAAATAGGTTGAATACTCCTATAAAGAACTATTTAGTAATAAAGAATGAGAAATCAAAAAACCATTAGCATCAGAACATCTGAAATTCCAAGTAGTTTAAATGAAAAAATGAATATGGATTGAAATCTATTAATAATGAAAAGCTTGAGGAATTGATGGAATTTTCATTGATGTCTTGGAAGAAGCAGAAGAAGAAAAATTATTGGTAAAGCTATAGGTCAAATGTAAAATATTAAGGGTATTCTAAATAATACAGCAGCAATATTTAAGCTAGATAAAGATATTGGTGATGACAACCCTTTCAGACCACTAAAAGATCATTACTAAGACCATCACAATAACAAGCTGGATTTAAAAATGGTAGCTGCACATCCAAAATATTAAGAAAGGTGATAAACTCAGCGATCCATTCTAAGTTGCCATTTTTCATTGGATAAGAATCTCTATATGGTTTGGCTTAATGATAGAGTAGAAGTCTGAAACTTAATTATGCTCATTGCTATCACGTCCATCATTTGAATTTTTTATAAACTCCTGAGCAATAAAGTTATTTAATTATATATTTATTGGATTTGAAGATTATAAAAAGGTAACCAACTCTATAAGTATTACAATAGGTGAAGGCAAAGAAGCAGAAGCAAAAATTAAATGCTAAAAGATTAAAGAAGTGTTTAATTGCCTTTCAGAGAAATAAAAAAATAAAAATTAATAATAATAAATTAAAACATTTAGCAACTATAAATGTTTTAGTTAGATTATTAATATAATTATAAACATAGTGGATTGTAGAATTAAAACTTGAATGGTGTAATTTTGATAAAAAATAATTTGATATTAAAGGGAAGGGAAACATGCTTATGTGTTTGAAAAGTATTTCATAAATGAGCTTAACTAGTGCTTATTTGTGGGTCTGAGAGTTTAATAATTCAAATCATGCAATACAGTATAGAAAAATGTGTATTGAAAATAGCAATGAAAGTAATCATTTAGTAGATATTGAGGCACATTTGTTGATACTCGGAGCCATCATACCTTTACCGAAAATATCAAGTAGTAAATAGAATAAGTGGTGAAAGTATGTTTTTTTTTGTTTGTTTACAAGAGAAGATAAAGAAAAGTAACATGTGTTGTGTAAAGAAAATTAAATAAAATTGTGTTGTGTTTCAAGAATGACACTACAATTGACAGATAGCTAAAACATTTAGAAATGTAATTAAACAAATAAACAAGAAAAACAAAAATTTGAATTAGTTCTGCAAATATGAATTTACCTGTACAAATTTTAAAAAAAACGTAAAGATTACAAATAAACAAAAAGAATATATATATAATTAAAGGAACAAATAAACAAGAAAAAAGAAATATGAAATGAATTGTACAAATTAATATTTCTAAAAAGTAATGATAAATTTTGTTAGTTTGTAGAATCAGTCTTTTTTTCATGCTATTATTCATTCCAATTTTCTCAAGTTGTCAAGCATTGGTGGTCGAGAGGTCAGCGACAGCTGCTTTACAAGCAGTTGTCCCGGGTTTAGCGGGTTCGCTTCCCGGCTGATGCTATGACACATGAGAAAAAAAATAAAAAATTAAAAAATAAAAAATTCTCAAGTTTTTTTTAAAGCTGCCTGTAGTGTTAATTTGACATAACACACAAAATGATTATTTTAATTTAATTTGTAAAAAGCTACACCTAATTATCTTACCTATTTTTTTAAGATCCTTTATAAACAATAAAACCTCACTTGTCACTTTTAATGCCATCTCTCCAATGCAATATTATTTTCAGTGAAGCACATACAACAAATTATTTTCACTTTTATTTTGATCAAGAAAAAATTAATCATTTCCTTTGGTTTTAAACCATTAAGCATCACATGATCACATTTCCTATACTAGCACATTAATTGTTCATAAACAGAGCAAAACTCTCCATACAGTATTGCCACCTGCGCTAAACAGAGTAATCAATGGATGCCAGAAGGCTTGTGCATAAAATCCCTATCCAATGCCTACTCATCCAATATCCCCAGACTAGTTTCTGGCTTGTGGCCTTCGTCAGTGAAGAGCTTTGGATCTGAGAGCACTGCATCTAGATCTTAGGATCTAATGCAACCCTCTAGCAACCACCTTTTATCTCTACTTAACTACAAAACTATGAGAATGAAATTGAAAACACAAAAATTATTTTCAGTCTAAGCTCAATAGCTTATATAGTCATATGGGTCTGAACTCAGTTCAGCACCCATACATTTTGGTGTCTTTGGCTCTTTTACAACCATAGCCACCACTATCCTATTAGGCAGGATTGGTGTTAAACCATTAAGCATCACATGATCACATTTCCTATACTAGCACATTAATTGTTCATAAACAGAGCAAAACTCTCCATACAGTATTGCCACCTGTGCTAAACAGAGTAATCAATGGATGCCAGAAGGCTTGTGCATAAAATCCCTATCTAATGCCCACTCATCCAATATTCCCACAAGCCAGAAACTAGTCTAGGGATATTGGATGAGTAGACATTGGATAGGGATTTTAGGCACAAGCCTTCTGGCATCCATTGATTACTCTGTTTAGCACAGGTGGCAATACTGTATGGAGAGTTTTGCTCTGTTTATGAACAATTAATGTGCTAGTATAGGAAATGTGATCATGTGATGCTTAATGGTTTAACACCAATCCTGCCTAATAGGATAGTGGTGGCTATGGTTGCAAAAGAGCCAAAGACACCAAAATGTATGGGTGCTGAACTGAGTTCAGACCCATATGACTATATAAGCTATTGAGCTTAGATTGAAAATATTTTTTGTGTTTTCAATTTCATTCTCATAGTTTTGTAGTTAAGTAGAGATAAAAGGTGGTTGCTAGAGGGTTGCATTAGATCCTAAGATCTAGATGCAGTGCTCTCAGATCCAAAGCTCTTCACTGACGAAGGCCACAAGCCAGAAACTAGTCTGGGGGTATTGGATGAGTAGGCATTGGATAGGGATTTTATGCACAAGCCTTCTGACATCCATTGATTACTCTGTTTAGCACAGGTGCAATACTGTATAGAGAGTTTTGTTCCTTTGGTTTTATTTTTTCTCTCCCACTAACCTTCATGTATCACTTTTCGATATTCATTACCTGTGTTCTTGACCTGAAAGCGGTACTAAAAATCGTCAAAAAGAAATCTTGTACAAACTAATAAAGTTTAGCATATGCTTGACCTTTCCAAAAAAAATAATAATAGTGATAACCTCTAAAAGAGACCAATTCTACCAACTAAAAAAATTAATTTGTACAAATCAATACATATTTGCACAACTAATTTTTACTTGTTTGTTTAATTAAACTTCTTAATTTTTTAGCCATCTGTAAATTATCATTTCTGAAAAAAGTTTATATATTTTATTTTCATTTCATTTTATTTAATGTAACACATGTTACTTTTCTTTATTTTTGTTTGTAAACAAAAAAAACATACTACCATTCCTTGTTCCATTTATTGCGTAGTATTTTCATTATTGATTCAGTAGCTCCCCCAAGTGTGGACAAATGTCCCACAGCATCTACTAAATGATTACCCAATCAAGAACTGAAGATAAACTATGTGAGTGAGACATTGAGTTGGACATGTTGCCAGAGGAGATAACAATACATGGATAATATACAAACTTATATTGAATTCCAAGAGGATAAATATAAAAGACATAGAAAGAGACCATATGTGAAATAGATAGATGAAATAATATAGTTTTCTTGAAGGATGTCGAGGACATCGATAATGCCCACAAATGATTGCAAACAATAAATCTTTGAAATTACTATATTAAGAAGTTAAAATGAATGCCAATTAATATAGATTTTTTTTATTTAAAATATATATATATCTGTTTTTATTCTGTTTGTTGTAAATTGATTCTGTTAAACTGATTATTTTTGAGTTCATTTTATTGTTATTCAAAATTTAATTATTTGACTGAGAAAAACCACAGGAATTTAAAATCAGAAATGATTTCACTCACCTTTTATCTTTCTCTGAAGTTTTTAAAAGAAGGCATTTTTCCTTTCTCTGTTGAAATACGATTAGTGAAGTAAGTGAGAATATTAAAAGCCTCTTCATGCCTGTAAAAGAAGACTTGCTAGAGAAAAACACATGTGTCATTTTTTGTACATTTTTAGTTTTTTATTGTGAATTGCTGAGAAGTTGATGTTACTTCAGTTTCGTTTTTTTTTTAAAGCAGGTGTTACGTGAAATAAAGTGTTTGAAAAATAAAACAAGCTTTCAATATATTCTGTCTTGATTGTTAGCATTTCGCTTATTGTAATTTTTTTAAAGAAGTATATTTTAATAAAAATATTAAACAAAAATTGATATACATAATTACTTTCTTATAAGTTATTCAGATATATTCACAATTATTTTACAATTTTTAGTTTTATAATACTTAGAAAGACCAGATGGGTATAATTAAAAATCCGGATGTGGTGACTAAAAAAACAATTGTTTCGATTACATTTATTTTTCAATATTCACAAAGTTGATCATATCGCCATCAGAGAGTTATCCTAATTTTATTATTTATAAGCAACAATCTTCTCATATTATTTTATATATACTTTGAAAATTTGCAAGATTCCTCCAGAATGTGAATACGTTTAATTATCACATCATATGAATGCAACAGAATATAACATAAGCATACATAAATAAATTATGTAGGCAAATAATAAAAGAATCACATTTAAAATAATCTGATTAAAAATGATAACATTTGTTAAAATATATATAATCACATTTCTGTTAATAAATAATGCAAATATTAAGTATTATTTTTATTGTTTTACATCTGTGCTAGAGATAAACTCTAGTTTCGAAAATGATTAGTAATAATCATTACTATATTTATCTGAAATGGGTGTCGTCAAAGTTGTGAGTGGAGGAAGTTTGACAATGATAAATGAAAATATAACAATTTACTCTAGATAAATACTTTGCATATAATAAAGATGTATGTGAGAGATTGGGACCTGGGCCAACTAATGAGTGCTGGTTCAGCACGAAATGCATCTTGGAGGTCATTTGTCTTTTATTATATCTTTATTTATATGTATTTAAAAAGAATGGGGAAATATGGAGATGTTTATTATATCTATATTATTTTTTTATTATATATCAAGTTGTTCTTCACAGATTTTTATTGTACTTTGTATGCTGACTAAATTCGGATAATTCATTTACATAATAGCATTTTGCAATTGCATAAAATCAAAGCACTAATAATGATAAAGCTAATTATTTTGTTCCTTCTGCTATAAACTATTTACTGGAGAAAAAAAATCACTCTCCATCTGCATATGAGAATTATTATCAGTAATATATAGTATATACTGCAGTCTACATAGTATTTCACATTTATGCACTGTGCATGGGGTACAATCACTACACTGCATACACAATCATGAGTAGTAGTGATCAAACATGTTTGGGTCTAATCATTGATTTTTATATCCAAATTTCCCCAATGTTTTTGATACCTTGCTATAGAGATAGAAAATATAGTTTTCCTATGACTGTTAAGAAATATCATTTTATTGTGAATTATCTATATGCACTAATTAAAAATTATAAGACTTTGAAAATTGGGACACACAGTATATTAATAATTTTTATTAGTTATTCATTAGACTAAAGATTATCTACTTAATGAATAATATTTCTATAGTCTCATGCAAGATAGGGGTCTTTTTCACATGTCTTTAGTCATAGCTTTATGATTATATCTCCATAAAGTGTTAAAAGTGGATAGGAAACAGTCCTTGCCTTGTGTGAGAGGTGTTATGGAAATTACACTACAGAAATATTATTCATTAAAAAGATAACTAGTACATTTAAATATATCTAATGGAGGTATTGAACCAAAAATAGGGCCAAATTTTGAAAAATCAGATTGTCTAGTCACTTTTAATGCCTCTTGTAAAGTGAGTAACAATATATAAATAAAATCCTGATGCCTTAATTTTGAATGGGTTGATAAACAAAAAAAACATTTATGGAATAAAGTTTGGTGATATTTATTCACTAAAATGCATATAAAAGATAACTATAAAATATTAATTCCCTATTATTTGCAAAATGTGTTTATGTAGATATATATAGTAATATCACTGTGATTATAACATATTAAAATATTACCACCAAACTTTTTTTTCAACAGCTGCACTCTTGTAAAACAAACAGATAATCATCTGAAATCCAGGCACAGCCACTTGGTGGCATTATTTATGTGTCAAAACACATAAAAATGCCATTTCTGCAGCCACCCTTATGGCTAATACAACATTTATATTGTATTACCCATTAGCAGGCCACTTTACATGACATTGCACAAAAATATTATCAACAAACATAAATATGAATAAAGTGGTACAAGTAAAGAACCAAATTCTTACCTATAAATCATAAAGATGCAATATATATATTGAAATTCAGACCCATATAAACAAGAAACAAATTTACATATGCAAGGGTGTACTTCTGAAAAAAAAAAATATTTGGTGATAATATTTTAGATTTGAATTTCAACTATCAAAATGCAGTTGTTTTTATTTCACTGTAATTATGTTTAAAAAGCTGAATTTTGTTTAATAAAATAAACATTGTATTGATAATGGGACAAAACAGTAATAGAAGTATATATAACAAACCTGAGTAATGTATGATACCATTGCATACAAGTACATGCAATTAATTAATAAAAGCTCATATTATTATTGTCTAATACAAATTAAAAAAACTGATAACTAAGGAAGATTTTTTATTGTTTCAATTTTTTCCCAAAAAAATCTATCTATATGATAAAAATTACATAACAATTATTTATCAGTTTTCAATATATGGTAAAACAATTGCTTGAGAAATTATGGATATGAAGAAAAAATATGTAGTGCTACAATTTAGAATCCAAAAAACAATCAAAATTCCCAGGAAAATGAAATGTGTGAGAGTGATATGTTAAGATTTTACTGTAACAGAAAATAATATGCATTGGTTGATATCTTAATTCTCTAAACTGCCTCCTTTGATAATTCAATAATTGTCCTCTAGATATGCTTCTAATTTGTTCTTACTAATTCAATAAAATCCCTTCAAATTGCTTCTTTTGTAGTTAATAAAAATGATGTTCCTTCTAACAGCCTTTATTACTATAAATTGCAACAATGAAAATATTCTCAATATTAATTGGCAAGTTCATAAATCCATGCCTTCTGAAAAAAATGACCATTGTTTTAAAGCTAGCCTATCACAACTATATTTTATAACTTTTCCAGGATATACCATCAGGATTTATAGGTATTCCACTTAAGATCTTAAAGAGTTGCTTTAGCCTTATCATTCTGAATACTTCTGTCAAAATGTCATTCAGTTAATAGGATATTATATATATTGTGAGAGTATGCAATGCTATTGTGGAGAGAGGAAAAGATACTAAGAACAGATACAAGAAACTATTTATATTTGCAATAGCATCTATATTTTACTGAGTAAACATTATATCCCATATAACAAGAAGAAATACACTTGGTTGAGCTCTGCATTTTGATCATTCATAATTAGCATTCGCATTTGAAAATCATTTCACTGTTCCCCAGCTGTGAACTCCCTCATAAATACTCTTAAATGAATGCTATTTATAGATTTTTCACAACCTTCGTATCTAAAAGACATTTCTCCCAACTGTAGACTATTTCAATAATCTTAGTTCCATATTAAGCTTATAACAAATTTTAATGATTTTAAAATATTGCAGTTTGTTTAAGAAATATATAAATGGTTTCACAAATGGTCTAAAAGTATATGATTTATTATTAATAAGAATATAATAATAAATAAATTTTGCTTTTATCTTTATTATCTTGATAATAGATAAGAAAAAAAACTAATAAGTATATTTTAATAATAAGTAAATAATATATAAAGAAATGTATTTACAAAGAAGTAAATAAAATAGATCCAAAGTGTACAATTTAAAAGCACTAAAATCTCCAAATATTATCTGTTTATAGATTTTATAAAATAAAATTTAAAAAAAAGTGTCTGTGAACATATATGTGTTCATGTAACTTGAAAGGAAGACATTTTATTGTTTGGTAAAAGTTATAAGTAACATTTTAGCGGCAGCCTTATAAAAATTTTAGATTTTAAGTCTCATTTAAAATTTCTTATAATTCAAGTAATACAAATGTCATTAAGTTGTGACATTTTGATAAGAAGATAGCATTTTATAGCTCTATTAAGCTCCCACTTGAAGAGCTAAAATTTAACCAAAAAATGTCTTTCATTTGATCTTTATAAATTACGTTTTTTTTTATAAAAAAAAAAAAAACCTGTCATCTAACTTTTTATTATATCATAATGATGATAAAAGATCATTTTATATAATTTAAAAAGTTTAGTTAAAAGTTTTTTTTTAAATAAGCTATAAGAAATTTTTAAAAATATCAGAATTTTAAACAAATGGTTGTAACTCATATTTGAAATCTTAATTCAATTTTTTTTTGTTAAAAATTATTATTTTTGTTTTACATATTTTGAAAACATTTTAATTTTATGTATATACGTATATGTCTTATAAAGGACTTGAACTTCAACTTTCAAACTCCCTACATCTATCCAATCTATCTTAAACGACGGATACACGTTAAGTTTAGTATAAACAATATACATATATTTAAATATTATATGTATATGTCTGTATACTTAAGTTAAACAATTTCCTGGTTAACAGATTTTTTTGGATGAAAAATATATAATCAAATACTTTACCATTATCAGATAGAAGTCTCTTAACTGAAGAGATATGAAAAATGATATATATATATTATAATTAGGAGGGCCATATGAAGGCTAAAAAAGTATTTAAAAAAACAAAAGTTCTATTATTATTATTGTTGTTGTTGTTGTTGTTATTATTATTATTATTAATAATAATAATAATAATAATAATAATAATAATAATAATAATAGTGGTGGTAGTGGAATTGGTGGTGGTAGCAGTGTTGGTAGGGGTGATGGTAGTAGTGGTGGTAGTGGTAGTAGTAGTAGTAATAATACTAGTAATAGTAATAGTGGTAGTAGTAGCAGTAGCAGTAGTAGTAGTTATTAATTATAATAAATAAATAAAAAACTAATATATTTATTTTTGATTGTTAATAATTATTGATACAATCTATAAAATATTATTCTTTATATTTTTAGTTATGCAATGAATTAATTTCATAAGAACATTAGATAGAATGTGAGAAAATCAATAGAAACTTTTTATTGCCTGATTAGTAAAAAAATGTGATTTTTGAATAAAAACAGGAAAGGAAGCAAACATTGAACTGAGTGACAACTGGAAACTTAACTAGAAACTTTCTTCAAATTTTCTGATTTAAAAACTTAACAGTGGGTTAATCATATATTTTAATAGCTTGGAAATAAAACTTGGACTTTTTATGATAATAAGATTGAGGGAGGGAGCTTCCTCTCATTTGTTACTATGTTTTCCATGGAATCAGATGGAAAGCTTAATGTAAAATAAATGGATTGCATTAACACAAATCTCTCTTCAAAATTAATGGATATCTTATATTTAATATTTATCAATCAGCTTAGAAACAAAAACAAATGACTTTCAAAAGATGGCATGTAATCATGATAAAATCATAAACATCATAAATAGATTCTATAGAAAAATAAGAAACTTCTAAAAAAAATGGATAAGTCTAATTCCAAAAATTGCACATAAATTAACAAATATCTGTAAAGACAACTTTAATATAAGCATTTGCATCTCTCCATTATTTTAACCAATTAATCAATAATTCTAAAGATACTTTACCAAATACATTGGCACATCAAGTGGTGTATAAAATTAATGGCAGCTATTCAGCCTGCAATACTCCATATTATGAGGAATCAAGGGTCAACTTGTTAATGAAATTGTCCAACATATTTATATAATATAATCCTCAAAGTTAAAGAATACATGACAATATTTACAGACCATGAGCAGGAAACCAGCCACAGATTCAAGCTAACAAAAGCAGAAATAGGGTGTAGAGGGAGAGAGAGGGGGGGGATAGAACACCGAAGATCAAAGATGCATGTGTAATAGCTAGTGACCATTTTTATTAACAGAAAAGAAGAAAGCATACCCATATTAAAGAAATGGACTATTTGAATAAATCTAAATTTGAATTTGAATATGTTGAATAATTTATATATCATGAATATGATATATTAAATATATTGAAAGGATGCTAGGCATTAATAAAGCTGAATATTAAAAAACTAACTTTTCTGTAAGTATATTTATTAATTGTCAGATATTACATTGGCTCAGGAAAGAAAAAAAATAGTAATTGAATTTTAAAAATTATTGTTCATAAATAAATTGGATATTCAAAGTTAATGGGTAATAATAATAATTTCATTCAATTATCTTGGTTGCCAGCTTCAATATGGATTACTCAGTGGACCCAAAGAAACATGCATGGACAATTGACAGTTATTATTCAATATCACTACATTCAGGTTAAATGCATAAAAAAAATGTTAATATTATTTTATGTTTATTTTATTAAAAAATCTAATTTCCCAAAGAATTCTATGCAAAATTATAATGTCAATAATTTTATTTAACAAATATTAAATTTTATAAAAATATATATTAATTAATGATTGTTATATGTTTATGTGAACCTATTATAAACTTGAGGCATACATATATTATTTTAGTTAAATTTTTATTATTATTCACATGTTAGGTATATAAAATACTTAATAAAATGAATATAATTATAAATATTAAGTGCTACTATGTATTAAATATGTTAAGCTCAAAGAAACAAGATATATATTTATTTTTATCAGACATGAGAGAGTAAAATATTGTTAACCCTTTTACATTCCATTAACATTCTGACAGATTTCTTTGTTCCCACTAGATATAAGCTTTCAACTTTCACTTTAATATTAAACCATTATTATTTATCAGAATATAATTGACCTCATTTGATAGATATTTTTGTTTAGAAATTAAATAAATTTTAAAAAATCACATTTGATTTTCAGAATTATTTTAAAAATTAGATTTTAATCCAAACAAAGTGCCATTAATGTCATCGAATTTCAGGTGGAGTAGATTCAATTTGTGTAGTGAATGAAATTGTCTTTGTTAGATGTTTATTTTAAAAATCTGAACAAATTTTTAATATTTAGTAAATCTATCAATTTATGCTTTAAAATGTTTTCACAATTTTGATGATATTGCTAAATATTATAACAGCCTGTTGAGTGATATCATTGATACCTCAAACTGAAAGGTTTTAGTGTGAAATGAAAGGAACCATACCCTTTCAAAGAAAATCAAATTAAAGATCACTTATCTGTTAGAAATTTCTGGAATTAATATTAGAACACTAAAACATCATATGACCACCATTTCTTATGTTTATAGAATCTGTTAAAGCAGTAGCAACTCTTTCCATAGAGTAGTGCTATCCACTATAAGCCACAGTAATCAATGGATACTAAAAGGTTGTGCATCAAAATCTGTATCTGTTACACATCCAATATATCCACATGAGTTTCTAGCTTGTAGCATTCATCAATGAGGATTCTTGAATATGAGAGCAGGGCTCCCAAATCTTTGAAGGACTTCAAGGGTCTAGATTCAATGCTCTCAAATCCAAGTCTCCTCACTGATGAAAGCCATAAACTAGATTCTAATCTGGGGATATTGTCTGAGTAGGCACTAGATATGGATTTTTATGTACAAACCATCTGGCATCCATTGATTATTATGGCTTGCAGAGGATGGTACTACATATGGAGAGAGTTGCTACTGAAGTAGTTTTAGGTGAACTTTTTTCTGATTGATAAAGTTGTCATTATTGTGTTCAGTGGTAATTATAATGTTCACATACATCAAGTATGCAATATTCTGAAGACAATTAAGTAGACTGCTGAATCATCATACTGAATTACCAAATTGTTTTTATCTTTTAAATGGTTTTTTAATGCATGAAAATTCAGTGATATTAAAAGAGATTAAAAACTATACTGTTTTGTAATAGTTATATATTTTACTTTTCAGACATATTTAAACTTTTCATTTGATAAAACAAATGAAATGTATGAATGCAACATTAAATACAATCGTTTTGTATATTTTTATATTGGAAAAAAAAATGTGTGTGTATATATATATTACACTTTCTTTAGATATTATATATATAAATTTTCTTTACAGAGATTCTCAGCGAAAAAGCTTAAGTTGTGAAAGGTAAAATCATTTTTTTTCTAAAACTTACTTAGTTTTTAATAATTATAAATAATATGACAACAGCTAATTGGATATAAATAAATTACATCACACAGCTCTCATTTTTAAATAACCAATAGAATATGAACAATCAATCATCAAGGCAATGTCTCATTAGATAATAAATGAAATCCATATAATCATTAATTATACTGCTGCCTTGACAGTAGATTTCTGATATTTTATTGACTTATTTAAGCATATTGACTATGTGACTTATATATAAAAATTTGTATGTAAACCTATTCATGGAACCAAGTCTGAAAATATTGCTATAGTCATTTAAATGAACTTGCAAATAAAACCCACCATTTCTTACATCGGTGCAGTAACATTTTCAGGTTTGGCTGCTCGGTGATTATTAGCATTGGCTTGTTAAAATTAGTCATATTTATTTCTTTACATAATTTTTATACACAGAATATATGGTTCTTACTAATAAGATATGTAATTTCAAATATGTCTTTATGTAAATGTTGTGATTTGAATGTTTATTTCAGAAGAGCATTGGCTTGGCTATGTGAAGCTGGAATTTTTTGATACCAATAAGGAAAGTGATTATTTACAGAATATGACCAGATTTTTTTCTTCAGTGGTGGAAGTAATTACTTGTTGGCTCAAAATTCTTAATTTGATTCTTTTTAAAAAGTTATGTCTTCTATAATGCTATACTATAATTATTAAGTATATGTGAAATCATTGGCACATTTATTGCCATGATGATGAACTAAAGTTTAAATCCAGTTTTGACAAAACATGGGGAAGTTTAAACTACGATTAATAATTTTTTTTCAAATAGGCAAACCATAGCCATTCCATCTAGCCATCCAGTTGTTGGTTTGATAATTGGTATTTAAGCAATTTTTGATAGAATTTTAAAACACATAACTGACAAAAACCCTCAATCATTCTAAAATTACCATATTTATTGATGTATAGAATGCAATGGTATATAAGTCACCCCTTTTTATATGTATTTTTAAGAAAAAATAATAATTTTCTACATTTTTTCATGAATTTCCTCCATAATGATTTACAGTATTAATTTTATAGTTATTTATGTTTACAAACAATGTAACTAAGGAACACTGTAATTTGGTACCTTTTAATCTTCATTCTCAAAATTTCAGAAATTCATCTCCAGAACTAAATGAAGAATCATTTGAAGGCTCTTCTTCGGAAAGTGAGTCTTCATATAACAATCATCCTCTGTGCCATCAAATGAATTTCTAATTCCACATTTCTTAAATGATTTTACAACTGTCTTTTGTTTCACAGCAATCTATGAAGTTTTGACCCATTCACAAATCTGGAAAATGCTAGATCTCTTTATTCTTCCTGAGATTGTCACTGCAACATCTGTAGACTGCATCCAATTGTTCCATTTTCCTTTCATCAATCCTTTAAATAGTTTATTAATGCAGACAACTGAAGGTTGAAGGTGGCTTGTTAGACCACCTAGAATTACATCTAATTGAGTTTTTAATTGGTTGATTTTATTTTTCACAGGATCTGTTCTGTGACTCTGAAACATCCCATACTTGCAAAGCAGGTTTCTTTAACAGTCCACCAGGATGCCTAGATCACTATGCACCACTTCCTCCCCTCTTCTTCTATCCAGTCCTTAGGATGAATGTGCACAAACACACTTTTATATATATAATATAATGAGCATGCTAATATTTATATACATTAAGTAGAAGGATTTGAACAAGATTTTTTAGTCTATATTCATCCTCCACTCTATCTGAAGCAACTGCTACACATGACCACATAATGATGATCCTTAATATATGTACAGTATTTCATGCAGATCCAGCACTTATTACTTGAGATGGAGAAAAGAATAAATATGGATTGAAAAATCCTAAGTTTAATTTTTCTATGTATGCACATATGTATATTTTAATTTTTAATTTTGGATTTTTTATTTTTATATTTATTTTAATTTAAATAGAATTTAAGCTTGATTAGGAGGGAATGTAGTTTTTTTTTTTTTTGTTTGAATTTTGTCATTGATTGGGTAGATATTCTGTGTTAGATTTTGTGACCAATCAGGGGGGTTTTGTTAAAATTTTTAATCTTTTACCAAATCTGTAATTTTTGATTATCGCCATTTTACTGTGTATTTTTTTTCTTTCTGATGAAAACCAGTCCTCTGGTTGAAATATTATATTATTTATTGGATTTATAAGTCTTTTTTTGTTTTTATATGTATTTCCTTTGGTTAGTTTGTTATTTATTAATATTTTGATATATATAAACCAGAAGTTTTAGACTAACTGAAAAATGAAGTTTCAACTCATAATTTTGATTACAACTGCATAAGACCCACCACACATTTTAGATGTATTTTGATGTGGGGGGTGCATCCTATACGTCCTCGACAATCTCTCCTGATGACACTTTGGAATGTGATTGAAGAAAATTTTGAAATTGAATATTTTTAAGCTGTTTAAGTTGTATATTGTTTTTCAAAATAATTATTATTAGATTTATTTACATTTTTTTGTTCAAATTCAAGATTTCTGAAATTACTTCAAATGAAATAAGTAAAAATTGGAATCAATGCATAATATATAAATAATTTGGCTGCAGAAAGGAGTTTGCTATTAACTGAAAGGAGATCCTTTGTTTCCTCTTGGAAACCTTAAAGGAACCAAGCAGGGTAAATTCCTAATATCCACTCCATATGTTCTTGTCATTGCAGCTGTTATTACTATGTGATTATTCATATAGTATATGAATATGGATGGGCTGCTCACCAACAAGCATTAGCCAGTGTGGTGAGTTTATTGGCTTTTTACCTCTGAGTTTAAGATCAAGAAACATCATGGTCTTTCTTCTCAGTTGCCTGATAAGGCAGAATGAATGTTTGTGTAAGTCATATTATCGTTATACACAATTATGACAGACAAAAATAAATCAAGGTCCTTATTCTCAGGAGGCTGTAAAGTCACCAACCAAAGCAACGGTTGGTGATTGAAGGCAGAGGGTGCTAAAAATTCCTTGAATGTGGACCCAGGCTTCCATTTGATGCCAACTTTTTATTTCAGTACTTACAACTGCAGATCACTTTCAAGTGAAGGAAGATTGCAAGAATTAAAAGAAGAACTATCTTATATCAATTAGGACATTATTGGACATTGTGAAGTTAGAAGAAAAGGTGAAGAGACAATTGATTTAAAAAGTGGACAAGTACTCTATTATAAAGGTACAAATATTGGAAATACAAGTGGAGTAGGATTCATTATAAATAAAAAGTGAAAGAACAACATTGTGAGAATTGATGGTGTATCATTTTGGAAAATATTGGTTTCATTACAGTATAATTGTTTTGCAAATAAAGATTATCGTAGAATTTTCCAATGATTGTCAAACTATTAAGTCAGTGGATTTCCCTACTTGAGTTTGTTAGTTATAAATTGAATTTTGAAATTTATTGAAGATACAAATGGGATTTGGATAAAAAAAATTGAAATAATTGAAAATAGAAATAATTTTGTAAAAAATGAAACATGGAAGAAAGATGTGAAAATATAGAATCTATATACAAATAGTATTAAAATATAGAGGATATTAAAAACAAAAAAATGACTTCATAGCTCAGAAAGATAGAATGTAAGTGGTCTTTTAAAAATTATATCTGGAATAGTAAAGAAACATTTAAATTACAAAGCCATATACTTGTATTGGGTTATTGTGGAGAGAACAATTAAGCAATTAAATGGGAAAAAATCTTTGGATATGGATAATAATACTTGAAATTTACTATGAAATATTCCCCTGAAGAGATAATAGATGTTGAATTTTTTTTTTTTTAGTTCTATCTATGTAGAAGATTTACCAAAAAAACAGAGAACTTGTTAAAATTAAAACATTACATAAGAAAAGATTCATAATACAATCAATCCTAAGAATTATAGATCATTAACACTTTTTTTAACAAAATTTTAATCCAAAGTTCATGGTATTTTAATTAATGGTAAAGAAGTAGTAAATTCAAGGTGTTTTTAATTTTAATTAATGAAATATAGGTAGGATAAAATCAGTAACAAAAATAAATAAAAATTTTAAATAGATAATGGATTATATCAATGATATCACATGATCATCTAGATTTTTAACGTGTATTATCTTCAGTTTTACAGAAGTGGTAAAGTTTCCAAGAATGAAGGAATTCTAATAAGCATTGATAAAATCTTTTACACATAATCAAGGTATGGACACATAAAATGAGAAATACCTATTTTTTATGATCCAATTGCAAAACATACTTCCACATGCAGATATGAAAGTAAATATTAAAAATTCACTTATTTAGTGATAGGAAATGAATATGAATCTAATATTGTAAAGAGATAGATTGAAGGAGTGCATATCTTGACATTATATTTGGGTATCTGTAATCATATTTAGGAAAAAGTACATAGGAAATAGAATAATATAAACACTCTGAACTTAGTTTTATAGGAATGTTCAATGAATTTTTTCAGAAGAAAATAAACTTTGATAATCATGAATTAAAAGAAATTAACAGCTAGAATTATTTTGATCAGGTTATTAATGCAGATGAAACATAATAGATAAAATTAATCATAGAATTAAACTTGGATATACTGTTTTTGATAATAATAACTTAATATTAAAAGAAAATATGGTTATGTGTTTGGAAATTATTTTTAATAGACATGGTTCATCAATTTTTTTATGAATCTGAGACTTTGATATTTAACAGAAGAGTAATATAGAAATTTCAGGAATTCACTGAAATATGAAGAAATGTGTGTTGGAAGTAATAAGAAGATATTGAAAACAAAGTATGTAGGTAAAGGAATAAACAAGTATCTTTTAATGAACAGTCTATTTATATAGTGCTAACTACATATGTAATATAAAAAAGGAAAATAAATCTTCAGTCATGCACTCTTCATGAATTTACATGTACTCACCTGTAAACCCAGTTTAAAAAGCATAAGCGGATCATTTATGCTTAGAGCTTTTTATTATATAAATCCATTTTTTGCTTACCATACTGAATCAGGGCTTTAACCTATTGTGTGCCTGATATAGTACTTGACAAATTAATTGTACAAATTTATTCATTCTATAACAGGAGAGAAATTGAATCTCTTTTTTAACCACTTACGATTAGAAATAAATATTAAATTTTGAATTTACTGTCATGAATAGTCTAATTATAGTGCTGACTACATATATAATATAGAGAAAGGAAATAAACCTTCTGTCATGTTCTTTTTGTGAATTTACCTGCACTCATTCAGTAAGCAAAAGGTTGGCTTATGTAAAGGTAAGCTCTGGACATAAATGGTCCACTTATGCTTTTTAAACTGGTGCTTATGGGTGTAAATTCATGAAAAGTGCATGATTGAAAGTTTATTTCTTTTCTCTATACTAAGTATCATTTAAAACAAGAAATTGAAATGAATCTATACTGGACATATGTTAGAATAAATGAAATAAGTGGATTATAGATAGGTAAATAAATTCTTGAACTGGATTCCACAACTTAGAAAGAGCCCTCATGTGGGGTGGATGAATGAAATAGGATGTTTGCTGATATAATGTGGGAAAGAGAGGCAATGAATAGAAGCTGTAGATAAAAAAACTGTAATAAACTTGGACAAACTTTTATCCTGCAGTGGATCAATAATGGTTGAAATGATAATGACAAAGAAAAATTAATCAGTTAAAGTTGGGAATAGAATATGAGAAATGATAATGGAAAGAAATAGTGTGCATAATATTGTAAAAAATAATTTATATAGAGTGAACATATCTTGAGTTTGGGAAAGAAGATTATTAAAATAGATTCTACCTGAATGAAACAAAAAAGGATACCTTGTATAAACTGTCAATAATGTGATAATAAGTCTCTGAGAATGGAAATCTAATAGTTACATGATCACCATCTCTTATACTAGCACATAATTTTTATATAAGCTATTGGGCTTAGATTGAAAATATTATTGTGTTTTCAATTTGATTCTCATAGTTTTGTAGTAAAGTAGAGTTAAAAGGTGGCTGCTGGAGGGTTGCATTAGATCCTAAAATCTCGGTGCAGTACTCTCAGATCCAAGGCTCCTCACTGAAGTCAGAAACTAGTCTGGGGATATTGGATGAGTAGGCACTAGATAGGGATTTTATGCACAAGCCTTCTGGCATCCATTGGTCACTCTGTTTGGCACAGGGTGGCACTACTGTATGGAGAGAGTTTTGCCTTGTTTAAATCTAATAGTTAATGTTATCTGCATGTAAAGAAATAGCAATAATCATTAAAAAAACTATTTGTAAACTAAAACTAGTCAATTTACAAATTATTTTAATAAATTTTATTATATTTTGTAATAGTGATATTGCTAATTTATATAAGCCACATAAGTATGGCGAAGAAGCTATGGAATACTTTATTTTGGTATTAAATGGATAGATTATCGTAATATATATGTGATTTTCAATTTTATTTATTTCACTTA
Organism: Epiperipatus broadwayi; assembly: GCA_028023455.1. Lineage (NCBI taxonomy): Eukaryota > Metazoa > Onychophora > Udeonychophora > Euonychophora > Peripatidae > Epiperipatus > Epiperipatus broadwayi. Next base: position 5,062,624 of record JAQFVV010006210.1, read on the forward strand.
CATTTTTGTTTTATATAAATAAATACCACCTAAATAAAGTTATTCAGTAATCAATAATACATATTATTTACGACTCCATATTGAAAAGTTTGATAATATTACTCCATTCCCTGTAGACGCACTCTAATCTTTTATTATTTTTTTTTCAATTCTTATATTCAATAAAGGGTTTGTTACACTGCTGCATTTTATCAGAAACAAAATTTATTAAATCGTTTTTAGCCCATTTACAACTTTTAAAAACATGAAAAAATTATAAACTAAAGATCACTCCAGCTGTAGAAATAGAAGTAAGTGGAGCTTATCGAACATTCCCATAGAAAAACAGCAACAGTGAGAGACGTCGCGCAAGAAAAGAATTTAGACCTTCTTCTGTTAGAAGACCTCGTAGAAGAAATATTATTTTTTATTAATTCAATACAAAAACTCTGTGTTAGAATTATTCAAATAATTATACCAGTGTGTGTCTGTGTATTATATATGTTGTAATGTGACTTACTTCCTACTGCATTTACGCACAGAATTCAACATATATAAAACTACGTAACTTTCACCAATGGTAAGCATATGAATTGTTTAGTCCCTTATTTTTTAAAGATTAAATCCTGACTTCAGGTAAATAAAAAAATCTTAACACACACACAACATATATATGAACAAATTTAACGTACAGTTCCTCTATTAAATTAATAGTATGTAATATATTTTCGGTGAGGTTTCTCATATAGGAAGATCTAAATTCTTGTCTTGTGAAACGTCTATTTCTGCTGATATTCTTTAATTTGAGCATGTGCGATAAGCTTCATTTATTTTTGATGGGTTTTTCTCTCGTGTCAAAAGATTAAAATTACCTGGCATTTTACTCTCTATTTTTCAGAACATGCTTTGAGTGTGTTAAAATCGACTGTTCAAAGTCAATCATTAAAATTTGTTGTCAGTTTTGGATAGTTATTAAAAATAGTGCTCTGTGGGATTTAGCACGATGGATTGAGTGTCGATTCTAGAATTGGAGGTTACTAGGTCAAAGTTTAACCTAGCGCTTCTGATGCTGTGTGTTACATGATCTACTAAGTAACAAACTATTTGATTATTTATTTAAAGTATTGTTTTTTTCTCATATGTCATAGCATCGGGAGGCAAACCCACAACCGTCTGCAATCAACTACTTGCTTGTAAGGCGGCTGCGATAACCTCTCGGCTAATAACGCTTGACAAAAAGTATTGTTATTTTAATTCAATTTATAAATCATTTAGATAAGTCCTCTACTATTATATAGATTTAACGGAAAGAATTTTTTTTAATTGAAGAATAGTAATAAGGAAAAATATGAGAATTGTCTTAATTAGAATTTATAAAATATTCTCTCAATTTAATATTCATTAATAAATATTCAGAATTGTTAAGACAGTTGTTTTACTAATAAAAAGTTTCGGGATTAATGTTTGTCAAGTTGCTGTAATCTAATATTTCTCTGTGTTCTTTTATTATGTTGAAATAATGCATCTATATATATATTAACCACAATCTCAAAGATTTTATCAATTTGTAGAGTTTTCACAGGATCTAACAGTCACTCAGTGTTGCCAAGTAAATACTAGGGTTTAAAATGGCAATTAATATATATATATATATATATATATATATATATATAATAAGTGTAACAATGCTCAAAGTTAAATGAGTCAGTATTTATGTGAGAGTGCAAAAAACTTGTAATTCAGATGTAGCATATTATCATGCTTGCTTACAGCTGGGTTTGAACCAAAGTAGACTAATTTGATTTTTTTTTTCAACAACCTTAGGATTTTTTTAACTGAGTGGTCAAAGACATACCAATTAACCATCTGATATTGTTCTGAAAATGTGACTAAAGAGTAAAACAAGGATGGCAACCAGTCAAACCCTCTCCATCAGGAAATTGATAAATTTGATAAGTGGTATCTTCTTCACTATTCCTTCATGGAATGCTGTTAGTAGAGGCTTTTGCCCTGCCGGGAAGCACTTTTTTTAAAAAAAAAATCTTGGTTTCATTTTTATATGTAATAAAAAATAGTTATTTCAATATATATAAAAAAAAGTTAAAAACGTATTTATTAGAACAGTATAAAAAATCAACTAATGTTCAACACACCTTAACCTTTAATCATAACATTCCTTTGATAAAATAATTGCTTTGGCTAAGACCACTACACCAGCTATTGGAGAAAATTATGTTTAGACAGCATGCCACAAAGAAAATAAGAATATTAATTAAGGTACACTTTTTCTTATAATTTACTCTTCAATTCCCAATGACTTCTAATAGTAATTGTAGGAATATGCTGTTTATTTAAATCAGGAATGAGGAATCTTTTTCATGCCAAGGGCCATTTGGGTATTTATAATAATATTCATGGGCCATACAAAATTATCAACTTAAAAATTACCTTGCTATATTTGATCAAATATTTTATTAATTAATTTACCCTTAATCATAAGAGATTGGTAACCTTTTCAACATGCAAGCCAATTGCATTGTTCTCTTTGTAAACAAGGGCCAAAATTTTTTTGTGAATTGAAAATAAAGTAATATTATTATTATTATTAATTATTTTACATTTAATGACATTTTTTTTCAATTTGCCATTTAATTATTTTTTATGACATATTTATATTTTTAAATTCCTTTTTACCCTTTTTATATTCTGGACAGATTAATTCCACAGCATTTAGGATGCAGTCTTTTGTATATTTCTCTTTAGAAAATGGTATTGAATTTTCTGCTTTTTTTTTTAAATAATGTAATTTACTTTCACAAAATTTTCTGACTTGGGTACCTTTTATGAAACCTATCAACCACTTGTTGAAACTCTTTTTCAAGTTTTCTATATTAATATTTCTTTTTTCCCCTAATAATCAGAATGTTATAATAAATAGTGTTTCTTAATGTTGTGGTAGTTAATATCTGAAATACTTTCCAGACATATCAATTTACTACTTATTTCTACAAAAAAAATATATTGATTCATTTCTTTTAAAAATGTATAATTTTCTATGCCAATTTTTCTTATCATACTTGCTGTAGCCATCCCAATAAAAAAAAATTAAATGCAAAATAATAATAATAAACTACGTAAATTTGAGTTTTATTTTTGCTAGTATATGTTCATCTATGAAAATCACTATAAAAACAAATAAAATGTATTCAGTATCATAGATTAAATCTGTTGTCAGATAGCCCACACAATATAGATGATTTATTGGAATATTACATCTCTGATAGATTGAACTAGAAGTATTATAAAGGTTGGAGAAAAAGGGAATAAATATTTTATTTTACTTAAGTCTTAATTCAATGTTTGCACTATGTGTGTTTACATAGCAGTTTTCTACAGAATCAGTTTATATAATATTTGAAAATGTTCATGTGCCAAATTGGGAGTTTTGAAGGGCCAGAGTTGAATCATGGGTCAGAGGTAACTCACCCCTGATCTAAATAAATATGACAGCCAATCAGAACTAAATTCTAAAAATAATTTTAAGAACCAATCAAAAGTGATAATGAATTTTGATGTTTATCCATTCATGATAATTTCATTTCTTGTTCTTATTTTGTCTACTTCAGGAAGATATTCAGAAAATTACAGAATTAAATATCAAATAATTTAACATTTTTAATATAAAATAAGGATCCATCAAAAATTTATATTTATATTCAATAAATGTCATAAACGTTTGTGTGGAATTGTATGTATATACATTTAATCAATAAATCTGTTTACATAGCAATAATGTTAACATTGCTGATTTTAAAACACATGCATAAATAAAGAATGCAAAAATTAAAGAAGTAGACATAAAGAAGGTTGCCTTGACAACAATTTGAAATTGTTGATTGTTATTGATATTGGGATTGTCTAAGTATTGACTAGCTTTTAATGATATATAAACTTGAATATAATAAAACTAAATAATAAGACCACATGATTGTGAATGTTAGCATCTGTGTAGAGATATAAAATAAAAATATTTTTAAAATATCAATAAGTGTAAAAGAAAGTTTACATTTCTTATTATTATTTAATGCAATTTAGATTTCGTATATGTACAGAAAATTCAAAAGTTTGTTAATTCATACATTCAAGTATATAGAACTTAAAGACATCTCTACTTTGGTAATGCGAAATATCTATACTTTGCTCTTAAGTATACTTTTTGATTGATAAAAAGCATTTGGAAAATTAAACTAAAACCCTGACTTGCCTGGTAATAAAATAGGATATTAATTAATGACATCTCTTACAAGGTAAAAGATAGAGAAGTGAAAAGCCAAAATATCCTATTTTAGGATAAGCAACTCTATGAGAGCCTCTTATCGATGATCCATGAAGTAACAGATTATTCACAAATTCCAGATATAGTAAAGATTTAAGCATTTTTTCATGTTGTTTTATTTTTTTTTAATAAGAATATGAAGAGTCTCTTTTACTGACCAGCATTGAATGGTTAGATAAACTGGATATGGACCAGCTACCAGAAAGAAAAATACTCATACCTAGTGAAAATTTTTAATTTTTTTTGGTTATGGATTTTAACCCAACTAATTGACATAACAAATGGATTTACAACCACTGCATTATAATACTTTTTCTTTATATATATAAATTGTAATGAAATACTATATTTATATAAATTATTGTTTTATTATAATTTGTGTTAGAAACTGTAACTTTTTAAAACTAATTTAGGACTTAATGACTAACTATTGACATTGAAGATGTAGCTCTCATAATTTTGCAGTTCACTAGTTCAACTTCAAAATCTAAGCTGACGTTCTTTTTGTTCAAGGAAGATCACCATAAAATGTTCTTAATCATCAAGCTAATTTAATCCCAGCAAAACTTAATAAGCATATGTGTGCCTATATCTAACCAAATGATAATTAAATGGACTTTTAATATTTAAAATAAAATAATTGAAAATTCCAATATCAATTATAGACCATAACTTTCATACTAGCTAAACATAGTTTAATTTAAACAAAATTGGTATTAAAAAAAAAACAGAAACATTTTCATTTGCTTGCAAAGAAATAAACTACGAGTATTCTCACAAAGAAAAACTATATTCTAAATATTTTTGAAAACTACATGCTTAGTTGCAAAATATCTAAGGGTGCAGTAACTGATTATTGTGACCTGAGTGGTTTAGTGCACTAGCAGGGTATAAGACTTTGGAGCATAATGCCCTTGGATTGATTCAAGTTCTGGCACTTGATCTATGAACTCCCAAGTATAAAGCCATGGTGATTATTACTATCATTACTACTGCTACCACTACTGCTACTGCTGCTGCTAAAGAATGCAAATTTAGAAATTAAACCATTATTTCACAAATAAACATTACAAGTAAAAATATGTGCTGTTTGTTTGTATTTGAAGCAAATCATTTAAATTATACTAAATAGAATTGTTAAAAATATATAATTGAAATGATAAAACAATTTGTGACTGTCTCAATTTAAATAATGATGCTACTTGGAGAAAAAAATCAACAATGTAAAAACATTAGAAGACTTTACATTATGTGTGTTTTTGGAAATCTCAAAAGAAGCACGCACCGATAATTCATTGTCATAAAGAAACTTAACTAACAAATAGAGGCTTTTTAGTGATTTTGTTTACACAATATCTTAATACAAGTATATTATCAATACTGAACTAAATGTAATTTATGAGGGAATTGAATTCAGACTTTCAAGCTCCCTTTAGTCATCCACTCCATCCTATACAACCAATACATCTGACCACATACATGTGAAAAAAGATAAATGATCTCCAATATGCATATTTCATGCTGAACCAGCACTCATCATTTGGTCCAGATCATCATCTTCCATGCATATATAATCAGTGCTCAGTTTATATTAAGATAGCAAATCTTCAAATTTTAGGACCATCCTCCAACTCTTCAGTCATCCATGTCATTGAAAATTTGATGATGGAATGCTCAAAGCCCTTGCTGAGTCCTATATGTGAGGAGTCAAAGTGAGTTAAAGTCATTATAGATATGACCATAATATTGGTATCAGCAGGTGTTTTGAGCATTCTGTCATCAGATTTTCAACAATATGGATGACCAAACAGTTGGAGAATGGAAAAGATTGAAGCCTGTCCATTAAAATTTGAATATTTGCTATCTTAATATAAACTGAGTACTGATTATATGTATGTGTGGGAGATGATGACCAGGACCAACTGATGAGTGTTGGTTCAGCATGAAATTCATATATTTAAGATCATTTATATTTTTCACATATATGTTGTGACAGTCAGATGATGTATGTTGATTTAACCCAGTTCGAATACTAGGCAAAAGCACCTCGAGGCCACCCATATGCGAGATATTAAACCAAGAATACTATGACCTCTGCCCTATTTGTCTAGTCTCGAAGCTATCATGAACCGAACAACACTATCTGAGACACGCATAGATATTTTCTTCCCGAGCCACGAGCTTAGCATCAGCGGGAGACATGGACAGAACCACCTGCGGAGCTTAAATAGTTAAATTGCAAAAATACTTAGAAATATGTGTTCTGCGTGCCTGGATCATTTAAAAGTAAAACAAAGCATTGAAAGATAACTAGCAAACTCAAGCTTTTTAGTTAAATAAATATCTTTAATAAATGACATTTGAAATATTATTAATAATTTAATGGCCTTCGCTATTCCCCGAAATTTATGAATAACTAATGAGACAATGAAAACCCGATTAATATGCTTGCGGTCTAAATCTTTCCTTCCCAGTTTTATTAAACATTGTCAACTCGAATCTGCTCGATAAAGTGCAATAATAAAAATCTTTCGCAAAGCAGTTTCTAATTGCTTTGCACCAAAACAGAGTTTAAAATCATTTAAGATGTATATCGCTAAATCTGACATTTGTAAGAAGCTAATGGCGGACAAAAGAAGCGTTATCGAGGAGATCAAGTTGGCAAACAAAAAAAAAGGAAACTTACTCGTACTAAATTTTACAAGTATGAATAAAACTAGAAAGGGATTTTTATATGAACAATTAACTAATAAACTTAACCGCAATAGAATTAAAATATTTACACATGGGGGTAATGAAGAATAGCGAAGAAAAAGGGGTTAAATATCTAGATAGATGATCACATATACATATATCTAACTAGTCTAATAAAAATAGTTACATTATAAATATCATTAAGCACACATTTCATAAATATTCAAGAAAGCAATTATAAAAAGTATGGACAAAAAGGGTAGCATAATGAATAGTTCATGAGGAGAGATATGATTACCGTCCTTATTCCTTGGTCATGTTCCATCGATGGGTGTAGCTTGATCTGTCTGATGAGATGTGTTTGTCCGGACAAGGAAAGTGGAAATCCGTAGCATGGTTTCACAAAAAGTCCTCCAGACACGGCACAGAGTTCAGATGACGATTGAGTAAATACTACGGCATTTTTCTGGTATTGAGGAACCCTCGGCAGTAGACAAAGTTATTCATTTGCCTAGCCAAGCATGGTAGACTCCATCGAATTCATATAATAAAATCACAACAGGCAACAGCAAAATTTCTAAAGTTCTCCACGGAGCAATCTGACAGCCCGCAAGAATACTCTGAATGAATAATCTTTTCCAAAAGGAAAATCTGAATGACTGATCTTTTTCCAAAAGGAAAATCTGAATGACTGCTCTTTCCCAAAAAGGAAAATCTGAATGAACGATCTTTTTCCAAAAGGAAACTCTGATTGACCGACCTTTTTCAAAAAGGAAAATCTGAATGCCTGATCTTTTGTTCTCCCTTTTATTTATACCCTCTCTGTCAGCTACCTTCTATTGTTTGTATGATCTGAGATCTTGATAAGCCTCCCCATGCTCCTTTGTTTCAAAGTAACACTTTCTAAAAATAACTTTTACTTTTTTACTCTTAAATTTCTTTCTTTAAAGTTTGGGATTTTATTAATTAAAAAAAGAAAGAGAAGGCCATCTTTAATTTGACTTGAATAGGCTTAACTAATTAAAAATATACATTCTTTTAGAAAATGTTGGTGGGCTTATCTCAAAATCAAATCATACTAAATATTTGAACAAGATTTAAAAGTAAAATACATTCTTATTTCTTTTAATACAATAAGCGTTTTATTTCAGCAGAATTTTGCATTAACTCATATATATATGCTTGACGTATATATATGTTTGACTAAACGGTTTTCACAAGTAATATTTTTAACAGCAATTTAATGTTACAATGGAATTTATTTAAAAGAAAATATTTACAAGCAAATACAAATTTAATAAACGTAATTAATTTTAGCTGTAATGCAAAACCCTGCTGATATTGGCCTATAAACTTAATTTAGGTTTACAATATTAATCAAGTTTATAGGAAGGTGTGAAGCATGGGTTGGATTTCAGATCCATTGCTTCATTTCCCAATAGTTAGTGAGCAAAAAAAAAATGTTTAAAAAAAAATGCTGTTGCTTCAGGTCAGAGGTAAGAATTTGTGCCAGGTGAGTTCAAGCCTACTCTTTATTTGGTGTAAAATTTAACTTGTTACTGACTAACAGTTTTTTTCTTTTACTAAATAACTAACAGTTTATCCATAATTCAATCTGCTATATCTTAAAATGAGTCAGTGTTGTTTTAATCTAACAAGTTATGTATCTATTTTAATGCCTATATTTCCCAGGATCCGGTGGTATATACTGCCTTGTACTTTTGGACGGGTTCATGACCCTATCATTTTGGTTTTCTTCTAAGTTTCCATAGTCAATGTCAGTTAGTATCCGAATCGTGCCTTGAATATCTTGCATTTGAGTGCCTATTAATATTTTCCTTATCCAGGGTGGCATGTTGTGCCTAATCATCCTTACTATCTGCATTTCTGGATAATTGAATGCACTTAGGGCTTTAATTCGATTTACCTGCCTAACAAAAAACTGAGCATAAGTCTCTTGATGGTTAGCTGGGTATCTTTCATGCATTATGGAATACATCAAACCTTCCTGCCGCTCTGCACTCCAATACATTGACAACATTGCATTCTCATATTCCATAAATGTTTGTGGTTGTATAGACAGAGTGTTCCACCAGTTTCTGGCAGACTCTTTTAAATGATGACTGGAGATCGCCACTTTTTCTTGTTCTGTCATATTCTGAAATTGAAAAAACATTTTGAGACTGTCTAGGTGGTGTCTAGGGTTTCCCCCTGGTTCCCCTCTAAAACATTGTATATGTACGAATTTTGCCACAGGAGATGTTACCGGATTAATTATTGTTGGCGTAAGGATTTGGTTGCCTTGTTGTGCCTGGATTGGATTCATCTGTTGATGAATGTTCATTTCCTCTTTATCCACCTTCCTCTGTCCATTTTCTTCTCCCTCCTGTATTTGATGCTTGACTGACACGTCCAAGGCATGCATATCCTTTCCTAATTCATTATCTATCAATGATTTAAGTTGTGTATCATCTTGCTTCTGTTGGGGTTGCCATTTAAAGTGAGTATCCTCATCTGGCAATACTTTTGTTACAATAGTATGTTGGTGGAGCGCCATGTTTTCCTCCAAACGGTCCAGTCTTTGTGATGTCATATTCATGAATTGTTTTAACATGTTCATCATCATTTTGTTTTCTTGTCTCATTTCTGTGATGAGATCTTTCACATTGTTTTCTTGGTCACTATGAGTCGATGTTGCTGTATTTGGAAGGTTGAGCATTACCTCCTCATCGCTGTCATAATCTGCAACTTTCTTCAGTTGGTCTATTTTTGCCTAATATTGGCTATTTTGTTATATAACATTCACTTTGTGTGGAAAATGTGTTTGTCTTTTAATAAACAATCTGGATAAGTATATTTTTATACTAGTTATTAACACAAAAAAAAAATTATTTTTTTCTAAAATAAGTCACTATTCTAAGTTCCAACTATCTGTTTTATTTATATGTTTTCAGAAATTTAACTTTGCCTACCTTACGAGGTCCTATCTTAACCCTATGCCTATATGTATCTGTTTGTACATGAAAATATATATATATATAAAATCCTGCCGTGTCTGTCTTTAATATTTATACTACATATTAGTCTCCTCACTTTACTTATTGTTATATTTCATTAAAATATCACTGCTATTTTGTCCCAATATAATTAAAATAACACACTTGCAGCTTGACCTGGCTTTCTCTGACACCTGAAACAACTAAAAAATGCATTTACATTAATACAAGTATATATATAAAAAATATATGTGAGCAAAATATACGTAAGTCATGTTTAAAAATTATTTTGGCTCACTATGCATACATTGTTATTTTGATCATCTACTATAGTTTGGTTTATTTGATATCCGATATGAGAGATTGCCCTTGCCGACAAATTTATTTGAGAAGGGCGCCAGTCGACAAGACAATGGCCATATCAAATATACATATTAATGGATAATGATCCAAGCACACATTGATAAGGTTTATAAAATTTAATGCGATTACAATTTATTTTGATTTTCACTTCACTTTCAAAAAAAAATCTCTGCATGAATAAGTAAATGGTATTTTAAATGACAATATTAAGTAAGTCTAAGATATATAACAACTAAGTAAGGTAACATGTCTGACCTGGGTTCGAAACCACGCTACCATTTTGGTCAAGACAGAAAAAAAATTTTAACCAGCCTAAAGTACGATTAACAAAACAAAATATTAATACAAAAAACAATTAAAATAAAAGTAAAATCCCATGATAACCACCACTCCGAATTATGAACCTGGGATCGAAACCAACTACCATTTTGGTCACACCCGAAATAGATTAACAATTATCATGCAATTTTACAGAATCATGCATTGAAATCAAAACTGTTTAAAAAACATTTATATAAAAACGGGTTTTACCGAACTATAACGAAGTGTATACCATATGCATCCATATATATGAATATGTACATCATTAAATAAGCATATATATGACTACATATAAATATACAAACAGATATACCTATACAAATATTTCTTTTATTATCATGTACATGAATTTATTAGAAAGATGTCAAATTGCCAACCGCATACTCCTATTATTTCAGGCTAGTAAACGCTGGTCGCAACTATGACAGGGAAACAATGATTGCGGACATAGACCTATTATTTCAGGCTACACAGCAATCGAGAACTCTACAATGTAAGGGGTCTTCACCTAAACGGTTACTCTAAGGGTCTTCACCAAACATGGTTACTAAAAAACAAGGGCTTCACCTAACGGTTACTCAAAGGGTCTTCACCTAACGGTTACTCAATAAATGATTCAATAGCATAATCCGAAATGGAAAAAAAAATCTTAACTAAAGGGTGGCTGACATATATGTTATACCAAAATATATCTTTAATATATATATTTATTAACGAACATACGCATTTACTTTTCATAAAGTTGACAATTAAGTTTGTTATTATTGAAACAAAACTTATTTTATATCTATTGTTTGCACGGAACGTAATTTCAAAATATTTAAAAGTGAAAAAAAAAATTCTGCATGATTAAAATTATTGATTTAATTAAGGAAACTAACGCAGAGAAAGTGAAACACTATAGTTTGAACTTATCAAACTTTTTGATCTTACAAAAAATTTCTATTAACGAAAGAATGTTATCAATTTTAATCTTTACAAAAATTTGTACAACGGAAACATAATTCTATTATCTATTTGTACCTTTAACTAAAATGTTATATTTCGAAAAAACATTATTATATTAAAACTTCTCAGATTTAAACATTACTAAAGTAACATAAAGTACGAAAGCTATTTTAAGGGAGGGCGGGTGGGTATATATTTGACACTTCCACCTCATCGAAGGTATATACTTTATACGATAAACAACAATATGGCAACTGGCCATCGACAAAACTACTCATTCGGAAAAAAAAATCTTGCTATAACTCTGATATTTATTCTCATTAATATATATATTCGCTATATATAAAAAAAAAACTAACGGAGTGTTAACTTTTCTAAATGTAAAACATTCGTTTCATATACATACCAAACTCGGAAAAAAAAATTTTACTTTATGACACCTTTAGCTTTTTAATTAATTTTAAAAAATGACATTTGCTCACATTAGGAAACAAGACTCAGAAAAAATTATATATATATATATTTTTTTTATATAAATATATTAGACCAAAACAAACTTCTCAGGGTACTAAATTTTTTTTTTAAAAAAAATGACATTCGTCCCACTGCGACAACTTGAAGCAAAAAATTCACGTATAACTAACAATTATTCGTGTTATCTAAAACAATCACTATATATATGCGTACAAATCCGAGGACAAAAAAATTCTACATATATACTATTATTTAAAACATAAACGCTGCCTACAGGGTGTGGAAAATTTCGAATAGCCACACGATGGACGCCAGAATGCGGAAAAAAAAAAATCTACTGTGACAGTCAGATGATGTATGTTGATTTAACCCAGTTCAAATACTAGGCAAAAGTACCTTGAGGCCACCCATATGCGAGATATTAAACCAAGAATACTATGACCTCTGCCCTATTCGTCTAGTCTCGAAGCTATCATGAACCGAACAACACTATCTGAGACACGCATAGATATTTTCTTCCTGAGCCACAAGCTTAGCATCAGCGGGAGACATGGACAGAATCACCTGCGGAGCTTAAATAGTTAAATTGCAAAAATACTTAGAAATATGTGTTCTGCATGCCTGGATCATTTAAAAGTAAAACAAAGCATTGAAAGATAACTAGCAAACTCAAGCTTTTTAGTTAAATAAATATCTTTAATAAATGACATTTGAAATATTATTAATAATTTAATGGCCTTCGCTATTCCCCGAAATTTATGAATAACTAATGAGACAATGAAAACCCGATTAATATGCTTGCGGTCTAAATCTTTCCTTCCCAGTTTTATTAAACATTGTCAACTCGAATCTGCTCGATAAAGTGCAATAATAAAAATCTTTCGCAAAGCAGTTTCTAATTGCTTTGCACTAAAACAGAGTTTAAAATCATTTAAGATGTATATCGCTAAATCTGACATACGTAAGAAGCTAATGGCGGACAAAAGAAGCGTTATCGAGGAGATCAAGTTGGCAAACAAAAAAAAAGGAAACTTACTCGTACTAAATTTTACAAGTATGAATAAAACTAGAAAGGGATTTTTATATGAACAATTAACTAATAAACTTAACCGCAATAGAATTAAAATATTTACACATGGGAGTAATGAAGAATAGCGAAGAAAAAGGGGTTAAATATCTAGATAGATGATCACATATACATATATCTAACTAGTCTAATAAAAATAGTTACATTATAAATATCATTAAGCACACATTTCATAAATATTCAAGAAAGCAATTATAAAAAGTATGGACAAAAAGGGTAGCATAATGAATAGTTCATGAGGAGAGATATGATTACCGTCCTTATTCCTTGGTCATGTTCCATCGACGGGCGTAGCTTGATCCGTCTGATGAGATGTGTTTGTCGGACAAGGAAAGTGGAAATCGGTAGCATGGTTTCACAAAAAGTCCTCCAGACATGGCACAGAGTTCAGATGACGATTGAGTAAATACTACGGCATTTTTCTGGTATTGAGGAACTTTCGGCGGTAGACAAAGTTATTCATTTGCCTAGCCAAGCATGGTAGACTCCATCGAATTCATATAATAAAATCACAACGGGCAACAGCAAAATTTCTAAAGTTCTCCACGGAGCAATCTGACAGCCCGCAAGAATACTCTGAATGAATAATCTTTTCCAAAAGGAAAATCTGAATGACTGATCTTTTTCCAAAAGGAAAATCTGAATGACTGCTCTTTCCCAAAAAGGAAAATCTGAATGAACGATCTTTTTCCAAAAGGAAACTCTGATTGACCGACCTTTTTCAAAAAGGAAAATCTGAATGCCTGATCTTTTGTTCTCCCTTTTATTTATACCCTCTCTGTCAGCTACCTTCTATTGATTGTATGATCTGAGATCTTGATAAGCCTCCCCATGCTCCTTTGTTTCAAAGTAACACCTTCTAAAAATAACTTTTACTTTTTTACTCTAAATTTCTTTCTTTAAACTTTGGGATTTTATTAATTAAAAAAAAAGAAAGAGAAGGCCATCTTTAATTTGACTTGAATGGGCTTAACTAATTAAAAATATACATTCTTTTAGAAAATGTTGGTGGGCTTATCTCAAAATCAAATCATACTAAATATTTGAACAAGATTTAAAAGTAAAATACATTCTTATTTCTTTTAATACAATAAGCGTTTTATTTCAGCAGAATTTTGCATTAACTCATATATATATGCTTGACGTATATATATGTTTGACTAAACGGTTTTCACAAGTAATATTTTTAACAGCAATTTAATGTTACAATGGAATTTATTTAAAAGAAAATATTTACAAGCAAATACAAATTTAATAAACGTAATTAATTTTAGCTGTAATGCAAAACCCTGCTGATATTGGCCTATAAACTTAATTTAGGTTTACAATATTAATCAAGTTTATAGGAAGGTGTGAAGCATGGGTTGGATTTCAGATCCATTGCTTCAATGTGGTCATATGTATCAGTTGTATAGGAATAGCTGTAGGGAGCTTAAAAGTCTGAGATCAAATCCCTTATCAAATACTTGTTTAAGTAATATTAATTAACAAGTTTAACCCATTTTTTATCATATTTATTTTTCAGAAAGATTTTTTGATTTTAGATAGGAGTATAGTGTAGCTAATTTGTAATGGCTTGCATGACCAAATCGTCAAAGTTTCAAAAGTTTTTGAAACCATATGTTACTAATAATCACAGTTATATAACATTGATAAGAATATTTGCAGTTTTGTGTCTAAACCACAAAATGACTATTGTTGGTAAAAAAAAATATACAATTGTGCGCATTTTGGTTCAAGCATATGTTTTTAGAAAACAAATCATTTTGATTGTCAAGCATTGTTAGCCGAGAGGTCATCGCAACCGCCTTGCAAGTAAGTAGTTGGTTGCAGATGGTTGTGGGTTTGCATCCCGGCCGATGCTATGACATATGAGGAAAAGAAAATCATTTTGATTTAAAAACATAAGTAGAAATTAATATAAAATTCAGAATTTTTATAAAATCTAAAAAGAAAAAAACAAAATCTGAAGCTGAGGCTTACATTTTAACTTAAGAATCAAAAATACATTAACTGAAAAATACATATCAGATTCAATGTTGATTAATTTGTTGCAAAAAAAGACTCCTATAGTTGCATTATTAAATCATTATTTAATTCTAACCATACATGAAGCCATAGATACAATAACTAGATAAAGACGTCTTACGACAATCAAACAACTATTGAAATACAACAAAAAATTAATATTTTGTTATTATTTGAAAGTTTTGTAAGTGATATTATAAATAAATAATTTTTTCATAATTTGTGTCTTTAACCAGAAGTTTGTCAATAATTTGAGTTAAAATTTCACTATTTAAGACTCATATTAAATGAAGACTTTTTTTTTTTTGGTTGTTCAACTAAGAATCTACACTTGAAGAATTATGTCATAAAAAACTGAATTTTTATGAGATTCCAATTTTTTTTCCAGATCCCACAATAAAATCAGCTAGATATGATTTTCTTAGACTTTAGTGGAGTCCAATCTATGGATTTTTAACAGCAATATTACTGTAAATTAGATAATCTTTTCTTCTCATTCACATGGAAAATTATTACACACAGCAAAGCAATAAATAACATTTTACAGTGACAAATAGAAGAATGATTCAAAGATTCCCATCCTTTTTTAGAGTTGCTCTGCTACTTCTGATTTGCAAAGAATTGGGTTTTTTGAACTTTTGTAAATTATGGCGAGTCAGAGCAGTAACTGGGGTGATTCATTTCTGAATGTTCTAAATGGATATAAATGATTTTATCAGTCTTATTATTTCTATATGCCTTCAGTCCACTTAGCTAAATAAAACAGTGATAGAATTGAAGGACTTAATAAATCCTGTAGTGAGTTTATTTCCTTGTTGAAATCTCTATAGGTTTCTCTGTGAAATTCTGTTAATAGTTATGCTGTCTAAAAAGAATTTGTAGTTTAAATAAATAAAATTTTACAATAAATGTAAAAATACATTACGTGTGTTCTTATTTATAATACAGTAACAAATTTTCTAGATAAATTTTTTTTATAGGGAATGATTCCATCTGTATATATGAGTGACAGATTTTCACAACTTGTATTAATATTTTTTTAATATGCTTAAAATCATCTATAATTGTCTATATGTATTTAATAAATAAGACCTGTTACTGACGCGTTCCAAAACATTTTTAAAAAAATTGTTTTAATTAATTGTAATATGTAAGAGATTCAAACTCAGACTTTCGCATGACCCTCAGCTCTTTGTGCCATCTCATATTTCTGACCCACCTGATCATACACATGTTGAAAAGATAAATAATCACCAATATACGTATTTCATGCTAAACCAGTAATCATCAGTTGGTCCAGATTACTATCTCCACACATATATACAATCAGTGCTCAGCTTTATATTAAGATAGCCAATCTTCATACTTTAATGGACAGACTTCAAACTACTCCAACCCACAACTCTTCAGCCATCCATTTCATTTAAAATCTGATGATGGATTGTTCTAAGCCCACGTTAGTGCCAAGGTTGTCATCCTACCCATGTTGACCGTTTAATCATTCTGACCACTCATGTACTGGAGAATAATCCATTCACATACATATGTGAGGGATGGGCAGACCTTTAACGCACTATGTTTTTAATATGTAAATTAATACACTGTACAGGCTTACACACATCTTTATTTAATTAAAAAATAAAACATGTCTTAAGATAGTAATATGATAATAGCTATCTATCTAATATTGGTTAGTTAATGGGTATCTAATTATTGGCATTTAGATAGAAAATCCAAATTTATTTATTATTGGTAAAAAAAAAAAAAAAAAGCACCAATGTTTTGAGTGTAAAATAAAAAATTACAGTTGTAGTACATTATAATCCTTATCGTTATTGAATATTATATTCTTACAAATGCCTGAATCTAGAGTTTATTGATAAAAGGTTAAAAGTACAGTGGATGTTCATTAAAATTAAATTCAAAAGTTTTGTAATCATACACTAGTTACATTTATATAGGAAATTTTGAATTTAAAAAAATATATATAAAAAATAACTGCTTTTTCAAATAAATTTTTGTTTATATTACGATTTTCTAATCAATCTATTTTAATTACTAAAATAAATTTTAATTATAAATCTGAAAAATACTACTGGTTTCACTTCTTAATAATGTCGTTATCAGTATGTAAATTAAAACAAGTTTAAGATGTTTAAGATAAAACAATCAGAAAACAGAACATCTTAAATTTACATAGAGAAAAGCAAATTTTCACTTTGTATATTTTTTGTTTTACAACATAAATAGTTTTAAGCCAATAAACATCACATGACCACCTCCTCTTATGCTTGTGTATAACTGTTGTTAAAACAGGCAAAACTCACTATATATATTACCACACACAGCAAGCTAGAGTAATCAATGGATGCCAGAAGGCTTGTGCATAAAATCCCCATCTAGTGCCTACTCATCCAATATCCATAAGCCAGAAACTAGTCTGGGGATATTGGATGAGTAGGCACTAGATGGGGATTTTATGCACAAGCCTTCTGGCATCCATTGATTACTCTAGCTTGCTGTGTGTGGCAATATATATAGTGAGTTTTGCCTGTTTTAACATAAATAGTTCTTAATTTATAAGTTTAATTCATTTTTTATTTATTTTTTGTTACAACTCTGGAATCATTAAATTTAGTTTTTATGCATCACATAGGTATTGGGTATTTGAAATAGAAAATAGTTTTAAATTTATTTATTTTTATTTAAGAACATTTCAACCCACAAATAACCTTGAAGAATTATTTGATTTATGTCAAGAATTAGCAGAAAGTGTCGTAGAAGATGCGTCAGTAGAAGGTCTTACTGTAAGTATAATAATAAATTATAGTGTAACACTAAGAATATCTTTTTTATATAAAAATTGTTATGAGAAAACGTGTTCACGCACAAATATGGCATTAATGCCTACATTGAAATTATTTGTAATAAATAAGGAGTGGATTCTAATGTCATCTAGTGCTGATTTAAACTTTAATATTATTAAGTACTATCTAATATAAAATAGAGTGATCTCTCATACTATTTATGTTTCATTACAATCTAGTTTCATCAGGTTTTTTAAAAATCTAATTGATCAATGTAAATATTTATCCATTGAAACATAAATTATATCACTAATTTTAAAAGTTATACAGTTTCCTTACAATAAATAGTGATAATAATAAGTCCACACTGCAAGGCAAGGGGTATATATATATTGTTTTATTTCTCTCTTATATTTTATTTTAAGCTGATAAATGTTTTCCAAACATACTATATAATTTTTATTAATGCTCAATATTCATTTTCTGTTATAATTTGCATAATTTAAAATAACGTAACTCTTTTATGCTTTTGATGTTATTGTATCATTATGTAAATTATTCTCTATGAATAATAATAATTATTATTATTATTATTATCATCATCATCATCATCATTATTATTATTAAAAATAATACATTAAAATTTTTTATGGCTCTTTGGCTAGTTCATTAATACTTTCTGATTAATTTCTTTTGCCCATATCGTCCTTTATTAACATTTTTTTCCCTCTTGATTATTGTTTGTTTTTATATATTTTTTGATATTATGTTTGGAATTTATTGTTTTTATATAAACATTCGTGGGATGAGAACTAAGACTGCAAAAATTAAGCAATTCTTCAGTTCTGAAAATTTTGATATTGTTTTTATTTCAGAAACTTGGCTTACTCAACACATTTCAGATGATATTTTTATGGGCAATAGATATAAAGTACTTCGAACAGATAGATCTTCTGATGTTGCTTCCAAAGGTGGAGGCATGCTCATTGCTTTTAAATGTAATTTTATATATAAGTATATTCCTATTTCATCATCATCTTGTGAAGCTACATGGTGTGAAATATGTTTGAAAAATAGTGTCAAGGTACTTTTGGGTACTATCTACATAAAGCCAACATTATCCTTTTTAGAGTTTAATGAGTTTCTTTCTATTCTTGAAGATTTTTTAATCAAATATGAATCATATATACTTATTACTGGTGATTTTAATATTCCTGATTTATATTCAGGTATTACTATCATAGATTCAGTCTCTTTTTCACCTAAAGCATTGAGAATGATTCGTTTTTGCAATTTGTTAAATTTAAAACAATTTAATCCATACACCAATTTTGGATCACACATTGGATTATATTCTTAGTAATTTTCTTACAATTGAATGTTTAACTACTACTTCTCTTCCTTTTTCCATTGATTTGCATCATCCTCCCTTAGAATTTTATATTAATATTAAATTTAATAGACTTTGTCCTTTTAAAATTATGAAAAGAAACTACAAAAACGGAAATTATTTGGGTCTTTGTTTACAATTATCTAATTTTAACTGGAAAAATTTGTATTCTTCATCTGATGTAGATTTCTGTATGAAGTTTTTTGAACAATCATTTAGTGAACTAATTGACAAAAAATACATTCCTAAGGAAAAAATTTTAACTAACCATTTTCCTCTCTGGTTTTCAGTTTCTCTTACAAGAAATTATTAAAAGGAAATCATTTCATCATCGTAAATATTGGAAAACTAAGAACTTAAATTATTATAACAATTTTATTAATTATAGAAGATTGTCAAAGGTTATATATCATAGTGATTTTCACAAATTTATACAAAACACTGAAAGTCATATTTCTGACAATCCTTTGCAATTTTGGTCTCTAGTTAAGGATTAAGGTATTACAAAAAAAAAATTACAGAGTAATAATTCTAATCTAGCCGCAGATGATTTTTCTCATTATTTCTCAGAGATTTTTAAACAATCTCAGTCTTTTACTAATTTAACTGCAAATAATGATCTAGTTGAAGAAAGAATAACATGTGATTCATTTATTGAATCTGATGTTGTTTTTGCTATTAAGCAGCTTAAATTACATTCTAGTGTGGGCCTTGACAACATTCCAGCTTTCATTTGTAAAGGATGTGCTGAATACATTGCTTCTCCTCTTTTGCATATTTTTAATTGCTCTTTAGCAAATGTTACTTTTCCTACATCCCTTAAAATTGCTAAAGTTGTTCCTATTTTTAAGAAAGGATCTGGAGATTTGGTAAGTGACTATAGGCCTATTTCAATTCTACACACTGTTGCTCGAATATTTGAAAGATGTTTATATAATAGAATTATCTTGGATGTCCCTAAGGTTTTGGCACCAGAGCAGCATGGATTTTTGCCTAATAGGTCCATTGAAACAAATTTGCTAACTATTTTTGATCACATTTCAAACTCAATTGAGAATCAATCTAAGTTAGATGTTGTTTATTTTGATATGTCCAAGGCTTTTGATAGAGTTAATCATAAAATTATTCTTCAGAAGCTTTGTAGGTTAGGTTTTTCCAAATTAATTAATTGGTTTGACTCTTTTCTTAAGGATAGAATGTCTTGTGTGAGATTTAATAATAAATTGTCATTACCATATTATTGCATCACTGGGGTGCCTCAAGGCTGTGTTCTTGCACCTTTATTATTTAATGTATACATTGATGACCTAAAAACATGCATTAAATTTTCACATCTTCTATGTTATGCAGATGATTGCAAAATTTTTAGGCATATTTATTCTACTAATGACTGTTTTTACTTCAAAGTGATATAGATAATTTCTTGAATTGGTGTGAATGTAATTATATAGATATAAATATGGATAAGTGCTCCATTGTCTCTTACTCTAGAAAATCTGAAATTTTAAGGTTTTCTTACTATATTGGTGATTCTAAAATTATAACAAATGATCATCAAAAAGATCTAGGAATAATATTTTCCAATAATGGGTCTTTTCATAATCACATTAATTTTATGGTGAATAAATCTCTTAAAATTGTAGGAGCTATTTACAGATATGGAAAAGCATTTAATAAATTTACAAAGATTAAACTTTTTATATCCTTAGTTCTTCCCATCTTGGAGTATGGTTCAATTATATGGAGTCCTCGTAACAGGACAGATATCATAAGAATTCAGTCTGTTTTTGACAAATTTGCAAAATTGAATAGTTTAGGTAATGAACACTATATTGATTTACTGCTGAGACGAAAAACAAGAGATCTCAAGCTTTTTCATAAATTTATTTCCCAGAATATTTCTGTATTTAATTTGCTTTCTAATTTAGGTATTAAGAAACAGAATTATAATACTCGTACTCACAATATTTTTGAACTGAAAATTTGTAAATCTGATGTATTAAGATTTTCCCCTTTATTTCGTTTACCTAGAACTTATAACAAAGATTTTGGTAATGATGATGTTTTTAATCTGGATTTTAAACAATTCACTAAAGTCCTCATAAAAAAATATTATCCTTAATTTCATTTGATATATTGCCTTTTTAATTATTTGTACATTTTATTGTTTTTATATTTTATTTGTATTATTTTTTTTTAATGCTTATTTAGATTTGTGTATGATAATGAAATTACTGTGCAATCTATAATTGGCTAAATGCTGTTGATATGTACATTAAATAAAGAATTGAATTGAATTTGAATTATTATTATTATTATTATTATTATTATTATTATTATTATTATTATTATTATTATTATTATTATTATTATTATTATTATTATTATTATTATTATTATTATTTGTTTGTTTGTTTTTTAGTAAACTTATTACCAAAAAACAACTGTATTTCTTTATTATTATTTTTTAATGCTTATTTAGATTTGTATATGATAATGAAATTACTGTGCAATCTATAATTGGCTAAATGCTGTTGATATGTACATTAAATAAAGAATTGAATTGAATTTGAATTATTATTATTATTATTATTATTATTATTATTATTATTATTATTATTATTATTATTATTATTATTATTATTATTATTATTATTATTATTATTATTATTATTTGTTTGTTTTTTTTTTTAGTAAACTTATTACCAAAAAACAACTGTATTTCTTTAGATAATATATCTTCTCTAATTTTATGTGATTGATCTATATATTTTTTGTTTATGTGTATATTTTTATTCTTGGATGCTGAATTCAAACCACTAATAAGAGCTATTGGAATGACTTTTATATATTAAAGTTGATTGTAAATAATGAATAAGCAGTTTCCATCCAAAAGTATATTATGCTGCATAATAATCCTACTATTAAGAATTGTTTCTGATGCAAATATATTTTTTTTGTCTTCTCTCTATGCTCTTTCTCTTATGCTATCAGTCATTTTGTTTTCTATTGTGCGTTACTGTTCAATCACTTATGTTACTGTAGAATCCAGTCATCATGAATCTTTCATGATTTCTTGATGATCATTTTCCTGCATTAATTGTACAAATTAGATGATATGTTTATGTAAGAACATTTCTCTGTTTTAATTACATGCACAGAATTTTTGACTCCTCTCTTTTTCTTCTTTTTTTCAAAAGTCTTCACCTTTGAGAAAACTATTATTATAACCAATTTAAGATAGAGGGAGCCCTTGATTTTGATCTTTTATGAGGCAATGTAATCAATAGGGAATCATTCTAGAACTGGATTGGAATTGCAATTTTATTTAACAAATGATTGCATACTTGGATGACCTAATTTAGGGGGGATTTATACAAATGTGGAAGAACATAAAATAGGTGGTATGAAAGTGAGCTGTCTTTAAAAACATGTCTAGGCCCTTGTATATATTGAATAACTTATTAAAGTGATGCAATAGTAATATCATCAACTAATGGTAGTAAAACATAGGCTAGTGATTATAATAATGGAAGCATTACATTTTTTTTCTAAGTATAGATTCATGAAATATTTTAACTTTTCTTGATGGAAACTCTTCAATACTTCAATGGATGACAAAACTTGTAGTTAAGTCATTGTCAAAATTTAAGATTGATATAACTGTTCCTAGTGAGATGGTTGTAAGTTCGTTTTATGGAAAGATATTCATCCACAGCTTAGTATTAGATTCCCTGTGAAGTATAATCCAGAATCATGATAGTTCTAGCTGTATCACTGAAACACTAGTGATATTAGAAATAATTTTAACACAACAGTATTCACTTATTTTATCATTGCTTGTGCTTCAACATTATATTCAGAAACTCAAAGAAAATGTTTTTATTGTTTGTTGGATACTGTTTTATATTACTACTATTAACATATATATATATATATATATATATATATATATATATATATATATATATATATATATATATATATATATATATATATATATATATATATATATATAAAGGGAATTTAACTTTCATGCTCCCAACATCTAGCCAATCCATCTTATACAACTGATACACACAACCCCATACATGTGAAAAAGATAACTGATATACATATTTTATGCTGAACCATCCCTCATCAGTTGTTCCAGATCACCATCTCCCATACATATACACAATCAGTACTCAGTTTATATTAAGATAGAAAATCTTTAAACTTTAATGGACAAGCTTCAATCTTCTCCACTCTCCAACTTTTCAGCCATTCATTTCATTGAAAATCTGAGGATGGAATGCTAAAAGCCCTTGATGATGCCAACATCATTGTCATATCCATGTTGACCTTAAGTCAGTATGACTCCTCACACACAGAACCTTATTATGTCCATTTAATTATACAAAAGAGGGATGGACAGAACACAGGCCAAATATGTCATAGTTCAAGTTCCTTACAATTACATTAAGTTTGGTATAAACAATATACATATATATATATATATATATTTGGAGACTGAAGAACAATAACTTCGTTACAAATTTATTGTAAATAATGGCAATATCTCTGTAAATTCAAATGGGACAAATGTTAGTGTATATTTGCACACCATATGGTTGATTATGATAAGACCTTAGGTAAAAATAATTATTATCAAGAAATTGTGCTCATTTAATTGTTGGAATTTAAAGTAGTCAATAATATTCAAGCACTTATAAAAATGCAGATGTTTGTATATATTACAAAACCAAAGAGTTGGAATTATTATAGCATTCAAAAATATATACAATTTCAAGCACATTGGTAGGAAATTTGATATTTATTTTCTTCTAGTAACTATTGTTTATGGTGAATTTCAATAGCTATTTTACCTTTGATTTCTTTGAAAAGATCTAAATTTAGAATCCAAAAACATATACCCTTAAAAGTATATTATCAGCAATGACACTCAGACAAGTATGGTTTTCCAGTTTCAAGAAAGAAAAAAACAAATTTTAAAGAATAAAATCCACTAGAGATAAGTTTTGCAATAACTATGCAAACTAAGCTGTGAATCACAAATTTGACTGCATATAAAACTCACTGGTGTGTTATTCTATTTATTTAATATTTTTTCATGTTATCAGTTACCGTCTACTGCAGCAACCTTTTTTTAAAGACTTCAATATCAAATCTTATTATAACTCTCCTTTGTATTTTATGCAGTCGTATCTACTCACTTAAATTAATTGATATTACTGTTATTTAGAATGCTTTTGAGATGATTTTTATAATGTAAATATAGTCTGCCTCTCCCATGAACCAAATACTCAAACTCACTATAAAGTATTTTTAGGAATTGTTGTATTACCAAGCCAACAAAGATGTAATTTTAAAATAATGTCCTGATATTGTATCACATTCAGCAAGTTAAAGCACATTCAATGGTCTTATAATTTTGCCATTACATTTTAAATGTTATATAACATTCTTAAATAGAGTTTTTTATTATCTCTATATTATGTCATTAAGAGTCCAAGTCTCATTTTCATGCAATAGCTAAAATAAGAGGTCTATATACAACTAATTTACTTACAATAGTTATTTTAATGTTATGAAATAATCTTTCTTTTAATGTGTTAAATCAAAAACAGCCTGTGGAAATCTGTGCTGGATTTCCATGTCTAAATCCACTTTTCATAAAATGTTAAGTTCATTCTGTAGATCATTTTTGACTTGGAAACGATCGTACAATCATTAACATACTGAAAGCAAAGATATTTGCTGTTAATAAACTATAGTCTGGGGATATTGAATGAGTAAGCATTAGATAAGGATTTTATGCACAAGCCTTCTGGCATCCATTGATTACTCTGGTTGGCACAGGGTGGCACTACTGTATGGAGAGTTTTGCCTTGTTTATAAACAATTATGTGCTAGTATAAGAGATGGTGATCATGTGATATTTGCTGTTAATTAATTCAAATTGAAAAACGTCATGATCAAACTTGTATCATATCTTTATTCATGATTCATTAAACTATTTATAAAGAGTTTTAAAACACAATTGTCATAAAAATTAAAAGCAAAATTGGAGTTAGTATATATCCTTATTTAACATCAGTTTTCATTTTAAATACCTCAGATTTTCCAACTGTAATAATAAAATTTCCTCTCATTACATCATGTAGAAGCTGCATAATACAAACAAATTTTGGTAGACAATCATTCTGTTGGTTTGATGTATAAATCATCTCTTTGTTCCTGATGCTTGCTTCTTGAATCTTTCTAACAGCAAAACCATATTTATAACACTTTTTGATTCTTCGAAATCATATTTATTCTTTGATAAACATTTGTCTATAGTTGCAAATAACCTTTTCAACAATAGCTTTGAATCAAAGTAGCTTTATTATACTGGATAACACTGATATTCCATTTAAATTACTACAATATTATCTATTTTTTTTATTTTCAAAAATTGTAACAATAGAAGCATTCTTTATGGACCTATATTCCTTAAAAAAAATTCAATGTTTTTAAAGATATCACTATCTTATTTTAACCCTTTTCAGTTATCTTATCAGAACCTCTGAAACCTCATATGATCATTATTTCCTATGCTCACACAATCTCTTAATAACAATAACAAACTCACCATGCTATAGTGCCATGCAGTGCAAGCTTTATGAATCAATGAAGGCAAGAAGATTTGTGCACAAAATCTCTATCAAGTGCCTAATCATCCAATATGCCCCAATGAGTTTCTTGCTTGTGATTTTCATCAATGAAGAGACTTGGATATGAGAGCACTGCATGTAGATTTTAGGATCTAATGCAACCCTCCCCCATTCATTTTTTTATATACTTAGTTAACTATAAAGCTATGAACCTAAGATGAAAATACAATGTTTTTTTCAATCTAAGTCCATTCACTTATATAACCATATATATCTGAATTCAGTTTGGTATCTAAACATTTTGGTATCTTTGGTTTTTTTAAAACCACAATTACTATCATTCTGTGAGCAGGATTGATATAAAAGCATTAAAACATCAGATGATCACCATTTCCTATGGTTATAAATAGTTATTAATAATAATAGCAAACTTTCCATACAGTAATGCCACCAGTGCAAGCCTTAGTAATCAATTGATGCTCATAGCCTTATAGTTAACTAAACAGATAAAATGTCACTGCTGCAGGGTTGCATTAAATCCTTAGATCTAGGTGCAGTGCTCTCAGATCCAAAGCTCCTCATTGATGAAAACCACAAGCTAGAAACTAGTCCGAGAATATTGAATGAGTTGGCACTAGATAGAGATTTTATGCACAAACCTTCTTGCAACCATTGATTACTGAGGCTGCACTAGATGGCACTACTGTATGGAGAGTTTACTACTGTTATTTTAGCAGAACTCCCACCTTTCTCTTTTAAGATTATGAAGAGCTATTTTGATTTCATTGACCTGAATGTTTTTATCAAAATATAAATGAGTAGATAAAATAGATATATCATTAAAAGTCATCATCTCAATTAGTGCACCATTATTCAAAAAAATGATCAAAATACTCCTTCAACCTGCTCAAAATATTATTGTTATGACATAAAAAAAGTATCATTGTCGAATTTAGTAGGATTGTGATATTGTTTCTCAGATCCATCTAGAGTGAATTCTATCAGATAATGTCTGCATCTTTTTTGAAGTTTAATCCACCAATCATTTTTTAAGACTTCTTGTCGATCACTGAACTTCTGTCTCTATATTGCTAATATGATATTTCCACATTTCATTTATTGTTCTGACAAACAGAAAACGAAACATTCCCTTTTAATCAAATCACTAATAATAATTATCAGAGAGTTGTCCTGATTTTTACTGGTTCAAGAATATATTTATTTATATCCATAATACACTTTTTGAGAGAATTTCATGCTCAGTAACAGATAATGCTGAAACCTGAAAGTCCAAATTAGCAATTTTAGTTACTAATAGTAGTTAAAAGTGAGTATAAATAGTAGATAATACTTCTAAAGAATGAATATCTAAGTTTTTAGCCAATATTTTTGGAATAAGACCTATTTTAATACAACTATCATTTTAACCTCAGGACATACTAAAATATGATCTGTCCAGCAAACTTTATTATTGTAAATTTGCATGCAGTTTGAACTTGTCTTTCTAATCCCCAGATATAATGTAATGTATTAAATGTTATTGTTTTGAGTATATATATAATCAATAAAGCAAGTCATATATTGTGTGACTTATTTTAAGCTTGTATTACAAATATGTAATATAGGGAGCATATCAATAGCTCTAACAAGCTCTTATTGATAAGTGTCACCAGAGAAAACATTTTAAATCTTTATCTAGAATT
This sequence comes from Epiperipatus broadwayi, assembly GCA_028023455.1. Lineage (NCBI taxonomy): Eukaryota > Metazoa > Onychophora > Udeonychophora > Euonychophora > Peripatidae > Epiperipatus > Epiperipatus broadwayi. The sequence continues at coordinate 5,090,406 of JAQFVV010006210.1, forward strand.
ATCCCTATTCTCAGACTGATCGTTTTTGAGCTTTTGGTTAACCTCAGTGAGGAGCTAGTACATGTCCGTGCTTTTCATGAAAATTTTTCTCTTAAAAAAGGTTTTTTGGGATAGTCAATGCATGTGTTGTGCAAAAATTAAATAATAGCAGTTTGTTTAAGTTTCCAGCACTAATACTATTGTTTTCAACAACTTTGGCTGAAGTTTACTATTTATATCACTATGTGCATTAAAATATCCAATAATAAAAAAATTGGTCTTTTAATATTATTTGCTATTCTGAAATCTCCAAATTGGAGTGCATATAATAAAACAGGCACAGCCATGTTTCATTGATAAACCAGTAATTCCAAAAATGGATTATAATGAATTTGACTTTACAGTGAATTTATCACAATGCATTTTTCTTTCAGTGGTTGATTTGACCTTCTAAAAAAAGTTGCAGCTGTCTACCTCTTCTACTAAACTTTCTTTTTCTAAAATATGACTCTATATAAAAGCATTTATATCAGTATTAACAGTTCCTTAACTACTAATGCTTTTTTTTCTATTTTGGTATCAAAGAATTTTCATCAAAAAAGTTCATATATTCCATATACCTATATTTAGAAAAGAATAATTTATTTATTTATTTAAAGTATATTCTTTATTAATAACACAAATTTTATATACACTTTTTACAAATAAACCACATGGTTTAACTTTCAGATATACTTAATAATTATTTTACTCTACTATATATCCAGTGCAAATGCAGAAAACATCACTATATATCCAGGTCTTCTATAAATATTTTGATTTAGATTGTCAATCCCCCACTTCACATAGTGTCGGCATACATCCACACCATATTTTGACCATAATTTTCTTCAGTAGGTATCTTAGGCATTGATTAAAGTATTTGCTCCAATCTTTATCTAGTTTTTTTAACCAGTTATACGTTTTATTATCAAAGATCACATTACATCTTATGGACCATATTGTTTTCAAGGTGTTATGCGGATTAAAGTTCACAAAGTTTCTTTTTACTATTTTATTTAAGTTTATTACTGGTTTATGAAACACTTTATTTCTAATGTGCCAGAGGGCCTTAAACTCCTCAAATATGTGCAACAAGTTATCTTCCTTTATTTTACATAACACGCATATTGGTTCCAAGTTTGTATGGAGCCTACTATTCAGCAGGGCCTTGGTAGAAAGGAGCCCATTTAGGACCTAAACATAAACCTAATGTACAACTGTGGTGCACATATTTGTTGTAATTTCTCCAATATATTATTTATATTTAATCCAGGTAAAAATTCTTCTATGCTTCGTGCATTACTACCCTGGTTTTTTATCTCTCTATATTTAACTCCTTTCAAACTAATCAAGTCTAGATTGTCCTGTACCCTGTATGCTATCCGCAGGTTGGCAAAAAAGGATTTCCTTTCTTTCCCTATTTCATGATAGACATTAACTTCAATCAGTGGAGGGTCAAAGCATTTATCTTTAATGACATTTATATATGTCTCAGCTTTGATAAACATAATATATTCTTTTAGGTCAATTAAGTTTAGACCTCCCTTATTAATAGGTAACTGTAATGTTGAGATCGAAACTAGACTTGTTGCCCTTCCCTATATATATTTCTTTGCCATTCTACAGATCTTACTTATTGTAGTGTTATAGAGGTCATTCCATGGGGTGTAATAGTTCAATACACCCATTGTTATAGCATTAAATACTCTAGCCCTTGTAACTTCATAAAGTTTTAATGATGAGAAATTGTTTATCCTTGTGGCTATCTTTTCTATAATTAATTTATTTAAATATCTATTAATTGATGTCTTTGAGTTATATAATGGTATTCCTAGAAAATCTGTTGATGTGGCAAGGAATTCACATGGCATTTTTTTTCCTGTGGCCAATTACCATGCTGCAGATTTTGCTAGTTGAACAGTCGATCCAGTTTGTTCTTGAAATTTATTGAGTATGCTCATCATATCCAAGTTGTAGGCATTTTGAAAAATTGATTATTAGATCATCAATAAAGGCAACAACTCCTACCTTCACTTCAAGATGTGGTAAATATATACCTGTAATCTTACTTTCTATATCTTTTACTACAGGATATATATATATTAATTCTAATATCTTCACGGATAAAAGATGTCATATTATTATTACTATTTGTGGGATATTCCATGTAGTGAAAAAGCTAAATGCTGATGTTTCAGTACAATATTAAGTACGGATGTTGTAGGCATTTTGAAAAATTGATTATTAGATCATCAATAAAGGCAACAACTCCTACCTTCACTTCAAGATGTGGTAAATATATACCTGTAACCTTACTTTCTATATCTTTTACTACAGGATATATATATATATTAATTCTAATATCTTCACGGATAAAAGATGTCATATTATTATTACTATTTACGGGATATTCCATGTAGTGAAAAAGCTAAATGCTGATGTTTCAGTACAATATTAAGTACGAATGTTGTAGGCATTTTGAAAAATTGATTATTAGATCATCAATAAAGGCAACAACTCCTACCTTCACTTCAAGATGTGGTAAATATATACCTGTAACCTTACTTTCTATATCTTTTACTACAGGTATATATATATATATATATATATATATATATATATATATATATATATATATATATATATATATATATATATATATATATATATATATATATATATATTAATTCTAATATCTTCACGGATAAAAGATGTCATATTATTATTACTATTTGCGGGATATTCCATGTAGTGAAAAAGCTAAATGCTGATGTTTCAGTACAATATTAAGTACCTTCCTCAGAGCGTCCTCTTTCTCAAATCATAAGAATGCACGTGAGATTTAAAACCATTTTTATCGTTTTCTTTCTCCTCATATTTAAATTCTATTGGTTGAGAAGTTTTAAAATTTATTTTCTCTTCCAATAGCTTCTTCCAAATGTTGTTAATCTTCTTTAATTCACACCTTTCATTTATGCTCTTGGGCCTTTTAAAAATCTCTATAGCTTCTCTTAGCAATCTCTGGTCATATTGTTCAATTTTTGATAAAATATTTGTTTTTTCAAAATTGATATCATGATTTGTTAATTTTATATGAGAATAAATAGCTGATGAATTGGATTTTTCTCTCACTGCCAGAATGTGTTCTTCCTTTCTAATATTTATTCTACGATTAGTCTGTCCTATATATGTATGTGGACAGACCCTACATGGAATTTCATATACACCATGACACTCCAAAGCAATTTTATCTTTAGGAAGTGAATATTATTATTTTTTTAAATGTTACCAATTCTATCAGTTACTCCTTTTATATATGGCAAAATTGTCTTAATTTTTGATGTATCAAAATCTTTTTTTTTTTTTTGATATGTATAAGCCCTATTAATAATGTTGTAATTAAAACCGTTATGAAGAAGCATTTTATTAGTAGCAAAAAGGTCCCGGTGAAAATGGCTATCATCAGAAAGTCTCTTTGTTCTATCCAATAATGTCTTTGCTACTGAAAATAGTTGTGCAGGATGGTGATGAGAGGAAAAATGCAGATATCTCCCAGTGTGTGTTGGTTTTTTATATATACCATGGGATAAATAACCATCTTCCCTTCTTTCAATCAAAACATCTAAAAAAGGTAATTGATTATTATTTTCTATTTCCATGGTAAATTTAATATTGTTGTGAAAAGAGTTTAAAAAATTAAAAAAGTCATTAAGAGCATGCTTGCCATGAGGCCAAATAACAAAGGTATCATCAACATACCTCGGCCATATAGATGGTTTTTAACTGCTAAAGTCAAAAGTTTATTTTCCAAATCCTCCATAAAAATAGAAGCTAATGCTGGAGAAATTGGTGAACCCATAGCTAGACCTGATGTTTGTTTATACATCTGCACATCAAAAACAAAAAATGTATTCGATAAGCAGTGTTCAATCAAAACCACAGCAAAATTAGGCAACTGAATATTTTTTAAAACTTGAATCGCTTCATTTACAGGTACACTAGTAAAAAGTGAAACAATGTCAAAACTTACCAAAATATCATTCTTAGTCAATTTAATATCCCGGATAAGCTCAAGAAAATGATTAGCATCTTTAACATATGATGACATTATTGATAAATGCGGCTGTAAAAAAGAAGTCAAAAAACGAGCTAGTGTCTGTGTAGGTGAGCCAACTGCACTTACAATCGGTCTCAATGGAATATCTGGCTTGTGAATTTTTGGTAAACCATATAATTTTGGATAAAAAGAAGATTTTTCCCTGGGAGTAAGCTATATCTTTGTTTCTAAATCTAGATCAGTAGAATAAATTAATGTTTTCGTTTTCCATTGAGACCGATTGTAAGTGCAGTTGGTTCACCTACACAGACACTAGTTCGTTTTTTGACTTTTTTTTTACAGCCGCATTTATCAACGATGTCATCATATGTTAAAGATGCTAATCAGTTTCTTGAGCTTATCCGGGATATTAAATTGACTAAGAATGATATTTTGGTAAGTTTTGACATTGTTTCACTTTTTACTAGTGTACCTGTAAATGATGCGATTCAAGTTTTAAAAAATATTCAGTTGCCTAATTTTGCTGTGGTTTTGATTGAACACTGCTTATCGAATACATTTTTTTGTTTTTGATGGGCAGATGTATAAACAAACATCAGGTCTAGCTATGGGTTCACCAATTTCTCCAGCATTAGCTTCTATTTTTATGGAGGATTTGGAAAATAAACTTTTGACTTTAGCAGTTAAAAAACCATGTATATGGCTGAGGTATGTTGATGATGCCTTTGTTATTTGGCCTCATGGCAAGCATGCTCTTAATGACTTTTTTAATTTTTTAAACTCTTTTCACAACAATATTAAATTTACCATGGAAATAGAAAATAATAATCAATTACCTTTTTTAGATGTTTTGATTGAAAGAAGGGAAGATGGTTATTTATCCCATGGTATATATAAAAAACCAACTCACACTGGGAGACATCTGCATTTTTTCTCTCATCACCATCCTGCACAACTATTTTCAGTAGCAAAGACATTATTGGATAGAACAAAGAGACTTTCTGATGATAGCCATTTTCACCGGGACCTTTTTGCTACTAATAAAATGCTTCTTCATAACGGTTTTAATTACAACATTATTAATAGGGCTTATACATATCAAAAGAAAAAAGATTTTGATACATCAAAAATTAAGACAATTTTGCCATATATAAAAGGAGTAACTGATAGAATTAGTAACATTTTAAAAAATAATAATATTCACACAATTTACACTACTTATAAAAAAAATTAGTGAAATATTTCCACTTCCTAAAGATAAAATTGCTTTGGAGTGTCATGGTGTATATGAAATTCCATGAAGGGTCTGTCCACATACATATATAGGACAGACTAATCGTAGAATAAATATTAGAAAGGAAGAACACATTCTGGCAATGAGAGAAAAATTTAATTCATCAGCTATTTATTCTCATATAAAATTAACAAATCATGATATCAATTTTGAAAAAACAAATATTTTAGCAAAAATTGAACAATATGACCAGAGATTGCTAAGAGAAGCTATAGAGATTTTTAAAAGGCCCAAGAGCATAAATGAAAGGTGTGAATTAAAAAAGATTAACAACATTTGGAAGAAGCTATTGGAAGAGAAAATAAATTTTAAAACTTCTCAACCAATAGAATTTGAATATGAGGAGAAAGAAAACGATAAAAACGGTTTTAAATCTCACATGCATTCTTATGATTTGAGAAAGAGGACGCCCTGAGGAAGGTACTTGATATTGTACTGAAACGTCAGTATTTAGCTTTTTCACTACATGGAATATCCCGCAAATAGTAATAATAATATGACATATATATATATTGCAAAAAGCAATGCTGCCAATGGTGAACCCTGGGGAATCCCTTTGTTTGGTATAAAGAAATCAGATTGCCTCATATAATTTTTAATTGAAATCCTGTTATTACTAATGTAGTTTTCAATTGCATTTACCAACATACCATGTTCAGGTATTAATTCCGATAAATTATTTATCAAATAGGACCAATTCACCAAATCAAAAACTGATCTAAAGTCAATCTTCACAGCATAATATTGAGTCAATCCCAGCTCTTTGGCATATTTCACAGCTTCTTGAATTTTCATTGCTGCATTGATAGGGTGTCTACCCTTGATTTCATGATGTGCCTTCGAAATCTTAGAAAAAATCAAAGAATGAAGTCTCTTCAATAGTATCCTTGCTAATATCTTTGAGTCTATGTCTTCTATTGATATATGTCTTAGCTCTTCTAATGTTGGTGTCTGTGTTACTTTAGCCTTCTTAATATTAAACAAAACCCTATCACTAATGTATGGCCATTTTATCTTTTGACAGCACATTTGATTGAAAAACTTCCACATTGGCTCTATTAGAGCATAATCTATTAGTTTATAAATATTAGCTGGAATTGAATCATTAGCATTAGTAATTATTTTTTTAACCTTAATATTTCTTCTTTTATTTCTTGCCTCATGATGTAATCTTTTGTAACTTCCAACACTTCACTTTTATAATCCTGTATAGACCCTTTGACTTTGCCAAATTTTCTTTTTATATTATTATAGATATATTCATCAACTCTTATCCCTGACACAATATCATCATCATTATTTTTAATGGAATATATTCCTTACGTGTGTTGTATATAAACTTTACCATAATTAATCACTGGTCTAGATAAATTGCCTAGAATAATTTATAATTCTTACATTTTTACTACCACTGATTCTGATTTTACTATTATTAATGTTAGTTTTATTAATTGTATTATTTTAATGAGTAATTTTTCAGGTTCAACAACTTAGCCAGATAGTGTGAGATAGGTCACCTTTTCTGGAGATCTTCCACTTTTGTGGTAGTGAGAAGTTTACTAAATAGATCTGTCTATGAGTACAGTGAAAGTTTTATCCCAAATTTAGTTTTAATCTGATTTATTAGTAATTGTAACGCCTCAACCAAAGTTTACAACTATGATCAAATTGGCTACTAAATCTATTCCAACCATTGTTTTTTTTTTAAATTCTTGAGAGCTTGAGTTAAAAAAACACATCAGTATTGTTATGTATATTATTATGAATAGAAATGCAGTTCCACAACCATACAAACCCATTATCGTAGTATAAGGAGATAGCTAACTGTTTGATAAGTTCATGGTAACTGATGGATCCTTTATTAAACTTAACACTAAAAGCAATAAAGACAAAAGGGAGACAGAAAAGTATGTTTCAGAAACCATATCTAACTTATGAAGTCAATATTTTAACATGAAAGCAGGAGCTATTCTTGATTAAGCTATTATTATTATTAGTTAATCTCAATTTAAACTACTATCCTCTATTTGTGGAACTTGATAGCACCATAAATGTAGTATCTGATTAAATATATAATATATACCATTTTATAGAATATAATTTTTCATAAAATTGATAGTAATATATTATTATTGTTGTTGTAGTATATACGAGCGCTTTAATATGCTGGGTGAAGAAGCTATTAGTGGTAACAAAAACAACTAAAGTAAATTAATCAGTGCTGTTGATCAAATATTTCAAATATTTTTAACATCACTGACCCAAGAAAAAAATTAAAAAAAAAAAAAAAGAACTAGATTCAGTATTAAACAATAAGGATTGCCAATTCCTCAACAAGCTTTATGATAAATGCTTAGCCAGAGCCGGCATTTAAAATATCTCTGTCAGGAACCCTCTCCCCAACCCCTGACCATGGTTTCATGCTTTGGCACTCCTCAGAGAGGTTCCAGGGTAGGTTCAGACCCTAGATCTAAAAATACCAACCCAAAGCCAAGCACTTATCTAAAAGCTATCTATTGAGATAAGTGCTTGGTTTTGGGTTGGTATTTTTAGATCTAGGGTCTGAATCTACCCTGGCCCCTCTCTGAGGAGTGACAAAGCATGAAACCATGGTCAAGGGTTTGGGGGGGGGGGTTTTCCTGACAGATATTTTAAATGCTGGCTCTGGCTAAGCATTTATCATAAAACTTGTTGAGGAATTGGCAATCCTCATTGTTTATAACTTACAAGCTTAAGAGAATAGGGTCATGTGATCTATGACACTTATTTTGACTATTTTTAGATTTAGTATTGTTTCCTTTGAAATCTTTTATAACTAATAGAAAGAAACAAAGTTTTAAAGATTGATTAGAGGAATATTTGCTATGTTTTTTTCTTCTTATATTTATATTTCTTTTTTTTTTTTCGTATATTCTAAAATATTCAACTCCCCTTGAAAGTAACAAAATTTTGTGGTAGCTATGTTACCACTAAGAAAACAAGCATTGATTTCATTGTATTTTCATATAGAATCAATTTTCCCAAATAGCTTTATCTTTTATAGTATTATTTTATAATAAAAATCTGGTTATAATGAGAATCTGTTTTATTTCATAAAAACACACAGTCCATTTGATTGCTTTATAATTGCTATCGTGGGCCTCTGTGATAGAACAAACATCATTAAATTAGAAGATATTTTAAAAATAAAAAGATTTGAATTCCTTTATTAATTGTGAAAGAAACTTATATCAAGAGTCTCTGAAGATTTTTCAATTTCTGTTTGAAATATAAGAATTTATTTATTTTCATTGTTTTTCTTTTTATAAATTCAAATCAATATTGATCAACAGTGCACTTTTCATTGTTTTCTGTCATCTTCTGTGCGGTCATCATTCAAGAAAGTTTTCTGGAGGTCTTAGTATAGATAGTTTTAAACTATTTGGATAATTCCCATAGAAGGTGTCAAATCTGAATTTTTGTTGTATATGTTTCGATTTGGATATGTTCTTATATTCGCTAGGCAAAAATAATAATTTAGGTGATATTCTTTTAACTTTATTTGGAGCTCTGAAACGTGGTTTGATATTTAGCATTAAAGTTTTATCCATTCATCTGTGAAAATTTTTTCATTACAAAACAAATATGAAGGATCGGACTTTTTATATTAATGAACCACTTTACACCCAAATTAACATCTCAAAATATTTTTGTAATGCAAGTTAAAATTTTATCTATGAGAAATGAAAAGAAATACTTTTTTTATGTAAAAATGATATTAAAAATAACATGAAACGTCAAGCGCTATTAGCCGAGAGGTCATCGCGGCCGCCTTGCAAGCAAGAAGTTGGTTGCAGACGGTTGTGGGTTCGCGTCCCGGCCGGTGCTATGACACATGAAAAAAAAAATAATAATAACGTAAAACACTTAAAATATTCCGCAATGAACTTTCTGTTTCATGTTGTATGCGAGTGACACGCAACCTTTCTTATCATTAAATTCTGACTTTGTTATATCAACTTTTATATATAATGTAGTTTCTCTCCAGATTTAAAAAGATTAATATGTTTAAATTTCCGTTAATAAAATGCTGAGCAACTTCAAATTATTTCTTAATTATTACTATTTATTTCTCGTTTGCAATTTTTAGGCAAAAACAATCAGTGTGAAAATAAAAAGTGATAAATTTGATGTCCGAAGCAGAAGTCATACGCTCAATTATCCGACATGTAATGTAGAAGAGGTATTTAATGTCGCAAAGAAATTGCTCAAAGCAGAATTTCAAGCTGATAAAAATAAAACTTTGAAATTGAGGTTACTAGGTAAGAAAGTCAAGTGTTAAACTAATTTTTTTTTTCAGCAAACTTACATCTACTAAAATTTATATATATACGCATGTTTTTTTTTATATGTCATAGCATCGGCCGGGACGCGAACCCACAACCGTCTGCAACCAATTACTTGCTTGCAAGGCGGTTGCGATGACCTCCCGGCTAACAACGCTGTATTTGTAGACTTTATGCCATATTATAAAAATGTATTTAATCTACCTTTTTGTCAAAAAACTTTATAGAATTTTACTTCTCGTGATAGATAAGAAAAAAAAATGAAATTCAGGATTGGTGTTTTGTATTATGTTTTGTTTAATATTCTTTTTAAATATATTACTATGCGTCTTTTTATGGAATTAGTAAATACCAGATTTAGTGTACTATATTTTTTGACAGCATTAATAATATTTGCAAATAACTAAATGTTAAGTAGAACTGGTTGAATTTGTAAAATGGATTTACAATAACGAATATAAAGCTTAGACTTCAAAGGAATATTTTATTGTTATAAAATGTAAAAAAAAATTACATGAAAGCAAAATATTTAAATAATTACAATATATAATATAATAAACAAACTTTCTTTGAGAAGTTTTTATTGTTGTAAACATTCATTGATTAATAAAGAATTTATTGATTTTTAAATGATTTATATTATTCTATAAGTAATATAGGGTATAGGAGCACAGACTTTTACTCCACCCACCTCTCTCCACTCTATCTAATAACACTGATACACCTAAACACATATATGCTGAAAAGATAAATAATCACCAATATACGTATTTCATGCTAAACCAGCAATCATCAGTTGGTCCAGACTACGTATATTGGTGATTATTTATCTTTTCAGCATATATGTGTTTAGGTGTATCAGTGTTATTAGATAGAGTGGAGAGAGGTGGGTGGAGTGAAAGTCTGTGCTCCTATACCCTATATTACATATATATATATAGCCACAGGTATATAACAAGCCTGTGTTTCAGTTATTACTCTATAAGAAAAATGAGGCAGCCATTTGTTTTAGTGAAAATTATTAAAGAGTAGAATCGCAAATAAAAAAATTCCAAAATACTGGAATAAATGTCTCTTGGAATTATTTTAAAAACTCTGTAACTTGTATGGATTTTTTTTTGTCAATTTAATTATTAATAAAATATCCTAAAAGAACCTGTAGAGATTTCAACCAGAAGATATAGATTCACTAGTGGGCTTTACTCTTCAAATCTGTTATTGTAGCTATAAATATGACAATTATTTACTATGTGTTTCATAGTTTGTGTTCATTCAAATATTGATAGGACTTTGACTGTTAAATTCTATTTGTGAAACATATAAGTTCAATATCATTGGATTTGTTTTAAATCTGCTGATGAGACTCCAGTTGTGTTTAGGAAGATCAAATCCAATTGTCTTGAAATAAGTGGAAATCTAATTGGATTTGCATATTATTGTGATTGTAGAAGGTTATTAATTGATCAGTAGGTAAAATAGGACTTTTCGTATGGACTTTATGCTGTAAAAAATTCAGATGTGTAACATATTGGTGAGATATATCTGTTGGTGGAATTATTGATAATGGTCTAAGTGATAGAAATAAAGAAATTGGGTCATTTTGTATATAAATTTAATATATTAATTAAATATAAACTGAATTCACTTAACATAGTTATTTTCTACAATATATCAATTTTTAATTTGAAAGTTGTTGAGCAATTCATTGTAGATGTAAAGTAGGCAACTTTAATTTGGACAAGAATACTGAATAATGCCATTTTTTGCATAATGTGATAACCATGTTTTTCATAGATGCAATAGATTGGACATATGCAATGACTGACCAGCTACACTGTCAGTTCTATTTTCATATTATGAGAAAAAATAGTGAAATCTATAACTGAGAATTCTATATATATTGACCAGGGTAGAAATATGTCTACATTTATTGGTAGAACCTGTAGATATTTCAACCTAATTAACTGTAGAATATAGCACTGTTATTTTTTTGATGTCATGAGTAATTGCCAGATCGTACATTGTAGATTACAAATTTTATTTCTCTAATTAGTGTAGAGACAAAATTTGAATGATTTTTTCATCACTTATTCTTGTAGAGATTTTAAATAAAAAGTTTGAAGAGACATGCATTCATAAGAGAATTTGGCGGTTTTGAATTATCTATATAAAAAAAGTGAGATACATATCCAATAAGGGAGATGCACATTTCCTATTTAAATTTGTATTCACTAAAAAATAAACTAAAGAGTGAGAGAGTTCAGCGTTTGTAAGTTTCAATATAAGATTAAGGAAAGTCTAAGAGTCAAAATCAAACTTTATTATCACAAAAGCATATAATTTTGATGTCTTTAGATGTCCTAGAATTGTTTAAACACTGTTATTATTTGCAATGTTGAAGCACTATTTTTAACACATTGTAATGAGATAGCAATGAATGTGTTTTTGTTTTTTAATAGTTCTTTCAAGAATTTTGATTACAAATTGTGTTATGGAGATGAGTTCCAAATTTTGGAGAAGAAAGGATATATTTGTTCTTTGGTGGAACCATTGTTACTGGATATAAACTAAAAAAAATATTTGTATTGCTTAGAATGAAAAGATGAAATGAGGAAATGGTTGAATGTTGATACAAATATATTTAACACAAAGCTGAATGGTAATGATATAGCAGTTGTTGTTCAATATAATCATAACTTTGTGATTGTTTCCAACCAAGTAATAGTATCTGGAATAAATGGTGGATGTTTTTTGTATTCCATTATTAAATGAATAGAAAACAATATTTTCTCTTTCATTGTATAATTGAAAAGATTGTAATAATGGCTTTTTGATGTGTATGGTATTTAAGCTGATAAACTTTTTAAAAGAATTCAATAAAAATTATAACCTGTCTTCTTCAGATCTTGGCATATTAAACAATTCAAAACAAAGCAAAACTCTCCATATAGTAGTGCCATATTGTTCTAACAAGAGCAATCAATGGATGCCAGAAGACTTGTGCATAAAATCCCTATCTAGTGCCTACTCATCCAATATCCCCAGACTAGTTTTTGGCTTGTGGCCTTCATCATTGAGGAGCCTTTGATCTGAGAGCACTGCACTTAAAATCTAGGTTTGATTACAATATGATAATACGTATTATTTACAGAACTTTAGGTGTATGGCAATTTTCAATATATATATGTATATAAATTGTTAACCAATTGATAAATTATAAATAAATCTAAATAATAGACAACTCATTGATATATATATATAATATAAATACTGCATATATTATTGATTAAAATGAAATCTTGAGAAGGTTCATATTAGAACAAAAATAAATTAGATGATATTAAATTAAGTTGCATATCAATGATGTGTTTATTATTTTGATTTATTTATAAACTATTGATTATTATAATTTTTTTTTGACAATATTATAATAATTTACTGAAAAATGGTTATAAGAAATATAATGTTGAAAATATTCTTAAGCAATATCTCAAGGAAATGTAATATGAAAAGTAACTATAAGCAAAAACATAGACAAGATACACTTAAAATCTGAACAAAGTTCACAATTTTTGCCTAGTGCACTTTCAATTAAGTTACTTTAGTCATAGTTTATTTCCACCATTTTATGCAAGTTTTAAAATAAAGCCTTTTTCCAAATGCAAATATTTCAGTATATACCCATTTGCTGCACCTCCATCCCAATTATTTGTGAATATTAAACTATGCAAGATAGAATGCCCTCTTTGCTTAATGATAAACTTTGGGGGTGCCTACTACTATAATGGCTCCCAAATGATTGGTCAATGTTTTAGTGATCAATTTGTCTTTAGCTGACTCACCTTTAACTCTTCATTTGAATGCATATCTCAAATCCAAAAAATATACAACTCAATGAACAGCATCGCTTCACATCGTTAGACATCACTTAGCAGTGTGGCTCTATTTTACATATCTTATCAATTCAAATCATTAAGGAATCTCTGGGCAAAGTCAGCTATAATGTGCATAAAACAGAATTTATTCTCCGATGTTTACATTGGCTACACAATAATACAGCTTCATTTAACAATGCCATTTACAAAATGAACAATGGCTGGCCTATGGGTCTTTCTATTAGTGGAATTATTTCAAGCTTTGTGCTTAACATATATAAAGATATTTTATTTCAATATCTTAATTCTGACTCTTCCATACTATGTATGTGAAATGTTGATGATGTGTTTATTTGCACTTCTAATGCACAAATCAACAGCATGCAACCCACTCTTTTGCAAACATTGTCCCTAACATGAACTGAGGAAAATGAAGATAACCATCAAGGCATCGTGTTCTTCAATATGTACTTTCATCTGAATTATAAAAATGCTCATTAAACCTATCAATGTTTGAGATGCCATATGCCCTGAAACCATCACTCCAAAATCTCACAAGCTTTCTGATTTAAAGACTTTTTTACACCACAATCATCATTTGTATAAGTTCAAGTCAGATAAGAAAAATAATATTGACTTCTCACAGATTTGCATAACATTGGTTATAAAAACAAAATATTAATTCAAATTGTCAAAAAGTTTTATATCAACCTTAGACACCAATTTCTGGAAACTGATAAGAAACCCTAGTCTTCACTGCTTATATATTCCTAATATTACTCATCACTTTACTAAAATTTGCTCTACAACTCACCAAATCACTCTACACATCCCTCCTCCTCTAAACTGACTTATTAATAATACAAAAGACATTCTATCTCCAAACCAGAAATCACAAATTGTTTTAAGATCACAGGTCCTCAAATTAACTGCCATGTCCTATGTTATGGAGAATTGAAGGTCAATCTGTCTATCTTATTAGCACAACATCAGTACATCTATAGCCATGCTCAAACCCAAATGGATACTAAATCAATTTTTGTGAGTACAATGGCACCAAGCGTAAATGGAAACGGGCCTGGCATATCGCAAAAGAATAAACACTTTTAACAAGAAAGTCTCCTGCATGCTACACACTAAAAAATAGTATACTTAGGCAAATAGTTAGCTATTCAATTATTCTAATCACCCATTCATGTCTCTCTAATAAAGCCAGCAATCTTCTCTCCTCGGTCAGATGCTATGACTATGTCTAATATAATAGTCAAAAGAGCACTAGGCAAAAATTGCAAGCTTTATTCAGATTTTAAGTGTATCTTATATACATTTTTGCATATAGCTATTTTCCAGAATATAATAAATGATATATATATATATGCATACACAAACTAAGATTATAACATAAACAAAATTTTAAAAAATAATAATTTTGTTATTAATAATAAATTGAAGGAGGACATTCTTGTGAGAGTGAGTGTTCTCACTCATTCACATTTACTCAAAAAATAATAATAATAAACTTACTGTACTGTATGTTTATAACTTTTTAAGCTAAAATGGACAATGATATGCCAGATTCTTCTAACAGACTTTGATTAAATTTTCAGACATAATACAATAATGTCTATCAGAAATGGGTCATATCTTCTATCCATTAATTCAATGCCTTATCAAAAAAAATATGTTTTAACATGGTTATAGATTTAACAGCTTTAAGAGAATAACAACACAAACATGTTTTTTTTTTCTCTTCAATATTTTTTATAAATTCATTCTCTTTCAACATATGTTCCATTTCTGAACATCATTTTTTTCATTACAAATCGATAATTTTCATTTTATCACTTATTAAGAAAAATATGAATTCTTTTCAACTACATTTAGAAAACATTTTATCAAACAAAATAATGTACTCGATCAAATCATCAGAAGAGAAAAAGGCTAAGAAAAAATGTCTGCATTTGCAACCTATTTAACAAGAAGACTCAGTTAATAAACAAAATTGTGACAGAATTGATGAGATCTCTGCAAGATGAAAAAACAGTTGCTAACATATCATTTTGAGAAACACTCGTAAAAATGTATTAAATTTATGAATTTTCACATTTTTAGTTGTTTTTTTTTTTTGTTTGTTTGTTTATTTACATTTTTTGATAGCATATAATTGAGATAGTGAATACTGATATAGCATATCAAGGCTTTCCTTTACTTTCAATATTGTTTTAAGCCTGTCTTATTATCTTATGTTAATAAACAGATTTATTTAACAACTTTAATCCTTTTTTTTTAATTTTAAATACACAAGCTTATTTATATATGCAATTCAAATTTGCATCTAATAACAAATGCTACATAAAAACTATAAAAATCATAAATTCATATTAGGATATAATAAATTAACCACAAATTAAATTATAATATAAAGGATGAATTGTATTTACTTTATCTGCACTTCAGATGTCAAGTTGTTATGAAACACAGCAGATGTCGCCACACTCGAATTAAGATTTAAGAATAAATATGAAAAAAGTGATTATCTTTTCCCAAACCCAGTATAAAAACCAATAATTCACTTTCTGTATAAAGGGGATTTAGATACAAAGGTTATAGAGTTGACAAAGATTATGTTGTGGAAATTGGATGGAGCAGAATATGGGAAAATTTAGAGTGGGCAATGGAAAATAAAGTGGCTAACAGGTTTATTTGGGCATAATTGTTGAGATATTCTTGACTTCATTTAAGGAGAAGCCACAATACATCACATCAAGACTCGAAGGGGATCTATAGCAACAAGAGAATATACATGTAAATGGAAAAATATGGGTGATTTAGTCTGGAAATTGTGTAAGGAAGGCATAGAAAATGGGCATTTGTTAATTGAATGTAAATGCTTGAAAGCAGAAAGGGTACAAATAATGAAGTTATGGAAAAATAAATGTGAGTAAAGTGATTATACAGAATGTGGATTATTGATTTTTATGCTGGGTTTGGGAAAAGATAAGGGGGATTTAGATATAAAGGTCATAGACTTGACAAAGATTATGTTGTGGAAGTCGGATGGAGCAGATTATGGGAAAACTTAGGGCGGGGAATGAAAAGGGAAGGTAAAGTGGCTAACAGGTTTCTCTGAACATAGTTGCTGAGAGATTTCTGATTCCATTTAAGGAGAAGTCACAGTGCATCACGTCAAGAAAGTATCAATGTGGTCATGATTCCATTATAAATGACATAGTTGATTAATTGATTTCTTTATAATATGGATTTGCTCATCAAAAGTATGAATGTTTATATTTGTAGGTTTTCTATTTAACCAAATATTTAATTGTTTGTTAGCTGCTGAAGCACCTAAAGGGGCAAGTTAGGTTTCAATTTAGCAATCTTTAGCTATTCAGACTTTCTTGCAGTGAATGGCCAATTAATATATTGTTGTAACTAGAAACAAATTATCTAAAAAGCTTATGCTAACACTAGTAATGATTATAATAAAAAATAATTTATTTTTAACAAAAAAAAAAGCTTGAAATAATATAAGAGCAGTGGTAGAAGAATTTGATTCTTTTAAAAATTTTATCTGGTGAATAGGATTTGAAAATAGAGATTTAATTTTTAATCACATCATCCCAATTTTTTTCTCTCTTTTTCCTTTATGATTTGAAAAATCTACCTATCATTTTTTATTTGTTAAACTTTACATGTTATGGAATTATATATTTAACACTCAAATATAATTCAAAAACTTTGAATGATGGATATCCATAATTCAACAGTATTTCACTGGTAGACACCAAGATGGTGCCAAGATTTAATAAAATTGTTATTGCCATTTAAGTTACATCTAAGGTGTTTTGTTTACTAAATTATTTTGTGTTTTATTTTCTGCTTTAGATAAAGTATGCAACTATATTTTAATCAAAAGAATTTTTGCTTAATATATTAAAAAATAGTAATTGTCTTATTATTAATAGAAATAATCTTATCAAGCACATTTTTGATTTTGAAGTAAAGGTAGTCAATGTTTGTGGCTCATAAATTGTCTGGCTAAAGGCAAGTTTAAATAACTAGCCAATAGAATATTATAATCAAATATTATCACCTGATGATTATTGATTGTAGTTCACTATTGATTTTCATTCCTTTAATATAGTTTCTTTATCATAGTAATGTTTTGGACTACTTTTTAAACTTCAATAAACTTTTATGTCATTGTGTTGTATAAGTAGATAACATATCTATGTAAACTGAATATATTTTTTAAAAATTAAAGAAATCTTAATTTTATATTTAATTTAATTTCATGTTTAATTCTTGAAAATATTCATTAGTGAAATTTATTTTAAAAATTGTAAGTTTGTAAAATCATTTTTAAAACAACTTATTCTTAAACAAAATAAGAAATTTCTGTGCAGGAAGTTAGTTATCTAAAGCAATATTTGTATCCAAATACTAGTAAAATTTACCTTAACGTTGTACTAAATGTTTATTTTCAGTAAATTCTAACCAGATGATAATTTGGTGATAATCTGTTATGATAAGAAATTTTATGAATTCCTATAAAATGTTTTGAAGCAATTCATCACCTGATACCCTATTATTTTTGGTTAAAACAGGAAATGTTCTGACACTCAGAGAAGGTTAAGCTCTTATTGTAAATCTCATGGAATATGTTTGAAATCAAGATATTGATTTTATTTTTTAAGATTGAACTTTTCATCCAGTTTTTATGCATTATTAAAAATGTAGTTTACACTATCTTGTCCATTAAAGACATTTCATTAATTGTAATTTATACTTATCTCAGGTCAACCGTGGTAATTCTCTGATAATATCTAGTCTCAATCATATCCTATAAATACAGTTTGAAAAATAACAAGAGTAGTAGTATTAAATCTGGTTCAGCTTTCAAAATTATTAAAATATGCAAATCTTTTCATCTGATTAATGATTAATTAACCTGCCAAGATGGAAATAGTATAGCATCTTGATTAAACTATAAAGACTTTGGAAAAGTATATAAGTAAATTGAAGAGTCAGGATATTGATTCTATTTTTTAGGGTTGAACTTTTCATCTAGGTTTTAGACATTATTAAAAATGATAGTTTGCTGATATTTTCTTCTTTGCACTATCCTGTTCATTAAATTCATACATATTCCAAATCAGCTTGGTACTTCCCTGATAATATCTAGTCTGGATTTTCTCCTATAAAGTCATATACAGCTTAAAATATTCCAAGAATAGTAGTATTAAATCTGATTTAACCTTTGAAATTATTAAAATGTACAAATTGTTTTATCTGAGTAGTGATTAACTCACATGCTAAGACTTCGGAAAATATAAAATAAATTGATTTAACTTTGAAGATAAAGACACCATGATCTTATAGTATTGAAATAACTAAATGTCACTCACAATATTATCAATAATTATGTAATGTAGTATGTCTATATTTCATTATGCAATGAACATTTTGTTTAAATTAATATTACTTTTATTATTTTAAAGACAATATAATCTACAAATAATATGTAAATAATATATCTAAAAAAATACAATAAGTGAATAAATAAGTGTATATATATACTTATATATTTTTAAACTAAAATCTTACATAGATGAATCCATAAAACATGTTATATATATATATATATATAATATACTTTATGGGTTAATCCATGTATAATTTTATAAATATACTGACATTTCAGTTTGGTTACACAAGCCATCAACTGGGTGATAAATACAATATTTTAAAGTTGATTGTAGAGGCACTGTAAAAGAGGAAGTTGTTTGCATGCGTCATCATGTTTGTTGTTACAATTTGGTCTTTTTAATATCTCAATGTCTTCTCTGATCATACCTTGGTAGAGAGTGACACCTTTGGATAGGATTGTGGTATTAAAAAAAATGACATTGTGACCTGAATTCATAGCATGGAATAAGAATGCCAATGATGATGAGTATTGCTTAACTGTGTTACCATGTTCATCTCTTCTAGTACTGATTTGATGATTTCTCATACCAACATAAACGGATTTATAAATGTCACATGAAGATGATGTTACTAATTTTTTTGATAAGTAGTATATGAGTATGTATTGTTTTTATAGTATAGCATTTTAGTATGCATCCAGTACTATTTGTAGTTCCTTTTATATATGGATCACAAATTCTACTAGATGTTTCTTCTTTTTGTTTTTGTTTTTCATTTTGATTATTTTGGGCTTGAATTAAGGCTTGGTGAATACTTTTTTATTATAAGCATTAGCTATTAAATATTCAATCCCTCTTGGGGTTCATATAGTTTATGAAATCTCATGTGGCATTTATAAAGCATCTTACATAGGTATGAGCAATCACTGCATCAGTACTAAAAGAGATGAACAAATGCAGTTAAACAGCACTTATGAGCAGCAGCAATGGATTCAGGTCACAATATTGACTTCTTTAATAACAAGATCCTATCCAGATGTGACACTCTCTAGCAATGTAAGATCAGTCATTGAGACACTAAAAAAAAAAAAAAAAATTGTATCAATAAATGTAATGACCCATGCAAACTTCCTCTTACTTTGAACAATTTGTTTAAAAACATTACTCTAAAAACATTCTGACTTATTTTTATATTTAGAATTTTATATACCTGTTTTTTCTATTGGTGGAATTTTAACATGTTATAAACTAGTGTTTATAGCACCTCTATAACCATCTTTAAAATAGTCTATTTATCATCCAATTGATGGCCTGTGTAACCAAGCCGAAACGTCGATATAGTAATTATAAAAATTATGCACGGATGAACCCACAAAGTATATAATTTATATCTGTAACCGGTGAAAATCTTTGTATCAATATATGTATAATCAGCTGTATGAGTAATTCTTTTCAAGGGCAAGCGTTCAAATGTCAAAGCGACATTAAGCGTAATAGTTTCTTTCTATTAATTAAGCTGATTTTTATTTAATTATCATCAACTGAGAATCAATCCAAGAAACTTTAGCTTTTGATAGTTTTCATTACTATGCTAAGCCATAAAATGCTATAATAAAATGAACCAATAAAAATCCTGAGCATAAAAAGAAAATGGGTATAATCATTAAGCAAATGTTTGCATAATATGAAACTTTCAAATTTATCATTTGTAAATTTTAAAATTAGTTACTTCTAAAGTCAAAAGATGGCAGAGCAATATAATAAAATAAAATTGTTGAGAGATTCTTGACTCCGTTTAAGGAGAAGCTACAGTACATCACATTATATTTTTTTTACTGTAATTCGACTAAAACTGTTCTGGGGGGAATAAATAAGCATTTAATAAAAATTATTTACGAACACCTACGGTGTGTTTTCATATATATATATATATTGTATACTAATTTAGAATTGGAGAAACAACTTTTATTTAAGTAGTCCCTTGAAAAATTGCAAAACGAAAGTCTCTCTGGCATTTTTTCAAGGAATAGTAATGAAGGAAAGAGAACTTTTTATTAAGATTTCGCGGACCGGCAGAAGTTTACAGATAAATTTTCGTAAAGATGTAACCTGCTTAGCCTTAGATAATAAGCATAATTGTTATGACCAAAACAGCACACTAGTTATTGTGTATTGTAATGGTGTTGCTTACCTTCACATGCTGAACACAGAAAACAGTATAATAACAATCGTTCTCATTAATGTGCTTGCATTCCTATGTTTATTATTTCATTGTTAAAACATTCAAGAATAAAATGTTATTTACCTGAATGTTGGGAAATATCCTAGCTAGTGTAATTACATGGCAATGATTATGATAAATGTAATATCTGTATTTAATGTTAAATATACAAGATGGTTATATATATATGGAGGTTGTCTTTTGATAGTAGTAAGGGCAAAATAGAAATCGCGTAATTAATCACCGTACAGTCAAAAAAAAATTCGCCGTATTTTAAATCTGAAAAAATAAAACGAAACGTGTAAAAGTCTGAAGTTTTGATGTTATTGTAATTTATTTTATTTTTTTTTTGTACTGGTGTGTTGAAATGATCAAAAAATGTAATTAATAGGACAAGTTGAATGTATTTGAAATATTTAAATAAAGTTAAATTTTTCTTAAGACATTCAATACTCATATTAAATCATGGAAATAGTCCAAACAATAAATACAACTAAAACATCATGATCACAAACCTTCAGGAAAACAATAACCTTTATATATTTGAGAATTGTTTTTTTCTATTATTCATATTCATAAAACCATAGGTTAGCATTGTATCCACATATCTGAAAGATTTTTTTTTTTTTTTTTGGTAATTGTTACATGGTGAAACATTGTATCCACATATCTGAAACATGTCTTTGGATAATTATTATAAAGTATTACATGGATAAACATAAACACTCACCAATGGTTCAAAGTTGAATTAGCAAAGCTTTAGATCTGGATTTAAAAAACTAAATTAGCAAAGTGTCGAGGTATCTAAGATAAAATGGAGTTTAAATAGTCTTTCTAATCATGCTGAACAAGCAGCTATTAGAAAATTAACATATTTGAGATAACAAACTGCATATTCAAAAATATGGCACAAAAAAGCTCTTTCTAAAATAAATAATGTTTATCAGGTTAAATGAAGCAGAAAACCCCTTAATTATAGATGTATTAACATGGCAATGTGAATTTTAGCACTCATGATGGTGGAAAGTAGTTTTAAAAGATGTCATACCTGAGGCAGCATTATTTATGGTAAACAAGTTTCATTAATAAGAGACAGCTTAAATACCCATTTTTATTTTAAACAAATTTTAATATTAATAGGCAAATTATGAAAGCATATTTAAGGTCAGCATTAACAAATTTATTTATGCAATATTGTAGTCTTGGAAACAAAGAAACTTCAACTAAATTTATTACTTTTTGACTCTTAATCAGTTATTCTAGAATAGGAGTTCCCAATCATGTCCAGGGAGCATAATAAATAGCAGATAAATAAATGTAATATGATATTAATAAATCAAAATAGTTATGTTATCAACATTTTTAAACTATTTTATGTTGGTTCTATCTGTCAATCACACCAGCAACATTTCAGGTCTTTTTTCAGACATGGAATCATTGATATTACATAGACTTTTTTCTTCCTGAAGGGTATGATAACTCAAAATTCCCAGTTAAAATTCAAGATATGTAGTGAAATTTCCAGGTCGGCTCACCTCCATGGCAACTGCACCTCCTGCACATGTCTCCAACTGCATATTTCTTATTATAATGAGTAGCAAGTACTGGATGATTCAATAAAAGTCAAGGGAGTACAGGAACCAAAAAGATTGGAAATCCTGTTCTAGAAGATAAGTGAAATCTCAAGAAATAAATGAAGAGAATATCAAAGAAAATTATATGGAAGTATTTTACAAAGAAAATAGCTGACATCTACTTAAGTTAATTACAATTTCTGGGTTAGAATAAAAATTTGCCAAAGTTACAAATAAAATAGGAATGATGCAAAGACATCTAAAGATTAAAACTGGGAGAAAGGAATAGGAAGCAATAGCACAGGGTGAGCTGAGTCTAAATTTCCAGTTGTTTTATTACAGTCTAAATTATCAGCTGCAGATAACCAGATTTAATCAAAGGATGAAATGTTTATTGTTTTATATGTGTATGATTTCTACAGTATATATATAATTAAAAAAGCAAGTCATATATAACGTGACATTACTTTTATAAGCTTGTAGTTATAAAAATGCAATACAGAGAGCATACCAATAGCTCAAACAAGCTCTTAATTAATAAGTGCGGTATGAGAAAATATTTAAAATCTATATATATGTAATAAATTTTATTGGGTAAAAAGATAGGCTCCAAAAGTAAATAATGGCATTCAGTTTTTTTCTCTGTGCCATATTGTTATCAAAATTAAAATACAAGAGAGAAAAATCACTCACAGAAAGCTTACAAGTACATTAACCAATCTTCTTCTTATACATAAGACCAGTGATGACTTTATGACTTAATAAATCTAAGCTTCTTTTGGTCAGTCATGTGGAAAAGATTAGTCACATCTGAATTTATACAATAATTTCTGTTGATCCCATGATTTTAAAATTTTCAGATAATAAAGAAATGTAAATTAAATTTCTAGTCTAAGCTGCAATAATTTTGACAGCTTTTAAAAGAGAAATTATTGACTAAATTTGACATTTCTGAACAAATATTGCTCAAATGTGATAGTTGTTAATGCTTATTAAAAATGGGTTTTAAAAATGAAATCTAGTAGTGAAAGATTTTACGTTTATTTTTCTTTACAAATAGGATTATTTCCTGCACTTACTAGAATCAATAAAGTTATACAAACGCATAGCATTTATTACTTCTGTCAGTATTAATGAAAAAGGGTGACATATATGTATATATACGTTTAATATTAAGGTGTGAAATATTAACAAAGCTTAAAGGAACTTTACATACTAATGTTATCTAAATACATAGCTAGTATATTAGTGAACGTATATATTAAATTTGATGAAGATTATATAAGTGTACTAATTTTCTTCATTAATTCATGGTATTGGCTTACTATAATATGTCTCTATATGCAATAATGAACTATCAAACAATTATATATGTGCATAATTAGAAGAACTGTTAACTTATTAATAAAATAAGTTTTTACATTTGTCAATATATATATAATAAATTTTAAAATTCAACTAAACAAATATAAAATAAATAAACTATAATGTAAATATATAAGATCAATATTTAAAGAACAAATTAAAGATGTGAGATATTTTCAGTTGTATAATGGTGGTTTTCTTTAAATAATGAATAGGAAGTTCGATTTTATAAGTGATATTTTAAATAAATTGTCATATAATTCCTTAGGCAGTGTGAATTTTCAAACTAAAAATGTGGTAATTTATTAATTTGCTATATGGTATATATGTAGTTGTTTTTAACTTTATATATATGTTGAAACGAAGATTTTCACAGGTTGCATATATAAAAGACATATTTTGCGGGTTCATCCGTGTTAAAAAAATTTTAAATATAGCTATTCCAATGTTTCGACTTGGTCACACAAGTCATCCACTGGGTGATAAAAGATAGAAAGATGGTTGTAGAGGCGCTACAATCACTAATTTGAAAAAACGTTAAAGTTCCACCAATAGCAAAAATGTTAAATTTAAGAATGTTTTTATAAAAATTAAAAAAAAACCTTT
Source organism: Epiperipatus broadwayi (assembly GCA_028023455.1). Lineage (NCBI taxonomy): Eukaryota > Metazoa > Onychophora > Udeonychophora > Euonychophora > Peripatidae > Epiperipatus > Epiperipatus broadwayi. The sequence continues at coordinate 5,115,173 of JAQFVV010006210.1, forward strand.
CCAAATAGGAGGAAGTTTGCATGTATCATCTCACTTATTGATACAATCTGGCCTTTTAAGTATCTCAATGGCTGCTCTAATTTTGTACTGGTAGAGATTATCACATCTGGATATGATCCTGGTACTAGAAAAATCAATTTTATGACCTGAATCTATAGTATGGAGTGAGAGTGCTGATGATGATGAGTGTTGTTTAACTGCATTAGCATGCTCATCTCTCCTAACACTGATGTGATGATTACTCATAACTATGTAAGAAGCTTTACAATTTTTACATGGGATTTGATAAACATCATAAGATTCAAGATGGATTGAATCCTTACGCTTGTTTATTATATTACTGATCTTTTGATGAGTATAAAATGCTGTATCTATATTATAGTGTTTTAATATATGTCCAATACTGTCTGTAGTTCCTTTTACATATGGAACACAAATCCTGATAGCTGATTTATCATCTTTTTGTTTCCTATTTTGTCCATTTTGGACTTGAAATAAAGCTTTTTTTTATAAATTTATAATTATAACTATTTGCTAATAAAACACTATTAATATGATTTATTTCTTCTTTCAGATGTGAATTATCCTATTTGGAAAGATTTTTTTAAAAAAACATTCTTAAATTTAACATTTTTGCTATTGGTGGATACTACGTTTTTCAAATCAGTGATTGTAGCGCCTCTACAACCGTCTTTCTAACTTTTATCACCCAGTGGATGACTTGTGTGGCCAAGTTGAAACATCGGAATATCTATATTTAAAATTTTTTTAACACGGATGAACCCACAAAATATGTCTTTTATATAAATATATATTGTAATAATATTTTTAATGTCTAAATTTTTAACCACAACCATAAATTTAAAAAAAAAATGTATTGGCTTATCAATAAAGTAAATACTGTTGCAAATAAAATGATTGGAAGTAATATTAATATTAGTGATTCTTCTACTCAGTGAAGCAAATTATTAAATTTACCCAAAATGTCTTTCCATGCAGGTTTTATAAATACACAGTGTCTTAAAATTTATATATATGTGTCAAATTTTGTTTTATCGCAGTTAAAAATTTCATTGAAAAAGATAGATATATAAAATTAAGTTTGAAAGAATAACAGACAGAAAGATACAAAATTAGCTACAACAGGAATAAAATATTTAAAAATATGTTTGATATAATATTAACTTTATTATTTCATCTAGATGATTTAAACTACGCTTAATAATAATAATATATGGTTTTTATCATAATGTTCAAACACACGTGAGCATGTATGAATGTTTTATCTGGTTGAATGTATTATAAAATTAAAGGGTAACATCATAAAAATTTTAGTAAATTTATTATTAAAGTAATAATTGGGTGTATTATTAATTATTCTGGAAACCCTAAAGGCAATAAAATAAAATGGAAAGACAAATCATTTAATTTAATATTTTAATAATATAAGTAATTTATTTGTCAAACAATAATGTATGTGTATTTATTTAATTTAAATCATTAATTAATTTAATCTAGTATTTTAATATAATCAAAAATTTAACACTATAGAGTTGAAAATTGCCAAAATATTATCTGTTCCCCACTATTTCTAAGCAACAGTAACAGAATATTCCTGTAAAAATCTTAAAAAACCACTCGTGTTAAAAATTCTTTAGTCTTTTATTAAATTGTGTGCAGAAGAACTGTATAGGATTTAGGTTCAAAATTAGCCATTCTGATATCCTGCATTAAAGTAAAATCTATATAGACAACCAACTAAACATTTGTCTCCTTAATGGCAAATGTTCCTCTACATTGTCCTGGAAGGGAACTAAATGTCTAAAAATGTATATTATGTAATAAAATTTAAAAGGAATGAAAACCAAATAATTGAACTTTAATTACGAAAACTTTTACGAGTTTTTCACGGAATGCTACATTATTTTTTGAACTGCATTATTTATTCATCTCTTCCTTAAACCAGAAATTATTTGCTTGGAATTTACATTTGCTATATCAACATAAAGCTTCAGCTGAGTATTACAATTGGATTAGTGAATTGCTTTAAAATCTAATGTAGCCAGTGGATTAAATATTATTTAATACTATAATGACCACAATAATCTAAAGTTGTGGAGAATTATTACAAAAATGACTGTTAATAAATGGATTTATATTTATCAATATTTTATCTTTAGAAATACTAAGACATTTTATAATCGATAAAAACAATGTCTTAAAGGATTAATTTCTGCATTTAATGCCTAAGAAATATAAAACAAATAATTATAAAATTGAATAATTTACATTTGGCAATCTTTTATCTTCAGAAGTACATTTAGAGATTTTAGGATCAATGAAAACTATACCTTAAGGGATTAATTGTTATTTAATGCCTAAGTATTATAAAACAAATAATTATAAACTTGTCAAATAGTGTTCATAAACTGACCATTAGTGAATTTGTACTCACAAACTCAGTCTTTGTTCTTACACATTTTCTATAAAGATTCAATGTTGTTAAACTTATCCATTAAGATTTCTTCAATCTTAAAATGCCAAGAATTTATAATTGTGAATACATAAAGGATTGTGCCTGAATAATTACTTCTTGGGTGCTTTTAAAGACTAAGAATTATAATTTTAAAGATATAATTATTGAATTTATTTAATTTTATAATATTTAAAGTTTTATTGTTTCTTAAAAGTTCTTATAAAAGAAAGATATGATAAAGAAAATACATGTAACATATTATTTATAAGTGTAATTTGTTATAAATGTGTGTTAATAATTTGTTTACACTTTGGAGATTAGTTGTGACTAGATTTTAAATTAATTAAAAATCTTTTATGACCAAGATAATATTTATTATGTCTTATTGATCTCTTGATGTAACATCATGTTCTGTATAATAAAGATATCTAGAGTATATTTTCAAATATTTATTTAGATTACTATTCTTATTTTTTAACTAAAGAGATGCTTATACAACTCTATGAAGATTATGTATATTTGATTATATTTGTGGCAGTGATAGCCATATATTACTGTTTAGTTGAGATAAACTCCTAACAATACCTTATTATAATTTTAATCCTAATAAAGCTTGATACGCATATTATGTAATGTCACCAGCACCTAGGCTAATCAGGTCAAGTTAACACCATAGTTTTATAAGAATAAGATATATAAGTTGAGGTTTATACTCTGCTTTTTATAAAAGGGTTTAATTTATGAATCTGAAACCTATAATAAAGGGTTACTATTACTTTAATTATGGATGCAGTAAAGCATTCTTGTATTTTGCTTATTGTTAATACTTAAATCTTTAAGTTAAATGCTACACAACATTCTCCAATGGAATGTTCTCATTATAGCATCATATTCCTGTACCTCACATAGGTATTTAACACTACAGTAACCAGTATTTTATTAAGTTTAGTATTACAATATTATTTATTATCTTTTAAACAACTTATCATTAATGTTTTTATGCTTCTATTTTTTTTAAATATTTATATTGTTTTATTGTTAATAAAATTAATTTTATATTTGTTAATTATCCAATTTGTCTTTAATTAGTTAAGGCTCATCATCTACCTGTTTGAAATAAATAAAAAACGGTCATATTGCTTAAAAGAAATATTCTTCCTCCTTTTAGCCACTTGCACCATTTCCATCATAACATTTTATTTATTTGAGATATGAGTAGGTACCATAAAATCTCTTTTGGTCATATTAATAATAAGCCCTTTTCATAATTTTTTGAGGTTAGTGATTTTAAAAAATCATCATTATGGTGTGTCATTAAAACCTTAAGATTGTTCACTCTAATTAATACAACATAAGAATTTATAACCTACCTGCCAGCCTCGTTAAAATATATAAGTATAGTGACTTGATTTATTAATGTTTAACTTACACTTTAGATGTATTAGAGGAAAATCAAACAAGGAATATTAATATTGCTAGTTGTAGATGTGTTTCTACATATCACTGTATTTTTTAAAATATTGTTAAAGAATCTTATATTGTAACATATCCAAAAGAGGGTTTCTTTTATTCTCTGCCTTCCTCTGGATAATACAGTTTCATCTCTCTGTAATAAACCCTTCCTTCTTCTATCATAATAAGGTTGTGCATTTATTAGTTACAATATGTATATTACTTTTTTGCATGTAAAATGCAATTTATTTAGTGGAACCAAAAACACATAAGTTGAAAATTTTTACTATATAAATTTTCCGCAGTTTTCAAAAGTAATTTATTTATTATTTGGATATTAATCTTACGTGTATATACACCAATTTTGTATGACAATTTATCATACAACATATCACACAGTGCATGTTATAACATTCATTAGTTGTTAAATTATCACATGGATTTTTCAACTCAGTTCGAAATTATTATGCAATATTTTAATATAAAAACATTTAATTAATAAGAGGAGTGGGAGAGAAGAAAAAATATTGGTTAATTGTACATTTTTCAATGTTGATTTTGTATTGATTGTTGCAAATTAATTTCTAATGTAATTGACAGATTCATTTGGAATTTTGGTGCTAGTATTATAGACAAAGACACCGTTTGATGGCGCCATTTTCACGCTAAAACTATAAAATATGAACATTCCCAGGCCGTTGATTTTAATCATTTTGATGTGTTTTTTGTAATGCGAAAATAAAAAAATCATCTTTTTAAATATTATTTTTTATTAACATATACAAATTAAATGATAACAATAAATGTAAAATAATCAACAAATTACAATTTGATTCGTGTTTTTTATTTTGCTTTATTAGAAAAAACAATTTTCGATTGGAGATTTTTTTAGTGGGGTTATGGCTTTTTTTGTTGTTGTTGTTGTTTAAAAACTCATAATTGGAATAAAAAGTAAAATTTCTTAGTCTTCCTTTTAAATTTCAATTTGTACAGAGAAACAGATATTATTGTGTTACCATTATTTTTTTATTTTTTAGTCTTCGTTTTACATTTTAATTTTTTACAGAGAAACAGATATTACCGCTATTTTTTACTTCAAATAGAAATTTCAACAAAAAGTAAAAGTTGTTAGGTTTAGGGTTAGGTTTTAGGGTTAGATTTAGGGTTAGGGTTAGTTTTAGGGTTAGGGTTCTGTTGTTTGTAATGCTAAAATAAAAAATTTCACAATCGTATTTTTGTAAATATTTTTTTTATTAACATATATAAAATAAATGATAACAATAAACGTAAAATATATTCAACAAAGTCTAACAGTAGTCGAAGAAAATAAAGAAAGTAAAAGTTTTTCAAACAACAAATATATATATATATATAATGTCTTCTTTACTTATTAACCATGTTTATAATATATGCTTTTTATGAAATTTAAAAAAAGAGTGAGAGAATTGTACTTTTCTTACTGGATAATTTTGTGTTACTGATATTTTTCACTTCAAAAATAAACACACAGTAGAATATTGTTTGTCTCATGGAATGTTACGAACAGTACGTTACTTGACGCATTACCCAATTCCAACTCACTTTACACATATATCTTGTCAACATTTTCCCAATTAAAACTTCAATACAATATGGTGTAAAGAGTCGGATAATTATTACTTTAGAAAATCTGAACATTTTAATACTTCAAAAAATAAAAAAATTCATTCAAAACAACATTTCCATCCAATTCAAATACACACACCCTCTCACCAAGCTGTAACAATTGTATAAACTGTGCGAATTCGCTAAATTTATTTGTTGTGATGTGACATACATGCTGTACTGTAATGCAACATAGCGGCCTGCAATCTGTAGCACAACAAAAAAGTTGTATTATAGAAAACACGGGTTCGAACGTGTCGGCCACAGAAATGGCATTTTTATGTGTTTTAGCACGAAAACGGCGCTAGTACCGGAATTTTTATTCTTTATCTTGAAAATATTTCCAATTTCTTTCTTATTTGCTTTTTAAAAGGCCAATTATAGAAGTAAGTGTTGCCAACTTTTAGAAATTGTCAGCTATATTCAATACAAGTTATGAATAAATCTAACAATCCAAATAAAAATGAACTGGCTGCCTTTGAAACAATAATCTCACCAAATTAAAAGATTAAAATAAAAATTCATTATTTCTTTGGATTCCCACTTCCTGATAGTTTTCTTTTGACTTCACAAAACTAAAAATAAAAACATCACCACTTTATACAGTAATTTGGCATGGATGAACAATGCCAAATCACTCTAAAGTCTCCCTTTTCTTCATAAATGACCTGAGATCTAAATGAATAATATAAAGCGATTTATTTTAAGTATATTTAAAAACTAAAAAAAATAATAATCAAACAATTGAAATGAACAATTCCAAACAATGTTTGCATCTCATTTTCAAATGAAAACATTTTATCAGTATTTGTTTTGAAATTAATTTCTAAAAAGTAAAAACAAAAAAAAGTATTTCTTGTAATGTGTGGGAAAATGTTTTATTTTTATCTTTTAGTTTTCTATTGTATTTTTGGTTGTTTTTTATTCCCTGGTGTTAGCCACGAGAAGTCGCTATTTCTAGATCAATTCCTAGAAATATACTGTTTCACCAGCATTCACCCAACAAAAGAGGAAATTTTCTATGTTATAAATGCAAAAAAGAGTCCTCACGTTATGTTGGACAGCGACAGAAGCAACACAAAGAGATTTCTTTCTATGATAAAACACAGAAAGAGTTCCCGATGGCTGCCAGTTATGGCTTTTTTCTATGCTAAAAGCAAAGAGAAATGCCTTTATTGGCTGACGTAGTTGATTTTGTCAATCATTTTATCGTAATAGTAGAATATCTATTTTCTCTGTAGTTTTGTGTGAGAGTTTGTGTATTTGAACCAGTTGTGGTTTTTTAAAATTTGATTAGACATATTTTTTTTTAATGTGCTGTAACTTACTTTACTGTTGTAAGTTTAGTAATAATGTCCTGAAGATTCCATTACGAATGGGTAACCCTCAAAAATTGCTTTTAAGGGTTCGGAATGGCAAAAATTTCGAGGATCATTTGTCTGTGATGAGTTACTTTTGATATATATACACACCAACAAAAACAACCCAGTGTCTAATTATTACTAATTACTTGTCCAAAAAAGAAAATTAGTCGGGTATTATTTTTTTTACATTTATTATTTTAAAATAAGATTAGTTTTTATATCTACACACTAACAAAAACAACCCTGTTCCTGATTAATTAGTCTAAAAAAAAGAAAGCAAATTAAACGGGGTTTGATTTTTCAATGTAGTATTTGAATGACGGTATTTTTTATATATACGCAAGATTTACAAAAAAAAAAAGATACCCACTTTCTGATTAATTACTGTCAAAAGAAAAGCAAATTAGTTGGCTATCATTTTTAAATTTAGTATTTAAATAATGGTACCTTTTTATATAGACACACTAACAAAAACAACCCACTTTCTGATTCATTACTGTCCCCAAAAAAAGAAAGCAAATTAGTCGGGTATCATTTTTCAATAGAGTTCTTCAATGGCGGTCCTTTTTAGATATACACACTAACAAAAAGAACCCACTTTCTGATTAATTACTGTCCCAAAAAAAAAAAAAAAGCAAATTAGTTGATGGATATCATTTTAAAATTGTAGTGTGAATTTTTTCTGCAGGTGATCTGCCCGTTTTAGCTGTGGGTGTGGAATGCTGATATAGCAACGCCATGAAAACTGCGTCTTGGAGTCTTCCTTTTCCCAATTTATTCATTGATGACTTTAAGCTTTGTACTGCTTTCTCAGCCAGTCCATTTGATTGGGGGTGGTAGGGGGGTAAGGATGTGTTTAATCCCCCATTCCTGCATAAATTCGGCAAATTTTTCAGACGTGAAACCGGTTCCATTATCGGATACGAGGGTTTCCGGTAGCCCGTGGTATGAAAAAATTTCCATGAGCTTGTCCAGCATCTCATCCGAACTTGTGTTTTTCACTGGTTTATATTCTGACCATCCTGAGTAGGCATCGACCACTACCAGAAATAATTGTCCGTGGATTGGACCACAGTGGTTAATGTGAATTCTCTGCCAAGGTTTCTCTGCTTCTTTCCAAGCTTCATATTTTGCTGGGGGTGCTTTTGCACATGACTGACAGCTAGAACATTTTTTTATGAATGTTTCTATCTCAGTGCTGATTCTTGGCCATCATACATAACTACGGGCTAACGCTTTTGCCCTGACAATGCCTGGATGACCTTCATGTAATAAATTTAGTATGTGCAATCTACCTATTTTTGGTATTAGGACCTGATCGCCTTTAAGAATGCAACCTTTACATATTGATAATTTTTCGCGAGCTTTCCATAGCTCTATGTGCAAAAACGGAGGACGCTGTGCTGGCCAGCCTCTTCTAATTTTTTCCATCAGCCATTTGTAGCCAGCGCCTTCATTAGTCCATGCTGCTACTTTTCAGCTATTAAGAGTCTGGCTTTGAAGTGCGTCAATATAATTGATTTCTATTTCGCTTGTTGTATTCTCTGAGTTGTCAGGCATTCGGGATAATGCATCGGTGTGACCAATATTCTTTCCCTTTCTATATTCCAGACTGTAATCATACCCGGCGAGTATGTTAATCCATCTCAACATGCGCGGGCTGAGGTGTTCCGGAATTTGTTTGATGCCTAAAATTCCCAGAAGTGGTTTGTGGTCTGTCATGATTTTGAAATAATGACCGTATAGATACTGGTGGAATTTACGAATTCCAAATACTATAGCTAGCGCTTCCTTATCCAGCTGACTATAATTTTTTTCAGCTTTGGACAAAGTGCGCAATGCATATGCTATGGGACATTCCCCAGATTGAGCTGGGTGACATATTACTGCCCCCACTCCATATTCTGATGCATCAGTCATTAGTGTTATTTCAAGATCGCTATCATAGTGTACCAGTAATTTGTTTGATACAAGTAAAGCTTTGGTATTTTGAAAAGCCCTTTCTTGTGTTGCTTCCCATTTCCATTTCTGATTCTTTTTCAGTAGCTTGTATAATGGTTTGGCTATGTGAGCTTTGCCCTCTAGGAAGTTCTCAAAATAGTTTACCAAACCCAAAAAAGCCTGCAATTGTTTTACGTTACTAGGCTTTCTAGCTTCTGACACTGCTTTGACCTTTTCAGGGGATGGCCTTGTCCCAGAGCTAGAGACTATGTGCCCTAAAAACTTTAATTCAGTGGCCTTCCATATACATTTTTCACTGTTTAATTTCGCTCCAAACTCTTCTAGTCTTTGACAGACAGTAGTTAGATGACAATGCAATTCATTTTCTGATCTTGCAGTAATTAATATGTCGTCAAAATAAGGGATAACACCCTCGCATCCAGTAAGCAGAGTTTCAATTTTTGCTTGGAATATACTGGGAGCGGACACTATGCCAAATGGGAGGCGTTTGCATTTGAATAGACCCACAGTGTTAGAATTTCAGCAGCCTTATTTGTTACTGGAATTTGATGGAAGGCCGCATCTAAATCTAATTTAGCAAAATATTTTGATTTTTGCAGTGATGCTAATATTTCTCTGGAGTTTGGAATGGGGTAGGCATGTTTATTTAGAGATTTGTTGACAGGTATGCGATAATCGCTGCACAAGTGTATCTGTCTGTTAGGTTTGGTGATAACGACCAGCGGAATTGCCCACTGTCTCCTCTGTCGGTTCTAGAACGCCGTTCTTCACTAACTCATTTATCTCTTTCGCTACTTTTTCTTTCTGTGTGAAGGGGACCTTCCGAGGTCTGCAAATTATTGGCATGGCCTCTGGTGACATTTCCAGTGACACAGGTTTAGTTTTAATCGTTCCTGGTTTGCCATTAAAAAGTTTAGGGAAACGATCTCTTACGTCTTTTTCACTGTCAATTTTTTTGACCAATGAAATTTCAATTCCGAGCTCTGTAAACCAGCCCCAACCAATGAGAGGGTTTATGGGGGCGTGTACAATATATAGCGGCAAGATTGAAATGTTGCCTTTACTACTCGTAATTTGGGCTTGGACTACACCCTTAATTTTTATTTCTTTACCATTTACGTCCGATGCTCTAAGCTTAGTATTGCTAAGCCTAGGGGGCTCTCTTATTTCCGCCCTGATCGAATTCCAGTCGGCTATGGATATTAAAGAAATGCCGCTACCGCTGTCTATTTCCATCGACAGGGGTTTTCTGTAAACTTTCACAGTAGTCATAAATTTTTGTGCTTGATTAAATAACCGTGTTATTTATAACAATATTACATTTAGTATTATTTATACTTTGTATATTATTTCCTTTAACTTGGTCAACTGTTCTATTTTCACACATTCTCGCCATGTGACCTATTTTTTTACACAGTCTACATCGATCATGTTTGAAATAGCAATCTTTAGCTATATGACCTAGTTTTCCGCAACAATAGCCCTTTGTCTGACTTTTATTTGTCTGTTTAATAGTTTTGTTATTGGAAGACCCTTTGTTGAGTTTTTCAACACCAAATATTCCTGTTTGATTGCTATCAACGCCTTTTTTCAAAGCAAATTCTTTTGCTTGCTCCACCACTATTTCGTGAGCGATACTGCGTTTGATAGCTTCACGATAATATATGTCTTTATCAGCCAGTAACTGCTGCCTCAAACTGTCACTATTCATTCCACATAGGAATTGTTCCAGTAGCGCTTCTTCTAAATATGAATCATAACAGCAGTTTTTTGCGAGTTCGCGTAGGGCTGAGTCGTAATCCTGCATATTTTCGTTTCTGCCTTGATGGCGATTTCGAAAATGAAGTCTGGCGATGTGCCTAGACGGGCGAGGATTAAAATAATTTGGCAAACGATCTTTTAAGTCATTGTAGGTTAATTTTTCAGGAGTGTTGGGTTCTGCTAATCTGTTAGCTATTTGTATGACCCCTTTTCCTGTGAAACATAATAATGTCGCTGTTTTATACGCATCTTCCTCTACTCTGTTAATAAAACAGTAATTTTCAATCTGTTGAACGTACAGAGGCCACTCGTTTGCCTCTCTGATGTCAAACTCAGATATTGTCGATTGCATTTTAAGCAATTTATATAACTAACTCGTTTAATACCGCTACTTCAATAATTCTGCCTGACTTATTTGGTTGTCAGCAGACTGCTAGGGTTCAAATTGAACTGTTACGACTGCGCCAGTGCAATATCCAGTACTAGTCGGATATTTATATGGTCGAGGTTTGAGTGAGATTTATCACACTCAACAGCGGCAAGTATATTATATAATTAACACACGAACACGGTAGTGGAGTTAATAGGTTTATATACAAAAATACATATACAAGGATCAATATATAATACAATTATTACAGAAGATAAACTGACTAACACATTATTATCAACTCTAGTCTTAAAGGCCTGCAGGCTTACAATAAATAATATTAAAGTCTATACGACCTGTAATGGTCCCTAGGTCTACCTTGGTACGTTCGGAGGTAGACCTCTCCGCGAGACGAGCTGAAAGTGAAGTAGTGTCTGTGCACTCAGGAAAATGCATCCATCTTTCAACTTCACCTAGCAAGTCTGACCTTGTTTTTTCCCACCGTCCCGGTTTGTAACACTCTCTATTTCCATTGGTCATCCCGTGATACGAGGTACAAAGTGGTCAGTCTGGTTATCTCTGACCAACCTTAATCGTTTCTGTGATACCTTTAGCATACACACACATACTTGAATATTTGTAATAGTTACATTATTATTGCGTATCTCTGTTAATAAGCATACATACACATACTTGTATTCATTTGTAATAGTTACATTATTATTGCGTGTATCTGTTAATACACACACATACATGGAGTTAATAGAGTTATTATTATTGCGTGTATATGTGAATACACGCACACATAGCATGGTTAAATTGAATCATGTAGAATTACGTATTATTTTCAATTGAAAAAAGATCATAACTTTTTATATATGCACACAAAGAAAATAAAACCCACTTTCTGATTAATTACTGTCAATACGCAAAAAAAAAAAAAGTTATTCATGGGTATCATTTTTCAATTTAGTATTTCAATAATATTACGGCTTTTGATAAAATCTACACACTAATAAAAACAATTCACTTTCGAATTCATTACTGTCCAAAAAAAAAATTGCAACATAGTCGGGTATCATTTTGAAATGTAGTATTTCAAGAACGGTACTTTTTATATATATACACACAAAAAGAATCCACTTTCTGATTAATTATTGTCCAAAAATATTTAAAAAAAGAAGAGCAAATTAGTTGGGTATCATTTGTAAATTTAGCGTGAATGTAGCAATTTTGTGTAAATTGAATTTAAAAAAATGTATAATTGCGTCTTATTTTCGATTAAAAAAATTTCGTAACTTTTGACAGATACACACAAACAAAACTACCCATTTTATGATTAATTACTGTCCAAAAAACGTCAATTATTCGGTTATCATTTTTAAATTGAATGTGAATTTGTAAATTTTTTTTTTTTAAATAGTAATATTATTTACTAATAGTAGTTCTAAATTGTAGTACTGTATATAAATTACATTACTTTTTATATCTTTATAATTACGTACTGGTTTTTAATAAAATTCTTTATTTACTCTTAAAAAAATACGTAACTTTAAAAAGACACACATAAACTAAAAAAAAAAAAAAATTAGAAAAACACTGTAACTTTAAAGACATACACAAACTAAAAAAAAAAAACAATATAAGATTAATAAACATTTACAAAAATGAAAGACTAACATCATATAGTATTAGTTACTAGAATATTTTATTAGAAATCTAAATCAGATATTTTTATATAAAATCAATCACAGGCTCGGAATCGTTATATGTATATGTTTTCGGTTAGCATCAATGCCATCTTACGACTAACACCAGGGAATAGAAAACAACCGTATTTTTTAATTATTTATAAATTTAGATTTTAGATATATAAAATTACATCGAAGCTTAAATTTATTGATTAATTATCCCACAAAGGTATTTCATGACATAGATTCAGTATTTTAAGAAAAGATCAAATGTAGGTAATGGAGTAAATTGGTACCATAATTTTTTTGCAAGTAACTTTTGTTTCTGTATTTGATAAATAATTTATTTTTATTTATTGCTAATTAATAAATAATTTTTTTGTAAATAAATAATATGATTGAAATATTTTACTATTTTATAATAAGATTGCAAAATGTTCCACTTTGAAAGCCATTTATTTCTTCATCCATTCTTAGTCTTTTTTATTTTTATAATCATCCAAAATTTCAAACCTTCCACATATTGTGAATACTTAAACTTTTTTCATTTCCTTTTTGTTTGCTGTGATTTAAAAAACATGTACAATTATTTGGAAAATGCTGAGAAAAAATGTGGGGAATTAAAATAAAAGTTACGATGTAGTAAATACATTTTGTGACCAAATTGCTCATGTTTTAATATTTCAAATGTTTTATTTCCATTTCCTTTATTTGTTATTAATTATTTTTGTTACAAATAAAAGTTTTATTTACAGAGATTCTGATTATATTCTCAAATATTAATTATGATAGCTGAAAGGTGCATAAAAGTTATGTGGAAGTTACGGAAAAACCCCAGTGAGTTATATATAAACTAATATAAATATTGAATGTTTATATATGATCCAAGTTAAAGTACAGGTAGACTCATTCTATACTTTTTTGTCTATTGATAGAGTTGTATTAATTTCTGTATACTCACTGTGATTTCCAATCACTTCTACATAAATGTTATTTACTATCGCAATTAATATTTGCATCTATTAATTGTTGAATCATTTAATATTAAGGGATTATTAAATATGAGACTCAGTCTTTCCTTCTGATTGTTTATAGTGATATCAGAATAGCTTACAATTGTTCTGAAATTATATTAATATATAGAATTCATGCTCTGCATTGTAACACGTCAATAAATTGAATGCTTATATACAATCCAAGCTAAAGTATATGTGGTCTCATTTTGTCCTTTTTTGTAGTTGCATTGGTTTATATATTGCTCACTGGGGATTTTTAGTAACTGCTGTATAAATTTTATTATATTCTTATTAAATAAATGGTGTTTATATTACAGTAAAAGTGCACTTGATATGTACGTGTGATGAAATGTCATGTGATATACTGAACATAATAAAATACTGTGTGATGATTTCCCTCATATGGTTAAAGTGTCAGGACATGATATAATAATAAAAAGTTAAATTGTTTTAAATATCTTATTGTTTGGCTAAGACCTTGCAAACATTTCTCTATAGAGAAACAGCCAAGTAAAAAATATTTATTTTCCAAACTAACCAATTGATGAAATGGTTCCCTCCCTCATTTTATTACATTAGTTGACATAATTAGAGACCCGTAAGGTGATTTCTACTTAATTAGGCTGGCATCTGAAGAAAATAAATAAATTTATTTCAAAATTATTGAAAAAAAATACTTTCCATTAAGATGCATTCTCTGATTAATATCTTGTCAAATAAATGTGCTAAGCATCACAACACATTTGTGTGTGTGTGTGTGCTGCAAGTGTTTTTTATTAAGCTGTGTTTTAATTTGTAAATAGTATGGAGGAATGTTATCATATATTAGTGTCCTCCTTTATTGTTGCATGCAATTAACACATTAGGATTATCCTTCATGGTCTGAATATATTGAGCATTTAAAAGAAATAATTTTTAAGTGAGTTCCCAATGCATTGTAATTCGTTCACCTTGTTCATTTAATTTGTCACTTTTCTGTGTCTGATTTATATCTCTAATATAATTTTGTTTGCAATGTTACAATAAAATTTATATTAGTGTTCAACACAATGCATTAATTTGATTTTTCTCATTTTTGTATTTATTATTAGTCTTCATATATTTTCAGTTATATTGTTAAGTTGGCCTAGGTTTCTAGATATACAGTAAATAAAATATACTTTCTCATGCTTTTTTAAAATTAATGTTTTTTCTTCACTTTTATCTGTCTAGCACAGATTTATAAATAGTGGATTGTAATCCTTCAGTCAATCACAAGTTGGATTTGGTCAAATCACATTTATTATTAGAATATGAGAATAAAATAATCTTATTATACACAATCACAAACTTTTATTTTAAAAAATAGTCCATTAATTTCAATAAATGAATAATATTTAATTTTATTTGCTAGCACAAAGATAGTATATCTAAATAAATAATTCAATATATTCTTCTTTATAAAACTTGATTTATTACATGTTTTGGCTATATCCTATTGAGAATAATTTACTTATTCATTAGAAGAGTTTTACTTATTGAGAATCATTAACAATTCAAACTTGATTCTGTTAAAGATGTCATAATAAATATTACTCTTTACTGCTTGAAAAATAATTTTCATAAGAATTTAATTAAAAATTGATTGAATGAATATATTTGAGCTAATGTACAAATTTTAAAATTTAATATTAATATATTTTGTTGTTGTACTCAATCAAAGGATATTTTTGATGTATGAAACTAACATTATTTTGCTTTTGTAATCATTAATGATGAAAATTTTCTTTACTTTAGATATGTCATAAATAAAAGCATGGATTGTTCTACAAAGACATTGAATGAAAATTAGATAAAGTATATTAATTGTATTTTAATACTATAATCAAAACATAATATTGATTGTATACTATATAATCAATAAACTCTAAGCTGTATGGTATGGTATAATTTTAGCATGGGTGTTGCCATTTTATTTTTAGATGTTGTAGATTTAATGAAATCACTATCCTGTGATGTCATCAATCTTACTAAATAGCTACCATTTTGAAAACATGGTAGTTGTTTCTAAAAAGATAGTTTTAAAAAAATCATTGTAGTGAATAATCAATTTGAAATCAAAGTAGTCAATATAATTTGATAATGATGATGATTTCTATAGTGAATTCTCCATAAAGGTCCATCATATTATAGCTTAATAGTGTATGTGTTACTTCTTAATATAAGCAATTCATTGATTGCTTGAATGCATTAATGTTAATTTTTAATTCTTTTATATTTTAAATTTATGAAACAATTAAAACAGAGAAATTATACTATTTTATTTGAGATTTAATTCCCATAATGTTTTTCATAAAATCATGTAAATTTTACCAAATATCTTTAAATAGTAATTGAACTACCCTCTATGTTTAATAACTTTTTACAGTAAGAAAATGATTGTAAAAAGTTATTAAACATGACAACTAAGGGCTGTTCAATTATTATTTAAATAGATTTGGTGACTTTCATTTGACTTTAGACAGTCTCACAATTACTTACATTCATATGTAATAAATATTGCAACTGTCACATTTATTATTACTATGTATTTATTATTAATTAAACAGTCATTATTTTTGCTTAACATTCTTTAATTTCAGATTTGTCTGTTGGTGCTGTGGTTTTGAATGAGTTTTGATATTTTTATTTTATTGATGAATCCCAGTAATGAATGAAATTTCGGTAATCATCTGAAATCTGGGCACAGCTGCTTGATGGCCTTGATGCTATACAAAATCAATCAAATATAATGTTATCGGGCAGCAATTTTTTTTATATAACATGATTTTTTTTTGATTAAACAAATTTTTATTTCATTTATAACATGATTTCTTTTTTATTAAACAAATTTTCATATTCATTTTCGTTGCTTTTTTAATCTTACATTTTTCTTTATTTAACAAATTTTGGTAATTTAACTTTGTGTTTATTTTTCTGATTTTAAAACTTTTGACTGTTTCACTACGAAAAAACTTGTTTTAACCCTGCTGAAAAAATATAATACAATTATTTGGGAATTGTTTCTAATTTTTTCTTTTTTTTTTTTTTTGGTTGACCAAATTGTTTTTCTTATTATTAATTTTGTGTTTTTGGTGGGTAAAAAATGATTTTGAAATGCCCACCCCCACCCTCTGATAAATAATTGTAACAAAAAATCAATATTTTTTTTTTCAACAACTTTTTATCACTTTTTACTTTTATTTATATTTCATTTGAATTACCCTTTTTTTTGGCTTCTAAATTACGTTTTACAATAAACTACTTTTTGGGAGGTTAACTTTATTATTATTAATAAAAAATAAACAAAAATAGTAATTTATTTTAACCCCCGCTGAAAAAAGATAATCCAAATACTTTCAATTTCTAATGAAATAAAAAAAATACACAAACTTTGAACTTTTGGAACTTATTTTTATTTATAATTTTATTGCTGTAATAAAAAGTCTGGTATTTGGGAGGACATTATGTAGCTGAAAGGACACAGTCTCACTTTCTGTACTCAGCAATTCTGAAAAGTTTAAAAATTGCATGTTCTTCTCAGACATTTTATTGGTCTCGTGTATTTTCCACGCTGAAATGTGACTTAGTGCATGAACATTGTCGAAGTGTGTTCAAACATACCCTTTGGCAATTTTTTACACATCAACATTTTTTAGGGAAGGGTGGGGACCATATGACAATTATTAGTAATTAATAACATTGTTTAAATATAAATAACATTACTCTATTATGGAGATTTTAAAAGTTGTACTGACTTGCAATTAAAACACCTTCAAGCGATGCGGTAATCAGCTATGAACAGAACAAATACACATAATTAGTTTCAAAGCACAAAACAGGCTGTAATATTTTTATGCAATGTTATGTAAAGTGGCCTGAAATGGGAAATACAAGATAAATGTTATATTAGCCGTAAGGCCGGCTGCAGAAATGGCATTTTTATGTGTTTTGACACATAAACAATGGCCTGGATTTCAGATGATTTCCAACATTTCTTATTAGTTAAAATCTTGTTATCAGCAATTTATGATTACTTTTGTTTATTTTTCATATTGTTTTTTTTTTCACTTGCTGATTTTCTTGAAAGAATAGAGATACTAACATTGCTTCCTGTGGCTATTATAATATCATATATGGCCAATGAAGTTTTATCAGTTCTATAAACATATGAATTAAGATTTCAGAAATGAACATCTGTGTCATTAATAAACTACATTGTCTCATAAATTTTGTGTCAAGTAGTTCAGTTAGAATTTTTCATATCATCTTAACTAATATCAAATTATTATTATTATTATCATCATCAAACTATTTACATCCAATAATGATTGAAAATCTTTTTTGTGAATACTTATACATATTGGTGTCATTTTTGTCATAAATCAAGAAAAGTTGAAACAAAGTAGATTTAATGGAAATTAAATTTATTACATAAAAAACTAAATTTAGAATTACCCATGATACTTCTATAATTGGTTTAATGTTATAGATATTTACATTAAATAAATAAATTATTATTATTATTATTATTATTATTATTATTATTATTATTATTATTATTATTATCATAATTATTATTATTATTATTATTATTATTATTATTATTATTATTATATTGTTTTAGGCCTTCGTTTGTCATCTTTCATATCCCAGGATGAAATACCTAAACTGAAGACATTACCTAATATGTTCTCAAAAGAGTCAAAGTCTGAAGCTGCCTCTACTTCTAAGTCTGACACTGATGCTAGTGAGCCAACCAATTGGATATGCCCTGTTTGTAATAGTAAAGTTAATTCAAAAACCTTACAATCTCTTAACCAACATATTGATCTCTGTCTTAACAAGGATTTGGTGAAAAGTCTGAGTAAAGAGGAAACACTTTTTTCCCAAGATAGATCTAAGAAACGGTAATTTTAACTTTCTATCTGAGAATGTTTCTTTAGAAAATGTATATCTAGTTTAGCATGATAGTTTGCTCACTTATTCTTACAAGTTTTTCTATGAAAAACAGTTACTGATTAGAACAGATGTGTAAACTAGTATGTCTGCCTATCTGTGGCTTGGGTTCAAATCTGAGCCAAATAAAATTTAAAATTTTTTCAACAGCCCATAATTATCCAATATTAGTCAGTAATGGAATAATCTTGCCATTCTTATTTAGACAGTAAACCAAGAATGGTAAACTGCTCAAATCCTTGCTTTCCAACATATAGAAAACTATGAATACTACTTTTTTTTTTCATTGTTCTCCTTTTACTGTCAAAAAGATTTTTTTCTTGAAGTAGATTCTTTAAAAGCGGTTTTGTCTTTGTGCTATGAAGAAATATATATAATTAATTAAGATAACATTCATAAGGTAAAATCATCAGATTTTTTATTTATGAAATGATTATTTATCAATTTAGATTTCAATGCCATTAATTTTACAAATATTTATATATGCATTTTATTATATGTATTTCTAAGATAATATTAATATCATCTATGTTTTTTGTTACTTTTTACAATGCTTTTTTACAATCCAATCTTTATTTCCAGTATTCTGTATCTTCTTTATGAATATCTTTTTTATTGCATTGCCAAATCCATGTTCTTTATTACTTCATTGTTCAACCTTTTTAAAGTCAAATATGAATTTATGTATTAATAATTTGTATTAATTTTTTAATATTTTTTTAATTAATTGATTTATTATTATTTTAAAAAGTGTACTTACTATTAGTGCAATGGTTTAAAAAATAAAATATTAAAAATAATTGGTAATAAAGGGAAGATATGCATAGGTATATTGACACTTTTATTATTGAAACATAGAAACCAAACAGGGACATATGCATAGTGGATTTCTCAAGAAAGATTACCAAAACAAATATTAAACTATACTACCAGCAAAAAAAAAAAGAAGGCATCCAAAAAGGAGTGTGAATACATAGAGAAAATTGAAATAGAAATTGATAAGAAGATTTATGGATGGACAAAGAAACATGGTGATGGGGAATTGTAAGATAATTGTGGAGCATTGAAGATCAATAAGAAGAAAAACAAAGCAAAAAATAAAGCTACAACGAATTTTAAAAAGTGGAAGAATTATAAAGAAAATACATGCATGATTATTATATTGTCCAGATATTTCATAATTTTTTAAAAAAAAAAAATTAGCAGATATTCAAAGAAGTGAAATTCCTAAATATATGGTAAAATTAAGTTGGAAACTGGAAAAGAGAGTTGCTTTCTATTAGAAGTAGATTAAATGTCTACTTTTAAATAATAAAAGAACTGAAATATAACACAATAAGAGATTACATTTTGAATGTTATGTTATTTTGAATGTTAAGGTGAAATTTTAATGATAAAAAGTGAATTATATAAAGTTTCTTTTGAGAGAAATAAAATTAATGTTTATAAATACAGGATGTAAGATTGTATATAGCACTAGAAGGAAATGTATTGAAGTAACTGGATTAAACTTGGAGAGATCTTCATCTTACAGTGGATTATTAATGTTTGAAAATGATGATGATGATACATAAAAATATACTGGGGATCAAGAAATTTCAAAATTTGAATGTAATTGGTAAATAAAGAATATGTAAAAGATTTCATTATTAAGTCATGAGCTTCAGCCAAAACTCTCGCCATGAAAACAATTGAAATTAAATTGGATAGTAAAATAATTTTTCGGAAAAATAATTAAAAAGTATCATTGCCTGCCATTTTATACAAGACAGTTTTTGAGATAGTTTAAATATTATTCATAACGAAAATTTAAATAGAATTGGGCTTACAATGAATGAGCTACAAGAATTTTATATTGCTTTTAAAGCACAAAGTGAATATGTTAATAATGCTGAATGTGGAGAAATGGATTAATTAGCTGTGTGGGTGTTCTCTAGATTCCATAGAACAAAGCACTATTGATTGATTTATGTTAAATTTGAGACTGTAGCAGCAAAACTGTTATTAAAGATCGTATTAAGGAAATGAGTGGATGTGAAATTAGTTATATAGCTAAGAAATCTTGGTAAATATTATATGAACATTCACTTTTGTAAATGCCTCTAAAATAAGGAAAGCTAGAATATGGTTTTCAGACAGATTATTTTGTTTAATTAATGATAAATATATCAAAATTCTCATTTAAATTTCACAAAATGATATAACACACTGCCTAACCATTAATGCATATAGTAAGCATATTAATAAAAGGATGTCCACTTATGGGATTTTTACTTTAAAAATCTGGATACATATCAGATGAGTTTATATATTTATGTGACGCATTGGTATTAAATTTGTTTGCCTGTATTTGAATCCGGTTTCAATAAAACTGAAAATTATTTCAATTGTCTTACAATTTTTTTCTGATAGATGACTTATAGTCAATGTAGATAACTATCTATTATTGTTCTAGGAATGGATATCTATCTATTCTTAGCTATCTGATAAAATAAGGATGGAATACTGTTCAAACTCTTATTATCCAGCAATTAGTAAGCCTGGTAACTGCTGCTTTCTTTTTAGAATTCCTCTATGAAGGACTGTTTGAAGATGTCTTTGTTCTGCATTGGTCTATAAAAATTTTGTTTTGGTCCAACAAGAACTTTTTCATAACATGGATTGTAATTTAAAAACAAGTCTAAAATGATGCAATAATTTTATTAGAATTTTGGAAGTATTAAAATATTTAAACTGCTAATGAAAATATCAAGAAATATGGAAGCTGGTATGTCAACATGTTTTAACATATGCAAAAAATTTAAAATAATATTATTTCAAAAAATGTCATATATTTCCAAAATGGTGTTATGCTTTGAATGTGCATGGTGAGACTAAATTTCATTCAAAGAAGCTTTGTAAGAAGTTTTTTGCAAGTTGAGGGCCAACAAGAGAAAAGGAAAAAATAATGATCTTTTAATATCAATTGGGAAGATATTTCTAATATTCTAGCATAATGAATGGCACATTCAACATATTATAAAGATGAAAATCTTATGTAATGAGATTTAAATGATAAAAAAATAATATATAAAAATGTTATAATAAATGCTTTTATTTACTGTATATTGACAAACCTAAAAAAAATGTTTCTTTAACCACAATTTGGGTTTTTATATTTATCTTGAAATAAAAGCACAGGATGAGTTGATCACTAACTTTTATGAAAATTAATTGAATTAATTTCTGGACATCCCATGCTTTTATTTCAAGTTAAGTATAAAAAAAACTCAATTGTGATTGGGAAAAAATATATTTTTTCACTTTTTAGTGCACAATAAATAAAAGTATTTATTATAAAAGATGGAATTGTCTTCCACAGTGCAGTTTTCCTGGAACTTATTAATCACATCTTATAAGATATTTCTGCATATATTTAAGATATAAATGTGAGCTTGTCTTTAAATATTCTAGTTCAGAGTAAAAATCTCTCTAACTGTTCTCAAGGAGGAATATAAAAGAAAAATTTGTTACTTTCCTAGATAATCAATTATCATATAGTAAGAATTTAATTTTTTTTTTTATTTTCCATTAAGAATAGTTAAATATCCATTTACTGATCAATAATAAAAGTTATTTGAGTTCTCTATGGGCTGTCCAGATCACGGTAATCCTAACCACTATTCCATGAATTTTTTTAATAAACAAAGGAAAAAGTTGGATTGATATCAGTGTGAAGAAAATGAATCAATGTCAAGAATTGATTAAGATATTGTTTGATAGTGACTTTAATAATATTATTGACTTTTAATCCATCTATGAGTTTTGTAACTTCCATTCTACAAAAAGTTTTAAATACTAAGAAGTTGTTTTATGTAGTTCAAGAAACTATTAATGATTTAACAAAAACTTTAGTATATTAAAAGGTTAGAAAATTCAAAGTTAAACAGGAAAATGTATTACCCAAAGGTAAATCTCTATCATCTATTAGAAATAGACTGTTAAAAGTTGGACTTTTTAGATTGTGACTAATCAGAGAGAAAATACAAGTTATTTTTGTGAAATTTTGTCAAAAATTTGGGGTTTGCTATTTTTAGTAGAAAGTAACTATACCATAATATTAAGAAAACTTATTTATGTAAAACTAAGTACTGATAATGTTTTTGTCTTATTGAAAGATAGAATAGTGGGAAAAGAAATAATTTTCAGTTTTTTACAATGGATTCAGCATATAATTACTATAAATTTTTCCAACACCTTATTTATTTAATATTAAATAAATCTTTGCAGACATTTGATGCTTTAAATGAATAAGATAAATACCATAGCCAAATATTGTATGATATAAACAAAACAAAACTCCAAAAGGTAAAGTTAATATTTTGGTGTTCTATAGGTTGCCTATTGTAATCTTAGAATCTTAGATTGCAAAAAAAGATATTTTAATGCAGGTAGAAAGACTTGCTCCAAAGAATACGTATTATTAATAGATGTGTTACTGCCTGTATTATTTTTTGAAAATTATTGATTGATATTCAAGAATGACTGCATTATAATATTCCACTAGGTTTGTCAGAATCTGATGTGCCCAATCTACTTCTTTTATCCTAAGAAAGTATATGTGCACATGTTTTTAAATTTGCTAATGTTATTTTTAAAAAATATAAAATAAATAATGAATTATGCTGCAATGCTAAACCTTAAATAAATTTTGAATTTTAGACAACAACTATGATTTTATAATAAATATAATCCTGATATTTGTAGGCCTATCACCAACTCAGCACTAGAACCTAAAACTTCAGTTCGTAGACCATAACAATAGGAGTAATTGTTACAAAACTATCTCATTGCATTACAATTTCTTTTGTAATATTAACTGAGAAAGTTAACAAACAAATGAGATCATTATAATGGCAGAAATATACAATTAAGAATTTTTGTTCGTTTTTTTTTTTGTTTAGATTTTGAAAACTTTATATAATAAAAATATTAATATCATTTAATGCTTTATTATTTTTACAATGATTTTTACAACCCATTATTGATGGTTTCAATTGTCCCAGCAATCTTCTTCAGAACTGTAACAAACACAGTTGTGTTTTTGTTATAATTCTGAAGAAGATTACTGGAGCAATCGAAACTGTCAATAGTGGGTTGTAAAACGCATTGTAAAATTAACAAGGAACGTAAATGATATTAATATTATATGGATTTGGCAATTTCAATAAGAAAGATAAAGTTATAATAAAAATATTATTGTTTATTATTATTACTATTATTATTATATACACCCAAATACTATAATTATGCAATTTTTAATTAATCTGAAATTGAAATAGTTTATTTTTACATAAAATCTTTGTATATAACTTTTTTTTTTATTTTAGGTCATCTTCTAAAATACCTCCAGAACCTAAAAAAAAGAAAAGAATGAATACGAATACTATTGATACCTATTTCAAAAGCACTTGAATATTCCATGATGCAACAATAAAATGATGATTGCTTTTAAAAGAAATTAGGCAATTACTGTAAATACGATTTTATGATTAATTATGTCACACGATACTGTAATTTATGTATGTATATATATATATTCTCTGCAAGCTGTAGTTACAAAAGTGTAATTAAAACTTAGCGTCAAATTCAATTTATTATTAATGAAATCATTAATGATTTTATTTTAAACTTGTTATTTTTAAAAAAGTATATAATAATGTGTATTTTTAGGATATATGTCTGTGTGTTTAAAAAGGAAAGTATTTTTATTGGATATGTTTTATTAGTTCTTGGACACTTAACAGAAGAGTAACAGAGACTTCAAACTGGTGAAGAATGGGGGGAAATGACATTACGACTAACAAAAAGATATTGAAAACAAAATACATAAGTAAGAGACCAAATCATTGAAAGAAGTAGGGACTAAAATGGAACTGTATTGTATGTATATATATATATATTGCTAGAAGAAATGATCAGTTGAAGTTTTAAGTTAGATACCAAAAGATTATATTAGATCTGACATGGTCGATGGAATAGGGAAGTTTTTTGGTATGTTGGGGAGAAGTCAGAGATTTGATAAACTGGATTAAATGTGCAAAAAAACTTTATTCTGCAGTGGTTTGATAATGGCTGAAAATGATGATGATTAGTTTTAAACATACATTATTTAATTTCTAAATAAATACAATATGTAATTCTTTTGTATAAATAAGATTAATAACAAATAAAATTAATGATACTTACATTTAAAAAAAAGAGTTATGGAGAAAAAATGAATTTAATAAAAATATGGGATTTATTTTTAGAAATGCATTTGTTTTTTTTTTTTACAATACTGTAAGCAAAAGAAAAATACTATTTATTTAAATATATAATTATTAATAAGAAAATTATGATGATGATGACGATAATTTAATTCAATTTTTATTTAATGTACATATCTACAGCCAAAACCTAATTACAGATTGCACATTAAAAAGGTATATATTATATGTTTTAAAGGAATAATAAAAATAATAGTAATAAAAATAAAAAAAATCGCGAATTATCCATTATATATATTTTTAATAACCCTTGAAAAATCATTAATATTGAGTTGAAATATATTGTCATTAACAGAGTCTGAATTATAAGTATTAGGTAGATGAAAGAAGGGGAACATTTTAAAGTATCACTCCTACAAGTTTCAATTAAGCAATAATTATGGGCACAAATGGCACAACAATTCAAATGCAGTTTTGAGATCATGTTATAAGAAATATTTTTTTCGGTAATGACTTT
Source organism: Epiperipatus broadwayi (assembly GCA_028023455.1). Lineage (NCBI taxonomy): Eukaryota > Metazoa > Onychophora > Udeonychophora > Euonychophora > Peripatidae > Epiperipatus > Epiperipatus broadwayi. The sequence goes on from JAQFVV010006210.1 coordinate 5,140,651, forward strand.
GTATAAAAACTTCATATCCATAGCTTTTCTCCTTCTTACAAGAGTCATTTTACAATCACTTTTCAGTTAACAAAACCTAGAAAATTTTCTGAAAACCAACTGTATTTTACTTGTGTCTTTTTTCAAATGAGGATTCCATAAAACAGATCCAAATTCCAAAATAGAAAGAACCAAAGATAGAGAGAGTCTATATTTAGTGGAGTATTCAAAAGCACTACCATATCTATAAATATTTTCCACCATCTTGAGGGTTTTATTTATTATTGATTCTATATGATGATGAAAGGAACAATTACTAGAAAATATAATTCCAAGATCCTGAACATTATCAACAGATTTTATTTTAAAATTATTGATATAATATTCAAATCTTAAAATTTCAGATTTATTAGAGTAAAATACTGAAGAACACTTGTCCACATTGACTATCATTTTATACCATTTATAAAAACTATTAATATCATCCTGAAGCAATAAGCAATCATGAATAGAATAGATATGTCTAAAAATCTTACAATCATCAGCATAACACAGGAAATAAGAGTATTGTAGACAATCATTAATATATATGTATATTAAAAATTAATGGAGCCAAAATACTAACTTGAGGTACTCCAAGATAACAATAATATTGAGAAGAAATTTTTCTATTAAACTTAACAAAAGCTGCTCTATCTTTTAAAAAGATCCAAACCAACAAAGTACATTACTTGCTAGACCAAGATTATATAATTTAGTAAGAATAATGTTATGATCAATCTTATCAAAGGCTTTAGACATATCAAAACAAATAACATCCATTTTACCCTGGTCTTCAATTACATGTGCAATATGATCATAAGTAGTGATAAGATTTATATTTATTGACTTATTTAGTACAAAACCATGTTGCTCTGATGGCAATAATTTACTAATACCATGAACTAGTTTGTTTTTATATATATATATATATATATATATATATATATATATATATATATATATATATATATATATATATATATACTTCTCAAATATCTTTGCAATGGTGTGCAAGACTGAAATGGGTCTATAGTTATTGACATTATCTTTATCTCCACTTTTAAAGATAGGAATGACTTTAGCAATTTTTAGAGATGCGGTGAAAGTAGAGCTAGTTATAGAACATTTGAGGATGTGACAAAGCAGTGAAGAGATATAATCAGCACAGCCTTTATAAATGAAAATGGGGATGTTATCTAGACCCAAACTGGAATATAACTTAAGTTGTTTAATGGCTGCTACAATATCACATTCTAATATTTAACACAGCATTACGCTGTTGCACATGCGCTTTGAAGATTTTAACTATAAATGAATGAATACTAACACTCAACCACATGATAAAGTCTTTATAGTTAAAAACTTCAAAGCACATGTGCAACAGCGTAATGCTGTCTTAAATATTACAGTTTACAAACATCGCGCTACAAAAAAAAAATGATTTATTTAAATATCATATTCTGTAAATTTGTTTAGTGAAATATCTTTCTTTACATTCCTGTTGAACAAAGTATGACCATTATAATGTTGTGGTTTTACAGTGAATTCTGAAAAAAAAATTAGAAAAATTATCAGTTGTTAAAGAAAAAATATCCTGTTGTATTTTCCTTTTAGTAAGATCCAAAACCTTAATAATGATCAAAATTCTTTAGGATTGATCACAATTTTACTTTCCATATCTTTCATAAATTTTTGAGTCTCTTCTATAAATGACCTTAGATAATTTTCTATAATTAATAAAATTATTATAAAAAATCAAATTTTTAGACTTCATATATTGTCTATGATTATATGATTTCCTTCTAATAATAGTTTTAAACAATTTAGAAAAACATAAAGAAAAATGATTATTAAAAATATGTAAATTGTTAGGAAAATTATTATTAGTAATACTTTTTTCAGGTATAAACAAATCAACATGATTAAAAGCTTTATTAAAATACTCTATGCAATAGTTAACATCATTTGAAGAGTAAAGAGAACCCCAATTAAAATTTACAAGCTCAGTGCACATACTTAGATAATCACCCTTTTTATAATTTCTTCCGTAATATATATAGATGAATTCTTAGAATATATAAAGTCAATTGTAAATTCCAATGAAGAATGATGAATATCAGTTGGAACAGACATAGAAGACACAAGGAAATACTGAGTATAAGAAAAATTGCTAAGAATGCAATTTAATGTTTGATTATTTACATTAACACATGAATTATATTGTTTAAGATTTAATAAATTATAAAACTGAAGCACTATATACGCCTTAGAAATAAAGAATTATAGTTTGAGAGAGGATTGTTTAAATGTAGATTACAGATATTAAAATCACCTGTAATGATAGTGTAAAATTTAAATGTAATCAAATATTCTTCAAATGAGCAAAGTAGTTCAAGTAATTCATTTAAATCAGAAAAAAGTAATGTTGTTTTAAGATAAATACTACCTAGTAGAACTTTACAACCATTATTCAAAGAAACTTCACACTATGTTGACTCACAAAAAGGGGAATTGATAAAAACAGATTTATATCTAAACAACTTTCTCTTCTTATTATTATTATTATTATTATTATAACAATAACAAGTGCAGTGGTAAAAGGATATATTCAAGAATTGAAGATTCTTGGATCAAAATTCAACTCTATTTTTTCAAGTGCGTGAAAGTCATGTGATAATTTAAGCATCCAATCATTTGATTATTTTTTGTTCTGTGTAGTTTAATGCAGAATGGTATTCAGAATTCAAGTTTTCAAGATTGATTCTCATCTGAGTAATGTGAAAAAAAAAAAAATGTTAATGAATTGTAATGTTAAACGTTCGTTCTGCCGCTGGAGTTCTTGAATGTCAGATGACTTCTTGTGCAATTAACCATTTATTTATTATAAAAAAAGGAATGGATCGGATAATAATCAATGCATAATTAATATACTGTTAGAAAAATACAAGCTTGTAGAAGAGGACTATATAGTGATAAAGAATCTATAATGCAAAGATTAGAGAGAAAATATGGGATATCCTCCACAAAAGTACTAAAATAACAAAGCATTGAAGGGACACATAATAAAGAGTTAGATATTCTTTGAACTTTAGGAATAATACATTACCCAAATATGAAATATGACATGCAAAACAGAAGGTAATTAGAACATTTTGTTTTGTAAAACTAGCTCAGAGTCAGAGCTGGTTTTGCTATTAAGAGTGTGAGTTACTCTGTAATTTCTTGTGAGAATTGAGCAAATATTACAAATGTATTGAAGTTGAATTTGGTTTGAATTAGGTGTAAAACTGAGAAAGGATTATAAAGTATAATTTTGATACGTTTGCCCAAAAGATTTTGCAATATGAACAGTTTAAATTAACAATGCATAGGTTTATATCATTAATAAATTTATTTAAACATTTTGGTGCATTTATTATATAAGAAAGTGACTGCAGCAGCAGTGGAAATGGGAAAGATGGATGAGGGGGTAAAAACAATGAACAATACCATGCACTGATGATTTTTTTTAAATAGATGGTATAGTTCCTAATTAAAGATACTCATCAGGTTAATAGAAGTAGGATTATTGACCTAAACCAATATGATTATTTTATCTTTTGGTATTTGTACATGTCACTAATGTTATAGGTTCAAATATATATCAAAATTAGCTTATAATGCTTCAGAATATTCGTATATCATTTAACTCAGGTAAAACACAAATTTTATTTTCAATTCATCATCAATCATAAATTTCTAAACATCATCTGCATTAACTCATTTTAGAGACCATTTGTGTATACATGTGAATGTATGAATCATATTAATTGGTATGAGAACTTGGTTGTAATTACTATTTCAATGCACCTCATCTTTCATCATCTGTACATATTGATGACTCCACACCTGTTGCTGGAGATACTGGTAACAACACATTTGAATGAATCCCAAAACTTTTTTCATGATGATTTTTTATTTTATATATATATATAATCACAACTTTAATGTATGTGAAATTGAAATGGAAATACCTGAAGACCCCCATGAGCTATGTATAAATTAATAATTTGTCAGCAAATGAAAAGAACCATCATAGCTAAAAGAATAGGTGGTATCATTCTATTGTTTTTATTTGTTGACAGGGAATTATTTGTTTATACATAGCTCAAGGAAGATTAATGTATTTGGAATATTTAAATAAAGTTAAATTTTTCGAAAGACATTCAATACTCATATTAGATGATGGAAATAGTCCAAACAATAAATACAGTTGCTTCAGTTTTATATATAATTTAGCATTTGCAAACCATTTTTGATTGAATTTCTTTTCATGGAGATTGGGGTATTTTATTAATTTTCACAGTGTCATTTGGAAATTACTATAAGTCAATTTACAGGTAAAAAAATTCATTGGATTGACTAATTTGACAATAATATATTTACATAAAAATGTTAATGTATACGTATAAACATTTTGAACATTTGAATATGAAAAGATTATTCCATGTTGAAATCTTTAAAACTTATTGAATTTTTTTTTTCCCTGCTAAGATCAGAATAATAGCACTAATGATTTATCACAAATCACTTATTAGACTAGAGATTAATATGACATTTTTCTCCCACATATAAACATTAAACTTATTTAAAGATTAAAAGACTTATTGTTACTAAATACAACCACCTGATATCATTAATTTAGTTCCATTCTTTTTTCTGAAAAAGACCTAATGACTTTAAAAATGCTGAAAAAATTATGAGGGTGTGATCTGGCCAATTAAAGAGTGTTGCTTGTATAGAAACACATACTCATGTCAATGGAAGACTCCAAAAGAAAAATGTCTGCATGGATTATGATATTCAGAATTCTAGTAATAATACAAAACCAGGAACTAAAATTAAAAATATCAAATCATGCCACTTAAAAATAGTAATGAAATTTTTTATATTAAATGCTTTTATTGATCGTGCACTAAAAAAAAAAATAATTGTTTCTTCAACAACAATTGAAGTTTTTAGATTTAACTTGAAATAAAAGCATGGGGGATCCAGAAATTAATTAAATCAATCCCTATAGTCTAAAAACTTTAATTGTTGTTGAAGAAGCAAATATTTTATTTCTTTTTAATGCAGTCAATAAAAGCATTTAATATAAAAAAAATTGTATTTATTATTTTTAACTTTTTAATATCAACACAGTAAATGAAAATGTAAAACCATATTGATTGTAATATATATTTCTGCTATAAGTAAAAAGTATACTCCTTATGTATATATCATATTTAGTATGTGTCCATAATAATGCATGTGTATATATTGTAACTAAACTTCACTTAATACATATAATTGTACTTTAAATTAATATCACACATAATGTATATAGGTCATTAGATATTTCTGCACTAAGTTAATATATATATACTCTTATGTATATATCATATTTAGTATGTATATATAATTATATATACATATATATAATAAATCAATAACTAGGTGTTTTATATAAAATTGTTTGGTAGTTTTAATTTTTATTTTAAACCAGTTTTTTTTTTACAAAACACAATGATCATGAGTTTTCTTCTTTAGCTTTTTTTAAACAATTATTTTAAAATAAAAATTAAAACTATCAAAAAATGTTAAATAGAAAATTTATTTAGTGATTATGTACACATACTAAATATAATATATGCATTAAGAATTTAAAATGGTGTTTAAATGTTATTAAATTGAAATTTAAACAATCACCATACTGCCCTTTCATGTATTTTGTTTAAAACAAATCAAAGTTCTAAGATTATTGAATATTTTTAATATTTTCCTCACTCTCCGTTCCATATTTAAGAAACTAGTTGACCTATGAAAATGTAAATGTTCCAAATGGATTAGGCTTGTATAACTTAGTTAATTATGAAATTTCAAGCAATTGTATTGAATTTAAATATAGTAAACTTTGATTTTAAAATTTCATTTTAACATGAACTAATAAATAAACCAATTTTCCAACTTCAATAAAATCATTTAAAAAGAAACTATTAATATACCTATGATTACATTTCCAACTTTTAATTCTGAGGATAAAAATGTTTAAAAAATTAGTTCTTTAGATGTAAACAACAAAGAAATCAATCATTAAGTAATTATAAGAAGAAAAATAGTCACAAGTCATGATCACCAAATTACTCATAGAAATCATTTTAATCAGAAAATGTACAACAGTTTAATTACTCCATGACAATCAAGGATAAGAATGTGTTTTAAACAGATGTGTAAAAAAACAACATTAATGGCTCAACTTTATCACTATATTTTGAACTTTTCAGCTTAAAAGATGAAACTTTACCATAGTGAGACACAGTATTATCAAATTAATGGATTTGTTTAATTTTATGATATCATAGATATAAAATATATAAATACAATACATACTAATAATTGTATAAAGATATAATTGCTTCTAAAATTTTAAAAATAATAGCCACACATAAATCTGTGTATATACATTATACAGCTTAAATGTTATATAGTTTTGTTATGTATTGCAGTATATAGAAGAAAATATAATTATTGTACTATATTTGTTAGTATATAATTCATTTCTGAATAAGGATTGTAAATATAATCAAATGTGTTAAAATTAAAAAATATATTTAATATTGAAAAATTAGTGTAAATCGTTGATTTATTTAAACAATAAAGTCAATGTGAAAAAGAAAGTGGTTTCCTAATTAAGTTCCATAGATTCCAATATTGTTTATGTTCAAGTTTTTAAGATTAGAGTACAGTAAATAAACCGCTTCTATTAACATTAACTTATAGGTACTCGTGATATTTTTAAGTTGAGTGCACTTATTAAACTTAAGTCAAAATTGTTCTTTGCTGTGATAAATTGGTGATATTAAAATAATTTTTTAATAAGTTATTACATACTTATTATATATACATTATTATTTAAATGTACATTACAAACTAATACTTGTATGTTAGTTTGTGGCTGCGTATATTTACATATACAGTAAGCTTTTTTAAAAGACTATAAAATTTTTATGAGAGCAAATTGGTCTGAATTTTCTCAAGTACAATTGTAATACTTTTTACTAACTTATTTTCATTATTTTTTTTAGTTATTTTAGTAAAATGTATTAACATTTGGTTGCAGATTCTAAACTAAATTAAATAAAATACATGTTGATGAATCTACAAGAGATTATTTTTCAGTGGCAGACAAAGAGATAATAAATGTTTTAATTATGTCTAATGCATGTTTCATGGACTTAATTTATGTTTAGCATCTGTAAAAGAATAGTGTAATTCTGTCATCTAGGGCAATGATAGAGAAATGGATTCAAGAACTAGTATAATGATTGCAGCTCAACTTTGTTGTTTTCAATTTTAAAATATCTAACCTCTCATGAAACCAACCCTTGACAATTTCTTTTTTATTACGAATTTCAGAAAATTATTCGCAAATTACTTATAAAAACTTTCTTTCAAAACAATTTCAATTGTATTCAGATTTTTCATGTATTGTTTTGTAATTTAAGAAGTGTGACATTTCGTGAATTCATCTATTAGATTTTTATTTTGCCAAAAACTATCTTAATGAAAATAAGACCGATTTTAATTTATTTTATATCGGTCTGCTATATTACTGATTTTTTTTTTGTTTAGAATGTATCAGTAATACACACAATAATTGTATAATGTAATAGCAGTGCATCCCCCTGCCTGTGACCTTGTATTAAATTTTGACCTTATAAAACTTGAAAATTTTTGAATCTTCTAAGCAGTCATAAATATTTTTTTCCAGATAGCTGATTCGTAAATTATTCATCTGAGCATTTCACAATTGCTTAGTAAATGGATAACTACTTATTCTTACTTAAAACATGGAATAAAGATAGAAAACTATTCAAACCCTCATCGCACAGTGTTTGAAAAAATTGATAATACTTTTCCTTTCACTCTTCTCCAATGAAAGATTAATGTGGAATCCTTTGCCTGCAGAAGACTATTTCAAATCTAATTTATCCTTTTACATAAAATATATATTTATAAATTAACTCACAGAGCAACCAAATGTGAACTATAATAATTTACAAGTCAGATTCACAACGAATCATTTTTTAATGAATTTGCAAATAGCCCACATTCTTACAGTAGTGCCAACCTATTGATCCAACAAAACACAGTCGTAAAATATAGCCATGATTCATTTATAGATCTATTAAAATTATTATGATAAATATGTATGAGTGTATCTTTAACAAATTATAATTTTTTTAAAATTAATTAAATACAATTTTAAGTTGTTAAATTGAAATTTTAACACAATATTAGATAATAAAATACTGGCTAAAACTTTGAAGAGCTCAAATAAAGAATATTTTGTGCAAAATATATTATCTCTGCATTTTTGAGCATAATATATTGACTTATTTTTATTTCTTTATATTAATATAGTTACATGTGTGTGAATTAGCTGAATTGCCTATCCAAAGGTAAGTGGGAAATATATTATGAATATGTGAAAACATATGATTATTATAAGTGGTAGTTTTCACATTCTGATAACATTGTAGAGGTACCCGATTAAAAAATGTTTAATAAAATACATTTATTTCAATTATTTTTAAATATGATTTAAAAGTAAATAAAAATCATTACAAATATAGAATGAATTTATAAGTAAGTAAATATTTGATAGTTATTACAATATTCTGCAATAAGTTCGAGATGATCCAATTTTGTATGACTGCTTACTAGGCTGAGATGGTTCTAATGGTGGTCTATCAATTACATCAACTTCAATGTTTCTAATAAAGAGAATAAGGGTATTATTAATGACGTCAACAATTAAATTATTAGAGCTTAAATTATGTAGGAAAATTAAATCAACATTATACACTCTGTAAATATATTTATTAAATTTTGACTATGACCCTTGACAGCCCTATGTTTTATTAGTAATGATACTGATAGATTAAAAGAATCCTACTATAAATAACTGAGTACTCTGGACTTAAAGTCTTAAAATTATGAATATGATAAATTCTGAATGTAATTGCTAAGTGCTAATTAAAAGTTACCAAAAATGAAATAAAAGTTTGTAATCCCTTTGTTTTCCAAATAGTACATCAATATATAGATTTTTTTAGATTGTCTATTCAGTTGATAAAAACGTTAATGGAAGGGAAGCAGTGATTTTCCATAGACTGTTAACTACTTTTTGCAAAGGAAAGAATCAGTGAAACAAAAGTAAAACCTTTGTATAATATTTGAGTTTTACAACAATCCGTCAAATAGCTGACAGTTTCTACCATTCAACAGTCTTCTTCAGAACTCCCTCTATTTAAACTTAATAACACTTTTACATAGTAATTATCTTCATTTTACCTATTGTTCTAAATGGTTTAGTATAGATGTGCAGTAGCGGACTCTGGAGCATAAACTCCTCAGATCAATTCCAATTCTGGCACATTTGCATTTGAATTTTTTATGAACTCTCAAGTAACAATGCCGTTAAATTATTTTTTATATATAAATTTAATTTTCTTTGCATCTTCATCACTTCTTTTTTTTTTCAAAAATGATCTAAAAGAATTATACATATATATTAAAAGGGACTTGAACTCGGACTTTCAAGCTCCCTATCACTATGTGCTCCATCTTATACAACTGATACACCTGACTACATGTGAAAAAGATAAATGATTTTCATTTTACATATTTCATGCTGAACCAACACTCATCAGTTGGTCCAGATCACCATTTCCCACGCATATATACAACCAATGTTCAGTTTATATTAAGACAACAAATCTTCAAACTTTAATGGACAAGCTTCAATGGATGGCCAGAAGGTGGAGAAGATTGAAGCTGAGCATTGATTGGATATATATGTGGGTGATGGTAACTAACTGATAAATGCTGGTTCAGCACAAAATACTATATTGAAAATCATTTATTTTTTTCACATGTATGTGGACATGTGTATAGCATCCATAGCCTTAGCGACCTGGAAAGTCTAGGTTCAAGTCCTAATTATATTATGTTTAGTATAGACAATATATTCGAATATTATGTACATATAATTAAAAAATACAGCTGCAGTAGTTTTTTTTTTTCAAACCCATTTATTACTGATCATTAATAAATCCATTTTTGTCTTTTTTGATATTTCAAAAAGCTAACAATATATATAAAGACAAATTTTTTAAAAAATATTCTCAACAATTGATAAATCATATTTATTGTATCAAAATCACAAATTCCACTTTGTAGTTCATTATATATTCTATTTTTTCCTCCTGTTTTTTTATTACAAATCGACAAATAAATAATAAAAATTTTGAAAGAAATATATACATTATCAAATATATAAGTTTGTCTTTTATTTAAGCATTGCATATTTAAGGTATATATATTTTTTAAAATTTTGATTATTTATTTCCCAATTTTCAAGACACTTCAAGAATAGGTGGATTCATTTTATTCTTGATCCTTTGTTGAACATTTAGAATGCTATTTATCCATAGTCTGAAAAAGAATGGTTTTCTCCCCTTAATTACATATGCACTGAGCCATGTTAATTTTGTGTTTACATTTGTAAAAAGGAGGAGGTTGGAAGAATATATACGTAATAATGTAAAGTGAAGTTCATAAGTTTGGTAAATTTAATATAATTTATTAATTGTTCAGAATTGCTGTATCCTGTAAAGAAAACTTCACTTCATGGAAATTAGCAAACGTTGGATAAAACTTCTGGAAGAGGAGAATAAAATTACACTAGTGGAAAGATAACACAGTGGATGTGAAGTTGTTCTGGATATTAACAAAGGAGAGCTCCAGTCAAGAATCTAATTGGACTATCTCTGAATTAGTGTAGTATAGAATTACAAAACTACTGAGTTAAACAGACTTTATAGATGTTAATCTCTAAGAAAATGTGAACTTTAAGAAGATCTGAGTGATATTATTCTCAACTAGCAAATTAGCAAATTGAATTACCAATATCTTACTAATACCATTATTATTATTCAGAGTAAATAAACTTTATTAAAATATTATATAGCTTCGTATGACCTGGATCTATTAAGAATGTTTTTTCTTAAGATCATTTATTTAGTAGTTCTTTGACAAAAACGATATAAAACTGCTGAAACATTAAGAAAGAAATGGATTTATTAATGGTCAAGTAAGGTTTTGATAAAAAAAGAGCTATATATTTTTTTATTATGTATATATTTAAAGTCAATTTAACCAGCATAATTATATTTTCTGTTTTTTAAATATATATATATATAAGAAAATAATATTATAGTATATAATATTTTTTTCTCTTTCAATCTTCTCTCTTCTACATTTCTCTGCTTCTTTCTTCCTCTTTCTTTCTTTATCCATGTCTCTACTTCTTTCCCTCTCTTTGTCTTTTTTTTAAATAAATAAATATGTAATGTCTAAATATGCTGAAGTTAAACTTTTTATTTATATTTTTATTTTAAATATATATTTCAAACTTGGACTAAGTCTAATATATTAAATTTTCAATAAAAGTTAATGTTTTTTTTTTAGAATTCATTTATAATTAGTTATTTATCTACTTAAGCTTGGTTCAATATTATCTAATAATGTTTAATGTAATTTCTTAAAACACTATTGAAAGACTATTTTTTTTGCATTTTGAAAACAATGTTTTCTTTATACACATTGATTATTGTTTTAGTAATGTTAATAATATTAATGTTTATGATTCTGAAGAAAGATGTTGCATACTTGAAACTCTTAAATAATTACATATTGTTTTAAGCATTCAAAGAATAATTATTTAAAAAATTCATTTGAATTAATACAATAAAAAGTGGAAAATGTAAATGTCAAATTTAAATTCATTAAATGGGTGTAATGTAAAATCTTTCAATGAGACCTTCAAAGTTGGATTTTATCAGCATGTCATTTAATTTCAATATATATATATATATATATCATTACATTATAATATAAACTGGAAAAGTTTATCAATAAAATATTATCTTGTGATAAAGCTTTTGCTTCAATTATATATGATTAACACTATTTTCAATCTGTGCCAATCCAGTGCAAAACAAAGATCTTTCCAATTGTAATCAAAAATTTAAATTATAGCTTTTATTTTTTTTCTTACTACTTAAAATTTTATTTATTCATCTATTTCATGTTTAATCTCTTTTTCAGCCTCACAATATTTTGGGATGTAGTTTAGAAGGTCAATTGTTCATATACTCTAATTTACCACAATGTTCAACCCAATTCTATTTTATCTCCTTAAATTTTTTCACTAATGTCATTAAAATAAACAGGCAAAACTCTCCATACAGTAGTGACAACCAGAGTAATCAATGGATGCCAGAAGGCATGTGCATAAAATCCTCATTTACTGTATGGAGAGTTTTGCCTGTTTAATAACAGTTAAGTGCTAGCATAAGAGATGGTGATCAGGTGATGTTTAGTGGTCATTAAAATAGATTGTATTACTCTGTATTTTTCTTTTAATATCTCCTAGTTAATCTCAGATTCATCTTTTCTTACTTTATTGTGTGAATCTCTGTCTGCTTTTTAATGAAATATCTAAATATGGGTGTTAGCATGTACTAATAAAAAATAAAAAAACATTCAAGAATTTTTTTTTTTAGTCATATGGTTATATTATCTTTTAATATTCAATTATTTCTATTTCATTTTTTATAATAAATCTCATGTAGCAATTTTGGAACTGTGAAGCATTTTTCTAAAAAAACAGCAACAATATCTGCAAATTATTAATGCCTTGTGTAACCTCCATGTATATTTTTGCTTAACAATATTAACTCATTACTTTCTATAAAAGGTTTTGCAAAGATTATAATTTTATTTTAGTATCACCAAAAAATTTTATCGTTACATTGGAGATATTGAAAAATATTATTCAGAATTTTGAAAATCCTAGATGTAAGTCTTAAAACTTCAACTTTAATAATTACAATAGAAATGCTTATTGGATGAAGTGCCTTTTCATAATCTACAAATCAAATTGCAAATTGGTAACTCATTTTTAGTTCTTACCTCAACTTTCTTTATATATGGTCTACTGTAATCACTTTTAAATTCATATTGCTCTTTTGGTTGTTTTGAGTCCAAAGATATCTACAGAGAATTTGTAATACTATTACTAAATATCGTATCTATGCCTGATTAGAAAATGAACACATTTGCAATCCTTAATATCTTTTTTTTCACTTCTAAATATCAATTCTACCATTGCAATTTTCTATGCAAAAATACCACTCGATTATTTTAATATAATTACTTAAATTATTTCTTTAACATTACTAACATTCTTTCTAAAGCCACACATTCAGAAACATAAGGATTTTAAAATCATAATTCAAACACCAATGAATATTAGTAAACCTAGAATATTTATAGCGGAAATTGTATAATGATACAGAAATGTGCAAAATGTATTCTAGAATTTCTATCTAAAAAACGAAAGGAATCTGCTTTGAAAAATGTTTAAATGAACTTTTTGGTAATAATTTTATACTTTAGATGTTTTTAGAGAATGGTTGGTTAAAAACACTAATCTGGTTCCATTTATAGAGTTAGCAGTTCCATCTGTTTGCTATTAAATCTATAAATATCTTAAAAGTGAGGAAAAAGTAATCTGCAAGATATACCAATTTCAATAAACCAGGCAAAGGACATTGTAATCTTTTTTTTTTTTTTTTTGGATTGCTCTAAGTATATTTAAAATTACAGCATCAAGAAGAAGAGATTGAATAAAGATATCTATTTTTTTAAGTCTAAATTCTGTCTTGGATGAATATATATTTATGAAGCGTCTTATAGCACACACAACTACCTGCAATGACCTGGATTTGAAAATGGGCTGTGCAAACTTGAAGTTTTTTCAACTGGTTTTGAGACTGTTAGGTTGCTATTCCATCATCAAACCAGATGACCATCCAATATTGGTCAGTAAATGGATATCTAGATATACGAAGCTAGAAAACAAAAATAAAAACTTTTACCATTCAGCTAACAAATATGATTTTAAAAAAGATTAAATAATTTGTTGCTTGAGAGATGTTTGAGTGCCGGAAGTGACTAAACTAGAATCACTGATTCATTGGCTTGAATTTCAGGATCCATTATTGCACTAAATCAATGATTAAAAGTCGAGTGATTTGTGTCTTTTTTTTTTTTTTTTTTTGTAAATAAAAGTTAATTTTCTAGAGTGTGAGGAGATGAAATGTATATAGTGTTATATATATATATTGTAACGAGCACAGACGTTCGTTACATTGTTTTTTTTTTTATATATTATTAAACAAGTTAAAATAAGAAGTTCGCATTTAAAAATTTTCTTTAAGAATTAAAAATTGAAATTAAATATCATCTTAAACTCGTACATGTTAAATCGCACAGATAATGAAAAATTATTAAAATAAAACTTTATTAAAAAAAAAGTATTTTAAAACTAAATTTTAAAAAGATTTGGAGATAAAATTATATCTTTAAATTTATCTTTAAATATATTTTTGATTTGGAAAACAGGGTAATTAATCAGAAATGGAAATAAATGTTAATTAGTTAAATGTAAACCAGCCTTGGGCATTTAAATGTAAAAACAGCGGTCAGATAGGAAAACAATAGAAACTTTTAGCAAATGAAATAAATCCATTGGGAAATCGGACCTCAACGAAAAGGATCATCACATCGATGACATAATGTTAAGTCAATCTTTCAAAGGAATATAAAAGGACAAGTTTGGAAATTATTAATTAGTGAGTTGTCATGATTATTACGATGTGACAGATAGATGTTAGTGCGGAGGTGCGGGAGAAGAGATTGAAGGACGCTCGTTCAATCCCTTCAGTTGTTATAAAATGGGAAAATGAAACATCGCTTTTCTTATATTCAGAGGACCACAGGATCATCGGGAAATTTAACGCTGGATTTCAAACAGCAAGCAACTGTAAAAGATGAACATTTCTAAAACCGTAAGAACTTTCTAAGATATAACGAACAATATTAATTTGGAAACACTAAGAACTTTAAATTTTAAACTTTCCTAGTATTTAATTGTTACAAATAGAATCCTATCTGACCAAACTAAATTCTTTATTAATAGTGTTATTTGATATTTTTTTTTTTCTTATTTATGTAAAATCATTTCCATTTATTTATTTTTTATTCTTTAAGTTTTTATCATGATTTTTTTTGTTTTTCGTTAAATTAATTATATAAATGTTAAACTTAAGTCGGGCGTGAATGGCTGTATAGATTTGTAAAGTTATATTAGGGGAGGGTAATCTTAGGTTATTTGTTTCGTGGTTAAATTGGGTCAA
This sequence comes from Epiperipatus broadwayi, assembly GCA_028023455.1. NCBI lineage: Eukaryota > Metazoa > Onychophora > Udeonychophora > Euonychophora > Peripatidae > Epiperipatus > Epiperipatus broadwayi. Next base: position 5,156,019 of record JAQFVV010006210.1, read on the forward strand.
TGGATTGGATATATTGGTGTGATTAGTAGATGTAATATTGATTCGCTATGGGCAGAATCGCTTCATATGCCGCACACTTCCGTTTGCCTATGGAAGGAATTATAAGTCGGATACCGCAGTTCCTTTCTATGGAGTTTTTTGTTTTATTGCTCTTCTTTGCAGATAGATGTAATATTCCTATCTCATAAGAGGCAATTTCTTCTCTTAACCTTTTGTGCTGCCATATTTTATTACATTGAATACATCGATATATCAGATGAATTGATGCCAGTTTGACTACGAATTTTAGTCTAAGGTTAAATAGGGATAGAATGTTTATTTTCAAAAGCAAATTTATCTGGTCTATTCATACTCGACCCTAAATAAAAATGCATTAAATTTAAGTTGTTTATAGATGCTTGCATGGATTGTTTATTGGTTAACTATGTTTTGCGTTTCCATATTTGATCAAAATATATAGACATTCGATAAATAATGATACCTTACGGTGAGTATCTAAAATGTATTTATTCGGATGTCTTTTAAATTATTGGTGACAATGCAAGTATCTTATGGTGAATACTAATGGGTTACATATAAATTTCCCTCTGCAATTGTCAGTAATCAATAATTTTGTATTTTGATCGTTTATGTTTATTTTGAAATGTTTTTGACCGTGGAATCTATGTAACCGATCTATATTCAACATTATAAACAAGCTTTCATAAATTTATCTGTGCGAACTTAATTAAAAATGTAAAATTAGAATATAATAGTAATTAAATGTAAATTAAAGTTAAAAATGTAGGTTAAATTTTGAACTGTAAAACTAATACTAAAATAATTTTAAATCTTATATATATATGTGCATAAATAAATGTTTGTATGTTAATTACTGGCAGTGGCTTATTTTATTTATTTTTTTTTAATGTTGAAATCTAATTAGATAAGATATGATATTATTTAATCTCTGCTATTCCACTGAGCTAGTGACATGGGCTAACGACCGGAACCAAAATATTTAAAAAAAAATTTTATTTTTTTTTGACTTACGTATCTGCCTACTTTATAAATTTTTCTAGGTTCAAATGCCTAGATGGCGCCCCGTAGTGCAGATTACGTTAAGTCCCTTTCTCCAGATCGTTACAATATATATATAGGATATATGAGCACAAACTTTCACACGACCCACCACTCTTCACTCTATCTCATAACACTGGTACACTTGAACACATATATGTCAAAAAGATAAATAATCACCAATATACGCATTTCATGCTAAACCAACAATCATCAGTTGGTCCAGATTATCATCTCTACACATGCAATAAGTACTCAGATATATTAAAATAGCCAATCTTCATACTTTATTGGACAGGTTTTAATCTTCTCCACCCTACAACTCTTCAACAGTCCAAAAGTCACCCTGAGGCCGAGATTCTTGTCACCCCCATCTTGACCTAAAGTCAATCTGACCCCTTCATGTACAGGACATAATCCATTTAATACATATACGAGGGATGGGCAGACATCTCTACTATGTAATAACTGAAATACAGGTTTATTATATACCTGTATCAATATATGTAATATATAGAGTATATATGATAGTAAAAGTAAAAGTTTATTACGGAAAATAGTTACCGCACAACAGTTTAAAAATTATTCTATTATTCACTCTAGAAAACAAGAAAATAGCATGAACTGAATTAAGACACTTTTATAGAAATTATTTGTATATGGAGAATACGCTCTAAAAAGTGGCAGTAGACAGAATAAAGTATAGTGTACAAACTATTTCTTTTTTTTTTTTTAATGTGTCAAAGCATCGGCCAGGAAGCGAAACCCGGGACAACTGCTTATAAGGCAGCTGTGCTAACCACTCGGCCACCAACGCTTAACAAACGCTTTCTTTAGATGTAGATTTTTAATTATTTCAAATAATGCGTATATAGAAGTATTATTCTTTGCTGAAGACGTTTATGTTAGAGACTATCTCCTCAAAGATTAATGTTTAATTTCATTATCAGTATATGTCATTTATGAAAACTACACTTAATGTAATTAAAAGAGACTTGAATTCAGACTTTCAAGTTTCTCACCGCTATCCACTCCATCTTATACAACTGATACACATATCCACATGTATGTGAAAAAGATAAATTATTTTTAATATATGTATTTCCTGCTGAACCAGCACTCATCAGTTGGTCCAGATTACATCTCCAACACATATATACAATAAGTGCTCAGTTTATATTAAGATAGCAAATCTTCAAACTTTAATGGACAATCTTCACTCTCCAACTCTTCAGTAAAATCCTTATTATTGAAAATCCAAGAATGTAATACTCAAAACCCTTGTTGCCAATATTATTGTCATACCCAAATTGGCCTTAAATCAATCTGACCTTCATACATAAGACCTTAATTATGTCCCTTTAAACATACAGAAGAGGGATGAGTAGAATATAGGCTGAGTATGTAATATTTAAATACATGTATATTGTATATTCTAAACTTAATGTAATTAGAAGGGACTTGAAAACAGACTTTCAAGTTTTCTACATTATGTGGTCCTGTGTATCAGTTGTTTAAGATGAAGTGGATATAGGAAGCTTGAAAGTCTGAGTTCTAGTCTTTTCTAATTACATGAAATTTAGTGTTTACAATATACATGTATTTAAATATTACATATTCATTGTGTATTCTACCCATCCCTCTTCTATATATTTAAATGGACAAATTAAGGTCCTATGTGTGAGCGGTCATATTGATCTATGGTCATCATGGGTATAACAATAATATTGGCATCAACAAGGGCTTTGAGCATTCCATCCTCAAGTTTCAATGATATGAATGGCTGAAAAATTGAAGGGTGGAAAAGAGTGAAGCTTGTCCATTAAAGTTTGAAGATTTATTATCTTAATATAAACTGAGTACTGATTGTATATATGTGTGGGAGATGGTGATCTGGACCAATTGATGAATGCTGGTTCAGCACAAAATATGTATATTTGAGACCATTTATCTTTTTTGCATGTATGTGGTCATGTTATCAGTTGTATAAGATGGAGTGGATAACTGTAGAAAGCATGAAAATCTGAATTCAAGTCCTTTCTATTTATATCATTTATGGGTGTAATAAAATCATATCTTATTGTGTTGTTTTTTATGTTAATGTGACTTTGCTAGTATGTATATATCCCCTGGGTGCACAGCAATTATATATATTCAGATTTGATAAAACAGATAAATCACAATTGAACAATATGACTATTATATAAAACAGAGGAACATTAAAATAATATAAAATACTATTGCCAAATGTTTTCAATTCATTTGAATCCTTATCAAGGCTGTATAAAAATCATACTCTACTACATTATAAACTTAAACATTTCATTATACTGCCAGAAACAATTAATTGGAAAACTGGTTAACTTTGCATTAATAGTGCTAAAAGAATTTTTTATAGCATATGACTCTTTGATCTTACATTTTTTGTCATGTGTTTCGTACATTAACACACTAAATTCTCATGGACAATATACATGTCCCATAATACTTTGATGAATATAGAAAGCTGAACAAACTGGATAATTTTCCATTGCCTTCTTATACATATATTTGTGTCGTTAAATATGATACTTAATATTTGTCTTAGTTTCACCAATATGCATTGCATTACACCCTGATTGTGGATATTCAATAGAATACACAATACTGTTTTTATTCTGTTTGTTAATTATCACCTTAAAATTGTTTACTAACCTGTTAAGATTAGGCAGAGTCCTCCGTGCTAACCTGAGATCTCACCTTAAAAAATTTCATTATATACCTGTTATTATTAGGAATAAAATTTAATGACATCCATGGTTTATTTACAATTACATTAGTTTTATTACATATTTTATAATGTTTTAACATAATTGATAACAATCTTTGCTTATTATATCCAACTTTTACCAAATCCTGCATATAACAATATATTATCTTCATGAAATGCTTCATTTGAAAATAGCCAAATCCTACATATAACAATATTATCTTTATGAAAAGTTTCATTTAAAAATAGCCACTAGTACTAATGTAATTATAAATAATAAACCATAGATGTCATTAGCTTTTAACAAACATATAATGAAATTTTTAAGGCAAGATTTCCGATTGGCAAGGAGGACTCTACCTAACCTTAACAGGTTAATAAACAATTCTAAGATGATAACTAGCAAAGAAGATAAAAGCAATGTCGGATATTCTATTGAATTCCCACAACCATGTTGTAATGCAATATATATTGGTGAAAATAAAACATATATTAAGCATCCTATTGAACAACATAGGCAATGGAGAATAATACATTTATTACACTTTCTATATTCATCGAAGCATTATGGTGCATGTGTGTTGAAATGGTAAATCTGATTCAGATTTGCCATTTCACAGACTGACCCACCTAATTATTTATTTTACTAACATTCGCTTTTTATTATTCTTAAAAAATATCGTAACATTTTTTTTAACCATCCTGAATAAATCCTAAAATTTATTTTGGATCATATAATTATACTAACACCCTGTTATTCTATTTATTATTAAAAGAAAAAAAATTCAAATAATTAACTTTGAATTTTTTTATATAGTTTAGATATATATATGTTTAAAATGTTTTATTTTTTCAGTATAAGAATCCAAGATGGCCTTTTTGAAAAGATTTGTACCTCGATAAGAAGTTTAAAATAAATGTTTAAATTAAAAGCATTGATAAATTATCAAAATCCATTCACTGTGGAATCTCCATTAATTAGTAAGTAGAGATTCTACATTGTTATCTAAATTAAAAACTAATATAAAATTATATTGAAATATAGTGATCCTTATCGAGGTACAAACTTTTTAAAATTAGAATAAAAGAATAATTTCTATTGTTTCTAAAAGAAGATCACCTGAGGCAGCAGGAAGTAATAAATAGTGGCCTTTTTTGAGCAGAGAGTGACCAGAGTGAGCAGAGAACAGAGAGAGTTACAGAAAGCACGCTATGATGATCCTGAGACCTGAAATCTTCCATTATGTTGCTGCCAGAACCTGCCTTCTAATGCCAACAGCCATCAATGTTCGCCCGTGAACTCATACCGGGGAACTCCAGGTAAAATGCTGAAGAGCTTAAATCCTGTCGTCAAGATTTTTAAAAGTATTATTACAATCTAAATGTAGTTTCGTAAAGCTTAAAAAAAATGTCAAAAGTTAATGTTTATTAAGAATTTTTTTTTAACTGACTCTTTTAACTTTTTCTTTTAAATTATGTTTTCATTAACTCAAGCTCACTATAATTTTTAATATATATAATTCATGAATATGAATTTATTTGTTTTATATTAATTTTAGCATGAGATTATTTCATGCTTTGATTTTTTTTGTATTTCGACAAGCTTCACTCACAGGGGCTCAGAGTAATTTCTAAGAGAGCAAATTATGTTTTATTAGAGGAAGTTCGGGAAAGAACGATTTAATTTTAAAATTAAATAATTTTGATCTATTTTATTTCACAAGTGAAGTTATGTCGAATATATATATTTCAAAACAAACATGCCATAGTTTCTTTAAAGTTTTATTATAGATTTCCCAGAATGGGATTCTATTATTTTATATTTCTGCAATTCAAAACAGAATAAAATATGCTATAGATTTTGACTTAGTAACAGCACCGCTGGACAGCATCAGTTAATTATCTTGCTTTTTTTTTTAAGTTGTGAAAGAGAGAAGGGGGGATTTTTTTGAGAATTAAATTCCCTTATTTCTATATGTATGTTTTTCTGGTAGGTTAAATATTTATATAAAATAGTTGGTTACGCAGGTTGGTCTCTATGCAGTATTAGATCATTTTAAGGCTATTTAATTATAATTCATTCCTATTTAGTAATTATAATATCTCGGGTTAATAAAGAATGCTTGGAGTATTATAGACAGACCTAAAACGGTCATTCATTTGGTGATTTGGAGTTAGCTACCATTTTTTGTATATGCCTGTGAATCGGATAGCGTGGGTTGAGATAGAGTTGATTTGTCAGCAGAATTCGTAGAGGCGAATATGAGGGCTCTCCGTAAATCCTATCTCCTATCGATATATGGACACGACATGTGGACGTATCGATGTCCCTTTCTATTCTTCATTGAAAAAAGGCATACGAGTGTCCGTAATCCGGCTCGTATTTTCTTACTTATGTTTCTTCTCTCCTTTGCATTCGTATATTTATTAACCCGACATTGTTTTGCTTTTATTTTGCCTTTCTAATACGTATGCCATAGGGAAATGATTCTACTGAAAGGATCTTCGACCTAAGTAATCGACTCTTTTATTTGTTTTCGTAATTAGTCAAAATCGTTTGATTTTGGCTAATTCACGTTATATTTTATTATAGGTATGATTTTAGTTGTAAGTCCAACTAAAGTGACTTGCTTGCTTTGATAATTAACTGATATATTTTTTTATTATAATCGCTTACAGTTTTAAAGTTATTTATAAGCTATGCCAGCAAGGTCCACTAATGTCATAAAACATTAGTTATTGAAAATCTAAATTATTATTTTTACAAAGAGAAATAAAATCATTTTTTTACTTTTATATGTTAGTGGAGTAAGACGTCATATTAGTCTTACTACAATCGTCTATTTAACTCATATCTTTTTCAATAAAAATGTTTTTTGTTTTTTTTAAGTCATTCTTATATATATGCGTTAGGCAGATGTTTAAACCTACCGCTATATTACAAGCTTGTAATAAATGTGCACGGGGAATTTTGAAATCCATGGTCATTTAATTATGAAATAATTTTTGCTATTTTAAAAAAAGGAGAATAAACGTAAACAAAATTAAAGATGTGTAAACTTAACAAAATAAATTGTACTAACCCAATAATGTCAATGATGACCGCTAATGATAAATAAAGTCGTCAGGAACTCATATAATTATGAAGTTAATTTAAAAATTGTATATTTTTGTTTTTTTTTTAGCTTGAGTTTAAACTAATGTAAAATAACTAATGTAGGATGTCCAATGATTTTAAATATATATATATATAACTAAAACAAACTTCCAGTGTTCTCGAGTCATTTTATTTACTTTTATTTTAAATAAAGTTTGATTTTTAAACATACCAATCAACCAATCACCCAAGTTCTCATTTAAATATAATAAAATCGAATCTCATGCTTTAAGACCCAGCTGCCAGCACAGTGAAAATAAAGGAATTCGATCGTATCGTTGAGAAAGGCTATTGATTAGATCTTTAACCTGGGGATATAGGTAAATAGGGCAGAATTCACGATGTACCTGACTTATCTATCTTGTACATGGTCGGACTCGAGGTACTTTTTACCTGTATTCAGGGGCTTGTTGGATCGATGTGTGTTTTTCGACTGGTACAGTGTTGTCCACAAGAGTTTAGTGTGTTGATGTATGAAACTCATGATAAAAAACATAAGATCAAGGAGTCGTGCTATGAAGAATTCTTCTGGCTCTATGAATACAAAGTTAACCAGTTTTCCGATTAGTTGATCCTGGCTGATATAATGATATGTTTGTCTTTATCTCTTAGTAGAATATAACGATTTTTATAAAGCCTTGATAAGGACTCAAAAAAGTTGAAAGCACTTGACAATAGTGTTTTATATTATCTTAATATTTGTCTGCTTTATACAATATTTATATTGTTAGATTATAATTTATATTTTATAATAACAGAAGTTAATAGATTTATTATTTTATAAAACGGATAAATATTTTAAACAAAGTAGGCCAAATATTCATAAATTATACACACACACATGTATATTTTAAAGGGCAATTTAATTTTTACTTACCTGTTTATAACTGTCTTGAATGAAAAAAAGAAAATGATAATTAGAATGACTCCAAGAATAACCATCATTGTAATAAAAATCGTCATATTTAAATCAATCTGTTGCTTCATTGCATCTAAAATCAATAAATTATACTTAAGTAACTTGCCATACATAATATCAGTATAACACTAAGATTACAACAATTTTATCTATAAACTATTGTATTATGTAGTTCAATGGCTAATTCTCATCCAAGTAAAATAAAATAAAAAAATTAATTTGGTCAGAAAAGTACTGTTTCACTTTTGTGCTCAAACATCATAACTTTATGAGTTCCTTTTTTTTTCTTCTTTGGAATTCAAAATAAAGGTTTAAAAGATTCATATTTATTATCAACATTAAATATATTAAAGCATTTTTATTATGCCTAGTTGAATATAATGTCCAACTGGGCATAATATGACTAAATATTGCTGCATTACATGCATGAAAAGTTACGATAATGTTAGTAGCAACATTACTTTTATTTCTCATATGAAATAAATGTTTTATTTTTAAAGTGATAATTAGGGATAAATAGGAAGACAAATAGAATTCTTTAAGATTAATTTTGGAATATAAGCAAAAAAAAATTATTATTCACTATTGTTTGGTAAATGGTTTGGTTAAAGATTAATTAATCATTCTATAGAATTTAAAATGACAGTTTTGGAATAATAAAATTATTTTAAGCTATATTATAGTTATCTAAAAATGGTATAATATATAAATGCATAATAGATGGTCAATAAAACAATAGATAGGATGGCATCATGTATTCTTAAAAAAGAACTGTTTTACATATCTTCAAATAAATTTTGGAAACATTTCTATATACAGCTGTTTGAAAATATTCATAGCTACCTTCTATTCTATCACCCAAACCTTTTATCACTTTTAATTTTCCCAATATATCTTTTATACATTATTGTGTTTATCTCTCCATTCCCCTTACAACTAACTCTTTAGCAATTTTCTATTACCTGTATAATTTCTCATCTAGTTTTTAATTTTTTTCAATAAAAAATCTTTTCCCATTTCTTTTAGCATTCTTAAATTTTTAACTCTATTCTTTTTCAAGCCTCCTTTTTGAAGCTTTCATTCTTCATTGATCTTTAATTCAAGTTTTTAATCTATACGAGGTAAATAACTAGATTAAAACACTTTGAACTAAGTATAAATAAATCTAAAAGGTTGTAAAGTCCAATTATTATGTGTAAGATATTTTTACCATGGCAGACATAGTTTTCATCAAATTTATTTAATCTATATAAGCCTATACATTTATTCATGGAACAACTAAATCCAAAATTGCTAGTACTGTAATTGACAAGTTAGATTTCCCAAGAATCATTCAAATAAATGTGTAAATAATATCCCACTTTCTTGTATCAAGGTCAAATTATTTATCAAATAAATTGGTATTACGTTATTCACAAATTTATTTAAATGATTCTTGGGAATTTGACTTGAAAGTTATCGTAATTAAAGTTATCATAGTTGTTCTGTAAATATGTTTATACTATCAGTGTTAAATATTTGATGTCATAATTTATTTAAAGCTTTGTTAAAATTATTAGAAGCTATATACCAAATTCTTTTTATTTAATAAGTCTCTTAATGTAACATTAATGGGCTACTGTTTTAACCATTTGACTTTCATCCTAATATATTTGAAAATATTTCCATCATCAGCTGACTAGTTTTCTTAAATATTTTGTAATTTTATTACCATATCAATTTTAAAAGTTTTATTTTTCCCAAACTTCTTATCAATTTAGATATAATTTCATCCATTTTTATTGCAAAAACTTTTTTTCCTCAATTTTATCAGACTAATTTTTTCAAGTATCATCATATAGTCATCAAGTCATACACAAAATATTTTGATCTTTTAACCATGATCATATATTTCATTTAAAAAGACTTATGATCAGAAACAAAGTATATGTTATTCACATTGTAACTCTTTTCAAATAGTAATAATAACGAGCAATTCCTAGCATGTAAGTAACTTACAATGAGAAATATATACAATGGTTTTGAAAGTAATAGCAATTAGCCTCTATAGAGGGAGTTACCTGTAATTATTGATTTATTAAACTCTCAGCATTCCTTTTCCTAAAGAGTCTAAGCAGTCCATAAATAGTTATAAAATTGGAATTGTATGTGTTGCTCATATGTTATATGATACTCAAGCTCTATAAGCAATGATCAATCAGCCTATAGTTCTCAAATCTGATCCTTTACCAATGCATTGTGGAGGTCAATAGTTGTAAATAAAATAACTATTATCACAACTCTCTATATACCAAATTCTATGGCGGTAGTTCAAATACTGTGAATTTATTGTTCACACGCTTCCAATTTTAATTTACTGTATATATATTCATTCATAGAAATATTTGTTAAAACTTTAAAAATGTTAAGTAAAAACAATTGTATCCAAATAATCAAGAAATACTAAAAAAATTTATACATCATAAAATGTATGTGAAACCCTCTGAACTTCCTATTAAATTTAAACAGGTCATTTATAGAACTAAAATTTAATGCAATATTCTTTATGAATCTTTATTGGTGCAATTCTTTGAATATTTAATATCAACATATTTGAATAAATTATATTATAGTGACAAACAATAATAAATTATCACAGATGGTCAAGGGTCATCATTTGGGTGCAATATCTTTTTGTCTATTACCTCCAAGACTACCCTCATTGAGAAAATTTAGCATAAAATGCAATAATATGACATTTAACATTTTCAGTAACAGCATAAACTTATGGGATTAAAGTGATTAAATGCTAAATTCAAAAGTTACCAAGATCATGATTCTTACCAAATCCACAGGATAAAGGTTTTCTCCCTATTAATCCAGATTTTTCTATTTATAGAATCTTCAGTATTCAATTAAGAAGGAAATATATGATATGATCTAGAATGACAACATTGCTCACCATAACAATATTGGTTATGAATCATAAAGTTATGCTAAAGAAAGCTGATAAATCTACTGGTATTTTTCTGTGATGATGACTTTCATGGCCTTTGTATACTGACTTCCAATCTACTCAGTTATGTATTTCCTTAATCTAGATAGGTGTCATATAATTAATACAATTTAGGGTGTTAAAACATTTTTTGTGAAGATTTTTATGAAATAAACTATTAGAATGTAGCAAAAATGAACTGAATCACTAATAAATATATCCATATATTACATCTCAAAAGTTGTAACCTTTATGGATGAGTAATACACATATTCTTTTTCGTCAATGAAAACAAAAAACTTTCATAAAACTGAAGAATAGCTCAACTAAGTTTATTAACATGGAATGTGAACTCTATTCATTACTAAATAATTTGTTAAGGTTTAATGTTAACCTGATAAGCATTAAATTAATAGTCACCACAAAGATGTCATAATTATTGTATTACTATCTCATTAAGAAAATGTTGTAAGCTATATTATTAAACATTTAGAAATAATTTTTGATTTATCTAAGTTTAGTCATCACCCTTGAGTAGCAGAAGTGAACAGAAATAAGCATTGAAATAGTAGCAAAATAAAGCTTGGTACATATAATGTGATATTTTTGGAATATCAAATCTTTCTCCATTTGGTAATATATTGTCTAAATTATTATCTTCTTCAAACATTATGAGTCTCCTAGACAACTGGATTTAAACATGGTTGATCAATCTGAAGTCAAACATAATTACAGATTTTTTTAAAAAAAAATTTCAATAAAGATATTCACTTTGAAGATTTTGCATAAATCTCCTAAATGTAATTATTCACCTGTATTGTCTATTTGTGTGTTATTACTAATAAGTTGTTTGTATTTGGAAAGTTTAAATAAAGTTTGAAATTTTCTATAAATTCAACATTCACTCATAGATGATGGAAAAATAGTCCAACACAAATCTAATATTCATTAAATAAGATTTGAAGTGTATATTTATTTGGGCTAGGGATAATATCTAGTCTAATGAATGATTAATAATAATCATAAATATATTTACATAAAGCAGCCGGTGACAAAGTTATGAATACAGAAAGTTTAACACTTGTGATAAAACTATAGTTATTTCTTATCTGTATAATATTAAACGATGATAAAGATATATATAAAAGTGTATAATCTGGGCTAAAATTTTGTATAGCCAATAGAAGCCTTTATTCCATTTATAATTGATTTTATTACTAATTCTAATGCTAACAAAATGAATAACATTAAGAGGAACATTAATTTGATACAAGCATTTTTTTTTTCACAACCAATTGATGGAGTCCCAGAGTTTCAAACTCAAGAAGCAACAATGCCAAACTGCAATGATGTCTCATCTTCACTGTGTTAAAAAAAATAATTATAAATACATTGCATTTACAATAAATTTTGTACAAACACGGATGATAATTGAACAAGATTTATATATACGTCGAAAATTTAATAATGCATATGCTTTTTACCTTTTTGTTTTTTATGTTCATAATGTTTTTGGCCTTATTTTATTATAAATCCCAATATACTCATAAATGTTGTGCCACAAATAATATTAGTAGCTAACAAATCTTATGATTTTTCTAATTTGTACTGTATATATTCTAACCTAATAAGATATATAACCTCTGTTTGGTCTGTAATTATTTACTAGTTTAGTTTGCACTAATTTTTCAGGTTGTGTTTAAGTCAACCAAAACAAAACAAATATCCACTAATTTTGCCAATATGATCTAAAATACTTTTCATATAATACAATTGTACATTCAATTCTCTTAAGCCATGCCACGATTGTAATAACAACAATAATTGATCACTTATTAATTTAAAGAATAATTATAATAATATTAATCTCAGGGTTCTTTATTTCATGTAAGGAAATGCTCGGCAGTATTGTGTTGTCGCTTATGACTGGCATTCTGGTCGGCTATAGGAAACATTTATTTTACTTAAATTCAATGTGTCTTCATCTCTCATATCAACTGCTATATTATTTAAAGAGATGATAATTCTATTCAATAATGACGTATAATTTTGAATAACACAGCCCTTTTTTCCAGAATCTCAGTCAGAATAATAAAAAGACAAGGGTGCTTTTTGTGTCCTTCCATCATCCATGACAACACAATCATATAACTAAGATTTATTACTTAGACAATTTAACTAAATGGGAATGGAATAATGTGCAACCAAAGTTAATGGTTTGGGAATAAATTCACAAAGGGGAATGTTTAGTCTTTAAGTTTTCAACTCCATAAATAATTATCATTAAACTAAAATATAATGACATATTCCGATCTGCTTAACTTTATTTATCTGGTATATTAAGTTTTTAAGAATTTGGAATGATTTCGGACTCAAGAAAAGGTTTTGCAAATATTGTGCAAACACTTATATTTAGCATATAAAAACAAAAAAAAAATGAATCTACAACAAATTTTAACAAGACTATAATTTATTATTATCACAAAAAAATATATGAACATTTATTCAATAATCCCATAGTAATACAAAAATATAAAATATAACTGACATTAATCTGTATACTCTTTGGGTTATGGACTAGAGGTTACTACTTCTCCTGTATGCAATCATATGGATTGATTAACTAAAAGTACATTTCATTACCAATACATTGTTTCTTAAATTTTGGTAACCTTGTAGAAGCTTTTATTCAAAATTATTGACTAACTATTTTTGTTTTTGTTTTTTCTTTTTAAAAATGATTAATCCAATCATATGCAATACGCAAAATATTAAATTTATTTCTAATACATTTACTTTATTTATGGTCTTTAATGGGATAACCTATTCTAATTATAGGCCAGTTATCAGAAGTCACATTTACCTTCTTACGTTTAACTTAATGCTAACTTAAGTTATGATACAAATTTTATTCATACGTATAATTTTAAATATGAGTATTATTTAATTACTAACCAGAATTAAATATTGCATTTGAATATTCCTTCAGTAAATAAGCGTTTTAAATTACGCAAATTTAATTACTTTCTCCATTGATTTACTTGTCAAATACTAGCAATATTTAGCAGCACAATACAGATATTGATCTTAGTTACTAACGCACTATTTATACTAAAGTGGATCTTGAGGAACTAACACCTCCAATATAACCTTTATCTTGCCCGAACTTTCAAAATTAAGCACAATAATCAACACCTTCCATGGTGGAGCTATCTTTATTTTCACATGAGGAATATGGAATAACCAAGAAGGTCTGTAGAGTAATCTACTACATTAAAATATTTTGGTGGTTTCTTGCCTCTTACTTGGGCATACAACAAACACACACCAAATACAATCCTCTCCTGGGATTTAAATGAATGAAGCATACTAAATGCTAGATAAATTCTTGATCGTCCTATCTATGAGAATCGATCACTTGGGCTATAAACATACCTGAACATTATATTTAAAATCTTCCTCTCATGGAAAACAAAGCTTTTGGGGAGATCATTTTTCATCCCACAAAATAAATACATTATAATTATTACCTATGCGAATATTGAGCATATACCAATGCTATATCTGGGCAGGATAAGTAAATACACTGATTATAATAAACTTATGTTACCGTGTATACTTTGATCAACATCTGAAATCAATGGACATCATAGAATAAAAGTATAATAATTTTAATTTTAATAAAGGAACATTCAAAAATAGTTGGTAGCATACTATCTTAAACTAAATAAAGTGGATGTTTTATTTAAGAATAATTAGGAATAAATTCCTCAATTAATACAGTATAAATTCGTTTCAAAACTTTAACAAGAAATATTTTGTTATAGCATTTTTTTTTTTTTTTAGTTACTTCTGATAATTTTCAATATTTATTTTACTCCTTAAATATCTAAATATTTTTCTTTTACGTATCTAACATACAAAATTTCTACCTACAATTGTATGTAATAATTAAAACATATTTTATAGATTTTTTTTCTTTCGTGTTAAATATCAACTTAACCTATAATAATTATATTAAAACATACCTTTGTCATTACAAGGCTATTAAATATCACTTGACCATACAGACTTTAACCTATGTGATATAAAAAAAATACATATCATTTTATAACTTAGTTTTAAACAATCATTAATTAACAAGTGCATACTCTCTCATTAGAAAATGTTTTTCTGTTGAACAATTGGTCCAGGTGAAGAGCTCTATCCAGTCGTATTTCACGAAGCAAGTTTAAAAACAATAAACGCATGGTATTATTTCCTTTAAATAAAAGTTTTCTCTTATTTTGTGCATTTAATAAATTAGGTAAAGAAAAATATAGCAGAATTGAAGATTAATTCTTACTTGAATTAAACTACTACAATTTTGGGATCCAAGAAAAAAAATAGACTTCTAACATAGACGAATATTTGACTATAGACGATAAACATACACAATATTTTTTTTTTATTGACGATACGTACCATTCATATTAGCTAGCTTACTTATGGACGAAAATGCGCAATTTTTCCGAGATTATTCTGATAATAACTGCAGCTGATTTACATGTATAGGAAGTTTTACTAACTCCAACTGATGTGTAATATAATATATCATTTATTTTTATCATTAAGTCACTAAGATATTTAGTTTTGTTCATACTTTAGGAATTATAAATTTTTTTTAACGGTAACTTCTCCGTAAGAATGCCCCTATATAACTTTTCCTATATTTACTCTGAGAAAGTTTATATATTTTTTTTTAAAAAAAAAAATATACAGGTGCATAATTTAATCTTATTTATCATTATTATTATTTCCAGACAATTCTTGGTGAATAAAACATATTTTAACGTATGTAACTACATTACTTGTAAAGGCAGACAATATTTAGAAAGAGCGCGAAAATGTTTCTAGTTGATTTTCCTTGGTTTCAAAATATTTCTTTCAATTATTATTTTTTTTTTTATACCAAGAAAATATCAATAAATGACATAAAGTTAATAAATAATTAATTTTTTCTTGGAAATCGCTTCCTTTCCTTAATTTAGATATAATATAATTTTTCGTGAATCCTTTAGTTACATCTGTCATTTTTGAACTTTAGCGCGAGATGATAAAATTTTAAGTATAAAAGGTTTTTAAATAGGTAGATGGCGCAGGAAATCAGGACGTCTTATCAAAAAAATTTAGCCACACATTATATTATTAAAATTTTACTTTGATTACATTTATTTCTGCAAAATAAAATGAAAAAATTGAATTACCAAATTTCAGCACTGTTCCTTCCTTGAAAACTAAAAGCAGACTATATTTTTTTTTTCAAAAAAAAATGATCTTGACTTTAGCGACCTCTTACAGAAAAATAATCATTTGATTATAACATAAACAAAAGAAAGGAAAAACCTATTATAATCATATAGTTTTCAGTATTATTTACCTGGATTACAAAGTAATTTGACAATATAAAAAAAATAATAATAATAAATACATTAAATTAACAATCAGTGATGTATAATTCTTTAAACATTTTTTTTTTCTTTTTTACAAAAAGAAATTACCAGAAGTTATTGTGCTTTATGATAAGACACTCATCCACTCTCCCCTCTACCCATCCAAAATCAATTACTGTTTAGCTTTTATACCATATTAATTTGCTCTAATTATTAATATCTCAATTAAATTATTCATGTTCTCTCTTTAAAAATGACATTGAGTTATTAAATCTATTAGTTATTCACCCAAAACATGCCAAAGTGAGTGAATAGCATACTTTATTAATCAATTATTACTATTGTTATTTTATCTTTTTATTTCCTTAAAGAATAGCATTGTTTTCCTGCAGAAATAATGCCAAATAAACCAAGTGTCAATAACACTAGGTTACAATTCTCCCACCATTATAATAAATAAAAAATAAAATAATATATGCATTTTTAACACTTCTTATGGTATTACTAAGTTTATATCCTACTTCTTTCTTACGTCAATAAATACAGTTTTAAGGATTTAATTTTGCTTGGGATATGGGAGTAAGCTTCGGGCATTATAGGTACCTCTTGTTCCATCAGGGGTTGAGACCAAAAAGGCATTCTCACCCACTTGTTTCACAATTTCATAGGGGCCTTCATAAAGATACATGAATTTTCTAAACATATGTTTCCGGAGATTACTCACATGGGGAGTTCTAATTAAAACAAAATCATGGACTTTAAAAGGATGTGGACTGGTTTTGGAATAACGAGTGCATTTATCACCCATCTTTTTAAGATTAATTCTGGCCAGTGCTTGGTCATGTTCTACATTATGCTGTTCCCCATATGTTTAAAAATAGAGCCCCGAAGTGAGGAACGTTCCTGTGAAGTCCTTTTTAATTTAATGCCCCACTACTTTTACTACCTTTTATATTTTTCTTTGGTATTGTTGGGATACCACTAGTAGAAGGCTGATTCTCATTCAGAATTCTACTCTTAACTGTTGGCCTACTGAGGTGGCTATTCTGTCTACCATAGGGATTCGTCCTATAATATCCTTTTTCTCTAACTAACTTCCTCCTTCCCATATGTGACCTATCTGCAAAATTGATATTACTCACCATCGGATGGGTGTCTCTATTTACCCTAATTCTATTATCAATATTCCTATCGCTGGTCTCTAACGAATCTAAAATTTCTACTACCTCTTCTATGGTATGTCTGTCAGCAGCAATCAAGATCTGCTCTATATGCCTCGGCAGATTATGGCGAATTATTCGCACAATTTGTGTCTCAGATAAAGGATAAGCTGTCAAGGTTTTCAATTTGACGGCCTGACTCCTGAAAAACTGAGTGTAACTACCCTTATTTACATGATATCTTTCCTGAGATATCTGATATCTCAGGTTATCTTGGCGGTCTTCCCCCCAAAAACTGGCTAACATAAGACATTTGAAGTCTCCATATGTTTCTGGTTTAATAAATAATGATTGCCACCAGTCTTTATATGCTGCACACAAATGGTTAGCGGCAATAGCAATCTTTTCTATCTCAGATAAATGACATAAGGTGAATAACTCCTCCAGATTCTGGAGATACTCGTGTGGATTCTCCAGATATTCACCTCTAAAAAATTTTATTTTTAAGAATTTTAAGGCCATGGAGCTATTACTTTCTGGCTCTAGCATGACTTTACTTCTAGCCTCATTTAATGGATCGTATATTGATTTTACTGGACTAATTACCATATGTAACTCAGATATTACTTGGTTATTATGACCATTATTTGTTTCCTTTACTTGAGTTTCAGATAAACCTTTACTTTGAACAACTTTTTTACTTTTTGTAAAATTATCCCTATTATAGTCTATAGCTTGCATTCGGCTCTCTAATTCTAACTTATAGTTCTGCCATTTCACAGTCTATTCTCTTTGAACTATCTTTTAGGCCTACATTTAAGTGTTTAATCTGTTGTTCCAATTAGTTAATAGTTTCATCTTTATTTATCCCGAATTTATCTTCTAACCTTTGATAGACTTTACTCTCACACTGAGTCATTAATTCCACTATTTCATCTTGGAGATTATTATGTAATAGCTGTGCATTACTCTTTATTATATCATTAAAATTTTTTACTCTTCCCATAACTTGACTTAGCTCACTTTCTAGATTTTGATTAATCTCACATTGGGTTAACTCTTGAGTTTCTAGTTTAGCTATTAATCTGGTAATCTGGCTCTGACATCCTTTCACTACATTGTCAGGTGCTAGAGTTATATTTTTAACTTCCTCTTTCAAATTACTGACTTCACTTCTAGCACTGTCTAATTCTCCCTTAATAGATTCAACTCTATCCTGAACTTCTCTTTGAAATACTACTGTTTCTTATTTCCTGTACTTCATTGTTTAATACAATATATTGACTTTTAAAGTCCTGCTGGATAGCCTCAATCATATTTTCTGCCCTTTCAGAATTTGTTTCGATCTCTTTCCTTATTCTTATTTCCAGCTTTTCAGAGGCCAATTTTGATTCTTCTACATGATTTCTCAAATCTTCCCTTAAGTCCTTTATCTCCTGTACTTGATTTTGAGATGTCTCTTTGATCTCCTGCATTTGATTCTCTAATTTAATATTTAAATTTTGGATCTGACTTTTTAATTCACTATTTGATTGTTCTAATTTACTATTTGAGTTTTGGATCTGACTTTTTAATTCACTATTTGATTGTTCTAATTTACTATTTGAGTTTTGGATCTGACTTTTTAATTCACTATTTGATTTTTCTAATTTTTTCAAGAATTCCTCCAATGTATTTCTCATTAATTGATCTGGCTCATTTTCATGTTTTCCCTTTATTATTGTGGCTTCTTCTGGGTTAGCTATATCCAAATCTTCCCCTTCCTCTTTTAATTCTACACTAAAATATGGAGTCTGTGTATCAGGGGATTGTAACTCTTGGGATCCTCCCAAATCCTCAGAAATACTATGATTATCTTTGTTTTCACTCATATTAAAATTCTAACTCTTTTAGTATTTAACAGTACTGAAATATTAGCAATGAACTATTAATAAATTTATCGATAAGAAATGATTGACAAGACATCCTGCCTCCATGCCTCTCCTACCAAAAACAATCTACACCAAAAACTATGCTCTGACATTTAATATCCCTAAAGCTCCAACATTAACTACTAAATATGCTCTTTTTTTTTCTTCATATGCTTCTTAGTCCATAGAAATCTCGTTAGATATTATGTAATATAGCATAAGTGCCAATCACAAGACCAGACAAACAGATCATCATAAATGATAAAATCATTACAGTGTTTTATGGAATTGCCTACAGACCACAACATCATAAACTGACAACTTAATTATTTATTTTTCAGTGGCAAAAGATTAGATCATATAATAGATATTCACATAATATCTTATGGCTAAAACAATTCATTATTGGCAAATATTTTTAATCAATGAATAACTAATCCATTCAAGTGCAAACAATATTAATATTGACTTCAAGAAAAGTTTACTAAATTGCTCGTGGCCAGCTATAGCCATCGAAGGCCCCACATTGGGCGCCATTTCTAACCTAATAAGATATATAACCTCTGTTTGGTCTAATTATTTACTAGTTTAGTTTGCACTAATTTTTCAGGTTGTGTTTAAGTCAACCAAAACAAAACAAATATCCACTAATTTTGCCAATATGATCTAAAATACTTTTCATATAATACAATTGTACATTCAATTCTCTTAAGCCATGCCACGATTGTAATAACAACAATAATTGATCACTTATTAATTTAAAGAATAATTATAATAATATTAATCTCAGGGTTCTTTATTTCATGTAAGGAAATGCTCGGCGGTATTGTGTTGTCGCATATGACTGGCATTCTGGTCGGCTATAGGAAACATTTATTTTACTTAAATTCAATGTGTCTTCATCTCTCATATCAACTGCTATATTATTTAAAGAGATGATAATCTATTCAATAATGACGTATAATTTTGAATAACACAGCCCTTTTTTTCAGAATCTCAGTCAGAATAATAAAAAGACAAGGGTGCTTTTTGTGTCCTTCCATCATCCATGACAACACAATCATATAACTAAGATTTATTACTTAGACAATTTAACTAAATGGGAATGGAATAATGTGCAACCAAAGTTAATGGTTTGGGAATAAATTCACAAAGGGGAATGTTTAGTCTTAAGTTTTCAACTCCATAAATAATTATCATTAAACTAAAATATAATGACATATTCCGATCTGCTTAACTTTATTTATCTGGTATATTAAGTTTTTAAGAATTTGGAATGATTTCGGACTCAAGAAAAGGTTTTGCAAATATTGTGCAAACACTTATATTTAGCATATAAAAACAAAAAAAAATGAATCTACAACAAATTTTAACAAGACTATAATTTATTATTATCACAAAAAAATATATGAACATTTATTCAATAATCCCATAGTAATACAAAAATATAAAATATAACTGACATTAATCTGTATACTCTTTGGGTTATGGACTAGAGGTTACTACTTCTCCTGTATGCAATCATATGGATTGATTAACTAAAAGTACATTTCATTACCAATACATTGTTTATTAAATTTTGGTAACCTTGTAGAAGCTTTTATTCAAAATTATTGACTAACTATTTTTGTTTTTGTTTTTTCTTTTTAAAAATGATTAATCCAATCATATGCAATACGCAAAATATTAAATTTATTTCTAATACATTTACTTTATTTATGGTCTTTAATGGGATAACCTATTCTAATTATAGGCCAGTTATCAGAAGTCACATTTACCTTCTTACGTTTAACTTAATGCTAACTTAAGTTATGATACAAATTTTATTCATACGTATAATTTTAAATATGAGTATTATTTAATTACTAACCAGAATTAAATATTGCATTTGAATATTCCTTCAGTAAATAAGCGTTTTAAATTACGCAAATTTAATTACTTTCTCCATTGATTTACTTGTCAAATACTAGCAATATTTAGCAGCACAATACAGATATTGATCTTAGTTACTAACGCACTATTTATACTAAAGTGGATCTTGAGGAACTAACACCTCCAATATAACCTTTATCTTGCCCGAACTTTCAAAATTAAGCACAATAATCAACACCTTCCATGGTGGAGCTATCTTTATTTTCACATGAGGAATATGGAATAACCAAGAAGGTCTGTAGAGTAATCTACTACATTAAAATATTTTGGTGGTTTCTTGCCTCTTACTTGGGCATACAACAAACACACACCAAATACAATCCTCTCCTGGGATTTAAATGAATGAAGCATACTAAATGCTAGATAAATTCTTGATCGTCCTATCTATGAGAATCGATCACTTGGGCTATAAACATACCCGAACATTATATTTAAAATCTTCCTCTCATGGAAAACAAAGCTTTTGGGGAGATCATTTTTCATCCCACAAAATAAATACATTATAATTATTACCTATGCGAATATTGAGCATATACCAATGCTATATCTGGGCAGGATAAGTAAATACACTGATTATAATAAACTTATGTTACCGTGTATACTTTGATCAACATCTGAAATCAATGGACATCATAGAATAAAAGTATAATAATTTTAATTTTAATAAAGGAACATTCAAAAATAGTTGGTAGCATACTATCTTAAACTAAATAAAGTGGATGTTTTATTTAAGAATAATTAGGAATAAATTCCTCAATTAATACAGTATAAATTCGTTTCAAAACTTTAACAAGAAATATTTTGTTATAGCAATTTTTTTTTTAGTTACTTCTGATAATTTTCAATATTTATTTTACCCCTTAAATATCTAAATATTTTTCTTTTACGTATCTAACATACAAAATTTCTACCTACAATTGTATGTAATAATTAAAACATATTTTATAGATTTTTTCTTTCGTGTTAAATATCAACTTAACCTATAATAATTATATTAAAACATACCTTTGTCATTACAAGGCTATTAAATATCACTTGACCATACAGACTTTAACCTATGTGATATAAAAAAAATACATATCATTTTATAACTTAGTTTTAAACAATCATTAATTAACAAGTGCATACTCTCTCATTAGAAAATGTTTTTCTGTTGAACAATTGGTCCAGGTGAAGAGCTCTATCCAGTTGTATTTCATGAAGCAAGTTTAAAAACAATAAACGCATGGTATTATTTCTTTTAAATAAAAGTTTCCTCTTATTTTGTGCGTTTAATAAATTAGGTAAAGAAAAATATAGCAGAATTGAAGATTAATTCTTACTTGAATTAAACTACTACAATTTTGGGATCCAAGAAAAAAAATAGACTTCTAACATAGACGAATATTTGACTATAGACGATAAACATACACAATATTTTTTTTTTTATTGACGATACATACCATTCATATTAGCTAGCTTACTTATGGACGAAAATGCGCAATTTTTCCGAGATTATTCTGATAATAACTGCAGCTGATTTACATGTATAGGAAGTTTTACTAACTCCAACTGATGTGTAATATAATATATCATTTATTTTTATCATTAATTAAGTCACTAAGATATTTAGTTTTGTTCATACTTTAGGAATTATAAATTTTTTTAACGGTAACTTCTCCATAAGAATGCCCCTATATAACTTTTCCTATATTTACTCTGAGAAAGTTTATATATTTTTTTTAAAAAAAAAAAAATATACAGGTGCATAATTTAATCTCATTTATCATTATTATTATTTCCAGACAATTCTTGGTGAATAAAACATATTTTAACGTATGTAACTACATTACTTGTAAAGGCAGACAATATTTAGAAAGAGCGCGAAAATGTTTCTAGTTGATTTTCCTTGGTTTCAAAATATTTCTTTCAATTATTATTTTTTTTTTTTTATACCAAGAAAATATCAATAAATGACATAAAGTTAATAAATAATTAATTTTTTCTTGGAAATCGCTTCCTTTCCTTAATTTAGATATAATATAATTTTTCGTGAATCCTTTAGTTACATCTGTCATTTTTGAACTTTAGCATGAGACGATAAAATTTTAAGTATAAAAGGTTTTTAAATAGGTAGATGGCACAGGAAATCAGGACGTCTTATCAAAAAAATTTAGCCACACATTATATTATTAAAATTTTACTTTGATTACATTTATTTCTGCAAAATAAAATGAAAAAATTGAGTTACCAAATTTCAGCACTGTTCCTTCCTTGAAAACTAAAAGCAGACTATTTTTTTTTTTTCAAAAAAAAATGATCTTGACTTTAGCGACCTCTTACAGAAAAATAATCATTTGATTATAACATAAACAAAAGAAAGGAAAAAACTATTACAATCATATAGTTTTCAGTATTATTTACCTGGATTACAAAGTAATTTGACAATATAAAAAAAAAAATAATAATAAATACATTAAATTAACAATCAGTGATATATAATTCTTTAAACATTTTTTTTCTTTTTACAAAAAGAAATTACCAGAAGTTATTGTGCTTTATGATAAGACACTCATCCACTCTCCCCTCTACCCATCCAAAATCAATTACTGTTTAGCTTTTATACCATATTCATTTGCTCTAATTATTAATATCTCAATTAAATTATTCATGTTCTCTCTTTAAAAATGACATTGAGTTATTAAATCTATTAGTTATTCACCCAAAACATGCCAAAGTGAGTGAATAGCATACTTTATTAATCAATTATTACTATTGTTATTTTATCTTTTTATTTCTTTAAAGAATAGCATTGTTTTCCTGCAGAAATAATGCCAAGTAAACCAAGTGTCAATAACACTAGGTTACAATATGTATTGTGTTACTTTTCAAAGCTGTTTTATTTAAATAAAAAACATACCTATATATATCTACATACATTCATAATCAAAGTTACATATATACATAACACTTACCAGGAATTGTAAAAATGCAATTTGGCATCTTATAATGCCATTCACCATTTTCATTACAGAAATTCACTGTTTGCCCATTTATGATATAATTAGTATCACATGTAAAAGTTGCTTCATAGAAGTTATTGACGATTCTTTCAAAGTGAAATGTTACATGTTCAGAAACATTTGCAGAAAAACATTTGTTATCTGTGGGGAGAAAGAAAATTAAATTAAATTACCTTTTTTAAAAAAATTTTTGTTTAATGTATTTTTATGCAAAAAATAAAGATGGCGCTTCAAGTCATTTCAATAAATAAAATTTAAATAAATGTCAAACGTAGTTAAAAATCCAGCACAACTAGGGGGAAATGGACATTGTTAGATTATTGGAAACTTTAGAGTTATAATTTAAAATATTTTTTTTAGATTGTTTTGTAAATATAACTTATAAAAAAATGATTGTAATAAGTTTAATTATTTTTATGTACATGTATGTATTACGTTAATTATATTTATTGTAATGTAAATAATATCCATTGAGTGGAGTTACAATATAACAGCTAGTCATGTTGGAAGAGTATAAAATACAAGTTGAAGAAACCATGGAAGAGTTGGGTGGGAGTGAGTATAAAGACTGGTGTGATGAAACAGAAAAAATGGCAAATATGGTTATATTCAGAAGAATAAGAGTAATAAAAAAATGAGAGTTAGTAAAAGTGTAAAAGAGAGGGGAAATGGATGCAAAGAATATAAGTGTGCTATTAAGAATAAAGAAAGTGAAAAGGATATTAATGCTAAATGGAAAAAGTTCTTAGAAAAAAAAAGTTGGCTAAAATAGATAATTATAGAGAGAGAATGAAATTGAATAGTAAATTGTTTGAGGATATTAATAAAAGTGGAAGAGATGGGAGTAGAAAAAATTTGGAATTACATTAAAAGGAGAAGTGTAGGGGAGAGATAGTATTACTAGATGATGAGGGAATAGAGCGTAGCTTTAGAGAAGAATTAGAGAATCTTAAATAGATATGTAATGGATATAAAAAAGATGTGAATGACAGAGTGATAGTAATGGGAATATTAGGTTTACAGAAAATGAACTGAATAAGGCAGGGAAGAAATTGAAAAGTGAAAAGACAAGATGTTTATATGGATGGGCAGCAGAAATAGTAATGAATTTAGGGCATAGGGCAAAAGTAAAGTTTCCCGGATAGTTTGAGTAATACAAAAGTAAGATTATTATTTAAAGGAAAGGATAAGGATCACAGAAAGTTAAACAATTATAGACCAATAATGGTAACATCAGTTTTATATAAAGTTTTTTCATGTATTGTGGCTGGAAAAGTTGCAAAATGGATGGAAAAAAATAATGTAGTGGGGGAAATGCAAGAAGTTTTTAGATTAAATAGACATATAGGAAATAGTTTATTTGTACTTGCACAACTTATAGATATGAATAGTAATTCAGATAGACAGATATATATATGAGTTTTATAGATGTAGAGAAGGCATATGATAGAGTAAATAGAAATAGATTATGGGTAAGTTTAGTGAATTTGGGAATGGATGAAGCTTTAGTGAATATTATTAAAAAATTATATGAAAATAATTACTATACATATCAATTAGGGGATATAGAATCAATTAAAGTTAAAAATGGGAAGGGACTAAGGCAAGAATGTCCTATGTCACCTATTTTATTTTTGTTGTATTTGAGTGAAATGGAGAGAGCAATAGAAAGACTAGGGTGAGGGATAGAGATACCATTAATAGGTGGCAAGGGAGTATATACTTTGTTGGGTCTTTTTTTGCAAATGATGTCTTTTTGTGTGCAGAAAGGAGAGAATATATGGAAGTTATGCTGAGGTCATGTGCAAGGGTGGGTAAAGAGATAAGTATTAAATTTAGTGAAGAAAAATCCAATATAATGATGGTTAATACTGGGTAAAGAGAATATGAATTGTTATAAAGTGTGGTGAATAGATATAGTTATTTGAGAATCATCTTAAGTAATCAGAAAAATTGCTTGGATGAATGAAAGAAAAAAATTGATAAATGAAGCAAAGAAAAGGATTGATATAGAAATTAACAGTGTTTTCATATAATAAATATGATATAGCTAGAATTGTATGAAAGAGAGTTACAGTAGCAGGGTTAACATATGGCAATGATGCGTTATGTAATAGTAAATATCACTTAGAAAAAATACAAAGGGAAGTATGAAGACATACGTTTGATGCAGATATGTGGACAGCAAAGCAGGAAATTCAAGGAGAAATGGGATGGTCAAGTTTTTATATGAGAGATGCAAAAAGCAAAATAAAAATGTTCGGTAGATTGCAGTTTATTGATAATAAAAGAATAGCCAAAACAGTATTTAATTCAGTTATGAGTAAAGGGCAGGCAACAAGATGGGTGAGAAAGGTAATGTGGTATGCAGAAGACTTGGATAAAGAATTTATATCAGTATATTTTTACAAAAGATGGGATGATTGTGTTAGGAGGATTGTTGAGTGTTATAGTGGTAAGAAATGGAATAAAAGAATAGATGCATTAATAAAGAATAGGGAATTGGAGAGATGGAGAACTAGTATGGAGACTAAAAAGAGTTTAAATATATATACAAATAAATGGAACATTGGCTGTGGGTAAATTTATGATAATAGTATGGAAAGTAGTTTATTATTTAAGGCTCGAACGAGATCTTTAGCAAGAAGGGAATATATATGTAAATGGAAAAATATGAGTGATTTAGTCTGCAAGTTGTGTAAGGAAGGCATAAAAAATATCAGGCATCTGTTAATTCAATGTAAATGCTTGGAAGCAGAAAGGGTACAAATAATGAAGTTATGGAAGAATAAATATGAACAAAGTGACTATACAGAAAGTGAATTACTGGTTTTTATGCTGGGTTTGGGAAAAGATAATGGGGATTTAGATATGAAAGCCATGGAGTTGACGAAGATTATGTTATGGAAATGGGATGGAGCAGATTATGGGAAAACTTAGTGTGGGGAATGGAAAGGGAAGGTAAAGTGGCTAACAGGTTTCTCTGTGCATAGTTGCTGAGATATTCCTGACTCCGTTTAAGGAGAAGTCACAGTGCCATCACATCACATCAAGAACGCTTGTCTGGGCCTTGAATTACATTTGCGGGAATTTGTGTGATGCAGTTAGTGCATTTCTAATAGAATCATTATCAGAATAGTAATCTAAAGAGAATTGGTGTCATAACAGCAACAAAAGGTTTTGATTCAACTATTTTTAAAAATATTCAATCGTCAAATACTTACAATCAAAATAATTTGCAAGTTTTTTTAAATTAACTAATTTACATATATGCTTATGTTTAAAATACTTGTTACAAATTAATCAGAAGGTCTGTCAAGCATTGATGGCCTAGTGGTTAGCATATTGCCTTCCAAGCAGCTGGCCCGGGTTCGCTTTCCGGTCAACACATTTGACATATGAAAAAAAAAAATTAATCAAGAGGTTTGTGCATCCTGTATCGTTTTGTGCAATGATAAAGAATCAGATTCTGGGTTTCAGGTCCTTGGATTGATTAGAGCTGGCATTTCGGGTGCTCAAACTTCTAAACTCTCAAGCAATAAAGCCATTCAACTATTCTATTTTCTAATTGAAACATTTCAGATCTTAAAATACATTTTATTATTTTGATTGTTCAATATATAATATTTTCAGATTGGCTGAAATAAAGTATTAACGTAAATTAATTGCTATAGAATCAAATACCTTAATTTATTGTTACTTTTGGGATTAGAGTTGCTCTGATGTAATTGTGCAGCCATAATTATTTTTGCTTTGTGGATATATTTGGAAGTATCACTTTAGGTTTAGCAAAATTTATATTTAAAAGTGAGTTTTTGTATTTAAGTTAATTTTAAAAAATTATTATGAATACGATATAAATAAAAGATTTGAATTAAATAAACTGAACGTTGAAAATTGCTTTTGTTTCTAATTTTTTTATCCAAAAAATCTTTATATTGTATTCATAATATTTTTTTTAATTAATTTGAATTTAAAAATTTATTTTTTAAATATAAAGTTTAGGTAGTAGTATCAACGACCATGCCCGTCGCTTGTGAGCACTGGTGCTACTTAAAAACAGTTAAATATACCGTTTTTGAGGCAGCCAGTAATGTCTTGTAATGTGTTATGCTAATAATCTCGCAATTCACACTTAACCCTACAAATGATGGCTATCAGTCGTTGATACTACTACCAAAGTTTATACTCGTAATAATTTTTTTAAATTAAGTTGAATTCAAAAACTAATTTTTTAAATATAAAGTTTGCTCATCTTAAAAAAATAACAAATGTAAAATGTTAGAATAATTTTGGATGAACAATTACATCAGCACAGCATTAATCCCAAGGTATCACTTTATCAAAGCAATATTTAATCTGGAAAGATTTATTCATTCATGCTAAAATCATCACCTCCTGATGCATTACAATAGTAAATATTTCTTTTCTTCCAAGAGTAAGCTTGTAGTTTTAAGACCTGTAGAGGTCCCTACTATCACATTTTATAAGCATGTGATTGAGGCTACAGCCTTAATGAATATTATTTATGTAATGAATGCGCGTTTAAATAAATTTATAATTACAACTTTAAATTATTTAGATATACTAATCTATCAATGGTTGTAATAGTTTTTGCAACCAAAACTAGTTTATATTCTTCCTATCTCTTTCTATTGCTTTCACCGCTCAATGTTGCTGTTTTTAATCATTTTAATTTTCTACAGTAATTACTAATTTTCATGTAGCAGTTGCTGAATTAATGTAATTGTAGATTTTTTAAGGTGTTTCTTAGTCAATTCAAATCTTCAATCATTGGCTAATTGTAATTATCTATTATCAGTTTTTCTTCATCATTCAGTTTATTGATTTCATCAACTAGCATCAATATTGAATTTTTCAAAAGATAAGGCTTACATTTTTAAGCTGGTCATGTTTTGTGGATATAAATACATTTGTTTTGTTTTGTTTTTTTTTTTGTTTTTTTTCTGACAATGATTATGAATTGATTAAAGAGATCAGGTAACATTTTTTTTGCTTGGCTGAACAGAAGAAAAAAAATGAATGCAGATTTTGTAAGATAGAGATTCAACAGCTGAAAAGTGGACTTAAAATTTATTATTGGATTAAAATTGTAAAAAAGAACATTAATTTATTATATTCACTTTATATCTTTTTTGATGCATCAAAAAGACATATGGATCTGAAAATATGCTAAAATCATTGAAAATATATGCGAATTCATAAAAGAAAAGTTTACTAAGATGTAAGTGAATACCTGTTTTATTGTTTTTTCATCTTTACAAGAAATTTTAAAACAGTTTTCATTCAAGAATAATTAAAATTACCTTTCCTTCCGTTTTATATAAACAGCTGCCATTAACAATAGGCAAAACTAGGTTAAGTAATTCTTAGAATCATTAGAGTAACATAAATCTTTGGAAAATACTCTTAAATAAAACCAAATTATTCTAAAGAAAATAGAGACACTAGAAATTTTAATCTTATTGATAGAGTAAAAAGAGTAAGCATTTTGAACATCAAATCTGATTGAAAATATTGAAAATAAAAATGCTAACAGCATCAGATATCAATTATGTTAAACAAGTTTCCATGACTGAAAACCAATCAGGGAGGACAGAAAACAGCCCAAGAAACATTATAAATACAAAATTAGTCATAAAATTAAGGGAAAAAGAAATCCCAGTGATAAATTGTTCATAGGAATAAAATTACTATATCGTCTGCCAAACCGGAAGTCGCCGAATACGGCAAATCAGTCCAGAGCGAATAAATTATTTTGAATTTTAATTCAATCTCAATTTTAGAATTAAACATTATAGATTAGGACTTAAGCTATCTTCCTGCACAAAAATCAATTTCTCCAATGATCACAACATAAGTTATTAGCCCACTTCGTGTGATTGGGGGACCACAAAAAAATGAAAAAATATTCAAATCAACACAAACTCACAATGAAATGATTCCTGAGCTATAAAACAATGATTTAAAAGCAAAATTAGTCCAAATGATGTTTTAGACCTAAACAGAGACATTGAAGCCATAAATGATTCATCCTCTTTTAATTCAACAATTATTGAGATTATTCCAAAGTTTAACAACAAACTTTCAGAATGTACAACTGAATCCTTGACTACTAACCAAGACTCAGAATTCAATCCAAAGAAGCAGAATCCAATTAGTATCAACAAATAAGAATCATAGTAAACCCTGAAAGTCTTTATAGTTGGATGGGTTGAACAGATATTGTGAACATTTGCAGACACAGGAGGTTGGTAATGATTACAGACTTTCAGCTCTATTCACCTCAGTGTGCAATATGATATGGACAAATGATGTGTACTCATGATGTGGAAGTAAATCTGGCTTGATTACAGATTACAATGAATCCACTGTTGCATTGGTGGGCATGGGTCTGCACTCCTTTTCCTCATGTGTGGTGGGGGTGGTCATGAGGGGCTTTATTCATTTGTGGGGGTGGTTAGCCACCACTGCCAAGCCCAGGTGAGGGTCACTGTCCTCCATTGAACTTTGCCCTGAGAGACTGCTGCACCACCTTGATGGATTGTTTATTAGGACAGTGTTGATTTGAGCTCATTATTATTTTTGTTTCCTTAGTTAACTTTAAAATTTGACCATTTGTAAGGTGTTTGGTCTGCTTTGGGCCATTGACACATTTTGTAGCTTTGATGGAGTTGTTGCTGCAATATTTTGCAGGCATGGGTCTGCACTCCTATTTTCTTCCTCAGGGGTGGTGGCAGTCGTTAGGGGCCTGGTTTATTGGTGCAGGCTGTTGACAATTTATTGCCGCTACCTGGAAAACCTGCCAGGAGGGTACCTGGTCAAAGTCTCAGTGCCATTCTTGCTCTGGTTGGCTGCTGTGCCCTTGATAGATTGGTTTTGGGCATTGCAGACCTATGCTTGTTACTTCTTAGTTTCTCTCTAGTTGGCTTTCCAATTCTGGGCAGTAGACTGAATGTGGTTGCTGCACATTTGGACTGCTAATTGGGAGAAAGAGGTACCTCTAATAATCTTGACATGGCTCGGCGCATATGTACTTTATATAAACCTTGTAACATTAAACACTTTGTAATCCTCAATGGGTAAAGTATACCTGAAAAATTTTGTAATCTTTTAACTAATAAAGGTTACTTTTGAGGAAAAAAAAAGAATTTGTAAGACTATGTTTCAATTTATATATATATATATATATATATATATATATCTATATATATTTGGTATATATATATATATATATATATATATATATATATATATCAAAATATTAATATATAACAAACTAACCAAAGGAAATACATATAAAAACAAAAAAATAAAGACTTATAAATCCAATAAATAATATAATATTTCAACCAGAGGACTGGTTTTCATCAGAAAGAAAACCAGTCCTCTGGTTGAAATATTATATTATTTATTGGATTTATAAGTCTTTATTTTTTTGTTTATATATATATATATATATATATATATCATATCAATCACAATTTAAATTTTGATATAATTATCCATTTTTTATGAGATTAAAACAACTCATTCAAGATATCAAAATGTGTTGTATACTTACTGTGATGCTTCTACTAAACACACAAAAATCCCTTTTCATAATGCACTTTTCACAATGCTTTATTTAATATATTGTAGTTTCTGGCAGTACTTGTGTGTTACTGTCTCTTGAACTTGGCAGCCATTTTTTATAAATATACAGTTTCAGGGGCATAAAGGCCTTTTTCCACAAATTTTCTATTACTGAATGTGTGTTAGATGTTAAATTTTAAAAAATTAATAAATCGATTATAAATTTCATTCAAACGATTTATTTTCATTTTTAGTACTAATCGGTATGCTAGGCCAGCCACTTGGTGGCATTGTTTCTCTGCTAAAAACACACAATTATATCTATTTTTACATTTTCTCCAACTTTTATTAAAATATTTTTTGATCCAATTTATCCGACTTTTATTTTAAAATATTTTTTTGCATTTTCTCCGCCTTTTTAAAAAATATTTTGACATTTTCTCCACCTTTTTTAAAAAGATTTGGACATTTGATATGACTTTTTTATGCATCTTTTGACATATTTTGACATTTGATACAACCTTTTGTTTTTACCAATATTTTGACATTCTTGTAAATAATTTACATTACAAGATTTGATTTAAATATTTGTACATTTTTGTCTTGAAAAATGGCAAAATTAAAAACATCGCATAATAAAATCAAGCCAAAACAAAAATTGTCATATAGTCACTGCCATATTTGAAAAACTTTTAAAAAAGAAAACCAAAGTTGAAAAAGTCAAAAGTTTTGATCTTAGTTTAATTTTTTTTTTGGGGGGGGGCGGAGATGGGAGAAATAGTTTGTCATCACTGAGACAAAAGATAGAGACAAAAGTTATTTTTGGTTTGTTTTTTGTTTTTTTATTTTTAAAAAAAGATTAATAAAATTGGTTTTAAAAAGAAAAGTTTTAGTATATCAGCGGTAAACAAATAAAGCCGAAACAAAAATTGTCATATAGCCAAACAAAAAAAAAAAGATAAGTCGCTGTATTTTTTTAAAATAAAAAAAAAACAAAGTTGAAAAAGTGAACAGTTTTGATCTTATTTTAATGTTTTTTTTTTTGGGGGGGGGGGGAGGGTTTGACAAATAATTTGTTACTAATCAAACAAAGGTAATGATTTTCAAAACTATGTACAACCTCAGGCATTTTATTTGTCTCATAATTTACATGGCTATTCACATGAGTTCTTCCATTAGCTTTTGCAATTTTTCCCACCTTCCAAAATTTGTAGGGAAGCATGGCAATGGTCTTACAATTATTAGTATCAAATAGTACAGCAGGTAAGGGTAAGATCGTTAATTCGAATGCATATTACAACAGTTATGGCCACTTGAATTCCCTCCATCCTCACATGATATGATAGCAATCTGTTAAATGTGCATTTTTGCATAGTGTTGTGAAGCACATTAGTGGCCTGTAATATTGGTGTAGCAACACCATATATGCCTGCAGCAGCTAATATGAACAGTACTGTTCTATTAGGCTGTTTCTCTACAAAAGCACAAATATTGGGCAATGGAAATGGCATATTCTGTGTTTTTAGCAAAGAAACAATGCCACCAGCCGGCTGGCCTAACGTACCAATTAGTACCCAATTTTTTTATTATAACATTATGCTTCTATTTTTATATCTTCAACTAGCTAACAGTTTCTTACAGATCTAAAAAACAATTATCTATTATATAAATAAACAATAAATGTATCTAATGCACATATGTATGTGCATGCAATTACCATTATTTACAAATATCTCGAACAAAATATATACATTCATAATAACTTTTATCAATTAAAAACTAAAAATAATTAATATCTATATTTATATGCAAACATATATATATATATATATATAATTAAAATCACCCCAAATTCAAAATTAAATATTTATCCAAAGATCTTAATTTATTAAGCACAAGCAAATGAAAATAATAATAATGTGAAAGGCTGAAACCTTTGACAGATGCATTTTAAACATGCTTAAATGAAAGCCAATCAAATAGTAATAATGACTGCACAAAGAACTCTCAATTAAAACATAAGCCAGAGACTTTAAGAGAAAAAGATGAAACCGTTTTCTCTACTTAAATTTATATATAAGTAAGCCAGACTCAAGCATATTAAACTAAGAGCATGAAGCTTTGAACACCTTCACATTTAATTCACTAAATATTATATATAAATAAACAATATAAAATCTTTCAATTTACTACGCAGTAAATTTTCAAATCTAATAAAAGGATCATAACAAATGTAAATACATTAATTTATTAAGTGCAAGCAGATGAAAATAATAATAACATGAAAGGCTGAAACCTTTGACAGATGTGCTTTAAACATGCTTAAATGACAGCCAATCAGATAGTGATTATGACTGCACAAGGAACTCTCAATTAAAATGCAAGCCAGAGACTTTAAGAAAAAGATGGAACCCACCTTCTTCTCTACTTAAATTTACATATACATAAGCCAGACTCAAGCATTTTAAACTAAGAGTATGAAGCTTTAAACATCTTCACAATTCACTAAATATTATATATAAATAAACAATGTGAAATCTTTAGATTTACTATGAATAAATTTTCAAATCTAATGAAATGATCATAACAAATGTAAATATATTAATTGTAGTAAATCAAAAGATTTCATGCTGTTTATTTATATATAATATTTAGTGAATTAAATGTGAAGGTGTTTAAAGCTTCATGCTCTTAGTTTAAAATGCCTGAGTCTGGTTTATGTATATATAAATTTAAGTAGAGAAGAAGGTGGGTTCCATCTTTTTCTTGTAAAGTCTGTAGCTTGTGTTTTAATTGAGAGTTCCTTGTGCAGTCATTATTAATATCTGATTGGCTGTCATTTAAGCATGTTTAAAGTGCATCTGTCAAAGGTTTTGACCTTTCACATTATTATCCAAAGATCATAAAGTCTATAACACAATCAATGGTTTCCCTGTCAAAGCAAATTTCTCATGTGCATAGGACTAAAAATACATCTTTATTATTAAAAATTTATGATTCTGAAGCAATTAACTTGTTTAAGAGTTCTTTTAATATTAAAGGTATGTGGGGTATAATTGGAAATTGTAAGTAATATTTAGTATAAATTTGTTTTCTCTTAGTCCTTTACACTTGAGAATCTGCTTGTAGCAGTAAAAACATTGGTTGTGTTTTAGAGCTTATTTTCTTTGTCTAATCTTGTTTAATTTTGAATTTGGGGTAATTTTAATTAGTTTATTGACTACTTTATCTAGGTTTTTAATATATATGTATATAAATAATAATGTTATATATCTATACATACTAAAATATAAATAATATTAAAAATATCCAATATCTATTAAATAAGGCACTGTGAAAAGTGTATTATAAGAGATTTGTTTGTTTTTTATTTCTGTTTTTTATAAAGTGTTAAAGTAACTTTCACAATCTTAAAAACAGAAATTGCAGTTTTCATGAGATATCTAGAGAAGTTTTTTTTAAAAATATGATAGTGATATTTTGTTTTAAAACATAGAATTTTAATGCTATATGGACTTGTAAAAAAAGACCATCTGATATTAAGAAAGCTTATATTTTTCAAATTTTTACAAATAAAAAAAAAAATAGAAAAGTCTACAATAATTAATTATTATCCACTACAATAATTTTATTAAGAGATTTCCTTCATATTTAGAACTGGTTCTTGGTAAGATTGTAGATTTAAAAAATCAGCAAGACTAGAGATAAAAGTTATTATTGGTTTTGCCAGAAAAATTCAAAAAAAAGTAGTTAAAACAGAGGTACTATTTAGTTTGTTAGGCCATATGTTGCAATTAGTAAGATTTTGTGTCAATGTTTAAAAATATTTGACTGATTTCAAAAAGTTATGTGAAGTGTGAAAGAAAGCATTTTTATTGATGGTAAAATATTTGAAGAACTAGGATTCATAGAATTATATAGTAGTGCCTATGTTATTTTTTCCAGTTCAAATTCTGTTTGCCACACTGTTTGAGATTCCATTTATAAACACTTGGTTTTAGTATTTAATAGTGACAAAATCAGATTTTCATCAACCAGAAGTGGGAGAAAATCTTTGGTTTTTAATAGTTATCAATTTGAGATGTAAACCTGTTGAAATAACTTTTAAAAAATTTACGCACAAAGGCACCTACAATTTAAAGTTAGGGTATTTTATTAATTTAAAAGAGAAAATGTTTTATCGTAGTGATATAATTGCTTCAACTCAATTAAATGTAAATGAGATTGTTGTTCTCTCACATTATTGTATGGATGTAGTGCATGGGCTTCTAATTAAAAACAACAAAAGTCTTGAAAAGGTTTTGTTTAAAATGTCTGTGATATTCTAAAAATGCAAATACCAAAGCATTAAGCCATATATTTTTACTTTTCTAGTTGTATCAATAATGAATCTATAGTAGTAAGATCCCATCATCATTGCATTGTGCGCTGAAATAAATGACTTCCTAAAAAAAGTCATTGATTAGTAAATAGATCCTGATTAGATTACAAAGATTATATTAATAACAATATTAAAAAAATAATTATTTTTACTGAATAGGAAGGACTGAACATGAAATATAATTGAGAGCTACAATCAGGCAATGAATTGACATCTTTTGGTATAGAAAAGATTTACAGACAGCATTATAAGATAATAAATAGATTAAATGATGAGCGTGTGATATATGTGTACACTTTTCTATTTAACAGATTGTTTTGTACAGTGACTGCAGAATCTCTCCCTCTATTTCCCTCTACCTTTCTCTCTGCTTCTCCCTCTACCTTTTTCTATCCCCCCCCCCTATTTCTTTTCCTTCCTTTCTCTCTGCCACTCCCCTCTGTTCTCCTATTTCTCTTTTTCCCTCTCTCTTTTTGAGCCTTAAATATAGACTAATTTTTATTAAGGATCAAATATATCCTTTTTGATATTAACATATGCAATGTGATCAATACACATCTGAATAATATGATTTACAAACAATTGAACATTCTGATGAATATATTTCTATGCAAATCTGATCATATTAAAACATTGAACAACCTGACCTACAAATGTCAAAACAATATCTATACATAAATGATTATTTTGAACAGTCCAATCTATATACGTCTGAACATTCAGATATTAATGCATATCTAAACAATCCGATCACTAAATAATATGATGAACACATACCTGAATAATTTGATCAATATTCAAATGATCTGATGAATGCCCATATGAACAAA
The DNA here is from genome assembly GCA_028023455.1 of Epiperipatus broadwayi. Lineage (NCBI taxonomy): Eukaryota > Metazoa > Onychophora > Udeonychophora > Euonychophora > Peripatidae > Epiperipatus > Epiperipatus broadwayi. The sequence continues at coordinate 5,193,120 of JAQFVV010006210.1, forward strand.
TTGATCAATACATATCTGAATAATCTAATGATTACCAAAACAACCTTGTCAAATGAGCAGAAAACCGTAATTAAGCTTAAAATAAAAGTGTAAAATTCCAAGAATCCATTAATCTAATTGTCTATCCAAATTTAATCCAGTTTTTTTTTGTCAATTCGTAATACTTATAATCCATACTTTTCTTTTCAAAGCTTGTTTATTTTAGTACATTCATTATATGTATATATTTACAAATTACTAACAATTCAAGCATTTTTAATTTCAAAGCACCTACAATATATAAAAAATTAAAACAGTGAAAATTCTATACTACATTTTTCCAAAAATGAAAAAATAAATATTTAGTTTTCTTTTTTTATATCTTCTATTCTCAATTTACATTTTTAAATTTAAAACATCAATTTTTAATTATTACTATTTATATCCTTATTATATTCGTCAATCATTAAATCAATGACTCGTAATTGTAAAAGTAAAACCATTAAAACAATCTCCCAATCATTTCTCTTCCATTTATTTTTTACAATTAAGACTGACTGGTTAATAATTAGCAATTATATTAAGGATATAAATAGGAATTAAAAAGTAGATCATTTAAATTTAAAAATGTAAATTAGAAGAATAGGAAAAATAAAAGTGTAATAGTTTTTAAATATATAAAAAGTAGATTTTTATTTTTAAAACGATTTAGTATAGAATTTTCAGTTGTTCCATATTTTCAATTTGTATATATTGTCTCTTGATAATGCCATATAAAAGTTCTCAAAACATTAATGATTTTTATAATGTTTTTTACGAATTCAATAAAAGAAGTTATGTAAAGTAAGAATTTAAAAATATTATGATAATCCAAACTTGCATTCACTTCAGAGCTACTGATTTCTGGTGTAAGAAGTATAAAGGCAAGGCTGTGGCTACACAAATCAAAAAAACTGAACAGTGGATGATTTAAAATATGCTGCATGTCATGTAAATCATTTGTTTATCACAGGAGGGTTTCATGTCTGACAATATCAAAAAATTGTATTACCCAAACAACACTTTTCCAACTATGGAAACACTATGAAGAAACATGATTTAGAAACTTATGTCATGATATTTTTTTTACTGTACACAGACACATTTCAGAAGTTTATTTGAGTACTTTGAAAAATTAATTTCATCCCATAGGATAAACATTGTTTTCAGATAATACTGTCATCTTCCAAGACAATAAAGCTCTAATTCATATAGCATTCACAACTAATTACTGATCTGAAGAACATAAGGACAGCTTCACACATTTCCTATGACCTCTCAATCACCTGATTTTAGTGTTGCTGATTTTCTGTAGGTGATACTTGAACAAAGAGTCGGAAGACTGTACACAATATATACTTCATTAATATCTTTCAAAAATCTCAAGATTTTTTTACCATAAAAAATTACTTAATATCTCTAATCACAGCTATGTAATTTTGGCTCATAAAGAATACAAGCAGTTTGTAATCTGGATTACAGGTTTGTTAGACCAGTTATTATGATATGTTTACATTTTTAATAGTTTTCATACTTTAATGAATTAAATATAGCACTGTATGTATAATGTATTTAAAAATGAACAAAATTTCATTATTGAAATCAAAACAATCGACATATATATATATAATTAAAACAAGTTATAAATTTCGTAACTTGCTTTTAAGCTTGCATTTTATGATCACTAGATGAAGCTTTACCAATAGAGCTTGTTTAGAGCTATTGGTAAAGCTCTGTCTGGTGATCATATATATATAACCATTAGAAATAGTCCCAATATAGATAACAATCAAGAATTTCAAACTGTTATTAAGGCAACCTCCTTTTAGCAATATTGTATGTACATTATTACACTTATTATTTAAGTAATACTTTGGGTGCAATTTGAAAATATATATATACTTAGATAAGGCCTATGCCTACTCAAACTATGAATCAACATTTGCCTAGTTTTAAGCAAAATTTAAATTTATTATATAAATAATAATGACTAATAGCAGAGTTTGAGAAATGATTATTTATTAGTCTTCTTTCAAAACAGATTATATTTGGCTATTTGTTTAATGGGTTATTTAAACTTCTAGGAATATAATCTGTTATAATCCAAGTGTCAATTTTTTTGTCTATATTAAGATCTTGGACCAGATTAAAAGGTAGAAATTCATCTTTTATTTAAAAAGGCTGTTTTCATAACAGATTATATATTCATGGTTTTGGTTTTAGTTGTTATTTAAGATATATGTGTGTGTGATTTAAAATATTGTATATTTGTGATGACATTAATGATATAATTTAATTGAAATTAATTATTGAATTAGATTACACTTACATATACAAAGTGGTGGCTTTCCCCATTTTCCATCCTTACTGCAATGAATAAAAGGTGACCCTTGAATAGAATAGTTTTCAGTACAATTATAATGAATAATGTCTTCAAATTTTTGGTAAGAAGAATGTTGAACAATAGGGATATTTGGACAATTTTCTTGTTTTATGGGTATTTCTGATGTTACAGTAATTCCAAAATCTACAATGTTTGTTATATTTAAAAAAAGTATAACCTTTGGTTGAATAGTAAATATTATATAATTAATATTTTTTATTTTACCAAATGATATAAATTATAAATTAATATATTAATTGGCTCTAACTTCATTTGTACTTTTAAGAAAATCAGAAAAATATTTTATTGTGACTTCAGATATTGACATTGTTATAAGAAATAATGTTAGATAAGCAATAATTTTGATTAGTAGTTTGATCCAGAATTGAACTATAAATTAATGAACCAAAATTTAAATAACTTATTTATTTTTTATCTTAGAAGGATGTTACTTTTACATAATTTTAAACTACAAACTTACATTCCTAGATTTATTTAAATGATTTACATATTAGATGACGAATATTTAATGTGGTAATTGTTCAAATATATATATATATAACTTTTATTAACTTCAACTACTAATGATCCATTATAGAACCAAAAAAATTTGGAGTTTACCCAGTTTTCTATATCATTCCAGCAAATTTCCTTACCTAATTATACTTCTTTTTATTACCAGATAGCAGTAATTCTTTCAACTTAGTACCAGGTTTTTTTCTCATTTATGCATTTCCAAATTGTTAATGTCATTGTAGATATTTCCATATTTTACGTATATTCAGAATGATGTAAAGTAACCTTCTGAAAAATACCTAAAGCTTAGACTGTAAACCATTAATGATATAACACATTTATAAAAAATAAAAATTATTCTCAGACATATTGGAACATTATCTTTTAAAGTAAAATTATTTCTTCTAAAATCATTCAATCTCAGTTTAATTCTATGATTAGTATCATTCCTTACATTTTTATCTGCACTAATAATTTGACCAAACTATTTAATAATTGTTAAATTTTTCTGATTCATTATTAACATTTTATTGCTTTCTTGTTTGAAATGCAATTACTGAGATTATTTTAGCCTTCCAGTGTTCCTTTTTAATTCTATTTGCATTTATTTACTTCCTTTTGTAATATTTTGGAAGCCCGAGGACACATTTTTGTCATAAAAATGAAACATCTATAAAATTTAAATAATTTTACTTCTCGTGTTAATCTACTGAATTCTTCTTTCAGAACTATGACCAAAGATTTTAAATAGATTATGTTGCACAGCTTTACATACTTACCAATATTACTTTTTTACATTTAGCTTGCAATATTATTTCTTTCATATCTGATAATTTTTCAGAATTCATAATATTTTGTTTTGTTATAATGTGCCAAATGTTTATTCCTAAAAAGAATGATTATAGATACAAATTTGCAATTTAAACGCAAATGGCAACTAAGAATTATTATTTTTTCTTTCATTACTCTTAATATTTAGTTGTGAATCTGTTTTAATTGAGGTAAGCAGCAAATCTGTTTGATCATTTGAGAAGAACTGTTCTGTTCATCTCATCATTTCAATTATTAAACATCATGTGGTGATTCTGTAGATGAGTTACAGTGAGCTTTCTTAAATTCCAGTACCACTGATGTACTCTTTTGGACATCTGGTCTCAATCATTGTCATATAGCTTTACCAATTAGTTCTTTGTCCAATTTTTCAAAATTCTATCTTGATTTAATCATTTTCACTAGCTTTCCATTCTTGATGTGAGTTATAAAGCAATGATATAATTTTATAGGCTGCTTTGGTTTTCTACTTTTTTCTATCCTTTTTTTTATAATTTTTTCACACACTTCACTGTGTCATCTTTGTTTATATATCTTTAATTAAAGTATTCATCAAAATGAAGTAATTCATGGGAGAAATCAATAAAGTTGATTTGCTTATACAACCTTTGACATATTTCACTATTTTTTAAATCCATTAATTCGTGTATGATTTATTCTGATATTTTAATTCTAAAAAAATTCTAACGGTGTCAGGGTAATTAACAATGTGGTGACTTCAAAAATTTTTAAACTCCATCTTTGTATTCAGATTTGCAAAATTATTTCAAGAAAATATTTCAAATGATGACAACATTAGCTTTTTTGCAAAGTTTATTAAAATTCTTGATTTTTTTTGGCACAATAATTGTGTAGTAATTAATAAAAGTCAATGATATCCATTATTACATATTTGTTTGGAGCAGGAATTTATAAACTGTTTACTAACACATTATCAATAGCAGTCTGTTAGAATGTATTATCATATCATAAAAATATTTCTTTAAATAATATTTTAAAGCATAATTTGGTAGATTTATTAGATACTGGTATCCATGGATTTGCATTTCAAATACAAATATCTATAAAAAAGATTTTGTTTTCTGAAATCAAACCACTCCTTCTGACCATTAAATGATGAAACAGCTTTTTTTTTTCTTTTTTTTTTTTTTTCATACGTCAAAGCATCTGCCGGGAAGCAAACCCGGGACAGCTGTTTGTAAGGCAGCTGTGCTGACCACTCGACCATCAATGCTTGACAAGTTTTTTGTTTTATGATCTAATTTTTCAATATTTTCCAAATTCAACTATGATTTTTTAGAATGTTTTTCATTTCTAAATGTAAATATCAAATTAAATCAAGTTTTTTATATTCTAATATAGTATAATGGTTTAATACTAAAATTAAAGTTGAAAGTTTACAGACATGGAAAACAAATCTGTCACAAATCAAGCAAAAATGGAAGAGTTAAAATTGTATTATTTTCTCTATCTTTTTTTTCTTGATATTTCATCAATATATTTTACCATTATTGTTTTCCTAAAGGTTTGTGGTGATTGAAAATTTAAATAGTTTAATTTTTCTAAAGACATTCAATAATATTAGATGGTGGAAATAGTCCAATATATAAATACAATTTTATTATTATTTAATCGTTTTTATATCTTTACAAAACTCAATATATTTAGTTGTTCTTTCCTTCAAATATTGTCCTGTTTAGCTTAATAGAATATTTACTGTTGTATAACACTTTATATATAATGGCTGCTTTTCATAGATTATATTATCTTTCTGTTGATCTTATTTATATGAGATATCTTCAAAGCTTATTAATATATTAAAACAATTTACAGATGAGACAATGAAGCTTTTAATTTAATTCAATTAAATACTAAGTTAAGCACTTTCAGGAGATATGTATTCTCATATTCATAGCTAAGCGTGTAGTAAGAAAATATCTATACTGAATGTAATATGCAAATATATGTAAACTGCACTACATGCTTGGCTATGAATATGTGAGTACATATCTCCTGAAGTGCTTAGCTTAATATTCAATTAAATTAAATTAAAAGCTTCATTTCCCATGCACAAAGCACTTATAGATTCCCTTCTTTTCTTCCAAAACGTAAGCTTGTGGTTAAGACCTGTAGAGGTCCCTACTATCGCATTTTTACACGCATATTCTTGAGGTTACAGCCTTAGTAAATATTACATATGTCACTGAAGTAAAACTTTACTTAAAACAATTTATAACTTTTTAAGTTGTAGGTAAAATGTATAAAATTTTATTAACTCTGAATAAATGTTTTTATTCCCCCATTTTTAATATCTATCAATTTATGTTTTGTTTCAAAAAGGATAGACATCAAATACTTTTGGGTTATTATTTTCTAAAACTATAGTAAAGTTGCAATTTACAAACATATATAGTCTTCCTACACTTATGAATTTTTATAGTAGATATATATTATATCAAATATTTGCAGAAAAGAAATATGTTATTCTTCTGTTATAAAATTAATAACTTTGGAAAAATTCTTTACAATATAGTAATATTGCTTGGTTATTAATATTTTAAGCACTCACTTTTTCTTAGAGTAAAAATATTTTTTGATTTGATGAACTTTTGCATATCAGTATAGAAAATTAAAAGTATTGCATTCTGAACTAAATTGTGATCGCAGTCATTTTGTATTATAATGAAACAATAATTGCATTTGTTTTTGATAAGTGTCCACTAAAATTAAAAGGTTATTTTTTTTTTATTAAATATAAATATTAAGAATGCTAAAGACTATAAATTACCCACTAAGATAAAACTGATAATTATAAATATGAAAATGGTCATTTAGAGGAAAGTGATTATCAAATAGGTGACCATGCAAATTGGTGGAGTGACTATACAATTTTTATTTTTATTAACTAATTTAAAAATAATCATGGATAATGATCATACTGGGCCTATATCAAAGATAAGAATTTATGCAGGTCCAGCCATATTTCCTGATCATTATTAATTACACATTTATGATATTAACTAAGGCAGTGATCTTCAACCCTGGGTTCGCGGACTGGTGCCAGGCCGCAGAAATTTTCTTCCAGGGCCGCAGGAAAGTTTGTAATAACAAAATAATGAGTTTAAACTTTTAATTAATATAAACAATTTATATTTATTTTTTCATCTCATTTTTACCCAATTAAAAAAAAAAAGAAACAGAACGAAAACAAAATCTAATCAATCATACATAAATTAATTTGTTTTTTTAATTATCACAGATGTTTATGGGGGGGGGTAGAATTAAATTTTTTATTACTTTTTTAAAAAAATTAAAATTTAAAAAAAAGTTTTTTATTATACAAACTCCATATATATATAATTTTATCTTGTATATTTAACGTTGTTGTTTTGATCAGTTATAACAATTATGCTCATCTAAAGCTAAGCAGTTTACATCTTTAAGAAAATTTATCTATAGACTTATTATTATTGTGGGGCCTGTAAAACATTATCCTTATTTTTACCGGTCCACAGGTGTAAAAAGGTTAAGACCACTGATCTAAGGCAATGTAAAATGGTCTACTTGTAATTAGGATGATGAAATATAGGAGCAACAAGATTATTAACTGCAACAACAATTTTAATTAACAAAATAGAAAACAATATAATAATTTATATTTATATAACAGAATAGAGTGCATATATTGCAGAAAATATTTTTAATTAGTCTAATTTGTGAAAGTTAATAAAAGAATTTTACCCAGTTACCTTATTTTTATTTTTCTGTTGAGCTCAATTTTTTTCACAGTAAAACTAATTTGAAATTGACATCTCTGGCCATAATGATTGTAGTTTAATATTTAAAATTTATAAGTAGATTATTTCCATAACTAAGTTCCTTTTTACAAGTTGCTCCTTATGATTGAGAAAATCAAATATACAAAACATATTAAGCCATTTCTTATTGGGTAATTTCTTCTGAAAAACAATTAGTAATTCTCAAGTATCCTTGTGGGATTAAGGTGTCATTATTATAGCACCCATGATCTGTTCAGGGTTGGCAGTAAGGCATTAGTTATTATAAAGGCATTTTTTTCATCTTCATATTAAGAAACCCAAAAGATCAAGGTAAAGTGTTCTAATACTTTACTCCTTTAATTGCATTATACAAACATAGGTAAGAATTAAAACTTTTCCTGGCTTCCATTCTATAAGCAGCACAAAGAATAAGTCAAATTTTATCTTTAAAATTTGAAAGCAGATGATCTGGGAGTTTTTTTCTTCATTCACTTTGCTGCAACTGTCCAAGTTTTTTTTAAATAGTCAATTTTATTATTTTACAATAAATAAATAAACTTTATTTTATTACAATTATATTTTTTTCAACTTATTAATGATTAAAAATAAATAAATAACTTGTGCATTTTAAAATTTGTAATAATTTTTGAATTCATTTCTTTAATATATATATATATATATATATATATATATATATATATATATATATATGTAATAAATAAAGTTTGATATCTGTATTCATTTCACAATATATGTAATATACAAATCAATATATATATCAAAATACAGTACAATTTATATAAATTATATTCTTTTAGAAGTACTTTCGACTATACACTTTGTAGTCTTTATCAACTATATAACGTTGAATAATCAAAACGAGACAACCCTTAAAAATACCCATAGTTCAATTCAGATTTCCCACAATTCTGTTATCTTAACATTTGATGACTGGCGATTCATTAACATTTGATGATTTCTTGAAATCAACATAGCCTCTTTGATTTCACGTTTATTATGACGTTATATAGTTGTTAAAGACTACAAAGTGTATAGTCGAAAGTACTTCTAAAAGAATATAATTTATATAAATTGTACTGTATTTTGATATATATATTGATTTGTATATTACATATATATATATATATATATATATATATATATATATATATATATATATATATCAAAACTACCCCAAATCTAAAATTAAACCAGACCAGCATAAAAATAATATTAAAACACAACCTAAGGTTTTACTGCTACAAGCAGACTTCTCAAGTGTAAAGAACTGCAAAAAAACCACACATTATATATACTATTAAAAACTACCCACAAATCCATTCACTTCCCATCCACCCTTAATATTAAAAGAACTCTTAAATAAGTTAATTGGATGGGAAGTGAATGGATTTGTGGGTAGTTTTTAATAGTATATATAATGTGTGGTTTTTTTGTAGTTCTTTACACTTGAGAAGTCTGCTTGTAGCAGTAAAACCTTAGGTTGTGTTTTAATATTATTTTTATGCTGGTCTGGTTTAATTTTAGATTTGGGGTAGTTTTGATTTTATATTGACTAGTTTAGCGTTATGCTTATAATGTTTATATATATATATATATATATTTGTTTTATCATATATTTGGGTAAAATAAACTTCTGAAGTGCTTACTTATACAAATGAATGCTCAGATAAAAAATGAATCCATTTTCATCTTGGTGTCTAAGATCTTATATAGATAAACAGATGAGAACTACAAGGGTGAATTTTAAATCAACTAAGATATTGTAACAGCATTATTCAAGCAGTGCATATTTAAATATTTTCAAGATAGAGTTAAATTCTACTCATTTTAACACTCTTACAAATAATCCAAATATTAATTATGAAATGAATGCTGGTTCAGTGTAGAATACATAATATTTAAAGACATATAAATACAAGGCCTTCTAGCATTTAATGTCTATCATCTTACCTTATTAATTTAAATAATAGCTGTTTCAAATTAAGCTATCTTGGTTGATTTGAAATTACTCTTGTAGTTACTATTATTTAATCTACCCTCAGATTAAAAATCTGTCTTTCCATATGAGTATAGTGAACTTTAATGTATATAGTTAGCACTTTGAAGGTTAATCTCTTCAGAGATTACTTATTTATCAGCGCTCTGATAATATTATTTCATTATATATATATATATATATATGTGTGTGTGTGTGTGTGTGTGTGTGTAATAAATAATTTACAGTGCTAAACATTTAGATTTAATGTTTTTAAGATTAACTTGTTGCAACTGTTTATTTTAAAAATAAATGAATAGTCCTCCAGCTTCAGAAAATAGCAATGCATTAAAATTATTAATCTTGTACTCCTTCATATATCAGGAGGATTGTCTACAATGTTTTTGTTAGCAGGCATGCGTTTATTTTATCAATCAGAAATTTATTTCTAAATACACTTAAACCTGATTGACATAAATATCTAGCCAGTATGAAATTACTTTCAGTTTTAATTGTATCAATGATAATTTAAATTCTAATATTATAATAAATAATAATTTACAGTAATAAATATTTAGATGTAATGTCTCTGAGATTAACTCGTTGCAACTCTTTATTTCAAATGCAATTGAATAGCCCCCTAGCTTCAGCAAATGGCAACGCATTGCTATTTGATGAATCTGGGGGACCTATTCAATTATATTTCAAGTAATGAATTTTTCTTGTTGGATTGTCAAATGTGTATAATATAATACTAAATCATCTATGCATTTTATTAGTTTCACAAACAGTAATAAACAAATAAACAAACACTAATAAAGTGCATAGATAATTTAGTAGTATATTATATATATTTAAAATAAACAGTTGCAATGAGTTAATCTTATTTATATATATATATATACAAATATTAAGCCATTAAATCATCCCACATGATTAAGAAATCCAGTACTGCCCTCTGTGAACTAATATATAAATACATTAGAGTTCATATTTCAAAATAGCCAGGTCAAAATATATTAGTTCACAGAGGGCAGTACTGGATTTCTTAATCATGTGGGATGATTTAATTGCTTAATATTTGTATATTTATTTCAGTATAGCGTTATGCACTGGGATTATTTTCTATATATATATTGAGATTGTGATTGTTCTTGATATACACAGATGAACTCACAAAATATATCGTTTATATCTGTAACCCATGAAAATCTTTATATCAAAATATATATATATGTGTGTGTAGAGTTTAAATTAAACATAGTACAATGATATGTAAACATAGGGACTAAATCACTCTCCCCCAGGCTATGACTTAAAAGCACTCTAAATGTTGAACAAAGAATACATTAAGAGAATGAATCCACAAATTCTCGGTAGCTTTGATGTTTATAAACACACCTTTGTCAACATTATAGAGAATCAAAGTGTAATTAATTTATCAATCAAATGGAATATGGCATTTAAGAATTATTAAACTTAGAATTAATTATATAAGGATGGAGACAACATATATTGTAAGGGGACTTACAAACTACCAACCACCTGCAGTAAGCTACACCATACCAAGCCTAAACAAGTAATTGTTAAACAATTACTTAATCAAAATTTTTCAATCGCACATATATACACCAAACACAGTGATCAGCAAGTTATTTTTTTTTGTTTATAAAAAAAGATAAAGTTTCAATTTAGACACTAAGAAAATAAATACACCCATGTATATATAGACAATATGACTAACCAAGAGTATTGTAAGTCATCGATTAACCAACACTGTGATGTGAACATAAATAAAATACACAAGATAATGACCTAATGTTAAGCATATTTTTAAGCAACCAGGCTTGAAAATGAAAAGATAATTCCAATAAATATTTATTTTAATAAATATTACATTGATGTCCAAGTACATGATAATAGACAAAGGCAGCAAGCATGAGAAAATTAACATCTTGACAACTGTATTTTTTTTTAACAAAGCAAGATGGATATATGTGTTTGACTTTGAGAACAAATTTCAGTTGTATTCTCATCCTTGGTGTTCGCCTTAAGATGGCATTGATGCTAATCGAAAACATATACATATAACGATTCCGGGCCGGACCTAAATGATTGATTTGATATAAAAAGATCTTATTTCTTAGATTTGTAATAAAATATTCTACTAACTAATACTATTATATGATGTTAGTTTTTTTTTCATTTTTGTAAATGTTTATTAATCTTTTGTTTTTGAGTTTGTGTGTGTATGTCTTTAAAGTTATGGTGATTTTCCAATTTTTTTTTTTTTTTTTTTTTTTGACTTTACGTGTCTTTTTAAACTTACAGTCTTTTTTTTTTTTTTTTGCAAGAGTAAATCAATAATTTTATTCAAAAGCAAGACATAATAAGTAAATGTATTAATCTTATCTTGTTTTTGAGTTTGTGTATGTGTCTTTAAAGTTACGGGGCTTTTTCTCATTTTTTTTTTGGACTTTACGTGTCTTTTTTTTTAAAGTTATGGTATTTTTGGTCAAGAGTAAATCAATCATTTTATTAAAAAAGCAAGAGGTAATTCTAAATCTATCAAAAGTAACGTAATTTATATACTACAATTTAGAATTGATACCTGACTACCGTCATTAAAAGACTCGATTGAAAAATGATACCCGACTAATTTCCGTTTTCTTTTTTTGGGGGTGGGGGTGGGGGACAGTAATGAATCAGAAAGTGGGTTGTTTTTGTTAAGTCTGTCTATATAAAAAGGGTACCATTATTGAAATACTAAATTTAAAAATGATAGCCAACTAATTTGCGTTTCTTTTGACAGTAATTAATCAGAAAGTGGGTTTCTTTTTTTTTTTTTTGGTAAATCTTGTGTATATATAAAAACAAACAAACCGTAATTCAAAGACTCCATTGAAAAAAATCAAACCCCGTTGAATTTGCTTTTTTTTTTTAAAAGACAGTAATTAATCAGGAACTGGGTTGTTTTTGTTAGTGTGTAGATATAAAAACTAATCTTATTTTGAAATAATAAATGTAACAAAACAAAAAAAAAAAAAAATACCTAACTAATTTTATTTTTCAGACAAGTAATTCCTAATAATTAGACAGTGGGTTGTTTTTGTTTGTGCGTATATATATATATATAGCAAAAGTAACTGGTCATGGACAAATTCTCGCGAAAACGGTACTTTTTGCATGATCCTTTAATTTTTTTTCCCTTTTATACCCTTAAAAGCAATTTTTGAGGGTTACCCTTTCATAATGGAATCTTCAGGACATTATTACTAAACTTACAACAGTAAAGTAAGTTACAACACATTAAAAAAAATAGATGTCTTATCAAATTTAAAAAAACTATGACTGCTTCAAATACACACGTTCTCACGCGAAACTACAGAGAAAATAGATATTCTACTACTACGAGAAAATGATGAACAAAATCGACTACTACGGCAGCCGATCAAGGCATTTCTTTCTTTTTGCTTTTAGCATAGAAAAAAAGCCATAACCGGGCAGCTGATGGGAACTCTTTCTGTGTTTTATCATAGAAAGAAGTCTCTTTGTGTTGGCTTCTGTCGCCGCCTCCTCCGTCCAACATAATGTGAGAACTTTTCTGCATTTATAATCTAGAAAAATTCCTCTTTGGTTGGGTGAAGGCCGGTGAAACGGTATATTTCTAGGAATTTACCTAAAAGTAGCGACATCTTAAGGGGAACACCAAGGATGAGAAAACAACCCAAATTTCAATTGCATAAGAATAGTAATTTACTTCAGCCATCAATATAAACCAAAACCTGAAATACCTCCAAGATATGGAAGAAAACTGAATAAGTTGAGCTAATTGTTAAAAAGAAAACTTCAAATTTATATCAAATCATCACAAGAGAATAAGTAAATAACCACTAACAATCAGCAAGGACAGTTTTTTGCACCATTTCTCTATGCGCAAGAACAACACTAGAAAGACTACACATACTAATGTGAGTACTGCAATGTGGTCTGCCTAAAAGAATTATGCTGTAGGAGGCTGAATACCAGCTCTTCAAGCCCATAGAAACATTATATGTGAGATGCCTTTATTAAATACAGGTCGATGGCAATGCCCTTCAGTGGATCTCCTGCATCTTCTTCAAAGGAAATGAACTGGACAGCACTGATGATCTATGATTCTGGAGTGAGTGTGCATCCATTAAACTTATGGGCCATACACCACCCAAGAAGGTCTATCACCAGGAGGAATAGACTTTGAACATGATAGACAGGGCTTGCCAAAACTCAGAAATTTTTTTTTTTATTTTATTCAATCAATTCATATTTTTATTTTATTTATTTATCATCTTATTTTTACTTTTTATATTTTTTTTCTTTTCATTTTCACATTTGGAGGCTTATATTTCAGAAAACAGGAAAGTTTATTTTAAGCATAAATGGGGGGAGGGGTAGATTTCGTATACATATTATATCAAATAAAATTTAGGTCTGCACATCCCTCCAGTAGCTTGACATCACCTGACTGAATGTGGAATAAGATAAAATCTTGATGTTCCACATTAAAAGCATAGCAGTAGTAACAGAACTGAATTTTTATTATTTGTTAAATGTTTTACTAACACTCATTATACGTTCATTTTTTGGTGTACATGACTAACTTCCTCAAGTAAATGGCCCATCAATATTAGAGAATCACATATACATATAGAAGGGGGTCGTCTCCTCCAAGAAGAATGATGATAATCATTGCGAATCAGACAACAAACCTTAATCCATAATATGATCGTGCATAAGAATAATTAGTAAGTCAGATTTGCAATCTTATAAATAATTTTTTTTATTATTATTTTAAACCTTTGTAAATGAAGATTTCCAGGTTATGGATTTCTATCATAGGATTTAAGGATCATGATATTAATCACATTTAACTCATAAAGTGATAGAAAACCATCCATGACTCATATTATTATATATGTAAATATTGTTATAGTAGCTTCATTATTTAATAAATGTTATTAAGTTGTTTCAACCCATTTGGGTCTGTCTTGTTCCCATCATTGTGCATTCATACCTCTATATATATATTGTGCCCTTTTGTATGGGTCTTCATAAATTGTTGTATCAATCTATTTAAAAAAATTTAAATTTAAGATATATTTAGCTATATGATATTAATTTTATTTATGATAATCTTTTAAAAAGTGTAATTAAAGTAATTCATGAGTATTTGATATGTGAAAATTGTGCTGATGTTTGAGAGAGACGTTTCAATGGGAATGATAATGGTATATGGTTGGGAAAACTGGCCATAAGCAATACTGCATTAATAAATTTAATAAATAACTGTTTAAAGTTAAAGTTTTTAAAAGACAAGTTAAAATTAAATGCATATATTTATTGTTGATAAAGATTAAAATTTAATAAATGAATATAAATATTTTAATTATTAGTAGTACATGATAGAAGATTAATATTTGATTTTAATAATATCGAAGTATTATTTTAAAAATTGTTATAAGATATTATTTATTTTAAAAATATTTATTTTTAAAAAATGAATTGTTAGTTTATTTTTAGATTATTACAAGCGTTTGTAGCTCTGTTGTAAAACAGATGTTAGTTAGACACATACACACATGCTTGGGAGTTTTTTTAGTAAAGTTGCAAAACTATTTTAAAAATTCTGTTATAAAATTTATAAATATTATTTTGGCTATCATGAGATAAAAATAAAAATAATTAATGTGAAACATTAAATCTGATTTTTAAAATACTGCTTAAAAACGTAACAAATAAAAATAGACTTAGTTTGTTTATAAAAATAATCTTATAAAAGTTAAAAGTGAAATTAAGTAAGAAAGTATATTTTAAAAAAATGTTTAATGGATTTAAATAAACGATGAATATTAATTTAAGAATTTAATAATGTGATAAATAATAAATATTAAATAAGTCATTATTTATTTTTAATTCTGTCTTGTTGGTAAAATATGTAAATAAGCTAGCAAGTTGATTGTTTAATTCACCAATCAAATGGGAAGTTTCTTCCGGTATAAAACCAAGGTTCAATTGTTCAGAGGGGGAATAGTGATTGAAATTCTTGAAAGTAAAGTGTGCTATTAGAAATAGCTAAGTAATTATAGACGCTCTCAAAATCGTTTAAAATTATAAGAGAGTAGTTTTTTTTAAAATAATTTATAAAAGTTTATCGACAAATATACAGTGTTAATTTATTATAATTTCCTATTGATCATTTTTCTATTGAAGCTCAATTTATTATCAAATAGTCATGGGAACATCGTATAAGGATAAAATGTATTGGAGACTTTATACTAAAAATTTAACAGACGCTGGATTAACTAGGAGAGTTATTAGATGCATAAAAGTAATACGTTGGACTTTGTATAAATTTAAAAGCTAATGGTAATTAATTTTTATAAAATAGATATTTAAAAGGATGAGAAATACTTCTTTATGAAGAAAGTATTTGTGAATTATAAATCTAAGTATATAACTTAGTAAAGATGGTAAATAATAATGATTACATAAATGCTTGCCTTGTTAAGTCTTTATGGTGTAAAAGACTAAATGTTTTAAAAGGCAAATAAATTGGAAATTTAATGGGTAAAGAAATACCTATAAATAAAGTTATTATATTATTAAAGTCTGAACGCTGGTCGTACAGAAGAATCTAAATTTATCTTACCTAAATATTTGTTAAGGAATGCGCAAATATACGTGGATATCCAAATCAATTAAAATAATTAAACAAGAACTTTATAAATTATAGACTAATGCTAAAAATAATAACTTTTAAATAATTTTCATTTAAAGAAAAGAATCCGGATTATATAAACTATTTTAATAATTATTTTCTTCTTATGGTGGAACTGACTTTTATTTTTATTTTTTTTTAAAAAAGAACGTTTTCATTTTTTTTTCATTTAAAACTTTTGAAACACGTGATGTACCGGAAAAGGAAGTAATGTTTGGTGAAAATTTTGTGCCTAGGAAAAAGAACAATTATAGCTGAAAGAAGACACCGTTGGATTTTATGTAATGTTTTTTATTTATTAACTAACATAAATATTTAATTAATTATTGATTTATTAAAGATAGGAAAGGTACATTTACATCTTTTAAAAAAAGCTAAATATTAATATAACATTTTATTGCATAAAGTTTATTTTATAATTATACAACACGTAATATTTTAAAGAATAATTGTTGAGTGTAAATGTGAAATTATTTTGTAAAATTGAAATCCTGGAGGACATCGTGTGACGGACTGTACATTGAAGTATCATTTATGGTAAAAATTATGTAATAATAATAATTTGATGTATTTGCTATGTTTTCTTTAGATCAACCAAATGTTATATGATTATTGGATGAATGTATTGATATTTAAATAATATACACGCATAAGATTTATAATAGCAGTTTTATTTTAATATGCATACTTTAAATTGATGATGTAAATTTAGTACAACATAATATGAGAACCTAGAAATAATTATATGATTCTTTCGTGAATAAATTTTAATGTTTCTGTTACAATATTAGGAATTAGATTTATTATTAGTGTAAGTTATTTATTTTTCTTTTCAAGTTAGTAAGAGGTATATAAAATCTATATTTTATTTTATTAGATAAGTTAAATTAATTTTATGTAGAAATTTATATTTTGATTGAAGGCTTAACATATATAGATGATGAGGTATATGAGATTTTGGATAAATATTATTTTTTTTAAAATTGGTCATCTATTTTTCTGAAGTTAAATAAGGTTAAAATGACTTTTGTAGGTAGAAGTTTATTAGGAAGGAATAAGAATAACAAGTAAAGAAAAGTAATGATTTAAATAGAAAAGAATCATAAAATTTTATTTGATATAATACTTTATGAAAATTTGAAATTGTTGAATAATTTTAAATATTATTTTAAAAGAACATATACGTATTGCATATTTTGATAAGACATGTAGTATGACGTTATATCGGAATGACATAAATAATTATAATCAATAATTGTTATTATATTACAAAGTTATATCAGTTTATACATTAAGTGATCTTTGAGTAATATTAATAGTGAATGTAATACATACTAGTACATTATAATATAAATAGCAGTAAGACTTAAGTGAAATAGCATTTTACTTATTAAAGTTTGTTTATTTACATATATGCTATACGAATGATATATCACATAAAACCTTTTCTTGTATTAATTGATGACAAATGATGTTTATTAAAATTAAAGTCATAAACTTAATTAAATGTTATTGATAGAACATTTAATAAATGTATAAATTATCTACTTATGATTATGGAAATAGTAACAGTGTAAAAATCTTGTATTATCATTTTTCTTATTTTGTTTTATTTTCTTTAGTTCCATTTGTAAATGTAAATAGTGTAAATAAGTTATATGTTAAAGTTGATGTAATAAATTTGTTAAGTTGTTTAAAAGATGTGTCGAATTCATTATTTTACACCACAGCATTTGACAACAGATAATTTGAATGTACATAATATTTGCACAATATGAATTTATTATTTTATTATTTGAAAAAGAAACACAATATTTTCTTAATATAATTCATAGAAATTGATTGACATTAACATATAATATTACAATGGTCATAAAGTAATTATAATGCACAATATAAGAGTATAATATTATTTATTGCCACAGATTGTTAAATTATAAGATTTTGGTCTATTTTAAAATCAAGATATTATATGGAAGTGTAGGACATGTATATGATTTACTTATTTTCTTAATAATTAATAGTACAATAAAATAGATAAGATTAAGCTATACACTAAAGATTATTATTGTTAGTTATTGTTATTGGAGTAAGTTAGGTGTATTTAGGTTTGATATTAAATCCCTTATCATTCCTATTTGCACGAATTATTATTACCTTAAGATAATTAGAAGAACCTGAGATCGTTTAATTATATTTCCTTAACAAAAGATTGAGATTTATTTATTTATTATTATTAAAGATAGTTCATTTATAAAAGTCATAAGAGTGCTGTAGAGTTAGTAATGAGATAATTAGAAGTAATAGTATTCTTATGCCATTGAGACAGTGTCTTGGAAAGACATTGACTCAATGTAAGTCCAATTACCAATTGTAACTTCACTTCACAGTCTCATGATTTTAGTAAGTATTTATTTAAGTAGTACATAATATTGAACTATATTAATTTTTTTGATAAGTTTGTAATAAATCTGATAAGTTATAATATTATAAAAATATATTAAAGATAGTTGTACATATTTTAGCTGAGCATAATGATTTAATTGAGCTAGTCATATTTTAAATTATATCATATATCGAGAAGTGAGGGTACAATATATATATATATACTAAATTCCAATAAACACACACATTTACTTATATGTATACTAATATTGGAAATAGTCTGGGAAAGTGCTGTAATTGATCCTCGCTTATATAGAGGTGCAGTAGTCATTGACCTGAGTATGTCCATCCCTGAAAAGAGTCAAGTATGAATTCTCCCTGAGTTTGAATATTGAAGCATTATCGAGCTGGAAAGAGGGGGGGGTGAGATGAGAATGAACTAGTCAAATTATATGTAGATTTAATGTGTGAAGATAGAGTTAGCCCATTGGAAGGGGCTGTGATCATGGGTTAAGTATTTCATCACATCCTCACCAGCATCCTACCCAAAGATCCTAGGTTTGATTGTAGTTAGATGTGTGTCCCCTTTTTGTGAGAAATACCAGTCCATTACAGTATATATGCATACAGGTTGTTGGTTATAGAAAAACAAAGTATTTATGATTATATTGGCAGCTCATAGAAAAACTAGTTCTTTTATTTTATATATATACATGTATATATTATTTAAAAGTAAGATTAGATTTAGGGTGTATATATATGTGGACAATGATGGAATGAGCTTCAGATGTGTGGCTTAACTACAAATAATTAATTATCAATGTCTGATTAATAGTATTTTTGCTTCCATGTTAAATTAGCATTTTGCATTACTATTTCATGATTACAGCTTATACATTGCTGTTTCTGCAGCATACACTTTTATTTTCACCCCATTCAAGCCACCTAACCTAATCTTTAGTAACTAACAGATGCCAGATAATGGTGCTTAATAAATCTCTATCTAGTGCTATCTTATTCAATATTTTCCATCTACTTTCTAGCTTAGGGCTTTCATCAGTAAAGAGCATTGGATCTCAAAGCAGTAAATGATGGCTGCTAGAAAAAAGATGCATTATATCCTAAATGTCCGGGTATACTTCTCCAAGATCTGAAGTTTCTTACTGATGAAAGCATCTAAGTTAAAAACTAATCTAGGAATATTGAATAGGACAGGAGTGGTTAGGAATTTATTAAGCAGTATTATCTACATCTACTAGCTACAAAAGCTTACATTGGGTGACATAGCTATGGTGAAAGAAAAATAAATAAAGCATTGTTTGTTTGTTTGTTTTTTCAAAAACATGTTACTGATTACAATAGCCACTTATCTTTGCTATTCCCCCATTTTCTTTTAATTCTCTATTTTTTTGTTTTAGCCTCTTAGGTTGGTTGTGTACTTTTAATCATCTCTCTGTACCAACTGTGGTAATGGAATTGTGTGTCTATGAAACCATATTTCTATCCTTTAAATATACATATAGAAATTCTAATTCTAACCATTCCTTTTTTTATCTTTTTTACTGTGTGCAAATATTTTAGTGTTTAGAAAATATATTATAGGAATAGGTTTAACAGATTCCGAATTGTTAATTATGATTTTGCATCAAGCAGTGTGATCAATAGTTATCACTTTGGAATTGAATTTGTGTCAAATATTTTACTTCATAAATGAAGAGAATCTAAAAAAGGTTTATAGAAAATGAACTATCTCACAAAATTTAACTATCACTATGACAAATAGTTTTTTTTTTTTTTCATTAAAGCAATAATAATAGTTATAATATCATCTACGTTACTACATATTTCTTTTTTTAAAAAATTTTCTTAATTTTTATCTTCTGAAATATATCTTTTGTACAATACCTATAAGTTATTTTTTGTCCAAAATTACTGTGGTTTAAATCTTAATCTTCATTATGCTTCCCTATACATAAAATGTATTACGCCTTTTCTTTCTAATCCTTCAACTTCCTTACTTTGATAAATTTATACCGTATACATTAAAAAGTATTATATTTTTTGATACTTTTATACAGCGAGTTTGCCATCTAGTAGAAGTTTACTTTACTAAAAATTAAAATTTACTGTACGGTTTTATATATTTATGGATGTCACTTTTGTAAATATTAAATAATCTTTTGGAATGCATGTTGCTTGACTATAAAGAGTGCTTGGCAAAAAGCAATGAGGACAACTACTAAAAATCTTTGAATAATAAATGTGTGTGTGTGTGTATATATATATTAATTCTCACGGCAGTAATTTTTTTATAATCAATCAATCTACATTCCAGAAGACGGCGCACAAAATTCTAGAAATATTTATCAATATCAAATTGTTATATTGTTCTAAAATCAATTTATAGATATAATAAACATCTCTATAATTCCCCATTATTTTTAAATACATATAAATAAAGATATAATAAAAAAACAAATGCCCCCCAAGATGCATTTTGTGCTGAACCAGCATTCATCAGTTGGCCCATGTCACTATCTCTCATATATATCTCTATTATATGCAAAGTATTTATCTAGAGTAAACTGTTACATTTTCATTTACCATTGTCAAACTTCCTCCACTCACAACTTTGACGCCATCCATTTCAGATAAATACACTAATGATTATTATTAATCATTTTCGAAACTAGAGATTATCTCTAGCACAGAGTTGAAGAATAGTGGTACTTTATAATTGGTCTTGTGGTAGGCCAACTCAAACGTACATAGACAAAAGCCATACAGTTTTAAGAAATTCGAAATAAAATAATGTAAAAGTAGTATAATATTATTTATTTTGATTATTATTATTTCAATATTTATTAATCACAGCAAGATCACAATTATTATCCTTATCATTATATTATTTATTATTACATTTACAAATAATTATATAATTACAAACAAAAATAAGAAAAATACAATGCTCTAAAATATAAAAAAAAAAAAAAACCTCATGTGGCTTATTGCTCGGAAGTTCATAAGAAGTTCAAGCGAGCGCCAAAATAGATTCTGGGACCGCACCTGCCATTAAATAATAGTAAATGTATATCCGATATAAATTTAATAGTGATGACACTCAAGTGGGACTCAAAATTTTCATCAATTATTTGGGATCTTTTTTTATGCTTTAATAAATATTTTATTTTAAAAAAATGTTTATACTTAAATGTTTTACTATTTATTTATTTTAAACCAAAAAGAAATAAACACATTCTATTGAAGTCTGTTTTATTATACATATTTTGTAAATTTATGCAGGAAAACCAAATTAAAGACATTCAAGGACTAGAGTTTGCCTGTGGGGTGGAGGTTGCCTGTCTAGATTTATTGTTTTCCCATGGGGTAGTTTTCTATCTGCAATAACTAATGCATTTTCTGGTTAATATAAGATTTTTCAAATGAAATCCAGAATCTTATCAGTGGCACAATTTCCTATTCTTATATGTTATAATCAGTATTTGGTCTGTATCATTAAGGTACTGGATAGATATTAGTGTTTATTTCGATTGTGAGCTTTTACTGAGGAGTTGTCCAAGAGTGATGATGATGATAGCTATGAAAATTCTCAATGTCATTTCATTTAGAATTATTCATAATAAAATTTATATGCTCACATTCATAGTTTTTTTTTTTAATGTTATATTGCTATAGTGTTTTCTTCATGATTAAAGTTTCCACAATAGTTTGGCTCACAACACAACCTTGTCTGATTAGACATTGCTATAACTCTTAAAGAAATCAATCTTAAAGAATTCTGGCATAAACTAATAAAAAATATATATTTATAATTCTGATGGAAAATATAAATTGATTTGCTCTTATGACCTTTGAATCATAATTTCTATTAGTTGGATAGAATATAATTAAGTATATCCAGCAAAAAACAAACATCCATTTTAAAATCATATGTAGTTCACTGTTAAATCTTGTTGTATAAACCTTGAAATAATTCTAATATTTTTAATGAGAATATCTAATTAATTTTATAGTTATACAAATATGTAATATGACAATATAAGCCTAAAAACAAGTTTGAATAAATTTTCAAAGAATCATTTAAGTGAACTTGTAAATAATGCTCACCTTATGTCATATCAGTGCCAATCTATTTTGTAGATTATGTTTTATCTGATGAAATAGTGGCATTGATATAACAAAGGATGGTTAACTCATTTAAGTGATTCTTTGATAATCTGGCTTCTAAATTATCTTAGTAACTATTGGGATTTGTTTGTTCCTTAAATAGATTAAATACTAAAAAAATATATACCTTATTTTCACTCCATTTTGCAAGTCCTGGATTTAATCAAGTAATCTGTTTTATGGTGAATGTAACACATATTAAATGTTACTGCTATAGTTGAAAGAATTAAAAGACTGAAGTGGAGCTGTGCTTAACATATTGCCAAAAGAGATGATAATAGATGAACAATTGAAACCTTAAACTGAATTCCAGAGATTTAAAAGATCCAGAAAGTGACCACATGTGAGATGGATAGACGAAATAAAAAATGGGTAGGGGTGATGTGGTGAAAAGAGGCTAGAAATCAGAGAAGGTGAATTAAACTCAGAGAGACCTTCATCATGCAGTGGATTGATAATAGTTGACAATGATGTTGATGATACTTTACTTGAATATAGTTTGTTAATCCTAAATATGTTTTATAAACAGTGTCAACAGCAGTAAAGAATTATTTATTTCATCAAAAACAATTTCTATCTCAAGAAGTTCAATAATTATTTAAGTTTTCCAAAAATTCAAAAGATCATTTAAATCATGACAATGTAAAATATACACAAACTGATAACATTATTATTCATTATCTTTAGCACAGCATAGAAAAGATCACTCTTTTGAGGGGTTAAAACTATGTCACAAATTTTCCACTTCTCACAAAACAAAAAACTTTTTGATAACATCATAACATCTATAGTATTTTTTCCCAGGATTATCTTATCCTGTCAAGAATGCCAACAAATGGAATGAAATGAAAAATATGTCAAGTGGAATAAAATTAAGTCTTTCTAATTTCATTCCACTTGATGTATTTTTAACTGAGTCTGTTATCATATTGAAAGAAGTAATATTGTGATATAAAACCCATGAAAGGCATTACTATGCATCAACAAAATAGTTTTACCTGTTTTTGCTTCAATTCTTTCTCCATTAATCATAGCATGTTTTAATTATCTTTTTTTTTAATTATTAGTACATTTTTCTTGACAGTATTATTGAGTACAAAAATTAAAATCAAATCTGACCACTGGACGATATCATCAAAAATAATTATACTACTAAGAGTTTCTCTTTCAACTTCTTTATACAGTTTGCATCAGTATCTGCAATCACAACTACTTCAATGTCAAATATCATTTTCTCAAATTTATTAGCATGATAATTCTATTGACAAGATGGTTACTACAACAAGTCTTATTTTCCTTTGAAGACTTATTTTCTTCAATAAGCTTCAAAGCTACTCAACTATATAAGATACAATCATTATTAATTTTTAAACCATAACTATTAATATTTAACATTCCTTTTATAAATGATAAAAAGTTTTTAAAAAAAAAACATTAATTTGAACTGTGTGAATCAGCTGGAAAAGTTGTATGAGTAAAACAACCCATGACTTTTTTTGCTCACCCTTAGTTATGCTGAAAAAGTTGCTATATTTTTCTAGTATTAGAAATCTTTCTACCTACTTGCATAGATTTGTGCAATAGTAGAGTTGTCGATTTAAGAATTCAAGGTCCATGGACTGTGGCCCAGATTTCTCATTGCCGTGACTCAAACATCTTATGAACCCCTGAGCAATAAAATATTTGATTATTTTTGATTAAGTCAAAAGATTTATGTGACCTACATGTAAATACAAAACAGAAGTCTCTAAAATATATGTTGGCTGAGTTAGAGTCAGATCCTTACAACTATACTATGCAAACAAATTGGCTTGGATTCAAAACCCTAGAATTTTCTTAATTTCTAAGACTAATCAATATATAAATATGTTAAGTTTATATTTAAATTCAGAGAAAGGCCAGGAACTACTCTGAGGCTGCAGACATAATTGAACTATCTTTTAGTATCCATTAATTACTTAGGCTTACACTAGATGACTCTGGAATATAGGTGAAAGATTCTTGAAATGAAAGTTCACGTGTCTTTTTCAGTGGAGTCACTATAAACTCTTTAGACTTCATATTGGTTTACACAATTGCATATTTTTAAAAAAGAAAAATTGTTCATAGCAATTATATAAACTTTCCAAATCTGATGGAAGCATTGCGGAAGAATTTTAATGATAACAATTGGTGTGGAAATATATGAGTATAATCTTCTTTGCTCTATTGTATTATAAAAGTATTAATAAATCAAATAATTGATTAGAATTAAATACTTTTTACTTGAGGTCTTTGTGAATAATTTTTATAATGTATACCAACTGAATGTCTTAAAGCGTCTTGTAAACAAAACTATCCATAATACTTAAAACATGATTGAAATACATTATTTTAGTTTCTACTACTAATAATAAAAATTTTAATAAAATTCTTTAAGAATATACCTTGAGATGACAATGAGACATAAACAAAAACTTCACATAGTGATAAGTGCTGGGGGTGAAGAGAGCTTAAGTGAATGCTGACATATCGGCCCTTCAGAAGTTTTTTACAGTGAAACTGATCTAGAAACAAATGAAGTATAAATATATATATAATAGTCATTAATAATAAAAACATGCCATGTAAATAAAATAAAGTCATACATCATGTGACTTAATTTTATAAGCTTGTAAATAAAAATAATGAGCAGTGGCTATAAAATAATGGGCGATGCTTATAAAATCAAGTCACATGATGTATGGCTTTATTTTATTTACTATTTATAGTTTTGCTTTTATGTCTTAAGTGATGTTATATTGCTAAGACTATTAATATATGGCTTGGCTGAATAATTCTCAGCCCCATATAGCTATTTAAGTTGGATAGCTGGGTTTGAAGCAGCTAGCTGTTTGACAATTTCATATTGTTAACTTTTAGATAAATGCTGGTTTTGGGTTAGTATTTTTAGATCTAGTGTCTGAAATACCCTAGCAGCTCACTGAAGATTGGCAAAGCATGAAACTGGTCTAAAGATTGGAGATAATTTCTAGATAGAGATTTTAAATGCTTTCTCTTGTGGCATTTGTCAATAAACTTTGTTAGAGCTATTGGTACTGCTCACTATGACATGGAAATGTTTATTATAAATGGTTGTCATTGTATATATAAATAAAGTGAAAGTAAAATACTTTTAAAATAGCTATCTGCAAAGCAAAGGTCATTCCAATAACATCTCATAGAACAGAGGAGGAGCAAGTGTTATTAATCAAATTTTTCCAATTGCCAATGATAGTTTAAAAAGTTTTCTGGCTTTGTTTATCATATAGCTAAGAAAAACTAGATGTTCATTTACCAATTGATTTTGGATTATCTGGGTTAACTATGGATCAAATATTTGGAAAAGAACATTCTAAAATTGATTAGAACTTCAAAGAAAGTAAAGCTTTATCATATAGGATTTGAACCCAAACAATGTGTGACAGATGTACATGTTACCACTGCACTACAATGTCCTTACATATAAACATATTGTTCCATTCATGTAGGCCCCATCAAATAAAAACAGGATTATATACATAAAAAATTTCTTTTATTAAACATTAACTCATTATTTTACTTTAAAATTATTAGCCAACACATGTATATTTTCATATATGCACACATACAACCCAGTAGAAATATGAATGAGTAAACAATAAGTAACACATTTACCTATATAAATATTTGTATATATGCTTGTAACTAATATTTATATTAAGTATATGTTTAGTAACAATGATAATTGCTTAATAAAATGTCCTAAATATAACTGCAAACAAATCAAATAGATAACTATAGCAACAAGGATCATGTTATTCAACAAAATGATAGAGATTTTTAAGCAAATTCTCCCACACATATATTTATTTCCAGCAAAAGAAAATTGAACTACTATGAACCTTTTATTTCTTGTAAGGAAAAGAATGAATATATCTATAAAATTTTATGTAAAGAATTTTAAAGTATGGATGTTTAGAAGAAAGTTTATATCTATTTTTAGACAAATATTAATTCTCATTTTTCTATTAACATTCAGACAAAATTCTTTGTTCTCACTATATTAAAGCTTTCAATTTTTATTTTGATATTAAACCATTATTATTTATCAGAATATAATAAATTTGATCTCATTCAATAGATATTTTTGTTTGGAAATTAAATAAATTTTTAAAAATCACATTTGATTTGATGAATTATTTAAAAAATTAGATTTTAATCAAAACAAAATGCTGTCATATCATCAAATTTCAGGTTGAGACAAATTCAATTTACAAAATGAACAAAATCTTTTTTGTTTGATGTTTGTTTTAAAAATCTGAATGAATTATTTTTAATAACTACTAAATCTATCAATTTATGCTTTAAAAGTTTAACAAAAATTTGTAATTTTTATGATATCACTAAATATTATAACAATCTGCTCAATGACCTCATTTCTAGATAGCTGTTTCCTGTGATCATAATCTTTATAGTAACAATATTCAAATCAGTTTTAGAACTTACATTTAAAAATTGTTCTATTTTAGTGAAATGTTTAATGTTCATCTACTTAATCTCCAATAAAATAGATGCATATATCTATGATAGAATATTGTCTCACAATATTAATAAATAAATTAAGTATTAGTGCTAACACATAGAAAACCAAGAGGATTATTTATAAAAAAAATATATAGATTTTTCATTTTATTTATTTTGATTACCATATCTCAGTATTGCTTAATGGATTATTTTGTACTTATTAACCAGATGTATTATGAATGGCTTTTAGGCTTGCATGCATATTACTATATTTAAAGATTATTGGACATTGCATGGATCAAATATAGTTGCTTTCAGAAATAATTAGGATAACTAAATCATGCAGATATTTTGAAACTAAAATTTAACCATGGTCAACACATACTATGAATATACATGTGTAATAACTATATGAATGAGAGGCTCTTCATATAAAACCACATCACTTATTAATGGAAAATTTTAACAATAACTGGACAATTGTGTTCTACTAATATTGGATATTTATGAAATATGAAGGCCAGAATCATATAGATTGCTAAGTTTTATTTAGGATTTTATAATGTTTATTTATAGTTGTTTATATTAATTCATTTTTTAAGAGTGGATGATAAAATATATACGCATAACTAAGAAAAAACAATCACAATTGCTCCAAGCTATAAGTTAATATCAACTCAAGCACTTATGAATAACTTATTTGAATTTCTTATATCTATTATATTATTAAATAGTAATAAGTTAAAAATTTCATTTACTATCCTTTTCTTAAGATTTAGTTAAAATGTATATATAGTTTCTCCTGGTTATCAATATAAGGCGCTTGTCTCACATTACTACAGGTTTAAATATCTTACGCAAATATTTATATAAAACTTTATTTTACCCTACTTTAAACATGTTTATAGACTATTTATTAATAATAGATAAACTATGATTGTTATGGTATTATGCTACTGATTTGAGATCTTGCTTGTTTAATTTACCTACATAATCACTATAATCACCATTTAAGAAATAAGTTTGTTAGTGTTCAGATCATTACCTCACATTTTATATTACCTTTTAGAAGATAGCAGTTCTTAATAACCAAGTTATTCTAATATTATCTGGATATAAATTGGGAAGATCACCCAAACATATACCATATCTTAAGATATCAACATATAACATATCTTTATTATTAAATAAGTTAGCTAAATTTATTATAAAATTTAATTTGCGATTAACAGCATCTCTATCTCTCAGGCATCCCACCACTATTGCCTCATTTATACCAGTACAGTTTTTAGTGACCAACATGGGGCCTGATTTTTTAAACCACTTACGCTGGTTAGCTTACAATAAATATTATTATAAAAAAAGATTTAAGAAGTTTTTAAATTTTCATAAAGTATGTGCATATAAAAAAGATATCAAATCAAATGCTGGTTAACAGAAAATTGAACAATCATTCTATAAGTGTGTATATAAAATAAAATGTGGTTATGAAATAAATGGCCATTATCATTTTCTCTACAACCATCATGATTATAGAATATCACTTGAATGATGTTTAATGAAGAGTAAATAAATCTATTTTCATCAGAAAGGAAACTTACATTTAGAAGTTGGATATGGTCAAACTAGAGGATTTAACAGGTAAACATCCCACCTTATAAAATTCCTTTCAGCCCAAAAATAAATTTTGAATTAGTGTGTTTTGTTATATTAACTTTTTATATTTATTGAAATAAATTGGTCAAATGTGTTCTTTCATTTATATGTCTTGGGGGGGGGGGGGTATCTTGCATCTCATTGAATGATAAAGTTATTATTCATTGGTAGAAGTATACTAAAGATATTCCTTAGGTATGAAAGGAAAGTTCTAATGGGTAATATGTACCTCATCATTTTGGAGTATTAACTTGTAAATAAAATTTATGTATGCAGTCTAATCAAAAAATGTTACCATGTCATTAAGGTATTAGAGTTAAATAAAATGTGTCATCATAAAAGTCTCAAAAATAGAAAAAAAATAGGATACCTATTTGTCTTAATCTTAATAGAATTGCTACTGTGGGAATAAGTACCATCCATGTAGGTTCTCTCAAATCAAAACAAAATCATACATAAAAAAATTGCTCTTATTCAATATTAGATCGTTATTTTACTCTAAAATTATTATTCATATATATATATATACATACAGTCCAGCAGATATATTAATGAGTAAACAATAAATTACACATTCACCTCTATAAAACTTTGTATATGAGCATGTAACCAATATTTACAATAATTATATATTTAGTAACAATGACAATTACTTAATAAAATTTCTTAAAGATAACTGCAAGCATATCAAATTGATAAATATAGCAACAAGGATCGCATTATTCGACAAAATGATATAGAGATTTTTAAGCAAATTCTCTCAGGTATATTTATTGACTGAAAAAGAAGATTGAACTACTTACTACACATCTTTTATTCCTTGTAAGGATAAGAATGTATATATCTATTAAATTTTATGTAAAGAAACTCTATGGTATGGCTATTTAGAAGGAAATTGACATCTATTTTCAGACAAATATTAATGGCTACTTAGTGCCAATCAAATTGCTTTTAGAACTGGCATTCAAAAATTGTTCTATTTTACCAA
Organism: Epiperipatus broadwayi; assembly: GCA_028023455.1. NCBI lineage: Eukaryota > Metazoa > Onychophora > Udeonychophora > Euonychophora > Peripatidae > Epiperipatus > Epiperipatus broadwayi. Next base: position 5,223,141 of record JAQFVV010006210.1, read on the forward strand.
AATATTTAATGGTCATCTATTTAATCTCCAACAAAATAGATGTGTACATCTATGATGAAATATTATCTCACAAGATTAATAAATAAATTAAGTATTAGTTAGTGCTAACACATAAAAAAATAAGAGGATTATTTATAAAGAAACAGTTTTTTTATTTTATTTACCTTGATTACTATATCTTGTTATTGCTTATTGGTTTATTTTGTATCTATCAACCTATTATGCATAGCTTTTAAGCTTGCGTGCATGTTATTATATTTAAAGATTATCATACCTCGCATAAATCAAATATAATTTTTTGGTATTTGTAAACTATTCACTTTACAGCCTGTGTTGGCGCTGTTTCTGTGTAAAAACACAGAATTATACCGCTTTCACGGCTGAACCTACGGCTAATATATGAGTGATCATTAATATACGAATAGATTGTATGTAGTGGTTATAATACATGGCCAATTATTTCCGCGTTCAATAACACTATGTCTATTAACAATACTATGATTGTATAGTTTGCCATTATTTCATTGCATGTTGAATTCCTATGCATATTGACAGAAATTGTATTGTCGCTAGAATTTCAGATGAGAGTGTGAGCATTGTCATCTTTTTCAAGTGTTTATTTATTGATGTTTATGATTTTCTGTCTTTCCCAACTGAAAGATTTTTGAGGATTAGTAATTATCAGCGTATTCTTTATATTTGTCTAAAGTTTTTTTTGGGGGCTAATTTCAGTTTTTTTTGGTAAATAAAGTTAAAAAAAAGTATGTCAATCTCTCTGGCAGACGATTGTAGTTGTTTGCGAAAAGATACCATTTTTGTCATGAGTCTGATGAGAGTTAAAAAAGAATAACAAAATGTCTTCCACGTTCTTACATTTGTGGGACGTCCCAAACTGACAAAGTGAGGCAGTTGTGTTTCTGCAAGCTCAAAACATCCTCCCGCATGCCATTACATGTGAATGTGGCAAATTAATGAATCTCACACAGCAGACTTGGCAGTTTGTATGCTACTCGCGTGCCTGTAGGCGAACCATATCTATTCGCAAGGGTACATGGTTTGAAGGCTCGAAAATGTGTTTTGTGAAAGCGTAACAAAACTGGTTAACATACATATTTTTTTGGTTAAAAAAACAATACCGTGATTGACTTTTTGTTTTTGACGTTTTATTTGTTATTATTAAAATAAAATAAAAAATCAAAACCCACCGCCAAAAAAAAAACTCCTGTATTTATAAATCTAAGAAAAAAAAGGAAGTCCTGTTTTATTTATTATTATTTAAAAAAACAAAAATTTCAAAACCCCGTTTTAGTTGTTCTTATTAAAAAAACAAAAAAATTAAATCCCCGTTTTATTTGTTATTATTAAAAAAAAAAATCAAAACCCGTACATATTTATAAATGTAAGATAAAATACCAAACAATTCTTTTCATTTATAAGCAAATACGGAAATCTGAGGCAGAGTTTGTCGGACAGGTTTGAATTTTTTTTGCTAAATCAATCAACAGCAACCCCCCGCATTTTTAACAAATTCAAAAAGAAAGTGTCGATTCTAATTTTAAATAACCAAAAAAAAAAAAAGAAAGTCATATGTAAAGCAAATTGTGTATATTTGAGATATACCAAAAAAAAGTTAAAACCGTCCCTTATACTTTGAAATGTATCGAATCCAAACCAAAAAAAAAAAAAATGTCTGTAAAAAAGAAACAGTAGATTTAGAATGGAACCTCCCCCCCCCCCCAAAAAAAAGGCATATGTCAAAAATTATATACTTTTGAGATCCAAAAAGAAAGGTCAAAGTATCCATTATAGTTTTAAATTTATCAAATGAAAACCAAAAAAAAAAAAATAATTATGTCCAAAACAAACAACAACAATATATTAAAAAGAAAAAAAATTACAGCCGAATGTCAAAATACAATCTATTAGATAAAAAATAAAATCTAGCGGCCCGGTAATGTTATATCGCTCTGTTTTTAACTAGAAACAGTGCCACCAAAGGCTGCACAGTTAATAATTTACAAATACCAATTTTTTTTTCATATGTCATAACATCGGCCGGGAGGCAAACCCGCAACAACTGTCTGCAACCAACTGCTTACTTGCAAGGCAGCTGTGCTGACCTCTCAGCTAACAATGCTCAACTGAATCAAATATAGTTGTTTCCAGAAATAATGAGGATAACCTAATTGCACAGACATTTTGAAACTAAAATTTAATTGTAGTCAACACATATTGTGAATATATGTATGTAATAACTATATGATAAATTATTATCAAAGACTCTTTGTATAAAATCACATTGCTTATTAATGGAAAACTTTAACAATATCTAGACAATTGTGTTCTATTAATATTGGATATTTATGAAATATGAAGATCAGGACTTTATAGATTATTATGTCTTACTTAGAATTTCATAATGTTTATTTACAGTTATTTATATTAATTTGTTTTTTTTTTTAAAAAAAATGGATTATAGAATATATAAGCATAACTAAGAGAAACCAATCACAACTGTTCCAAATTGTAAATTAGTATCAGCTCAAGCATTTATGAATAACTTATTTAGATTACTTATATTTATTATATTATTAGATTGTAATAAATTAATATCTTATTTAATATCCTTTTTTCAAGATTTAGTTAAAATATATATATGGTTTCTTCTAGATATCAATTTATCTCTTGTCTCACATCACTACAGGTTTAAACATCTTATATAAATATTCATATAAAACTTTATTTTACCCTATTTTAAAACATTATGGTTATAGATTATTTATTAATAATAAATAAACTATTGTTATTCTGTTATGCTATTGGTTCAAGATCTTATTTGTTCAATTTACCAATATAACCATTACAAACATGATTTAAGAAATAAGTCGATTAATGTTCAGATCATACCATCTCACATTTATATTAACTTTTAGGAGATAGCAGTTCTTACTAACCAAGTTATTATAATATTGTATTGGTATAAATTGGGAAGATCAACCAAACATATAAGGCATCTTTTTTTTTCTTTTTTTTTTTACTAAAAGCAAAAACAAATTTATTAACACAATACCTATTTACAATTTATACAAGTAATTAAACAAATGATAAATATGTTACAGTTTTGTATACCAAAACCCAAAGAATTTGATATATTCCACTATTAAGACAAAAAGATTGCAGGCAATTAACTAGTTATCTTCAACTTAAGGAGATTGACTTGTATCACTGTAATAGAAGGAGACTCTAAGACATGCACCTCAAATGAGCAAAGCATGTAACAAAATGATTGATTAGCCCAAGGAATAAGCCACCCATAAGAATTAAACGTTTATTCAAGACAAATATTTATCTGATAATTTCACATAGTTATTCCAGGACCACCCCAGATTCGATTCATCGTCTTTCTTGGCAAATATCTCAGACATTGATTGAAATAAGTTTCCCAATCACTATTGTAACGGGTGTGCTCGTATACCGTATACTTATTTGTTCTTATCTTAAATAAAAAAAATATCTATTTTTTTCTTTATGAAGCCAAATAGTGATAAGAAAATTCGTATTTCTCTCACAGCATATTTATGGACGTCAATCATTGACTCCAAGCGCCAAACTTACTTTTTACATAAGTATTATGCTGGAAGAGAAGAATACGATAGTAATAGGGCCTCTCTACTAGCTCAGTACTCAGGGCGGGTGGCTAATAAACCGTAGGAAAATGTACGGGAGACACTCTATGCAACCAACAACGAAACTCGGATCAATCGTCTAAATTTATGAACTATATTCCATGAGTCAAATAATAAAACACACACATGCAATATACCTTAAAATAACATATCTTTTATTATAATATTTTCTGCTTTTAATAAAAATATATTTCCCGCACCCTTTAACATTTATATAACCCAATAAAACCTATATATGTATTCTGTGTGGACTTTCAATAGAATAAGAAAAACGAACGTATACACAGATAAAATCTAATCAGCTGTATTCAAAATGGCCTTATCTTAAAAAAATATAAGTCTCTTGCCTTGGTTCGTTCTCCTTGAGGGTTTCAGAAAACGTAATAATATTTGGAAAATAAAATATCTTAAGTTCATATTACCTGCAATTTTTGTCCGATGTGATCCCCGGGGATATCAAAATAAGAAGAAAAACACATGAAATCCGAAGTAAAACGTACGAGACAGTTCATCACGCTTCAGTTCATTCCGAGTCGGATCGATTCCCTTGCGAAAAGTTGATAGGTCTCCGGTAGATGTTCTCCGGTCACTGCCGCATGGCCTCTTCGGGGCAAGGTCCAGAAATCCCAGCACGCTTAAGCCTTTACCCCACTGTACTCATATTCGGCCGTAGCCTTGGCTATTCTTCTTTAATATATATAAAAAAAAATGAAAATATTTCTTTTTTTTCTTTCCTCTTTGAAGGCCAAAAATAATCTGGCACTAGTTTAAAAAAAAAAAACTACATCTCACTCTCCCTGTCACTTTTTCCTTTTCCTTTGTTTTCGCAAACACAGTCCGTCCCCTTTTTCCCCACCACGTGGTATAGATGGCCAGTTAAGCTAAGAAGCAGAAAGAACTTTTCGCACCTTCGGACATTTTGGCAATTAACATTCCGGAAACTTTTTACCTCAACCTTCTTTTTAATTTTCATTCAAATTCCCCAGATAAGATTTTCGATGTTTAATATATTTCTTTTTTTTACTTACAATAATCTCTTATCTTGGATCCAAAATGTATTCATACGTTCGTTTTCTAAAATTGTCTATCCACATCGCAAATACATACATATACCACTTTTACAAAAACAAAACGCAAATTCCCCCCCCCACCCCCTCTTTTCTTACTTTAATAAAATCTTAAACATTTTCTCCCACTAACAAAATAAATACTAAAACGAAATAAAATCAAAATTATATGAAACTAATTTTAAAACTATATAACATATGTGTGCGCTATTCTACCTTGTAACTAGGGTTTAAACCCGACTAGTTACAATACCCTCCTCCCGGAAGCCTTTAAATACGGTCTATGTATTTGAACGGCTCATGCCTAACTTATCAAATAAAACGATACATCCTTAAATCTTTTACCTTTATAACTTTCTGCCCTGCGGCTCTAGAACAAAAGAAATAAACGACCATCAATCCCAACGATATGTTATAAGTTCAACCACCAACTCACACGCATGTGATATGCAACGCACCGAACACAAATAATTCCACACAGACTTATTTGGTTATGTGACCGGAAACACAAAAAAAAATTAAAAAAAAAAAATCTCTTTTTTTTTTCGTACGTGTCAGGACTTTCTAACCGCACTCTGCTACTTCAGAGTCTTATGAGCGTGGGTAACTAGCACAAAAATCCGACTTTTAAGCAGGAGTCGTCCCAGACCTTGCTCGCTTTTGGAGTTTTGTGGGTGGGACGGTATGTGAGTGCCGTGCTCTCTTTGGAGACTTATTGGCTTAAGTTTAATAGGTCGGTCAACCATGTCGGGAACAACATTTATATACAGGACGCTACACACCACATGCCCAATCCAAGCAACCAAACCCGCCATCCACCGTACTCATATTCGATAGACCGCTCCCATCTCAAATCTCCCTAGCCACCTTTATCTAACTCTCTAGCCTACAAAACAATGGAGGAGAAAAAAAATCGACACACATATATAACTTCAAATGTGGCCTTATATAACGGCCCCTATACTTAATAATATCATTGTTAAATATTAAACCCACACCCTAATAAAATAATTTAAACAAACACCCAAAAAAAAAACTTTCAGCATATGTCCAATTACGTGTATATATCTTAACTCTATCGGCTATCCTTTTTCTCGGATGAACTCGAAATCTTTCCCTGTCCATAATTCGGCTTGCGTGGCGGTCGTGGCTCTTCATGTTCATACTGCCATTTCAGTCTAGTATTACCATCCCCTCGTTCGGGATCCTGCAAGTTCCAATCCGACCCTCCTTCTTCCGTCCCAAATTTCACAACTCGAGTATCGTGATTTTCTTTTCCTCGCTCTATCGGTAAATGATAATCATAGGTGCTCATATCAATCGCATTAAGTAGCTCAGCTACCTCCTCCATGGACGCTTTCCTTATGCCTAACATCATTTGTTCCACGGGAGCTTCTCCCATTTGGCCGGCAAATGGCCGAACCTTTAAAAATTGGTTTACATGGGCCTGTGCTGGTACGTACTTCGTCACGGCTTCCCTTTCTTCTGCTATTTTTGTCTTTTCGCCCTCAACCTGTTTCTCATCTACTTTCTTTCCCTTAGACTTCTCGTCTTTATCTATACTTCCTTCCTTCTTTGACTCTCCTTCGTTCTCTTCTCCTTGATTAACTCCTGTTATTCTTTCCATTTGCTGCTCTAATTTTCGCAGCCTTTCCTCAAATCGATCTTCGAATTTTTGAAATCTTTGTTCCAATCTTTCCAGAATGACCTCCAAAATCTTCGATTCTTCCTTCTTTTCTTGGTCCATTTTCTTTTGGAGTCTTGTTTTCATTCACACTATATTTTACTAAATATATTTTGATATCTTAAAAAAAAAAATCGTAGTAATTTGTTTTGACTGCTTCCAAAATCACAACGTGGTAGGTTTTCTCTTCCCCCCCCCCAAAGCGCCATGCTACGTGTCTAATTTCTTTATCAACCACTCGGAAAACTATTTTCTGTCTTTCAATAAAACTATTTTAATCGAAGCAAACTTCACGTCTCTCTAATATTTCTATTTTACTTCCCCTCCTTTCCCTTATCGAATTTTTAATCTTTCTACTCGGGCCCCCATACATTCCATTCTTCATAAAGCCTTAGTTGGGACGCCATTGTAACGGGTGTGCTCGTATACCGTATACTTATTTGTTCTTATCTTAAATAAAAAAAATATCTATTTTTTTCTTTATGAAGCCAAATAGTGATAAGAAAATTCGTATTTCTCTCACAGCATATTTATGGACGTCAATCATTGACTCCAAGCGCCAAACTTACTTTTTACATAAGTATTATGCTGGAAGAGAAGAATACGATAGTAATAGGGCCTCTCTACTAGCTCAGTACTCAGGGCGGGTGGCTAATAAACCGTAGGAAAATGTACGGGAGACACTCTATGCAACCAACAACGAAACTCGGATCAATCGTCTAAATTTATGAACTATATTCCATGAGTCAAATAATAAAACACACACATGCAATATACCTTAAAATAACATATCTTTTATTATAATATTTTCTGCTTTTAATAAAAATATATTTCCCGCACCCTTTAACATTTATATAACCCAATAAAACCTATATATGTATTCTGTGTGGACTTTCAATAGAATAAGAAAAACGAACGTATACACAGATAAAATCTAATCAGCTGTATTCAAAATGGCCTTATCTTAAAAAAATATAAGTCTCTTGCCTTGGTTCGTTCTCCTTGAGGGTTTCAGAAAACGTAATAATATTTGGAAAATAAAATATCTTAAGTTCATATTACCTGCAATTTTTGTCCGATGTGATCCCCGGGGATATCAAAATAAGAAGAAAAACACATGAAATCCGAAGTAAAACGTACGAGACAGTTCATCACGCTTCAGTTCATTCCGAGTCGGATCGATTCCCTTGCGAAAAGTTGATAGGTCTCCGGTAGATGTTCTCCGGTCACTGCCGCATGGCCTCTTCGGGGCAAGGTCCAGAAATCCCAGCACGCTTAAGCCTTTACCCCACTGTACTCATATTCGGCCGTAGCCTTAGCTATTCTTCTTTAATATATATAAAAAAAAAATGAAAATATTTCTTTTTTTTCTTTCCTCTTTGAAGACCAAAAATAATCTGGCACTAGTTTAAAAAAAAACTACATCTCACTCTCCCTGTCACTTTTTCCTTTTCCTTTGTTTTCGCAAACACAGTCCGTCCCCTTTTTCCCCACCACGTGGTATAGATGGCCAGTTAAGCTAAGAAGCAGAAAGAACTTTTCGCACCTTCGGACATTTTGGCAATTAACATTCCGGAAACTTTTTACCTCAACCTTCTTTTTAATTTTCATTCAAATTCCCCAGATAAGATTTTCGATGTTTAATATATTTCTTTTTTTTACTTACAATAATCTCTTATCTTGGATCCAAAATGTATTCATACGTTCGTTTTCTAAAATTGTCTATCCACATCGCAAATACATACATATACCACTTTTACAAAAACAAAACGCAAATTCCCCCCACCCACCCCCCTCTTTTCTTACTTTAATAAAATCTTAAACATTTTCTCCCACTAACAAAATAAATACTAAAACGAAATAAAATCAAAATTATATGAAACTAATTTTAAAACTATATAACATATGTGTGCGCCTTTCTACCTTGTAACTAGGGTTTAAACCCGACTAGTTACACTATAGAGTTTTCTCAGCCAGTTGAATTTCTTGGTGTCAAATATCATAGTATATTGTATATAGCATGTTGTCTTAAGGGTATGCACAGTCACCATTGCATCGTGGGGGTTAATTTCTCAATGTATTGACTAAGTAGAAGTTATAAGTTTATGATTGACCTGTGGAACACTTTAATTCTTATCTCCCTAAATGCCAAACATTCTTCGAATAGATGCTGAAAGGTCTCATCACCAGATTTGTACAGCAAACAGACAGGATCTAAATTCATATGTAGTGTTTCATTTAGAACCTTAGTTGTTGAGAACAAGCCATTCACTAGTTTGAAAAACAAATTTCTAGTAGGATTGGGGTGCATATATAGTAGAGTGGAACTTTTTCAACACATTTTTCTTTGATATATCCAACCATGTATTGTCATGACTTTTAAAATGATTCATCCTGGAGATCCCTATAAGCAATGAACAGGTCAACTATACAAGATTTTCCTTTACATCCTATTTCATTAAAGGCACCGGCATGATCAACCAAAGGCCCAAGAAATTGACTTTTAATTAAGTTAATAAATGTACTTGCCTTGATGTAAGATACATATAGCTCTGGATCAATCAGGCCAAGACTTCCTTTTTCTTTTGACATTTGCAAAGTTGATATTGAGATCCATCTTGAAACTCTACCCCAGACATATTTCTTTGCAATCTGGTTTATTCTGAGTATTGTTTTGTTATGTAGAGTAACCCAGGGTGCATAGTATCCCAAAATCCCTGAAACAATGGAATTAAAAATTAACGCTCTTGTAATTTCATATAATTTAAGTGGTGAAAAATTACTTATTTTATCTTCAATTTTTGTAATAATTAATTTATTCAAGTAAGTGTTCATTTTATTCTTGGACATATATAATGGTATATATAAGGTATCTTTATTATTAAATAAGTTAACCAAATTTATGATAAAATTTAATTAAGGATTAACAGAGTCTCTATCTCTCAGGCATTCCACCACATTTGCCCCATTTATACCAGTACAATATATATATATATATATATATATATATATATATATATGTGTGTGTGTGTGTGTGTGTGTATGTAAAAACTATAAATACCTATTATAAATATACTATATGTAAGTTCCAAATACTTTTTACCATTAAAATTATTTGTAGCATATATATATATTCTAATTTAGATATGGTCAATAAAAATGGGTTTATTTAAAACAATAAGCTCTAGGCATAGGTGAATTACCTATGCTCTTAAATGTTTATTGAGAGGTGAGTGTATATCAATTTTATAGTGAATATGTGAAGAGTAGTTTGCTTTCTCATATATATATATATATATATATATATATATATATATATATATATATATATATATATATATATATATATATATATTATCATCAACAACAACCATTATTAATCCACTTCAGGATAAAGATTTCTCCAAGTTCAATCCCTCCTCTTCAATTTTTAGTCTCTCTTCTCCACATCAACCCTGCACACTTTCTTATTTCATCCATCTATCTTACATGTGGTCTCTTTCTGTTTTACAATCTTTTGGAATTAAGATTTTAATTGTCCATCTATTATCATCTCTTCTAGCAATATGTCCAGCCCAATTCCACTTGTCTCTTAATTCTTTCTTTGATGTCAGTGACACCTGTTTGTTCTCTTACCTATGTACTGCATTTTTGATTTCTTTTGTTACTCCTTACATGCATCACTTCATACTTCTTTGAATTCTCTTAAGTCTCAGTATTGCTCTTCTATTAAATGTTCAACTCTCAGATCCTTAAGTAAGAACAGGTAAAACACATTTATTAAAAACCTTCCTTTTCAAACACATAGAATATTTTCTTTTAATATTAAGTTATTTCTACTAAAAGCACTCCAACCAAGTTTAATTCTATGATTAATTCCATCCATTATGTTTCCATTTGTAGTAATAATCTGACCAAAGTATTTGTAATAGTTAATTTCTTCTAACTAATCATAATCAATCTTTTATTTTCATCTTTTGAAAAAATCCATTGAACATTATTTGTTAGCCTTTTTAACATGTATCTTTAGTCCTTTTTACTTTCATCTGATAACTCCAACATTTCCCGAAGCTCTGAAATATTATTTGCAAAAACAACTACATCATCTGCAAAATCTAAATGACTTAAATAATCTTCATTTACTTTTATTCCTTTAGCTTCCCATTTTAATCCACAAAATACTTTTTGTAGCACTGCTATAAATATTTTGGAGATATGGAGTTATCTTGTCTTACACCCTTCTCAATGTTAACCTTCCTATATCATTATGTAATTGTTGCTGTTGCATTTTTATAAATATTCTTCAGAACATAAAAATATCCTGGGTCTAAACCTTGATGATTCAATGCATTAATCACTGAAGAAATACTTATAGAATCAAATGCCTTTTCATAATCTATAAATCTAAAGCACATTCGTTGGTCCTTTCCATAACTTTTCTCAATACTTGGGTATGATCTACTATACTAAAACAACTTTTAAATCCAGCTTATACTTCTGGTAGGTTCCATATAAAAAAAAACTTATTTTTATAATATAAATAATAAATGAGATTTGGTTATTTAAATTCAAATAAAAGCAATTAAATAATGTCAAAGTATATGATAAAGTTTCATAAGTTAATTGAGTTGCTCGTTTGATAAATCATTAATTAAAACACTAAAAGTAAAATGGATTTTTATTTTGTTAGGTCATTAATGAAATTATATAAAGTTCATTATTTAAACGGTTGTCAGAAAAAATTATGTACACACACACTAGATGACAATGTGATTAAGATAACTGCATGCCATACCTATCATCTGGATTCGAAAAATTCTTGGAAAAATTTTTCGTTTCCAATCTTAGAATTTTTTTACCAATATATGGCCAATAGTTATGCCAGAAATTAATAAATAGGAATGAATAAAAAAAAATATGCACTCAACATTCAAATATGCCGCGTTATGATTTGTAGAGGTCTGTCTCTCTTACTAAAATTAAGCACTCAAGGTCCATGTACTAAGGTTTTAGCCTTATATAAGTATCCTTATTTAAAAAATTAAAATATTTTTACTAACTTTTCACATATAATGTGCCTTTTATAATTTTATTAAAATATTTCTTTTAGTTGCATTTTTATATTGGACTACTTCCATCATCTAATATGTGTGTTGAATGTCTTTAGAAAAGTTTAATTTTAGTTAAATATTCCAAATGCATTCAACTGTTAGTAATATCACAGCAAACAGGTTAGTATATGCACCAACTGTTAGTAATATCACAGCAAACAATGTTAGTAATATCACAGCAAACAGGTTAGTATATGCACTAACTGTTAGTAATATCACAGCAAACAGGTTAGTATATGCACAATGTTTCGAGAGGTATTTTTCTCCCCTCTTCTTCAGGTGTTACTGGCCTGACCAGTGACAGTACTAGCATGGGATTCGAACCTGGGTCCTTAGAATTTTGATAATTGAATTTTAAGGTAACGCTCTAACCAACTGAGCCATCCTGTGTAGTAATTTCATATACTTATCTATGAGGTTCCTCCTGATTTCTCGACTTTTTCCTCAGAGCAAAGTTGATTAGTGGTTTCCATACATTATGTATAGTCACACTAGGTTGGCTTATGGGATTTTTTGCCATTGTCATGTGAGCAACTTCTTTAAATTTTCTTCTTGTACCTTTTCTTCTTTGTCCAATATTTTTGTATTTTCCCAATTGAACATATGTTCATTGGTACATGCATGGTCTGCTACCTTAGACACATGTTTTCTCTCTTCTAATCATCAGTTTATGTTCTTGCAAGCGCTTTTGAATGGGACGGCTGGTTTCACCAATATATGTTCTTCCACATTCACATGGTATTTCATTGATGCAGTTTTTTCTTTGCAGCATTTCAAGTTTAGGCTTTGTAGATGTTAGAAACCTCATAGTATGGTATGGCTCTGGAAAGCTGTTCTGATGTTATACTGATTGCAGATTTTCCTTAATTTGTCTGCTATTTTTGGAATGTATGGATACACTACAGTACCAATTATTGTCTTTTTAATGTTTTCTTAATAACAGCTGATGGATACCATGTGAATGTGGAAGAACATATATTGGTGAAACCAGCCATCCCATTCAAAAGCACTTACAAAAACATAAACTGATGATTAAAAGAGAAAAAACAGATGTGTCTAAGGTAGCAGACCATGTATGGACCAATGAACATACGTTCAATTGGGAAAATACAAAAATATTGGACAAAGAAGAAAAGATACAAAGAAGAAAATTTAAAGAAGCTGCTCACATGACAATGGCAAAAAATCCCATAATCCAACCTAGTGTGACTATACATAATGTATGGAAACCACTAATCAACTTTGCTCTGAGGAAAAAGTGGAGAAATCAGGAGGAACCTCATAGATAAGTATATGAAATTACTACATACTGTTGCCTTTGGCAGGCTGGCTCAGTTGGTTAGAGTGTTACCTTAAAATTCAATTATCAAAAATTTTAAGAACCCAGGTTTGAATCCCATGCTAGTACTGTCACTGGTCAAGCCAGCAACACCTGAAGAAGAGAGGAGAAAAATACCTCTCGAAACATTGTGCATATACTAACCTGTTTGCTGTGATATTATTAACAGTTAGTGGATATACTAACCTGTTTGCTGTGATATTACTAACATTGTTTGCTGTGGTATTACTAACAGTTGGTGCATATACTAACCTGTTTTCTGTGATATTACTAACAGTTGAATGCATTTGGAATATTTAACTAAAATTAAACTTTTCTAAAGACATTCAACACACATATTAGATGATGGAAATAGTCCAATATAAAAATACAGCTAGAACACCATCATCACAAACCGTCAGAAAAACATTTCTTTTAGTACTTGTCTTGATTTTTTTATTTTTTATAACTATCATAATTTCCTTCATTCTAAAGCTTAACTATTCTCTACTTCCCTGAATAAATCTTTTCTTTTCTATCTTCTTCCATTTTTATTTCACATTAATTCAAAATTTTAGATATAATTTTATCTTAGATCCCTAAGAACCATTATCATCAATTAACTTCAAATTTTTTTTTTTTCTCTTTTATTTTCACAATACTCTTTTTTTTAGTTTCTGCTTTTCATCTTTGAATTTTTTTATTAATAGCTCTTTGTGGTTTTCTAATTTTCATCTTTCCCCTCTTTCTTTGTATGTCCATACTTCATGTTTGATATATTTTTGGACAACACACTCTCCTTTTTAATTTATATATTTATATGCTTGATTTTAATTTTTATTGCTATTCGTACTTGTCTATTTCACTTTATCGACTTTCATGTTTTTGCAGCTTGATATAATATTTGATATCAAATATTGTAATTTATCTTTCTCTTTTTAGTATAATATTTTTTATATCTCTACAAAAAAAAATATTTGTCTGTGTTATATTCTCCAATTTTTTAATAGATTGACTTAGCCCTGATGTTTAGAGAAAAACTATAGTAATTTTTTTTCACCACATTTATGCCATTTATAGCAAGATGCCAGATGGTAGTTCTTAATAAATCCCTTTCCTGTAGTATCTTGTCCATATTCCTAATCCACTTTAAGCGTATTTCTTTCATTAATGAGGAGTTCCACATGTTGAAGCAATGCATCTGCATCTTTTGGGTCTAATGTATCTGCATCTTTTGGGTCTAATGCCTCGGCATCTTTTGGGTCTAGCATCGGCATCTTTTGGGTCTAATGCACATTTTTTCTAATAACCATCTTATACTTCTAGACGATTTTACTATCAAGCTACTAACCCAAATTAAAAAGCATATTAACTTTTTCAACCTAAATCAACATGCTTGTATAATCACATTGATTTAAAACCAGTTCAATATCAACATATTATGATGTATTTAGTTTTTAACAGTGATGTGATTCTCTGGCCAGGCTTGGTATAAAACCAAATAAACATTACAAAACATTAGCTTACCCAATGCTGTTCAGTAGCTAATTCATTTTTTCTTATAAATTTATGTCATCTAGTGCAAGATTTTGCAATTAACAGATTCCAGATGGTAGCATTTAATAATCTCCTATCCAGTGTGGTCCTATTCAATAACTCCACACTAGTTTCTAGTTGATAGCTTTTATCAGTAAAAAATAAAAATTGTGGCGGAATAGTATTATATAAGCTAGTATCATGTGATGTTTATTGGATTTTATCTAAAGTTTTAAAATCTATAAAGCTATAATCACTATGAATATTTTTTGGGATCATGGCTTCTCGTTTATCAAAATTAGGGATTTCTAAATTAACAAGCTGCAAAAAACTTGGTTTCCATCACATTTCCCTAATTATTCTTTTCTAACCTACAAAGCATTTAAAACTTCATATTTATTTATTCTTCATCCCATTTCCACAATAATGTTTTTGCTCACTCTTTAATTTTAAAATTATTTTTACCATTATCCAATATCCTCTCTCCATCCCTCTCCAAAATACAAAATTTCACTTTCTGCATATTTATTTAATTTCTACTTATTCTTTCAAAAACCCATTTTTTCTGGTATGTTTTTGACTGTAATTTAATTATAAATCCCTAAAAAAATTTGTTTTTTCCCACATAATTTACAAAAACAATTCTCAAGTTTCCAGTACTTCTGTCTAAACTTTAAACAATAAACAGATTTTCCTATTATTATCATAAAATGACCATTTTTATTTTAATCTAACTTTTTATTTCCATAGCAGATCTCATTCTATATATAGTATATCTCTTTTATTAATATTTCCTTGCCCCAAATTATTATAACTGTAGCAATTAGTAATTATGGTAATACATTCATTCCACTTTTATACAGATGAATTCATGTATAAAAACACTTTTCCATTTTTTAGCACATCCTACAATCTTTCTTCTGTGTACTGTAATTTGATTTGTTTTAAAATCTGACTACTTTATCTAATTTATTATTATCTATAAAATGCAGCCACTAAACATTTTCACCTTTCTAAGATTCTTTGTATAATTGTTTCATTTACTGCCTCATTCACATTCAATATTTCATTCTATTTTCATCTTCTTGAAATGAAAAGATAGAAGAATCCTGATGATGCCTGTTGGTCAGTCGAAACTGTAAGACTGATCAAGTAAAAATAAAATATAGCATTGTTACAATGATTAATGAAAGGATTTAATACTTAATATTCTTTTATGAACACCTATCATTGCATCATTACCATATTTTACACTTAATACTACAACTCCTTTCTATACAATTCTTGTTACATCATACTTATTATTTATATATAGCATTAATTTTGTAATTAACTTTCTCTTCCCTCTTCCTTTCATATCATTTAAAAATAGTACTTTTGAACAACCCAATTAAACTTTTTAATTACTCAAAATCATTCCTAAATAATAATTTTTATCTTTTTTTTTTTCTGTTATTTTCTTTATTAAATTTAATCACTTAAATATTTCTGTTTTATTTATTTTCTGCATCCAAAAATATATCACAGTAAAGAAGAGATTTGATCTTTTCTAATTATTCTATTGAAAACTTAATTTCTTTTAAAGAGTAATGATGTAAAAGGCTAAAAATAAGTTTGTCTTAATCTTAAACAAATTTTAACAACATCTGATTTTATTTTTTCAAAATTAATAATTATTGTCATATAATTTTCTATCATATTCAATAATACTTCATTCATTCTCATATTTAACAAAACTTTCCACATCATATTCCAATTTAATTTGTCATAAGCCTTCTTGATAAAATTCGTATATAAAAGTTTCCTTACATTTTTAATCATTTCTCTCATTTCTAGAATTATAAGCAAATCATCGCCTACATGCTAATTAGAAATAAATATTCTTATCTCTCTATATTATTGTTTCCTATTTATTTAAATTTTTTTTTCATATGTCATAGCATCGGCCGGGACGCGAACCCACAACCGTCTGCAACCAACTACTTGCTTGCCAGGCGGCTGCGATGACCTCTCGGCTAACAACGCTTGACTATTTAAATATTTTTAAAGCTATTATACAAGCAAATATGTATATTTATATCAATGAAGTTATTCAAAACTGATCTATAATTAATTAGCTATCTATGGTTTTTATTTTTACTTTTAAATAATAGTCTCACTTTCAATATTTTTTAATTATGTAAAACTTCTGTAAATCAAAGCCAAATTTAGATCCAAATTCCAAAGGTAAAGCCAAAAGAATAGAGCCCTTCCAATGAAAAAATATAGACTTAGTCAGACCTAGAATGATAATGACTTCAGTAGGAAACTTAAGGAGATCTCACAACTTTTAAAAATTTTCAAATTTTACCTAGCCTGAGTTGAAATATTTGGCCCTAAACATAGACAAGTTCTTCTAACTCTTATTTTATAAAACATGATTAATTTATTAAAATATTTTACTAAAATTGTTTTAGTTTTAGCTCTTAGACTCATCAACATTTCTTTTGCTATCCATATCATTTACCTTTTCATTTTTCAATGTTTTGATTCTTATTGATTTATTTCTATTAATCCAATGTTTCTTTTATTATATTTTTTAGAGCTTCCATTTAATTTATTTTTATTTCTAAAGTTTGCGTATATATAATTCTATACAATAATCTAAATAGTAAATGCTGTTGAACACATTCTCATTTAGAATTTGACAATACATACAATTGCCATGAATAACCAAAGTAGAAGGAGTGAATATTAATCAATCTAAATATTTACTGTTAGATACTTATTAAACAGAGTGATTTATATTTAACAAAATAAATCAATCATTTTTTATTTTAAAACTTTGTAACAAACTTTAAAACAATAAATAGGTAAATACAAGCAATCATAGTGTGGATATATGGACAACATTAAATAAAATCATTTAAATAATGAATGTTATTACAATAAATAGATATACTCTACCATTTAATGTTCAACAATATGTATAATAAGAAAACAGACTTTTCTTACTAATTTCTCTTTGGTTATAAATAAATAAAATAATAAAGTATCAATGATGATAATATATTTTACAAATAAGTTATTCTCATAATCTTCTTCAACTGGAAACCATTATATTTAAATGATTTCCAGTTAAAGAAGGTTATGGAAATAACTGAAAGTACTTTTTTTGCCTTTTGCATAATTATTTGTAAAATATATTACTATTATTAATAATTTGTTTTTTATTAAAGGATATTTTTTACTAGATACCAACATTATTCACTCACTGCAGGATGGTGCCTCCAATTTCAGTTCCTTTTCTCCAATCTCTAGCCTCCCTTCACATTAATCCAGCACATTTTTTACTTTATCCACCCATCTCATATGTGGTCTCTTTCTAGGTCTTTTACAATCTCTTGGAATTTACTTTAAGACAAACATCAATTTTTATCTTCTCTTCTAGCAGTATATCTAGCGTAACTCCACTTCAGATTCTTAATTATTTCACTGATGTCAGTAACACCTGCTTGTTGTCTCATCCATATATATCATTTTCAATATTTTCTTGTTACTCCTAACATGCATATATATATATATAAAATACATAATTTGTCTTGAATTTCCTATACTCTTTTTTCTCAACTAAATGCATTTTTCCTCATCTTCAAATAAACTCCTCCAATAATTTATTATTTATCTCATTCCTATCAATAACTATTGAATTTTGGCAATTTACTTTTATTCAAATAATTTTTTTATTTAATCCTAATTTTATTTACACTTTTCTTATATTTTACAGCATATCTCACTGTATTAACGTTTCTATAATAATTAGATATTTCCCTCATTTTCATTAGATATTCACAAAACAAATTTCTCAAGTTATTTTATTTGTGAAAGGATTCTCCATTTTTAAATATTCATGTTAGAGCTTTAAAAATATTATTTTCCATAGTATTATCATAATATGGCTTGCATTTAATGATATATATATATATATATATTGTAATGGACCGTAAAATGTACCGGCAGTCTACAGGGTGTGAGATTTAATTAATTGATGCCCCAAATGTTTGGTTTGCCAAAATATGTAACGGATTGTAAAACCCTTTTAGGATAGTACACCCAGAGCCTTCTCTACTTACAGGTCCTATTACTACTTGGGGTTCTAACTCAGTGAAGACATTTGCCTTTAACTCTGCTCAAGGATGGAATTAAATAGGATGGCAATAATGTGACCTCTATATAGATCCTTAATGGCTATTGCTAATAATAAATTAAAAATCTGTATGCATGTATAATAGCTATTCTGGTGAGTGAAGTATGAATGATGCTTGACAATCTAGAGACCAGAGAAACAAAGGTTTTAACTTCAAACAATAAATATTTATTAACAGATCATGCTTAAAGTTATGATATTTATAAATCAACAAAATATATACATGGTTATTATAAAATATTAATTTATCTCTACAACAATAAGACTAGCTGTAATTTAAATATTAAAATATGAGTTGAAATAAAAATTATAAAATTATAGTGCATAATTTACAATAATGTATCAATTATTTTAAATATGAAATTATATTACTAAATGTACGATTATCATTTTGTTTATGTCCCCTAAATGTATCTCAAAGTTATGTCCATGAATTGCTAATTTGTGTTTTGTATAGTTCATTCATAAACAGTTATTCATTTAAACAAGAAAATGTTATATATATTTACTTATTAATTAGTTTGATTTTAATATATTAATTGTCTAATAAATGTAAATATTTGAAATCTTACCTTTTGTTTTAGTCATTGTCCAGTTTAATTTAAGCATTCAATTACGCTAATATTTTATTTACAAACATATATAATATATTGATGTATACTTTGAGTTGTGTACCTCTCTCACCCTATAAAAATCTAAACAAATGGGTTCTTTTTTTAAAAAAATGTTTGCTACAAATGAATAAAAGGGTGAGAAAAATTCATAACCCAACTCTCAGTATACATTAAAAAAAAAATATTTAAAGCATAAAATATAATGAAATTTCGGAATTCCTTAAAACAATAGCAAGTTAAATTTTCAAGAGCAGCTTCTGTATTCCTAGCAGATAATGTCTTTCTTTTATTCACATATATTAAGTCATGTTAAACATTCTAAGCATTAACAATTACCACGATGAAATTGAATTCCTGGACGTTTGATTTTAAAGCCATGCATTTCCATTCCATCTCCAGATCTTTCCACATAGATTTAAACATTAAATATACCAATGAATATGATCCTCCATCACACGCAAACGACACCAAGAGGATAGAAAAATCCCCCGACACTTAATTAGCAAAAGTGCATTGTTAGATATTATTTACACACATATAAATTGTTAAATATGAATCTTTTTCCAAGGCTTACATTATAATATAAGACAAACGCTATTTCTATGCAGTTTTATTTATATATGTATGAGACGCATGATAAAGATTTTAACTTTAAAAGTAATAAAAATTAGTGTTAATAAAGTTCTATTTCATCATTAGTTGATTTTATTTTATTCAAGAAACATTTTATAGCAATTATATTTTTTAACAATGATAAATAACTATGAAGCTCTTAGCATTTATTTGAACGAACGAAAGTTTATCAATTAAACAATGTCTTTTTTTCTTTTTTAAAATATTTTACACTTATCAATAATAAAATTCCAAATATTAAACAGTTTATTTTAAATAACGAAAGGAAATCATAATAACTAATATAATAACAATTAAAATATTGTTATTCTACAACTTTACTTTCATGTACTTGATTTGAACAAGAAAAACCAACAACTAAAAAAAAATCTGTTGCTTAGATATTTTTCCACGTTCCCAAAATCAACAAAGGTTTACTCTTTTTTTTCTCTTTTAAACAAAAGAAACGTGGTTACTAAAATTTAATGTCAAATATTTTCTCTATTATTTTTGTCACGTCATGATTTAAAATCTACATTCATGTATATGTATATATTTTATTTTACATTTAATAAAAATAAAAAAAATTGTTCATTCCTTCATGAATGTATGGTTATGTTTGCGTGTATATATATGTCTCCAAATATCTAAAAAAAAATTAGGTTTTAAAAGTTGGGTGCCTATTTAATCTTTATACATTTTATCCTAAAACATCAGTTACTTATTATCATTTTTTTTATAAGGATTGGGCATCACCTTACAATATATATATATATATATATATATATATATATATATATATATATATATATATATATATTAGCTTTAAGCACTATTTCACTTATTATTTCTAAATAATACATGAGCAATTTAAAAGTATTGCAGTTTGTAATGTTATAATTGACTATTTGTCTGCGTTACAGTGACATATTTATTTCATATTTAAAGAGGTTTATTTAAACTTCATTGTATCAATATTTCATGCTTTGTAGTCAAGTTGCAATCTTTAACTGTCCATATTGTACTGTTTATTTATATATGGTACAAATATATTGGCATTTGGTAAAAGCTAAAAAAAAATGAGTAAACTTAGATTTTTTTTAAATTTAATTTCTTAAAAACATACAGTGAAAGTTAAAATTGTTTTTCTTTTTTTTTTTTTCCGTAATTAAAAATAAAAGTAAAAATTGGAGAGAACAAAAGACACACAAATCACTAATCTAGATAAACTAAAAGAAAAATATTTTAGCTAATTAAAGATAGCCAAAAAACATTATAAGGCAGAGAACTTTGTAAAGTAAATTTTATAAAGAATGTACGAGATTATCAACGTATATTTTGACAAACAAAAGGTATGTGCAGAAATCTGAAAACTGGACCTCTAGTATAAAAAGGAGGCCAGTTTGATCAGTGTCTTGGCTTGTCTGTTTTTCTTTTGGTTGGTCATGGATTACCCAATCCAAGACCACTCTACAAGGAAATAATTCGTCATGTGGGAGTAGAGCGAAGCTTTCGACGTTGTTCATCTTGAAGATCATCAAATCCAGAAAAGCTTTCATGACTAGCCTTTAGAATCAGGACCAAGAGCTCATTCTCACACACAAAAAAAACTATGCATAGTAATCTAAAAGCTTCATGAACTCACTAAACTTACTGGTAAGCTATGACTCATTATTATTCCCGATTGTGACAAAACTAAGCGTTTGCAAATAATTCTTAAAAATATACATATAATAGGACCTTGATAGAGAATAATTTTATTGATCAAGAGACTCTTGTTTACCCAAGAACTTTAATTAATTGTTTAACTGTTATTTTTTTTTTGTTAATGGATTCACATCTGGATTAGTGTGTGTTCTCTCCAGTTTATTTAATTCGCAATTTAACTTAAAAATATTTTTAGTTTGTTAGAAGAAGAGATTTTACTTTTATCAACCTTTTTCATTGTGCGTTATTAATAATAATTATTAGTATTTATTATTGAATTTATTAATATTAGTTGAATGATATTTAAAAATATAATTTACCTTTGCCAATATGTTTTGAATAAGCTCCAGGAATAATAATATTTAAAAGATAATTCTAGTTCACAGTAAAATATAATACTGATTATTTTTAAAAAAAAAAAAAACATTTTTCTTTTTAATTTACGAGTTACGATATATTTGACACAGAATCAGTGAGTCTAAGCGACTCTGGTGACCTCGTTTATAAATTAAAAACTGATTCAGCTCACAATTGTACTCATAACAATTCTAGGCCGAGTTGATCAGGAAATATAGTTATGTTTTTTAGAAATAGGAATGAAACTTTCTTTTTGCATAACTTGATCAACTCATGCATTATATGTGTAACAGAAACCAAAATGCTTCAATATATATTCAATGGACGATTAGTAAGAATGGATTTCCATTCCTGCTATTAAAAGGTGTGAAGGTTGCCATGATAGCAGTGATATATATATATAAAATACATATTTTGCAGGTTCATCCGTGTTAAAAACTTTTAATATTAATATACTGACGTTTCGACTTGGTCACACAAGCCATTCACAGAGTTATAAAAGGTAGAGAGACATTTGTAGAGGCGCTACAATCACTGATTTGAATAAAATGTTAAAATTCCACCAATAGCAAAAAATGTTAAATTTAGGAATGTTTTTTTAAAAAAATCTTTCCAAATAGGAGAAAGTTTGCATGTATCATCTCGCTTATTGATACAATCTGGCCTTTTAAGTATCTCAATGGCTTCTCTAATTTTGCATTGGTAGAGATTATCACATCTGGATATGATCCTGGTACTAGAAAAATCAATTTTATGACCTGAATCTATAGTATGGACTGAGAATGCTGCTGATGATGAGTGTTGTTTAACTGCATTAGCATGCTCATCTCTCCTAACACTGATGCGACAATTACTCATACCTATGTAAGAAGCTTTACAATTTTTACATGAGATTTGATAGACACCATGAGATTCAAGAGGGATTGAATCCTTGGGCTTGGTTATTATATTGCTGATCTTTTGATGAGCAGAAAATGCTGTATCTATATTATAGCATTTTAATATAAGTCCGATACTGTCTGTAGTTCCTTTTGCATATGGAACACAAATACTAATAGCTGATTCATCATCTTTTTGTTTCCTATTTTGTCTATTTTGGGCTTGAAATAAGGCTTTTTTTATAAATTTGTAATTATAACTATTTGCTAATAAAGCACTATTAATATGATTTATTTCTTCTTTCAGATGTGTCTCATCTGAAAGGTTAATTGCTCTATTTAAAAGAGTTTTGGCTACAGAAACTATCTGAGTTGGGTGATGATGAGAATGGAAATGCAAATATCTGTCTGTGTGTGTATCCTTTCTGTAAATAGAAAAAGATAAACTATTTGTTGTTCTGGTGACTAGAACATCAAGAAGAGGGAGTTTTCCATCAGACTCTGTCTCCATTGTAAATTTAATATGAGGATGCATATTATTTAAATGTAAGAAAAAATCATCTAATTTATTTTTTCCATGTTGCCATACGACAAAAGTGGCATCTATGTATCTGAGCCAAATGAGAGGTTTTAAAGATGATGATTCTAAAGCACGAGTTTCTATATATTCCATGAATAAATCAGCTATTACTCCTGAGATAGGTGAGCCCATAGGAGTACCAAAAACTTGTCTGTAATGCTGTCCATTGTATACAAAATATGTATTTAAGAGACAATGTTTAATTAAAGCAATAATATGATCTGGTAAATTGCAACGTTGTGAGAATATATTTAAAGCTTCATCAATTGGAATGTTTGTAAACAAAGACACGACATCAAAACTGACCAGAATATCATTAGCATTAATTTTTAAACTTTTTAAAACAAAAATAAAATGAAGAGAGTTTTTAATATATGATTTAATAGATGGGATTGTAGGTTTAATGAAATCCGATAAGTATCTGGCTAAAATATGAGTTGGAGAACCTATTGCACTTACTATTGGACGAAGGGGGGTATCTGGTTTGTGAATTTTTGGAAGTCCATAAAATTTTGGACAGACACAAGATTTTTCATAAGGGATTATTTTATTTTTTATCTCTGTTTCAATAGGTGATTTATTAATAATAGCTTTTGTTGTTTTTTCCAAATACGTAGTATGATCTCTTTTTGATAGTTTATAAGTTTTATCATTAAGCAGATCTAAAATTTTATTAAGGTAAATGTCACGATCCATTACAACTGTGGCATTACCTTTATCAGCTGGAAGTACAACAATTGATTTGTCCGATTTTATATTATTTAATGCTTGTCTTTCTTTCTTTGAAATATTATTTTTAGGAAGCTTAGCTTTTTTTAAAATATTACAAATCTCAGCTCTAGCAAATCAGCCGATGTAGAATCAATTTTATCGAGAGCTGATTCAACATTACAAACAATTTTCTCAAAAGGTATCCGGGAAGGTGTTAAAACAAAATTGAAACCTTTTTCTAAAACTGAAATTTCATCTGTAGAGAGGGCTTTCCTAGATAAATTATAAACGGTTTTTTGATTTAGCAAAAGAAAAAATTGCAAATGCTAATTAGAACACAATCCCCAAACATTATGTATCCAAATCAAAAAACCGTTTATAATTTATCTAGGAAAGCCCTCTCTACAGATGAAATTTCGGTTTTAGAAAAAGGTTTCAATTTTGCTTTAACACCTTCCCGGATACCTTTTAAGAAAATTGTTTGTAATGTACATCGGCTGATTTGGCTAGAGCTGAGATTTGTAATATTTTTAAAAAAGCTAAGCTTCCTAAAAATAATATTTCAAAGAAAGAAAGACAAGCATTAAATAATATAAAATCGGACAAATCAATTGTTGTACTTCCAGCTGATAAAGGTAACGCCACAGTTGTAATGGATCGTGACATTTACCATAATAAAATTTTAGATCTGCTTAATGATAAAACTTATAAACTATCAAAAAGAGATCATACTACGTATTTGGAAAAAACAACAAAAGCTATTATTAATAAATCACCTATTGAAACAGAGATAAAAAATAAAATAATCCTTCGTGAAAAATCTTGTGTCTGTCCAAAATTTTATGGACTTCCAAAAATTCACAAACCAGATACCCCCCTTCGTCCAATAGTAAGTGCAATAAGTTCTCCAACTCATATTTTAGCCAGATACTTATCGGATTTCATTAAACCTACAATCCCATCTATTAAATCATATATTAAAAACTCTCTTCATTTTATTTTTGTTTTAAAAAGTTTAAAAATTAATGCCAATGACATTCTGGTCAGTTTTGATGTCGTGTCTTTGTTTACAAACATTTCAATTGATGAAGCTTTAAATATAATCTCACAACGTTGCAATTTACCAGCCCATATTATTACTTTAATTAAACATTGTCTCTTAAATACATATTTTGTATACAATGCACAGCATTACAGACAAGTTTTTGGTACTCCTATGGGCTCACCTATCTCAGGAGTAATAGCTGATTTATTCATGGAATATATAGAAACTCGTGCTTTAGAATCATCATCTTTAAAACCTCTCACTTGGCTCAGATACATAGATGACACTTTTGTCATATGGCAACATGGAAAAAATAAATTAGATGATTTTTTCTTACATTTAAATAATATGCATCCTCATATTAAATTTACAATGGAGACAGAGTCTGATGGAAAACTCCCTCTTCTTGATGTTCTAGTCACCAGAACACCAAATAGTTTATCTTTTTCTATTTACAAAAAGGATACACACACAGTCAGATATTTGCATTTCCATTCTCATCATCACCCAACTCAGATAGTTTCTGTAGCCAAAACTCTTTTAAATAGAGCAATTAACCTTTCAGATGAGACACATCTGAAAGAAGAAATAAATCATATTAATAGTGTTTTATTAGCAAATAGTTATAATTACAAATTTTATTAAAAAAAGCCTTATTTCAAGCCCAAAATAGACAAAATAGGAAACAAAAAGATGATAAATCAGCTATTAGGATTTGTGTTCATATGTAAAAGGAACTACAGACAGTATCAGATGTATATTAAAATGCTATAATATAGATACAGCATTTTCTGCTTATCAAAAGATCAGCAATATAATAACCAAGCCTAAGGATTCAATCCCTCTTGAATCTTATGGTGTCTATCAAATCTCATGTAAAAATTGTAAAGCTTCTTACATAGGTATGAGTAATCATCGCATCAGTGTCAGGAGAGATGAGCATGCTAATGCAGTTAAACAACACTCATCATCATCAGCACTCTCAGTCCATACTATAGATTCAGGTCATAAAATTGATTTTTCTAGTACCAGGATCATATCCAGATGTGATAATCTCTACCAATGCAAAATTAGAGAAGCCATTGAGATACTTAAAAGGCCAGATTGTATCAATAAGCGAGATGATACATGCAAACTTCCTCCTATTTGGAAAGATTTTTTTAAAAAACATTCCTAAATTTAACATTTTTTGCTACTGGTGGAATTTTAACATTTTATTCAAATCAGTGATTGTAGCGCCTCTACAACCATCTTTCTACCTTTTATAATTCTGTGGATGGCTTGTGTGACCAAGTCGAAATGTCAGTATATTAATATTAAAAGTTTTTAACACGGATGAACCCGCAAAATATGTATTTTATATATTTAACCCATGCAAATCTTCATTTTAACATATATATATATATATATATATAGAGAGAGAGAGAGAAATTATTTTTTGGGTAAAACTATTATTTTCTATTATCTACCGATATTTCAATGAACTAGCATCTGCCATTGTCAAAGTAAACTCTTGAAAGAAAATTTGCTCGATCTCAAACTGTAACATGACTGAGTGTAAGATAAAGTATGAGAATCAGCTTGAAATAGTTTATTATTCAGAATATGAGATTTATCAAAATGTATATTTCTCTTAGTTTTACCACCCAATAATTTAAAGTCAATATTAGAAGACATAGATAAAATGAGAGGTTTCCATATGGCTGTAATACGTTGTGCTTCATCAGCCCTATTTAAACCAGTAGATCTCTTTAATATTTCAATCAACTCTCTCATGGTTCTCAAATCATCTCTCAAAATTAAAAAGCATTTTTGCATTGTCAAGGTCAGGTTTATGACCAATTTCTAAAAAATGGGAACTAAAAACTGTTATGTTAATTTTTTGATTAAAAGCATTTTTATGTTCCTTAATTCTGACATTTATTCATCTGTTAGACTGACCTAAATAGCTTCTTGAGCACTGCAAACATGAAATTTCAAAAAACTCCTTGGTGTTCCAAAAATATTCTGTCTTTAGGTTTATGTAAAAAATCACCAATTTTCTTGCCAGTAGAAAAAGTTGTTTTTATATTAAAACAAAACAGTCTTCTAGTGATTTTATCAGTAACCTCTTTAATATAAGGTAAAATCACTCTATTAAAGGATGAATTGTCAATTCTATCCACTTTTTTCCTTTTAGTATCAATGCTATGTAAAGCCTTACATATGATGTTTTTATTATAATCATTAGAAAATAGAATATTTTTTGTAAGTTCTATTTTTTGAGCAAGATGATCTTTATCAGATACATTATAGGCTCTGGTCAAAATATTTTTTGCTACAGAAAAAAATTGAGCAGGATGATAATGAGAATTAAAATTAAGATATCTGTTTGTATGGGTGGATTGCCTGTAAACTGATATTGATTGTGTTTCATCACATTTTCTTATAATTAAAGCATCTAAAAAAGAAAGTGATCTGTTATTTTTCACTTCCATAGTAAATTTAATATTTGGATGCCAATTATTTATAAAAACAAGAAAAGAATTTAAGGCATCAATGACATGAGGCCTTTGTCAGTGAGGAGCCTTACATTAGAGGAGGGTTGCATTAGATCCTAAGATCTAGGTGCAGCACTCTCAGATCCAAAGCTCCTCACTGACAAAGGCCCCAAGCCAGAAACTAGTCTGGGGATATTGAATGAGTAGGCACGAGATAGGGATTTTATGCACAAGCCTTTTGGCATCCATTGATTACTCTGACTTGCACTTAGTGGCACTACTGTATGGAGAATTTTGCCTGTTTCAATTGGACTGTTAATGAATCTACTGGATTTAAACCCATTCACCTGCATTGTAGTAAATTTATGCCCTGTTTATTCAAGACACAATTACCTGTTATACCAAATGACATCTATACTGAGCAGGATAAAATGATGCTTTGAATAAATTAATAAAAATGAATGTAATTAGAAAACATAAACAAAAGCCAGGAAATAATGTCTTTCATGTTGGGAATAAAATGATGATTTGAGTTCATCCTGTAAGCCATCCAGAAAAAAATATTTATAAAAAAAATTCAAAATGTTTATGAGAGCCCTTATGTTATAATTTGTCAATACAACAATACTGCACTTGTTGTAGCTGATGGAGAAATGGAGATAGGAATGTACAATTCATGTTCTTTAAAAAAAATTTTACAGAAGAGGTAGATATCACTGAGCATCAAAAAAAAAAAAAAGACTCTAGTTTAAAAAAAAAATTGTGCTGTTCAAATGCTAAAACAATAGTTGAAAAACGTTATGGCAAATGAATTTGGTATAATAAGGATGTTCCATTTAATACTGTAAGGTCATTAAAAAAATAGAAGTATTGCCTTTATATTCTAAATGTTTGATGGAAATTTCAAAATTACTGTGTCATGTTTAAACCAGGCTAATATACAAGTTTCATACTCTACTTTTTAACAATATCAATAATGATAGTTAAAAAAATTCATTAGGGTTCAAAATTTAAATGATATCACTCTATTCTTTGCATTGTTGATTAAGCATGTAAGGGAAAACACTATATAGTTTGAAACCAAATTTAATTTTATGAGCTTATCAATCATTGACCATATTGCTTTCTGTATTAAAGATAAATTGAGTGTTTCATTGTTTTGAGGTTGTTATGTTTTACTGATACTTCAGAGTTTTTATCTCAGCAGTGTTTACAACTGTATTATTTTTATATTTATTAGCCTCTAGGTCTCCGAGTGAGCAAGGCATATTTGTATATTTGCCAGCCTCAAAAGTGATCCAGGCATATTTTTATATCTGTCAGCCTCTACATTTCAAAAATGAGCCAGGTAGATTGTTAGTCTCATAGTGGAGCAAGGCTTTATTTAAATGTATTGTTCATTACATGGCTTGGCCAATATTATATTTGTGCTCGAGATAGCTCTCTTGGTATTCATATTGTATGATACACTCACTACCAATGGGAAATTTTTTATTCATTTAAATATTGCAGGCAGATTATCAGGTCTAATAAATAATTTTTAATTCAATTACTGAAACAAATTTTTTAATATGAATACTATTATACCGGATTTATAAGGATGACAGTATTTGTTATATTCATACTAGCTTGTAAGTCCGCTTCCAAAGAAGTACAGCTAAATGTAACATTATTGTAAAATTAAAAGAATTTTTTTTTTGGAATTGAAATAAAATTGAGCAATGTTTATGGCTAAATTGATTCGACTTTATTCCTAAATGGACGAGGGTCAAACATAACCCTCACATCTGAGTTTTTTAAGGTTTACTTTTGTGTAAATATTTTTCTTTATTATATATATTATAAAATATTAAAAGTTATGTACATAAAATAAATTTTAAAGTCTTTGTAAATGATAACAATAAGTGTAAAACTAAAATATAATAATTTTTTAATTTTAAAATAGTATTACTATTTTGAATAAAAGAAACTTTGCTATAGAAACCAGTTGCAAAAGGGAAGAAAAAATAATAATTCTAAAATCATCTGCATTTCCAAGAAAGAAAGGATACAATTGTTACTTCTTCATCATGTCTTTTACAATGTAGAAGTCAATAAAATTTGTAGTGATTATTTAAATGTATATTGTGAATTTTATGGAGTAAAGAACCCTCCATGGTGCTGTCCTTAATCTTTTCCACATTGTATCTGAATATGGAACTAAACGGGAAATGCCTTCAATTTTAACTTTGATCTTGATGAACTGTTCATCACTATTCAATGCTGAAAAATTATTTATTTGCTACAAGAATAAAACTAGCCATTTAAAGAGATTATCCCATAGAAATGTACTTCTATAGTTAATCTGCAAATCTACCTATTTTAAATGCTCAGAGGAAAGTTGCACTCTCATAGGAAAAACTGCCACAGAAGAAATCATGAGAAGCTACAGTGTAATATTGCTAGCAAACATTAAAATTAATGATTAATCATCATAGTCTTACAGGGACAAAAATATATGTGAGCTCACAAAGACATTAAGGTAATTAATGAGTTTTTTTATAGCTATTCACAATGAGTTATTATAAGCTACTAAGATTTGTTTTGCCTCTCACATATGATTGTCATATAATTTTTTTAAGTATAAATATATAAATACACTTTCATTTTATTATCATATAATTCTATTTTTTTTAATTATCATTGTTATTGTTAATAATTTTATTGTTTATTGTTTCTCATTCGCATCCAAGCTGATTATTTATTTTGTTAATATAATAAAGTATTAGATGGAGGGGAATAATGATCAGGAAATATAGTCGAATCTGTTTGCAAACTTGTTTTTATATATGTTGAATTTGATTGCTGCTGGTGATTATTATAGAAGTTATATATAGTCACTCCACCATGTATATGGTCACCCATTAGTTATCTTTAAATTCCCTTAGATTAAAATTAATTTTCAAATATTGTATTTTTTTTTATTTTATTGTTAGCTAGATTGTTACCAATTTTTAAAAGTTGATGCCAGTACACCATATATATATATATATATATATATATATATATATATATTTCATTATGATATATATATATATATATATATATATATATATATATTATGGATCACAATGAAAAATTAATTGAGTCTCTCTTCAACTATCTGCAGTGCTATATCTGAATCAATAGATGTGTTCTGTAGTGATCTCATTTAATTACCACAAAAATTTAAGATGCATATTTAGATCACAAATTATGACATAAAATGTGATAGAATAATTCACACCTTTATTGATTGTCTTTAATGTTCTGTCTGTCATCTTGAAATCTTGCAGATCACTTAAAACCATCCTTGTGACTCACAGCCATACACAGATTAAATCATTTAAAAGTGTTAGTTGCAATTTTTCCAAATTTAAAATGAAATTTAATATTAATATATTGTTCCATCATGGCTTAAGGTATAGAACACACTATCGCATTGTATGTCACATGATCCAGACATACTAGGAACTTAAAAATTTTGCTTAGTGAATAGACAAATTGTGTCATTATATCCCATATGTGTTGATTCAATGTTGATTCAGAGATGATGTCACAGGCAGCATGAAAAGAAAAGCACCATTTTATTGGAAACAATTGTCTGTGTTTAGACTTTTATTTATTATTCATATCTATTCTAGTTAATTTTCTACTTTTAGTTTAAAATATTATCTACCCCATTTTTTATTAGTATAAGAATTAACAATTTTTATAACAGATTCATTCCATTCCCCTTTCTAAAATTGCAGAATTTTAAAACCATACCTTTTTCCCCCATGTATTTTTACAAATATATATATATTGGATCATATTTCTTAATAGTTCATCTCATTGTTTATAACCATGGCAAAAAAAAAAGTACTTTTTAAATAAACTAAACTTGACACTATAAGTACTGTTTCACTACTTAGCAAAAACAATACTAGAAATTTCAAATTATTTGACATTTACTATAAATAAAATAAATAAAATAATCCTGTACTTTCAGAAATGCAATATTATTTTTCCTATATAATTTGCTTAACTTGTCAATTATTATTGTCCAATATTACTAAAAACATAACCATGACAACTAATTAATTCTTTACATTCTTCTACTATTAATTCTGAAGGATTTTGAAATTTATCATAACAAAAATACTTCTTATGCTAATATTTTACTACTATTTTATCCTTAAATGGATGAATTCATGTCCTAAATAAATATACTGCATGACCTGTGTTTTTTTTTTTTAAGAGAGAGATAAGATCCCATATCCAATTAATGAATTTCTTATCAATATGAGTTCGCCTGTTTTTCTTATATATTTTAAGACTATATATTTCTTACAATTCCCCATTTATTATTTTTTGATTACTTCAACTTGAAAAATTTAATTATGTTTATTCTTCTATTATATATTTTTTTAACTGATTTATTTTTGTTTCTCTTCATTTTTTCATTTAGATCTTATGTAATAAACTCTTTATAAAAAAATTTTTTTTTCTTTTTCTATAATACCCTTCTTGCATATTTAAAACACTTTAGGATCTGTTTGATCATATTTACATATTTAAAATGATAGCCTTTTCACGTGCATCATAAATCACCGGTAATGACTCAATACGTTTAACCTCACCCTCCTCACTCTCACGCACACGCCAATACCGCAGATTTGCAATTTTTTTATGAATAAAGATCCATTATTTAATCTAAGTCGAAAATACTATATTTAAAAATTATTAATACAAATGCCCTTCTTTAAAACTATGGTAGCAACAATTTTTTCAAAACACGATTAGAATCTTTATATATATTTCCAAAATTTAAAATAACATCATTTTTAAACTATATATTAAAGTCAATAATAATAATAATGAATATCTCTTTAATTAATTAATTTATACATATAATTTATAATTATAAATTTTATTAAACGCACATTATTATATTAAGTAATATTTACTAAGGTTTTAACTTTAGGAATAAGCGTCTGAAAAATTCGAAGGTAGGGACCTCTACAGGTCTTAGCCACAAGCTTACGCTGGGGTTCCCCTCTTTTCTTCCAAGCGTAAGCTTGTGGCTAAGACCTGTAGAGGTCCCTACCTTCGAATTTTTCAGACGCTTATTCCTAAGGTTACAGCCTTAGTAAATATTACATATAATTTATCAAATTCTCATCTTTTAACTTGGCTCTGTATGTTTATTAAACAGAACAAAATATACACTTTTTTTTTTTTTATAAAAGCAAATATATTTAAATATCATTTGTATTAACAAAATATATTATAAGCTAGAATAATTTGAAATACGTTAAAAAACAATTAGCAAAAAAAATTATAAATATTTAATAACACTTAAAGTGATAACATGCCATTACCTATAACAGCGTCAGTTTTCTTAAAATATTTTGTTTCTGAAAATTTAAAAAAAATGATGGTAATAATAATTACTTTTAAAAATAATAATAAATTATGAAATAAATCTACTTCTTTAAATAAAAAATATCGTTAATAATAATAAATTTTAAATATTAACATACATCTTTTTAATTAATATAACCACACCCCATTCCCCCTTTTTGTTGTTGTTGTTTTAAAGATTTCTGACTAAGAAAGGTGCATAAAAATCTTAGCCTAGAATATTAATGTTGAAATGTAATGTTTTAAAGTTTCCCATAAAAGCATTCCAGTCACGTTCCATCATCAGATTTTCAATGAAATGGATGGCTGAAAAGTTGTGGGTTGGAGTAGTTTGAAGCCTGTCCATTAAAATATGAAGATTGACTATCTTAATATAAAGCTGAGCACTGATTGTATATATGTGTGAGGATAGTAATCTGGACCAACTGATGATTGCTGGTTTAGCATGAAATACGTATATTGTTGATTATTTATCTTTTCAACATGTGTATGATCAGGTGGGTCAGCAATATGAGAAGGCATGGAGAGTTGAGGGTTGTGTGAAAGTCTGAGTTTGAATCCCTTATATTACATTATATATGTGCAGGTGTATGTAAGCCTGTACAGTGTATTAATTTACATAAGAGTTTGGGTGAATGAAACAAACCCTGGGGAATTGGATGCCAAAGATGACAGAGCTACATATAAGAAAAAAGTTGTTGATACTTCATCAGGTTAAAAACCATTACTCTCTGGTTTTCAAATATTTTAAAACAATTTAAAGTTTTAAAAAAGATTAATATTTATTTATTTTAAAAAATGGAATATCAGGGCCATAAATTAATATTTATTTCTAAGCATAAAATATTTTTAACAACAGCAAACTACCATAGTACTAATCAAATTTCATTATCTGATTTATTATTAAATCATGTTACATTGACAATGGCAGTGAAACAGATTTCAATGATTTTAAGCAAAAATGATTTATTGAATTACAGAAGTAAGATCTCTTTACAATATAACAAAGACATGTAAAAAGAAGTTTTGATGAGCAGTGACTCCATTCTAAAATTGATAGGTATCCTAGTATAATAATAAGTGAGAATTTTGAGGCTCATAATTTAAATGTGTTACGACTGCCTTAGTTAAGGTTGTACTAAAAGATATGACTACACTATTTCACCTCACTTGAAAAGACAATTGCTTTTTTATTTGAATTTGTGCATCACCTATTATTAATTGAGAATATAATAGCAGTAGAAAACTGAATCCGTGAAAAATAGCCTTAATATAAGCAAATGAGTTGAATAAACATCTATTGTACATTTTTACTAGCACTTCAGATAATGACTTAATTTGATTGAAGTAATGATAATAAAAAATTCTTATTAATTGTGGTGTTAATTAGAATGAAATATTCAATTCTATGTTTTAATAAAGTCACAATTCAAAATGCGTTGCAACTCAAAATTATAAGTAAATTTAAAAACAATAAATAGACAAGTGTATATTTAAATAGCACAGAAAGGCATTTGCTGCTAACTAAAAGACAATCTTTGATTCCTGTATGAGGCTATAAACAGCACAAATTCCTAATATCCATTTTCTATGTTTTTATCATCACAGTTGTTATTACTATGTGATTATTCATATGAGAAATAAATATGGATGAGCTGCTCCCCAATACATATCCAGAAGAGTGAGTTTAATGGGTTTTTACTTCTGTTTTTAAATCAAGATACACCTGATCTTTCCTCTCAGTTACCTAAAAGTTCTCAGTGATACATCAATTGAGTTTTTTTAAAGATAGGTTGAATGTGTGTGTGAATGGTCAGTTTTATAGATATTTACAATCATGACAGACAAAATAAAATTATGTCTCTTATTTCCCGAAGACTAACAGAAAATCTGTGTTTCAAGATTATAATATTCTTAATAGATCAAACACAGAAATAGATCATCAATGAGTAAAATGTAAGCTATGTATTAATGCAAAATTCAAAAATAAAACTATTAAAACAGTAAATATTGTCTTGAATTGGTGGTCGAGAGGTCAGCGCAACTGCCTTGCACTTGCAGGCAGTTGCCCGGGTTGCTGGTTCGCATCCCGGCCGATGCTATGACTCTTAAAAAAAACAGTAAATATTAACAGTTGATATTCCTACCTTTCAGAAACACTCTAATAAATTTAAAATAGAATTTTACAAATCATTTAAAATATTAATAGACTTTGGAAAATGTCCAGAATTGAATGCAATCAATAAGAAAATAATTGATACTCTATTAACAACTATAAGAAATATAGCTGGTGCAGAAACAAAATAACAATTTACCAATAAATTTTCTATGGAGGCAACATTATGTATAAAGAAAAGAATATAAAAAAATCCATTAAGAAGAGTGAATATCTAGTTTTGTAAAATGGTATGATAAAGAATTAGTAATGAAATAAGAAAATATAATTGTGAATTGGCAAGAAAAGCTATAGAAAAAAATAAAAATCTCAGAAATATAAATCAATAACTTGGTACTGGAAGGAAAGTTGTTTCAACAATTAAAAAAAGAATGGGAGTATTATTAGAAAGAGAAATGGCATCATGAAATATGTGGAAGAATTGTATAAAGATTATATAATAATAAAAACAGCAACAAAATAATCTTTGCAATTATAATGTTCTTTTTATTGAATCCAATCAAATTATATACACTCGGTTTTTTTTTTCAAAAACTTTATTTTTTCTCATCAACCATATATACCTGGGTCTCATTTTAAGTGACAGATAGGTTCCTCAGAAAAGGCGCGCAAAAATAGACGTAACTTACATTGAAAAAGGCGGGATGCAGTCTGTGATTTTTCAAAATTCGCGTAAAAGCAAAGCACCAATGTAAAATTACTTTAAAATTTGCGCATAAAAAAAAATAAGGAAATAAAATATGACTAATAAAAAATTTCAAATTTGAAAAAAATTGATACAAGACAAAATTTTTTTTTTAACTATAATATTTAATTTTATTCAAAATAATATATTTTTATGCATAATTTACAGTACAGTAATATACATTTTTTATACACGTTTTAATTATTATTGCTATTTGCTGAAAAACACGTTCATTTGTAAACTGGTAAAAAATCAAATTTTTCACAAGAGGAAATACAACTAACACCAGTAATTAATCTTTGAGACTATGATTTTATTAATTATTTATGAAGCTTGCGATATCCAGATATACAACCATTTAGTTCTTTTTGGAATTTAAGAGCACGTTAATGATTAGTGTCATTAATAAGAAAATAATTGATTACGTTCTTTTTTAAAAAGCAAAAACAGAATATGATTTAAAATGCAAAATTAACACGCACAATGTTTGAACAAATTTACATTATAATCTTGTAAAATTTAATGTGTGTATACATAAAATGTGGAAATCATGATTTTAATTTCATTATTGCATAAAATCTTACTATTATAAAGCACTGAAAATATTGAAATTACTAAGATGAAAGTCGAATTCCAATAATGTGCTATTACTTTCAATATAATGTAAGTGCACGAAATTTATTATTTAAAGTAATAGCGCATTATCGGAGGTTGACTTCCGGTGAAACATGAATTGTGTAACTTCAAAATCATGTTAAATAAGTCTGCATAAAAAGAGACCCAGGTGTATACATATTCACATCCTTAAAAATCCAATGCTTCGACCACTTTTTTCTGTAATCATTTTCAAGAAATCTTAAAACCTTTCTTATGTATGTATCCCTTTTTTCTTTCTTCAATTACATTCTTCCCATCATAGCCTTCCATAAAATGTCATTATTCTTTTTCTAATTGTCCTAAAACATAAGGAAGATTTTAAGAATCCTTGAAAATGACTGCAGAAAAAAGTGGATGAAACATTGTATGTTTAAAGATGTGAATATGTATTTATGGTTGACAAGAAAAAATAAAAGTTTTTGAAAATAAAAAGGAGAGCACATAATTTGATTGGATTCAATGAAAATAATATTATAGTTTATAAGACATGTATATTTTTAAAGAAAAAAAAGATTTTCTTATTGCATTGTTAAAAAGTTTGTTAACAATGGTGATAAGATAAATATATAAATATATTTTGGAATTAATAAACTTGTATGGACAATTTCAGGACAATTAGAAAAAGCATAATGACATTTTGTGAAAGACTATGATGGAAAGAATATATCTGAAGAAAAAAGGAAGGGTTACATACATAAGGAAGGTTTTAAGAATCCTTGAAAATGACTACAGAAAAGTGCTTGAAACATTGAATGTTTAAAAATGTGAATATATATATAATATACAAATCAATATATATATATATCAAAATACAGTACAAAATACAGACATCAAACTTTATTTATTACATATATATATATATATATATATATATATATATATATATATATATATATATATATATATATATATATATATATATATATATTAAATGTAAAATACAATACCCATTATAAAATATTATATATATAAAAAAAAAATTTTTAATAGTAAATACAATATTTTAGTTTAAATTCTTTCATAGCGCTTTCGATTACGTGGTAATCCTTGTCAGCTTTAACTGAAATTTCAAATTTTTTAAATATAATGTTATGTATATTTCCATAAGCTGTGTATGGCCATATTTGCAACTCGCCTATATATCATCCTTATATTTATCAATCAAAATTGCCTCTTTAATTTTCCTCTTTTTATGATTTCTTTCTTCCATTAATATTTTTATTTCATTACTATTGAATGCAAACCTATAATTACAAGTTTTTTTCATGGTCAAAGAATACTGAAGCTGTATTAAATTGACTATTTACATTATTTTTAATTTGATTATATAATAATTTATGCTCCTTCAATCTTTTTTCCACAGAACATCTCAATATATATAATTTCTGACATCCACATGAAATCTGATAAATTATATTACTTCTTTGCAATTGAGGAATTATACTCTTAGAATTTTTAATCAATCGATTAACATTTGGAGAAACACAAAATGAAATATTATACTTTTCTTTAAATATATTCTTAATTAATTTAGATTGCATGTTATTTATAAACAGCATAGATATCCATTTTTTATTATCTAAAGTAACACTGCAAACTCTCTTTTTATTATTAAATGAATTTACTGTATGCAAGATTTGGTTTTTATCATAACCAACCTTTAAAATTTCATTAGCAAAAAGTTCAATATTTAAAATTTTATCACTCTTATATTTATATAATTACGATGCAAAAACGATTTCAGTCTTGCCATTTTATGTATCATTGGAACACGTGATTTAAAATAAATATATCCTCTTTCTCCAATAGGTTTGAAAATTAATTTATAATTTAAAATCAGTAGCATCTCTAAATATTTGTAAATCCAAAAATTTTATTTCTCCATTTTGTTCATTTTCAATAGTCCATTTTAAATTGTTTAAATTATTCAGATTATATAAAAGAATATCAATAATGTCTTTAGGACCACAAACAAAAACATCATCAACATATCTAGTATAAATTTTAATATCTTCAAAATTATAAAAATTAAATATAATATCTTCATATTTCAACAACATAAAATTACAAATCTGTGCTACCATAGGTAATCCCATTGTCCATCCTTTACCCATTTTATAAAACTATCATTATATGTTGCAATAATATTATCACTTATAAATTTTAGTGATTCAATAATAAAATTTATTAAATGTTTATTTACAGGCATATTAATTAGTTCAATTTCAATTAAATTTATAGATTCAAGACAATCAATTGATACATATAATTTCATTACATCCAATGAAGCAAACAGATCATTATCATTTATTTTTATATTTTTAATTTTTTATATTTTTGATAGAATTAAAAAAATATATAAAAATAAATGTTAATGATCTGTTTGCTTCATTGGATGTAATGAAATTATATGTATCAATTGATTGTCTTGAATCTATAAATTTAATTGAAATTGAACTAATTAATATGTTTGTAAATAAACATTTAATAAATTTTATTATTGAATCACTAAAATTTATAAGTGATAATATTATTGCAACATATAATGATAGGTTTTATAAAATGGGTAATGAATGGCCAATGGGATTACCTATGGTAGCACAGATTTGTAATTTTACATTGTCGAAATATGAAGACATTATATTTAATTCTTATAAATTTGAAGATATTAAAATTTATACTAGATATGTTGATGATGTTTTTGTTTGTGGTCCTAAAGACATTATTGATGTTCTTTTATATAATCTGAATAATTTAAACAATTTAAAATGGACTATTGAAAATGAATAAAATTGAAAAATAATTTTTTTGGATTTACAAATATTTAGAGATGCTACTGATTTAAATTATAAATTAATTTTTAAACCTATTGGAAAAAGAGGATATATTTATTTTAAATCATGTGTTCCAATGATACATAAAATGGCAAGTCTGAAATCATTTTTGCATTGCAATGATAAATTATGTAAATATAGGAGTGATAAAATTTTAAATATTGAACTTTTTGCTAATGAACTTTTAAAGGTTGGTTATGATAAAAACCAAATCTTGGGTACAGTAAATTCATTTAATAATAAGAAGAGAGTTTGCAGTGTTACTTTAGATAATAAAAAATGGATATCTATGCCGTTTATAAATAACATGCAATCTAAATTAATTAAGAATATATTTAAAGAAAAGTATAATATTTCATTTTGTGTTCCTCCAAATGTTAATCGATTGATTAATAATTCTAAGAGTATAATTCCTAAATAGCAAAGAAGTAATATAATTTATCTGATTTCATGTGGATGTCAGAAATTATATATATCGAGATGTTCTGTGGAAAAAAGATTGAAGAAG
Organism: Epiperipatus broadwayi; assembly: GCA_028023455.1. Taxonomy (NCBI): domain Eukaryota; kingdom Metazoa; phylum Onychophora; class Udeonychophora; order Euonychophora; family Peripatidae; genus Epiperipatus; species Epiperipatus broadwayi. Next base: position 5,262,997 of record JAQFVV010006210.1, read on the forward strand.
CATCAATTATTATATAATCGAATTAAAAATAATGTAAATAGTCAATTTAATACAGCTTCAGTATTCTTTGATCACGAAAAAAATTTGTAATTATAGATCTACATTCAATAGTAATGAAATAAAAATATTAATGGAAGAAAGAAATCATAAAATGAGGAAAATTAAAGAGGCAATTTTGATTGATAAATCTAAGGATGGTGTTATTAATAGACCAGTTGCAAATACAGCTATACATAGCTTATGGAAATATAGGTAACATTAAGTTTTAAAAATTTGAAATTCAGTTAAAGCTGATGAGGATTACCACGTAATCGAAAGTGCTACAAAAGAATTTAAACTATAATATTGTATTTACCATTAAAGATTTTATATAGTTGCTGAGAATAAATAAAGTTTTTGAAAAGAAAAATGAGAATATATAATTTGATTGAATTCAATGAAAAGAATATTATGATTAATAAGAAATATATTTTTAAGGGGGGAAAGGAGTTTGTTAACAGCAGTGATAATAAGTTATATATATATATATATTGTAACCATATATTTTAGTATAAAATGTAATAATTGATGTAACTGGTATAAAAATTTCTCTGTCTTCTTTTGGTGATTTGATTGGCTTGATTTGCACTTTGAACAGATTACTCTCTTATATTCAAAATAATTTATTAGAGAGAATGGGTAATATTTTGCCTTACTTGTTGTCTATATTATTTTAATAAATTTAAATTGCTTCTTTCCATATACTAATTCATATCAAAATGTTTAACTTTTTAAAAATTTTGACAACACATTAAATTTGGTAAAATATTATTAAAAATAATAATAATTTTTATTTGTTTAAAATGGTCTTAAAAATTATTTCCATTGAATAAAAAAAAAACCATTTGTTCAACTAAATTTAATTATTAAAAATAAATACAGTAATTACGTATGCGTTTCAATGTAAAAAAGAAAGGAGCACGAATTTAAAAAAAAGATCGTCTGATAGTGTTGCTTTTGGAGGGAGAAAGAAAAGAAAATGGTAAAAGGCAAATGGTGTAAATATGATAAGCTTATTTTAAAATAGTTAACAAGTAAACGGATTACCACAAAGTTTTCTATAAACGTAAAAATAACATAGTGGTATTTAATAATAAGATGAATTGCTAAATTTAAAAGTCTGTTCAAGTCGGCTAGCCAGGTGGATCAAATCGCTAATAATAATTTTCCAATATTACATTTGAAATATGTCGGAGCTTTCCAGTTTAAAAGCAGAATTAATTGCAAGATTTTGGTATGTTTTAAAATATTTATTATTCTACAATTTGGAAAAATTAAATAAGTATTTTAATTACAGAAGTTTTATAAATATGAAAATTTGCTTTTTAAAAAAGAAGAAGTTTAAATTAAAGTAAAATGTTAAAGTTATTAACATAGTTTAATATTTCCGTTTATAATTTTAATAAAAAATATAGTATTGATTGATATTTAACTTTGCAATGCCAGTAATATATTTGCTAGTTAATTTGTTTACCATTTGGATAATAAAAACAGTCTTCAAATAATTAATCAAAGCTATTTTCTAATTTTATCATCAGTTTGGAATGATTAAATTAATTGCTATAATTAGTATTCCTAGATTTAAGCGTGGATAAATAAATATTAGCATGGATGTGATAAACTTGGAACAGTTTTAATAGAGAAATGTAGCAATTAATAACTTATGAAAAAACATTTTCATTTAAACTCTGCGTGTCATGTTTTGGAATTGTTTCATGTTTATGGAGCCACGTAAAATCGTTAATCTAATAGTGCTTATAATAACTAATACAAATGGATAAAATTACATGTATGGAATTCAACTATAATTGTAGCTATTACTTTGTATATTTATTGTTCGACACATCGTACATGGATTTCACGGATCATATTTGTAGTTATAAAATGCTATACAATTTAATTTGTGATACACACACCTGCTAGAATTCATGTATTGAACTATAAAATGCTATACATTTAATTTATATCACACACACACCTGTTCGATTTTATGTATTTGATGAATAATGCATTACTTTAATTTTATCGTTATATGAACTTGCATGTGAAGTTCATAAGTTATATTTTATTAAGTTTAAATTAATAGGGGTTGAATAAAATACTTATTCAAGAGAATAGCGCTTGCGAAAAAGCTTGAAAAGTACTAAATGAATTTATGAGATGTATCAATTTTTCATGAGGTATTTTGTGAGTCTTTCCAGATTTCTATTCCTATACTAATATTACTTATATTATATTACATATGTTTTATTTTAAGCAAGATAAGTTAGTACATTAGTTGTCCTGATTAGTGTAACATTTTATTATGCAAGAACCCACATTTGCTAAAATGTTAGTGTTTTCTGAATGGTCAGAATAACTGAGGAGGATGATTCTGCACTTTAATGTGAAGTAAATAGTAATGTTGTTTTATAATGTTAAAAGGCATTAATCTGTGCCGGTGGTTAATCCGCAGATTACTTAATTGCCATTTTTTTGTATTTTACACTCATTCCTGCGCTGGTGGTTAATCCGCGGAATTGTGTAATTATACTTATTACTTTATGATAGTGTATAAATCCACAAAGCGTTTAGTGTTATTTAATTCCTATGTGTAGATGAATGCATCCACAGGAATATGGTTTTACTTCATAGATATAAGTTGGGCAAAGTATTTTAGTTATTCTGCTAAATCATCTTCTTCCATTTGTAAGTATAATTTATAAGTTAGATCATTAAATTGTAGCAGGACATTCTATTCAAGTTACCTCATAATAATTAACTGTTGGTTATTATTTACCTGAATGTAAGTTTAAATTTTCACTTTATTTAATGATTGCATTATAGCTAAATCCTACAGATATAATATTATTTATTATATTATTATAAGTTTACGGTATAGATTTATTGAATCTGGAAATGACATTAGATGTTTCATGAGTTGATGTTGAATTTAGTATAATTTCCTCAATACATTCATTATATCAAATTGAAATATAAGGTATGATTAGGTTTTTAAAAACCGTACCTATGATATGTTATTGAAGAAAGTCGATGGAATTAGAATTTATTTATTTTATTTGTTTATTTATGTCTTTAATTATAACATTAGAATTAATTACTTATTATTCATAAATTTGTAAATAAACGATTTATAATTAAACTTACTGTGCCGTTGCTATTTGTCATTCGTAAAATCAGAAATCATAAACCTTGGATAGAGCATACATTGAAGTACATACTATCGTCAACATGATATAAGAGTTTAGTGATATTTTGAGAAAACATTTGGATGCTTTTCGTCTTTGGTAGTTTATGATGTGTAAGGTACAATAAAATCCCATTTACCTTTTCCATCATTTTAGCTTTGCGTAGTTGATTCTAGTATACAATATAAATTGATTATTAAACCTGTAAACAGATTTACCAGATAATGACATGATTGAATATATTTACTTAACGTTTTTAAATTGTCATTTGTCAGTATAAGAGTCTCAGTGATATAGTAAACTATAAAAAAAAGAACCCAAGTATTTATGTTTATTTATTGCAAAGCTTTACCTGGACTAGCATTTGTATTAAAAATCATATAGATGGTTTAAAATTTCATAATCTTATGTAGTTCCACAAATTATGCCATCTTGTACATGGTCGGCCATCGGGTCTCATACAATGAAAATCGCAAATTAAGGTTTGAAAGATAATAACATTACATACTTATAATTTGTTTAATGTATCTTATCATACTACTATGATAGGTCTTCGTGGTACACCCTGGCTGCGATCAAATTAAATCATAAAAAGTTTATGTTATATCATTAGTTTGGTCTGTGGTAAGTGGCTCCAGATGTTGGTTGTGGTCTTTGGTGCATAATATAGATGGCATGATATGCTTTTGATTACAGCTCTTAATAGCTGACAATGTGCAGCGGGAATTGATCGGTGATCGAGGTTACAATTCTTAGCGCACTTATGTTTTGGTGATATTATGTAGTTGGGACAACAATCGAACGGTTACAATATATATATATCTGCAATTACTACTTCTTTTGAACTGCCAAGTATTTTAAATGAAGAAATGAGCAATTAAATCTATGGAGAAGAGAAAAAACTACAGAAAATGATGGAAGTATTATTAATATTTTAAGAAAAATCGAATAGAAAAATTGTTGACAAAACTAATGATGGATGATAAAGATGATATTAGAAATTATAGACATGTCAGACTTTTATCAGTTTTGTGCAAAATTATGTTGTCAAGATAATTACCTTTCATCTACAATCAATTCTGGATTCTGACCAATCAAAAGAATAAGCTGAAATTAAAAATACTTTTAACACAATGGATCACATCCATGTATTGAGAGAAGTTATAGAAAGAATTAAAGAATATGAGTTCATTATATTTGAATGTGTAAATTATAAAGAGGCATTTGATTCTACGTACATTTCCACATTGATTAAAGCTTTAATCTATCAAGATATAGATCCAGAATATTATCATATTCTGAAAAAAATTATTAGAATCCAATAGTAAGGATGTAATTTCATGGTGTTATTAAAATGATTAACACCGGCATGGGTGTATGACTGAATGATCCCATATTTCCAAAACTTCTTATAGCAATTTTTTAAGAAGTAAATATGTAGATTAAAATTGGAAGCTAAGGGAATAAAAATAAATGGAGATTATTTAAGACATCTAGATTTTGCAGATGATCTGGGAAATTGGATGACCTGGTTAAATTTTGAAAATAATTCTTCAGAGCTTCGGGAAATATTATATGACTTATCAATTTAAAGTAAGAAAGTAGAACTAAAAATAAATGCAAAGAAGACTAAAATAATATTCAAAATATTTTCTCAGAATAAAGTCTGGTTAGAAGAAGTTAACAATTACAAATATTTTGGTCAGGTTATTAATATAGATAGAAATATAACAGATGAAATTCATCATAAAGTTAAGCTTGAGTATGTCCACATGTTTGAAAAGGAAGGTTTTTAATATATGTATTTCACCAGTTCTTATTTATAGATTAAAGGAAGAGCAATATTGAAGATTTCAGTCCACGCAATAAAGTTTGAAGAAAGTGTTTTAGAAATAATGAAAAGAGATGGAAAATAAAATATATGGATGAGAAAATAAACAAATGTTCACTAGTATCATGGAAAAAATTAAGACATTGAAATAGAGCCAAGTTAATGTAGAAGATATGATAATAGACAGTTAGAAATTCAAATTGGATCCCAAATCTAAAAAGACCACTGAGATGGATGAATAAAATAAGGAAACTCCTGCTCTGGTGTGAAGAATTGACCCTATGAATCAGAGAAACTATTTAAACTTTAGAGAGAACTTTATGCTGTAGTGAATTGAGAATGGTTAAAAATGAATGTTTATGAATATCATCATCACAATACTTAGCTTATGTAAATCAATAGAATTTTAGAAACTTGTTGGTATCCATTTTACTACCTAATTGTAGTATTGTTTTAACAACAGATTTTTGATATTCTATTGATTTATTTAAGCAGAGAGTTGTGGTGATATGATTTATGTGATAATTAATTATCTATTGGCACTTTGGTTTATTATACTACAAAAGTATATTTATGACATTTAAACTATATACTTTTTTCTGAAGGTTTGTGATGATGGTGTTCTAACTGTATTTTTATATTGGACTATTTCCATCATCTAATATGTGTGTTGAATGTTTTTAGAAAAGTTTAATTTTAGTTAAATATTCCAAATGCATTCAACAGTTAGTAATATCACAGCAAACAGGTTAGTATATGCAGCAACTGTGGGTAATATCACAGTAAACCACTGTTAATAATATCACAACAAACAGGTTAGTATATGCATTAACTATTAGTAATATCACAGCAAACAGGTTAGTATATGCACAACATTTCGAGAGGTATTTTTCTCCCCTCTTTTTCAGGTGTTGCTGGCCTGACCAGTGACAGTAATAGCATGGGATTCAAACCTGGGTCCTAGGTGTTGCTGGCCTGACTATTGACAGTACTAGTATAGGATTTGAACCTGGGTCCTTAAGGACTCAGGTTCGAATCGCATGCTAGTAATGTCACTGGTCAGGCCCCAGGTTCGAATCCCACGCTAGTACTGTCACTGATTAGGCCAGCAACAACTGAAGAAGAGGGGAGAAAAATACCTCTCTAAACATTGTGCATATACTAACCTGTTTGCTGTGATATTAATAACAGTTGAATGCATTTGGAATATTTAAATAAAATTAAACTTTTCTAAAAACATTTCAACACACATATTAGATTATGGAAATAGTCCAATATAAAAATACACTTAAACTATATACTGTTTGTTTTTTACAATAAACTTTATTTTCACAATTAGTATTGCAAATGCACAGAACTATATATGCAGAAAGATTTTTTTCTGTCTCTCTTATTTAAAAACATCCAAATTTTTTTATTTATCTGAAAAACAATCAAAAAATTCTCATTCAATATCAAATGAGTTTTATAACAGTAGATCAAAAATCTCTTTTGTGCATAGCAACATTGTCTGAATATAACAGTTTAGCAAGAAAACATCTCTGCACTAACTTCTCAGGAGCATAACAATGTTGTGATTATAAAAAGAATGTTATTAATATTCCTTTAATTGAATTTTCTAGAGCATGAGCAGGAATCTGGGCACACTTTTGAACCAGTAATGGTCAACATTGTATATATCAAACATGATGAGATAAAGTGAAAAGTCTAAGAGATGTGGTTCTTTTCTAATAATCCCATGCAATCAACAAAAAGGAAAACAGCATGCTGTCATCTAAAAAGTGGGAGACTTAAAATTAACAATTTACATAGATGTGTTACAATTAAATTCCATATCGCATCCTGCAGTTTTGGAGCGCTATGATTCTGGTTTTATAGATCAAAAGTGTGCTCAGCATGTTTTGCGAAATCAACATAGAATAATCTTTGCTTAAGCCAATGTTCAAAGTATGTGTTTACTGTCATTACACTTAGCATAAGGAAAGATAAAAAAATTGTTTTTAATTTAAACATTAATACATTTATATTAATAATTGTCTATGAAAATATACTTACCATTTTCTTTGTAATAAGGACATTCGTGGTTTGATTTTAAATTAATGGCATTTCCTATTCGAATAATAAAATTTCCAGTGCTTCTAAACTCTGAAAAAAAATTTAAAGTAACTCCAAATGTGCATTTATATACAGTGTATTATATCTTGAATAGAATGATTAACCAATATTAAATGACTTGTTGTATGCTAATAGAATTTGTTTATCTCGTAAATTTTTGACCATATTTACTAATTAAAATTCCTTACAAGTTCAAAAAGTCACATCTTTAATTTAGTTATAATATTACACTTTGATACTCTTTTTTTCCTTTATTAAGAATCTAATAACGGTTTGTACAATATTTGTGACAAAAGTTCAAATTGCTTTAAATGTGCAAATGTTTGTAGATATCTGAGTGTTTTCTACCAAGTTCTGGATTATTTCAGATAGGCCACCCTTTGACTGTTCAACTAATCATCTGATAATTGTTAGTAAATTGATGCATAACTATTTTTAATGGATTTATACAGAGAGAATCAATTAAACTGATTTTAATTAGAGGAATATAGATGTGCTATGAAGAAAAGACATATGGTGAAGATGAGTTTCATTAAAAGTAGCTACATCAATCTTAAATCTTGATAACTCCTTAGATACCAATGCAGTCCTTCATTCTGATCTTGAAGAATCTAGGTTACAAGGTTTATCATAAGACATTCTATACAAATGCAATGTCACTTGTTTCCATTAATAGAATATATTTAGAGCCAAAATTAGACATGTTGTTGAAGTATTTCAGAAAGAAAGATTTTTTGATGAAGAAATTAAAAGGCAGCATCACAAAATATTAAGTAAACAGGAAAATGGACCAATGTGTTCTAGATGTGGACATATTTGCGTTTCACAGATTGCTTTGTATAGTCATAACAAAATTCATTTCTAAAGTATTTTCCTCTTGCATTTGGAATTAAAATGGCCTTACTCATTTACAAGTGGTTGTTTATTTTATTATTACAATGTGAAAAAGATATTAGAAGTTTATAATAGCTACTCTTCTTATGCTTAAATAAGGAACATCTGATGTTATCTATTATAATAACAATTTACATTTTGTTAGTTGCTTCTCACTATAGTATTTTGGTCTTTCCTAATCTTGCTCTTTTTATCAACTATCTTAAAACAACAAATGATTCCAGATCAAATCTTTAATACAGAGCTATATGGCAAGCCTTAAATTATTGGCCTTATTTAACACATGTAATATTTCTAATCTTTATTTATTTAGAATTAAATTCTGCTTCATAAATCGTTTCATAACCTGTTTGTTACGGAAACTATTGTAAATAATATTTGTATAAATCGCATGTTGTAACTATTGTAGAAAATTAATTTGTTTTAAAATTCACATTATCAAGTTCATTAGTTGATAATGAATCTCTTAATATTGATTACGATTATAATTTTCACTTTAAAATTAGTTGGAAAATTATATACAATTTTCTTTAAAATTAGAAAAATATTTCAACAAACTTATTTACATAGTAGATGTTCATTATCCAGAAGTCAAATTGCCAATGATTTGATTATAGATCTAACATTTTTTTTAAAAAAAAGGTTAAGCTCATTAAACAGATCGCCCAAGTACGTAAGAGATTTTGGAATAAATCCTTGAATTTTTTATCTTTGATTTCAGTCTATTCGAATGTAAACACTTTAGAATCAGCATTAGATCTAAACTCCTCCCTGATGAAGGTCTTAAGATAAAAAAAATAGTCAAGAATGGATACAACAGTACTATCAACCAATATTCTTTAGTTACTCAAATTTGCAATAGGTGGCTCTGAGGTGAAATGGAAAAACCTGGCAGTATAATTGTTATTAAGCTGGATCTTAAAATAAAAAGTTGTTTTACAGAATATAGATATTTATTTATTTATTTTTTGTAGAAAAAAAATTATTTATTGTCATGTCGTGCACTTTCTTTAATGGATCAGATCGTGCTGCATTCTTATAAAGTGGCAGGATATTAAAACAATTTAACCTTTATGTTTTCCTGAAGTTAATTGTATTTATATATTGGCCTATTTCCATTATCTAACATTAAGTATTAAATGTATTAGAAAAATTTAACTCTATTTTAAATTTTCAGAGTACATTTAATTAGTCATAAAAACACACAGATTAGTATATGCACAACCTTTCAAGAGGTATTGTTCTTCTCTCTTCTTTAAGTGTTGCTGGCCTGACCAGCGATAGTACTAGCATGCGAATCAAACCTAGACCTTTCGATTCTTGAATATTAAATTTTGATTATTCAAGAATCTAAGAGTCCAAGTTCGATTCCCATGCTAGTGCTGTCACTAGTCAGGTCAGCAACACTTAAAGAAGAGAGAATACTTCTCGAAATATTGTACATATAGTAATTTGTGTGCTATTACTAACAGTTGAATGTAATTCGAAAATGTAAATAGAGTTAAATTTTTCTAAAGACATCCAATACTTAATACTAGATGATGGAAATAGTCCAATATATAATTACAATTTTAACCTACAATTTGAAGTATCTGTAACTTTTTTTTAAAAGTATAAATGTTTTACATTGTAAAAATCTTATAATTTAATAATTTTATCGAAATTACCCTACACTCTACAAATAATTTTTATTGACACTTATCCATTCAACTATAGCAATTTTCTATCCATATATATATACTGAACAACGATATATGTAAGAGATTGTGGTCTGAGCCAACTGATGAATGCTGCTTCAGCACAAAATATTCATCTTGGGATCATAGATCTTTTTCACATGTCCTTGGTTATATTTTTATGATTTCATCCCTCCACAAGGTGTTAAAAACTGATAGAAAACACTCCCTCCTTTGTGCGGGAGTGTTTAATGAAAATAATACTACGGAAATTTACTCATTATCCTACACTCTAATTGATGCGTCAATGTGTATTATTTTTGAAAAACATTTTTAATTATTATCTACAAATCATTTTTTAAATTATTTTTATAATATTTTATATATAAAACTTTAAATTGGGTACAGACTGGATATTTCTATTAATGTTTAATCATCTGAATTATTTTATTCTGTGAATAAATCTTCCCCACAATTATTCAACTAATCGACATCCTACTGAAATATATAATAATATTCTAGCCATTTCAACATTAGGAATTTAAATATATATTCAATGACATATTTTAGTTATGAGATTCATTTCATAGCTAAAACTTAGTAAAAGACTTGGAGTTGCTAGAGTTTATAATTCTTATAGTGTAATTTTTTTAAGTTAAGTAGTTTAATAACAACAAATTACCAAATTCCTAGATTAAACGATGTGATGCGATACGATGCACTGTGACTTCTCTTTTTTTTGGAGTCGGGATTCTCTCAGCCACTATGCCCTGAGAAACCTGTTAGTCTTTACTTTCCCTCTCCATTCCTCACCCTAAGTTTTTCCCATATTCTTCTCTATCCTGTTCCAACCCATTTCCACAATATAATTTTTATCAACTCCATGGCCTTTATATCTAAATCCCTCTTATGTTTTCCTAAAGGCAGCATAAGAACCCACTTTCAGTATAATCTTTTCGCTTTTGATTTTAATGCCATCTAGCGGAGTTTAAGTACTTTTTAATAATAATTGTAATAATTCTAATGTTTGCATTAGAATTTTTTTTAAAGATCTGTTTATAAAATGTTAATCATAAATAGCAATAAATTACAGCTATAAAGCAACTTACATCTGCAAAAGTAGAAATATTTAATACAACTATTTAATAATATTGACAACAAATTAAATGTAGTATAGTTTTAGATGATTAGAAAAATTCTTTAATTAATCTACACTTACCTTCCTTTTGCATTATTTCTACAGCTATAATTTCGAAAGAATTTTGCAAGTCTATGACCCACCATGCATTATTAGATTTTTGGGTAATACTACATGATAAAGATGGGTTATCAAGTTGTCGGTCTACTGCCAGATGAGCATCTTGTAGGTTAAATACAGACGATTGGTACGCAGGTCTATCATCTGCTATATCAATACCTGATAAAATGCATTTAAAATATATTTATTTAATCAATAAATTAAGTAAGTAAAATAAATATTTCAATAACAAATTTGTGGAAATTAAATAATGTTGAAAAGTTATCAAAAAATTTTATTCATTTATTAAAAAATATATAAAATAGATATTATACTAAAGCTTCTTTATTTAGCTAAATGTAATATATGATTTTTGATGATAACAAAATTATAATATCATTACATCAAAATTACATATTTTTTTTTTACGAAAAGGGTTAATTATTTCAGCAAATTGAAAGAAATCAAAGGAATAAATACAATACAATGAATAAATTAATTTTCCAAACAGTAGTGCAATTTGAATTTTTGAGCCATGCACAAAGGGCTTTTTAATATTTGAATATACACATTATTTTTTTTTTTTTTAAGTGTCATAGCATCGGCCGGGACGCGGACACGCAACCCGGACAACTGCCTGCTAGTGCAAGGCAATCGCGCTGACCTCTCGACCACCAATGCAAGACTACACATTATCTTTTAAGGTATATATAGTGATAAACGCATATGATTTATTATCCCCTTATAGTTTATAAGTGAATAAATAAACAATTAAAAATCTTGGATTGATTAAATCGGGAGTGAATGAACAATTTATTTATTAAAATTTAAAAATAAAATATTTTTATTAAGACTATATAAAATAGTCGAAACGTTGGATGCATTTTATTTTTGTAATCGTTGTTAGCCGAGAAGTCATCGCAGTCGCCTTGCAAGCAAGTAGTTGGTTGCAGACGGTTGTGGGTTCGCGTCCCGGCCGATGCTATGACATATGAAAAAAAAAAAAAAAAACAAGTTTTAAAAAGAAGTTTAATGTATTCATTGGTATATATGGAAAATTATGAACTATTTTGAAAAGAATGGCTTTATTAAAGCCATTGAAGGAAAATCTAAATTAGAATTTGGAATTTATTGAAGGAAAATCTCCGTTCACAAGCTAATAAAAAATAAAAGACTGAGTTACTGTTGGTTACTAGGTGACAGCAACAAGATAAGCAAGAAGAATACATATACTTTTTTGTCTTTAAAAATTGTCTTTTATTTTCATATTTTTTACCAATAGATTTTGGATTTATAGCAAAGAAATAATGCACTGTCAGTAGAAAACCATGTGGGGGGACACAAATTTCCCTTTTAATATTCTTATGAAATATTGGGGATTTGAACTCAGACGTTCAAGCACCCTTCAACTATCCATACTATCTCATACCACTGATGCACATGACCACATACATGTAGAAAAGACCAATAATCACCAATATACATATTTCATGCTAAACCAGCACTCATCAATTGGTCCAGATTATCATCCCCCACACATATATAATCAGTGCTCAGTTTATATTAAGATAGCAAATCTTCATACTTTAACGGGCATGCTTCAATCCACTCCAACCTCCAACTCTTCAGCCATCCATATCATTGAAAATCTGAAGATGAAAAGCCCAAAACCGATGCTGATGCCAATATTATTACCATGCCCATGTTGACTTCAAGTCATTCTGACTTTTCAGGTATAGTACTGATTATATATATATGTGTGTGTGTGTGTGTGCATGGGAGATGATAATCTGCACCAACTGATGAGTGCTCGTTTAGCATAAAATATGTATATTGGTGATTATTGATCTTTTCTACATGTGTGTGGTCATGTATATTAGTGGTATGAGATAGTATGGATAGTTGAAGGGCTTGAAAGTCTGAGTTCAAATCCCTTATATTTACAATTATACTCCAGGTATGTGGAGAGTGCCTGTATTTCAAATATTTATATTCTTATGAACAAAATACATCAAACACTATGCTAACTGCCATGAAGTTATCAAGCCATTAGATTTGCCATGGATTGTAATAGCGATAAAAGGAATAGTTGGATATCTTTTTAATGATTAAAAATATTTATGGAACCCTACATTTGTGTTTCTTATGATGGAAGTGCCAAAGAAAATGTCATGGTGTAATGGAGTTTAAACTGAAATTATGTGCTGAACTTGTTAACAAACACCAATAGACAAGATGATTAAAAGTATAATGGTAATTATTGAAAGATATCTATCAAAAATCTCCTTCTTTATTAATAATTTTAATTATTAATACAATCTTATTTTTATCATTCAATATACACTTACATAGTAAAAAATGCCAAGTAAGTCAGACTTAAATCAATTATTAATGCATTATTTATTTTAGAAACAAATCAAATTTAAAACATGATCAATATTCCACATAATTTAGTTTAAACTATATAATAACTATTATTATAAAAAAAACATTATTTGATTTGAAATATATGATACATAAAAAAAGGATACAAAATAATAATATTTCCATCACATTTTAAATTTTTTTTAGTTTTGATTATATGTGTTAATGATTTTAATTAGAGGTCATATTTGCTAATTTCAATCCAGCAGAGATAGATTAGAAATCTACATTGACTGATGATAGATTACAGTTGTTAAATAAAAATGGTGTTATTTGTCTTAGCCATCTAAATGATTTAACATTTGTTTTAATAAATTTATACTTTATTGTTAATCTAAGTATCTGTTGATTGATCTCTTGCACATTCTACTACCCAAAATTATTTTATTATCCAATTTCTTTTTTATTATTAAGATAGTTAACTATATATCCCATACTATATTTTATTAGCAAATAAGTTATCACTTATTGAATTTTATTTTCCTTTTGCTGAGCAAAGATATGTATCTTTGGGATTCATTGGCAACTTACAAATTTTATATGTATTGCCACTCAGGGCAAGCCAGAGTAATCAATGGTTGCCAGTAGGCTTGTGCATAAAATCCCTATCTAGTGCCTACTTGTCCAATATCCCCAGACTAGTTTCTGGCTTGTGACATTTGTCAGTGAGGAGCCTTGGATCTGAGAGCACTGCACCTAGATCTTAGGATCTAATGCAGCCCTCCAGCAGCCAACTTTTATCTCTACTTAACTACAAAACTATTATTGTATTGTGATTGCTCTGGTTTGCACTGAGTGGTGCTACTGTATAGAGAGTTTTGCCTGCTTTAATAATGGTTAGGAGCAAGCATAAAGAAATGGTGATCATGTGATGTTTATTGGCTTAAATTTTATGAATCCATTATAAATGTAAATCTAAATTTACCCATTTGTGGATCAACTTCTTTATTTATTAGTTATATTTTGGCTGCCTACGTATAGCATTTATTCATTACATTTGGGTTGCCCGATTATGTAGAACATAATTGGAGAAAGCTACTTGATTTATAATATTTTCCATTACATTATGGTTACCCAAATTTGTAGGGCATTTATTGAACAATCAGCTTTACTTATCATAAATTTAGTTACCTAAATTTGTGGTACCTATTATTGGTAATCAGTTTCGACTTACTATTATATTTATTATTGTTGGTGATCAGTAATATGTATTTATTACAATATATTAAGGAAAAGAATCTTTAAAATCCAGAGACCCATGTGCATTAAACAACTGATTTCAAGGGCTTACAAAAGTATTTTTTTAAGTTCTGAATGATCAATAGCATGCCCTAGGCTGTTTTGATACCTGCAAAAATGAAAGTTCAGGAAATAAGCATATATTTTTTGCTGATTTTGTTGTTATTGTTGTTATATTAAATTGATTTCTTCAAGTCTTTATACCCATTTAACAACTCTAAGGAAGACAAGAATTATCAAACTTAATGGCCTCTAAGGTTATAATCATTGGTATATTAATTTTCCATTTCTAAATAATAATAGCTTCTCTTTTGGATTCAACTAGCTGGAAAAGTTATTTAATAACAGTATTGATTAAGTTGTTTATTGTTTAATAAATGCTATTAATCTAACTATGTCTTAAAAACACTATTGTTGAGATCTAGCACGTAATTACAAGTATGTGTTTTTTATTATTATCATAGATGCAAAATTGTTTTCAACTATTTTCACTCTATATCTGAAAGATCTCCCCAAATTTAATCCAGACTTTTTTAATTCAAAACCTCTTCATATCATGCCAGAAAACTTTTTTATTACATTGATATCACATGTGGTCTGCTTTCAAATTTTTAACAATCTTTTGAAATCCAATTGAAGACTTATATTTATTCATTTATTATCTCTTCTAGTAATATATCCATCCTATCTATATTTCATTTTAATTTGTTCTCCTACCAATGTGTTTCAATTTTAATCCCTCCTTGTAATTTCCAAATGCATCTCTCATACTTTATCCTAATGTTATTATATTGCTCTTCTGTTGAGCATCCAAGTCTCAAAGCCATGCACAGAATATGAAAAATAGGAATCCATATTGAATAAAAAGTTTCTTTTCCAAACTCATAGACATATTTTCTTTGTATATTAAATTCTTTTTATCAAAATTATTCATAATTAAAATCACTTAAATAATTGTATGAATATATATAAAACTCCAATAAATTTAGATAACAACTGGTCAGTTGGAAATGAATGGAAAATTATATAAGATAATACATAAAAAGTTGTATAATGTATGCATTATTTATTCTGTATACTGTTGTGTTATATAGTCAATGCTTTGAAATTATATTGGATATCTCTATTTAAGAAAGAATAGCTAATGGATTTAATTAATTCCCATTTTTGATAATTTTATGATTAATGTTATCCATTATGTTTCCTTGAACATTATTATTCTAATAGATAGATAGATAGGTAGGTAGGTAGGTAGGTAGGTAGGTAGGCAGGTAAGCAGGCAGGTAGGCAGGCAGGTAGGTAGGTAGGTAGGGAGGTAGGTAGGTAGGTAGGTAAGTAGGTAGGTAGGTAGGTAGATTAGATAGATAGGCAGGCAGGCCGGTCCATCGGTGTCGGTCGGTAGACAGACAGACAGACAGACAGACAGACAGACAGATAGATAGATAGATAGATAGATAGATAGATAGATAGATAGATAGATAGATAGATAGATAGATAGATAGATAGATAGATAGATAGATAGATAGATAGATAGATAGATAGATAGATAGATAGATAGATAGATAGATAGATAGATAGATGTCATTTGGAAAATAACTATATGCAAAAACATACATGAGATATGCTTAAAATCTGAATAAAGTTATCAATTTTTGCCTAGTACACTTTCAACTAAGTTATATTAGTCATAGCCATGGCATCTGACAGAGGGCAGAAAATTTCCAGCTTTATTAGAGATACATGATTGGGTGATTAGCATAATTGAATAGATAATTACTTGCTTAAGTAGACCATTTGTTAGAGAGGTGAATGCAGGAGTTTTTCTTGTTAATAGCATATCTCGTATACATTTTTGCATACAGTTATTTTCATTATTACATTTTATCAAAATACCAAAATTTTCAATGTTATATATGTAATTGCTAAATTCTTTTCATTCATTAGTATCAATCTTTATTTGCTTTTGTGAAAACTATTGAGCATTACTTTAGTCCTTTTTAGCTTTTATCTTTAACCCTAACTTCTTTCTTTTATTTAATAGCTTTAACATTTCCTGACAGTATCATTAACAAAATTTAGATAACTTAAATAAGATCATTTATTAGTATTATTTTGGAATTCAAAAAATACTTGCAGTACAAATTCATCTATCATACATTCTCATCAATGTTAAATTTCTTAGTGTAATCATTAATCTAATCATAACTTTATCTTCATTAATCTAATCATAACTTTATCTTTCTAAGTTCTTTATTACTGTTTCACAATGCTTTTTTACAACCTACTAGATAGTTTCAATTGCCCCAGCAATCTTCTTCAGAACTATAACTTCTACTTGTATTTCTAAGTTAATAGAAGTTATAGTTCTGAGGAAAATTGCTGGGGGCAGTTGAAACTGTCTAGTCGGTTGTAAAAAAAAAAAAAAAGCATTGTGAAACAGTAATAAAGAACATAGATGATTAATATTAAATGTAACCATAATATACAATTTCAGATTTAGAGACAAATTTCAATTTTTTTATACAAATAGGATGACTATTATAAATAATTTCAAGGCAGACAACTTTAGCTTATCACTAAAAATGCAATATAGTTTTTTTTTTTTTTAAATGTCATAGCATCGGCCGGGACGCGAACCCGCAACTCGGGCAACTGCATGCAGTTATTTTCAATATTACATTTCATCAAAATACCAAAATTTTCAATGTTATATATATAATTGCTAAATTCTTTTCATTCATTAGTATCAATCTGTATTTGCTTTTGTGAAAACTATTGAGCATTACTTCAGTCCTTTCAGCTTTTATCTTTAACCTTGACTTCTTTTTTTTATTTAATAGCTTTAAATATGAATTTTAACCAATATTGCTTTACAACAATTTAATTATCCTTATTTTATTTTAACATAACAAAAAATAGAATTTAAATCCTTAAAACTGTTCCGAGTAATTTAAAATTCTGAAAAAATATTCCAGTAGTAAGACATTTTTTTAGCTTTATATATAGGCACGTTTTTCTTAAAACATTATACAATTGCTTAAACCTATAAACCATGGTCAGAGGTAAAAGGGGGGGGGGGAGTTCCTGACAGAGATATTTTAAATGTTTTCTCTGGCTAAGTATTTATCACAAAGCTTGTTGAGCAACTGGCAAATGCTCATTGTGTATATCTTACAAGCTTAAGAGAGTTGAGTCCTGTGATCTATGACTCTTATTTTGACTATATTTTTAATGTTACTTTTTTTATGACATGAGTTATTTTGAATAAAGACAAGTATAATTTATATACCTGGAATTTATATGTACTCATAGGAGATTTGAACACAGACTTTCAAGCTCCCTTCAGCTATCCATTCTTTCTCATACAATAGATGGACATGACTACACATGTGTAAAAAATATAAATGATCTCCAACATATGTATTTATTAAAAACATTACAGATTCAACCTGTATCCTGTTCATATCTCTTCTGCATATTTGAGTGGACATGGCCCTATACATGAATGGTCAGAATGACTTAAAGTTAACATGGGCATGACAATAATATTGGCATCAGCAAGGGATTTGGGCATTCCATTGTCAGATTTTAAATGGTATGGATGACTGAAGAGTTGGAAGGTGGAATAAATTAAAATCTATCCATTAAAGTTTGAAGATTTGCTATCTTAATGTAAAGTGAGCACTCAATATGCATAGATGTGGGAGATAATGATCGTTTCCAACTGATGAGTGCTAGTTTAGCATGAAATATGTATATTGGAGATCATTTATCTTTTTAATATGTATGTAGTCATATATATCAGTTGTATGAGATAGAGTGGATGGCTAAAGAAGTCTGAAAGTTTGTGTTCAAATCCCCTATAATTACATACAAATTGCAGGTATAAAAATTGTACTTGTATTTATCTAAAACATTAGAGATTCAGCTTATATCCTCCTCACTCCTATTTTGTGTAATCCCATGCATGATGGGTCACAATAACTTCAAGTCATCATGGACATGATATTGGCATCAGCAAGGGATTTGGGCATTTTATCATCAGATTTGTAGTGATATGGATGGCTCAAAAATTAGAGGCGGGAGTAGATTGATGTCTATCCATTAAAGTTTGAAGACTTGCTATGTTAATATAATCTGAGCACTGGTTATATATGTGTGTGTGGGAGATGATGATCTGAACCAAGTGATGAATGCTATTTTAGCATGAAATACATTTCTTGGAGATCATTTATCTTTTTCACAAGTGTATGGTCATAATGTATCAGTTATATGAGATAGATTATATGGCTGAAGTAAGCTTGAAAGTCTGTGTTCAAATCCTTTTTAATGACATGAGTTATTGTACAAAATTAACAATAATTCTTAATGATGAATAAAGCTTCATTCTATTTTATCATCTACCTTATTATTAATTCATATTTCACTAAATTTAGTGATTCTAATATATTTTTTATAATAAACCAATATTTTTCAGATGTTAAATATTTAGGGCTTTCAAGTTCCCCCATTAATATTTTTCATCATTTTTCAATGCTCATAAATCAAATTTTTATTTTAATAATTCATCAACTTGGTATTATCTACCAGTTTTTTGTGAAGTTACTTTTTTGTTCTTCCAAATATATACAGTGGGTTCATATATTTGAGATTTTGTATTAAAGTATTACTCCTTTTATAGATATTTGTCTCCTATTTGTGATATTTATATCAACTTATTATAGCTTTATCAGATTTTGTTTATACATTTTGGTACATTAAGATTCATCATGTTTTCATGCCAGAAATCTTATCATTAATTAATTCTATCAGGCATGAAAGTGAGATTAATGAGTATTTTAGCATTCAGATTATTTTTTGACTTTACATCCACAAATATTATATTGGTTCATTATTTTTCTGACAATTAATGCTATCTCTGAATTGTAAGCTTTGATATCACAAGTATAATCATATGCAAACACAATGCTATATGCTATGGATTAGGCATCTGATATAAGAGAGAATACATAATAAATAACAAAAATAGGAAATCATTCCCTTGAAGATGGTTTCTACATAATCCATAAGTTTGCACTTGGCACAATGAAACTAGATAAAACCATGGGAAAAAATATGCAATGTTGCCTCAGAAATTGACTGCAGATAAGACAATGGATTCTCCCACTGCTTCCATTATCAAAAAGGATATATATGCTGCATATAATTCCATATTTTCATCACATGATAATGTGGACTTATACTTTCAATCTTTAATGATCAGTCACATTGGAAACATTCTGCCATGGAGTTCTAAATCCTTGGTGATCAAACACATTGGAAATACTCACCAATAAATCCTAACACTCCATTTTTCAAATAGATCTTTGAAAATCCACATCCACCTTCACTTCTTCTGACACTAAATAATAAAAAATTCTCACACATATTTTTTATCTTAATAAAACACTTTGTAATATAAAAATAATAAGTTTAAACTTGCAAAAAGGGTTTTTACTGCTTTGCTTATCCAGGTTTCATTGACACTTAAAAATTAATCTACATTTCAATCTTTTGTTTCAATGACATTACAATTTTAGTTCTTCAATTTTGTCTAATAGTGGATAGATAATAGATGTACATATCATAGTTTCTTAGACAATTACTGACATGTGAATATTTTTATCCTTACACATATGCTTGATGATATATTCTAATGTCATGACATTCAGAATCTTAACTCTCTTGAAATTTCATTATCTATTTTAACCAATATCGTTTTACAGTGTCTTAATTACTTTTATTTAATTTCCATTATAACAGAAAATGTTCCAATATTTAGACATTTTTCATAAAAAATGGAAATTAATGAAAGCCATTATAGTTCAAATATGAAATTTGATTAAACTTTCATATAAATCCTAAAATTATATTGATAAACATATAACTATTGGGTGGTCAAATACTAAAGTCTAAAAAAAATTAATAGTTAGTATAAAATAAGACAGAATATAAAATACAAAAAAGAAATCATATGTAAAATGAATTGTCACCATTGTAATATGTTAATATACTCATTCAGGGAAACAGAGATAAGAGCTAAAGAACATAACAATGCAATTAATAGGCAAGATGACAATATGCTTCATATATTCAGTACTTAGCTTACAGACATAAAATAGACGCTACAAAAAATAATAAAGCTTTAAATTGCAATAAAGATCCAAAAAGAAAATAAACATATAAAATGTATTATATTAAGCATAATTTAAGGACATATTGAAAGGGAATGGAAAATTATATAAGATAGTATACGTAAAGTTGTGTTTTATTTATTCCGTGTAATGTTATGTTATATACTCAATTCTTTGAAATTTTATTGAATCTCTATATCATAATTTTATTCTGTTTTATTCATGCTTTATTTTGTTAATGTTATTTTAATAAAATAAAGTGGCTAACAGGTTTATCTGGGCATAATGGCTGAGATATTCTTGATTTCGTTTAAGAAGCAAAAATACATCACATCACATAACATAACATTAAAGTAAACGCTTAATATTTAAAAAGGGCATCACTAAATTATGTGCTGAAAAAGACTTTTCATATATAATTATTATTGATATATATATATATTTATATAGCTGTTGTATATAACACTTTTATTATTTATTATAATTTATAAGACTTTTGGGGGTTTAATTTTTTTTTTTTCATATATGCACATTTGTTTCTATTAAACATTGTATTACTATTAATGCTACCATTTTAATTTTACAATAACTATGTTTCATGGCTTGATTTATTATACAAAATTAACAGTAGCTCCTAATGTATCCACACACATCTAATCATTAATTTTTTCCTTGTTGAATATGAGATATTCAATACTTTAATTTTCATACGTTTTGTTTTGGCTACATTTATTGTTTTAATATTTCTCTGATTACTAGCACATATAATGCTACTGTTATAATAAATATGTAATAACAGAATGAGGTATGTATCATACATCAAGTATACTGGAGGTTAGATTATCTTTAATCTTCATTATTAGCTAAATATCTCAAGAACACCCAGTGAAAGAGACACATTCAGGTATGCAAGCTACAAATCCACTCACACACTATTAGCTTAATGTTAGTTGAGTAAACATTTCTTACAACTGACACCCTTGATCTATCTCCAAAATAGATGATCTTATTCATAAGCCAATTTAAGTCCACAATTACAAAAATAATCACATTCTTTACAATAGCAAGCAAGTTTTATTAATTTCCTAGATGATTTTTGATGATGAAAGCTATAATTGGTTAAAAAAACTTAACATACATACTCAAAAAAAATAATGAAAAAAATTTGGTCAAGTGTTAGTCTGCCTCCCTCTGTGTGAATTATGAAAATAAACATCACATGACCATCAGCTCTTATGCTTGTGTATAACTGTTGTTAAAACAGGCAAAACTCACGTATATATTGCCACACACAGCAAGCTAGAGTAATCAATGGATGACAGAAGGCTTGTGCATAAAATCCCCATCTAGTGCCTACTCATGCAATATCCCCAGACTAGTTTCTGGCTTACGGCCTTCATCAGTGAGGAGCCTTGGATCTGAGAGCACTGCACCTAGATCTTAGGATCTAATGCAACCCTCCAGCAACCACTTTTTATCTCTATTTAACTACAAAACTATGAGTCTTAAACTGAAAACACCTTACTGTTTTCAATCCAAGCCCATTAGCTTATATAGTCATATGGATCTGAACCCAGTTCAGTACCCATACATTTTGAAAGACACCAAAATGTATGGGTACTGAACTGGGTTCAGATTCATTTGACTATATAAGCTAATGGGCTTGGATTGAAAACATTAAAGTGTTTTCAGTTTAAGACTCATAGTTTTGTAGTTAAATGGAGATAAAAGGTGGTTGCTGGAGGGTTGCATTACATCCTAAGATCTAGGTGCAGTGCTCTCAGATCCAAGACTCCTCACTGATGAAGGCTGTAAGCCAGAAACTAGTCTGGGCATATTGGATGAGTAGGCACTAGATGGGGATTTTATGCACAAGCCTTCTGTCATCCATTGATTACTCTAGCTTGCTGTGTGTGGCAATATATAAGTGAGTTTTGCCTGTTTTAATTATGAAAATAATATAAAAATCAAAAAAGTATTATTTAATTAAAAAAGAAATTTATAAAAAATATATAAATAAGTATCAAGATCTGAAATTAAAAATTTATATTAAAAAAATTATTGTAAACATATATTTGTAATATTTACTAAGGCTTGTAAGCTTGTGGTTAAGACCTGTAGATGTCCCTACTACCACATTTTATGTGCACATTCTTGAGGTTACAGCCTTAGTAAATATTACTTTATGTAATCAATGTGTGTTTAAATAAATTTATAATTGTAACCATATATATAAAATTTGTTTTTTGTTAATAAAGATTTTACTTAAAACAAAAAATAAATTGTTTAGGATAGTTGAATAATAAAAGTCTAATCACTAGTGGATGTTATTGTAGCAAATACAATTAAATTAGTGGGAAATACCCTCTTTTTTTCTATTATTATTATTAATATCATCATCATCATCAATATTATTATTATTGTTGTTATTATTATTGTTGTTGTTGTTATTATTATTACTATTATTATATCTTAACCTGTCTAAAAATAGTCTACTTAACATTGTCCTAGCAAGGTTACTATTGGTACAGCTCTTATTATTTTTGTTGCATTAAGCATTCAGGTGTGATGTTTTTAGTCAATAATAAAACCCAGAAGTTCCTTCAATGATGAGTTAATTATCTTACAAAATTGATCATCAGTAATAAAATTTTTACTATTATTAAATTAACTATTTTCTTGTTTTTTCAAAATGAATATTAATTTTAAAACTTGAAAAAAAAACTCACCACAAAAGGTCTCCTCTTCAGGTACCCATATCCCTTCTATACATATTTTTTCAAATGGTCCAAATAAGTGAAATCCGTTTTTACATGTAAATGTGACTTTTCTCAAAGAATTTGTCATTCCAATCAAGTTAATGTACACAATTTCACCATTCATAGGTTGTGTTGGTTGGAGACAGCTTTTTACATCTTAAAAAAAATAAAATCGGCAAAACTATACTATATATGTAAGTAAAGAGATTTGAACTTAGAATTTTTCGTGTATATTCGTCCTCACTCTATCTCAAGCAACAGATACACATGACCATATGCATGTGAAATAGATAGATGAACCTCAATATATGTATTTTATGCAGAACCAGCATGTGTCAGTTAGGCCAAGACAAATATAGACTGATAAAGCCTAAGTTCAAATCTCTTTACTTAAATATATAAGAAACATTCAGTATAAGCAATATTTATAATCAGAAAATAATAATAAATTCTTTATAACAGTTATATAAATAATAATAATATTACACATAAAAAAAACCTTTTTGGCACCTGATTTGATGCCCTTTTCAAATGATAATAATCTATTCAATGTTAACGAACTATTTCAGACAAAGAAAGGGGCGGGAGGGGGGCACCAAATCAGGTGCCGCAAAAGATTTTTATGTGTAAAATTATTATTGATATTTATATAGCTGTTAAAAAGAATTTATTATTTTCTGATTATTATTTTATGAAAGAACAAATAAAGATTTTTATTCTTTTCCCATTTTGATGATATATATATATATATGTGTGTGTTTGCATATTGTTTGGTAATTTAAATTTAAAGTAAAAAAATATTTGCACTATTTATACTAACATATTTCAATTATAGACATATAAAATTTTTAGTAATGAGCTAGACTGTTACAATCTTCAAAATGAGTGTTACTACTCCATGACATTTGAGATATGTAAGTAATATTGAGCTCTAAAATGTCAACAGGAAATCTTATTTATAATGGGATAACACAGTAGTGATTTTAATACATGATTATACATAATATACAGTATTTAGATTCATATATATATATATATTAATAAGGAACTTGAACTCAGACTTCAAGCTCCCTACAGCTATCCAATCCATCTTCTACAACCAGTACACATAACCATATACATGTGAGAAAGATAAATGATCTCCAATATAAATATTTTGCCCTGAAACAGTACTCATCAGTTGGTCCATATCACCATCTTCCTTGTATATACAACCAATGCTCAGTTTATGTTAAGATAGCAAATCAAATTTTAATGGACAAGCTTCAATCTTCTCCACTCTCCAAATCTTCGGCCTTTCATATCATTGAAAATCCAAGAATGGAATGCCCAAAGCCCTTCCTTATGCCAATATTATTGTTATATCCATGTTGACATTAATTCAATCTGATCCCTCACACATAGAACCGTAATATCTCCACTTAATTATACAGAAGAGGGATGCATTAAGTTTAGTATAAAAAATATGCATATATTTAAATATTACATATTCAACCTGTATTCTTCCTATTTCTGTATAATTAAAAATGAACATATTAAGGTCTTATATGTGAGTGGTCAAACTAACTTAAGGTCAATGTGAGTATGACAATAATACTGGCAATAGCAAGAGCTTTGAGCATTTCATTCTTAGATTTTCAATGATATGGATGGCTGAAGTGTTGGAGAGTAAAGAAGATTGAAACTTGTCCATTAAAGTGTGAAGATTTGCTATCTTAATGTAAACTGAGCAATGATTATATATGTATGTGAGAGATGGTGATCTGGACCAACTGATGAATGTTGATTCAGCACAAAATACATATATTAGTGATCATTTATCTTTTTCACATGTAAGTGGTCATGTGTATCAGTTGTATAAGATGGATTGGATAATGGTGGGGAGCTTGAAAGTCTGAGTTCAAGTCCCTTATAATTACATTAAGTTTAATATAGAAAATATACATGTATTTAAATATCATATACATATACAAATTAATCATAGTGGCTTTTAACACATTATCCAATGACTATTTAATAATTTTGCAGTACATTTATATATGAACACATATATATGCGTTTGGGACGCTTTTGATAAACGAGATTGTTATTATAAGCAGACTAAATTCGTATTAATATTACTGTTACTGACTTGACTTCATCTCAAGTGAAGAATTTTTTTTTAACTTACGTCTATCAATTATTATTTTAAAGTATTACATGTTAAAATACATCACCAATTTGTCATGGTTCCAGTATGATAATGCAGCTAGTCTTTTGATAATCACACAGTGCGTGTTTGCACGTTAATATTTTTAATAATTTAATAATAAAATAATTTATTTCATTTGTTGTAATTTAGTTTTATAAAAAAAGTAATGGCACACATATAGAATTATCAAAGAAAAAGTTTGCTGTTATCTGCAAGGAGATCATTTGATTTTTCTTTGATGTCTTGAAGGAACTGATCAGAACAAATTCCTAACGTTCATTACATATCTTCAAATCAGTGCAGCTGTTATTATTATACGATTATTCACATGGTACACGGATAGGGATGTCTGATCATCAACATGGATCAGCCAGCAACTAATGAGTTCTGGCTCAGCATGAAAGGTGCATCTCGGAGATCATGCAACTTTTGCTCGTCTTTGGTCATATATTTGCAATTACATCCCTCCACAAGGTGTTAAAAGCAGATAGAAATTCAGTCCCCACCTTGCATGCAAGTGGTGTAGTGAAAATTATACTACTGAAATATTATTCATTACTGGATAATCTTTAGTCTAATGAATGACTAATAAAAATTATTTTAAAAACGTCTTTTCTTTTAATTGCTTGATAGTTCTTAATTGAAACATCAATTTTGTTTAGAAAGCCGAATGTGTATGTGTGTGTGAAATTTTTTTTTTGTACATAAAATTTTTAATCATGACAGACAAAACTAAATTATATTTCTTATTTCCATGAAACTATAAAGACATCAGCCAAGGAAATGTTTGATGGCCAAAATGGTCATAAAAATTCTTTGATTGTGGATCCAGGATGCCATTTGATAATGATCTTTTATTTAAGTACTTACAACTGCAAATCACTTTCAAGTGAAGAAATAATTGGAAGAAAAATTAATATTAAATGGGACATTGTTGGATTCTGTGAGGTAAAAAAAAAAGTTAAGAAAATGGATTTTAAAAATGGGCATGTACTACAGCATAAAAGCAGAAATAATGGAAGCATAAGTACAAGTGGAGTAGGATTCATTTGTGGATATAGAATGACAAGATTAGTTATTCAATTTAATAGTAGACATCAAATGGTAATAATTTAAATTTATGCCCCAACAAGTTCTCATTGTGATGGTGAAGTAGAGGATTTTTATATGGATGTACAAAGGCTTTTGATCATACAAAATGTTTTAAAATTGTTATGGGAGGCTTTAAGGCTAGAATTAGTAAACAATTGAAAAATGGCAGTGATATAGGCAAATTTGATTATGGTGATAGAAATGAGAGAGAACACAGACTTGTGGAGTTTGCAGAAAAAGAAAAACTTTGTCATCAATTCTTTCTTTGAAAAAATGATAAACAGAAATGGACATGGGAACATCCAAATGGAAGTGCAGCAGAATTATATTTTGACTAACAGAAAATATATATTTCAAAATTCTAAAGTTCTTAATAAATTCACCACAGGAAGTGATTCTTGATAGTAAGATGTAAGACATAGTTAATGCAAAATTAGAGAGACAAAAAATTAAAAAAAAAACAGTATTTACCATTGATATTCCTAACATCAGACAGATTGCAAAGAATTTAAATTGGAACTTTGGTAACCATTGAAAAATATTAACAGATTTTGAAGATGGTGCAGAATTGAACAAAATCAATCAGATAACCTGTAACAAAGATAACTGATACAAAAATTAGCAATTAACCAATAAAATTTCTATTGGAACAAGACAATCTATGAAGGAGTTTTTTTGGGAAATGCAAGGACGTGAGTTTGAGTTCTTAATGGGAATTTTTTTTTTCATTGTTAAAAATTCAAAAATTTTGACATATAGTCAGAAACATACATAGAGATGGCAAGTAAAAATGATGCATTAAGGATTGAATATATAGAATTTTGTAAAATTGTATGAAAATGAGTTAATAACAATATAAGTAAATATAACACATGATCACCATCTCTATACTAACACATAATTGTTGTAAACAAAGGCAAAACTCTCCATACAGTAGTGCCACCCTGTGCCAAACAGAGTAATCAATGGATGCCAGAAGCCTTTGTTTATAAGTAAATATAATTGTGAATTAGCAATGAAAGAATAAAAATCTAAACAGAATAAAACAACTGACAGGAAACTTATTTCTGCAATAAGAAGAAAAGATGGAATTATTATTAAAAATACAGTGACATCACAAAATGTATAAAAGAGTTTTACAAAGAATTATACAGCAATAATAAACAAGAAAATGTATATGCATAGTCCTGGATTTGTCAGAAAATCTAATTTAATATCTTATATTCTTGGATTTCCTTATTACATAAATGAAAGATTATTAGTAGTAAAACAGGGTTTATACAGTGATACCAATGCTCATTTTATTATTGTAGTGGCTTCAACATTAGATGAAAAGAACTCAGAAAAAGAAACCTTTTATTTCTTGATAGATAATATTATGACAACACCAATTAAAGATCAATTTTGTCTTACAGGAAACTTTAATGCAGGTGTTGATATTAATGGTATACTGTGGTCTAGTGGTTAACATAGCTGCCTTCCAAGCAGCTGGCCCGTTTCACTTCCTGGTCAATGCTTTGACATATAAAAAAAAAAGTTGAAAATAATGGATAATAAATTCAAAATGGTCTTTTGTTATTGAATTGACTCTCCCAAATCTTTTTGTTTAGGTACAAAAATCATTATAAATGAATATGAATGCAACCATGCTCAAAATAAGGACATTTAATAGATTACATAATAGTTAGGAGTGAGAATCAAGATAAATTCAGAGTATGTGAGCAGTTACAATTACAGATTGTTGGAAAGATCATTGGTTAATATGCTTCAATGTTGAAATGATAATTAAATTTAAAAAAATAAGACTTAATCCAATTGTATTCACAAAAAAAAATGTTTGTTTTTTAGATGTATCTACTAAATTTCAATATCTATTAAATACTAAAATTGCTAATTTGGATGTTTATAATTATCATATTATTGAGGTGTAAAATTTCCATGGGAAGTGTCTTACGGATGCAAATAAATCTATTCTTATGATCATTAAAAAAAATCATGATTGGTTTTCTAACATTGATCTTATTATTGATGATTTGATTAAAAGAAAACATATGGCATTTTTTCCTTGGTAGAATATTAAATTAAATGTGGAACTTTATAATAAATATTATGAATTAAAGGCGAAGTTCAACAATTGATAAGATGGCTTAAAAATGTTCCGTGCATTAAAAGTTCCAATGAGATACTGTATCAGATTTTTTTGATGTATTGAAAGCATCATTTTGACTTAAGAAACTGTATCATATTCTCTTAAATCTAGCAATAACACTCTCTTATATATAAATAACTATATTTTGAACAAATGTACAAAGTATTTGATAATCTTTTGAATAATAATGTAAGAAATGAGATGACTTTTAATGATTTACCCATTTTTATCTATTAATTTAGAATTGGGCAAAGATATCCAGTTTACACAGAGGCTAAACTCTCTGGATGGTAGCGCCACTTAGTGGAAGCCAGAGTAATCAATGGATGCAGGAAGATTTGATATCCAGTTTACTGAAATCAAAACAACCCTTTGTAATTTTAAAAATGGAAAGACTGCAATCCTTAATGAGTTACCTGGAATTTTTTTTAAATATTGTAATGATATGTATACTAATTTAAAAAATACTGGATTTTTTTTTTTAATGTTTGTACTCATAAAATTGCTACATCTGTTCTTATGTTTTTTTCTAGTATTGCAATATTAAGAATAAACAAGCTCGTAGTATTTATAATGGAATATCAATATTATTTATTAAAGCAAAAGTACTTTAAAGGAGTTTATGTAATAGGTAGCTTCTAGTCATAGATGAATGGTTACCAAAGACATAAAATTGTTTTAAGGAACCAAAAAGCAGTATAGATAATGATTTTTCTTGCCAGGTAAAGCAAGAAACATATCAAGAATTAAAAAGTAATTTATATATTGCTTTTATTGATTTTATCAAAGCATTTGATTCAGTTAATCACGAGGTTTATTAAAAGTTTAGGACATTATTACGAATTGTGGGTCTATTGATAAAAAAAAATTAAGAAAAAAAATACCATTTAATCAATGTTTTTTTTACTGTATTACAAATTTTAATCAAACAAATAGTATACAAAATACTGAATGTCAAACTTTAAATTTCAGCTTAGTTATTGAATCTGACATTAAATATTAAGAAGAAGGAAATGGGAATACTTTGAAATAGAAAAAATATGAAAATAATTTAATTAGAGCACTCACTTTTTAATTATACCTATAAATCTTGTATTGCCTTTTAAAAAAGAATAAAATCCTTGCAATGAAAATAACAAAGGAAATTTAATTTTCATCAAAGAGATTGCAAAATTACTATAATTAAGCAAAAAAATGTTGTCAAAACTCTTAAGAATCATCAAATCTACTTTGCAGATTAATTAGCATATTACTATTTTTATAAGGGGATGAGAAGAGTAACAAAATTTACAATAAATTTAATCTAATAAATTAATTAAATTTGTGTTATTTTACCTGTTTGCTTTTCTAAAAAATTATTTTCTAATAAACTTAATTTAATCGGAAAAATAAACAATATTAAAAGTAAATTATTTCTATACATTGTAAATATAGGGGATTTCAAATCTTCTATACATTGTATAATTTTTGCTGGTTAAGAAATTTAAAGAAAAAATTTGTTCACATTATCCATAAATATGGAATGAAATAACAATAATAAAAATGCGTGCTTATGACATAGCTCACGTAACGGGAAAAAAATGTAAACGTACGTTTTTTGTTGTTATTGCTATTTGTCTTTTTATTTTAAAAATGAATTTATTTCACCATATATTATGTAATAAAAACAAATGAAAGCAACGTAACTTAAATTTACAATCAGAATTTAACATATTACATTTAGTAAAGACATTCTCTGGCTAAGCATTTATCACAAAGCTTGTTGAGGTATTGGCAATCCTCAATGTTTATAACTTACAAGTTTAAAAGAATAGGGTCATGTGATCTATGAGTCTTATTTTGACTATTGTCGTATTTAGTTTATTATTTTCCTTTCACGACTTTCTATGTAATTATTTGAGTGTATC